>OX638094.1:4800000-6168666 GCA_951804965.1 Horisme vitalbata
GCTCAACTTTAGGCGTCACATCGAGGCTGTAACCAAGAAGGCTATTGCGTTCTACAAGGTAGTCTCGAGGGCGGCGCGTGCACAGTGGGGTCTTAACTCCGATGTTCTGAGGCTCATCTATATCGCGGTGGTGGAACCTACGGTGCTGTACGCTGCTAGCTGCTGGGCTGAGGTCTCGAACAAGGTTTATGCAGAAATGGCACTCAATAAGCTCACTCGATCTTTTGCGATCAAGATATGCAGGGCTCACCGCACGGTCTCCTTTGTCTCCAGTGTATTGCTGGCTAGAGTGTTACCTCTTCCATTGAGGGTCAGGGAGCATGCAGCCGTGTATAGAATTAAGAGAGGTGAGGAGCTTCCCTGTCTGCCTGGACGGAGCATCGAGTGCAGGGGGAGCCCCTTCTCGCTGCCGCACCCAGCGGAGCGTAGGCGGCTGGAGTTTGAGCTGCTTGGCTCGCCGGAGGATGCCGCGGCGCTACCGGCCGAGGGGCTTGTGCTCTACACCGACGGCAGTAAGCTGGAGGGGAAGGTTGGGGCGGCGGTCAGCTGTTGGTTAGGAGGAGTGGAGGTGCGACATGCTGGCTTCCGTTTAGAGGACTTCTGCAGTGTATTTCAGGCTGAGCTCTCGGCGATCCTTTGGTCGCTTAAGCTGATTGAACGGAGACGAGAAATGATGTTCGCTATAGCTAGCGACTCGAGGTCTAGTTTGGAGGCCATAGGTGACCCCTGCTCCGTAAACCCATTGGCTATGGATATTAGGGAGGCCATTGCTCGTTTGAGAGATGAGGGCAAGGAGGTTCAGTTTTACTGGGTGAGAGCTCATTGTGGGATTCCTGGAAATGAGAGAGCGGATGAGTTGGCCAAGATAGCTGCATTAAATAATAGGCAACTTCCTAAATATGATAGGTTCCCTCTGTCTTATGCTAAGCAATCTATTAGGGCTGTAACTTTGGAAGAATGGCAGAATCTTTATAGTGCTGCAACTACTGGAGCCACTACTAAGTTGTTTTTCAAAGATATTATTACAGCATATAGAATTTTAGGAAAAATTAAAATAAACAACTTCATATCACAGATTTTTACTGGACACGGTGGATTTAGATCATATTTGTATAGATTCAAGCTTTCTTTGTCTCCACTATGTTCTTGTGGAGAAGATATTCCGCAAACAGTCCAACATGTTCTTGTTGACTGTAATAAATTTTGCTCATTGCGCTACAATTGTGAGTCTGCCATGGAAATTGAAATTAGTCCTGCAAATTTAAATGATATATTGGTCAATGATAGCACAAGGAGCCTCTTCATTGCTTATGCAAGAAACATTTTACGCAGAGTTGGAAAGGAGAATGGATCTTTTTTGGATCCAGAAGGAACATAGTTGCAGAGTTAATAAGTATTATTTTTGATATTATTTTATTACCTATTTACTGGTTATCACTTTTGCAATTTAAATTAATTCATTATTTTATTGCTATTATAAAATTCTTATTAATAATTATTATTTTTTTTCCAATTTCTTATTATTATTATTTTATAATTCAAATATATTTTATTTCTGAAATAATGATGATAATAGTATTCTTTAGCCTTACTAAAGAAACGTTTTTATTGTTATTATTACCTAGTGATAATGGAGGTATTGAATTATGTATATATATAGACATTTTATCACATAGCTAACCTAATACCTTCATCAATATTACCAATTTTTATTTTTTTTAACCATGTTTATTATCAATTAATTTATTGTATAGTTTATAATTTATCGTGGGATGGAGGTGATGGTTAATTTTTTCTTAGTAGAAATTTAATTTCATTGCACTACATTCATTTCAGTATTTATTTTATTTAAAATGTTATATATATTACATAATGGATAAAATGGTTGTTGATGGCAAATGCTGATCTTATAAAATAATTTGATATATAATTAATAATATTTTTGTTGCATGAACTGATTAATACCTAGATACTTACATTGTAGGTATGCTTGGGGGGTTACCTTTTTGATGAAGTCATGGACTTACTGTTGGTTGTTGCTGAGTTTTAGACAGACACAGATATACAGTTTGTCTTTATTAAGGCCGATTCCTGTAATATGCCGTGGTCCATCGACCACCGATGATCGATGACGCTCCGTTTTCCCTCCCTCCCGTGCTCCGGGAAAATTCATTATTTCGGGGGAGAGCGGGGTGTTATCAGTTGTAGTATGTTATAGGAATCGGCGATTAGATTAAGCTATTGATTGAGAGTCTAGTTCGTATTCACGAAATGAATCAAATTAAATTATTTAATTATTAATTAAATTAAATTATTAAGAAAATATGTATATATATGTAATCTGTGTATATTGTGTGTACACGGATTGTATGTATGTATGTATGTATATATATGTGCACACGTGTGTGTGTGTGTATGTATATATATGTATGCACATGTATGTGTATATATATATATATATATATATATATATATATATACACCCATATATGTGTGTGTAGTGTATATATGTATTATGTATATATTTTTAAGTTATAATAATGTTACATAATATACAATTTTGTTGATTTTGTTTTTTTTTAATACTGATTTATTTATTAATGATGGTTTGGAATATTTTGTTCTGTCACAAAGAAAAGGTATTGAGTATATTTAGTTTTGTTTATATTTTATTTTAAATGATAGAAATAAAATTTTATGTAATGAATTAAGAGAGTGTTTAAAGTATTTATTGAATTATAATTCTACGGTAGTTTTTATGTTTTATTCCTTCTTTCTTTCTTTCCTATTATGTTGTTTTGTGCTAGTTTTGTGTGTAAATTTTAGAATTACGTACCTATATTAATGGCTTAGTAAAATAATTTATTGTTAGGTTTAGGTTTAGTTTTAGGATTATAAGTTTTGTGTTTTCCTCACTAGATTTAAATGATGTTGTACTGTATAACAACAGTGAATCAAATATAATAATAATAAAAAAAAAAAAAAAATTGCCACTATTGTGTGATAATGTCCAGCATTATTATAAAAAAGGGCCATTTTATACTGCACTGCCACAAATAAAACCAAAGAAAAATTCGGGTTACAAAAGCTGTTAATCAAAGCTCACAGACACAGGCTTCAAATTCTGAAACAATGTTGCCACCAAACCAGAATCCTTCTCCATTATTATAGGTTAGGGGTTCTGCCGAGGTTCAGGTTGGCAGG
The DNA here is from genome assembly GCA_951804965.1 of Horisme vitalbata. Lineage (NCBI taxonomy): Eukaryota > Metazoa > Arthropoda > Insecta > Lepidoptera > Geometridae > Horisme > Horisme vitalbata. The sequence goes on from OX638094.1 coordinate 4,803,205, forward strand.
GAGTAATGCACAGTACATCCCAATGCGGAAAGTCAGTGAAAAACATTTTCACCGCACCTCAAATTAGAATTAGAATTACTCGTAGTACCTTCTTATTGTAACTTAGAAACAAGCAATTTCACTTCTAGTGTAAAGTAGGTACTCTATGACCGCTCCCCTTATTAAGAGCCGGGGTAGTGTAAGTCCGCTTTATTATTGCTTTAAGAGTTATAAGGATTCGGTCGGACATTTATTAAGGTAGAATGAGGGTGTAGAGCCAAGGAGATTATTTGAAGTGTGCGTAATATCTTGTTATTTATAGCACCTTAAGAATTAAGAGCTAAGTTACCTACCTTACGTTTTATAGACTGAAAACTTGAGTAAAAACTACAGAATCTGTTTAACATCAATAGTAAGGTTTTCTAAAAAAAAATAGGGAGACCAATAGAAAACTCTAGTGTACTCACACACATATATATAAACGTATAGAATAAAACGGTATAATAAATATAAAGAAGGCGGTCTTGCCACTTTCTTGAGATTTCTCCCCGTTAACCCCCGAAACCCGTTAAGGTAAGAAAAGAGTTTCAAATAGCAACCAGATAATAGAAAATATGTATTTATTTAAAAAACATACAACCCGACTTTTATTGCACTTTTTAGTTCATGGTAAAAAGAATATGGCTTCTTAGAGTCGCCATATTAGATTTTTTAAAATTACATATAGCTTATATCACCCTCGTGATCTAGACGAATCCAACGACAACTCATTGGTCAAAATCCGTTTGGGCTACAGCAACCGACAAATAATATTACAAACATACACCCTAAAAACAACCTGACTGAAGAAGACTTCAGTCGGGTTAAATTATGTAGATAGTACGCTAGATTATTAGTCAATTTTTAAAATTAATTAATAAAACTTTGGATGCCATCTGAAATTTTTGTGGGATTTGAACCTAGCGAGAATTGAGAGGTCGGAATTTCAAATGTTTTTTTTTACCCGACTGAAGTCCTCTTCAGTCAGGTTATGTTTTTAGGGTGTATGTTTGTAATATTATTTGTCGGTCGCTGTAGCCCAAACAGCTGGACGGATTTTGACTAATGAGATATCGTTGGATTGGTCTAGATCACAAGGGTGACAGAGGGTATATGAAATTTCAAAAAATCCAATATAGCGACTGTAAGAAGCCATTTTGGATTTTAAAAGACTACTAAACTGACAAGTACAAAAAAAATCCTGTCGATGGATTGACCAATGTATGTTCAAGCGAAATGTACTAGTGACTACTCTCAGGCTACTTTCCGGCCACATTCCTTCTAATAAGTTTACATTTTTATGAAAATAACAGATTCACCCAACTGCGAAGTTTGTGGCACACTAGAAGATGTTAATCATCATCATCATCATTATCTTCAACCTACAGAAATCCACTGCTGGACATAGGCCTCCCCTAATGAGCGCCATTGCGCCCTGTCCTGAGCTCGATGCATCCAGCTTCTACCAGCAGCCTTTCGCAGATCGTCTCTCCACCTGGCCGGAGGACGTCCTACACTACGTTTGCCGAGCCGCGGTCTCCACTGAAGAACTCGTTTACCCTAACGGTTATCGGTTCTTCGGCAGATATGGCCAGCCCACTGCCACTTCAGCTTGCTTATTCTCTGAGCTATGTCGACAATTTTAGTTCTATGTCGGATAGTCTAGTCTCGTTGCGGATTCTATCCTTCAGAGAAACTCCGAGCATAGCTCGTTCCATAGCTCGCTGAGCGACTTTAAACTAGTGGACTAGCCGTACTGTGAGTGTCCACGTTTCGGATCCGTATGTCATGAAGGGTAGGACGCACTGATTGAAAACTTTCGTTTTCAAACATTGCAATAGCAACTTTTATGTTTATGTAACATGTTCAGTATGTATTGATGGAATGCGTCCGGAATACCTGAAATATTGGCCAGTATAACATAACACAGTGTGTACATATTGGCAGCACCTTGTTCCGATGGTGCACAGCTTTTATAACTTAGCAGTTAAGTTTTTCAATTAGGTAAGTGTTTACAATATTATTATTTTTGTTTCCGATTGGGCGATGTGGTTGCTCAACGACAAAGCCCGTTTTTTGTAAGAAATAAAAAAAGCAAATAATATAAATTGCCACAGGAAAAGTGCTAATCATTTTAGTGGGCAACTGATTGATAATTATCAATAAGCTAAATGCGGAATGCGGTGGAATAACACAGATACTTTTTATACGAGTATCATTCCACTTCATTTTACGATACACGTGCATGTTACATAATATTTTACTTCTTTTTGTTTGTAATACCTCTCTTTTCATGTATGTATCGTAAAGAAATATTTTTCTATTTTCTATTTTTTTCTATTTCTATTCGAGCGAAGCCGGGGATGGAAGCTAGTATTATATGAAAAGGTAGGTATCTCAAAAAACTCTTCTCACTAAATGTAGAATCTGTTATTACTAGTTCCTGGGTAATTAGTAAAGGGGTGGGTAAAGTTTGCTTGTAATTAGTCGGGTTAATTTATGCAAATTGTTTCACTATAAAGCTAATGAAGTAATGTGATATGTAGGACTGTTGGGTTTCGTGTTTGGTTTCTACAAATACGAAAATGATTAGACAAACATACTTCGAAGAGCGAGAGATATGTACAGAGGGTTTTTAAGCCTTGGAGTTTTGTAATCGTAAATCTTCTAAATAAATAAGACTGTCTAACTGGCCAACAAACAGGCTGGCCAGATGAAGCATTTTACGTGCGAGTTCAGAAGGATGTAGCCAACAGTAAATACTGATCACGAATATTTCAACCAATCGTAAGCGTAAAAAAACAGCATAGACAAAGTGTTATTTTGAATCTACGCTTTCTAATTGGCCAAAATGTTACGTCTACGGTACAAAGACTGCGTGATCTAGCCTCTTGATCGGCTACGCGTGATTCGACTCACGCAATTCGCTTCATCAGGACAAACTCTAACAATCAACGCACATAATATTTTGTGAATGTTGTAAATGAAACCAATCGGTTCTGATGAACAAAAGACCGTGTCCACATGGAGTGTTTCACGAGCTAGACGAGTCGCGCGTCGCCATTCACGCTATTGGAAGTTATCAGAACTTCATACATTGTGTCAAAATGCAGACGCGCGTTTTGACACTCGTTCTATTCAGCTAGTCCAGATGAAGCGATTGAAGCGCGAGTTGAATCATACCCGGTCAAATAAACACACGTCACATTCCACGTGATATCGCAAACCTGATTGGCTCTTAGACTCGCTCTTATTATGTTGATGTAGCAATTAAACGAAAAGTTTTCATATATAAGGATATCCCAAAGGGGCTAAATCCAAAAATTAAGGCGTAATAATCAACGCACAGCCTAAATTGAAGGTCCTGGATTCTTGAAATTTGGAGTTTATTTGCTTATGTAGAGGTGTATTTGTGAAAGAATTATTTGAAAAACAGCCTGGCAAAAAAGTTATATCCGGATGCAAGATAACATTGTAATTCACATTAGGTCTTAGGACTAATTATTAAAAGTACAGGACTTATTTACTCTTTTCAAGCATCGCAAATTAGGTTGGTGCCCTCTAACCAATTTTGCTTTATTTAGAAAGAAACAAATACTTTTGAAAGTAATGAACTATTAACTTACATGGATGAAATCACAGAGCGCTCAAAAGTTCTTAAGACACATAAAAAATAAATAATTCTGGACATTATCACACAACAGACAACACACACAGAGCTCGTATTAGGGGAACCACATTACTAATCTACTATTGTATTTTTTTTTTGTAAATACGTACGTTATACATATCATACATAGAAAACACCCAGTCCTGAGACTAATATCTGTAGATCGTACAATCATTTTTTCTCGTTACAGGATCGAATCCACAACCCTCAGCGTCTCAGACAGGCTTTCGCTCACTGCGCCACAGAGGTCGTCAAAATTGCAACAAAGCTCTCCATAGGTCGTTGCACAAATAAATAACGAAGAACAAAATGCCTATTGTTGAGCCAATGGCCTCTAGCCGTTTCCTAATGAAAAACTTGGGCTACCTTTGTTCGCTTAATCACCCCTATTAACATAACAGAAGCTTACAGATACAATATTGTTGGCACGATTCATTTCAACGCAGTTTGGTCAGTCGTTTTAGCATTTAATTTGGCCTTTTCGTGGTTAAATTTAAACAGTACAAAAACACTATAAAATAAACATAAATTTCAAGATGTCTGCAAAACAGTAAAAAGAATGAAGGGAAAACAATTTTTACACTCACATAAAACATAGGAAAATTATACCTACATGAGAGAAGAAATGGAACTTGTACAATTTGATATTATGGCGTTCAGATGTAGTGTCAAGGTAACCGTGTTCCTGAAACTGATGTAGTGGGTAAGTAAATAAAGTATACAGATTGGGTGTTCGGCATTATCAATTTACAACGACTTCCAATCAGCGGCGCGGTTGCACACGCACGAAGAAATGGAACTTGTACAATTTGATATTATGGCGTTCAGATGTAGTGCCAAGGTAACCGTGTTCCTGAAACTGATGTAGTGGGTAAGTAAATAAAGTATACAGATTGGGTGTTCGGCATTATCAATTTACAACGACTTCAAATCAGCGGCGCGGTTGCACACGCACGATAAAAACTATCATCGTGTCTCCCTTATCCCGAAAAAACGGTGTTGTTGAAGACTATCTATTCAATAGTTTTCAATCGTGGGTATCCTTTATCCCAAAAAACGGTGCTGTTGAAGGTACTATTTTGAAAATCGTTTTGAACCATGGAACGAACTTCTGGTTCGAATCAAGGTATAATAATTTTCCTATAATTGAGGGGCAAATAACTTTTTATCTACTATTCTCTACGTCTACAGTTTATCCTGAGCAACTACGTTTGTAGTACCAACGCATGAGCGGGGCCCGGAAGATAATTATCCACTTAAAAGCTTAAATGCTACGTCCTGAATAGCTGATGCAATTTTGGGAGAAACCTTGTAATTTAATCTTGAGGCTAATTTTGGTAAGCCGTGACTGCAAAGCAGAGAATGAAAAGGTGCTTTGAATGCACTTTAAACTATGAATCAACAAAAAACAGCCTCCAACCCTCATGTCCAGCTAGAGTATTATTGGCATGTACCCAAAACTCCCCCTTGCTGTCTTATTAGAGTACTCATTGGACCAGCATGTTTATTATGTCCAGCAATGGACTGGTATATGCTGATGTTGTTTTTAAGCTGTGGCCTAAATCTTCATTGATTAGTTATGTTTTAATGTACGAATAAAAAGTCAGCTAAATTAGAAAGTAATTATCTGTAAAGAAAAGTTCTAGCAATTTCATGATTTTGTGAGAGAAGTCTTTATAAATTTGAGCTTAAAATATGCTGGTATCCCCACGATATTTTCATATTGCCTATCCACACTTGGCAAAATGGGCGATAGCAATTTATACTATTAAATGCGTATTCTTCGGACAAGGCAATTCTCCTCTAGAGCCCATTATGACCTTGCAATACCTAATTTAAAACGATTTAGAAAAACTAAAACTTTTTCTTTGTTCGATAAAAGCTCAAAGCGACGATTCCTTATCGGAAACTGAAAACTGCAAACAGCATTCACAATAGAATCTCTTGAGTAAATCTACGGAGTCGAGCACATCCGATGCAAATGTATGCCTTCCTATCTTTCCGCTTTGGATGTCGGCTAATGCTTTTTAAATTCTACCTTTCTTTATCGAGTTTATATAATCTAACAAGAACGTATTATAGGATATGGGAACTTTTTTTAAAAATTAATAATGCTGGACACTATCACACATCATTTTTTATTTTTATTTAAACAAGGATTCACAGTTTTACAATGTTAAATTATAGGCTAGTTAAACATAATTGGTACATAAACCAATTTGAATCCACATTTTGTAAACAGCTCGTAATATGCGTTAGGACGATAAGTTAGCAGATGAGTATGTTACTAATCACAAAAACTAAACTATAAACAGTAAAAAGATAGGTAGGTAACAACAACAAAGCAGCAATGGTAATTTTAGAAAGAATTCCAAATATTACGACTGTTCCATTTCAATCGCATTTGTGTGTGTGTGTGTGTGTGTGTGTGTGTGTGTGTGTGTGTGTGTAAGTATGTGTTTTAGTTTTATGTTGTAGGTAGAAAAGCAATTTGACTGAATAGGAAGTAAGTACCTACCTATGTAGGGACGCAAAAACAGGTTAAATAAACAACCAGTTTGAAATAAAAGTTGGCATACATCATCATGTAGTCCCAAACTAAGCAGAGCTTGTATGATGGGAACCACAATATGTCTGATATTACTACATAATTTTTTTTTTATGAATACATACTTAATATACATAACACCCAGACCTGAGACAAATATGTGCAAATAATGCAAACATTTGTCTCGCGGCGGGAATCGAACCCGCAACATTGTAAATGTTTTTGATAATTTTATGCATGGTTTTAAATTAAGTTTGAAATAAAGTGTTATCCCGGAAGCGAGTGATTTGGATCATCTTTGTCCATAGGTTGTGAGGAACTCAGTTAAAAAAACTTAATTCAAATATTTTCTCCAAAAACTTAAACTTATCTATGTGTTGTGTGAGGCAGCCCGAAATGTAAGGCAGAGCTAACATTAACATCATTATTATGTCAAGGACAAAATTTTATAAAAACAGCTTCTAGGGCAGACTTTTTTTATACAACTAAGTTAGCAAACAGGCATACGGTCCTCCTGATGGTAAGCGGTTCCCGTAGCCTGGGTGGACGCCTGTAACATCAAGAGGCAATTACTTACAATTAATTATTACATGCAAACCCTTTTCAATTTTAAAACGCTCTTTTTGAAACGCTGCGTATTGTAGTTTCTGGGGAACTGCATTACAAGTTTTTACAAGACAGTACATTAATCAAAAACTACTAGCTAACTAGTTTGAAAAGTCTTTAAACAAAATGTTGATGACTTTTAACAATTCTCGGGATAACATCCGAAATTAAATTCACCTTGTATATCTTACTACAACACTCACAATTTATGTATCTTTGTCCTTTTCTGAAGATGACTAGAACTTTTAGTGACACTGTTCCTATTTTTGGGTTGGATTATACGAGGATTGGTTGAATTGTTGGCTGAGTCTAACTTTAGAGGGCCGCTAAGAGTACGGTAGACTTATTAAAAAGTTATTAGTGATATTAAAAATAAATTTAAATCTGTTGCTTCAAACTTGTATTCAAATAAGACGTCTGACGATGTTTAATTAGTGAAAAAATGTCAATCAGTACCTTGCGGCGAGACCATAAGACTGCGTTTTGAAAAAACTCTACGGAATCACATAACGCATCGTGGAAATTTCCGATAGGTCGCCGCAGGCAAAAGTTTTTTTTTAAATACGCTCTTTACCTTGAGGCTTACGTATGTAAGAATGAGATTGACGATGGGGGACGAGCTTTCTGACGAGATGCCTAATAACTATCCTTCTGAAGCCGTTAGGTTTGTCTATGGAAAAACAGACCTATTAGCTAGATGATGCTGTGTGATAGTGTGTGCTTTGTGCTGGACCATAAATATACCTAATCGAATACGGTACAAACAAGGACTTGGTTCTCTCATTGATTCGTGAGCGATTCAACACCCTGCGTTCACTAACTTGAGGCATAGAGGTGTTAAGCTTCAGCTACCTGTTATTTCACCGGCGCTTTCTAACCCAAACACAGCCATTCCGCTTCACGGCAGAAAATAACCATGCGTTGTTTCATGGGTTCTTAAAACACTGTGATTATAGCTAAACTTGGGTATTTTATAATTATATTTTACTGCCCGCCGGTTTGTTCGCATTATAAGATAGCAATAAGTTTTATAGTACAAATATGTACCTACATTATGTGAATTTTTAACTTATGTGAAAATTTGTATTTGCAGCAATTAGCTTTTTTCAGTTCTATATCTATTCCTCGGGAACAGTTCTTTTCTGGATGAAAAATACCCTATATCGTTTTTTGTACCCCTGACAGTGTGTATTCATGATGCTGACTAGTTAAGGCGTGAAAGCGTAACAAACAAACAAACTCAATCTTAATTTATTAATATTAGGAAGGAGGTGTAAGTACAGTTGCAAAAAAATACTTACTTTAATATCTCAAAGATTTCAATAAGCACCTATAACATAACCATTTCAACTTTTCTTTCCCCAGGTGTCGATAAATTATTATTATTTACAGCGGAAAACCCGTAAAAATATCATAACACATTTTCAATAACGATAAAGTCGATGTTCAGTATGTATGTATCAGAATTATCTATCGGGTGTTCAATCCTTTGATGAGTTTAGATCTTTTCGCTTATGTAATCTATTGTCGACTTCAGTGACTGAGACGTACTCATACCTAAGAGGGCTTGAGTCCTTCATTTTCAATCATTTTTGTTGTTGTTTATATAAGTCTACTGCTAGACAAATGTCTCCAATAATACGAAGAGGATGTTCATAATCCATTAATGCCATAAGCATACAGTTTGGGGATTAGAGGGCATAGCTTACTGCACCACCCCGACGCTACTGCCAGTCGGAAGTCAGGCAATTTAGCTGCGCTATGCCACAATTAGCCAGCCTTCAAAGCTTTGTAAGTAAGCAGGTTGTATGGGCCGCCAGCGTGGTTGCTGAAGTACAAATATGGAGATTAAAACCTTCCTTTGTAATCCGTAATAACCCTGACACTAGAATCGACCACTATAAAATAAAGAAGAAGAAACTGATTTTCAAAGGTAGTGATTTGTGACGTGCAACTATTTTCCACGTCCATTTGGGATTCCATTACGTGTCAAACTGATAATTGAAACTAAGCGAACACCTTTGAAAATAGGGAAATTGGAAAAATGTATTCTCACAAAGATTTGTAAAGCTTTGTGAGAAGTAGCATTGAATTTTTCGACTGAAATGCAGGGGCAACTCAACATAATGAATCTCCCTAATATGAGTACCAAAAATCCTAGTTTTAATAAAAGTTTATAATACAATTTAAAATAAAATACTTTAGTGTGGTTTCGCTTTTTTCCTTTTGGGATTAGACGCAAAACATACAACCACTCGAAATGACATCTTTTCAAGAGATAATGACAGCAATGCTTTTAATATAATAATTCTTTTATAACTACCGACCACAGTTTATCCCAAATAGGTTCAAATAATGGGATCTGAAGGGGTATTTTAAAACATGCGTAGAGTGTCCGAATTTTGACAATCGTATTTCAATTCCAACTGATTTTGATGCTGCTGATGGCGATTCTGAAAAACGTCATGAAATGATGGCACAATGCTATAGCAGAAAACAGGACCTGACTAAAGACTAGACGACTGGACTTACAAACCGTACTACGTTGCCTCATATTGTTATGTGAACAATTATGCTTGATACTGGCGAAATTGTGGAGAACTATCCCAGAAGCCATTTAATAAAGAAGTGAAGTTATGACACATCACAACACAACATACCCCGACACAATAACCTCCAATCTGTAGGGCCTCGCAAAATTGCCGGCTCCCACTGTCGGGCCACCCGCGCGAAACATATTGCGCAAGGTCAAGGAAATTATTTTAAGTATTTTTCTCTAACACTAATGTAATTCTGGCTCAATCATCACTGTCGGATACAAATCGGAAAGTTTTCGAACCTTAGAAAATACCCCTGATAGTAGAAAGTAGAAACCTTTTATCGGTGGCCTTACAATTTCCATCACCATGTAGGTAACCTAACGGTTTTTTACAATTTAATAAAAAATATTAATCTTAAAACCGACAACATTTACCCTAGATAGGAGCTTAGCCATCATTTATAACCGGATCCAGCAGACGGTAGGCTCAATTTGTCGGTGGTCACGGCAGCTGCAGCAGTCAGGCTAATTGTGCAAACTGGATTAAGTTCATACTGTGCTAATGAAGCTACTGCCTGGTCAACGGCTTTTTCGGAGCTATCGACTCTTAATTGAACGAATAGCCCGTAATTTGGGCAAAGTCAGGTGAAACGGTGACATTACTGAATTACTGATACTGTACAATTAGATACAATGTTTAAAATTGTATCTATTAAGAATTTGAATGTAGTACTCCAACTATAGTTTATTAAATTACTACCATTTTATTTGTTTAACCATATAAATATCAAAAAACTATTGATTTTTTTTATATAAATAAATAAAAAACATCGAAATCTAGTATAATTATTTATACAATATTAACATTATAACTAGAACTTAGCAAAGCTATCTTTGCTAAGACGATCACGACTTTTCAACTATCGAATTCAACCAGTCGTATAGTAAGCGAAATTTGATCAATGAGAAAACATTGATTTAAAATAACGCTTTGTCAGCCAATTTTTTTCGTTACGCTTATGCAGGATGAAATATTTGTGATCACGCCTACTTTTCTCTGCTAAAAACAATCAAGGTAACGCACAGCAAGCCTTTGCATAATTTACTCAAAACGGTCACGTCTTTTAGTTACATTTATGTAACGTATATTTTAGGTAACAAAACATACATTGAACAACGCTAGCGTGAATTGTAAGGCGTGCGTTGTTACAGCGCTTGAGTTTGACAAAGGGTATGTTTGCTTATGTGCTTGTTGAAAACACTGATATTCTTTGAAACTAGAAGGAGGTTATTTTCATAAAATGAACTCTATTTTCTTAGGTCGAATCAAATTGCGGAACCTGTGATTGCTAATCCATAGAATAAATATTCATTTATCTCCTTATCTTTTTTTGCGGGAAAAGCCCCTTGGTAATGTAAAATTATTTCAATATTTTGAAACACCTTTATGAAAATATATACATTTTCTTCCTTATAACTGTGTTACATTTCAATTTATTGGTTTTTGGATTTAATAGTATTACCTATTTAATATAAAGTAGAAGTATAAGTAAAATATGAATAAATTGAGATAAAGGCCACTTCTCTATCACCCGCTCCTGGTGATCTTGTGCCAGCCGGATCTACTGCTCTCTTACTGCCTTCACAATATCCTCTGACCATCGGGCAGGTGGTCTGTCTCGAGGCCGCCTAAATTAATTAATCAAATAATTTAATTATTTATTTTAAGGCCTATGCCCAGCTAAATGCTTTTGATGATGATGATTTTAATAGGTAAATACAAGAACCAGAAAATTTAGAAACTGTTACTTTATTGGATAAGCTCAATACATAATTTTGCAAATTATGTACGAACTTATAGTAACAACTTTGAAGTTAAATAATATGTTTTTGGCTTTGACATTTATGTAAACCTTTGGAAATAAATAACCTATATCATGATAACTGAACATATGGAATATATTTGATCCTACTTCACACCTGTGTCTTATTTGATTTGCCGTTCAATATCAGAGGAGTTGATACAAAGTTGCAGCTTCTATTTTTGCGATGATTTTGTTAATGTGATACGCTTGTGGCATAGAAGCAAACAATCTCAGATAGATAGATGAACTCTTTATTGCACACAACATACAAAAAACAGAGAAATTAAATAGTAATGTAGGTACAATGGTCTTATCGCTTAAAGCGATTTCTTCCAGACAACCAAGAATGGAAAGAATATAAGTAAAATAATTGAGCGGAGGTGCTTATAAAACAAAAACTAATTACCTACCTTTATTAGATATACTACATATTAAAAAAAATTATACCTATACTATTAAACAAAATTAAGAAAATATCCTATTATAATAGACTAAGTACAATTATAATTTCAAAGCCAAAATTATCAATAATATGCTATTTAGCTAAGCAGTTGATGTGAATTGATGAAGGTAAAAATCTTTGACACGTTTCTTAAAAGATTCCAAAGAAGGAGCAAGTCTTATAGATACCGCAAGGTGTTCCAAAGCCGAACAGCCTGCACTGAAAATGAGAATGTATAAAATGTGGTATTAAGAGTTAGTATTTTTAGAGCAAGATTGTTACTAATACTAGTACTTAGGTACTAATTCTCTATCCTGTTTATATTTTGATGAGTTTTCATTTGTAGGTACGAGTAGGTTTAAATAGGTACCTACATAGGTATCTACATATAATTAAGTTATTAATAATGTTATGTACTAGTATAAGTCAAATATTTAAGCTCTCACTCAAACTATTGTTGTGCCCATCAGGCTCCATAGGAACTTACTTTAATACCCTACCTACCTACCTGTATGCCTTCATACTAATGGAAACAATAAACATATTCAGTATTGAGTATTGAGTTGGGCAGGGGCTTGAGTGAAAATGAAATGAAGCGACGTAAAGCTGCGCACAACCTTCTTCATCTGAATTTAAATTTGCTCTGGAATCTAAACACATCGTCATCACTCTTTAGCAGTCCACTGCTGGACTTCCACCTCCCTTAATGAGCGCTATTGCGTGTTTCTCCTAATCTAATTGAAATTGTATCATTATACCGATTTAAATAATAGCAATCTAAAAATAACTTAGTTCGATAATTCTCCTAGCTAGGTTTTAAACATAATTGTATGTTATAGTAGGTTTTCCTTTAGTTTTAATTTTTAAAATTTGAAATAAGTTTTGAAACTCAAAGAGTTCAGAACCACGGCTGAGTGGCCAAACCAAGTGGTGAGTGCAGTTGTGTCGAAATAAACGGTTTGACCTAGTTGGGCAAACATAGTAATAAGTGCTACGTAGCATAAAACACTACTTACTCTCTAAAGACAAAAGAAGTGATGTTGAAACAAGTTTGCACAGGTAGCTATTTTTACTAAAGGATTCTACCGGTACAAGCAAGTTTGTTTTTTATTGAGGTAGTCGTACCTAGAACATTCAGCCCTAAGATACGTAACATACAGTTTTTATTATTTACTAGTTATTACATAAAAATTGCCATTACATAGTTGTTAATGACAGGTGAGCCAGCAGTGTACTTCTGCAGATTGTTGGTGATAAAGAAACCTCAATAACCAATGTTACACCAACACCTATTTAGTTGTTGGGAAATTCAGCGAGAACATGGAAAGTCGGAAGCTCTATAGAAAACCTATTTCAATTCCAATTTAAATATCAAACCATTTATTTGCAGAGTTATTAATAAGTATAAAGTTATATATTGTTAATCGGCCCTTTAAAGCAACTTTCACTGGTATTATTTTTCTCACGATAGTAACAATGAATATAAATAATTACCAATGTATTTCCCATACACACATTAAGGCTTCCCTGTCGGCGACATCGCGTTGTAGAATTAACTAAGCTGTCGCGTATAGTCGACTTCGAGCTGAGTAAGTCAACAAATATTAAATCTACAATTTTTAAGGGCGTATTATCACTCATTTCACCCTTTTACAAACCTCGTCCCATGAATTGTACCACACGCTAAACTCAAGAGCTTCCCAACGTGTAATAATGATTGATGACAACATTAGCATATCTGGCCCCCTATTTATCTTGTGTAAATTGCAATTGATTTGATGCTATTCATCTGATGGACGTGAGTTTGTGAAAATTTTGCTTGAAAAATTTCTATAGAAAGTCTTTTTACATTGTAGCAGTCTCTCAATCGCCCTGGTTGGCCCTATTTCAGGTAAATAACAGGCTGAGTAACAAGATGCGGGTTCGATCCTCGCTGCGAGAATAATTTACAGATATTTGTTATTGTGACGTTAGGTAGGTACTCTTAGTTCTTGATAACGGCAACATAGGAGATAATCATAACGTAGAGTCTAAGCTATGTATGTGACTGTAAGGTTTTAAACTATTTATAGATTTGGTCAAGATGTACGGAGCCACTAATTCCTCGTTCACATGAGTCAAATTAAAGTTGCTCAAGATTTGACTTTCAAAAGCTCAAATTTAATTCAAAGTCAAGTTATTCGATTCAACTTACATGTTAACACTATGAAAAACACTCTACGCCCTTCAACTTCACGCATGGTGTTAAGCCGGTGAGCGTAAGGTTGGGTTATTTTCACTCAAATTGTTTCATTGATTATCTTATTAATTTATAATTTATTACCAAGTTTTATTAAATATTATGTATATTTGAACATCCTTATTATGTATTAGTTACATATACATAAAAGGATGTTCAAATATACATAATATTTAATAAAACTTGGTAATAAATTCAGTTCATGATGATGATGATGATGTATAGTGAAAACTAATTTATTTAGTAGTTTTACCTATTTATATTATAATTAACCTTATTCATGCATATTTTACCACTAAGCATATAAGAGTCCTTTTTTCATAAACTAATAAAATAAAATAAAACAAAAATTACATTTAGTGTTCATTCATAAAGTCTTGTGGTCGGGAGTTGTGTGAACCTCTTTCACTAATATTCAATAGATCTCTCAGCACAGGTGTATTTCCCACTGAGTGGAAAAAAGCTCACATAATCCCTATTCATAAATCAGGTGACACATCCAATTGTGAAAACTACAGACCTATAAGTATACTCTCATGTTTTGGTAAAATTTTTGAATCTATCATTTTTGATTATATATACTGTCATTTTAAGCCATTGATATCTCCTAATCAGCATGGTTTTGTTAAAAATAGATCAACCATTAGCAACCTCATGGTTTATAAGAACCATCTATGTCAGGCTTTCGCTCAATCAGGCCAGGTTGACTCCATATACACAGACTTTCGAAAGGCTTTTGATAAAGTCAACCACGCCGCCTTATGCTCTAAGTTATCTCACTACGGCGTGCATGGCAGCCTTTTGCGCTGGGTGAAATCATATCTTGACAAACGAAGTCAATTAGTTGCTTTAAAGGGTTATACATCTGCTCAAACTTTTGTCCCCTCTGGAGTACCCCAAGGTTCCCACTTGGGACCTTTGTTTTTTGTCATATTTGTGAATGACTTGGCGGAATGCATACAGTGCCCATTTTTACTATATGCTGACGACTTGAAGGTTTACCAAAATATAAACAGCTTAGATGATTGTCTTATGTTGCAGTGCGATCTCAATAGAATTGCCGAATGGTGCTCATTAAATTACATGTATTTAAACATTAAAAAATGCTTTGTAACCACATTTACTAGAAAATATAATAAAATAACGTACGATTACTCACTTTCCGGTAGCATCCTATCTCGCACTGCAATTGCGAAAGACCTAGGCATCTTCTTTGATGATAAATTGACATTCCGGGATCACTACGATTTCATAACTAATAAAGGTTTTCGCCTTCTTGGTTTTATAACCCGAATAACAAAGGGATTCAAAAACCCTAACAGCGTTCTGTTTCTATATCAAAGTCTTGTAAGACCAATTCTGGAATATGGGAGCACAATTTGGTCTCCGTACTATCATGTTCACGAAGATAGGATTGAAAGCACGCAAAAAAAATGTCTTAAGATACTGTCGTTCCGGCATAAGCTGGGTCGCTTTCTTGGCAACTACAGTGACAGACTAAAATATTTCAAAATTGATAAATTATCCACTCGTAGAAATCGTATTGACCTTGTAAACCTTCACAAAATCCTTCATTCTGCCCTTGATTGCCCTGACCTTCTATCATCCATAAGCATCAATACCTATTACAGGTCTCGTAACCCTTCAACGTTTTCACTCCAGGCGTATAAGAACAACACGTCATATTACAATCCAATTCCTAGAATGTGTCGTCTTTATAATGAGCTGGTTTCCATTGATAAAACCATTGATATTTTTGATTATAATATATTTAGATTTAAAAAAGATGTTTCAACCAAACTGAGCAGTTAGGTAATATTACTACTTACTTTTCAACTATTAAATAAAATCTGTATCCCTCTTAGGGAAAACATTTGTAGCTTGCAACATTACTCATGCTATGTTTACATCTAAAGGGTTTCAACCTAGAACCAAACCATTTTCTTTATAATGTTTATGTTAGTTGGTTGTAATCTGCTTTGTAAACTAAATAAATAAAATAAAATAAAATTTATACCTAAACAGATAGCCACAGTTTTTATCTTTTAAACTAGTGAGACTGTTCATAAGGTAATATATACCGAAATAATACCTGTGAATAATAGTATCGCCGAGAGCTAGGCGGGTAAAATAACTTTTTTTTTATGAATATTCGAGCAATCAAAATTACCTCGGGTGAATTTTACCCAACCTTACGCTCGCCGGGTTAAGCCCATTATGACTCATAAGCCCAAACACACTAATGCACACAGGCATGGAAAAGTATTTAAAAGATACTTCTTCTTCTACTGATGACCCCTTCACAAAGAGCCCTACAACTTCCTAAAATTCGTGTTGGAAAACTAAAATTAACTATGAATTTTCTTTTTTGAAGTTCAAACGAAAACGTTTATTAAAGTAAGTAAGAGCCCAACCAAAATACACTCAAGACAGGCACTTACAATCAGGCGATGTGTCAAGTGTAGAACGTACATAAAAGTTATCGCAAGATGTAACTTTACGATGAATTTTCAACGAAAGCATAAATTACGTTTGCTCGGTGAATTCCATTCTTCTTCTTTATCTGTGACCTGTGTACTTGGTTCATAAATAAATTAAGTAACAACATAATATTTTATAGCATTTTTTCAGCAAGCACTTGTGTTGTTTTTTCGTAGCAACGTCTTAGCGTCGCAGTTCCTTCACAGGCCTTCAGGTTACCTAAAATTTTCGACAGTAGAGGCGTAAAGGAGTAGTTGAGGCAATTTATTTCCCTTAAAATAAGTTACGATATTACTAGTCTTTAGCGTGACTACGCGTGGTACAAGTATTATAAACATTGTGAGTTTGGTTCCCACTTAATTTCGAGCCTTCGTATGAGCTTATGGCCAACTCTGGAGTCGGAGTTTTTAGGCCACCATTTTTTTTTTGAGACTTCGTTTGTGATCTGCAATAACATAATAAAGATATTTTTTTATGAAGCCACGAATGAAAGGCAATAAATAGTTTGAAGTAAATTTATTGTAACTGAAAATAGTAAGATCTCTGCACCTGAAACTAATGAGGTGTACTAGGTTGTAGCATGCTTGCCTAGAAGGAAGCGATGCGCTCTGGATTTGAAGAAAGGACTTCAAGATTGGTCCGTGAAAACAGACACCGGATTCAATTTCTTTCTACTCTTACTAGTACTAACAATACCTAAATATGGTATCGTTAGGTTTACCAAGGAATGTCAACCAGCCTTAACGACTGCCACGTGATACCCTAGACTTGGTTTCATATTGTCAATTTTTTGGCGATTCAGGACGTCTTGCCTTGGGTTTCAGACGTATCCGATAAAGTTGCAGGTATGGGTGACGGTGTCTGCTTGTCCGTTGATTAAAAAGGGAAGATGGGATCAGGTCGTGAACATCTTGGGCACTGAATGTGCCTGTGCTGTGTTATGTGTTAAAGTGGAACCGAACCGAGTATAAAACATCTTAAAAGTGGTTTTAACATTGAAAATGTCAAATTAAAATGAAAATGTAAAAATTTATGTAACTGTGATATTTGCCTGTTAGTTTTGCAGGTATGAGAAGTATGCTGATGAGCCATATGTAAAAATGTGCGTCTGCCGGAGAGCTTTGCAGTGAAATTTGAATTCGGTTTATTTTTGAGATTTTCCAAAATTTGTCACAATTTATTCGCTGACTTGGATCGAGAATTTCCAATTAACTTTTTTAAGCTCACAATTCAAAAAACAGAAAAAAACTTTGTCTCAGGATTGAACTAAGCTACAGTTTGAGCTATCTTAGGAGGCGGGTGGACACAAACTGTAGGAGGTAGAGGGGGCTTTTACGCGCGAGGCCAGTCTACGCTCCGTTCACTTTGTCGTCAGTACGATAATGTCGAATTGAATCGTGTGCTGTTTTGTGTATGTGTGTGTGTGTGTGTTTTCAATGCCTTTGATAGTAAGTGTGAGATCTGAAGATTTTTTAAGCAGTATGTGCTCAATTTAAAGCGAATATAAATTCTACAATAAAATTCACAAGACTCATTCCCATCACTACACTGTCAGTTTACGAGTTCGCAGCTCATACAATGTAGCTGATGGAGCATTTTACAAAGGCGTTTGGAACGTGTTAGGCCTTCACACAAGATAATGTTTAACGTCCGTTAAAAAAGCATTAAAATTAGACAAAAGAGTTAATGGTGAAATAGACCACCTGTTTTTTTTAACACCGATTTTTAGTCATCGTCATTATAATCATCAGCCTATAGCGTTCACCGTTGGACATAGGCCTCTTAATGAGGTTAGTTTTATGGCCCAAGAAAAGTTGAGTAAAACCAATTTGACTCTAATCAAAACGATACATATTATACGAGTTTCAATGTTACTCGTTGCTAAAATAGTCTCTATCATCTCTTATCATAGATGTTTCAATGATAGGGACAAATTAAAAAACAAAAAAAAGACAAATTAAAATTATAGACAAATATTTGATTTATAATAATTTACTTCAGTCCAACTTTTAGGGTTGGATTCACATTAAAACTAGATTATATTACGCACAACGTCCTAACGTAAAAATTAATGTTATAATTTAAAAATTAATGGAATTAATTTTTATAAGGATTTCATTTCAAATACTTTCAAGCATTTTCAATTTTAGGTATGATTAAATAATCCTAAATAATCCTGAACGTTATCACACAGCATCATGTAGCCCCAAACTAAGCAGAGCTTGTATTATGGGAACCACATGATTGATATACTACATAGATACATTTTTGTTTGTAAATACATACATATCATACATAGAAAACACCCAGACCCGAGACAAATATCTGCAGAATATACAAACATTTGTCCCGCAGCGGGAATCGAACCCGCAACCTTCTGCGTCACAGGCGGACCTTCGCCCACTGCGCCACAGAGGTCGTCAACCCAGATTATATAGATACTCGACCATAATGGCTTCCTATATTATAAATTTTTGTCATTGGGAAACACGCTCCGTATGAAACAAGCATACCGTATGAAGCGTATTACTCAAATAATGAAAGCTTCTTTATAATAAAACAAAAGCACGCGTTTAAGCATCCTTTGTCGACGCGCCCTAATTATGAACAGAATCACTTCCACAGTTTGAATGTGATGAGATGCACCCTTAACGTGCTAGGGCTGAACAATATGTTAATAAAATAATTGATACCAAAAACAGTGGGGTTTGTCTCAATAATACGACCTCTGGGGCCGCTACAACGTAGAAAAACGTAGGTTGCTCCATTCCCTTTACGAAATGTGTGTATGATCTGCAAATATTTGTCTTGGGTCTGGGTGCTTTTTTGTATAATGTGTTTGTATAAGTTTAACAGTCATGTGGTTCCCATAAAAACAAACTATGCTTAGTTTGGAGCTAAATGATGTGTGTGACATTGTCCAGCATTATATTGATATTGTCGCAAAACCAGTCGTGGCTTTATGCCCTCGTGCCCTTCAAAAGGCCACTGTGATATGAAGGGTTTCACACTTGTGGACCGGAAGAAGAAAAAGAAGCCCACTTGTCTTATTCAGTGTGGGACTGCCGCACCAACGGAACTAGGCCAGATGTGCCTTCTTCGTGCCGAGATTCCCACCACGCAGCTCTACGTGTCGCGGGTCCACTGCTCCGTGACAGCTGAAGTGGTGGTGGAGTATCTAAAGCAGAAGACTGGCCTAACCATGAGAGTAGAAAAGTTGGAAACTCGCCGTAACTTGAAATTTAATTCATTGATGGCGAGAGTCTAAACTAAAACTATATAGCCCTGGTCCAAACGTGATGGCTGTAAAAATTTATATTATGTTACCAAAAAAACTTAAAGCCGAAGAAAAGGATGAAATTTTTGCAAATAATTCAAAGGAAATGTTAGTAAATAAAACATACTATTCACTTGACGAATTAATAAATGACTCAAATAACAATAATGACTATCAGTAATCAATACTCTTATGTATTTAAAATATCAGTCTGTTCCTACTAACTGTTGTGGACACTCTAACTGGGTACATATTATGTATTGATACTAACCTAGTCTTAACATCTGATTGAATTTTAACGTACTGTGATAAATGATAGACATTTATCTTGGGATAAGACTTTATTTTTGCTTTAAGAGATTATTTCTAGATATTATTGCACAGAGGTTACTTGGAGATCATTTTGTTCAAAAACTAACGAGGCTTGTGGCTCAATCTCAATTCTCAAGATGACTTGTCGCTACCGCTTCACTTTTCGGAATGCCAAAGCCTCGTCATTTTTCGTTAGGTATTCCCCGACAATACCTCCCTCCAAAATCCAACCATCGACAAAACCAGAGACTTGCGCTCTGGTTTTCGTCAGTCAGGTTCTGTTGTTGTGTTCAGGTATAATATAATATACATGAATAATACTTTTTACATCCGGTAATTATTATTTGCTTATAAAATAGATGATTGAATAATAATGATTGATAAAATAAACTTATAATATTAAAGGAATCATGACAGTACCTATATATGTAATATGATTGCAATAAACATTGAATACTGAATACTGAGTACCAACTAGTCGCCTCTCTACTTTCATGGACAGCGTGTTCTGACCGAGAGGTGTCGTTTTCAGAAAGTTACCCGTAAGCCTGGCACGCGACACATAGAATGTGTCATCGACGACGCGTTTTAATGAAGTAACTCTTTAGTCATATTTTATTACATAGTATGTTAAATTAAGATAAAAAAGTCTATGGGCCTTGTTTGTTAAATTTATTTACACCACTTTGTAGACTGAAAAGATAATTATTACTTATTATTTACTATTTTTAAAAATACACAATTTTTTGCAAATTTTCCCTAAGCTTTATTAGAATGTTAAAAGGCTTGGATTCTATTCCATTACACGGCGTTCAATGTTACGCTTGAGGCTGTAGATTTTGCTCATCTTGCCATTCACAGCCTTATCACTGAGGCGCTATAAACCTCAAGGATTTCGGTACCGTGACTGATCAAAATTTTCTTGTAAAATTTCTAAATTAAAAATAAAGGTTCTGCCGCAAAATATTCAATTACGACCAATATCATAGTATACAACAACACCAGCTTATAACAGTTCTCTGCTGGACATGAGACCCCTCCAACAAGAAGAGGGGATATGACCATAATCCCGCTGGACATGCATGACACAGCTTATCGCACCACCGACGCTACTGCCATTTGGTGGTCAGGGATTTAGCTGTGCCGGTGTTAGGCTGTGCTATGCCACAATCAATCAGCCGTCACTTGTTAGTTATCAGAGTACCACCACGAGCGGAGGTTGGCTTGGGTTCCGATATTCTCTTTAATAAAGTACACAGAAACATAATACAGGAATAAAACTTAAATGCTATGTACAAAGGCGAGCTTAACCCTGAAAGAGTTTTATTCTCCTGCATAAAAACTTAGGCCTAGATAAAATCTAGATTAATTATACCGGTATTAACTGCAACTTACTGATTGGGACGCTATAGTGCCTAAGTTATGTTTACATGTAGTAGGGTTCACCTACAACATAATTGCATACTACTATATAATTACACAGAATCATAGAGAGCACTCGTGTGTGCCTCATAAAACCGTGAAAAGAATTCAAAAGAGTTGTGAGTCCTAAATTAAATAATAATATCATTAAAATTAACGAACTAGTTGTATGCTTGGTTTACACTATAGTAGTGACGAGGCAGTCCATCCAGTTCATGTGAACAGTAGTTTCATCCCAGTTCATTTGGTACAAGTCAATCCAATCGTTGGCCCTGGGCATGAATCCGCGGTGGACCTCCAGCCTTTTTTTTTATAGTTTATAGGCTAACGTTTAACTGCCATCTCACCTGTGGGTTGACGCTTGTCTAGAATGTACAGAAAGCGTCAGAGTCTGGTAACCCCCCTAGTTAATGTTAGTAGGTTCAAACCGTCGCGGCGTCATTCGTGGATCTCAACTTTTTGCACAAATGAGTGTTTCATAAAACTTCTCCTCTTTGCTTACGAATATTTAATTTCAATCATATGATTTTACGACACAATGGGGTGGCGGTTACAACACTCGACATTAATCTAAACGTTACAAGAGTACTGGGTTCAAATCCCTCATTACCTAAATGTATTTTTTTTTTAAATTTTTTAGTAACACAATGGATTACGTTACTCTGTAATAAGTTACCTAATTATTTAAATTAAGCTTACTACCGTGTTAAACAAATGAAGAAGTTACTAGCTGACGCATCCATGAGTACCTAGGCAAAATAATAAACGTAAACTTTAACTTATAATTTCGCCATTATCGCCAATCGCTACGATAGCTCAGTTGATTAGAGCGTCTGATTCATAAACTGGTGTGAATGAAATGCTGGTTCTCGATCCCCCAGCCAAGTTAAATATTTTTGTATAAGATTTTGGCCATTTGAATATGGTAGCCTTCACGGTAGCAGTTTAAATTTATACTTTAAAGGGGTATACCAGATCGTGACGCTGTGTGTACCTATTAACTCTACGCTTGAAGACCCCTAAGTCATAGCGATCGGGAAACACTGACGCCGGAAGAGCATTCCGTTCCTTAGCTGTCATAAGGAGAAAATTTGCAGCAAAGTGCTTCGTGCGGGCAGGCGGAATGTCCACCGTGTACGGATGATGAAATTCCGTGCGTCTGGTCGAAATGGTGATGAGGGAATTAAATTGTGTATTGTGTAATTACTGCGCACATTCCCCAAAGTGTATACTATAGAATACCGACATGCGAGCGATTCTATGACGGTGTTTTAGAGTATGGAGTATGGCCTGCCGTTGCTGCTGCTGCAGCAGCGCCGGCTGAGATGACTACTGATCCTTCTACTGCTGATAAATAGCGTTAGTCGCGGCGATCCTGTAAGTACACCTGAACCTACACTAGCCATCTGTTATATTTTTTGGACCTAGTTGCGCGGCAACGTAGCACAGATTTGGGTACCGACCCCGCCTACATCCTACTTATATTCAAAATGTGAAAGTTTGTGAGTATGGATGTATGTAAGTATGGATGAAAGTTTGTTACTCTTTCACACAAAAACTACTGAACGGATTTGGATAAAACTTGGAATATACACAATTTATGACCTGGTTTAACACATAAACTTTCTATCCCGGTACCACGCGAGCGAAGCCGCGGGCGGAAGCTAGTAATAAATAATAAAGATAATGCTGGACACCATCACACCGCATCATAAACATCATCATAGCCCCAGACTAAGCAGAGCTTGTGTTATGGGAACCACATGGCTGCTAAACTACTTTCATACTGTAAACTTATAAATATTTTATACAGAAAACACCTAGATCTGAGACAAATATTTGCAGATCATACAACATTTGTCTCGAGGTGGGAATGGATCCCGCTTTTTTCTGTGTTGTACTGGCCTTTGCTCGCTGCGCCACAAAGATCGATATCCTTAGTAACTGGGTCCAAAATACCGTGACACTGGATCCAGTTACTATCATCGTATAAAGTTTCGACGAGGAACTTGTGTCTAATGATGAAATTTGACTCGTCATGTGACATAAAGCCCTTCACAAATTATCCTATCCTACTTTCTACTAATAAAAAGGCGAAAGTTTGTATGAAGTTGTGAAGGATTATATTTCTTATTTCTTATTTCGTTGTGCCTACAAAACTGATTAAGTTGTTTTTCACGAAAACATTAGCTAGTAGAAAAGGCGTTCTACACCTATGAGGAATTTAATAATATTAAAGTTGAAAATAGTTGTGCCCCAAGTGGCCAACTAATTAATAATTTAAATTGATTTTATATCCTAATCCTAATCATCCTCCAATCCTACTTAATATTATAAATGCAAAAGTTTGTGAGAATTGTTTGGATGAATGGATGAATGTTTTTACTCTTGCACGCAAAAACTACTGAGCGGATTTGGATGAAATATACACAGCTTGTGACCTGTATTAACACATAAGCTTCTTTTTATCACGGTACCACGCGAGTGAAGCCGCAAGCGGAAGCTAGTTGATTATATTTTTGTAGTATTACTTAGCATGTTCGTGAAATATCTACCTGTTTATTTTATGGTATTGTATGAATTTTAATTTTAATTTTATATGGATGACAAACTGTTAATAATTGTACATAAAATGTTTATATCTATTTATATCGTAGTCAGTTGTTCTCAGCAAGCTAAGCCGCACACTGAAAATATTATAGGTTCTAGGAATAAAATGTTCTACAAAATGTGAACAAGGCTTTAAAAAGTTCCTTCGTTAAAAACAATCCCAGCCGGTTTACATTTGCACGGAGTATTAGTGTGTCTTTTTGTATGAGTTTTAAGTGCTGGTGTTGGAGCTTTCAGGCCACCTGAAGGCTTCCTACCACACCACTACACTAGCCTATATCAGTCCATTGCTAGACTTAGCCCTCCCCTAATAAAGGGGGATAAAGAGGGGAAATGACCTTGCCGCTAAAGGAGTTTATATAGTGTGCGCTTTGAATATTGGAAAATTGGAAAATTTTTGCCTGATTTTTTACTAAAAAAAATCCCAAAAAGGGGTTGTGTTTCGTTTCCTCTTTTGTGTAACACTAAAGAGACACAACCCTTTTATGTGAGAATATATAGATATAGTTTTTTCTTCTAAGCACGCACTCCTTTCTAAAAACACCTTGGTTAAAATTAATTATTTTTTTAAATCTGAAAATAAAGTCGAGACATCTCATCAGTAAAGTCCGTCAATTTTAACGAGAGCGCAAATTGGACATTGTCGATGTCAGGTCGATCTATTAAAATATAAATCGCCACTGCCGCTCATAAAAAACTGTTTAATTTCGCGGAACTTCGGAAGAAATTAATTTTGAAAATCATTTCAGGGAAATAATTGGGAAGGTAAAATAAATTAAGCTAGTCAGGAATTGAATTTGAAATTGTTGGTAAAGGGTAATTGGAGCATGAGGTTTATCACCTTCATGCCTAAGTTGACGGACACGGCATTGTATCATAGAGGGTACCGCCCATAAATATGACCTACGATACAATACTAGCAATACTTTGGTAATGGTTACCAATTGACATGGGGAGGTCATGTGCTTTGCAAAACAGTTACGACGAAAACGAAAACACGTTTTTTCACCGATATATTAACTTCAAATGGTTTATAATGCATTTAACACAACGTCAAAATAAATAATTGAGATAGCTTAAATAATTTACATAACTAGTATATAATTAACTAGCGGCCCGTCCCGGCTACGCACGTGTTAGGACACTTTTTAACACCTTGGGTTACGTTACTTAAGTTTTAGTAATGATCCCTAATCTTTTCTAGCAATAAATATAGCCAATGTTACTCAAGGTGAATGTACCTTTCCAATGATGAAAGAATTTTTGAAATCGGAACAGTAGCTTTTGAGTTTATTTATTAAATAATAAATAAATAAATAATGATAAATAATAAATAAAAAAGTAAATATAGACGTATATTCTAAGTTTCATCTAAATCATATTCATATTCATTTATTCATGTGGTATAGCTTAGGTTTAGTTTAGCTTATGAGTAGGTTAGTAGGTAAACTGACCCTGTCAGGGCACTGCAGGAAAAATAATTAGTTCACAGAAAAGTCAAAATACCATAATCATTAATTATTATTTAATTACATATTAATTATTACTATAATTTAAAAAAAGGTCAAAAATAAATATGAAAATTCCGTTCAGCTGTCACGGAGTTAAATGGGAAGTACATAATTTCATTATACACATTTTCGTATTGATGTGTTTAACTACATCCTACTATCCTAAGTTTGTGAGTATGGATGTATAGATGAATGTTTGTTACTCTTTCACGCAAAAACTACTAAACGTATTTGGATTAAACTTGGAATAAACGCAGTTTGTGGCCTGAATTAAGCCACATACTACTTTTTATGACGGTACCATACGAACGAAGTCGCGAGCGGAAGCTAGTCAAAAATAAAATATAGGGCCTTTGAGTGAAATTCTCTACCTTCAGCATTTTTGTTACTTTCCATACAGGTCCCAATGGCTATTTTGTTTTTTTTTTGCTGAATATTGGCAATTGATTGATGTAAATAATGTTCGCTTTTTTTTCAAGCTGCACGTGGTAGCCATTTCAATGAATTTGATCCTTATTTCCCTTGAAAAAAGCTCATGTTCCCTCAGTGAGACACTTTACGTAATATCCGACGTTTGTGTTTGACGTCGACCCCGGCTAATCCTTGTCATTCGCATTACCCACTCATAATGCTGTAAAAATACTTTATTACAAGCTTTCATTAAAACCCATGTTTACAATTCGAGCTTTACGAGAATGTTGGCAATGATACATTTGCCATCGTTTTAGATGATTTGAAAGCAAAGTCAAGAAAAACAACAATAATTCTCAAAGTTGGTGAAATAATAGGTAGTTTAGATTTAAAAAATCGGTAAGCTGGCTCCAAAAAATCTTTTTCGACAAAAGGTTTTTTTTTTTTATTCAAATTCAGAACAATTATTTTGAATTTATTTATAATTTATAAAATCTAGCGCTCTGGCTAGATGGAGTGACGATCTGAAAAAGGCTGCTGGTAGAAGCTGGATGCGTCGAGCTGAATCATCATCATTAGCATCTATAGCAGTACATAGTGCTGGATATAGGCCTCCCAGGACTATTGCGCCCTGTCCTCTACTCGACGCATCCAGCTTCTACGAGCAGCCTTTTGATTATGATGATGATGATGAATGTAATATTACTCAATCTCAAATACGTTTAGAGTTTTAACATGAAAGAGATTTTTTACTTTCAAAACCATCTGTCAA
The DNA here is from genome assembly GCA_951804965.1 of Horisme vitalbata. Taxonomy (NCBI): domain Eukaryota; kingdom Metazoa; phylum Arthropoda; class Insecta; order Lepidoptera; family Geometridae; genus Horisme; species Horisme vitalbata. Next base: position 4,829,928 of record OX638094.1, read on the forward strand.
AAATCCTTTCTAGAGTCGAATATGAATTCTGGTGGACTTACTGACACACTTCACAAGTTGGCAATGATTATCAAGTGCCTTAACGGTGGTAAATTTTCTGACCCGGATACTGTAGTGCCGGGACATGGTTTGATGGAGTAGGCTTGCCCGCTTCTATACCTATCATCATCTCAGCCTCGTCGGCCACAAGAAAGACATGGTCAATACTTTTGGAGCTGACTTAGCCGTGATGTATTTCTTCACCGTTTTGAGCTTGTACATTTTTAGAACCAAAACAGTCTTTTGGTGCACAGACGAGATTCAAACCCACGAACTCTGGATCGGAAGTCGGGGCACCCACAACACCACTACGGCTATTGGAACACTAACCTAGCACTCTTCAACTATGACTTAACTAAGAACTAATTAAATGAAATGAGGACTAACTAATGAAATGAAATGAGATGAAATTAATTTTATTTGCGTGAAGTGTGTACCACACTAAAGATATAATATTTCTAATTCGGTCCGACACACTTCGTCGTAGACCGATATGCAAACAGTAGGTAATTAATGCATACATAAAATAAACAATCATTATATCAAACTATAGAATAAAAATAAAATAATATAAGTCAAGCGCAAATAAAAAAATGACAATAAAATCAAAAACCTCAAAATTTAAAATAAAGAAAATTATACTCAAATATAATAAGTCATTAAAACATTTCATTAATACTCACTCACTCATCACTCATTCACTCAGTGTTAGTCAACTATTAGTGTATAAATTTAGTGATAGTCTTGTGTGTATTATACGATCAAGTCTAAAATAACCTAGCAACAAACTTGTAATCCCTAAATCACATCAGATGGGCTGCAAATAACATTCGGTACATTGTCAGCCGTTACAAATGAACCAGCCGAATGTCACGTAATTTACGACATCGATTATGTATTAGTTCTATCAATATTGAGTTATGTTCGACTAATGTATTGTTATGAGAAATGTGTCTTTTGACGGGTAGCAAGAACGTAAATATTTATACATGTTTATATATGTCAAGTCTTTTGAAGGGCTTTTTTCTAAGAACTATTACATATTTATATTTATTCAAACAATTGTGACTCAGCCATCATCACAGTATGATACAAAGGCGCTATGGTATACAAAAAAAGAAAACCTTTAACAAAATGAACAAAAAACATGCATGAAAATTATGAAGAAAAAAAAAAGATTGTACTATTTCTTACACTATCAATCATCTCACACAACTTTAGACATACTTTACACACTTCAATCCATCGGTCAGCAAACAGATCACAAAATGGTGCTGATGCCAGAAGCGCATTTAATAATTTTAGGGCTCGAACGAGAGGAGAATTGCTGTATTGTGTTGCTGAGTATTATAATTCCATAAAATTCAGCAAGCTATGGAACGAGCGGCGCAGTACCAGTGGAAGGACGAAGTCGAGAAAGACCTTGGCTTTTTTCAAGTGCCGGACTAGAGAGGCAGCACAAGACAGAGGCCGGTAGCGTTATTTCGTGTCGGAGGCCAAGCTATGCTCAGAGTTTCAATAGAAAACTCTAAGCTTAACGACATTGCTCACAGAATTAGCAACCTGAAATAAACCTGAAAAGTGGCAACTGGCTATATCTATCAAAAAACGGACAACCGTTGGGGTAAAAGAGTTCTTGAGTCGGAGTTTTTAGACCGCCCGAACATGACTGAAAAGCCAGGACCAACATCTTAACGTGCTTTCCGAAGCACCACCACACCAGCCTATATCAGTCCACTGCTGGACATAGGCCTCCCCTAATAAAGGGGGATATGCCCATGATCCCCACGCTGAGCATGCGGGTTGATCGCAGGGCACAGCTTCTCACAAACACACTTCAAAGGTCCTCCCCATCCTTGGATCACTGACACAGTCAAAGAAATGATGAAAATAAGGGATGATTACCACAAAAGATATAAATTAATTAATACAGATGTTTTAAAATCCTGCTACAAAAGCATGAAGCAGTTAGTAATTACGGCCATTGTAAATGAAAAAACTGCTTTTTTTACACACAATATAAATAATAATAGGTATAACACGAAAAAACTTTGGAAAAACTTGAAAAACAATATCATACCTAGTAAAAAGGAAACAGCCGAAATCCCCAGTCACCTCAGTAATCCAGATGACATCAACAGACATTTCCTTAACGTCCCCGGTGCAGACATTGTAGAAATTTCTCTTCTCACGTATTATGAATTCCACAGATTTAGGTCCCAGACCTTTTCACTTCAACCTGTAACAGATTACACAGTGCTTAAGGTTATTGATACATTCAAATCAAATGCCCAGGGTCATGATGGTATTTCACTGGACATGCTGAAATTGACTCTCCCTCAGTCCTTGCCTGCAATAACAGCGGCGGTCAATGAATCTCTAGTCAGTGGAAGGTTTCCGAATGCGTGGAAAATTGCTGTCATCAAGCCTATTCCAAAAACTAGTCAGCCTTCTTCCTTAGGTGATTTGCGACCGATAAGCCACCCTGCATCTCCAAAATCTTGGAGAAAGTAGTTAGCATGCAGATGACAAAATTTTTGGAAGATAATCACATTCTGCCACTACTCCAATCCGGGTTTCGCAAAGGCCATAGTACATCAACAGCCTTGCTTGATGTTGTGGATAACATCCTGGCCGCCCAGGACAACGGAATGTGTAGTATTCTCGTTTTACTTGATTTCTCTAGGGCATTTGACTCCATAAATGTCCCTCTCTTATTGTCTAAATTAGCTTACTATGGATTTGACCCAAAAACCGTCAGCTGGTTCTCGAGCTATCTCTGTCATAGACATCAGTATGTTGAGCTTCGATCTACAGTTGGTGGCATACTTCAATCGTCTCTCTGTCCTGTCCCTAGAGGTGTCCCCCAGGGTTCTATCCTTGGACCTATACTCTATATCTTGTACAGTGCGGACATTGTTAAAGACATTTCTTTCTGTAAATTCCATCTATATGCCGATGACCTACAGCTCTACCTTTCCTTTCTGCCTTCGGATGCAATCAGTGCAGTTAAAAAGATAAATGATGACTTGTCTACAGTAGCTCAGTGGTCAGTATCAAATTCTTTGGTCTTAAATCCTAAAAAGTCAAAGTACATGGTATTTGGGTCCAAAGCTAACCTTAAAAAATTGATGTGTTAAATCTTAACATACATATAAACGGAGAGGATGTTCGATTTGTCAATGAATCAAAAAATCTGGGTGTAACACTGGATAGCCACCTACGGTTTGAAAATCATATCGCTGAAACTGTGCGCAGCTGCTTCTACAGATTAAGGTTATTGTACAAGATCCGCCCTTACTTGTGTGAGGACATCCGTGTAACCCTTTGCGAATCCCTGGTTTTATCCCGCCTAAACTATGGGGATGTAGTGTACGGGCCATGTCTCTTGAACCGGACTGAAAGGTTGATACAACGGGTTCAGAATGCCTGCACGCGCTTCTGTTTTCATGTACCACCTCGTACACATATCACCCCATACTGAAACTCCCACAATATGTTGAAAATGGAAGCACGTAGAAGGCTGCATCTAGCAACTCTCTTATTTGGTGTAACAAAATTTAAAACTCCCAATTACCTTTACTCCAAGCTCGCTTGGACAAATGATAATTCGCGCTATCCTCGGCGAGCGTGTACAAATGTCTTAGTGACACCGAGACACAAGTCAGTGACTTTTAGGGGCTCTTTTCGATTTGCTGCATCTCGGTGTTGGAATGACCTCCCCCCTCCGATTCGTGCTCTGAAAACATTAAATATCTTTAGGTCTGTGCTTAAAAGAGAATTCCTTTCAGAGCAAAAACAATTGTAGGTGGCATATTTCAACTTACCAATTTCATACCTTCATCGTTTTTGATATAATTTTTTGTGTTGCGGGGACGTGGGTAAATCAATAAATCAATATCCAGGTTAAATATCCAACATCCACTCCAGGTTCGGGGCACCATAACACCATAACACCATAAAGCCATCACGCGACACATGCACCATCATATTATGGAGCGGCGGGAGTTCACTGCGTTAGTGTTACTTTTTTATTTTATTTTATGGGTAGGTATTGTTTTTTGTAAATCTCCATGTACGCGGAATACTGCATTCCACGCACAAAACCTCACCAACCAAACAGTTATGAAACCATAGCGCAGCGCTACTAAGTGATGCACATGATGGCATTGCTGCGTGGTGCTGCAATCTGCAACTTTAATCTTCGGCTGAAGTGCAACGAACGCAAACTTTGAAACAATCAATCGGGCCGCTTACATAGTGCGTCGCTCTATTGTTCGTTCAGTCTCCTTGACTTGCTTGCTTCCCTACTGACTGACGGGCAAAGAGAATATAATACAAAAAACACTCCGACGGGTTGCGTTTCGTTCGCACGCACGCACCACGCGCATTAGTATTATGTCTAACCGACATACAATAACATGACCTATTTTATTGAACAATGAGCGTATGTATATGTAACTTTTTCTTATTTCTTTATTTCTGTTTTGATACAATAGGTAGGTAGGTACATTATGTACCTACCTACCTATTGTACGTACCTTCATTCCATATATGGATATCTATGGATGTATGTTTGTATATGTATGTGTGTACATGGGAAGGACTTTCCTTTATGTGTAGTGAGCTTTTGGGGGGTAAGGGGGTGGGAGGGGTGGGGGAGGGGGGGAGGACCCTCCCCCTAAAAGGGTTAAGTGCGGAAACTCATAGTTTCCGAGAAAAATAATAATTTAGTTTTGAGGTTAAGTATGGAAAAAACGTAAACAATATACACCAAAACACACTATCGGGAGAGGGGGGGGATGCGGTAGTGTTAGGGAAGGGGAACCTATGACCTATGACCACTCTAAAAACCCCGTTTCAAATCATAAAAATGGATATTTGACTCCAGTATGGGCTCTCGTCAGAACTCTCACTCACGCATTTTTTATACACTCTAAGGGTAGGGACCACAAGACTAGGTGGCGTTGGGGTGCTCTGTGTCGGTTCTGTGTTAGATTTCGAACCTAATCTACTCAAGTCGGGGTGTCCTAGAACCTACTTTGGTGAGAAAGATTTCCGGGTGGTTAAAAAAAAAAAAACCTAATAACCTACGGTTTATCTGTGTCAATTTTTACACGACTAAATTCAATCAATCAAACAATCACCAAAAACCGGCGGGAAAACAACAAAAGATGTCATTGTCATTGTCAGATTACCAAAAAATACCATAAAATTGCCGCAAAAACCACGAGAAATGTCATTGTCAGTGTCAGATTACCAAATAATTTGCAATCAATAGCAAACATTATCAACAAGTTTGACGAAAATACGTGAAAAATTGGAATTTTCAAAAATTCATATCTCAAAAACTATTCGTTTCCGCACTACGCCATTTCTGATTTAGGCTTCCTAGGTGTAGCCCTACCTGTGACAAAAGTTTCAGCCGCCTAGCTCACTACACATAAAGGAAAGCTGAGCCTGTACATGTATGTATGTATGTGTATGTGTGTATGTATGTATATGTGTAGTATGTATATATATATTATAGGTATATACACCATTTTGCTTAAGTGATGCGCGGCGATCGTGAGGTCGCCACCTCTGGTTTCCTCTGAAAACCAGCGCTGCTTCGCTCGCGGAGTAGCATTAAGCTGAGAGGAGACCTAATTTGGCCCACGCTTAGCACAGACAAAATCAGCTCCACAGTATCAGGATTTTAGGGATGGGTAGGCACGCGGACGGGTTTGTTTACCTATCAGTGTAGGTAGCTTACTTACCACTTTCCGCTTGTCTACCCAAACCTCCTATTTGTGTTGTTTTCTGTTTTACATCTTGTTACTTTGTTCCTATGCCTATCTTGTTTGTGCTGTTACTCTAGTGTTAATTTAATTTTTGTGTTAATGTGTGCCAAATAAAGAGTTTATCTATCTATCTATCTATCTATCACACCACCGACGCTGCTGCCCGTCGGTGGCCAGGGGATTTATCTGTGCCGATGTAGGCTGTGCTATGCCGCAATCAGCCGGCCGCCAGAGCCCCGTTCGTTGTTTAGCAGGGTGCACCGCGTGCAGGTGGGGTTGGCTTGGGTCCGAAGATAAGGGTTGGAACCCCTTACACCCCGTTACGAAGCACGGAAGAGTTCAAATATAAATGCCACTAAACGGTCACCCATCCAAGTAGTGACCGGGCGGAGTGTTGCTTAACCAAAGTGATCTTCTAAGAATACCGAAGTTAACCACGCCACGAGCGCTTCACCAGACCAGTGTTGGTCACTAGCTCATACGAAGAAGAAGAAGTTCTTGAGTGAAGACCGCGTCTCAGCAAACAAAACGGAGGATGCCCTCCGTCTAGATAGAGTGACGATCTGCGAAAGGCTGCGGAAGCTGGATGCGACATCAGTTGCATCATCAGATTTTTCTGTTGTTTTAAATAAATAATAATAATAATAAATAATAATGCGGGACGTAATCACACAGCATCATGTAGCCCCAAACTAAGCAGAGCTTGTATTATGGGAACCACATGATTGATATACTACACATATATATATTTTTTGTAAATACATACTTATCGTACATAGAAAATACCTAGACCCGAGACAAATATCTACAGAACATGCAAACATTTGTCCCGCAGCGGGAATCGAACCCGCAACCGTCTGCGTCTCAGGCGGACTTTCGCCCACTGCGCCACAGAGGCCGTTTTGATTGTGAATGATACAATGGTTACACATTTTTCTAGCTTTTTTTACTACATTCTATTTTACAATTTTAGCCTCGTCAAACTCTATAAAATTCTATTTTGACCTTAAAATGGTTCCATAGGAACATAATTTTTGTGAGGGTTGTATTTTAAGTTGGTCTAGTCTCAAGTATCTAAATAGTTAATTTTAATATATAAGCGTCAAATATTAGCGTCAAGTGGTAATTTTTCCTCTGTATTTTACTAACTGAACGATAGGCTGTAGTACCCGAAAATAATGGTAGTAATGGCTGAAAATAAATGCCTCATATTTAACGTATTTATATGGTTCCAACAAGTCGATTGGCGGAAGCGCGCCCTCACTAAATAATTCACTGGATTACATCTGTTTACAGATCATTGTACCAAATAAACGTTTATTGGCATAATAAAGGCATGATTTAATAAATGTAGCGAAATTGGGTGCGCATTTTCGAATAGGTAAACAGAAGGTTCAGCAAGCTTTGTTCTCGGAGTAAAGTTTTAAGGTAAAATTTTTCATTATGAGGGCATACCTACAGAAACTGTCTGCCATATAAACGTGGCCTGCCACTTAGATGCAAACTTCCGACGCTCGCCAGAAGGCATTCCCTTCATATATAATGTTCTAATGCTTTGTGATAGGCAATGGTTACCACTTAACATCAGGTGGGTCATGTGCTTGTTCAATCTTCAAGTACAATAAAAAACAAAATCCAGATAGAACTTTACCGAACTTGGGCGTCCGACACCAAAAAAGTTTTGCGGACCGTCTGCAGTAGTCCTCAATCGTAATGTGAACAATTACAACCTTTTTGTTCCGTAAAACGATTTACAAACGTTGTTCGATTATGTCGAATTTCTAATGCATAATTTTACGAAAAAATTCTACAGGATTATCACCATACTCCAAATCAAACCAAATCAAAAGACGTTTTATTCATTAGAAACACAGTGTACACTTTGAATCGACATTTTTTTTAATTTACACCAATTTATAAAGCGATCAAACGGAAAAGAATTGTCCAGAAACTCAGCTTGGCTTAGTCTTTTTAGTCTTTTTTTACCATTTTTATTCATTTTTTTGAGGGAGTTGGGCTAAATTGAACTCACCCTTACATTTATTAAATCAACCCTACATCGTTTTCTGCTTGAATCTACATAATAGATTTGTACTAACTGTATCTAGTTTCGCTTGTTAGCAGTAAACTGGCAATAAGCCATAAAATTATACGATACTGTAGACTGGTCTCAACCGTACATTGGAGAATAAAAGGCAATGTTCTTAAAACTAAAGAATTTAAAATAGCTGTTACTTAAGAAAATAATATTTTACTTAACTAGGTATAGTAGCTACGCTATTGCAAATTTCATTTTCTACTTGGGAGATTTCTAATTCACTGAAAATGTTTGGTATGGACTTTTTCAGCCCGTTGATGATAAAGATGAGATAATACCTTATAATTATATTCTAATAATACTTATGTCCGTGAAAATGGATGTTTGTTACTCGACGCCAAAACTATTGAACGAATTGAGCTAAAATTTAGCACAACTATGTTTTTCTAGTCACTTTGCCGACGCTACTTATAGTTATCATCAACAAGTCAAGAATCACGAGTGCAATAGAGCTTTTAAACTTTTTCTGCCGTTTAAAATGCAAACAATTTAAAGTTAAATTATGAAACAACTTTACAAACCATTTTTTCAATAAAAAATGACAAAATTCGAAAAATCCTTAAACAAAACTTTGTTGATCTTCAAGAGTAGATTTATCCCCTTTTGGGATAAAAAACGAAATCTAACTCACTTCGTATATTGAGTATTCATACATAATAAAAGTTATGTATCAAAACAAAGTAATTATTCTTTAAATTTTATAAAAGTTTGAGGAAAAACCGTATTCACAAAGTCGTAGAACAAATTAATGTTGTCGATCTTCGGAATTAGTTTTATCTCCTTTTGGTATAACATACAAATTAAAACCTACATTGTATAGCACCATATAAAAGCACCCTATTACCATAAAAGGCCTCATTTTTAGAAAGAAAGTAAGGAACTAGAAACTACCTATTACGCTGTCCTCGTATGTCCAGTTCAGCGCTGTACAAACATTTCACAACATAGAAACTCGGCACTTTTTGCATGTCTTATCCCCAGGGCCCGAAGGTTGCTTTTACACAGAAAACAGGTAGGATTTTACCTGTGTAAGTTATTTTCAAACGTCAACGTGGTGATCTGTCGTTATATGCAGGAATAAACCTGTTTAAGTTTACTACAAGCTTTTTTGTATTAAACGTGGGCCAGCTCTTGACCTTGAGCTCTTGGCTTGCGTGGGCAAGGATGAGGTTGACGATGGGACGAGCTTTCCCAGAAGATGCCTATTACCTCTCTTTTTGAAGCCGTTAGAGTCATAAGACGATGGAAAAACAGACGCTGGCAGCTGATTTTAACAGTGCGCATTATAAATTATGTTTGGAAGCGCTTAGTCCTGTTAAATGGAATATCAACATGATGCAGATGGTAGTTAGCAGTGCATCTGAAGCTCCTATGGAAGAAAGTTAAAGCTGGAATAAGGTCATGTAGCCCCTGCGCACTCTCTAAAGTACAATCTATAAAAGACCGGCAAACACGCAACCTCGCGACGATGGCTCAAGCTTCAACGTAGATCTATAGATAATCTATGTAAATTAGTCCACTTTAAAAAGTCAGGAGTCAGGGAGAGGAATAAATAAATAATAAATAAATAATACGGGACGTAATCACACAGCATCATGTAGCCCCAAACTAAGCAGCGGCATAGTGTGTTAAGAAGCTAAGGCAAGTAGATTCGTCAACCCGCTTTCTTTGTAAATAAGGTTAGCCAGAGGCCATTTGCTGGAGTGTTCTCTGGGAAATCGACGTGGCGTTCTTTCACGCTGCTGCAAGGATATTGCTGTTATACTTGTTGTTTATTGCAAAGCGTTTGAAGAATGCTTTCGAGTTCCGTCGACTGAACACCTTTGAGGAAAACAGTTTGTCAAAATAATAGTCCTAAAATTGGTAGATAGACTCTGTTATGATTTCTTTCAGGAAATGTAAAATGATAAGTGTCAACTTTTTGAGAATCAAACAAAAAATACTTTTAAAGAACTAGCTTTAGTTCTTACTGAAAAATCCTACATGACTATTATTGTAATCTTAAAAAAGTCCAGGACAGGTTGGTGACCAGAGTACCTACCAACTCTTTGAAAGAAGTTTTCTCTTAGTAATAAAAAGCAGGTTAAAAGAAAGTAGGTTCTTACGTTCGTTCTCTGCAATAAGTGATACCTCTGATAAAAAACTGAAAATAGATTATGATGCAAATTTTAACCATTATTTGAAACTTTATAGGTTTCAGGCAATCCACAAAAGGAAGCCACTAAACTTAGTAGAGTCAATTGAATATCTTGAAAAGGGTTAATAAAAGAGTCAGTTATCAAACATTCGGCAAAGGGTTGATAAAGGAATCCCGTTTTATGACAGAACCCACATAAAACATGGGATCTCTATCATTTCTAAATTGAAAGTATAATGTTATACAGTTTTAAATATTTAGAAGTTCCCCATAAAGTATTTTATCCCATTTATAGGTATTTTATCCGCCAGCGGCTTCACTCGCGTAATACCGGACTAAAAGCCTATGTATTAATCCAGGTCTTAAAATAAGAGTATATATATTCCAAGTTTCATTCAAATCCATTTTGCCGTTATGGAGTGATGCGACTACAAACATACTCACACACACAAACTTTCGCATTTATAATATAAGTTTGATTATTAAACTAGAGAAACGACTCGCGACTTTGTCTACGTAGAACTTTTTCCTCGCATATTTCCCTCAGAAGCTGAATTTCAAGAAATCCTTCCTTTTTACATCTTTACACTATTCAAAGAACCTACTTTGATGCTTATACGCCTATTTCCCAGAGGGTAAGCAGAGACCACGGATCTCCACTTGCTACGATACTGGCATACCTCTTTTGCTTCATTCACTCTCATCACATTCTTTCATCGCACATTTTCGTCGGTTTACGGCCGGTTTCTATATTATTACCGTTACCGATTACGCCTCGTTTTCCCTTGAAAAACTGTCAAAAATTAACAACGAGGCGTCGAAAATTTGACAGTTTTTCAGGGGAAAACTAGGCGTAATCGGTAACGGTATAATATAGAAACTGGCCATTAGTCGTCGTTTCGTCGTTAGTCGTTTCGTCTCCGATTTGATCGGAGAAAAGAAACATACTTTTCAAGTTACAATTCAAGACTTACGTGTTGGTTGTCAGCAGCTTTTGCTTGCTTTGCTCGCGTTAAAAGTTATTTTTATAACCCTCGGAAAAAACACTTTTAGTACATCATAATCTTCATCATCATCAGCCTATAGCAGACATAAGCCTCCCCTGATGAGTGTCATTGCACCCTGTCCTTGAAAGGTGCGCTTAGTCTGTTCTTCTCCCTTGAAAATCAAGAAACGATGTATGTGAAATTTCATGGTGATCTTTCTTTAGTATGAGAGCGTAACAAACAAACAAAGTTTCGCATTTACATTATCAGAATAGTTAAAGTTGTTGATAAAGTTAGGAAGGATAAAAACCGAAAGCCAACACCATATTAAAACGTGGTTAAACTACCTTAAAGATTTTATAGTTTATGATACGCTCAGTTCCTTCTAAGCAACAAAGTAGTTTTTAATAACTAAAAGTTGCTGGTTGGTTAATAGTTTTGATAAAATTAATGATAGATAATATATGTTTATTTTGTTAACAAACTTTCAAGTTTGTTATTACAATTTTATGTCTTTTATAGAAAGAAAGAAAATGTATTTCATGGTATTGAAACTTTTTTCTGAGTACTGTGGTACCTATTGAGTCGATATATTTTATGTTTAGTATCATTACCATCATGATCAGCCTATTGAAGTCTACCGCTGGAAATAGGACTCCTCCAATGAGCGCCATTGCACCCTGTCCTCAAATCGATTCATCCAGCATCTACTCTATCGTAGATCGTTCATCTAGCCAGTGTTTAGCTTACAATTCCTATACCGGAATTATTTTTATAATTGGGTAGCTTCGGTCCGCGACTTCACTTGCGTAGTATTCTGACAAAAAGATACCAAAAAATAATCTGCATACATATACCAAATTTTATCATAGCAAGGCCTTTGATATTTATATTTTATTTTAAACTTTTAATTGTTTGCTAACATTTATGTAGTGATTTTATTTTTTTATAATTCTTTGTGTAGGTATTTAATTATTATTTTATTTAAAATACTATCAATAACTATCATCTAAATACGTTCAGTGTCCTGCGTGAAGGCGTAACAATCTTAAAAACTACAAAACCTTCTACTTATCTAAACAGACAGCACCATACTTTATTCGTCAACTTCATCGCCTGACAAAGGTCAGTCGGCCATTCTTCCAGGAAATAAAACATTTTATTTTCGTACAAAAATGATCGTCGACGTCTGACGCCCGGGGGTCCGTAACGAACTGGCGACACTCACCCCGTGGGACCGCATTACCGCTGCTTCAAGTTTGCACGAGAAATATTGGGGATATACAAGAATGTTTAAAAATACTGGATCTAGCGCGTAATTGTTATGTTTCTAGAAGATGCATTAAGCAAATGGCTCATTCTTCAAGTGTTTGTTTGACCATCACCTAGGTAAATGCGTCGTAGGCCGGAAGTGCCCTACGATGCCATTCTGCGTTCAACTTGAGGCATTTAGGTGTTAGGCATCGTGTGTCATTAATTTCACGGGAATCTTCAAATCGAATCACAGAAATAAGGCATGGTGTTAGCACTTCCCGGGGCAAGTAATTCACAAAGAGCACCTCTAAAGACTGTTATTATTTCACAAAACCGGGTGAGCAGAAATACAAATGGAATGTAAAACAAGGATGTAAACCTCTTCTGTGATGTGGCTAGCAGGATCTACGACCAATAAGGACAAGAAAGAAAGAAAGAATAAACTTGATCCTTCATATTTTGACAGCCTGTCCAGATAGAGTGATTTCCGCGGCAGTCAAGAAGCGCGTAGCCAATCATCTGGACGCACGTCACATTCCACGTGACATTTCGCAAGCCTCATTGGCTACGCGTTACTCGATTCACGCATAAATCGCTTCATCTGGACAGCCTGTATTTTGCACCTTGAAATTCAACCTTATGATGTTTTGGTAGTTTGTTTAATTGGTAATCAAGGATACCGCAAAATATTTCCTCTCGCTACGTACCTTGAGTATTTCTCAAGGTAAAAAAATCGAGATGATAACTAAGAATTATGAGGGTTCCTTGTTTTTCCTCATTTTGTTCCAGAACAAAATCTGCCGATCATGCCAACATTTGTTCCGCAACGAGAATTGGACCCGCATGCCCAGATTTGGGATTATGGTTATACCCCCGAAAAAGCCTATTCAGTAATGGATTAATCTAAGCTGGTGTTGTTGCTATGGTTGAGAATCGAACCTGCAATCCCTTGCATCACAACCAGCTATTTGCTACGAGGTCTTCCAAGTATTCTAGGGTCTTCTTCTCTATTGCTTCCAGCAAATTTCAGTGTCTCAAAAGAATATAAAAGTTTGCTGGGAATTTGTAAGGGTGCGATCAGACCGTGTGTGTTCCAACTAGTGGAAATTTTGTTAGTGAAATAAGGAGGTCAAATAAGTGAATTTTAAATGAGGATAGTGAGTACGACTAGTATTGAAGTTGAACGACTATCTTCTAGCTCAAGTACACTAGTAGGTATTACAAGCTGATCTGAAATCTCAATAGCTATCTGAACCATAGTTAGGTAGAGACAACTTCGAGAAGGAGGCTAAGAAGAGGATGCAGCTGGGTTGGATAGCATTGCAAAAACTACGTCGTTACCTATAGCGCATTGTCTGAAAAAAAAAATTCAACCAGTGCGTCCTACCCGTCATGATATACGGATCCAAAACGTGGACACTCACAGTACGGTTAGTCCATCAGTTTAAAAGTCACTCGGCGAGTTATGGAACTAGCAATGCTTCGAGTTTCTCTGAAAGATAGGATCCGTAAAGAGACTATCCGCCATAGAACCAAAGTTCGACATAGATCATAGGATTAACAAGCTGAAATGGCAGCGGGCTGGGCAAATCTAAAGAAAGAAATTAATAGTATGTTAAAAAGAAATACACACACAATCATTACAGCCCCTCCCTGTTATAATATCTGCCGAAAAAACGATAACCTTTGGCTTTAACGAGTTCTTGAGTGGAGACTGCGGCAAACGTAGTGTAGAACGCCCTTCGGCTAGGTAGAGTGACGATTTGTGAAAGGCTGCTGATAGAAGCTGAATGCGTCGAGCTGAGGACAGGGCGCAACGGCGCTCATTAGGGGAGGCCTATGTCCATTGTCAGGCTGATGATGATGATGATGATGATCTGAACCGAAAACTATTAAGTTTGTGGCACAGTGGGCGAAGGCCCACCTGAAACGCAGCATGTTGCGGGTTCGATTCCCGCTGCGTTTGAAAAAAACAAATGTTTTATGACAGGTAAATATTTATCCGGTTCTTGTGTTTTCTTTATTGTATAATACGGATGTATTAAGATAAAAATATTTAAGTTGTACATCAGTTATGACATTCCCATAATACAAGCTCTCCTTGGTTTTAGGTTATAATGATGCTGTGTGAATGTGTCCAGCAATGTTGTACATCAGTTATGACATTCCCATAATACAAGCTCTCCTTGGTTTTAGGTTATAATGATGCTGTGTGAATGTGTCCAGCAATATTGTTTATTTTTTAATTCTGTTACGTTCAAACCTAGTAAATCAAACCGCAGTTTTATTCTACGTGATCTATAAAATATCTAGGTACTAGCCTAATAGACAATTGACAAACATTTCGCAATAGCGCTCACTAAATAGGGGATGCCTATGTCCAGCAGACTGCTATAGGCTGATGATGATAATTAAACATTTATTTAGTGCTCTTGGCACCCATTTCATACTATGTACAACATAATTAAGGAAGTAGAGAAAATATTTTAGGTAAGCAATATCGTTCTGACATATTGTCTTTTGTCACAGCAGCAAAAAGGCCTCGACTCAGCATTAATTCCTGATCACGGAGAAGTAGCTAAGCATTGGTATTCTGCTGAAACCTTTCTAGTCTCTAGACCCTAATAATTTCTGATAGAAAAATGACGATTCAAAGTGTGCTTTCTGAATTTTTATTTTTATTTCTTTCATTTTTTTTACAATAGTTGCTGTACGGGCCGCATCCCGCACATTCAGCCTTTACAAACATTAAGCAAATTGTGCATAGTTAGTAGTAATTTTTCCATAATAAAACAGTTGAAACTTCACATCGGTGACGAACAGTCGTTTCACTCATTATCATACCGGTCCCATCAAAGCAAGCAATCATCATTATCATCATTCTGGGTATTGGAAGCAAGCTTTTAATAGTTGCTTTTAATAGTTTGTAGCTCTGTCTAACCACGCCTTAACTCTGGAATGCTTCCTCGTCTAGAGACCAAACTCACGACACTTGCTACCTACAAAGTCTAGTTAGTAATCTAGTCAGCCTAGTAAGTGTGGGCAACAACTTTCCCAACATAATTTTTAGCGTCTAAACACACTATGCCGAAAATTATTCGACGTAAGTTCCGCCGCTGATTTTGACAAGTTCGGCTGTACGCCATAACGCAACGTAATTTCAGCTTAATGTGTCTTCTGTAATTCAAATAGCATTGCAGGCGTAATCATGCCGAACTTTCGGTCGCGTAACTTCAGCATAGTATGCTTAGACACTTCACCACTCCAGCCTATATCAGTCCACTGCTGGACATAGGCCTCCCCTAATATATGGGGATTTGCCCATAATCCCCACGCTGGGCATGCGTGTTGGGGATCGCAGGGCACAGCTTCTCGAACCACCGACGCTGCTGCCCGTCGGTGGCCAGGGGATTTAGCTGTGCCGATGAAGGCTGGGGGGTATACATACCTCGGGCAGATATTGCAGTTGGGTAGAAACAACTTCGAGAAGGAGGCCAAGAGGAGGATTCAGCTGGGTTGGGCAGCATTTGGAAAACTACGTCGAGTTTTCTCGTCACCCATACCGCAATGTTTGAAAACAAAAGTTTACAATCAGTGCGTCCTACCCGTCATGACATACGGAGCCGAAACGTGGACACTCACAGTACGGCTAGTCCACCAGATTAAAGTCGCTCAGCGAGCTATGGAACGAGCTATGCTCGGGGTTTCTCTGAAGGATAAAATCCGTAACGAGTTTATCCGACATAGAACTAAAGTTGTCACACAAGACACTTATAGTAGTTAATTCAAATTATTTCAAAATGCACCTTATTTACAAGGTTTAATTAAAGTTTTTGTAAAGAATCTAAAAAGAAACACCGTAGAAATTGCGTCACTGTTTTTATTTACAAGAGTATACCATTTTTCCTTTTTTCTTGATAGTTGGGAAGGTAAGATAACTTTTTGTAACGGCCAGTCCTTATTCCGCACCATGGCATTGTTGATTCCTTGTCATTCAAACATATTCTATTTCTCTGACCAGATTTTCTTTCAATTACCAGATGCCTTGTTTACTACTTGCACGCCGAAATGATCTGCACCGGACCTTTATTCGCTAACTTTGACATTTTATCTGCCGAAATTCAAAGAACTTCAATTGACAAACTGTCAAAGTTTGTTAAAACAGGACCGGCGCTTATCATTTCAGTTGGCAACCGAGTTATTACTAAGATAAGACCGCCCATTGTACTTACATTATATTACTATTTCATTTCTCTGTTTTTGTAATTTTTTGGTTATTAATTGGCGTTGTGTGCAATAAAGAGTTCATCTATTAATCTATCTACTAAATGCAGCCTCAGATAAGTAGAAACACAGACATTTTCGACCCCAACCGAGGGCATCGTGAAAGTCATTCCTCGATGAATGAGGATTATCATCAGAGTGAGCGCAGCACTTCTTCTGCAATCTGTCTTGCACTGATCTATAAACTAGCTTCTACCCATAACTTCACTTGCATTGTTTAATTCTTAGCTAAAAATAACTTATATTTTTGGATGTTTACTAGTAGGTACCTTCATAAAATAGTACATTGCTACTATTAATATGGTCCAACCCTCACTTTCAGAACCCAAGCCAACCTCACCAGCCCGTGGTGCACCCTGCTAACAGCAACATTGGCGGTGCGATGCCCAACCCGCATGTCAAGCATGAGGATTATAGGCATAGCCAGACGTATCCCCCATAACATTAGAGAGTTATAATTATATAATTGACTGATAGCTGCCTAGGCTGGTGTTGTTGTATCCAAAAAAGATCGATATAGAGAATAAACAGAACGCTTAGAACGATTAACAGAAAAAATATACCTATTTCTTCAGCCAAACACTCAAAGAACTTCCGAACTCAAAGTCCATCAAACAATAAACAAGCTTGTTACAATCAACTTGTCACGGTACTTGAGCGATCGGTTATTTCGACGCTATTTTATCAGCAGTTAAATTAAAAGTAGGCAACACCGATCACCTACAAATTAAATGTTGATTAAATCAACAGTCACGCAATCAAGTATTAATTTATTTTCGGTGGTAATTATGGGGTTGTGAAAGTTGCTAAGGGAAAAGCGGCAATTATCAGACGGCTATTTTAAAACTGAAATTTTAAAATGGTTTATGGTTATTTTTGATGCCAGAAAAGGTAAGAAAAATACGAAAATAAAAATGTTGCTGATAACAGTAAAATTTTAAACTTTTTTTTTTGGTAGGTCCAGTTATAAAACAGGACCTACTTTAATTATATCGATGTCAAACAATGTCAAGGATAAAATAACACAACCTCGTCCTTTTTTGAAGTCAGTTATTAGGGCGTTCAAACAGAAAGCCGACCGAAGTACTTATTAGTTTCCGTACGCGGCTTCGCTCGCATGGTACCGAGATAAAAAGAAGCTTATGTGTTTATCAAGGTCACTCATTATATATATTCCAAGTTTCATAGAAATCCATTCAGTAATTTTTGCGTGAAAGAGTAACAAACATTCATCCGTTCATCAATACTCACAAAATTTCGCATTTAACATTACTGCTACTGCTAACTTTATTAGGAGCTCAGTTTTGATAGCTTATCGACCTCACAGATCACCGTACAGCACAAAGCAGCGTTTTAGCGCTGCGTCAGTACGCAACGCCTTGAAGCTGCCTTTACATTCAAGATTACCAAATAAATGCGCAAAGAATACCCCACCATCTTATTTATTTCGTTTTACCTTAATTTCCTTAATATTAAGGAGCGTAATCATTGAGCAATATATTTCAGCTTATCGAAAATCTGATATCTGGTACCCATAGCACAAAAATTGTACGTTATTATATACTTTAACGGGTTTGCCAAAATTTTATAACTACGTTGAAATTGGTTGATAAAAATAAAATATTTGTAAAATCTTTCCGAAAATTGTTTTCATTTGTTTGACCACAAAACATTTAGTACAACTTTTTTTAATTTAATATGAAAAGCATCTGTATAATTACCAATACCTACTTCCTTCATTTCTTCTTCCTTCTTTGTATGAGCTTGAGGCAAATCTAGTTTTGGAGTATTTAGGCCACCCAGAGATCCTCGACGTACCCAACCTCCGACATACTTAATTTTTACTTACCTAAATACTAAAGATACACTTATATACTAGTACATAAACTATTGGTTGCAATTTGTCAGTAAATTTGATGTGGTATGGAATCGATTTAGTGAAACTCACATTCACATTTTGTGGTTTTGCCGACTAATGGCCGACGTGAATAACTTGTGCTTTGTACACTGCTACGATTATTAGAGACTTGGGTATTCAATCGTGTTTCACATTAAACTAAAATGAATTGATATTTTTTCATCCTTTTAAAAGCTTTAGAAATTTTACTACATTTTAACGTAAGTTTATTGAAATATATATTTTAAAATATTGATTGATTTTTCGTGATCAATTTACTATAATGGTGGTAGGTACATGTTTAGGTGATTTTAGATATTTTGAAAATTATAAAGAATGTACGCATTAAGACTCAAATATATTATTATTGGAAAGTATTCAAATTGCGTTTAGATCTAGCAACTTGATTCTCAACGCGAAAATCCATTAGCATTCCCTACTTAATTCTATCGCAAAGGCCAACACAAAAGTAGATTTGGGACGATCGCCTTTCCTTTTTCATTAACATTAATATAAGAGACAGCTGTCTTCAGTAGGTTACCTAATCTCATTATTTTTCCTGCTGATAATTTATTGTCTTCAGCGAAAAAGACTTATTATCTCTATCCTATTCTACTTTTTCTGTTATTTATGAACGGAAACTGGTTTGTTCACTAAGGTCTACTGATTTGTTCTGCTCTGTTCTGCTACGTCTGCTAGGTTTGTCCAAGAAAAATATGTTATGGTGGTAATTAATAATAAAATATATTAGTTTTTTTCATACCAACATTGTCTAGTCAATTCTTAGATTATAAAATAGTTGATCTGTCTTAAGCTGGGTATGGATAGCGCGTACATTGGCACGCGTAGTCGGTTACGCGTGTCTTGGAACGCCCTGTTTGTATTTGCAGCTACGCGTACACTTTGGGGAACGCATGCCACGTGAGCTGGCTCGCAGCGCGATCCGTGGTCAGTAGCTTTCGGCTCGCGTAGCGCTATGGATTAAATTGACTTCGCGTTCAGGTTCACGGCGGTCCACTTCAACTGTACGCGTATTATTTGCCAGTTCAATCGTCTACAAGCTATCCGTACCCAGCTTTAAAACTGTTTATTAAAAATACTTAGATCCAAGTAATACACGGTACTTGAAGAACTTGCATTGGAACAGCTTTTTTATCCGTAGAAGCTCTAATTTATCAAATTTAAAAAAAAACGTCGAGTATAAAAAATAAAAATTTTGCTAACCAAGCTTATATAACCTTCTAACAGGCTATTAGTTTCACCTGTACCGTTGCCTGAAATCAAATCTTGCAAGTTAAATTTGACACACTTTCGGTTTTCGATTGAGCTGAAATTTTGCAGACTTAAATCAATCGCGTGACAATCCAATATTATGATGACATGGAGCTGATCTGATGATGGAGCTGGAAGGTGGCCATAGGAACTCTGTAATGAAACGACGCAACCCATCAAGTTTGGACTCGTTTGATTCGTCTTGATGAGTACTTTGTCTTTAGATGGTATCCAGGGCCTGATGATGGAGCTGGAGGATGGGTATAGGAACTCTGGTATAAAACGACATAACCCTATCGAGATTAGGCTCGTGTGATTCGTTTTGACTAGTACTTTTTTTATCTAGATGGTATCCAGATTCTGATGATGGAGCTAGATGGTAGCCATAAAGCTTGTATTAGTTTTATATATCAGCCTTAATATAAAAATTTGTTAATGTAAATCAATGTCTCATAACATCTTAACACGTTGAATGTGCTAGTCAAGAAGCAGGTACGTTGGTGTGGTTTCAGCACTAAAAGAGTTATAATATTTTCTAAATTCAATGCAAGCCAGCAAATCTCACATAAAAATGATTTTCATTTCAGTTTTTATTTTCACAAACGTCTCAAAGCTTCGTTGTCCCTTATTTTATTTTCAGCGAACTTTTGAACGTGCAATATAATAAGGAAGCGAGACAAGAAACGGTAAAAAGGCAAGGAACTAATAAACATTGTTTTGTACGTGTTGTAATAAAAACGTTTAAAGATTGCCGTTGACTGCGAGTATTTTATATAAAGATGCGTCTTTATGAGTACTTACATAAAATGTTATTTACTTTTGCTAAAAAAAAAACACGACGTACCTTTGTTTGACCTTCTTCTCTAGGCAAAATAATCTTGATTGTATTGTTTAGGTGCAATTTTTAAACGTTTTCAATTACCACTATAGGCATGTTAGATAATTTAAAAATACATTGCAGGCAAGACATGGTGTCTTTGGTGTCTTCATGGAAACAACTAGCTTCTACTTTGTGTTGAAATAAACACTTTTTGTGGAAATTCATTTATTTTTATACTATGACTAACTAAACACAGACACACCAACACTTCCTCACTCTAATATTACTTTGAAAATTAATTTTACATATTTTACTTTAAGTTTATGGAACTCTGTATTCTCCTTTCTCGGAGGATGACGTTTATGTCTGCGACACAATTTTATTCCTCTGCAGATAGCATCGACTTTTAAATTGTTTCTGCCACATTTGGTTTTTCGGTTCCTATTTAAGATTTTTTTTGTTTCATCATCATCATCATAATCATCAGCCTCTAACAGTCCACTGCTGGACATAGGCCTCCCCTAATGAGCACCATTGCGCCCTGTTCTGAGCTCGACGCATCCAGCATCTTCCAGCAGCCTTACGCAAATCGTCACTCCACCTGGCCGGAGTTCAATTTTTTTATTTAATCAACCAATTACAGAATATAAATATATCATTAATCTTCGATTAAAAATAATAATGTTTGCTTATAACATTGTAACCATTTTGCGAGAAACTATACAATATCTATTAAAGTGCACCGATATACTAACAGGCTGTTTGGTGGCTGATTAGATAAACCAGTTCTTTATAACAAAAGTTTTCATATTTTCTTTACCTTTTTATGTATACCTCCAATTTTATGTCAGGATAGGACCATAACCTGCACAAACCGCTACCAAAGTCAACTCCATCGTTATTTCTGTTTTTTCTAAGAGTTTTTATCACACATTTGTTTGAATGCGTACTAAAAGAGACGGACACAGCCACTTTGTTTTATTAGTGCTAAAAGTGCAGAAGCTGTTCTGAGTTTTTTAAGACCTAAGCTTATCTTATCTGTGAGTTACGATTCAAGGACATAAGGCTCCTTAATTTTTGAGCAATCTTTTTCTTTTCCTTAAGCCTGATATGTCTTTGCAATACGTAAGCTTTACTTGGATTGGTTTGTCAAGCCATTAACTCATAATGGAATTACTACTAGTACTTACTAACGTTCAAAGGAAATGCGTGCTTTGAACATAAATCTGTTCCTTAATAAAATCATCATAGTGCAATGCCTTAAAAAGTATCGCGTTTCGTTAACCCTTTTGTGTAACGGTAAAGGAGAAACGAGACTTTTTGGGAGAAAGCAAAAAGCAGAATTTCGTTCAAAGCGCGTACTCCTTTAAATAATAAAAACTCCTTGGTCATAATGACCAAGCAGATTAGCGAGACCGGCTCGCGAGGCAATGGCAGTGATTTTTTGAATATGAGCAATTGATTGGCTCAGTGTGTATGCTTATCCCACTAGGCGCGTACTAAGACAGAACGTTAGCTACACGAAGCTGGCTCGCAAGGCTACACAGGCAATTATTTCTGGCATATGTGTAATATCGTTCGAGGCAAGCGCACGCGCCTTCCAAGCACTGCTGCGGCCAAGCCCTTCGGTGTCGATTTTTTGTCATCCTCAAAAGTGCCTCGGTCAATTAGCCGCGCTTACTCAGCATCGATTGTGTGCCTCCTTTACTCGCATCATGGATTCTGTAATTTTTTTTGTGCTCTCTATGTTTCGACGAATTATGGCTTGGCTTTACATCGCGCGGCAGCCTCGCGACATTGATTTTGTAGCCATAATCCTCACACGGTATGCGGCCGAAGCCCTGCTAGGCTCTTTGCCGAGACAGTAACGACGCAGTTTGTATGACGGCTTTTTTCAGATAGGTTGGTGATATTGCTATAAACTCCAAAGACCAAATCACGAATATTTCAACCTGACGTATTGTAAGGTAACTAATTTTGGTCCCTAATAAAATTTATTTTGAATCTACGTTTTCTAATTGGCAAAATTGTATGTCTACGAAACGAAAACTTGTTGCTAGTTTTCGTGATCGAGCCTCAGTACGATTATTATAGCTTCTTACGAAATTCACGAGAGGAATTTAAGCCGAAAAATAAAGCGCTGTTCCCTAATTAAAACTTTTATATTTATTTGTACAAGAATAAAAATCCACACTGTATTGGTAATGGATCAACAAAGCTAATAAGAATACGAATAATAAAATATTCTTGAATGGATTTAATAAATGAAAATCCCTTTAGAAATATTCCATTAGCAGCTTTGTTGGATGGTACCAGAGAAACGCGTTGTTTTATGTAAATCTTCTAAGCCACTTACTTTTTAGGTTGCTATGTATCCTATCCTATCCTCAATAATATTATAAATAGAAAAGTGAGTTTTGTTTGTTTGTTAAGGTTTTACGCATTAACTAATCAACCGATCGTCACAAAATTTCAAATACAGTTTTTCGGAATAAACCATGCATCAAATAAAAAATAAAAAATAGCTTTAAAATGGACTAATTGACCCCTATCATATTATATGCCACTCGACCTATTGGCACCATTTTGAAATTTTGACGATTCATATTTTGGACCTTTTGGGGAAGAAAATGAAAAAAGTATTTTTCATGTAGTTCCCACAATACATGCCCGGCGTGTGTTATTAATTTATTCAGTTATAAAAGGAAGCCTATGTCCAGCAATGGACTGATTGAGGCTAGTATTATAATTTGTTGTTTCTGAGGGATGTATCCCTCAAAAACTATAATATTAAAGCCCCCAGGAATAGTACTTTTTTATATAAACTGTGACTAGAAAAGCAAAGTTTTATACTACTTAGTTATTTAATTTGGACTCAGAATTAGATTCTACTTGAAAAATGAAGATCAATTATCTACACAGGTTTGTTCAGTTTTATTGTAAATTTTGCCAAGAAAAACTAGTATTTACAAAGTTTTATATAATGTTTAAAACATCGTCCGCGGCTGGTGAACGGTGGTCGAAATGTTCCATTTAATTATACGCTTACTGCACTTTGGTGGTGAGCCAAAAACCGTACTAGTTAAAACTAGTTTGGTCTTTAACGTTGTCGTATTACGACCGTACAATAGCGGTGTCCGCAATTTTAACCACAATACATCTTAGCTTGCGGATATACAAGGTGAGTTTCAATTTATATTAATGTTATCTCGAAAGGGGGTGATTTGTGCGCAAGTTGTGAGAATCTCAGTATCTCGGTTTCGGAAATATACGTGCTTCAACACTTTTCTCCAAAAACTTTAAGCTTATCTTTGTGTCGTGAGTGGCAGCATTAAGAATAAGCAACAATTTAAAAATTATTAATTGAGCTTCAATTATAATCATTATTAACCGACCTACCTCATAAATTTTTGAGTCAAATTATGGCGTAGCTTGAGGAGGAGTAAGAGGATCGGGCTCAGTGGCGAACCTTGTTAGAGACCTACGTCCAGCAGTGAACTGCGATAGGTTGATGATGATTATGGCGTAGCTTTACAAGTCAGTTCTTAAATGAAAAACTGCCAGATTCGAACAAACGTTGTTGACCTTCGGGAGTAGATTTACCGCTTTTCAGGATAGCATACACATTCAAATTCACCTTATGTAATAGAATACAACTCACAGCGTGAATCAAACCCGCAACCTCTTAAAAAAATGCATAAATAGCTGACTAATATAAAATACCTAGACTTCTTACAACTACAACTATCTATTTTCAGCAAAAATATATTATATCATTGAAAATGCTTAAACCTGATCGAATAAAGTGCCCCGATTTATGAAATTGCGACATTTGCCTGTAGTTTCGCTGATATGAGAGGTACGTGAATGTGTCAAAATGTGCGTCTGCCGGCCTTCAATGTGCAATTTGAATTCCTGAAATTGAGTAAAAAAAAATTATTATTTAAAAATGATTGATTAAATTTTTTTCGCTGCTCGAGAATTCCCAAAAACTTTTTCTCGCTCGCTTTATAAAAAACGGAAGAAAAATCTCAGGAGTGAATTATGCTACAATTTGAGCCATCTTTGGAGGCGGATGGACAAAAACTGTAGGCGGTAGCGGATCCCTTAAGCGCGAGATCAGTCTTTAAATTACATTTTCAATGCCTTTGATAGTTGCATATAGTGTGAGATCTGTAATTTTTTCCTGAGTTTTACCCTCGACCGTAATCGCTGAATGATCAAAAAAAATTCAAAGATTCAAATATATAGTCTATAGGTGGTCTTAGTCTAAATAATGCACTCGTGTCTCACTTAGCATGCGATAATAATCAGAATAAATTATCTAAGATTTAAAATAAAATAAAAATATCTCATCTTAAAAAAATTGAGTTTCAATATTTTGATTTTATATTATTATATTCTTACAGATAGAGTCAAACAATTTTTCATATGCTTGGCTAAGAGCAGGTTATCTTTTAGAATAAGTCTATTTGGGTCTCTACATAGTCTAGAGTGTGTCAAAATGGGTTCTACAATCGAAAAATATCAGATATTTTCTTCAATTACTGATATACTTGGTAATTAAGGATTTCGTGAATGTTCTGTAAGTACTTGAGATTCCGGATAGAGATAATTCTATTATCTGAACTGAAAATAACTTTAGTTTAAACATAGATAGACACTTTGAGTCTTCGAGAGTACTATTAGTTTAACTCCGCCACAGCCTAGCGAGAAAAAGCTCGTTCTATTTTTAGGGTTCCGTACCTTATAATAAAAAAGTACCCCTATAATAGAATCACATCGTTGTCCGTCTGTCTATCAAGATCCTTAACTCAAGATCACGTGAAGACATCATCAAGTTGTTGTCAATAGGTTTGCAATCAAATTTGTTCCAGCTGTTCTCAAGTGATGCAACAGCGTTTAATATTTACTTACATTGCTGAGTATAATTTTAGCATAATGCCTACATTGCACTAAATTGTAAAATTTTAGTTATTAGATTATTTATATAGATTGTAGCTTTTTCTTGGATTTCCTTACTGTAACTTCTATCACTGATATCAGAGATATCGTTTGCGAGTTGAACCTGACAGTGACGATTGAGCCTTGTGTTGGACTGTGTTGTGTTTGGTGATACGCCCTCATAACACAGAATTAACATCAGTGACTATTAAAATTCTAAAACTCCATCAGACTAGAAACACAATGCTTATAAGTTACACTTCTGAATCGGAAACTATTTGAATGTTTTAAAATGCTCTCCTCATGATAATCAAATACTTAGTTATTGGTAGTAGTAGAAGCTATTTTCGGAGGGCGCGTCCGGGAAGTACTGCCACTATGCCATAAGCTGTGCTGTATTTTGACTTAAATGGTGTGGGTGCCAATCTAATTACAGGCACATGAAGCTTATTATCTTTATGCCTCATGTTGATGTACGCAGGGCATTGCACCGTAGAGAACGTTCCAATAAAACGTGACCTAAGATGCCATGCTTTGTGATAGGTAATGGGGTAACCATTACCTTACTTAACCTCACCCTACTTAACCTCAGTAGGGCAATGTGCTTGTTCCATCTTCAAGTAACATAAAAAAACATAGAAATTGATACGAAATGAAACAGCTGTTTAATCTGTGTTACGAAGCGGGAAACCAATTCAATTATGCAGCACAAAGATTAATTCAATCAGGAAGTTTTCTATTAAGCCGTGCGCACATCGGTGGAACATTTTCGTTTTGTTACGTGCGTGTTGTGACGCAATATATTTTACTTGTAACGCCCCCTTTCAGTGGCTTGTTGGGGATGTTTATGTTATGTACAGGGGTTTATCTTGTCACGAAGTTTAAAAATTGATAGATGTATAGAGTAATTACAAACCTATTTCCAGTTGAAACCAATTATCTTCATTAAGTTTTCCCGCAATATATAATTTTGTAATTTTATTTACATTTAGCTAAATAGCTCTACTATTTGAGCTAATTATTAGATTGTAGATCTATTAATATTAACTTACTCATTAAACTAACGTGAATTAACTCATTCATATTGAAAAACGGGAACCCGTTGTAACCCGTTGTTGTTGTTGTGGTGCACCCTGCTAAACAACGAACGGGGCTCTGGCGGCCGGCTGATTGCGGCATAGTACAGCCTACATCGGCACACCTAAATCCCCTGGCCACTGACGGGCAGCAGCGTCGGTGGTGCGAGAAGCTGTGCCCTGCGATCCCCAACCCGCATGCCCAGCGTGGGGATTATGGGTATATCCCCCTTTATTAGGGGAGGCCTATGTCCAGCAGTGGACTGATTAGGCTGATGTGGTGGATGTTGTGTGGTAAAAGATCCACAAAAATGCATAACCCTATGTATTTACATATAATTAGATCCACTAATACATGTTAATAAGTTTATAATGTAAATTAATACGTTAATATTAATAGATCTTCAATCTAATAATTCGCTCAAATAGTAGAGCTATTTAGATATATGTAAATAATTAAGTCAAATGTTTGAGGATCAAACATTCTTTGGTAAACCTGAAATTTGATGACGGATTGGCGTGACCAATACGGCAATAACTCAGTTCAAAAAGATATGCTAAGGCCGGAACATCATTGGACATCAAACGTACAAAAATCCTGATAGTGTAATGATAGGGTGTGAACACCCTAGTCTTATCCCTAAGTCCCTTAGTCAGCTTACGGATTTCAGTATAGTGGACTTGGTCTAAAAGCTTGATGCCGAGCACAGCGCGATAGGCTGCTAAGGCCGTGGCTTATAACTCACTGCGCAATGTAGACCCAAACTAAGCAAAGCTTGTATTATGGGAACCACATGACTGATAAATTACAATTTTTTTTTGCAAATACACACTATACATAGAAAACACCCAGACGTGAGAGAAATATCTGCATAATGCAAACATTTGTCATGCGCCGGGAATCGAACCCGGCCCCTTTGCTCACTGCGCCACAGGGGCCGCAACACTGATAATGTACACAGCTTCCTTCTTGAGCCGCCATGTATCAGCACCGTATGTCTTAGTTAGTAGGAGACATTGGTTAAAGGTTAAATCGTCCTAGGTTAAAGAGCATGGACCTAGTATAAGTTAAAGAGACGTATTTAATGACATTGTGGAATGTCTCAAATACATCTTTAAAAAAATCATCTATTTTTCGAAGGTGTCTACCCTAGTTATACCCTCCTGGATACTCATTTATCTGATCCTCCCGCATTTCAATTGTTAAATTTTACCTAATTATCCCACCGGGCAAATTTCCTACAAACCATTGAAACATTTGTTCCGGAGTAGGAATCAAACCGGCTTCTTTCATCATCAGTCATTGCACCAACTAGGCTAAAAAGTAATTTATTTAGCCATTACAAAAACAGAATAGGGCGAGATGTATCATTATATTACCATACCAACGAAGTACCACGTCACTCTGACACCGCAAGTAATATGTTAAGATATGCACAGTCACTGGTATTAGAAGCACATTTAAATCTGTAGCTTGCTTCTGTCCGCGGCTCCGCTTACACTGAATTCGACATGTTGGTTCAGGCATTTAGAAAGGATGAGGTGTTCGCTCAGGCAAACGATCACCAGACAGACTTCATGATTTCACATTTCACATTTCGAGAGCTATTTTCTTTAATTCTGTTTGACATCACTTCTCACATACACGATCTAATCTTATGACTTTTATATTAATATAATATTCTATCCTATCCTACTAATATTATAAATGTGAAAGTTTGTGAGTATGGATGTATGAATGGATGAATTTATGAAGCTTGTTACTCTTTCACGCAAAAACTACATAATTTGGATGAAACTTGAAATATACATGGTTTGTGACCTGGATAAACACATAGGCATGGAAAGAGAGGGAAAAAATCGGGTTGGTGATTTGTCGATAAAATTTACAGTATTTCACCGCCCCAAAGTCTCCGACACCGGTAACCAGACACATCATCATCAAGTGGACATCAACTGATGCCAGTATCAAGTATATTTTATGTAATTGTGTAAAATCCTTGAAGCCATTGAATAAAAAATGAATGAATGATTATGATGTTCAGTAAATTTAACGTGAAATAGTAATAAACTACACATACAGACATACAAACAAAATTTAGGATTTCTTAATATTAGTGGTTTATAAAATACAGCCATAAATCTATAGACTTTATATCCTGAGTCATAGAGTCGAAAATCGTAATTGTAAATTGATTTTACCGTGCGGTCGGCACTGATGTAATTATACAGGGAACGACAAAATTGACGCATTGAGGTAGTTAATTAATTTCAAATGAATTATTTAAATTGAAATGAGTTTCGAAATTAGTGATTATGGAATATAATAAACGTTATTATTTCCAGCCATTCAGGAGGACTTATCTGTGATAGGCTGCTGGTAGAAGCTGGATGCATCGTGGGGAAAACAGGGTGCAATGGAGCCCAATCTAGAGCCTATGCCCTGATGATTATAACGATAAAGAGGGCTGTTTCATGAACATGTATACTGTAAAATATTGTCTTTTCTTCAAAAACTATTTTTTGCATATATTTAGTTCTACGTCTGGAATAAAATATAAGCTCATTTTTGTCCAACCTTCATTTTCGGAACACAAGCCAATCTCACCTATTCGTGGCGCACCCTGCTGTATAACAAACGGGGCTCTGGCGGCCGGCTGATTGTGGCATAGCGCAGCCTGAGAGCTAAATCCCTTGGCCGTTGATGGGCAGCAGTGTCGGCGGTTCGAAAAGCTGTGCCCTGCGATCTCCAACCCGCATGCCCAGCGTGGGGATTATCCCCTTCTTATTAGGGGAGCCTCATGTCCAGCACTGGATAGAACAGGCTGTCTTGTTGGTAACGATGGAAATTAATGCTACTTTTAAATTATTTTCATTCGATGAAATTATAATTTTTGATCACTGCTATTTCACAGGTGAAATATTTTAAATGATTTTCATTTCGAAAGCCTAAATGACACGTTTTTTGAAGTTTTCCTAGTGATGAAATGGACTTTCACACAAATCGCACCAGCACGCATAAACAATTTTAAACATTCCAACAATTCGATTATTAAAATTAAATAATAATTCTTAATTTAATAATACCAATCGCATAGGTACGTCTATAATTACAAATGGCGCGAGAAGTGCATTTTTTTTTCAAATATCCCAAATTAAATATCTGAACTGCTACAAATCATTATAATAAAGAAAAAACTTAACGTATATACGATTAGAGTTTATAATGATTGTACTCTGAACACAAATCAACAAATTGTCGTCAAACGATGTGATTTTTGATGACATTTGTCAATCATCAGACAAATATCATCAAAAATCACATCGTTTGACGACGCATCAACAAAGTATGTTCCGCTCTTTCTTACACGCAAAACCATATGCATGTCTTGCCTTACTGAGTCGAGGATATCTCGGGATGATTTCATCGCTCGGACACTCATTATTTCACATTCGGAACCCGAACATGAAATCACAACCTATGATTTATAGCAGTCTTGCTAAGGTTTGGAACAGGTGTGACGTATGATATTTTATTTCATATGATTTTTCACTGCTACTCATGAAAGGTTCCATGTCTACTTGTTGGAATAAAATAAAGGCTAATATTTGTCTGGTTACCGCGCAAGCGAAACTGTGTGTGCAAGCTAGTTCTACTTATATTATAAAATTCAATATCATCATCATCATAAAATTGAAAGCTTGTAAGGATGGATGGATGCATGGAATGCTCTTTCAAGCAAAAACTACTGAACGGATTTTGATGATGATTATTTGTGATCTGGATTAACACATAGGCTACTCTTTATCCGGGTATAGGTGAGCGAAGCTGCGGGCGGAAGCTTGTATGTGATAGACATGACTATATCATATTATATATATCATATTACATAACATGATCATCACTATCACATCACTATGTATCACTATGTATATATATATACTTTTTTTCGTTATCACACAGCATCACGTTGCCCCAAACTAAGCAGAGCTTGTAATTATGGAAACCACATGATTGATATACTACTTAATTTTTTTTTTTGTAAATACATACATATCATACATAGAAAACACCCAGACCCGAGAGAAATATCTGCAGAACATGCAAACGTTTGTCCCGCAGCGGGAATCGCAACCCGCAACCTTCTGCGTCACAGGCGGACCTTCGCCCACTGCGCCACAGAGGTCATCAAATTTAATTTAAAGAAAGCCGGATTATAGTTATCAAGAAAGACAGCACATATATATAAATGCTGTCTTTCTTGATAACTATAATCCGGCTTTCTTTAAATCTAGAGTGTACGAGAGGAGTAGACTCTGGACCTCTTAGACCACAACCTTACTTAACATCAGGTGTGTTCGTGGTCAAACAAGGTCCATACGATGTAATAACAAAAAAAGTATGTTATAAAATAAGGTTGGTAAATAAAACACAAACCTCAATACGTGTCACGTACCGTGTGACCTGAAATGATCCCGAGGGAAATGCGGCTGAACACAGTTGTCACATTAAAATTATATTTAAAAATTTTGGCACAGATTTTCCTATCCTACTTCCTACATTATAAACTAGCTCCTGTCAGTTACTTTGCTCACACGGTACCAGGATAAAAAATAGCCTATTAGTGTAGACAATTACAAGATTAACTTAACTATATTAATATTTTAGTTATACCTACAAAAATATTTTGCTGTGTGCATTTTTCTTATTTTACTCTAGGTCACAAATTATTCATATTCCAAGTTTCATGGAAATCCGTTACGTATTTTTTGCGTGAAAAAGAAACAAACATCCATACATCCTCACATACTTTCACGGTATTATTAGAAAAGATTAAAAAGTTTGTG
Organism: Horisme vitalbata; assembly: GCA_951804965.1. Classification (NCBI taxonomy): domain Eukaryota; kingdom Metazoa; phylum Arthropoda; class Insecta; order Lepidoptera; family Geometridae; genus Horisme; species Horisme vitalbata. Next base: position 4,861,366 of record OX638094.1, read on the forward strand.
AAATGTTAAATTTTTGTCTCTCCTTCGCGCCAAAAAGCCTGAAGATGATTTTGATGATTTTGCATTCCCGGATTTAAGGTGCGTTTCGTTTGACGCGGAGCGGAGCGGAGTGGAGTGGAGCGGGCTGCGAGTGACCAATTACAATGCACCCTAATGCACGTATGATGTAGTTCATACTTGCAAAAAATTGGGGATATCTGAAAAAACAATAAATAAAAATATATAATCCTGGACGTCATCAAACATTTGTCCCGCAGCGGGAATCGAACCGCAACCTTCTGCGTCACAGGCGGGCCTTCGCTCAATGCGCTCACTGAGGTCGTCAAATAAAAGCCCCTTTTATTCAGGTAACACGCGAGTGAAACCACGGAGGGAAGCTAGTAACTGAAAAAAGAGCCGTATATCCCAACTTCCGATTCGGAGGATGTGGGTTCGAATGCCGGTCATACACCAAAAGAAAACCACAACAAACAACACCAGCCTATTCAGTCCCCTGCTCGACATAGGCCTCCCCTATACGAAGGGGGATATGCCCATAATCCCCACGCTGGGCATGCGGGGCGGGTTGGGGATCACAGGGCACATCTTCTCGCACTGCTGACGCTGCTGCATGTGAGCGGCCAGAGGATTTAGCTGTGCCAGTGTTAGGCTGCGCTATGCCGCAATCAGCCGGCCGCCAGAGCCCCGTTTGTTATACACCCGGGAGATGGGGATTGGAACCCCTTACACCCAATTGATCAGATTGTGTTAAACAAGTATACCTACATGCAAACGAAGTCGCGAGCAGATAATCTAGTTGTTAATAGAATCAGATAAAATAACCAACAATGCCACCTTATAACATCACATATCATACACATTTAGTAATTTCCAAAGAAATCGTGACATCACTTTTTAACTAATGCGGTTGAAATCTCATCACCTGCGCTCCGTATAAGCGCGTTCTAAAAGGCCACTTTTGAACCTCCATTACGGTTCAAATTATGTTATTCCGAACTACCCCGACTACATGGCAGAATTCCAAAACTAGGGGCCAGGGCAGGATAATGTGAGCTCCGTATTATGCAAAATGCTCACGTATTACCCCGGGCCGGGGAAAGTGGGCAGAAGACTTTACAAACTAGGGGCATATTTTAAAAAGGTGTCAAGCCTGTTTTTAAGGCAATTTGAAGTTGTTTCTGTGAGTTGAATGCGTAAACGGAATAGTTTTTCTAGAATGGGGTAAGTCGGGAGCTGAGAACGATTATGTTAGTAATGATGATAATTTTCTTCTTCTTCTTTTTCTTCGTATATGGCAACTCTGGTGTTAGAGGTTTTAAGCCACCCAAAGGCCTCCAACATAGCCATGATAATGGGAACTAAAAATATTGGGAAAATTGTAAAAGACTTTTGAAAAGAGGGGAAAAGTTAAATGATGTACCTATAAAAGTCTCGAGCAAATAATGCAGTTTATGAATTAACTAATGCATGGAAAGATCTCGAGCAAATAATGAAGTTTACATAGAAATTGTTGGTTTTATATAACAAATTTCTGCAGAAACTAAAATAGGGATCATATACATATACTATGTGGGATACTCTTTATTTCCAAATATGTCGATCAAAATATTAGCAGATTAGTGCTGAACCTATCCTAATTGCCAATTAATTGTTAGTTCTTCTATTATATTTTTCTTGGTTAAGGTGTTTCTGTTTTTTTTGTCAATAAATTGATTTTTATTTGTATTTGTATTTGAAAATCTGATAAGGCTAGGTTAGTTATGTTTTATTTCAACTTTCAACATTTACACGTGAATTCAGAAACAATGCACACACAGAATCCTCATCAGGTTCCAATAAACTTTACAATCGAAACAGGGGCAATTTCGAAAAGTATATTCGTTTCGTATACTCCAAAAGCTAATCAGTTCCAGACAAAATTAGAGTTCGTTGCAAACTCTCCGCTTATTGAACCCGAGCAAATTAGAACCATTTATTAATTAGATGGAACTTTGGGGGGTTTTGGTGAAATGGAATTGGTGAAAGAGTTACCATCTGGCGCATTGCATTTGTGCACATCATTTGCTAATTATCAATTTAATACCATTATTTTAAAGATAAAATATTTAGTACAAATTCCGCCAACTCTCTCTGACAAGTACCATAAAAACTCAATAGAAATTCGACAATGTTTCGCCTTCGCGAATTTCTGTTGAGTTTTTATGAAACTAGTCAGAAACAGTTGGCGGAAGGTTCAGAAAGTTTCTCTTGGCGCTCGGTGAAGCAACACGTCTGCGGAGTTCTGCGGAGTGCCGATGGCGGACAGCGAGTCTATCGTTTTCTGATGATGCTTATGGGGAAGGTGAAACATTGTCGAATTTTGTTGAGTTTGTATGTTACTCGTCAGAGAGATTTCCGAGCGGAATTTGTACTTAATATTTTATCTTTTAAATATCTTGATATGGATTTCCGCTAAGTCACGCCTGATTATAATACCATTGACAAAACAGCGTTTGTACCGAAGAAATATTTGGTTAAAAAGAAGTATCTGTAACAAAATTTTATACTGGATTATAGGTATATATAAATATATGTATATATATATATATATAAAACACATTTTTAAAATGTTTATTAACCGATTATATTAATTTATAAATATAATTATTATCCTATTCTATTAAGAATGTGAGTCAGTCAGTCAGTTTGTCAGATTCAAAGGGTATATGCTCAGAATAAGTATATATATTCTACTTTATAAAAAACACATATTTAAAATATTTATTAACCGATTATATACTGATGATTGAGAAATCAAGGTAAAGATATCTTCAGCTTACAGACATATTTAATATTAACAATATTTATTAAATATTTTGATCCCATAAATAATTCCTTCTATTTGTAAAAGGGTAGAAAAATAATATTTTTGGGAGGTTAAATTGTAGGATTTACAAGGGTTTATGTAATCCAGGGGTAAGCTGATTGATCTGTTGGATAACCTGGACTTGGTCATGCCAGTGAAGGGTGAACGTGAATGGTGAACGTGACTGTTTTATTAAAGTAATTTATATATGCTTGCAAAAAGTGGACATGTACCGAATGTTATGTTTGGACTTGTCTCATTCTGCCAATTTTGTGTAAATCTGAATATATCCTCATTATTTTAGTCCCATATAATTATTGGGTAATATCAATTTCTCGCGCATCAGTTTGGTTTTACCTTTGGTGATGCAGGTGTCCTTGCGCAACGGTAACTTTTGTCCATCAGGTGGCTAGTTTTGCATAAAAAAGATACAGTATTTAAACAACTTTGGCCTTACTTAAGAACATCTTTAAAAAAATAAACGATGCTTAGACTATTGCTATATCTTACCACTGGATTACGACAAAAAGTGACAGGTCTTACTTTGAGCATAGGTTAATTTTAAGTTAGGTTCATAAGGTTGCTTATTATTGAACTTAAAAATAATTAAAAATACATCTTTGTATTTAATAGTAATTCCAAATTATTCAACTTAAGTGGTGTCCCGAACGTGACTTGTAACTAAGATAAGCCAGACTTTATGTGACCTACAATATGTTGCAAGAAAAGCTCAAAGAAACCTTAAAATCTTTTGTTATAAAGTTCATTGCACCTGAATAAAGTAGGCTCATAATTCCATTTTTCACGTCAGAGATGTCAGCTGAGGAGATTATTAAAGTCAACCTTATGACATCAGGGGAGGACACAATTTTGCTTACGATTAAACGAGACGATTACATTGATTCTAGACTCAAAGTCTAGAGTGAATAGATGTTTTCTGGACCTTTGCGCTCCATCTTAGACCACAATGTTACATAACATCAGTTTAGTCAATCCGAGGGAGAACGATCATCGACGATGCCGTGGTAGAATCGTACTGGGACCCGACAAGCGCCACTGCAGCATCGAGCCCTCCATCAGGCGATGAATGCTTCGATGAAGTACTACGGTGAGTAAAGGAACACGGCGTGTTATTAGTCGCTAGGCCGCCAAGCTAGTGAGAGCTAGTCGCTGGCGGCGGAGCGCCTGGCAGACCTATCTAAGCTTCATTCTACGCGCTTAGAAAAGTTTATATAAATTTTGTTTGAGAAGTATTACCTACTAAATCTATAACAAGACTGAAAATTGACATAACTTAACAATTTATAAGTCTTGTCACAGTCATATTTAAATCTGTTGCGTTAAATTAAAAAAAATATAAAGCATGTGCAAACATAATTTATGATAGTCAAAATAAAAGTGGTTTTATTTTTAAGATTCCTTTGGGTACTAATAAAAAACCTTTACTACTGGTACTAGCCTCTTTTGGCAGTCATGTAAAAATAAACTCTGACTCAACAGCCTTCACATGAAGATTATTGAAAATCTGGTGTAAAATCGGTATGTTCACTCCCACCTATTTTTCCTTTTATTTATGAGTCATATTTATAAAGTAAGGGAAGTTATTTGCACTTAGTTTACCTTTTGGTGCCAGGTGCTACTTAGTAATACATGTTTAGAGCCTATAAAGTGTTCAACCTAATTTCTAGTTTAGGCAACGTAGAGTTTGATGCTGATTATTATCCTTTAGGTATACCTTTGTATGGTAAAGGTGTATGTTAATTAAAGAGTACTGATTTCATCACTTGGAAATTGGATAAATTGCCAGTTGGGATACAAGAGTCTGGTGAACATTTTTACTATGTTGTTATTTTTGTTTCTAGTCCCACTGCTTGGCAAAAGGCCTTCTAGTTTTCTAGGGCTAACTGATTTTGTGTCACATGAAAAATAGTCGATCCTAAAATGTTCGTCTGTAGACGAATGTCTATAGAAAACTGTAGTTTTCTGCCTAGTTTAGGATCAGTGATCTTAAATGATGGAACAAGCACCGTTGCTCACCTCGTCTTAAGTGGTAACTATTGCACGATCAAACAAAGTAATGTTTCGTAAGGCCACGCCTGTTTTGAATATGCCTTACGATAAACAACCTTTGTCTATTAAAGAATTAGAGGCATTTAAATAATATTATAACCTTCATGTGCCTGTAATTTTATCAACAAACCAAACCACGGCCACAGAAAAAATAAGCTTGGTAATAGTCCTTTCCCGGGCGAGTTCTGTAGGTACTACTAAAACACTGTAACGATTATTTCACAAAATTTTATATAAAAAAAAAATCCCCCACTCGACACGCCGTTGAAATAAATACTAGACAGTGGCCCGTGAACATTGTAAGCTATAGGTACACTTACTTTGTACTAGTTCAAATAGGTTGAAATACGTGACTCGAATGTAACAGGGTTAACAGATTAATGAATGTCTGGAAGTGACAGTTCCTTGCTAACGTTATAGTCTATTTCGGTCTACGCTGAAGGGCCCGGCACGGACTTTAGGCCTGAGCTAAAATAGTGGGGATATTGCACAGAACAAGCAGACTATCATCATCAGCCTATTAGTAGTCCACTGCTGGACATAGGCCTCCCCTAATGAGCGCTTTTGCGCCCTGTTCTAAGCTCGATGCATCCAGTTTCTACCAGCAGCCTTTCGCAAATCATCACTCCACCTGGCTGGAGGTAGGACGTCCTACCTCCAGCCAGGTGGAGTGACGCACCACGTTAGTAGACCAAACAGTCCTTATACAATTTAAAAAATGTGTTGCGCATTCAAAGTCAAAAATATTAATTCGTGCTGCTTGTTGTAGGTACTAGGTATATATGGTGTAAGGTATTTCTACATCTATCTCTAGAACCCAATTCAACTTCAGCCCGTGCTGCATGCTAACTAACAAATCAGGATTCTAGTGACCAACTAACGGTAGAATAGTTCAGCCTAACAGCTGAATTTTCTGAATGTTGGCTTCAAGGAGCCCAACCCAGCGATACCCAACCCTTACGTGAATCTCTTATCCTATTAGGGAAGTGATGACCAGCAGTGGAATGATACAAGTTGGTATTGTTGTAATTTTGGATTCAAATTGTCATTCAACCGAGTACCGAGTACGTGGTAAGTAGGTTTACTCATCTGTGATCCAGACCCAGAACATTAGATCATATAAATATTTATCCCGTGGCGGGAATCAAAGTAAACTTTTGCGTCTCAGCTTTTCAATGCACCAACAAGGTCGTCTAATGGAGAAGCTTAAATTCCTAACCCTCACGGCTAAAAGCCTAATCTATTTTATCTGGGAATTTTTATTGTTAGGTTTATTCCTTTAAAGAGTTTTCCTTGGAGACCTAAGTGAAGTAATTTTAGAGTGTGACGCCTAAATTTAATTACGTACGGTTAGCAAACGAAATAGGACTAAAGCCTGTAGCTATTCAAAATTAATTGTGACAAACAAGATTAGGTCTGTAGGTACCATATTTACAAAAATATTGTTTTAAGTGAAAATCTTTGATTCTTTAATTCTTTATTGTACACGAAAACATAATACAGGAATAAATTTACTTAAATGTTATGTACAAAGGCGAGCTTAACCCTGAAAGAGTTTTTTTACAGAAAACAAAATTGGGAGAAGATTAAAAGAGAAGGATAGATACATGTGTACCTGTGTATAATGGATAAGGTAAATTTAAGATTAAACTTAAACCTACATATTTAAATAAAAAAAAATTAAATAAACATATCTACATCACTACATATATATTCTTAACTTATAAATAAGTGCAAAAACTATAATATTATGGTTCTACAAAGCTTGTAGAGATAAATAATCTATGATTTTTAGACCAATTCAAATGAAAATTTATAAAAAATATATACGATCATTTTTATTAAATTCAGTTTTAGAATATGGTCCTAAATGCAACTATTTTCGAACAGCACTAATATTATAAATGTGAAAATTTTATGCATGGTCACAATGAACTCCGTAACGGATGAACAGATTATGATTAAACTTGGAATGTACATAGTTTGTGACCTGGATTATCACATAGGCTTATTCCGGAACCACGCGACCTCATACGAAGAAGAAGATAAGAAGATAAGAACAAAAATCTCAGACATAGAGGCAATATGCGAGCCATTGTCGAAGTGTGATGAGAAGTTGACGACCTCTGTGGCGCAGTGGGGAAAGGCTCGCCTGAGACACAGAAGGTTACGGGTTCATTTCCCACTGCGAGACAAATATTTGTATGATTGGCGACTAATTTGTCTCAAGTCTGGGTGTTTTTAATGTTGTATATTTATGAAATATTGTAAGGTAAATGTTTACATACTGAAAAAAAATAAGTGACATTATCATGTAGAATATTAGCAAAAAAGGTATTTACCTTTTTTACCGAAAATAAATCTTAGACATGCCTCTGGGGATAGGCCTCTACATGATGCTTGTTTGTTTTTTCTAAAAAATAATATTTTCTACATTGATGTTATTTTGCCTATGTTGCTAGCTGTACTAGTGAAATGTTTGTCCCGACAGGAATAATAAAAACAGGAAACGACTGTTTTAATAGTATTAGCTGTAAAAAGCCTTATTGACAAACACAAAAAGTTTTTTTATAATCATAAAATATTTGAATACTTAAAACATTCAAGTTCAAATTGAAAGGGCCGTACAGTTAAAAAGAGGTAAGTTTAATATTTCATTTTAACTTTCCATTCCCAGAACAACATAAACTCACATCACATCCGCACTCTGTCAAGTTTGCAGGGACTGGACGGACTCTTTAATCAGGTCTATGTCGATAGTAATTAAGTAAAGTGGACTCCCTTTCACGCAATTGGACTCTAGTCCATTGTGCGTGTGGGAGATTTGACTAAATACTTAGCCAGCCCTACTCCGCCCCTTAGTACAAAAGTTTCCTGGGGTCTTCGCAGACTTCTTTTGAGTGCCAAGGGTTCGCGTTGAGATGCAACTTCTGCGTGATCCAGGATTGCGTGGGCTCTGCATTCATCTTAGAGCAGACACAATACAGAGTAGGATATCTGTTGCTCCGATGTTGTAAAGGTATTTGTAAATAGTTGATTGGCCCGTGAGGGTTGAGTGATTAGACTTATTCTATATGAAACGGACAAATTTAACACAAGAGAGGGATAAATAGAGGTAGTGGGGGAGGCATTTGCCCAGCAGTAGGACATTGAGGGCTAATAAAATTAAGGAAAAACATAGTTTAATGGCTCTTTCAGTTTTCGTAAATCTTGGTTAAAGACGTCACACATTTTCGTTGGTTCCATGATAAAATTGTTAAGACACACATTGTAGGACGTGATGGTATACCTCTGCTAGAAAACTGACATCCCACAAGGTGCGGGTTCCTTCCCCGCAGCTGTATTTACCCGTATTTCATGAACTAAGTAATAATAAAGTTAATCAACAAGTACCTAAATGTTTTTTAACCAAACCTTAGAAATGACTTCAAATAATTGCTAAATACTTATTTACTTATTCATCATCATCAGCCTATAGCAGCCCAACGCTGGATTAGGCTTTGCCTAATGAGCGCCATTGGGCCCTGTCCTGAGCTCGACGCATCCAAGTTACATATTTACCTACACTAAATACTCAGAAATAGAGTAAGTTCCGGTAGCCTTCTGTAGTCTTACCATCAGTTCCACTTCAGTAAATGGAGTTTCAGAGAGTGAGAAAGTGTACTACGAGTACTACTGATAAGAGTACTAAAAATACCCAAATCACAATTAGGTGTATGTGGCTATAATATTTGAAGAGTTCTCTAGATTTTTCTAGGATTGACATTATACTTAACATGTTGACTGCGGGGAAGACGACGTGTTGCAGGTGCAGGTGCCGTTGTGTTTTTAGCAGTCAAAGCAATAGCATATAGCATAAGCACGTAGACTAGGGGCTTCGAGCGATTGACGTTATATTTAACATGTTGACTGCGGGGAGGACGACGTGTTGCAGGTGCAGGTGCCGTTGTGTTTTTAGCAGTCAAAGCGATAGTATATAGCATAAGCACGTAGACTAAGGGCCTCGAGCGATTGGCGTTATATTTAACATGTTGACTGTGGGGAGGACGACGTGCAGCAGGTGCACCGTTGTGTTTTCAGCGGTCAAAGCGTTAATTAATCATTTTAGCTCACAATTAGCATACTATGTCTGTTTAAAACGTAAACATAAAATTAACTTACTGCGAATAAACATACCGGATACGTATCTACTGAGGTTGTTTGAACATCCGCCAAAAAACATGATTAGCTTTGCGAGATTAAAATGAATTTGCGACCCCGTTCGTTGGAAAAAACTTGCGGAATTGAATTTCCGTTTACAAGTTTCTGACGGAGTTTTGCATGTTCGGTTCGAAGTTGCCCAGTTTTCTATTACATCATCATGTTCATCATTACCTGTACCGGTCGATGGCGTTGAATGTTTGCCATTATTTGTAATAAGTATCAATAAAATAAGTGTCCTGATCTAAGTCTACCTAGTTATGTATACCCTTCGCCCATCAGTTTTAGATTAAGTCTAGAATATTGTTTGCTCCATTGTAATGCAGTTTCTTAGAAAAGTGGAATGCTAATGCAGCCGTCTCTCTATCGTACTGCATCCCTACCTGATTATTTTAAATATTACGAGTATTAAAAACCTCAAAATCAATGTGGACGTAACCACTTAGTTTTATTTAAGAAATTAGTCATAAATAAGACCCTTGTCAGTGAGCTCAAATTTTGCAAAAAAGGTCAGTCTGCTCTCATCGTATGTGGCATCACAATGTGGCCAGCAGTCGACGTGTGAAAGTAATCAGTGTTATAGTAATAAATCAAAATGGCGACTGCACCGACCGCTCGTTGCATACAAAAACTGCAATTGGAATATTCAACGAGTAATTTGCAGATTCCATAACATCTGTCTAGTTCCGAATGAAACCAATTTATCAAAATGCGCTTTTCGTTTAACATATTCAGAGTGATAATGAAAAAAGGGGAAAATGCACGAGTGATAAAAAGTCGCTATAAGAATACAGCAATGTTATGTAACCGGTATACAAATTTGGCACACGTAAGGCCTGAACAAATTGCACAGGCAGCTCGAGGGATTAAAAAAATGTATAATAAATAGCTAAGTTAAGATTTACTTACCTGATGTTGTAATATTATCCAGAATTATTTATAACGATTATTTATAAAATATTATATATAGTCTGTGAAGCAGTGGGCGAAGGCTCGCCTGAGATGCAAACATTGCGGGTTCGATTCCCGCCGTGAGAAGAATGTTTGTATTTAAAAAAAAACTGTCTGGGATCTGGCAGTTTTCTGTTTTTAATTTGTATGTATTTACAAATAAAAATTAATTAAAACAGTTAGTGTTTCCCATGAAAAAGCTCTGCCTAATCTGGGGTTAAAAAAAAATGTAATAATGTCCAGCATTTTTTTTTTATAAATATATTTTTATAAAGAGAAAATCCATAGTCAACAGCTCCTTGTACCAAAATAATAATAAACACAAGAAAACTTTCCCGGTAATTCACGTCAAACATGTTTATTGCTAAGAGCTCCAAACTAAAATAAATCAACCGCTGATCAGTTGGAAAAATCTGCCATAAAACGTGCTAAACTACAACGAAAGAGATACATTTTCCTCGGAACTAAGTTCACTCATAAATGGCACGTGTCTAACTACAGAAGGCCTTTTTAAAGTTGTACGGGACGGGTGGTATTTTATTTTATTTTTTATTTTTAATTTTTTTTATGTTACTTGAAGATGGAACAAGCACATGGTCCACCTGATGTTGAGTGGTAACAATTACCTATCACAAAGCATTGCAACATAGATCACGTTTTTTGAAACGTGCTTTACGATGGTATTATTTGTGGTATGGTATGTTTGTCACCCGAGATGTCCACCATATGATAACCAATTTGGATGATAAGTTTCCTTAGTTTCAAGGGCACAGTGACAGGATTAATAGTAGTTGAAAATTCAAAATTCAAAATTCATAGGTATGTATTTATTCAATTAGCACTATAAAGTACACTTTTAATCGTCTTTTTTTTTATTTACACCAGTTATTTGATCCTCAAGCTAGACCCAGTTAAGTTCAGTCAGTTCTTTCTTACAAAAATGATCGCCAATAGTCCGAGAAAAAGAGTAATTTAGTTGAAGCGTTTTATATTAAACTAAAACATATATAAAAGTAATAACGATTTCGGTTTTTTAAAGTTCTAATATATTAGTCATAGAAACTAGTATTATTAGTCTAAGAAACATCCCGCTCCGTAACTGTTCCGTTGGAAGACCTTTGCAAGAAAATGGCACACAAGTTAGTGGCTTCTTCGCGTGACTCACGGAATAAATAGATCTGCTGTTATTATAGCAATTTCACTTGCAAATCGCTGGCATTGTTATAATGGTGGACGTCATAGGAATCGAGTTATAACGAGGAGTCCCGATTATGCAGAACCGATGAATATTCATAGGAATATGCTCGTTTTCTAAATAATCTTTTTATTGTTTTTCCTTTCGTGCATCAACACTCCGTCCAGTCACTATTTTGATAGTTAACCGTTTAGTGGTATTAAGATCTAAGCGCTTGGAAGGCGCGTGATACGAAGGGCACGTTAGGATGTTGGTTCTACTTTTCTGACGTCAGAGAGACTTTCGGGCGGCCTTAAAACACTAAATTTAGCCACCAACTCAAACGAAAAAGTAATCGGTGCCATGGTATACGGAGTCAAATTTTTTGCTGAAAAATGCTTGTGCAAAGCATGGAATAAATATTTGATGCCTAGCCTGATTTTTTGAGGCAGTCTAGAGAATGCTTGTTATATTTCACTAAATTCTAGCCGCCATTATAAGTAAAATAGATATTAGCTGCAGTAAAAGTGAAATCGGAATGGTAAGGAGAATGGGAAGAGAAAAACACGATAAAGTACGACCAATAAACTTTACACTTACAACTTATGGGAAGAAAATAATGCTTCTAAAAAATAAAAAGACACTGGAACCTACTATTTACATTAAGGAAGATTTTTCAACAAAAATACTCGAAGTACGGAAATCATTGCATGAACAGCTACAAAAAGAAAAAAAGAAGGTAAGGCAGCGGTATCTCAAATACGACAAAATTGTAATTAGAAAACCTAAAAACCATACCCAACAGAGTGAAAATTATGATTCAAACTGGAAAAAAAGAGAATTGGAGATCACACCACCGCAACAAGCAGGCCCTTCATCATTGAACCCAGAGTTTAATACAAAGTATCAAACTGTGAAAAAAAATAAAGTTTCACTCAAGGGAAGCCAGAGCTCTATAACTTAACTAAGCTCTATAACTTTATGCACCAATCTCTTCAACCATCTTCGGTCGTACCGGAAGAAGCTTTCACCATGAAATAGCAATCAATTGCTCCTCGCACTGCCAATAAAGCCGCTGCAAACTCTACAATAAAACGAAGTAAATATTAAAAAACATTCCCCAATATGCTTGGTCAGCACAGGGATAGTAGACCCTCCTATAGAAAAACACAACAAAATATATATCGCAACATTTAATATAAAATTTCTAGCCAACGAGACGAGAATGACAGAATTAGAATATGCCATATCGGAAACAAAATGGGATGTAATAGGTATCTATGAAACACGAAGGCAAGACTACATCATAGAAGATGGACAAAACTTTAGACTCTACCTTTATGGTGAAACAAAAGGAAGTAATGGAGTGGGATTTCTCGTCAGGAGACAAAGTTATGTAGAAGTATTAGACTTGATAGAAATAACGGAAAGAGCAGCACTATTAAAAATTTGCATACAAGGGAAAATCTTTACTATAGCTCAAGTATATGCCCCTACCTCAAAATGTGATGAAAAGAAATTGAAGATTTTTATAAGACTCTAGATAAAATTATAGAGCATAGCACATCAAAGCTCTTCCTTTTAGGGGACTTGAATGCAAAAATTGGGGTACCTAAAGCAGAAGAAAATAGAGTAACTGGGAAATATGGCTATGGAAAGCGAAACACATTTTGCCTTCAAAACAATCTATAAATATTAGCCATGTCTAACAAACCAATTATGTTGCGATGGACTTGGCTGTCACCTGACGGCAAAGCAAAGAACGATATCGATTATATTGTTACAAATACTCCACAAATTATCGAAAACTTCAATGTAGTTAGTAACCTAAAGCACCCAAGCGACCACCGCTTAGTCAGAGTAACAATTAAAGAAAGAAAGCAAAAAGGAAACACGAGCTTTTCATGCATCAACGCCACAGAAATATATATATTTTGAAAAGTTTAATAGAGTTCTAAGACAATGTGATTATAAAGATAAATAATAAAAATCAGAACAAGAGACCTATGATATTCTAGAGAAAAATATATACAAAGTTGCAACACTGCCAGCAAACCAAAAAATCGCAAAAAAACAAGAAATTATAACAGAAGACATTATAAAACTTAAAGAAGAAAAACACGTACTAAAAATAACCAAAATACAACAAAAGAAGAAAAAAAACGGTTTAGTAAATTGTATAAAGAAATTCAAAATCAGATAAAATATAATACAAAGAAATACAGATTTAATATAATTGAAAAATACTAAGAAAAAACAGCAGCTGTCAAAAAAGCCTACAGATATCCAAATCAATCAAAACAATTGATGAGCCAATTACAAAACCAAACAGGAGATTATGCAAATAGCAACAGAATATTACAAAGAATTGTATGGGGGGCCACAAAATCTTTACCCACAAAATCAACTAAAAGGACTTGTTAATGATGAAGCTGTACCAGAATTTGAAAGATAAGAGATATATCACTCAATAAATAAGCTTAAATTATATAAAAGTCCAGGACCTGATGGGATCACAAACGAGATCATAACCCACGGCAAAGATATTCTCGTGCCACGACTTACCAACCTCTTCAATCATATACTCACAGAAAAACAAATACCCAAGCAATGGACTAACTCACATATAGTAGGTACTACTCTACAAAAAAGGAGATCCCAAACTTATTTGTTACTACAGACCTATCAGCATAACTTTTTTGCTTGTAGGGCTTCAAAATGCAATTTAAATTCTCAAAATCGGACGGTAACTTTTTGTTTTGTTTTTTTTAATTTAACAAAATTTCATAATGTCGACTTGGCTCGAGAGTATCCCAATAACTTTTTTCGAGCTCTCTATTCACGGAAAGGAAAAAAAAATCGAAGCACTGAATTAAGCTACAGTTTGAGCCCTCTTAGGCGGTGGGCGGACCAAAACTGTAGGCGGTAGAAGGGCCTTTTACGCGCGATGCCATGCCAGTCTGCGCTCCGTTCACGTTATCGTCAGTACGTTAAATAGTCAAATTTTATCGTGTGCTTTTTTCTAAATTACATTATCAATGCCTTTGATAGTGGCGCGTAGTGTGAGATCAGTAGATTTTTAATAATTATATAACTAGGTAATTTATTGATTAAAAAATTCTTGAATGTCATAAAAACATTTTTCTATGAGCCACTTGTGGAGTTTTGTCTTAAATTTACTGGTAATAGGGTATAGGTATGCACTGTGGTATAGGTACCATACACAGAAAAGTGGCATTGTACTTAACTTAAAGTCGCGATATTGTTAAAACCCTTATTTTAGCATGAGATTTACAGCCGCGGGGCAGGATCTTCATTTGTAAGCAATGATTGTATCCATTCTTTGTTTGAGGCCATTGTGCAACTATTTTACTGCCAACAATGTGTGAGTGTATTTTTAATATAATATTTATGAATTATGGCATTCTCAGCCAGGATTTTTAGTCTCGAAAAATATTTGAAACAAAGTTTTCATAGAGTTTATTTATCGTAAGGAAATCCGCGGTTTATAGCTAGCACATATGTTACAAGGTACCCACTCATTAGTCAGCCCACACGTATTAAAAGAAACATTATTTCTGGCAATGATTTTTATCGTTACTACTTGTACTAATGGTACTATTTTTAGTACAAAATTTGGTTTTGGTATCATATTAATCTACGATCTTATAAACATATAGACGTATCATATTGTAAAATAAAAACTAATAACTTAAGAAATTATTCGCCACAGTAAGAAATTACTAGAAATTACGTGTATTGTAGTAATATATGTAAATTAAATAATAATAAGTAATATTACCTGTGGATAAAGCCAATCAGGCTAAGAGAATGGTACTATAGCTTACTTCATATAGCTATGTCTCAAGCACTATAGCGTCACGGTCAGTGAAAAAAATCTCACTACTCATTTATATCACCACTAGCGGCCCGTCCCGGCTTCGCACGGGTGGACTTAACTAATAACTGGGCATTAACTCGTTAACATCGTATGTACAGTTCGGTATGGCATTAACTACATATTGTAGTGACGATTTGGAGAAGGTAACCAAAAGTTGCTTAAATTTTTGTCGCTCAATTCTAAAAGTTTGATCTGAATCAAGCCTTAAACATCAAAATCTTGACCTTGTTGTTGGGTCTGATATCTTGACACAAATCGTCTTTAACAGTGTCCCATAAGTTGAGAGGTTCCGAGGGAAAACAAAATAATAATATCTCCACAAACAATTCTCGTAAATATGGATTTTCTTTAATATTATAGAATATACTTTTGTTCTATCATCAATAGTTTCCGCAGCACATGCGACGAAATACTTTTTAGGGCACTTTTTTACACCTTGGGTTACGTTACTTAAGTTTTAGTAAGAGTCCCTAATTTTTCTAGCAATAAATATAGCTTAAGTTACTCAGAATTAATGTAGCTTTAAAACGGTGAAATAATTTTTAAAATCAGCACAGTATTTTTTGAGTTTATTCATTACAAACATACACACACACACAAAAATACAAATTTTTCCTCTTTATAATATTAGTGTAGATAGGAACACATTGTACACTTGGATAAATCAATTTTTAAAATCAGGCAATAGACAAAGAATAATTAATATTTTCACTTGACGCTGATTTTTTTTTATTACAAATACAAATTGTTTACATTAGATGCAAAGTCCAAAGTTCTGAGTATAGTTTTTTTTTATTAAAACATGAGTTAAAAAAAAGAAACACATTTATGTTCCCCATATTTTAATGGCACGATATTGATACAGCAAAACCAGTTTGCCGTATCAATATCGTGCCAGTAAAATATTACAACTATAATTATTATAACAACACACACCAGCCTATATTAGGGTCGCCACACCAGTCTATATCATATTATAGGAAGCTTACAGCAGCTGACTGCCACTGCTGGACATAGGTCTCCCTTAACAAGAAGGAGGATACCCACAATGCAATTGGGCACTCTTGTAGGGAATCACAGGGCACAGCTTCTCACACCGCCGATACTGCTGACCGTCAGTGGCTAGGGTATTAAGTGCTAAGCTGTGCTTTGCCGAAATCAGCTGACCGCCACAGCCCCGTTCGTTAGTTGGCAGGGTGCACCACGGGTAGGCTGGCTTGAGTTACGAAGATGGAAATGAAACCCCTTACACACTAGTAGGTACTTTGTACTTTTTAGTGCTGCCATAATTACTCAGACCCACAAACAATACTTGTACATCATGCAAAAATTTGTCCTATTAAACAAACGTTAATCCTTAAACCAAAAGAAAACTCAAAAGAAGTTCGGTAGGTTCGGTAAATTACGTCAAATCTTTTCGTCGCCACAATGCTTGAAAAGAAAAGTTTTGAACTAATGCGTGCTATGATCGGAATCCCTCAGAAGGATAAAATCCGTAACGAGATTATCTGGCAGAGGACCAAGGTAATCGATATGGCCCACAGAAATAGCAAGCTCAAGTGGCAGTGAGCTGGTCTTATATGCCGAAGAACCGATAACCGTTGGGGTAGATGAGTTCTAGAGTTGAGACTGCGTTTTGGCAAAATTAGTGCCCTCCCCCGGTCAGGTGGAGCGATGACTTGCGGTGGCGAAGAAGAAGAAGAATCCTTTAAACTTCTAAAGATCTTATTCTACCAATAGAACAAGATCTTTACATCTCTAGACAGTTCCAAAACAAAATCCATCGGTATCTTTGACTCTTGATTGAGTTGAAGTTACGTTTGCTTGAGCTCTGAAACTTTACAAAAAACGCCAAAACATTTTCCCTGAATACTCCAAACTGCCAACAAAGTAACTCAATTTAAAAAAGCAAACATTGACTTTCCATTCTGAAAAGGAAAATCTGTTTAAATCCTTTATTACCCGGTATATTATGGTGCGATTTAGAAATTTCATTTCCTCAGCGCCATTTTGGCGTCATGTGCATTTCACTGCGTTGTCGGTTTTTTATTTTTTGCGGGGGAAAGAGCTTGCATTCATTTTATAAAACGTGTAGATAGAGGGTTATAATTGAAGTTTATAATGGTATGGTATTGGACATTGACAGGAATGTTTTTTATTTCAATCCATTAGAGGATCACTTGCAAAAACCGTAATAACAACCCCTTTTCTAAGCCCTCAGACACAGTAGTTTATTTCTGGATGAAATGTACCTATTTCTTTTTCTGTACCCCTAACAATGTTTATGTGAATTTTCACTGTTACATTTATAATATTAGTTTGGATTTTTGCGTTAGGATAACCACAATATGGTATAAACACCCCATTTACTTGTAAGCCGGTACAGGTATTTTGAAAAATTAAAACGAAAATTTGTGTAATCTGAATTTATCGGCCCTAAACTCATTTCACTCTCAATTTGCCGCCACAAAATGGGCTCAATTTAAATTTATTATAAACCCAAGCTGCCACTCTAAATTTCAATCATTATACACAAAATCTATTGCGTGGTCAGACGGGTTGTTGGACTCCGGATCATTATGAGTCTCTCTACAGTTACAATAAAAATAAAATAACAATAACTTGCAAAAACACTGGTTCAATTTTATAGGACATTTAAAACCGATCAAATATGAGTTGGACTGACACACAAAGGGTCCCGTACCAGATAAAAGTACCGAATTGTATACTATATAGCAACAACACCACCAACCACCAGTCTATGAGTCCAAAGCTGGACATTATTCATTATTTCTGAAATATTGCCCTAGAAAGGAATCAAAATTTCGGTATAACAGAGTCATTATCCAGTTAACTGCAGTAGGTAGAAGCAATATTGAAGCAAATAACATTTTTCCGAGAAAATTGAACGGTTAGAGGCACGCAACATTCTTTTGTTAGGTATAATAGCAAAACCTATTTTATGGAAGAGGTTCCTTACCTTACGACACTTAGGCAGCATGTTCCTGAAAATCATTCGCTTACAGTCTTTTAAGGGTATCGTACCTTAACACGTTTCCTCAAGAGGAGAACGTGCAGAATCACTTTTCTATTTTTAGCACTCATAGCATTAAAAGGAAAAAAAAATAACACTTAAAGGATCACTTTGCTGTTTGTCTGTCAATAGCCTTTTCTCAGGAATGCGTAGAGGTATCTAATTGATATTAATACTTATCAAATACTTCTGCAGACCCTTGAAGCTG
Source organism: Horisme vitalbata (assembly GCA_951804965.1). Taxonomy (NCBI): domain Eukaryota; kingdom Metazoa; phylum Arthropoda; class Insecta; order Lepidoptera; family Geometridae; genus Horisme; species Horisme vitalbata. The sequence goes on from OX638094.1 coordinate 4,879,749, forward strand.
TGAAAGAATCAAACTTCATTGCAAATCCTATTAAAAATAAGGCCGTTTATTTCCACACTTGCAAGGGAATCAAATCCTAAATCCCATTGACCTAGAATCATTATATAAAAAAAAAATACGTGTGGCACTCGGGGACTGCCGCGGTAAAGCTATTGCATAGCATTTTGTACCAACTTATGCAATTATAATTATTTATTTATTTTATTTATGCAGTATTTCTTTTTCTTTGAATTTAATTCAAGTTACACTTTTTGAGCGTGGTGACCGATAAGAAAACATTTTTTTTTCTTTTATTAAATAAAAATACGTCTAGTTGCACGCACACAAACACCGTGTCGAAGATTGCCGAAAAGAAACGACGTTAGACAATGCACGGCCTTCAAGCCACACCTACGTGCCCGTCAGAGTGGGGAGCGTGAGGTTTTTTTTCGTTCCGGAATTTCTGGATTCGGTCCCCGCGCTCAAGGCCCTCGATAGAAGCTATGCAATAGCTTAAAAATTTTCTCAGCAATATATTTTTTTGTCTCAGATTCACAATGGTTGTACAAAAATCATATCTAAAGCAAAACCTTCCACACCACCACACCAGCCTATATCAGTACACTGCTGGACAGAGGCCTCCTCTAATAAAGGTGGATATGCCCATAATCCCCACGCTGGGCTTGTAAGTTGGGAATCGCAGGGAACCACTTCTCGCACAGCCAACCCAAAACGCTTTTATTATAAAGTTCAACAAACCACAACTAAAATCCTTGATTAAGCTTTACTTTTCAGGGAGTTGCAATGTATCATCTAAATAAAACTTCTTATTTCACAAAAAAGAAATATACATTTTACATCTGTGGCTTTTTATTTTACTAGTAAAAAGCACATTTTTAGTATATACCGCTGTCCCAAGCATTTGAAGAGATAAAGTTATATTACAAATTCTATAGCAAAGATTTTTCATAAAATGATGATAATTCTTTTTAATAATCCTTATAATGATGACGATAATGATTATTATCATCATCTGCAGGCTGACTTTGCCCTCTGCTGAGTATTCGGCCTCACTTGTGTGAGCCAAACTCCATGTTCCAGTGTGTTCGTCTTATCATTTTCATCATCATCATCGTAGACTGTTAACATCTATAAAAGATGATTTAAGCAGCGTCCTAAAAGATTCGTCACACGGGAGAGACAGCTTCGGCATGGGTTATATATAACTTAAAAATTGTAATGATAGAATTACATACATGTGCATAATTTCAGCTCAATCCTTGGCATAAAGGAGGGACAAATTGCTCGTTTCACATTTTCACATAACACAAACTTTTACTTTTATAATATTAGTAGGATCTGGCTTTTATCGCAAACCTTATAAAGACATCAGACTCACTCAAAATAAACTCTTAAAAATCTCCTGACTAGAATATTTGTAAGCTAAACTAACCGTAACATAACATAAACTAGTTTGTGTGATGAATGTAGTTTTGAAAGTAAAAGAGTAAAATAAAATCTCCAAGGTCCTCATTTGGAAGTCCTTGAGCGCTGTACAAATATATTCTGTTTGGGAATTTTAAACATCGTAGACTTTTTTGTAGCCGCTGGCATAGAATACTAGGATAAAATAATAAAGCTGGTTACTAGAAAAAGGTACATTTACAAGTCCAAATCTGGTAATACACGTGGAAAAACGGGATTTGTTTAAGGTTTTCGGGTAAAATTCGTAAAATGGGATATATAATATATAAAATTAGACTATACTTTTATCTATTATTCTCTTCGCCTGTTTTTGGACGGGGAATTTAGAGTACTCAAAAGCAGGGTTTATCATTGTGATTTCTTAGCGCAAATAAATAGTATGAAATCGGCCCGAAAGTACATAAATGAATTCATATTGAAAAACGGGAATTTTCACCGACCGTTACATCGGTGAAGGCACCAATTAATTCACGTAAGTTTCATGAGTAAAATACATAAATGAATTAAGAAACAGGGAACTGTCTCTAACTCCATCAAAACAATGCCATAGTTAAGAATATTAATGATTGTAACAATGAAGTTAAAATACATAAAAATAAGAACCAAATTAAGACCGTTATAATGTCTTTGATTTTGGTTATGCATAACAGTGTTTTTTGCCAATCTCTGTTTGGCGGCGTCACGACTTTATAAGTGGAATAAAAATTCTTTTCGTTTTCATTTTCATATAATATCGGAGTACAAATAAATAATCCTGGACGTTATCACACAGCATCATGTAGCCCCAAACTAAGCAGAGCTTGTATTATGGGAACCACATGATTGATATACTACATAGATAAGTTTTTTTTTTGTAAATACATACATATCATACATAGAAAACACCCAGACCCGAGACAAATATCTGCAGAACATGCAAACATTTGTCCCGCAGCGGGAATCGAACCCACAACCTTCTGCGTCACAGGCCGACCTTCGCCCACTGCGCCACAGAGGTCGTCAAATCTGAGTGTGTCCAAAAATTTCAGACTACCTTGCATTGTAGGAGTCCTAAGATTCATCATCATCATCATATTAATTTATCCGTTTTTCAGAACATGTAAAGTATTTGATAGCCGAAACAACTAGCTGGTTAGTCCTTGGAAATTTTAATGCTTGGTTTTTAAATCATCTATTCAGATAAAGCTAACAGCCCAACCCAAACCATCCCAATCGTTTCCAAATGCACACTTCCTCATGGCTATGAATAATAAAGAAGTTTCAGTATGGTCCCAACGACACCATACATATAGCAGTTCCCATAATATCAGATTGTATTGAGAACAAGCTTATATGATTGTAATATGAAATAAGATGTGATCATAAGCGAGGAAAATAAAAACCCTAATGAGACTATACGATAGAGAAACAAAGTCCTCGATATAGCTCAGAGTTTCAGCAAGGTAAAGTAGGAGTGGACTGGCCATATCTGCCTAACAAACGCCAACCGTTCGTTGGGGTACCCGAGTTATGTGTGGGGACTCGTAGTATAGGATGCCCTCCAACTATTTGTGAAAGGCTACTGTTCTGTTAGAAGCTGGTTGCATAAAGTTGAGAACAGGGTACTATTGTAATAATTAGGGAAGGCCTATTTACAGCTCTAGACTGCTTATAGATTATGATTATAGTAATGACAGGTAGTTATACCCACATATACCCGTATATATAGTACGCGTTATGTTAAAGAACGCTGGAAGAAGTGTAGGGGGTTTCTTTGCGCACGGGTAAATACCGATAAATTGCCAAAGACTCGACCTAACTTGTTGATTATTGCAAATCATCCGTAAATTCATATATGCCCATTAGATGCTGGATATTAACTTCTTCCAAGCAAACTATCTCTATAAATTGAACAACATTAATGTCGAAGCATGTGATGTAGGTTAGCCTTTATCTATCTTCGGAAAAATAAATCAAGGGCAAGAATTTTTGTCTTTACTGTGCGTAGTCGTAGATAGTCTTGCAACTATTATATGATCAATTAAGATAATTTCTATGTTTTGTGTTTCTTTGACTAGCTTCAAGTTAGGTGTTGATTAGTTGCATCCTAAGTAACGTTAACTATAAATTAAAAGTTACGAATATCATAAACCTATTTCATCGACGAAATCTTGCTCTGTGTAACTCACAGGTTAAACCTACTTAACATACTTAATTAAAAATGTCTAGTGATAAGTCGATGGTGTATTTTTTTTCATTATATAAAAAATAGCCAAACGAATTAGCAGAACATTCGCTCCATCCGTTCAATATACGAAAATTTCAATCAACATAGATGTCACAGTATACTATCTCGATGATGGCACCGCTTGTTATTCGTGGTGGTGTCATGACAACAGGGTGCCTAGTGCGAATTTTTTAACCGACTTCAAAAAAAGGAGGAGGTTCTCAATTTGGTTGTTTTTTTATGTTTGTTAACTCATAACTCTGTCATTTATAAACCAATTTGGAAAATTCTTTTTCGTTGGAAAATGTTTACTTCTCATGTCAAGTGGTCCCATATAAATTTAAAGAAAAAATATTAACCCTAAAGGTGAGAAAATTGGGAATGAACCTTGTTTGGGCTCGATTTTTTTTTTTTATGTTTCTTACCTCATATCTCCGTCATTTATGAACCGATTTAGAAAATTCTTTTGTCGGTGTCAGCCAAATCACGCCAAGGAAGGTAACTATTGCGTGGGCGGCGCAGGAGGCCATGTCCGAGGTGGGAGGAGTGTAGTTGCTATAATGTCGTACTCCAAAGGTGACTCCGACTCCAAAACTAACAGGTAGGTATCTAGATCTACCTATGTGGTAAACGCATAGATCGTAAGGGATAAATTTATATAAAAAAGGTGGATGAACAAAAAAATAAGCAATTATTTTTAACTTTTTAGTTTAACAGTTCTTTCAATAAATGTTGTTGAAGTCGGTTTTTCTTACCATCTCGACCGCGTTTACGTTTACGCAAATTTATATGGAATCGTGGTAGCGCCATCTAGTGAGGGACGCGTGGTACTGACTTCTTTCCATGCAAATTTGGGTAAACGTAAACGTAAACGCGATCGAGCTGGTAAAAAACTCGCACTAGGCACCCTGTAGTATCATTTTACTCGTCAAGTAAACACGCTAATGGCCAGATAATATTCAAGTAGTTTACAGGTCAGTTTAGCCTATGAGTAGTGCTAGTCGAACGTTGTGAAATGCGTCCCAGAAGTTACATGTGACTTTGATTGGTGGTTAACCTGCTTGGAACTTTACTGAACGATAGCAAAAGAGGCCCCTACTCCAAGATATTAAGTTTTGGTGCAAGGTGTTATAATTATATTTGTCTAAAATAATTTTATTGAATCTAACTTTGTAAGTTGTAAGATCTTTAAGGTTTTGAGATCTTAGAGCTTCATTATTAAGACCCACTTTTAAATCGTCAAGGAAAAGTAAAAAACCATATATTTCTTTATCTATTTAATTATTTACGGTATGTTTTTGATTAAGACAAATTGAAAATTTGTATTCAAATTACAAAAGGTATCTTACACTTAAAAATGTGTCTTTTCCTCTGGCCTGTAGGTAAATTAATGTTAATATTTTTTACATAATATATATTTTGCGCTATACGCTTTTATTAAAATGGTACAATACCAAAATCACACATTCCCCAATGGGGCTATCCTGTAAACCCTTTATATGGTTTCAAAGGGACCGTATTTGTAGATTAGATCCAAAACAAGTATATCGGATCCAACGACAATTGTCGGGTTGTTAGCAGATCGGTCTGTTGGGACGATGCATATGTAATCAGGGTAACGAAATACAAACATGGGGTGATCCAATTTGAATGGACTTTGGGATGTCTTGGACAAAGTTATCGATATGATTGTAATGGAATATCTAAGGTTTGTAATACAACATTCTAACCGTGGCCTTTCCTCGTGTGGTACTCAGATAATAATAATATTTCAGGCAATTTATTACATATTGATGTAACATTAATTAGCCCATACTAAACTAAATTTTTATTATTTGTTAAACTTTCACAAGTATCATACATTATTATTATTGTTTAACGGGTTATTTAAAACGATCGTTGCAACACGGTCGAAACGTCGGGAAAATAAAAAAGGTAAAACGCGAGGAAGACCCATTAAATTTTTTTTTTATTATTTATGTATTGCACACACTGATACTGTTCAGAAATTTACCTCTAAATTTTCTAAACAGTACAATAGTAGTTATACGACAAGACAGCTTCATCAACATCATAGAGAGAGCAGTAGAAGAAAAGAGAGGAAGGGGAAAACCAAGGCTAAATTATATATACCACATTACATGTCTGGTCGTATAGGGTAGTAAAGGATTGAAACTAAAGGTAGAAGGAGGACTGCTTTGAAGAGAGGCAGATGGAAGCAGCTGCATCAGCTGCGCCGACCAGAGCTCAGTTCTTAAATTAATGTTGATGTTGAAGGATACCTACTTTAATACTTACCACTTACCTCTATTGTTTTAATAATCATTATCTGCCCATTGCAGTCCACTGCTGGACATAGGCCTCCCCTAATGAGCGCCATTGCGCCCTGTTTTGAGCTCGACGCATCCAGCTTCTACCAGCAGCCTTGCGCAAATCGTGTATTGTTTTAATATATCTAAAATAACATAATAATAATATATCATTAATGATTTGCACCCTGACATTTCACTTCAATATTTTTTTATGAAAGATGCCGCGCTTGCTACTCAGACTCTAAGAACAAACAACTCAATTTGTATCATATTTTTAACACTATCAAGCTGATATCAAGTTCAAGAAAGTTGTAATTTGGTGCAATTTGCTTGGAAGCTCAACTTTCTCCGAGTTATAATCTGTGTTGTATTCATAGTCCTGTACATTAACACTTCCACATTTGCCTGGATAAAAAAATCAGAAACTAGTAAATTTTTATTATGTTTAGATATTAACATCCAAAAATGTCTGACCTATACTCGACATAGATCAAAATTTTAACTCAGTTTCAGATGACTTACAAAGTTCAAATTTGGCATTTAGATAGGTAGTTGGGTATATAAAATATATAAATAAAATATAAAGGTAAAATCAGAAACTAGTTAATTTTTATATTTTTTTAGATATACACGTACAAAAATCATTCGGTCTGTCCGGTTGTCTCTCGATACCACCTGATATCCTTCATTTATTATGGGAACAATATGAAAGATATAATGCTTTACATTTGATTGTAAATACATATTAGTTATAATATTGCAATTTATGCTATGCAATTCATGGTTTTCTTACTTTAAAAAATACTTATAAAATTTGTTGTTATTACAATTCATTTAATAAGTAGGTATGGTTTAGGCAATATTTTACATTAAAAGTTGTTTATATTTTGATTAAAGTACAAAATGTAATGATATGCCATCAAAACATAATTGTAAAATGAGAGCCAAGTTCGATATTATGATATATGCCTTGGTTGTTGACCTCAACAACAAAAGAAGTGAGATTTAAATGGGTGCCAAGTTCAAAAGTCAGTCCTGAAATTTATATAAAACAACATAAAGTTTTTTATAACAACTAAAAATATCATTTCTGCTTATAGCTTAGGATTATATATTGAAGCCTAAGGTGCCTGACTTGGCTAGTTCTACGATATACGAATTATTATTAAGTACCTACTAAAGCAGTCATGCAAGAGTCCTATGTTCGATGGCTAGTTTAGTAGTACACGACATTTCACTTTTTCAGATTACTATAATTCTGTAAATAAAAAAGTACGAAGCTATCATCATTATTTCCCTGCCCGTATCCCACTCTGGGTGGGGTCGGCAAAACATGTTTTCTTTCTCCATTCACTTCTATCGGCTGTCAACTCTGTATTCACTTCTTTCACTCTCATACCCTCTTTCACACAATACATCCATCTCTTCTTCGGCCTCCCTCTACTCGTAAATCCAGGTACATTCATACTACGAAGCTAATAAGCTTAATTTGAAGATTTGCCTTGAATTATTACCCATTTATTCAGAAATGTCTTGGTTTATAAGACATTTTAAGTAATTACAACGATTTTGGTAACACATTTTATTAATCGATATTTTTCGCTGACCTAATTTTTACTCCTCCCTTACATATTCATGTTTATTATATTTTACTTTTAATTTTCTGACTTCGACTGTACCTATGAATTATCTGCAAATAAATTTTGTTGTTAGGCGTAAATCGCCTTAAAAATTTAAGCTAAGCATAAAAATATCGAAGCTTGTAGAAAAAAAACTCATTAAATGTTTTATTATTCAAAAATTCTTACTTAGGTAAATGTAGACAAGGCTATGCTCTCAACACCAGCTACAGCATTTGAAAAGTTCTTAAGTACTAACACAATAGAGAAAGCACTTAGTATGTCCTCTTGAATTAATCTGCAAAAGAAGCATCTTGGAACTGTTAATGTAACAGTTATTAATTAAGGGCACTACCGACTAAAGCATAGTTTAAAAAAATCTAAATAATATACCTGAAAATGTGTATACAGCATTAATCTAGCTAACAGTTAGCAGCCTATTATGGGAACCATATGAAGGATATACTGCTTTACGTTTGATTGTAAATACATCTTAGTTATTTTCCCATATACAGTCATTTTGTTAGTCATAACGCAGACAAGCCATCAAGAGGCCTCATTTACTAAATCATCTGCAATACAGAAATTATAAAAGTACCGGTCCTGTTTTTAAAAACTTTGACGGCTTGTCAATTGACTTTATTTGAATTTTGACAGATGAAATGTCAAAGGACCAGCGTATACAATATCACTGTGCAACTGTGTTAGTGAATTTGGCCTCTGGTCATTATTTTGATGGCATTTTCAGAGATAGTCTCGCTTTTTAAGTAGATACGAAGCTTGAGCCTTATAATTTGTTTAAGTTCCGAGAAAAATCGTTCAAACAAGGTTTTTTCTATTTTCCATGCACATATTTTATAAATAACATAATATGAACAAGATAAGTACCTAAGTACAAGGGGTGTACGGGGTTCCAGCCCCTATCTTCGGAACCCAAGTCAACCTCACCTGCACGTGGTGCACCCTGCTAAACAAAGAACGGGGCTCTGGCGGCCGGCTGATTGTGGCATAGCGCCGCCTACATCAGCACAGCTAAATCCCCTGGCCACCGACGGGCAGCAGCGTCGGTGGTGCGAGAAGCTACGCCCTCGAATACCCAACCCGCATGCCTAGCGTGGGGATTATGGGCATCTCTCCATTTATTAGGGGAGGCCTATGTCCAGCAGTGGACTGACATAGGCTGGTGTGGTGTGTGGTGAAGTATGTACATATGCGAGACTATTAAGCATTTTATTCCAGATAACTTGTGTAACGAGGAAATAGATTGGCAGTGCTATAGATTTGGATATTGTAACAGTAAAGTTCAATAACCGTATTATTTCAAGTAGAAGCAGAAAGCTTTAGTGGGCAATACGCCTTAGTCACATCATAATTTAGGTTTATTATTCAATATTTTAAAGATGTTATTGTTTAAAATTTCTCCACGGTAATGTTCCTTCAAGAGCATTACGGCCACTTGGAATTCAGTTGCTCGAGAAAATTGTAATATTCCATTTCATTCCAAGTATGCAATGCATAGATCCAGTGAAAATGTTTCGTTATTCTACATTTTACATTTCTACATTATATACTTAGCGAATAGCATAGCATAGTAACTCAAATAATATCAAAAATAATATAGATCATCCGAGTGTAGCCTTTTAGGAAAAAAGGTATTTTCATTTTAATGTATAGAAGAAGAAGAAATACATTTATTTTTTTCCCAGTACATACATCATATACTTAAAGAATACAAGCAAAAATACTTAGGTACTAGCTATTAGTAATTAGGTCCCTGTCTCAGGTTTATGCCACTTCAAACACGTAAACGAGGGGCATGTAAAAAGAACCACAACCATACTACACAAGCCTATATCAGTCCATTGCTGGACATAGGCCTACCCAAATAAGGGGGATATGGTCATAATCCCCAGGTTGGGCATGTGCGTTGGGCATAACTTCTTGCACTGCCAATGCTGCTGCTCGTCGGCGGCCAGGGGATTTAGCTGTGCCGGTGTTAGGCTGCGCTATACTGCAATAAGCCGGCCGCCAGAGCCTCGCTTGTTAGTCAGTAGGGTGCACCACTTGCAGGTGAGGTTGGTTTGGGCTACGAAGATGGCGGTTGAAACCCTTACACCCCTGTAAAACAACGCTGGCGGTAAACTGCACATTAGGCGATTTATCTGTATTTACCCATGAGCAAACACACCCCCTCCTCCTTCTTCAGCGTTCTTTTTACATGACTACCTTGCTACCCACGTACGTGCTGATACAGCTCTGGTTTTCAGACAGGAGATCACAATCACTGGCGAAAATGTAATGATTAATTAATTTATTTATTTAATAGAAACGCCAAAAGCTTATATATCAATACATTGTAGGGTTACACTGATAAAGTTTCATTCTGATATAGAAACCAATTACAGGCGGACACAGCATTCATAATAACTAAGAAGTGGGTACTTATGGTAACTAAGAGATCAATAGGTAATTAATATTAATATACAATAATAAACGCCTACTTCTTCTTCTTCTTCATAAGAGCTAGTGACCAAACTCCAGTGTCTCCAACTCCAAACCCGAAGGCTTCCAACACGGCTAACGACTGAAAAGCCGGGACCAACAATAAGTTTAATAACTGGTCGGGATGCTGTTTGTATTGTAGTGCCTGGAACAGATGGAGTGGGCTTCATCATCATCAGCATATAGCAGTTAACTGCTGGACATAGGCCTCCCCCAATGAGCGCCCTGACCTGTTCTGCTTTGTAAGGCATATTTGAAGTTAGTCCCGGCTTTTGCAGTCGTTAGATGCCATCACCATGTTGGAGACCTTTGGGCGGCCTAACAATTCCAACACCAGAGATGGCCACTAGCACATACGAAAAAATAGAAGTAACAGAAACTTAGTCGATCAATCCATAATCCCCATCCCAATAGACATGGTCAATATGTTTGGAGCTGACAACCTCGGGCCACACAATGCATTCCAATATCATGACAAAAAGCCTTTGATATTATGTGAATGACTAAATAAGATGGGATTATGTTTCTAATGCAGCTTAGACTATGAGTGAGGCCACACGATTGTTGGGGCGCTGGTCTAATGAGTGGTAACGCTGTGTCATTTTACATACTAAATCACGACTCAGTTGTAAACCGAAATGATAAGTACAGATCCTATTTTTACAATTTGCAAACTTTGACATTTCATCTGTCGAAATTCAAAGAACGTCAATTGACAAACTGTCAAAGTTTGTAAAAACAGAATCGGTGTCAAACATTTCGGTGTGCAACTGTAGTAAATGAGGCCGAGCGGCAAAACAGCGCAGCCCATTATTGGTTTTTAACTCCATTTTCGTACAAACATTGGCATGATACACGCTGCACCGAGATATTACCATGTCGTATTACCAGCGGCATTGCGACAACGCTACGCAACGAAGCTGCCGTGTGGCTATCAGTGTGTCAAAAATCATTGCGCTGTGACCACGACTCAGCGGCAACGCCCGTGTGGCATCTCTCTAAGGGATCTATATTATTTTCTGACTTTCTAGGGATCAAAAGACCAATTTTAAGAGCTGTCTCGAGTGTAAGTAACATTTTAAAGATGTAATTTATATACTTGAAAAGAATTTTTGTACAAAAATAAGTATGTTCGGTTGGATAAAAGATTAATATACGCTTGTTTAAAGATATATATTATTTTGGTGAACTGATATTGAAAGAAAAAAGTTCGACATAATTTACCAAACCCGCATTTGAATTCAAAATATTTTTAGGTGTTAAATTGATGCAAAATTAGGTAGCTAATTAATAATGATAAAAAATAAATATATTGTAGTTTATATAAAATAATAATTCGACGTCTCTCTTTTTATTCGGTTGGAAAATGAGAAAATGAGTTCAAGAAAAATATTTTATTGTTGGAAAAAAGTTTAATCAAAATTTACTTTCTCGCAAAATCTTGATTTCATACGCTTTTATATAAACCATTACTTTTTATATCTTCTGAGACTTCAAAATGGGCCTACATGGTATATGATAATAGTCAAAGGAGCTTCAAATGAGGGGTCCGGATGTGAACATGTGGTAATCGGTGCGTTAGCGATAAACGAAAGGGTACGTTCCTGTTCACAAAACACTATGCAGTAGCATACTTATCATAACATCACTCTATATTGCTTTGGTCTAACACTAGGATTCGTCCCTGTGTCGTAGGTATCAAGAACTGAGCACATTGTGGACCCCGACTCAAAATGGTATTAGCAAATCATGCAAATATTTGTGCCGCATCTGGAATCAAACTTTTTTCTCCCCTAATGAGCGTCATTAACACTAAGCTCGCCGTATCCAGCTTCTACCAGCAGCCTTCTGGGGATCATTACTCCACCTGGTCGGAGAGCACAATACTACGTTTACTGAGATGCTAAGACGCAAATTTTAAAACATTCGAAAAGTTTCAAAAGACAGTGACAATTTAAGCCATAAATATATTATTGTATCCGGTTGTGTCGTGTTGTGATGCGCCTTTGTGTCAAACCGTTCTATAGAATTGATGATAGTGAATCAGCAATTTTTATCACCATAAAAATCAGTCAGCATATAAATATAATTGAACTATAATTAACATATTGATTTGGAATCGTTTCGGACGTTTAAAAATATCTCGGTACAACGATGATGCGGATATGCTGATGTCATGGTAATCGCTAGGATTGTCACTTATCTAGAAGTCCTGGTTAAATTAGCAGCACTCGGCTTAATCCAGCATAAGTCCCGAACAAACGCTCCGTGGTAAGCCTAAATGGTTTAGAATATAGATTAAATTTAATGATATCAATTTTGTTCTTAGCTTCATGTAATTTAACACTTTGTTGGAGTTGTATGCTATGCTATAGACTGGTCTCATATCCAAGTTGGTAGAAGCTCTGCCTTCTGCGCTGTAGGTCGCGGGTTTGATCCCCGCCCAGAATAAACATTCACGTGGTGAACATAGAGGTTTGTTCCGTCTCTGGGTGTTTTATAAGTAGGTATCTACATAATTATATCAGTCTCTGGTACCTATAGTACGGGCTCTACCTAGTTTGGGTTCAGTTGACTGTGTGTGAAATATTCCTTATATTATTATGCTTTGGGGTTTCGTCAGGTTTTTTAATACTTAGAAATGGAACAAGCATACGGTCAACCTCATTTAACCATTACCTAAAACAAAGTATTGCATCATAGGTTATGCATATTCCGTATCTCCCCTTCCCTCTCTCGTTCCGTCCTGAGATATGAAATTGAAAAGTCCGTGATTTTTTGCAGCTAAACAGGTATTTAAATGGCCGTTAGTTTATCGTTACGCTTGGTCAAAAATGATCTACAAAATATATATTGGTTTATGAATTTTGGCTGTTTTTACACAGTAACGACTTGAATTTATAAACAGTTTTTCGATTGACTTAGTTTGAATTTGGACGTGTGAAGTGCTAAATTTTGCAAATATAGGTCCGGTGATAATCATTTCAGTAGGCAACAGACTGGACGACTGGGCTTATACAACGTACGTATATACGTTATATTGATGAAATTGTGGAAATTATAATATTCCAGATGCAATACAATAGAAAAATAATGAATGAATAATTCTCACATTCTATGACGTTGACCCAACGTCGAGCGTTCTTGGATGCGACTAGCACAAGACCGGATGGCAGAAACTTCGGGAGGAATATATCCAGAAGTAGATAAAGTCGGGCTGTTGATAATGGTGACGATTATTATGTATAATTCTCGTGAATGTAGATTACTATCACATCAGACATTATATTGCGATTGATTTTTGTAAATTCTCGAGATTTTAGTCTAATGTCATAATCACGTAAGAATCAGGACCCCGAGCCCTAGATAGATGTCTATAAAAAATACCACATACATACATCCATATTGCATCCACAACAGTAAATTGAGAGGTTATAATTCTTTGCCATAACCGCACTATCAATGTCGATATAATTATCGAGGATATATTAAAACATTACCATATAATATCTGAGGTACGGTCAAAATGTGACCGTGGTAAATTGTATAGAACTTCCTTTGAACTTTCATTATTTCAAGATCTTCCAATTTGTGATCTTACTCTAAATAACTTAGTTTCATTTTCTTTGAGGCTACTCTTATCTAAAAGCACTTCAAGCGTCGTCAGCCATAACGAACATCATATTTCCTTATTCGAGCTTATCGTACGGAAACAGCTAGTCCATTCCATATTTTGGTTCCCTCATTAGAAGCTCTGCTTACGTTGGGGCTTTAAATGATGTAATTTGATTTACTGTTTCTATGGGAGATGAATGTCAAAGTCTTCCTTTGTCCTTAAGTTGGGCACTGGAAATTGCGACACAGTTTTTACCATAGTAAATTATATATATCATGCAAAGTATTTCGTTCGAATAAATAAATAAATAAATGTATAAATTATCTAGTATTAGTTATAAGTACTGTTATATGCTACCTAATCTATCTACATTTGTTTTATTTTACTTTAACTAAAACGGATATACAACCAATTACCAATTATTATCAAAGAAAAATTGTATCTCAAACTAATTTACTTGTTTTATGAAGTTAGGTAGTCACTAATCAAACGTAAATAAAAATATTATTAATAGATGGAACTAAAGAACATTTAAAAGTAAATACATTATACAAAAAAATAAAAACACATTCTATCATACATCACTCTCACAGAATCTCAAGCATTCCGTCAAAACCACCACATATATGAACACATTTCTAAATATTATGCAAGCAACCAGTACATACGCTTCACCAGGTGTTCGAAGATGCAACTGGCAGAAGACCGTGATGTATAGCACATACTTCAGGAGGCCTATAATTAACCAGCAGTGGATAAAATCAGGCTGTGGATGATGATGATGATCGACTTGTACGGGTAATCACAAATTGAAGCCTTGCCCAGCACGTATACCATCCTCTCAGCTTAGCCAGCTTTACCTACATAAGATTTCATGATCGGTACTTGTGAACCTGACTGTGCTGAGCGTTTTCTCACTATGCTTGCTACTACCCTCAACGTTTTGAGCACGTAGTAATGCACATGTAGGTACATTTTTGGTAACGAATTTTTTTAAATAAAAAACACCAATAAAATTCAAGATGTTTATTTACATTACTATGTGTAAGGAGGAAATCATCTTAATGCTAATCATTATAATTGCACTTAAAAAATGTAATTAGTTAGCTTTTTCAAGCATCGAAAAAAAGGAAATTATAAAAATGTTTTTAAGTAATTCAATTAACATAATTATGGTAAATATAAAACTGACATAAACCGAATAAAAAATAATTGTAGGTATTATATGGAAAGAAAGCGAGCTGAGCAGAGCAATTCTACTCCAGTCTCCATCTAATCATGTCCAAGGCACTACAACATCTCAGTCAGTAAGTTAAAGTTCCCACTTAACATTGTAAAAATCATTTAGATAATATAAAAAGCCTAACATACTGGTTTGTACTAGCTTGTTACTTTCCAACAAAAGCTGGATATTCTGATCTTGCTGGCATATTACGGCAACAGCTGAAAGCATCAGATGAAGCGATGCGGATCTGAAAAGGAAAGGGTGTGGATTGCGTGTCGAACGATTCTATCTCGTAAATCTTTGATTATATCCTGCGGTACTATCTTTTCTATCTATCTGCTTTTGAAAAACTTTTATACATTTGCAAAAATTTCATTTTTTGTAACTTTATTTATATAACCTAGCAGTTTTTCCAGTTACTAAATTGGTCATACTTTATAAAATTATGTCTATAGGTAAAAATTTAAAAATCTCGTTGCGTATACGGTACTAGGGTACGGTACGGTACTGTACTCTTTATTGTTTGTTTATTTATTTAGGGCTCCTTATGAGTAATTACACAACTCTTACAAAAATTCTTAATATTTAAAATTCCTTTCCTGTGCTTACTCTTTTAAGGTAGCCACAGCTAAAACAAGTACCTTATACGCCACGAGATTTTACAATTTTTACCTATAGACATAATTTTATAAAGTATGAAGTTTAAGTTTAGTTATTTACAATTAAAAAATGTAAGTTCAATAGAATCAATTATTACATTACATACAATCAATCAAATCAAATTCTTACATACAATCAAATCAAAATAATACATAAAATCAAATCATGTTAACTTATAATTTTAAATAAATAAGCTCTTAGCAAGCTTCAAATTCGGCTGTATTTAATTGTACTTTAAATACCGCACGTATTACGCCATATCTACAATTATTTGGATACAGTATTTCAAATATCGGCTTATTCTTATAGTTACATTTTATAATTCTAAATAGGTACATATTTTTTCTAAAGTATTCACTTTCCAGCGACGTAATTTTTACAACACATTTGTTACGAAAGAAAAGAAGTAAAAACGCCTGAGCTGTTCCCAAAACGAACAGACTAGGTTGAGGATAAATTTCTGCTACGATGCATTTTTCCAATTACCAAAAGCTATAAATTTACGGGTTAAGTTTACATTAAAAGATTAATTTTAGCGACAGGCTACATTTATATAGAAACCCTGAAGAAAAGGAAGGACCTGCATCTACCAATATAGGTATTTAAAGAGTCACAGTCTCCAAGTTTAAACTGTTATATGTCAAAAATCGTCCCAGCGTCGTTAACATATAAATACGAAATTTGCCACATTTACCACACTTGAACAGTGTTCAATAACAGGTGCGAAACCATTTTTTTCATCTTGAACGACGGTTGTCATTTTTATTAAATTTTATTTTCTAGTGTTTTTCTAATATATGTCGTTTAGTAGTCATGGTATTTTATCCGATAAACTTTAGTTATAAGACACAAGTATTAGTGAAATGGAATAAAAGAAGATTGAACGGGAATTCTCTGATGAAGAAAATTGTGCGCCGATCGTTTTTTGTTATATTCGCCTAGGCTATAGCAGTGAACAGGACCTGACTGAAGACTGGACGACTGGACTTATAAGCCGTACTACGTTGCCTCATATTATTATGAACATTATACTTGATACTGGCGAAATCGTGGGAACTATCCCGAAGCCAATTAATAAAGAAGTGAAGTGAATAACAGGTGCAAAAGGCAGCGTTAAGGGGTTAAAACCACTCCCATGACATTATCGTAGGTAAGTAGGTATATCGTGGCAAACCAGTTTGATTTGTCGGACCAATGAAAAGCCATTTTGGTTTCGTGATCATCATTGGTCGTCGTCATCACTTATGGCAATTGCGCCCGTTGTTCAAGATCAAACATAATATTTCCCATGTTTTCATTTGATTCAGAAACTTTCACCTTTTTAATAATCTCCTTTCTTCTTCGTAGTGGCCAACTCAGTTGTTCGAGTTTTTAGGCCACCTGAAATCTTTTTACATTGCTTATGGCTGCCCACCCACAACCGATACCTGATAACCGATTTTTTGTAGGACCAAATTGAATAGTGCAATGCACATTTCCATCAAAAAGTCGGTCAAAAATACTATGCAGGAAAAATCGGCCCGATTATCGGTCCTACAACAATTCTGACGTGGGGGGCAGCCTGATGCCTGCCTGAAGTGCTCAAATCATAATGCAACTAAACGGTAACACTTTCAAGTAGTGACCGGGTGGAGTGTTACTTAAATAAAGTCATCATTGCTAAAAATACTGAAGCCACGCTATGAACGCCTAACAATAGTACACATAATAGTATAATAGTACCTTAAAAGGATAGGATTACTTAAATGTTATACAACTGCCTGCGCCAAGCCCTGCTTTCTATCAAAAATTAACCACGTCCAGTTTCATCAGGAAACAAGTTTTATATTGGAATCTGTTCATCTGTTATCCCGTTTTTAAGAGTTTCATTTTTTATTCCTTCGTATTAATTTATATTCTAGATCGAAAGAAAATTAATTTCAGTTGGAATCATAAAGACGCTGCAGGAAGTCGTTATACTTCTTATTGTGTCCTTTTTTTGTAAGATAGGAAGTAGAATTTATTATTTTAAACTAGCTGGTGTAACGGCTTCGCCTTCTTGGTTTTTCCACAACTTTGCTTCGTAATTGTATTTTAAGCAGACTTTGTCTATTTATTTTAATATTGTTCATCATTCAAATGTGTATTAGTAGTCTCATCCTAACTAATACTATGAAACTAGTATATTTCTGTTCGAATCAATTCAGTTAATTTCCATAATAATAAATAAATAAATAATTCTGGACACAGAGTATTAAATATTTTATAGTTTTTATTTATTTATTTATTAAATGACTCGATGAACTTTGTATCACCTAAAATTGGCTTGCAATCTGAAGTGGCTATGTCCATACAAAATTACCAATTTCGGATTTGTCCTCTTTCTTGCTGTTCCTTTTTGCTCAATCATCTATTTTCTAAAACGACACCAGAATTGAGGCGAACAAAACAAAATAAAGCTGTCATTTAAGAGTTCGAGATTAACACGAATTCACGGCAATTGATTTTTTTGGATAAACCTACAATTTCTTAGTTATATGTTTGTTCCAGTAAATATGGTTTGCCGCATCGTAAATGCGACCATGTTTGCGTATTGAGATACCTGCTGCCCAGTATGCAACAGCTGTTCCGTTACGGTTTTTGCACGACCGTAACGACCGACTTTGTGGGCCATATATAAAACTTAGTCATTGCAAAAAAAATGGTTTATTATAACTACTATACATTATATCTTTAATATGCTACTAATATTAAAGGCGAAAGTTAGTGACTTAAATGTGAAGACGTTTGTTTATAGGTATTGTATATATTATATTTGTTTATATATTTTTAAATAAATACGTACATGATTATCAAACATCACACGAATTAAATAGGACTACTATAAATATTATATCCGCGGCTCGGTGAACGTAGTGAAGAACGCTCTCCCGCCCTGGTGGAGTGATAAATTGCGAAAGGCTGCTGGTAGAAGCAGGATCCGTCGAGCTGAGGACAGGGCGCAATGGCGCTCATTAGGCCTATGTCTGACTGCTATAGGCTGATAATGATGATGATGATGACGATGACATTAATATTATTAATGTGAAAGTTTGTATCTATGTGAGTATTGCACCCAGTCAACTCCATAACGGTTGAACAGATTTTGATGAAACTTGGAATATACATACTTTGTGACCTGAATTAAAATATAGGCGTACTTTTTATTCGGATAACATGTGAAGCCGCGGGCGGAAGCGGGTATAAAATATAATAATGGAACACCTTATACGATATTACAGTTCCATTATAAAAATCATCGAGAGGAAGGTAGAAGGAAAGCGTGGAAGAAGAAGACCATGAATATACTACATAAGCCAGATAATAGAGGTCGCCGTCATGTCGTTTAAGGAAGTGAAAAATACCGCAATGTAGAGTAAAATGGAGCAAAATTGCATCAATACATCGCCAAAAGACTCATGATAATACAAAAGCTCTTAAAATTTTGTCAATAATAAAAATAGAAACATTTGTCCCGCGGCGGGAATCGATCAGTTAACTATTTATAAAGTGATATGCACTGGGTCTAACATTTCAACGTGCCTTCCACAGAAAATAAAAGACCGCCTATTTATTACTCTATTTAGGTCACAAAGCCAAGTATAAAACGAGTTCACTTTATATCAGTACCTTTCATTTGGTGGCGAGTCCGCCGCGGGCGCTGACGGTTGAATGAAGCTAATCGAAGTCCAGTCCAATGGAAAAGTAGTACAATTCTGTTGCCCCATTGGCTTGTCAAATGGTGCAGAGCTATATTTTATAGAACTTGAGACTGCGATTCTTGCTAGCTGAGATTGTCAGAGCTAAATTAAAGCACAACTTCATATTTTTCTTATTTTTAATCTTACGTTGGACGAGGACAAGCCAAAATGGCTATCATTAGGGGAGGCCTATGGTTATAATTGATCTAGAAAAGTGACGATCAGAATAAAGAAACCAAAATAAGTGAAAAGGAAAATATTGATAAGCACGAGTTAACGCATAATAGTTATTTAGATGTTTATTCATACAATTATTACACAGCATTACAGTGTAATACCAAGGCGCTATGTTATACAAAACAAAAAAAGAAGAAACCTTAAACATAAAACATGCATAAAAATTATGAAAGCAAATATAACAAATATTCATAGATTGTACTATTCCTTACACTATTAATCATCTCACAAAACTTCATACATACTTCGCACACTTCAGTCCATCGGTCAGCAAACAGATCACACAATGGTGCTGATGCCAGAAGCGCATTTAATCATTTTAGGGCTCGAACTAGAGGAGAATTGCTGTGCGCCACGGTGCGCGTCCGTGACACTGCCAATAGGGCATAATTACGAGGCCTTAAAAAAATATCTGGGCACTTCGGGTACAGACAATCTCACTACTCAAGCCACTAATTCAGGGCAGTCCGATACAACGCGTAATATTTGACAAGCAGTTTTCAGGGTGCCTAGTGCGAGTTTTTTACCAGCTCGATCGCGTTTGCGTTTACGCAAATTTATATGAAATCGATGTAGCGCCATCTAGTGAAAAACGCATGGGACTAACTCCTTTCCATACAAATTTCCATAAACGCAAACGCGATCGACCTGGTAAAAAAACTCGCACTAGGCACCCAGTAGATTGTAGTTACGCCTTGCCCTACCAAGTAAATATATTGTGGGGTAAATAAAAGGATAATATCCATAGAGTTTCTTGTAAAAGAATCTCAAAAAAGCCTTCTGGATCTTCTTTAGTCGTTTCAGATACAGGTTGGTTAAAATAAGTATAAGTACAGCATATAGTGAAAAGAAAATTATCGATAGAACCCCCTTGTACTTGGGCTTACATATTAGGTATTAAATAAGATTAAACTATTGAAAATGAATTTTAAGTTACTTTTATTAAGTTCCAGAATCCTGAACATAATTTCCACAGCAGTTTTCCTTCCATCGGAGTTGGTTCCGATTGACTCCATTCATGCATCCCCAAGCCTCGGGCGAAACTCCCTCGGCGCCAAATGAAAACTATAAAGTCGTTATAGGGTTCCGTACTTAAGTTTAAGCCTTCGTAGATATTGTGCTACGTCGCAGTAGATTTACTTTTGGTTCCACTAAAGTTCCCTAAAGCTTGTAATGACTTTTGTGGAATGTTCTTGGATGAAATCACATATGTAACGTATGTGATTTTGGTAGACTTTAGCGGAATAATGCTTCTTCTTCATCTTTGCAGATCTTTTTTACCAGTTAACTGGAGTATCAACACCAACATAGTCTACTGCTGGTCCTGCCTCCTAAAATAAGAAGGGCTATATACCCTAGGGCACAGCTTCTCGGACTTAGCTGCCTGTCTTAGGCGCTAGGTAGCTGATAGGGCTGCACTGCGGCGCAGAGGACACCATAGGCGTTTGTTTTTTGTTTGGTGCACCACGGGCAGGTCAAGTTGGTTTGGGTTTTATGATAATAGATAGCTATCTATTATCATAAAACCCATTTTATTATGAATGTTTTCATCTATCATATAGCTATATGATAGATGAAAACATTCATAATAAAATATATCAATAATAATTTAATATAGGCAATATGCACGCACATTCAAAAATATAATTACAGATGCCCATAGTTATACTTTACAGACTAACAACATACATATTTTATAAATTACAAACTACTTATTAACTTAGGGGGAGGGATTTTGCTTCGGTACCGCTTCCCTGTAGCGTCTGTAGACGATACCCGCTAGCCAGAAATTCGGATCCATGAATACATCCTTGTGCTTCTCCAGAATCTGGAGAGTGTAGGACTTAAAACCAGTATTTTTACTGGTCTTTAGACTCTGAAGAAACAGATAGCAGCCCTGGGTTTTTTATCTAGTGTAAGTCTCCTTTAAACTAATTTTACCACGCTAGTTTCGGATACTTTGCGTTTGTTCCGTGTAAGACGGATTCTGGATTGGACGGATTCGAAATTCGGCAGATTGAATTTTCAATACATTTGTAAATTGGGCAGAGTGTAATATGAGACCATACTAAGCCGTATTAGAAAGGGATATTCCAATAACTTCTTTTTCTTATCCAGCCCAAATTTATACTATACTATATTATACCATAACCGATAACGCTGCGTTTTTCTTTGAAAAACTGTCAAAAATTAACAACGAAGCGTCGAAAATTTGACAGTTTTTCAAGGGAAAACGAAGCGTCATCGGTAACGGTTTAATAGAAGATATAATATAAGAGTATATCAGTATCAGAAGAGCAACATCACATCACATTTTTAAACTCAAAGTTTACCAACATTACTTTCTTAAAGTTAGTATTTTATTTCCTGTCACCCTCTTTTTTATTTTTCTTTTATAAACTATGTATTAGTGTATTCTTATTATTATTGTGTTTTAATTAGGATTAGATTTAATAGCATAATTTATTAATATTTTGTGTATAGTCAGTCTGCTCAACGTTGTATTTAAATGTAATAATTATGTATTTTATCTTGCATAAGTGCACCGCCATCCTCTAAAGCTTTTCTCTTCCTTTCCTTACTATGGTTGCCTGGAAGAGATCGCTTTCAGCGATAAGGCCGCCAATTGTGTTACCTTCATGAAGCTCAGACTTAAGTTACTCTTATTTTTCCTTGTATTAATGTGGTGATCAATAAAGTGTTATCTATCTATATATCTATCTATCTATAAGAACCAGCAGATAGAGGACAATATTGTGTACAGTGACAAAAAGAACCCACAAAGTGAAGTCAGAACCTTTTAAGTAAAATAGGCACAATAGCACACTTATGTACAAATATTAAAAAAATAAACGCCCGCCGAGTAGTGAGTCCACCCTGTAGCGTTTGCAACCAAATCTACACAATCTTAGCTTTTTGCTGTTTTGACAAAAAAGTACATAAGTAATACTACGTGCTCATTGAAAAACTGATTAATATTATAAAAAAAGTGAATCAAAAGGGCCTCACCCTATCTTGTTGGGTAATCCCAAAGTAACTTCTTATGACTTCCACTCTGATTCTTAAATCTAAATATGAGCAACAGACTTTACTCTGTTGTACTACCCAACTCGCTCAGACTCTTAGGTATCAAAAGGGGTTAAATAAAACCTCAAAATAGGCACGCAATCAAAGAACGAGAGAGTTCTCAAGTTGTCTGAGTGTAAGCGTGTGTGAGTTTGTAAAGCTCAAGAGTGTTTACATTTGAAATTTCTTAGTATTCTTGCTTTAGTTATAATAAATGAATATTTCAGTGCTTTCCACATTGAATAGAGAGAGTAATTCGAAAGTTTTGAATGTTTTTATAAATAAATGAAAAATATTTAATAATAATATCTATTTACTTGGGAGAGAGCGAGTGAAAAAAAAACGAATTTCAGATATACTAATAATCCAAATTGACGAATCGCGTATGATCAATCACTCAATTGCTTATTTCCATTTTCTATTCCATGTTCTATATCATATTACTTATCATCCTAAAATAATAGGGTTATGACACAACGCTTTAGTGGCCTACTGCTACACTTTACTAGCCCTTTTATTCAAATGAATATTGTAGTGCTCGAACTCAAGCAACGCAAATTCATTTAGATAAATTATTCTATAGGAATGGAATGAAAACAAAGACTTAGAAAATTCGTCCTTTTTTATTAAATAAATTTATAACTTTATAAACAATTCATTTTATTTTCATCACCTATTTACAATCTACTCTTAATCAAACTGTATTATTGGAATTTATAACATTATTCAATAAAATTTATATCCGAAGTACATAATTCATGGCACATGATTATTTTTACAACAAAATCATAAATAAATATCCTAATTTACAAACATAAACCTTATTTATACAATTTGTTTCGGAAATTCTATAATGTAATTCATAATACAAATAATTTATGTACACGATTTAGTTTCAATTTTGCTAACGTGGCGCTATTTATGCATTTTTTTACAAATACTGTGGAACGTCGGTTTATTTATAAAATAAAATCTACTTAAATATACAATCAATCATCAGAAACTGCCTCATCCTCTTAAATCTTCAACATCAATCTTGAAATTCATTTTAAGATTAAGAAATATAAAATTTAATATTTTTCCCACTTTTTACAGACATGCCTACTTATGCCTAAAATCAAAAATCATAAATTGATTCCTAACTTTTCTCCATAAAAATCTTACATGTCCATTTTTAGCTCATAAAGTGGATATATATTTAAGAAAATTTAATAACCAATGTTGAAATATCATCTAATGAGGAGATTTTTAATACGTACATTCATACCTTATATCGTTTGTTGATATGCCCATTTTTATATTCGTAACATTCCCGCTTTTACCAAAAATAAAAAGTACCTAGTTTTCAATGTAAAGCACCCATGCAGTAAGTTGTATAGAACCATAGTTGGGTTTAGTTATAAACGAGCGAACTTTACTGGCATACCGTAAAACCACGTATTACTCCGCCGTCGATCACGCTCGATAGGATTGGAATGTGCGATACAATGCCTATCTTGTAGCGAAACGACTACCTAGCTCGTTTTATGTTTTAGTTAGAAGAATGTATTTTCTATCATATAAAACCAATTAAATTGTATTTTATTTTAAATTGTTGTAAGGTCAGATATCGGTTTTAAGAAAGAACTTTATTTATCATATAAGAACTCTACAGCTCACTTATAATGAGCAAATTATCTAAATAAAAAGTTTTGTTGTGCGGTTTGTAGTAGGTAGTTACGATCTAAAAGTAACAGCAGGTAGGTTTATGATTTATTCCTAAGTTGGATTGGAATTTGTTTTTTTTTAAAAACCATTTGTGCCACTGGTAACACTATGCACACAATGGACACTGTGAACACTGTGAACACTTTGAACACTATAAACACTGTGTATACAGCATATGCATATGTGAATACAGTGTGAAGTAATCAGTATCAAGAATTATTTTATTAATAATTTGCCGATTTCTTGAAACAAATTTGAAAAATCCGCTTTTGAATAGCACGTATCTTTTTGGTGTGATCGAGGTTAGACCGGCGCTCTTGTCAATTCCAGGAGTGAATAGATGGGTCAATCAACCTTTACCTCAATACCTGATGACCCACTTTCACATCAATAGACCGTTTTTGGGATATACGAAAATAATGTTATTTATCACAAAAAGCTTATATTTAGTGATAAAATGCGGGATGACATAAACCTGCCTTAAACATGCCTATTTCTGCCGTGAAGCAGCTGTGCTGTGTGTCGATTTGAAGGATGTGGGTGCCGGTTAAATTATAGGCACAAGAGACTTCTCACCGCCATGCCTCCAGGCGTTTTATCGTCGAGCACGTACCAAAAAACCGATGCTATGCTTTGTGATAGATAATGGTTACCATTTAACATCAGGTGGAACATATGCTTGTTCCATCTTCAAGGACATTAAAAATAAGCAAAGCGATCCTTAAATAATATTCCTTCCTTTCAAAAAAAAACAACAGTAGATTATTGAAGAATTCAGCCACAAAAAACTGGTAAGTACTTAGCATCTTAGAATAGATACATTACTATGCAATAGAGAGTACAATCGGTCAAAAAAATTGTAGGTTTTATTTCATATGGAATCATTTACAATTTAAATTAATAAATACACAATTTTATGTAACTAAATAAATCATTAAAAAACTGGTAAGTACTTAGCATCTTAGAATAGATACATTACTATGCAATAGAGAGCACAATCGGTCAAAAAAATTGTAGGTTTTATTTCAGATGGAATCATTTACAATTTAAATTAATAAATACACAATTATATGTAACTAAATAAATCTTTAAAAAACGTAACACTAAACTCACATTTTCTCTTACAAATGTAACTTTTGAATCCACTATTTCGATGTCTAACAGAACAGTATTCAACCCAACACTCTGAACTACCACTATAACTATACAAATACGTTTATGTATATGAGAGTGAATGTATAACACAATAACGTAGGTAGTCCGAAGCTGGCCGCCCACTGAGCGCTGCCTTGCATTGCGGCCGGTGTTTCACCTGCAGAGAAAATACGGTTCAATAAATATCTTCAAATATTTTAGACCATAGACAATCTAACGGATAGATTTATAGATCGTACTTTTGTTTTCTTTTTTAGATTTATAGATTTACTCTGACCAAAATATTACATATAATATATAACGATTACATATAAGGTCTTCTTTATTAGATTTATAGTTTGTGTCTTTTAATGTACCAGTACTCAATATAAAATTTTATAGCGAGGAACATTTTAAAAAAACTTAACAACTAACAAACAGCACATAAAAACTCTATCTATGTGTTTAGTATTTTAGTTGTTTTACAAAGTACTAAGTTAACTAAAAAAAAACATCATTGTTTAAATAAATAAAGGGGAAAACATATTTAAGGAAAGCTGGTTGTGTTAATAGCAACACCAAAAAGAATAATTACGGGCATAAACATAATTATCGCGAAAATGGTCGTTAAATTTATATATTTTATGATTTGTAGTCACGAACCTTGAAAATTACTTACTGCTAAGGGTTTGCTTTGGAATGTTCTATTCTGAGCTTAATTAGGGATGGACTCATTAATTGTACGTAAAATGTTGAGTTTCAATAAAGTAATGACTTTAATGAGCAGGTACCTATGACTAATAAGCTTATTAATAAGTTGAAGCTCAAATTGATCATCTTTTGTAGATTACAACGAAAAGAAAAGTACTTTTTCCCTAAAAATATATAACTTTTTTCGAAAAAAGTAAATTTTTCAATTGATTAAGTACCGTGCTTTTTTAAAATTTAGTAATTTGAGTTATATTCTTCTTCTCATAAGAAGAAAAATTAAATTCTTCTTATTAGAAGAATAATTTTTAAGAAGGCTTCTTAAAAGAAGAAGAATTTTTGGTATCTGAAGATTTTTTATGTGATCCGAAAGCTTCCTATTGATGATTTTTTTGGATAAACTGCAACCTGAGTGGTATTGAGTTTCTCTAGTTTATGTAATACCAATTTTTGTAGTATACATAAACTTTACCATCATGTTTTACATTACATTACTAGAATACATGTACATCGGTACATGAAGTTGTCCTTATCGATTTCGATGATGGTAATCCTAGTTATTTTTAAGTCTCTAATATGGACTGCAATATGGCTGGCTAGCCCAAATTGGGTTTTAAATGCTCTATCGCATGAATAGCAATAGAGTTGACCTGCAGGATTGGGAGTTTAAGTGTAGGAGGGCTTAGGTCTCTCTATAAGTATTTGATGCTTTGCGTGAAGAGCATCGAGACCGGATTTCAGGTCCATTGGATTACAGCTGGGAGGGACGAGAAAGTGGACTTATACTCGCGCATCTGCGCTTGTTTACTATAAATAATTACCCGCGCAGATGATCCTATATGTGCATGATAAAATAATTTCATAGAAAAAAATACCGCTGTCCTGGGCGGCCATTTATGTACTATTCACACGTACCGGCACGCGTCGGAGAGCATTATATAACATGATAAAGGAAATTTAAACATCGACAAAGTAGTTCAGTTCCTTATTTGTATGCAAATTGAGCTTTGTCAAACACTGACATAAATAAATCCGTAAGTAGTTATTGTAAGATATTGATATAACGTAGTGTAAGACGCCCTCCGGCCAGGTGGAGTGACGATTTGCGAAAGGCTGCTGGTACAAGCTGGATGCGTCGAGCTCAGGACAGGGCGCAATGGCGCTCATTAGGGGAGGCCTATGTCCAGCAGCGGACTGCTACAGGTTGATGATGAAGATGAATTAGATATTGCATGCAAATAAGGAACTTAACTGTTTTGTGCATGTTTCAATTTCCTGTAGCAGGTTTTAAAATGCGCTTCAATGCTCCTCGAGGCGCGCCAATCGTTGTGAATCGTACATTGTGCGCCATTGCCTTACCATTTTTTTGAAGTGCGACACAATACAAGATAATCTGCCAATTAACATTAGGTAGTAAAATAAACTTGATCTATGCAGTCGCCATGAACATCTCATTCACTACGCTTATCCCACGGTTCTTAGTTCATTTTCTTAGTTCATCACCTTTCAAATTCATGGAATGACATATTTGCCTGCATAATTAAATACCTTACAAATTGCAATCATATCTTCCTGCACTAATCCTTCACATTCACATGCGTCTTCAAGTTCTATTTCCTACAGTGCTCAGAAAATCAAGGACTATTCACCTTCCACGTATCTTGTTTAATAAACCGCAGAGTTCTGAGAGCGGGAGGTGACTGCACTTATCTCTACATGATAAATATAACATAAGAAAATATAATATTTAAAAAACAACTAAGATAATATTTTTATGCCCGAAAAACGGAACTACTTCTTCTTCTTCGTATCCCGCTTCGTAGGCCGCTCGAAGGCTTGATGACTTAAAAAACCAGGACCAAAATCTTAACATGCCTTCCGAATCACGGAAGTACTCAGATCTAAATTCCACTAAACGGTCACTCATCTATACAGTGACCGGGCGGAGTTTGTTTAACATAGATGAACGACTAAGAACATCGAAAAAAGCGCTTCTTAACTGAATTACAATAGAATTACTACATTAAAACTACAAAGTACCTAACACGCTTTATGCATAAAACATATTATAGTGACACCTTTTTCCCAGAGAACACACAGATCTCAAATTGTTAAGATCCTGGCATACTATTTTCGCTTCTTTCACTTTTATCATATTTTCATAAAACTCTTGATAAATCCTTTTCCAGCACTTCACCGATTTGATCGGAGAAGGTAGATCGAGGTTTCCCCCAGATGTTCAATTCACACTCGCCTTTTACACTTTTTTTCACCACTTATTGTAAAAATGTGTTCCACAGCGGTAATCAAACTTGCACTTTTGTACCTATTGATCATTATATCTGGGTATTATCTGGGTACCACATATTGAGCCAAGCCGAAGCCGTTTGTGTGATGCTAGTAAAAAAAATTAAGAACATTTACTTACGAGCCTACTAAAACTTCCCCGCTATCAATTCCAGAGTACTTTTGTCAAATAATCCCAGTCTTATCCTGACTTAATTAAACCACAAAATACGCCCAGAAGTTCGACTAATAGCTTTAATGTTATTAAACTATTTCCGAGAGCAGATAGGTAGTTCGCACCACACGGCGGCGGCGCCCAAGGCTATGCTGTAGGTAATCAGGTAGCGTTGTCTAGCACCCTGTCTATGAATACAGCTGTACACCGCAATGCGATTACCATATAGGAGCCGGATTGAAGTTCCCTCCCAGATTTCTCTATTCATTCCAATTCTAATAACATACGTTGACCTTGCCTGAATAACTTAGCATAATTTTTGGGAGCAGCCTTTTTATGGTAAGTTTTTATTGGATTGCCGGTTGTTTTGGATTTTGTTACGAGGTTTTAAGTAGCACGCTATATTTTATGCTACTGTAGTATTAAGGTGTTTATCGTGGGATTAAAGCTACGTGTTTTTGTTGAATGGCTGTAATTATGTGCCATACATTAGCGTACTCAAATAAATTTTATTTAATTTATAAAATCCACAGTAAAGAACAGAAATTTATTAAATCCAATTGCAGATATAAAACTTTTCTAACTTGATTATGATTTCAATTATAAATTAAAGTAAGTTTTATCAAAAACGTATATAAAAATGCCTCACTATATTAGCAAGTAGGTTTATTTCTCTACTAGAAATAATACTGTACTCTCAATAAGTATAATAGGTTTGATATTAAAAAGCTACTGTCTGTCTTTGATCAAAATAAAATTATTTTGACACACTAAAATTTCCTTCTAATCAAAACCTTGCAGCAAACTCATCCTCATCAATTCGTAACAATCGCATACAATAGGGTTTGCACGTGTCCTTTGTACTATTGTTGGCTAAGTGCTTTGAATCAACTGTAATGAATACATTAGTTGGACGCCAGAACACGTAAGGGATGTCACGTGACATATCTGGGCACTTCAGTGCTGTGGCGTGATTTAGATACGAGGTTCGTATTGCGTGACTTTGACTAAGCTTAGGGGATAGAAAATAGGTTATAAAGATTACGCTCAGGTAATATATAATATAAGATTGTGTGACATTAAAAAAGAAAATATTAAAAACTAGGACAACGGAATTCCTTTGCGTGAACTTTAATAAAACTATTATAGTTAGATTACCTCCTACAAACATACAAATATAAAAACGTTTCCTTTTTAAAATAGTAGTAGATCTCTGGAAATCCACTTACTAAACTTGGATCACCTTCTCTATATTTCCATAGCAAAAATTGTCTTCACCCTATCTTTTCCAATGTCGTCCTGCAATTTCGGAGGAAGATTCTTACGATTTCTAGTTAATATTACCTGTAAGTACGTGTACTCTTGCGGTTGCGGATCTTGCGTTGTCCGGCGCGCACTCATAGGCGCCCGCATCTGAAGTGCGCGCTGATTGGACCAATAACCGACTGCTGCTGTGAATCCCCTTTTCCGTCACTAGGGAAATCCCGCCGCGTGTCGAGTCGAAGTTTATTGTCTGTGGGTGAAAAAATAAAATATAAATGCAGAGTATTAATGATTCAGTTACACTGAAGGTTGTAGGTAAATAATCCTTTGTCTACATTATGTAGTTCGTAGGAAACATGACAACCATCCCCATTTACTTCGCCCCATTATGTATAGGTTTGTATATGTGCCGTCAATAAAAAATATATTATTCAACTAGGTAGGTATGCTTAATAATATTTTTGGGCCTAGATTAATAGAACACCATTTCATAACTGTATTTATTTAATTAATTAAAATTGTTTAATCCGGGGTGCTTTCATCTTATAACAATTATTTAACTTGGAGAGAAACAGAAATAATAAGTTCACTGTTTGTACTTTATTCAACTCTTCGTCCCAATAAATTATTTTGCTTATTCAGAATAATGTACCGGCTAAAAATATCTCATCTCACAAATTGAGAGAGAATTTCTTAACAAGAATCAATCGGAATTATTGAGAGTTCGGGCATATATTTTTATCTTCAAATAAAAAAAGCTTTCTCAAATAAGGATTTATCGGTAACAAGAATCAAAATTACTAAGTATTCGAAGTGTTCTACTTTACTAGAATCAAATTTCGATACCTATTCATGTTGTGTTCGATGATAACGAAATCAGTCCGCCGAAGCGTAGCCTACCGACACGTCAAAGATAAATGACATAACGTGGTAATAAAGTGCGGCTTAGCGTGGGTTGTCAGGGTGTTATCGCATTTGCTGTCTACTGTAAAGCTGATTTACATTAGTATGAGTGGCACAACGTCCCTACGTTGGTTTCGTGCCGGTAAAGAACTTGTTTTGATAGAAAAGACAATATTATTTTGTCTTAGCTTCAGTAAGATAACACTAGCTTCCGCCCATGGTTTTGATCGCGTTGTAGCCGGATAAAAGTATATTTTGTATTAAGATCATAAATTATGTATATTCTGACTTTAATCCAAATCCGTTTAGTAGTTTTTACATGAAAGAGTAACAAACATCCATCCATCCCTCTATAAATCCTCAAAAACTTTAATAGTCATACAGTAGACCATACAGTATTTGCCATTGGTCCTATTCGTGATTATTTATTTTTAAGCAAAGTGCAAATTAATAAGTGCACAATGAAAATTTACTTTAGAATTCTTAAGAATTTGGAACGCTGCATAGAATTACAGCCATAAATTACCTAAAACTTGCTAATTTATATTAGTTTCTACTAAAACTCATTCATTTTCATGATTAAAAGCGGTAATTAATCTCTTAACATCGAAATAGCGTGCCAAATTACAACTACCATTTACTAAGAAAAAAAAATCTTAAGATTAATGCGACTTAAATTGTGTATTTTATAAAACTTTATACTCCTTTTTCTTGATTCGGTTTTCCATTCTCTGCCGCTATGCGCTTTCGTCGCTAAGCGACGTTTATAAGACAGGTAAAGTTAAATTAGTTTTCTTTAAGATGTTGAAATTTAATAGTCTACTTAACAAAATTTTTATTCATTCAAGAAAGTTAATAGTAAGAAAATTATATTATATCTATTTAGCTTATAACGTAATATATTTCCGTAGATAGGAGCAATCCCAAATATCATGGGAAAAGATATTTTGCAGCGTTACCAATAAGAATAAGTTTTAAATGAAAACGTAACGTACATTTTTACACGCTAACATCAAGGCTGAATCTCACCGTGGTACACAAAAATATAAATTATGTTTTTTTTTCGCTGGAGGAGCTGTGCAAATGCTTGACGGCCTAGCATCAGCCTCGCGAAAGATAGGTCTTGGCATGAATTTGGAAGACCAAAGTCATGGTCAATGACCGAATTGATCCGAGTCCTGTCGTCGTTAATGGTCACCTTCTTGAAGTTGTTTCGGAGTATACATATATATGTATACTCGGGCAGATAAGATAATTTATTTCACACAACGTACACATTACATGAAAACAAAATGATACACTTTATGGTGTTGCTACAGTGCAGGTTTAAAGAGCGTAGATATTGCAGTTGGGTAGAAACAATTGAGAAGGAGGCCAAGAGGAGGGTTCAGCTGGGTTGGGCAGCATTTGGAAAACTACCTCGAGTTTTCTCGTCACCCATACCGCAATGATTGAAAACGAAAGTATTCGTCCTGACTTATGGAGCCGAAACGAGGACACTTACAGTACCGCTAGTCCACCAGTTTAAAACTCAGCGAGCTATGGTACGAGCCATGTTTGGAATTTCTCTGAAGGAGAGAATCCGCAACGTGACTATCCGACATATACTAAAGTTGTCTACATAGCTCAGAGAATTAGCAAGTTTAAGTGGCAGTGGGTTGGCCATAACTGTCAAAAAACTGTCAACCGTTGGGGTAAACGAGTTCTTGAGTGGAGACCGCGGCTCGGCAAACGTAGTGTAGGACGCCCTCCGGCCAGGTGGAGTGAAGATCTGCAAAAGGCTGCTGGTGAAGCTGGATGTGTCGAGCTGATGTTGATGATATGATGTTTTTTATCTGACATTTGTCCCTCCTTGCATAATAAAATAAAAAGTATTTTAGAAACTTATCAATAATTATGTTAAAAAACTAAAATAACATCCTTACAAAGAACACACAGATACCCGTTCCACTTGTTATCATAGAATAAGTCGGGAAAGAATTCCAAGTCAGAGAGTGGACGGTATTCTTATAAAATATTGGAATAAAATGTCTCAGTAATTGTTTCTATGAGCTCTGTTCTCTGAGATAGGAAAATTGTTGACTCTGCAATGCTCGGGTCCGTTGGAATTGAATACCTAAATGCTCTTTTAGTTGTGACTTAGTTGGACGATTTAGCAACGTTGCGTTTTAAGGTAAAATTCTAGAGAATTGTTTTAGGTAGCTACGCTATACTCGTCTGAAAATTTCACACTCAATAATTTGTAACGAAATCTATTAACTTTAGTAAGTAACTACGATTACTCACATGAATGGGATTTAGATACAAATGGTTAAAAAAATACGACTATTACAATAATTTTTATCGTATCCAAGAGTACTTAAAAAATTTGGTCCATGACAAAGCGGTATTATTTTCTACGCTTTGTTGCATTGGTAACATTTTTACGATACGAATGGTTTATAAAAATCCATCCATGTACTTATCAATGGTTGATTTATTTAGTAATTAGCCCGACCTGCAATAGAATGTATACAGCTTAGGACATGTCGCTCGTCCAATGATTCATGCGGTGCTTTCTAGTTTGTCAAAGTGCTAAACTACATCTTATCACAGCCTGTGATTCACAGGTGACTGTACAAATACTGTACAATGCTTTGAATTGAGGACAGGGCTCAATGGTGCTGATTAGGAGAGGCCTATATATAAACCAAGAGACGGCTGAGGATGATGATAATGATGATTGAATGTTATTGTATAATATCGGCGTATTTTATGACACTAATATCAAAGTTATAAGAGGCCAGCTAGGCACAAAATGAGATGGGTTATGTGCGTTCATAATCCAGACTCATAAACGTGGATTATAGAGGAAGAAAATGGGACTAAAGGGATCCTAGATCTCGTGTCAAATGTTCAAAGTTTTAATCCCAGTCCGCACCGAATTTTGTGAAGCAGAGTCTAATCATGGGTTCAGTGACTAAATGAAAGCTATCGAGACGAAGAGCTCTCGTTTATTAGCTGCTAATGTCCTTCAAGGATTATGAACTGAAACTTTCTGAATATAGTTTATAGGAACTATATTCAGAAAGTTTGATAAATAATTAATTTTAGCACTTGAAACTGAAATTAAGAATGGGCATTTATCTAATTCTTTTAAGTGAATACTTACGGTAAAAGTTTTTATTAACAAATCATTCATAAAGTTTGAAAAATAATTATATTAAGCACTTGAAATCTCTTGAAACTGAAAATAAGAAATTCTCGGGCGTTTTTCTAATTATTTTTTTTGAATACTAGTTTTCGCCTGTGGGTTCACTTACCTTAAAAGTTTATCTTGAGAAACTATTCAGAAAGATTGAAAATAATTAATTTATATGGACTTGAAATCACTTGAAACTGAAATTAAGAAATGAATAAACTTTTTTTTCTAATATTTTTTTCTCTTCATTCCGGTGAGTAGGTACATGCTTAAGGTTAGGCTTTTTAGGTTAGGTTTCTCTGAAGGTACCGAGAGGTGACTACCTTTCTTGTAATCGTAACAAGAAATTTCATGATGATCATATTAATTAATAATTAAAGATATAAAGATACAAACAAATAAAAAAATCATTAGCATATAAATATATTAATTATACTAACTAGTCTTTATTATTTATTTACTAGCCCGCCTTCGCTCGTGTTAAAGTTATTTTTCTATTCCTCGGGAAGTAAATGAAAAGACCTCTATATGAACAGTATGCTGTATTCTGCACCTTGACAACGTGTAAGAAAAAAATCATGATGATTGGTTGAGTAGGCAGAGCAAGCGTACTCGTATTAGTAAGCATTATCTTAGGATTGGGATTATAAAGTTTATTGAACGTTTTACTCACAAAAAATCTCTTCATTGACGGCGTCTGTGGTGATGGCCCTAGTGAGTGAAAGTCCACCTGCGACGTAGAAGGTTATGGGTTCGATTCCCACCGCGAGACAAAAATAAAAAAATATTAGTCCCAGAATTTAGTTTATGTTTGACCATTCGTTTAGTTTTTAAACTTCCTTTTCACACAATCGTAACACCGTGTATTTCGAGAACGCTTCACTATACCAATTGAACAATAAAAAGTTTGAATCTCAATAGAATCACTGTTATACGAGAATACTCTTTCAAACAGAGCAGTTTAGTTAAAGTTTCGAACTTTAAAACAAAACTACCTCAATTTCGTTTTTTTCGGTTTATCTTTGAAAATCAGAGCTGGGAAATCGTGAATACGTTGAAAACAGCTCGTTAATTCACTTCGCACAATACCGTTTTGCAAATTCACATCGGTGGAGCCCCACAAAATGCTGAAGTGGATTTCTAAACAGTGTATCGGAATCCATGACAGGAGTGGTACAGTCTTATGTATATTAAAACACACGTACGAATTCCATGTACGTAACATGGGCAAATTAATGAGGAAACACAAGCTGTTTGGCTCACTTCAGTGGTCTTAGACGATACTCTGCCTGGTTACTTTTTGTATGGCTAACCGTTTAGATAGTTAGAACTTTAGTGCACACCATATCAAGAATTACAAAATAATCAAACAGGAATCAAAAATAATGGTACAATTACATGTACGTATTTGACAATAATAAACTTTAAAATGCAAAATTTGTACTATTATAGATCGTCGCTAGAAAAGTGTTCAAAAGTCGGCGCAATTTTTCGCCGAGTTTTGGTGCTGACACTTTTTTTCCACGTTTGTGGCTCTAGAGTATAATTATCTCGATGATTCAGATACAATAGTACACATGAAACAGAAGGGATATGTCTCCTAATTCCCACGCTGGTCATGCAAGTTGGTGATTGGGAAGACAGGGCACCAACTTAACGCACCGCCATTTTTAGCTGTGCCGATTGTATGCTTATGCACTAGCCGCAATCAGACACAAACACCAGAGCCCTGTTCGTTAATTAACATGGTGTTCCACGGACCGGTGAGGTTTGAGCTTGGGTTCCGAAAATTGAAGTTGGAGCTCTTTGCATACCCAATTCCCTAATCAGAAGTAAATGAAATTATAACAAAAAAAAACATTCGGTTCGATTTAGTTCACAATATTTTAGATATTTGCGCCCCAAAATAAAACAAAAGTCCAGACAGCAGATCCGCAAAACCCTTCCACAAATAGAATCTCCGTAAGCCTGACATAGGGAAATAGGCATGCATATTAAAGTCCCCAGCCGCACCTCAGCAACACCCGAATCGCAATTAGAATGTGCCGGATGCATTCATACGTGAAACCCGAATACGGGGTAATAGCGCATTTGAATTTTGGTATTTGCTGCTATGTGCTGGTGATTCGAGTGCTTAGTTTAAAATTAATGGAGAGCGAATGCAGGTGCTAATTGAATTGCGTTAGAGGTAAGTGAGTTCGGTTAATGTTTACTTACTGAAAAGTCGTGGTAGTCTGTTAATATTCTCTGAGTTGTAACCCGGAGCCGGCAGATTGAAATTCAGCCTCACAAAGTCGATTTATAATGGTAAAATAATATTGTAAAAAAACCATCGTCGGCACTAAACGTATTGACTGTATTTTTATTGATGTTCAAAATACACAGAAGATGCTATAGGACCATTCAAAACAAGGTATTAGAACAACGATGTGAAAGTTGCTGCTTGACGCGGTTTATATCACATTTTTTGGAAGCAAATAATTTAGTGTCCTCACAAAAAAAATTTGACGAAGTCTTTCAAAGATCTGAAACGGGCTAAACTAAACATAAACTACTGAAGGATAAAAAAAATATCAGAATAACTCATAATAAACAGAAAACATGATAAACCGATCAAGTGCGAGTTGAACTCGCGCACCGAGGGTCCCGTAAGTGAAGTATGACTTTTTTATATAACTACAAATTTACGGTTTTCAGTTTCCTTTTTCTCTTTACTTGTGCTATAAGCCTATAATACAATGCTACTTGACAAATTTCATGAACCTAGGTCAACGGAAAGTACCCTAGGTGTTGATTCCTCTGTGAGTGTCAAAATATATGTGGCACAAACAGCCATGTTCCTTGATTGCGTTGAAGTTTGATTTCTTTACAGTTTTAAGGGATGGCAGGATGAGTATTTGATATTAATTTTAACGTGATGCCTTCACGCAGTACTGAGAAAAGGATCTTGACCGACAGACACCTGGACAACGAAGTCATCCTATAAGGGTTCCTATTTTCCTATCGAGTTATGAACACTTAAATTACTTAATCTTTAACTTCAAGTATTTTACTTGAAAACTCTAAAGTTAAGTTTAAAGTTGAAGAATAAGGTAACGGATATTCCTAAGAAATATAAAATTCAACCCACTCTGCAATCTGCATAGCTCAATAAAATTTCAAAACAATTGAACATTTATACCCAATTTCAACTCACGAACCACATAGAATATAATCTGAAAATAATGTATGTGCGCAAACAAAGGAATCAATCTCATATTTAAATATTAACCTCCGGGGTCGAGTTTATTGTTCGATACAGACGAACAATGCATGTGAATTTGATGGTAGGATCCATGTGAGTACACTCAAGATCATAATGAACTAACAATAGTAAAACAATTTACTGAGAACCTTGAATGCTTTTGTTACGGGTTTCAACCATCTTTGGAACCCAAGCCAACATCATTAGCCCTTGATGCACGCTGCTAACTAGCAAACGGGTTTCTGGCTGATTGCGGTATAGCGCAGCCTAACACCGCTACAGCTAAATTTCCTTGCTGCCGATGGACCGCAGCAAAAGAAAACAAACAATGCCACAAAGTGTATAAAGCTCACAATACTGAATAATTATTCAAACATTCCAACAAAACATCTTCAAATATTGAAACTAAAGTTACTAAAGCTCAATTACTAAACATTACCCGTACGAATGCATTTTGCGTTTTCAACGAAAAGTCTGCTAAAACTAGTTGCAAACCTTGTATTTACTGATGACTTTTAGAATTGAAAAAGTTTTGTTTGAAGTAGTTTAGGGAGGTGGGAATTATTCTGGAGCTTAGGTAACAAAATCATGTGCTCTTACGACCTATGTATTTCAAGGGCAGTGGATGGCTTTTTTTAGCACTAAAAGGTTTACTCCCATCGCTCTTCAAGAAACCATGTTGGAATTTTACCGTCATAAATCTTCAATATTAAACATGGCCAATAACTCTTAAAAAAATGAAGACCAACCGTATAAATGTTCCTATTCCTAATCTTGTTTTTTTTATTTATTATTTAAAAGTTTAACATCAAAAGTGTGTAAGGCTTAAACCTAATATTTGCTATTTGAGAAGTCTCAAAATACATAAATTTAATAAATATAATTAAGTTAGTTATGCAACACTCCTTTCGGTCACTGTGGGTGACCGTTTAGTGGCATTTGGGTTTTCGCACTTCTTAAGGTACGTTAAGATTTTGGTCCCGGTTTTTCCGTGGTTATACCATGTAAAATTTGCGCCCTGTCCTGAGCTTGACGTATCCAGCTTCTACCAGCAGCCTTCTAGCGTAAGAACTACATGAATTATATTTGAGTAAAACTTTACCACCTTCATTCCGACATCTGTGGTATGGATATCTTTAAATTAAACAATTACCTTCCCCCTATGTGTCCAGTTAATGGTATTCGGCGGTTCCGGCGTATGCCGAACAATGCAAGTGAGGTTGATGGTAGATCCTGCGTAAATAAACAGGTCTGGACCACCAAGCACTTCTGTTTCTGGTTCTGTGGACAAATTTAGAGGTAAGTAACAGATACGGGAATATGAAGACTTTCACTGTCAATCAATCAATCATTTATTTATTTGCATGAATATATGTACAAAAGTTCTTTTATATATGTCAACTGGGTGCCTAGTGCAAATTTGTTACCAGCTCGATCGCGTTTGCGTTTCCGAAAATTTCGCAAAAAACGCGTAGCATTGACTCCTTTCCATACAAATTTCCGTGCTTCGGAAGGAACGTTAAGATGTTGGTCCCGGTTTTTCAGTTGCGAAGGCCTTCATGAAGCCTGAAAACTCCAACACCGGAGTTGGCCATTAGCTCATACAAAGAAGAAAAAGCAATATGCAATGGATAGCCTACAAATAAAATCATAAAACGCTAGAATTTATACAACTTTCGTTTAAGATGAAAAAAATGATACCTCTTAGACTGTTGATAGAACCTCATTTTCCCAGGTGAAGACAAAAACTTTTGGCATAAAAACAATTCAAGTCGCATTACGGGAAACATCTGTGACTTCTCAGTGTAAGTATTAAGCTAAAAGCGCAATGCGAAAGTTCATTCACACCCATTTGGCCTTTTGCCAATCAAAGTACTGTAGCTCCCAGTAAGTGGGTATCAATTTCGTCTTCTGGGTCTTGATTATTTGGCTATAGGCTGTTTGCGTCACTATATTTCGTCTCGGGCATAGAAATTCAGCTTTTGGTTGCTATCATTATCATCATTACGATATGACAGCATATTTACAGCTACTAAAAATGGAAATGTAAGTTTGACTTGGCACTACCAAGGGTAATTAGGAACACTACAAAAGGACTAGTACTAATATTTCCCTCCTTTTCTAATGGGTTTCATCCTACTATTATTTTTTTTCACTTTTTATTATTTTTCAAGGCTTCTACCCTAGTCTATTTACGTTCCTAAAGAAAAAAAAAATTAAATTTTATAATTATTCTGCTTATGTTAGGTCTGTCTTTTGGACCTTTTTTGCAACTATATTCAAATATAATCGTGGAGTACATATTTTCTGTCAGTATTAAATAAAAATCTCAGCTCTGATACTACTCCAAGATAGATTGGCCACTGAGTTCGTTCTTCACTACGGGTTTTAAGCTCTTCCTCTTTGGCCAAGGCTAAACTGTACCGTTATTAAATACAAAAGTATGTTTAACACAATGCACTAAGAATTGAAACTTGATAAAAATGTTTTGTTACAAGTTTTTGTTACTATTGAAACTATACCCAAATAAATGCATTTATTATGAAATGCACAAACATAGCTCACGTAAGGCCTAGGCAGAGTGCAATGGAATACATTGGGGAAGGGGTTATATCCTTATATAGCAGAGGCCTATATCCAGCAGTTATAGGCTGATGATAATATGACAAAGACCTGCGGGGTGATTGGCTAACTCTGTTGCAAACAGAAATGATTGATACCGATCCTGTTTTTGCGGACTTTTACATTTCATCCGTCGAAATTCAATGAACGTCAATTGACGACCTGTCACAGTTTGTGAAAACAGGATCGGTGTCAATCATTTCTGTTTGCAACAGAATTAGCCGATCACCCCGCTGGACTAGCCGAATGGATCACCGTTAATTGCACAGGCAACTCAACGGGTTGAATACAGGTTTAAAGTAAAAAGATAAGTTTAATCATCATCATCATCAGCAGCCTACAATTAATAGTCATAAACCAATGCGTACAGATTGCTGTCGCTATTGCAAAATTCTGCCCCCAATTTTCTTTTCAAAGTTATCAAGAGGACATTCACTCTGCCGCCACGTTTCCTTTCCTGGTAAGACGAGCGTTTTCGATTTAGTTTTCCTTTTCTTTGAATAGATAAGAACTTACTGCTAAATTAGCTTTATTTTT
Source organism: Horisme vitalbata (assembly GCA_951804965.1). NCBI lineage: Eukaryota > Metazoa > Arthropoda > Insecta > Lepidoptera > Geometridae > Horisme > Horisme vitalbata. Next base: position 4,920,135 of record OX638094.1, read on the forward strand.
AGAAAACTCGTTCGTGTTCTTTAGAATTTACTTTTATAAAGGATTTTGAGTTTGAATAGGTATATTAAGATTATTATTTAGATAAAGATGCCTAAAGCTTTTTCTTCCGTTAAATATACTGGCTTTTTATTATCCTAAACTATGAGTGTCTGATATTGTGGCTTTTCTTTTGGCTGTTTCGAATATTAGGGAATATGAACCAGTAATGTTTGGGAATCATGATAAAATGCATTTTTTTGCTCTTGAGATTCGCGTTATTGCGCGCTTAGAACAAAGATCTGTGCCTAGATTTTCTCCACACAAATATCCTAAAAGGTGTCGTGTCTTGTTTCCTCTTTTATATAACACTTAAAAAGAGACGAGACACAAAATATTTTTGGGAGAATACTGTTCAAAGCTCGCTTTCCTTTCATAAAAACTCCTTGTTTATTTGTCAATAGAAATCTAGAATATTTATGGCCAGTATTGAACCTCTAGGAACCTCTCTCAAAGCTCGTTAAGTATTAAAGGCATTATTATTTCAATTATTGTCTTTGAAATTAGTTTTCAAACAATTTAATCCAAGGTTCCAGTGGGTGACCACGTCTTTGTAGTCATGGATACCATTGAATAACTTCTTGGTCTGCAGAGTTCTGAATATTGGGGCAACATCAAACAGTTTTGATTAAAGAGGTCTGTTATCATAAACTAGGTGAATTGTGGATAAAGCTCAGTGGAGCGAGTTTGTGAATATTATGAGTATGAAATTTAATGTAAAATTATAATATTTAAATGATAAACAATAATAAACATGGGTTAACAATATAAGAAGGACGGTGGGCATCACCTGGCTCAGGCAATCGCAGGATCAGGTCGAGTGGCATAATTAAAAGAAGGCCTATTCCCAGCCGTGGGTCAAAAATGGCTGATGAGCTAACGTTACTTTACTTTACTATTTTAGGCACAGAACACAAATAATATTCTCTATGTGATATGTCTGGGTACGGCTTGCTTCCAATACCCAGAATGATGATAATGATGATTGCTTGCTTTGATGGGACCGGTATGATAATGAGTGAAACGACTGATCATCACTGATGTGAGGTTTCAACTGTTTTATTATGGAAATATTACTACTAACTATGCACAAAATTGCTTATTGTGTTTGTAAAGGCTGATTGTGCGGGATGCGGCTGGTACATGATATAAATTGATATAAATATATTACATAGCTGTAGTAGAATTTTTTTTGTAAAGGGCTCATACGGCGAAGTACTGCCACCATGCCTATTTCTCCCGTGAGTGAGTTTCGGTCTGAAGGGTGAGGGTGCCGGTGAAATTGCAGGCACATGTATTGTGTCTTAACACCTTCATGCCTCAAGTTGATAGACGTAGGATGTTGCATCGTAGGGAACGCTCCAAACTTCATTGACCTACAAAACAATACTTTGTTATAGGTAATGGTTACCAAAACTTTTAACAGACCTACGATGGTGAGTAAAACAGGGTGTCCGATTGGTGGCGTAGTGGAGATCTGGCACTCGTACTGTCCCGAGTCCCTGCGCTGCGGGCTGCGTATGCGCAGCGCCCACTCCTCCGAGCGAGGCTTGTGCGCAGCCTCGAACCTCTGGTCGGACGTGTATGTGTAACGACCGACCGTTAGCAAGTGGATGTCTCGGTGTCGAACCCATGATACCTATGGATTAGATAGAAACTATAGGTAAACTATGTAACTCAGTCGTCAGCCATTGAGCTTACAAGCGAGCGTGATGTATGGGGATCGCGTGGGGTTCGGGTAGATGACAGCCTGAAAATCTTTAGGTTTCTTGTAGTATGGTTACTTTGTAATTTTTCATCACTATATATCTTAGCATCTCAACTCGTGCTGATATGCCAGTACTAAAGGCAATTTCACCACCAAAGACTGCTTAACAAGTGTCTCTCCCAGAAAAATTCTGAGTGCAGTCTACAGAGAACCAATTCTTAATCGCTGCGCCAACCAGAGAGTCTAAATGAACTTTAAGCTTCGAACCCATTAGAAAAATAGTTGTTTACCAACTGTTTGTCACCCATATTTTGTTTAACGGTGTGTTCATGCAATTCTAACTATATGCAATTTTGAGATTTGCTGACTCGCTCAGTCCGTGGCTGATTATTTGTATACAATGCTGATCAGCCAGTAAACAGCTTGCTTGAGTCCAATTTGCAGCTTAGAATTAGCTGTTAAGAGCTGAAATACAACAAAAGAACTATTATCCTAATGGGTTGACAGCTATAATAATGCGATTTCTTGATTGATCTTTACTTACAGTTCTATTCTGCAAATTCTTGACTTTACAAAGAAGCGTGACAGGATGGCCAACAAGTCCTGTCACGTTGTCGGGGGTGGTGGGGTCGAAGTAAGGGGCGCCGGTCTGATGTGGCCAGTCTTCTAAGAACTCAGCTCGGAACCTTTTTGAAGACTCGGAAACTGTGCTTTGGTCCCGTGGCTTGTTTTCCCCACTGTCTTGGCGGCATGCTGGTGAAAATATAAATATTATTTTTTTACAAAGGTTTGGATTTCTTCGTTAGAGCACCTTATTTTGTGCCATATACTACTAGCCTCCGCCTGTGACTTTGTTCGCGTTGTGTTCAGATTATAAATAGCCAATTAAATTAATTCGGGTTTTGAAATAAATATGTTCAATATCAGCTTAATCTGTTAAGGCGGAACAAATATTTACTATCTGTTCTTTTAAGGTCATAGAATATCACACAGAGACAATCATTTTACTTATATGAGAACGAATTTTTATGTATAACAATTAACAGAGCTTCGACGAATGTGCCACGTGCAGGCTAAACTGTAGGGTAACTTTTATTTTAATAGATTGAAATCGTTCAGTACGTGTTCTACACAAACTTCCACAGAATTCATAATAGTAGGAGCACTATGTACGACGATTTCAATGGTTGATCTTTTAGTATTGGCATTATAACAATAATGTTTGGAGTTTTTAAGCTAGAATCAGAGTCTGAAAACTTAAAAAAGACCAGAGGCTGGCCACTAGCTACGAAAAAAAATTACCTTGCCACAAAATTTGCAAGTAAATAAATGTTTGCTTTAAATTACGCAACATCAAACAATTTAAAAGTAACTTCCATTTTTAAAGCAATACCGGGTACGAGTGATTTACAAGGAAACTTTTAAACTTACATTCCAGAAAAGTTTCCAAGTTTTTGGCATCGTATGACCAAGAAACAAAACATGTGGAACCTACATGGTACAGTCACCTGACAATAAAATGTATCTGTTTAGTCCCATGAATATCATATCTTTATGTTCACCGTCATAAAACCGACTATAACCATAATTTACCACGTGTCATTGGACCATCAGGTAGGTGGTCGGTCCTTAATAATTTAATACAATGTTTTTACACTTTACCTGCTATAGAAAACAGAGACTCGATCAGGAACTTGAGCGAAAAAGTATTCGTATCGTAGACGTAAAATTTTAGCCGATGGGACAGCGTAGATTCAAATAACGCTTTTTTATTGGCCAAAATTTCTCGCTACGTTTAAGATACATCAAGTTCAAGTGTTCGTAATCGCACTACAGGCAAAAATGGTGTATAATTGGTGCTCATACGTAGCGAAAGTATGAATACGATATTAATAGCAATTCCTGCATTCCATACCGGGATCAAAAGTAACCTTTGTTGCAAAAAAGCCCGTCTTCGGGGGTGGAATTCTAAAAACACCGAGGTACACGGATTCTTCAATCGTCAAAATACATTCAAAACTTCATGATCCTAATTTCAAAACTGACAGACTATCATACAAATTAAATTGGAGTTTCTGAAATTCCTTCCTAAGTGTTCCTTGCTCTAATACAGGGTGGGCAAAATTTCACCCCGTTGAGGGCAGTTGTTACCTTTTCTTTTGTCGTTAGGTTTTGTTCTGAAGAACCCATAAGGTTATTTTGAAGAAAAAATAGGGATATTTTTCGTTCAAAATAATCCTATAGTTTTCTCAGAACAAAACCTTCTAACTACAAAAGAGAAGACATCTGCTCTCAATGAGGTAAAATTTTGCCCCACCTGTCTATGGTACCTATGTATGCACTATGTGCGAAATTTCGTTACATTTTCACTAGGTCCGGTTTAGGTTGTGCTTAAATCACCCAGTTAGTTACTCAATATTCAATACCTACTCAATATATTGATTGCCATCACAAGTTTATAATTATAAGATAACAGAGATATCACAGCATAGTGTGGTAGTATCACATGTGGACCCCTTAGGCCATGGCAATATGTAGAAGGCAGACCGAGGCTCTCATTTGTTAGATTATAGGTGGGTGGATTTTTATGAGTAGGTAGTGTAACGATTATTGATTTTACACGTACATTATTTTATACAGAAAAATATTTTTTGACTGCTATTTCAAAAATTCACCGAACTATTTTAAGTTGGGTTTCAAAAGGGTCCTGATAAGTTTTGCTCACATATAAAACCTAAATCAACATACGAATTTTGACACCACTAATGGATTTTCAAGAGGTCATAATTTCAGCATATTTATTTGAAACTGTCACATAAACTTGAAGTTAAGAGTTGCAAAGGTGCCAGCACTTGGCATGTGGGGCTCCGAATATTTTTTGTATGTCTGGTAGAATTAGGCAACGCCTATATTTCCATAAAAAATAAAAGGTCGTTAAGCTTGATTGGTTATTTAGAAGTTTCGGTTAAAAGAGGTGTTAACTATGGACGCCTCCAAAGTAGTAGGGATTTTCAATACGTAAAAGGGGTTGCATGCAACGTAGAGAGACAGTCAGGGACAGAGGGAGAGACGGACGATTGGGGAGTCGGGGATCGGACAGCTTATGGGAGAGAGTAGAGATTATTTGAGTGATCAGAGTCAGTGTTGTTGTTCTGAAATTTAATTTAGAATCTGTGTTTTAAGGTGGTAAATAGGTGGGTCTAGGTCATGATCATGAGCCAAGGCCTAAGTTTGTCTTAGAGCCAGTGTGCTTCTGGTAAAGTATTTAGAAATAAAGATTTATTTCTGTTAAGAAATAGGGTATTTGACAAAGAAAATCTGTATTTAGGTTTTGTAGATAGATACAGGTTTCAATGAAGGCTTATGACAGCAATTGGACAAAGATGATGGAATAGGAAACTGAAAATACTTTTAGGATTTAATTATTCCTTTTTTTCAGCAATTTCACCTTTAATTATTTATCTGACTTTGAATGTGTGCATGAATATTTTGACTATGAATGTTAGTTATAAGGTGCGTGATAATTTATTTATTTTCACAGCGATTTCCAGGATATTATTTATAAAGTACAATGTGTTGATTCTAAGGTGCATGATATTTTAGGAAATTTCGCAGTGATGTTCCAGGACGAGAGCGGCATGTCTAGATTAAGTTACACATTAAACACCGTTATACATCTTCTCTATAGAACAAGAATAAATGCATCAGCAGTTATTCCTGTGTTGTTCTTGATTACACAGACCTTTGTTGGCCAGAAGGCTTGAGTCCATATTTGTGATTTAGCTAACTGGTAGAGATCAGCCATCTCGGTGATACTACGGTGTCATTTATTTGGAGTGGCCGCAAATATCATAATATGTGGGGATTTCAACATAGAATTTATAAAAGATAATATATTTAAGAATAAATTTGATAAAATTTTACAACAAAATAACATGGTATCTCATATTAAAACCCCTACAAGGCAAAATAGATGCATTGATAATTTTTTAAGCAATATAAAAAAGGCAAAAGGCCATAATCAGTTATTAGGTCTCTCTGATCATGAAATGGGGCAGATTTTAGAGTTTGGTAAACATACTGTAAATAAACAATATTTCGCTTATAAGATCGATTATGGGGTGGATAATTTAGTAAAGTTTGTTGATGGCTTCAAGTCGCTTACTTTTTCAGAAGTATATGAACACACTAATTCAGAAATAGCTTTTAATGCGCTTCATGACCTACTACTCCTTTTTAGTGGATTATGTTTTCCAAAAACTAAAGTAAAATTGAAAAAGATGGAGAATAAATCACAATGGATTTCTAAGGGTATTAAAAGAAGTTGTAAGAATAAGAGATACCTTAGATACAAATATTATAAAAAAATAAAAATAACAAGAACAGAGAAACTTTTCGTAGTTATTCAAGAATATTAAAAAAATGCATTAAATATGTTTAAAAATCTTATAATAATAAATACATATATAATTCTGAAAACAAATGTAAGGCGACTTGGAATATTATTAATAACAAAATCAACAAATTGAATAAAAGACATGACATTTTAGAAATTATAGATAACGGAATTAGTATTAGTGAGGGTAAAGGAATAGCTAACTCATTTAATGATTATTTTATTAATTCGACAAATATTGATATTTCCTTTAAAAATAATAACTCGCTATCGAATGTAATTACTCATTCAAATAGTATTTTTATCGAGCCTACAGATGAGGAAGAGGATTTTAAAGTCATAAAATCTCTTCGAAACACGAGCGCGGTAGGCTATGATATTATCAGTACTAAAATGATTAAACAAGTGGCTTATTATATTTCAAAACCTTTGGCTTATATAATCAATCTATCCCTGGAGCAAGGAGTATTTCCAGAAAGGTTGAAATTTTCTATAGTTAAGCCACTACATAAGAAAGGCAATAAGACCGACCACAATAATTATCGTCCAGTTACGTTGATACCAATTTTATCAAAATTATTTGAAAATATTTATTACAAAAGACTGCAGATTTTCCTAGATAAGAACAATATACTCATATCTCAACAACATGGATTTAGGAAAAACAATTCGACTTTGTTAGCTATGTTTATGCTAATACGGAAAATATTAAATAATTTAAACAATAAAATTCCAACTGTAGCTCTATTTTTAGACATGAGTAAAGCTTTTGACTTTGTTAAGCACAATATTCTGCTACATAAGCTAGAAAAGTATGGAATTCGTGGACCAGCATACAACTGGATAGAGAGTTATTTGAAGAATCGTAAACAGTTAACGAGAATTAGGAAGTTTTCTGAAATTACAAACACAATTGAAGATTATGACTCCGACGTGAAAATAAATAGGTACGGGGTCCCTCAAGGGAGTATACTGGGTCCATTGTTATTTTTAGTTTATATTTATGACTTACCATGTGCAATTAATCATGATTATATATTATTTGCTGACGATACAACAATAATTGTGGATAGCAAGGACACTTCTTCATTAGAATGTGAAATTAATAGAGCATCATAACATGGCTTGACATGAATAACTTAAAGATAAACACAAATAAAACAAAATTCGTACAATTTAGGACAATTCAAAGACAAGGACAAAATTTAAATATAACACATAATAATGAGATAATTGATCAATCTCAAAATATAAATTTTTTAGGTGTACAGATTGACCAACATTTGAACTGGAAGCACCAAATTAACTTGGTGTGCGCAAAAGTAAATACATTCGTTTATGCTCTTAGGGCCATTAAGAAAGTCACGTCATTAAAAACAGCGTTAGTAGTGTATCATAGCTACATAGGATCTGTTCTCAGGTATGGTTTGGTGCTTTGGGGCAACTCAACTGAATTACAAAAAGCTTTTGTTGCACAAAAGAAATGCTCTTATGCAATATTTAATATGGAACAGATTGAATCCTGTAGACCTATTTTTAAAGAGTACAAAATCTTGACTCTTCCTTCATTATATATTTTTGAAGTAGCTGTATTTGTAAAGAAACACTATGACCTTTTTGAACATCAAGACAATACTAATAAACGGAAGATTACGCATAAACCCTTAGTGATGCCTAAACCTAAATTAGAACTTTATAAACGGAACTGCGTTTTCATGTCATGTAAAATTTATAATCACTTGCCGAAAGCAATACTAGAAAAACAAGGTAACATTTTCTATAAGGCTGGCTGACAGTTAACAGTTTCTATTCCATTAATGAGTATTTTGACATGTAAATTTTGACTTATTTATTTTTCAAAGATACTTTCTTGACATTTTTTTTTATTTAAACAAATAGGTACAATTTTATTTAAATATATTTATTTTTTATTTTAGTCAAATTTAAATTATTTGTACGTCATACAGACATAAATGACTGAATGTGAAGAGACCTGATTTTTTGTAAACATCTGTATTATGCAACATTGTATATTGTATGTACACTTACCATGTTCACAGCAAATAAATATCTTATCTTATCTTATCATCTTCATTATGTGGTAGCTCGCATACGCCCTCCGGTGTATGCAAGAGGGGCTTTGACTCCGAAGGGATCCGTTACGTCGGAAGCGCAACAAACACGCGAATATTTAGTTACACATGCGCAAATAGAGGATACATGATTGGTTCTATTTAGTTCCACTATACGTTAGTGGTTAAATATTGACGCAGATCAGAACTGATTTCCGTGTTATACGTAGCAGGGCAGCCACCTCAAGCAATTCCTCGTCTGTACTCTACGCAGTACAGACACAAAGAATGTGGCTGCTTTAGAATGATGATCCGTGTCCATTCAGCGAGCACAACACACACGCCTGTATTCTATATCGATAGAGTACAGGTTATCGCGTAGATCGCATGTTAGCTTGAAAACTAGAAATTTTCCTCATCTCTAAGTCACTAGGACAAGATATTTCTAGGCATACTCTCATAGAGGTGATTATGAGGGGTGTTGAGTAGGGGACTTTTTGCATGAAAAACCACAATATTAAAATAAACTAAAACAAATTATTTGTTTCTTTTCCAGATGCCCAAAGACTTCTTTTAGTTTTAAGCATAGACTAATTCGAGTTTTAATTTTATTATTCTTTTAGGTGTCGTACGATTATACTTTTAATTAATATACTAAAATTAATCGATAAGCAGGCTTGTCTAGTTTAACTTAGTATTTTGTAATTAATTGACTCAGGCGTGACTTTGCGGAAAGGAATACTTTGAGGAAGAAGTTGCACCCTGGAGAGGCAGAAGAATTGATATCTTTGACGAAAATATGTATGGAACAGAATTATTTTCGGTTTGGTAATCAATATTTTAGACAAAAGGAAGGTTTGGCTATGGGTTCTCCACTTAGTCCTCTTATGGCAGATATTTTTATGGACAACTTTGAAAATAAGTTCATTATTGGGGAGCCTAATATTTTATATTACTACCGTTATGTTGATGATATAATCATATGCTGGAAGGGTACGATGCGTCAAATAGATATTTTTGTCAACAAACTAAATAGATTACATTCAAAAATTAAATTCACTTTAGAATTAGAGAAAAACGGGTCTATAAACTTTTTAGACTTAACTGTATCCCGTCTTAACAACTCTCATGATTTTCAGATCTATAGAAAGCCAACATACACGGATGTCACAATTCCTGCTACGTCTTGCCATCCTATTCAACACAAATTAGCAGCGTACCGTAGTTTTGTTCATAGGTTGATGTCCGTACCACTATCACAAAACAATTATAATAGGGAATTATCCATAATTTATCATATTGCTGAGAGCAATGGATACAAAAGAGACATGGTCGATGGTTTGATTAAGGCAAAACAACGAAAAATAGTATGTTCACTTTTGTATCCATTGCCACCAGAAAAACCAGATAGGTATAAAGGTAGTCTTTCTTATTTAGGCAGAGTCAGTGAAAGAGTTTCAAAAACATTATTTAAAAATAAAATTAGGGTAGCTTTCAAAACAAATAATTCACTTAGACAGATTTGTAATGGTAAAGATAGGTTAGAAAATCATAAAAAGTCAGGTATTTACAAATTGTCGTGCGACGAGTGCAATGGTGTTTATGTAGGTCAGACAGGACGCAATTTTCAAACTAGGTATAAGGAACACATTGCGGCTTATAGAAATAATCACCCAGAAAAATCACATTTTGCAAAACATTTATTGGATACAGGACACTCTTTAAACGATAATAATACATTCAAAATTTTACATTCATGTGTCAAAGGTTTCAGGATGTCAGTTTTGGAAAATTTAGAAATCATAAAACATAATTTAAATACATTTACATTGTTGAACGAGACCAATATTCTGCCGAGATCCCCGTTATTGCGCATTTTTTCAACGCAAAACAACGTTGATGACGCAATCGCGCCACTAGGAGGGCGGGGAGTTCGACCCGATACTATATAAGTGGGGATGTCACGCGGTTGACTCACTTTCTGTTTAGCGCTCGGCGGAGCAACACGTCTGCGGAGTTCTGCGTCGTTGTTGTTTTTTAGCGACGTCGACGTTGGTGGACAGCGAGTCGATCATTCCTGAGGATGCCTTATGGGGAAGGCGAAACATTGTCGAATTTCTGTTGAGTTTCTTGTGTATTTATGTGTGTGTCGTTTCTCCAAGCTAATTACAGGTTAACGTGTTGTTTTTATTGGTGGAAGAGTAAGTAGACGGTTGCATTTATTAATGATTGCATGTTTGCTTGTTCTTTCTCTGATTTGCATGTGAATCTGCGGGCGGGAGGGCGGTGCATGCGTATGCATTTTGTGGAACTTGTCAGAGAAAGTTAGCGGAATTTGTACTAAATATCTTGTCTTATAGAATATCTTAGTATTTTGTTATTTTAGATTTCTTTTCATAAAGTTTACATACCAATTTTATATTACATATTATTCAGTTTAATTATTTGAGTTATGTTGTTATTCAGTTTTCGACATTATTCGTTCATTAAATCTTTCATTATTATGAGTAAATAGTATTTCATTCACTATCCCAACTTCGCTCAATGTAGGAATTATATTTATAAATCTAGAATTATAAATTAAAGAATGGAATGGAAGAATGGAAGAAAGGAATTATAAATCTAGACGATCACATCAGGATGGCCAAGTGTAGAGTTAGGTTTTACTTAGGTTTAGACTTAGTCTATCTTTAGGTTGGGGTAGGGTTGTTACAGTAGGTATTTTCTAATTATAACTTAGGTTTCAAGTTAGTTTGTTATATGTAAATACATAGGTATTCAATTAAATTATTTCATTTTATCCGTTAAAACTTTCATTTTAATCATATAAAACATTTGAATATTTTTTTAGTAAATAACGAATGTGTCACACTGTATTTACCATTTTACTCTACAAAAATAACCTTTTTTTCAGATACTCGGCACGCGGTCATTGAACGACATTATACATGGCTTAGTACTAAACTCAAAATATCTTGCAGGCGACTGTACAATGTACAATCACTAACAAAATTAAGTTGAGCGAGACACTGTTTGCTTGGAACCATTACCGTAAATCAATAAAATAAACAAGCGAGAGCAATTCCGAATATTCCGACACATGAATGAGTTTTAATTGATTATAAGGGTTATAGACGCGTTAACTGTTTTGGTTTGGATACCGGAATATTGTTTTTTCATCATCAATCATCATCCTCAACCTAAAGCAGTCTCTGCCAAGGTTTAACAATTAAATTATTATTAACAATCTACAATTATTTGAAAAATGTATGTATCTCTTTTTTTAACAAAATTATATAGGTAGTGTATCAGTTATTATGATCCCATTATAACCAGCTCTGCTTACTTTAGGACTTAAAGATCTTGGGTGAAAATATCCAAAACAACTATAACACCATCCTATATATGTAGTAAAGATGGGTGTTCCGCAAGGGTCAATACTTGGACCATTTTTATTTTTAATTTACATCAACGACCTACCTCAACTTGTGAGAGACAACCACGAAATTGTAATAATAATTTGACCAAAATGTATGAGATTTATATTACCAAATGTTAAACAAGTTAAACCTAACATTAAAATAAAAGATGAAGACCTAAATCTTGTGGACAGTACTGTATTTTTAGGCATAACTTTAGATAATAAGCTTCAATGGGGCGCTCACATAGATGGGTTGTCGAACAGACTCAGTTCTGCAGCATACGCAGTCAAAAGAATCCGTCAACTTACTGACGTAGAAACGGCTAGACTAGTTTATTTCAGCTACTTCCATAGGATTATGTCGTACGGAATTTTGTTGTGGGGGAATGCTGCAGATATCAACACCATATTTGTGTTGCAGAAGAGGGCTGTTCGTGCAATTTATAATATGGGCCCCAGAGAATCACTTAGAACTAAGTTTAAAGAAATAAATGTTATGACAGTGCCGTGCCAATATATATATGAAAACTTAATGTATGTCCGAAAACATATTAACATGTTCAAGAAAAATAGCGACTATCATAATGTTAACACTAGAAATAAAGATAAACTAGCTGTTCCCACTGTAAGGCTCCATAAAGTTAGTTCAGATTCAGATTCAGATATCAACACCATATTTGTGTTGCAGAAGAGGGCTGTTCGTGCAATTTATAATATGGGCCCCAGAGAATCACTTAGAACTAAGTTTAAAGAAATAAATGTTATGACAGTGCCGTGCCAATATATATATGAAAACTTAATGTATGTCCGAAAACATATTAACATGTTCAAGAAAAATAGCGACTATCATAATGTTAACACTAGAAATAAAGATAAACTAGCTGTTCCCACTGTAAGGCTCCATAAAGTTAGTCAATCTTTTAAAGGGATGTCTGTACGATTTTTTAACAAAATCCCAAATGATGTGATTAATCTATCTGTAAATAAATTCAAAAATGTTGTTAAACGTAATCTATGTAATAAAGCTTATTATAAAATATCTGATTATTTAGATGACAAAAAAGCTTGGGATGAAACTGCCTCCAACTCCATCAAAAACAATGTAATAGATATTAAGTACAATGACGTTAAAAAAATATAAGCCAAGCAGAGTTTCTTGCCAATTCTTCTCTGTTTGGTCACGTTACGAATTGGTGGTAAATTTAAAATAATGACGTTTCAAAGTGTACTATACAGTTCCTACTGAATAAATGAATTTTGACTTTGACTTTGACTTTGACTATATCAGTCCACAGCTGGACATGATTTCCCTAATAAGAAGGGGGATAAGCCCATAATCCCCGCGCTGGGTATGCTGATTCGGGATCGCATGACACAGCAACTCGCAACGCCAACGCTGCTGCCCGTCGGTGGTCAGGAAATTGAGCTGTGTCGGAGCTTGGCTGCGCTATGCTGCAATCAGCCAGCTGCTGGAACAACGTTTCTCAAAGTGGTGAACCTTGCTATCTAGCAATGTTCATCTCGGGCAAGTGATGTTGGCTTGGGTTTCGAAGTTGAAGGTTGGAACCCCTTACCAACACGGTGAACTTTGTACCACCCACGCCTATTCCCAAGCCCACGCCCACTCCTGGTCCAACACACTCCCCGCCGACTGTCTATCATACCCCCACCACCACGCCTATGCCCATGCATACGCTCGCAGTCCCCACTCCCACTCTCACTACCTATTCCACAGCCATTTTCTATCCCACTCAGATGGGTGAGAGTGGTCTCCATACTAAGTTTCATCCCCTATCCCCCCAAACCCCCAAGTTTTATTTTCGCGACAAAAAGTAGCCTATAACCTTTCTCTTCTATGTCTATACCAAAATTCATCAAAATTTGTCCTGTCGTTTTAGTGTTTCTCATTTATAATATTAGTAATATGGATTAATTACGAAATTTGATAACAGAACGACACAGGTCAACTTGACCAAAATACAAAATAAATGGAATTGAAAAAGGAAAAACATTAAAACATTGTACAAAATAAAACGGAAGACTTCAGTCTACCCAAATTGGGCTAAGAAACAAAAAAAATGTTTGACAGGTAGAAACAATTTACATGGTTAAATAAAATTGTTGTTTTTAATATTTTCCTCGCAATATTTCCAAATATTGTCACGATTTACCTTCCCTGGACCTCCATAAATATTTCAAAACCAAAATTAGCCAAATCGGTCCAGCCGTTCTCGAGTTCAAGCGAGACTAACAAACAGCAATTCATTTTTATATTATATTTTAATAAATAATTCTTAAAGCCATGATTTAATTTGGTAATAAATGTGAGGAATTTATAATAAAACCAAATTAAATCATGGCTTTAAGAATTATTTATTAAAATATAATCAATTTTGAATATTTATATCAATAAGAGAACCATACTACTTTAATTATTATTATTTAGTAGATAAACCAGACAGAAATTATGGTGCCAAAAGTTAGTTGAAATTATGGAAAAATTATTTTAAGGGTTCTATCTTTGCCAATGTCAACTGTAACTGTGGAACTTTAATATTTTGTATGACCTCCATTATTCTGTAGAACTGCTTTAAGTCGTCTAGGCATGGATTCGACAAGATTTTGTAATGTTTTCACTGGTATAGTCGACCATGTTTCAAGAATTTTATTTTTAAACAAATTCCTGTTGCTTCTTATGGAAACAGGGATCCTGCGATCCAATTCATCCCACAAATGTTCAATAGGGTTAAGGTCGGGTGACATTGACGGCCATTCCAGTAAGTCCACTTCTTAGAAGATAATTCTAAATATTCTTTAGTTATCCTTGCTTCGGATCGTTGTCTTGTTGGAACTTGAAAATCCGACCTAACCCCATTGTTTCAGCAGATTGTTTTAAATTGTCACTGAGAATATTACAATAAATCTGTGCTGTCATCCTGCCTTCAATTATTTGCAGTCGGCCCACACCATGCCAAGAAAAACACCCCCAAACCATCACACTCCCACCGCCGTGTTTCACAGTGAACTGCAAGTATTTGTCGTCGTAAGAGTTATCATTGCTTCTGCGCCATACAGTTTGCCGACGTCGATTTCCAAATAGTTCGAATTTTGATTCATCGCTAAAGACTACTCTCTTCCAAAAATCTATTGGCTTATCCGAATACGGGCGAACTCCAACCTTCGTTTTTTATGGTTCGATGTTAAAAGAGGTTTCTTTCTGGCAACGTAACCTCGTAAATTAGCATCATGCAGGCGTCGCCTGATAGTAGTTTCAGAAACCAAGGTTCCTGCTTCCTGTAACTGATCTTTGATCTCTCGAACCACAATCTTGGGATTGATTTTACACTGCCGCACTATTTGTCGATCATCAACAGAAGTAGTAGCCCTAGGACGCCCTGACCGTGGCCTATCTGCAAGACTAGGATATTCTAAACTCTTTTTTATTATTTTTCGCACACCTTCCGGACTAACTTTAAATAATTTTCCCACAGCACTCAGGTTTTTCAATTTTTTGTATTCGCACACAATCTTCGTTCTTTCTTCTATAGTTAATTTTCGCCTCGGAGCCATTATTAATTCAAACACAGTCAATTCACCTTACATTATCTTGTTATTAAATTTGAATTACCCTCACTGCCCTAAACATATTAATAAATTAGTTTAAAACAGCGAGAGTATCGAAAATCGTTGAAAGTTTCCTACTTCAACTGACTTTTGGCGCGCTCAATTAAAGTAGTGAGCACATAACCATAGATTATGAAAGAAAAAAAATGAATCTCGGGAAATTCCGTATTGTACGTATTAGAATAGTGTATCCGAACATAAATAGTAAACAGTTATTTCATTGAAACTGCGTATTTTGGAAATTATGTGACATCATTGATAAGGTGAATTAATTTCAACTAACTTTTGGAGGGCACTGTATACAGATTGGTAGTATATAAGTCATAAGGCCACCGTATATTCCGTGATAACACCAGCTCTATATACTTGGGACTGTACCATGTTGGTTAAAAATGCCCAGCATTATTTTAAAAACAATTAAGTAGGATTGTCACCAGCATTTCATTTGTCACTTAAAGTGTACGAAGATCGTTATTCTTCGTCGAGACTCACAAACTCTCAATTAAGGTTCTCTAATCAGATTAAAAATTAATCGTGTTTCCTTTAAAGAAATAAATGGACCGGAAA
This sequence comes from Horisme vitalbata, assembly GCA_951804965.1. Taxonomy (NCBI): domain Eukaryota; kingdom Metazoa; phylum Arthropoda; class Insecta; order Lepidoptera; family Geometridae; genus Horisme; species Horisme vitalbata. The sequence goes on from OX638094.1 coordinate 4,935,959, forward strand.
ATAGAACGTCTTCAGAGACGCAGTAAATTCTGATTATCAGCTAAAGTTTGATCGGCTGTTCAATTTTATATTAAAAACCGATTTGTCGCAGAATATTAACGAAGTAGTAAAAATAAATTGCTGTTCTTAGAACAATTTCTGAAAATAGGGTTCAATGGAATTAAAGTTTTAGTTTAAATTAATTCAAGTTGCATAATTCTATGATAAAAACAGAAAAGGCTTTTTTTCCAGCGTATCCACGTATTTCTGAATAAATTACTGACATATGTGGTACCTAATGTATTAATAGTCATTCCATAATTTATATTTTATATTTCGTAAATATACAGGGTGGGGCAAAATTTTACCTCATGGACTCATTATAGTGGCGAATGAATATCTTTTTAGTAATTTTATGTAAAACTTTTTTTTTTTAGTTTTCACGAAAACTTACAATTTGATTTAGTAAGTTACTTTAGGAAAAGTGTTCCTGTAGGAAAATAGAGTCGATAGAGATCCACTTGTTTTCTTTTTTGACAAATGCCATTAATTTTTTCCATCAAATTAAACATATACTCTCTTACTTATAAACGCTACTTAAATTTAACCATTGCTTAAAGTTATCCCTGTCAATATCCAACGATAAGAGATGGCAATAGTTTAAGCATCGTTTATCTTTTGACAGATTTTTATAAGTAAGGCCCATACTTTTCTCAAAACAAAACCTTGTAACTTCAAAAGAAAAGGAAGCTGCCCTCAATAAGGTAAAATTTTGCCCCACCCTGTATAATTATTGTATGAGAAGAGTCTTTTTCATAGACATTTATATCCTAATCCACGTGTCGAAATCATGTCATACATAATGCATAACCCAAATCGGTCAAGTGCCAGTCTGGCTGGCATACGAAGGGCACCATCGTATATAAAATATAACACTAATGAATTGAATCAGGCGTGACTTTGCAGAAATCCATTACAAGATATTTAAAAGATAAAATATTTAGAACAAATTCCGCCAACTCTCTCTGACGAGTTTCATAAAAAACTCAACAGCAATTCAACAATGTGACTTCGCCGAGTTCCAAACTATCTGTTTGGCGCTCGGTGAAGCAGAACGTCTGCGGAGTTCTGCGGAGTGCCGAAGCCGGTCAGCGAGTCTATCGATTCCTTATGATGCCTTATTATTATTATGACACTTTATTTAATTGTAAACTCGTCTAAAATACATTTTTTACTATTATACTTAATACTACTTATGTACATAAATGAATATCAAAAACATTAGTAAAAAATGTATCAAAACGGTAGACCATCGACCGCGGGTCAGGGCTCAAACGGTCGGTGGCTAGGGCTGCAGAGAGAGGAACCTCCATAGATTAGATCAATCCATAAAACATTATAATATCACATACACATATATTTAAAAACTACAAACAGCATAATAAATCATACTTAATTATAATTGTATGTTGTCATAGAAAACTGTGAAACTTTCAACTCTATACCTATTTATTACGTTTAATAAAATATGTAGGTAGAGAGTACAGATACAGCCCGCTGACAGACAGACGCACAGACAGCGGAGGCTTCGTAATAACGTGGAATCCTAAAAACGTATTTGTAACAACCAACCACGCATATCATCTACGTATACTATATCCGTACAGGAGTAATAAAATTCATGTAATTTAGTTTTATCCAAAACAGCGCTTTGTATGCAAAAATCGTATCATCATTTTACAGAAATAAAGCCTCGGGCCAACCTTTAGCTAAAATGTTTCAGAGCTCAGTAATGAGGATTTGGGTACGCCTGGACCTGTTTTTTTATAGGGGACATGAAATTTTTATTCACGCACACCTGTGGGTTACGAGTATCATACTGCATTGCGTGAAACAGTAGACTTTCTTACCGGTTTCAATTTATTTCTTTTTATCCCGAGTTAGAATTTACGACACGGATTTATTGAGTAACTCGTAAAGCTACCAGCTACGTTTGGTTTCTTTGTGAGGTAGAAACGATTGTGCGGTTTCTATGCGAGTTTGAAAACTATGCCAGACATTTTAGCGAAGTTTTTGAGTGGATTTTCATAGTAAAAGTTTTTTATTTATTGATGGTGGAGATATTCTAGATTGTAAAATGATAGATTTCACTTTTGGCCATTCATTACTTTTATATCTTTTATTATATTTACTCTTGTCGGTGTAGTGATGCAATTCTCTCCATTGCTCTCTTTCACTTCCATAATCCATGACGGCGACTTTTTGCGCTTCATTACAACCGATGATCATACCTATGATGTTTTTGGTAAAATTTTGGCTGACGGTCAATCCAAAAGCAACAGAAATTATGTCTCTTTCCCACTTATTAATGATTCAGATTTAGCCATCCTGTTTTGTACCTTGCTTTTCTAATTTTTACCCGTCTACGGGAAGTCAAAAAGAAGTGTTATTATAATTAGGTACGGTTCTTCCACCGTGTGGGACTAAACTGGCATTAGTCACACATTCATGATTTCGATGAATGAGGTGTCAATGGTTTTTTTTTTGTCAAGGTGATTCGTGCTATATATGAACAACTCAAAGGCTACTATTATCCGGGTACCTAACACACGAGCGAAGCCACGCGCGAAAGCTTGTAGTTGAATAAAAATAACAATTTCTGAATAAAACTTTTGTAATACCAAATTACTTCATTCCCATGACATATAAAAGTAACTTTTGTTTAACTAACATAACCTAAATCAATAATAACATTGAATTAATTAATTTAACTTTAGGTAAAGAAAGCAAAGCAATTTTATACGGTATATTCTAGTACAAACAGATGGATGTTATTTTGACCTAATTTGATTGAACTTTTGCAAAACAGTAAAAATCAATGGATTTTGTACAATGAGAAATACATTCAGATTTGAATAAAAATCTGAACGCAAAATTCCAGTGAATTGTATCAATAAGGTTTCACTGATTTTACAAAATAAATAAATTTTTTGAATAAATAAAACATAGCTTTCGAAAATCTATTGGTTTGACTATCGGATATTCGGTAGCTTAAAAAGAAAATAATGGTGATTTTCAATAGGTAACAGATTTTGCGAGCTGTTTTTTTATTTTCTTTTTGTACAATTTTTTTTTTGTTTAACAGAAACAATACATGTGGATCACCTTTTATTCAAATTGGCAAGAAACTCTGTTTGGCTAATACATTTTTTACGCTTTAAAACGCTATAAACCTGTTTTTTTATTATCTAACAGACACTGAATCTAAATCCAACCTTACTACTTTAGCTCAAGGTGAAAAAAAACTTACCGATAAAGCACGAAAGGAAGTGAACTGTGAACAGGCAGGCAGCACCCTTCCGCGCCATCGCTTCAGCCCTCAAGCCAAGGGGAGGGTCATTTCTCCTGAAACAAAGAGACTAATCACAACCGTTGCCAGCCCTCAGGGTACTCACTCAGTTGCATGGAAGCACAATGGTACCCTTGCACACATTAGAAAGAGGACTTGAAGGGCTTTACTGGGAAAATACCACCACGCCTATTTCAGCCGTAAGTATAGATGTTTCGGTTTGAAAAGTGAGTGCCGATGAAATTATTGGAACATGAGGCCTAATATATTCATGCTATAAGTTGATGAACACAAAGCATTGCATCTTATGGCTCGTTCCCAACATGCGTGACTTAATATATAATACCTTTGATAGGAGATAGGCCATTTGCATATTCAATCTTTAAGTATCATAAGGTAATGGTTCCAACCTCCATCTTTGGAACCAAAGCCAACCTTAGCTGCACGTGGTGTACCTGCTGTTTAACAAACGGGGCCTAGCGGCCGGCTGAATGCGGCATAGCATAGGCTTACACAAAGCTATTCTCTGACCACCGACAGGAAGCAGCATCGGTGTGGCAAGAAGCTGTGCCATATGATCTCCAATCCGCATGCCCAGCGTGGGGATCACGGGCATATCCCACTTTCTTAAGGAAGGCCTATGTCCAGTAGTGGACTGATATAGGCTGATGTGGTGTGGGTTTTGTGGAGGTATTATAAAAATAAAGTTCAAATATATATACAACATATCAGGTCCAGAATGGTATGTACTAGGTAAACAAGAGTTTATTGAAACTCTTCGTATGATTATGATACCAGGAAAGTAAATAGTGTTCAAAATGTACTTATAATAGCACTAGCCCACAGTATGAACCCAACCACTTTTTGACACGTCGTAGTAAAGAGCTCCACATTCTATTACATCTACACTGAAATTATCGCTAACTGTACTTTAACTATCATTTTAAAATTATATCTAAACTAGCTTCTACCCGTGATTTTACTCGCGTGGTACCGGGATGAAATCCTATCAAGCTAGGTATGTCTATTCCAAGTTTAATCCGAACGGTACAGCCATTGCAGATTGAGACACAAACTTTCACTATATCATTTTAATATGATGTGATATATAAAACTGTAGTAAAGCTGACTACTGACTGACTGACTGAAAATCAACGCACAAAAACTAAACCAAACTGCAAGTCCTAGAAACCCGTTCTATTCATTTGGTTAAGAATAAATGGGTTACAATAATTTCGAGGGTATTTCAGATTCTGATGCAAAGGAAAATACTTTCATTCAGACAAAGTCACGGGGTACAAACTAGTTTGCTTTAAATTCTTGTAAATGTTGAACATACTGCTCTATTTTCCAAGCGCAAATACTAAATAAATAAAGCACACTTCACAAACTCAACATTTACAGCTACCTAAACTAAAGCTTTTAATTCGCATAAGTCTCTAATAAAAGCCGATTAAGCTACTAACCGCGGACGAGATTAAGCGATTTCGTAGTAATTCAGCTCAAAATCTCACTCCCAGTTGCACGGCTCCTTGTAATCCTATCCTAGTTGAAAGTAGTTAGAAATTACTAAAGCTTTCACAGTTTCTTCTTGGTAGCGGAATGGTATCTTTGGCGTAAAACTGTCTGCCTGAACTGACTGGTAAGTAAAACTAATTTTCAACTTCATCTCTTACTATACTACTAAAAGTTTACCTATCTAAAGGGGAAAGTTTGTACAATGATATATGTGTTAGGCCTTAGAGTCTAGTCTAGAATGACCTAAATGTGCACAAGTTCAATCCATTTAATAATTTTGACGTGAAGAGGAAAATGGTGTAAGAGGTTCCAATCCCCATCTTAGGAGCCCAAGCCAACCTCACCTGCACGTGGTGCACCCTGTTAAGTAACAGACGGGACTCTGGCGACCGGCTGATTGCGGCATAGCGCAGCCTTGCACCGCACAGCTAAATCCCCTAGTTTTTTCTTGGAAGTGGAATGGTATTTTTGGTATAAAACTGACTGACCTGAGACTGGTTAGTTAAAATTATTTTCGACTTTTATCTCTGATGCTACTATAAAGGCGAACGTTTGAAAAATTATATGCATGTGTAAATTATGAAATGTTTGTTCCCCCATCACGCCAAAACCACTGAACGAATTGAGCTGAAATTTTGCATGTTATAATAACTCTAGATCAGGAATATCATGCGAGTAAGGCAGAGGAGAAACTAGTCATAGATATAAGTACGCTATTAGAAAGTTTCTTGAGTAGAGTATAGTTTCCTTTCGTAATCCAAAGAAATGTAACATAACCTAACATAACCTAATAAATCGTTATAAGCCGACCTAACCCACCTACCTGATGCCTTTTTTACCACTTCGTTCTGTGACAACTTTATGCACTTGTCTCAACATCGTAACACTCATTTCAAGGAGTTTTTATTAGGGAGTACACGCGATTTGAACAAAAATCTGCGCATGATTTTTCTCAATAAAATACCCAAAGGGGGGTTGTGTTATATCCCCTTGAGGAAAATACTAACGCTATGTTCTCTGTGTGTTAAATATGTGCCTAATTTTAATTAATAAATAAAAGACGTGTGGCACTCGGGGACTGCCGCGGTAAAGCTATTGCATAGCATTCTGTATCAACTTATGCAATTATAAACAATGCACGGCCTTCAAGCCACACCTCCGTGCCCGTCGGAGTGGGAAGCGTGAGGTTTTTTTTCGTTACGGAATTTCTAGATTCGGTCCCCGCGCTCAAGGCCCTCGATAGAAGCTATGCAATAGCTTAAAACTCCTTGACTCATTGTTACGGTGATACACGCCGTCTTGTTATGAATAGAAGTTGCAGGACGTTAATATGGCTGTGTTACACTTGCTCGAAGAAGCAGTGCCTTGTAGCTATTTTAAAGCCACCGTTGCTATAAAAGCTAAAATATCAACAAATCACATGTCGTTAAAGCAGTTGAAGGCGAAGGCTTCTGACTGCTAGACACTTGATAAATATACGAGATCACAACGACATTTTCGTGATCTATCCTTGAAAGAAAAGTAAATACGACAGCCGATTAATTTAAAAGAACTCGCGACAGGTTCTGAATCACTATTGTCTTCTTTTATCCGACTACGCTAGAAGGAGGGTAATGTTTTTCGATAGTATGTATGTATGTATGTAGGTGACTATGTATGTCCATTTCTTTAGCTCGCCCTAAAGCCTATAACGCTGGACGGATTTTGACATATAAGGTCGTTGAATTCATCAGAATTGTGGTACCTAGTGACTTTGGTTATATAAATATTCAAAATGGCGCCTGCAAATAAAAAAATGGGGGTGGGGGGGTTGTTTTTTTCCGTACCCTAGCAATATGGATATCAAATCAACGATCGTAAAAAGACCATTACAAAAATATATGTCACGTTTGTATGACCGTTGTAATACAAATTGTCAATAATAAAACGAAAAAGTCGGAAAAATAATATTTTTATAAAACAAAAAACTCGACTACTAAAAATTTATGAAATGAAAAGAGAAAAACAAGTATCCCAATATCAACGTATATTCAAATTAGTCAAACTAAAATACTTTATGATGCTGCAGGCGAGGACAAACAATACTTTGTTGCCTACGGAAAGATCTACCCCAACTACGTTTGTCCATGTAAAACTTATTTCGTTCAAAGTGAAAGTATAAGTGAATACATTTTTTTTCCAAGATCCAAGGATTTTGAAACCTTCAGTTAAGTCTGTGAGAGATCGATTTAAAGCGATAAGACCGCGATTGTATTTATAGAGAGAGTGAGGTCACGCTCTTTAAGGGACGTCTATGTCCGGCAGTGGACTGCTATAGGCTAATGACGATGATGATGTTGATGATGACGAAGTGTATGATAGAAAATATAAATAGATAGGGCGCGCCCATTAGCATCATCTATCATCATCAATATTATCACTTTATGCTGATGGTGATGATGATGATAAATAAATATATTTTAATCTTGATGATTGAAATAGGTATAAAAAAGTATTATTTACATTCATTTATAAAATTTTTGTTCGTCAACAAAAACCACCAGACGGTGAAAAATATTCCAATCAAGGAAGTGATTTACCAGCAACACGAACACAACATTTAGCACGAAAGAAAAAGTTCCGTCACGTGCAGAACCGCAAAAGTGGTTCGCGCACTTCACCGTACATAAAACAATGGCGACTATTCCACAGTACAAGAGAAATGAAACAATTTGTCGGTTGCAGAGCTTGTGTCATTTTTACACTCCACGATATAACATCGGGCCCGATTTCGGTAAGGTTTTTATATCTGGGAAACGATGATCCGACCTATTACAGATGACAACTTCGGTAGAATAGAAGGGTTAATATGTAATTACTACCTACTTTTACTAATTTACAAGGGTCGCGATTTCAACAAAAATCTGTGCCATTTTTCTCCCTAATAGGTATTGTCACATATTCTGTTTAGGTTTTATTCGCGCTGCTGGACGAATATTTGCAAAATATACTGATTTAGGGGTGTACAGGGTTCCAACCCCTATTTTCGGAACCCAAGCCAATCCCACCTGCACGTGGTGCACCCTGCTAAACAACGAACGGGGCTCTGGCGGCCGGCTGATTGCGGCATAGCACAGCCTACATCGGCACAGCTAAATCCCCTGGCCACTGACGGGCAGCAGCGTCGGTGGTGCGAGAAACTGTGCCCTGCGATCCCCAACCCGCATGCCCAGCGTGGGGATTATGGGTATATCCCCCTTTATTAGGGGAGGCCTATGTCCAGCAGTGGACTGATATAGGCTGATGTGGATGTGGATGCTGATTTAACTTATGTTGTTACAACCCTCTCTTGGAAGAATTGAACTTAACCCAAGCAAGTAAGAATTAACAAACCGTGTGGCGGTTAGCTGGCCATATATGCTGAAGAACCGACGACCCTTGTTTTAAATCCGTTTTTAGAGGGGAGACCGCGTCTTGGCAAGCGTTGTATAGGACGCCCACCGGCCAGTTGAAGCAATTATCTGCGAAAGGTCGCTGGTAGAAGCTGAATGCGTCGAGCTGAGCATAGGATGCAGTGGCGCTGATTGGGAGAGGCCACAGACATCAATCGAATAGGCCTATGTAATGCCAGGGATTGCTATTAGCAATATTATTGGCAAATGCGACTCACCGTCCTATTTTAACAGTTTTTTAGACCTCAGATAGCTAAAATGCCGTTAAAATATCATGTCACCGCATTTTATTTACATTTAAACAACAGGGACAAACTTACTTTATTGAGCTATTATAAAACTACATTCCGTTATGAATTAGGGGGTACGTCTAGATGTGGACTGCAGACTGTTAATATGATGGTAATGAATCTATCTAGTGGATGGTTTGTACAAGCTAGCTATCTAATCTTTTATGTTGAGAGCTGAAAAGTCGCATCATATAAACAGACAGATTTTAACCAGTTTAGTAACATTATCGAAGTGTTCATGTTGACCACGTACTAACAACACTCAATAAAGTTACTTTGTTCGTAACATTGAAATGGGCAAGTTAGTATGTAAACAGTCAATGAACACGACTCTGGTTGTTTGACTGAGTCGCTATTATTCTGTCAAACTGCATATGAACACTGATTAATTTTGCAGATTGGTGCTGGAATAATTTTACGGTTTTAGCATCATTTACTTTGATAGTGCTGAGTTTCATAAATATCTTGTGACCAAAATCATATCCTAATCTTCCATGCGTCTAAACGCGCGAGATAGTTTGTTTCTTACGCTGCTACTCAGCCAATTAAATAAACCGATCATCTTTACTTTTTACCTTTAGTTGTAAGTTATGGGTTGTAATGGGTTCCAACCTCCATCTTCGGAACTGAAACCAACCTCACCTGCCTGTGGTGCACCCTTATAAATAACAATCGGGGCTCTGGGGGCCCGCTGATTGCTGGCCTACAATCGGCACAGCTACCCCATAGCCAATGACGGGCAGCAGCGTCGGCGGAGCGAGAAGCTGTGCATTGCGATCCCCAAGCCGCATGCCCAGCGTAGGAAATTATGGACATATCCCCCTTTTTTTCATTAGGGAAGGCCTACGTCCAGCAGTGGACTGATAATAGGCTGGTGTTGTTGCAGTTATTGAGTAAGTTAGTGTGTAAAAAAACATAATTTATAACCTGGATTAACAAAAAGGCTATTTTTATCCCACGCGAGTTATATTATGATATTGTTAGGAGCCACGAACATTTAAAAGCGGCAATCCTTCTTCCGAATATATAAAAACAGCGGGCCTACCGGCACGCGCATATCGAGACTTTGTACTGTGCAGGCATATTTAGTGAGTAATTAATGCTGTAATTTATAACTCTAAATCCATGTTCCTTGCCAAAACTGTTTGCTCAAATTTATGAAAGTTATGTTGTTAATAAATGCCTTTTAAAAAGTAATTTCGCTTCTGATTGCGAAAATTATATAAATTTTTAAATTCGTTTCTATAAGTTCAATGGCAGACATAAATATTTAGACCTTTACCATTCAGGGAAAGGCTGCTTTAATTACTACATTTGGCAGGCGGACTGTAATCCAAGTATCGGGGTTTAGTCGCAGGTGTATGCTACTGCCCATAAGTTGTCATCCCTTATCTTAGTTAACATGCCTTTGGGCGGCCTAAACCTCCGATACTAAGAGATGGCCTCTAGCTCATACAAAGAAGATTATACTTTAATGGCCTTACTTATGATCATCTTTCAAAAGATAAACGACGTTTAGACTATTGCCATCTCTTACAGTTGGATAATGACAAACAGTGACAGGGCTCACTTTGAGCATTGATTAACTTTAAGCAGCATTCATAAGTAAGGGGGTAAATGTGAAAGTTTGTGTTAGTGTATTTTTTTTTTGTGTTATTATAATTTCTATGATTTATTTCGTAACGACAACGGATTTGTTTGGATCTTGGAATATGGAGTTTGTCACCAGGGATAACATACTAATGTTATCGAACACGCTAGCAAACCCGTGGAAGGAGGACTATATTTTTGCCTGAATTTATTCTTCTTCGACAGAGTGTTGCTTAATCAAGATGCACTTCGAAGTTTACATTACAGTTTCACTAAGCACATTCAAAAATTAAAACATAGCGGTATTGTAAACATGCCAAGACTGAGTTTTTCAGTAACTAGGAGCTAACCCAATTTTACCTTTCTATATATTAGAAGTTTCAAAGCAATAAAAGTAGACACTAATCGTCACTAAGCACATTTAAAAAGCATAACGCAACGGTATTGTAAATATACAATAACCGAGTTTTTTAGTAACCGGGGGCTGAGTCAATCGTACCCACATACTTCTAATCTTTCCTATACGTTAGAAGTTTCAGGTCAAAAGAAAAAAAAAACTCGTCGTCACTAAAAAAATTCATAAAAGATAACATAGCGGTATTATAAACATACAATAACTGAGTTTTTCGGTAACTGGAAGCTAAGCCAATCGTATCTTTAGCCAAAAATAAAAGTTTGACTGTAATAAAAATAGACAATCATCGTCTATAACCATTCATAAAAACATACGCCAATTCTAGTTACCTAATCACTGTCGGTCCAAGCTGACGCAACAACTTTGTGACAAGGTCGCACATTGTTTTGAGAGTCCGTTGCGAGATTAGACTCTTAAGTAGAACCAGCCATTTATCACTAGTAACGTTAATATTTATGTTTCAGCACACTACGTACTCACTTTGGCAAACGCTTTCTGAATAAAATACAGGATGAGGTTTTCAGCTGGCTGTTCTGTACAACTCAACATCAAGACGTTATTTATGATTTCTTTTCTGGTATTATGGCGCGGTGTAAATATTTGTGTAAAAATACGTGCTTGTAGTATGCAGTAAAAAATAAGTAACAAAATGTTTAAAAATATAGGGTGTGCATTGCTTAATTTGTTAATGTTTTATATATATTAAGATATTTCAAGTTAATCTAATGACAAAACATAATAAAAATTGTGCCTAGTTCAAGAAAAACAAAACTTCGGGGGAGCCTATTCTCCGCACTAACGAAGCTCGTAACCTAGGAGTGCTAGTTGATAGTGAGTTACGCTATGAAAAACATATTGCTGAATGTGCACGTAATTGTTTCTTCCGTTTAAAGGTTTTATACCGTATAAGAAACTGCCTTAGTGTAGCTCTACGCGTTAATTTGTGCGAATCACTAGTCCTGTCTAAGTTGAACTATGCGGATGTCGTATATGGACCTCAGTTTTTTGCCAGAACTGAAAAGTTTGATCAACGTATTCACAATGCTTGTGCTAGATTTTGTTTCCCGATACCCCCAAGGGCCCATGTAACACGCTATATTAATGAAGCCAAGATACTCAAAATGTCTTCGCGGAGGCATCTACATCTTGCTGTTCTCTTATTTAGCCAGCCTACCTATTTAAAAAAACTTCGGTGGTTCAGTGAAGAAAGCGCATATGCAACGAGATCAGCTTCTCTTCTACTGGCAACACCTGCACATGGCTCCGCAGCTTTTAAAGGTAGCTTTCGCTATGCTGCTACTAAGTGTTGGAATAATATCCCGCCACCTCTAAGAGATTTAAATAATGTAAATAATTTTAAATTAAAGCTAAAACATCAGATTTTATTAGGTCAAATCAATCTACACTTGATGGCATGGCGGAGGTAATAACTCTTCTCTTCTCCCTTTACAGTGAACAAGACACGTTACTATGCTCCTACGCTCCTTCTGTATTATCGATTTATTTTTCTGTTATGTAAAAATATTTATGGGTAGGCACCTGTTACCTAATGTACATTACTTACCTAGTTTTTGCATTGAATCTATTTTGTTATTCTTCTTTTAATGTTTTTGTCGAACGATGTAGTTTTATTTAGCAAATAGATACAATTAAGTTGCTCTGGTCAGGATGACCGTGAATTCAACGCTGGCCTTAGCTGAAAACCAGTGCTGCAGCATGGCAACATGCAGTAGCAAATGCTGAGCTGAGGACCATTTCACCACCAGAGCACTTTCATAAACTGTTTATCCTTGTTTAGTTTAAGCCTTAGCATAGTTGATTTCTCTTATTATTTTTATTTTGTTTTGTTACATTGTGCTGGTATGAATAAAAGTTTTCTATCTATCTATCTATCTATCTTTCTTATAGCTAACAAACAATGTAATAAAATCTTTAAAGTAAATTTTAATCTACTTCTAGTAATAATTGACGAATTGAAATGAAATTTTAATGTATTCGTCGTATCGTCGACTTGTTTAACTAAAATTAAGAAAATTCTGATCCAACCTGTTCAGGTTTTTTATTCACCCTGAAAATGTAAAAATTAAATATGAATTGAAACTAAGAGGCAGGCTAATTATGCTTAAGAATAATAAAAATCGCTACTTTTATAGTTATTATAAGTTAGTAGTATAGTTTTAAAGATCTAAGATCTAATACATAGGGACAGACAGACAGCGAACAGTAAAAGTAGCGACTTTTATACTATGTAGTGATGTTTCTGATAAATAACGTGTAGGTTAATAAGGTCTTAAGCATTATTAGCCTGCCTCTTAGTTTCAATTCATCTAATAAAAAACCTATTCTAAATTTATTAATTATTCTATTAAAAAAGGTTTTCTAATAAATAGTGATTTAAGAGGAAGTTTATGTAAAACTTGCATCCGTGAAAAGCTGGGGTGGATCGCTAGTTTCAGTATTATAATAATAATAGTTTAAAAAAACTAAAAAAACACGCTTGCACGCATGCGTAGTTCGCGCACTAGCTCTGTCTCTCTTACTCGCATGCAAAGGATGCGGAAAGAAATTAATTAATCCTGGCGAATCTAATTAGGATAATCGGATATTTTTATCGGATTATTGCATTGTCATCGACCTTTGACAGGTGTGCAAAGTTTGAATCAAATCTGGGTGCCTAGTGCGAGTTTTTTAACCAGCTCGATCGCGTTTGCGTTTACGCAAATTTGTATGAAAAGGAGTCAGTGCCATGCGTTTCTCACTAGATGGCGCTACCTCGATTCCATATAAATTTGCGTAAACGCAAACGCGATCGAGCTAGTAAAAAACTCGCACTAGGCACCCAGATCGTTCAAAGTAAGGCAAAATCGAGCTCAAAGGAGTCGGTTACATACATACATACATACAGGTGAAACTAATAAAAGCGTGTTAAAAACCATCTTAAACAAAAAGCTTCTGTTTTGCTTTAGAGAAACATTTCTCACACTCCGTTACAAATTGGTCTTTTACAACAAAAGGACAATTTGGAAAACGACGCCCTCGAGCCTGACCTGCTCCAGTTTTGGCTCTTAGTGTTACAATGCGGAAGTCTTTAAAAGTGTATCAAACTTGTAGGCGTACTTCGGTTTCGGGTGTTTTCTGGTCACTTTTTTTAGGTGAGTAATTTGAAGCATTTAAAAAAAATAATGATTTCATAGATGCACGAATAAGCTTTGGTCACTATTAGTACCTTAGTTTTAAGTCTTAATTAAAGGCATGACTTTTTAAATTAGATATAAGTTTATTTAAAAATTTGGCAATATAATTTATTTTGAGACTATTATAGCTATTTATAACACAACTTTTAGTTATAATTGGTTTTATTTCATTAAACTATAATGGAAAGTTTATAAGCCTCAAGACGACTTAAAGATACAGATAATTTTAAGAGCTATCAATAAACTTTTAAAATAAATCAATAAATTTAAAGAGTTCATTCACAAAAAAAGTAAATTAGTCAACACACTCATTATTGATCCCATTTGCTGTATTATTATCTTACACATAAACAGAATTATAAAAACTTTCACTAAAATAATAGCTGCAATTTATTTCTCCCCGTATCGACACAAATGATCATGATTTATTCCAAAATAAGCTTAACTTTTAATCATAATAAATGAATAATGGTCCTTGGGGAAGATAAAATTAAAATAATGTCTCTTGGGATTTTATGATGACATTTATTCAATTCAATAGGAATGGAAAACAGACTGTTTAAAATGTTCTATCTAATTTTTGTTTAAATGTGCTGTAGATAAAGAGAAATCGATTACATATTTGAATACAACATCAACAATAACACCAGCCTATTTAGTCCACAGCTGGACATAGGTCTCTCCTGTAAGAAGGGGGATATGCCCACAATCCCCATGCTGAGCTTGCAGGTTAAGAATCGCAGGGCACAGCTTCTAGCACCGCCAACGCAGTTGCCCGTTGGGTCAGGGAATTTAGCTGAACTGCTATAAGGCTGCGCTATGCCGCAATCAGCCGGCCACAATAGCCCCGTTTGTTATAATGCAGGATGCACCACGGGCAGGAGGTTGGCTTGGATTCCAAAGATAAAGGTTGAACCCCTTACAATAAAATTCAAGTGTCATTGATTTTGTTCCTCTCGTGTTTCTAAAGTCAAATCATCATTATCACATTCGACGACTTCTTTGGCGTAGTGGGCAAAGGCCCGCCTGTGACGCAGAAGGTAGCGGGTTCGATTCCCGCTGCGGGACAAATGTTTACATGTTCTGGAGATATTTGTCTCGGGTCTGGGTGTTTTCTATGTATGATATGTATGTATTTAAAAAAATGTATCTATGTAGTATATCAATCATGTGGTTCCCATAATACAAGCTCTGCTTAGTTTGGGGCTGGGTGTTTTCTATGTATGATATGTATGTATTTAAAAAAATGTATCTATGTAGTATATCAATCATGTGGTTCCCATAATACAAGCTCTGCTTAGTTTGGGGCTGCATGATGCTGTGTGAAGACGTCCAGGATTATTTTTTATTTATTTATTTTTGCTTTTTGTTCCTGCCCTTATCCCACGCTATGTGGAGTTGACATAACACGTGTTCTCCCTCCATTTTCTTATGTCATACTTTAGTCTCCTCCTTTCTTCCTTGTGTCAGCTTTCACACTATCCATCGATCACTTTTAATGTCATACTGGTTCTTTTACATCTGAATAAACGAATTCTGATTTATTTTTTATAATGATGATCCTGTTTTTTTCTGACGGAATACAGCCTCACACCAAGACAGCTACATCTCCAGGTTACTGACGGGCAGCAGCTTCGACGATGCGAGAAGCTGTGTCCTGCAATCCCCAACATTCATGCCCAGCGTGGGGATTATGGGCATATCCCCTTATTAGGGAGGCCTATGTCCATCAGTGGACTCATATTGGCTAGTATTGCTTTTGTTGTTAATTCTGTTTTTGAACGGTTCGTACTTTTAGACTCCCGAGCGACCTTTTAGTCGACCTTAGAGAAACTCAACTGAAGGTGAAAACAATAATTGATGCGTTCGTAAGCAGCAGCTCACGGTGGTTATTGAGAAAAGTACATATATTTTTTGCGAACATCCAGCCACTCCGACTAGATGTCTAGAAGTCCGAACGCTAAATGACAGCCAAAGCCATGTGACTGATAGTTTGCACAATGCAGTGTATCCCATAGTGTATAAATCAATGAGTGTATCTAGATACAAACAAACCACATCCGTCAGCTACGGCTTACGGACGCGTCTGATAAATTGTTGCCAACTATATACCATATATGCACATATTTTAATTTTTAATCATTTGAAAATTTTAAAATTTTCAAAAAAATTACATTTAAATCCACCTTCAAATATTTTTTTACAAATTAATATTCATTTAAATAAAGGAGAATGCCGTCTGATGTGTGGCGCTCGGTACCAAGACTAAAGTGAGTGCGTCAAAAAATATCCAATAAGTTTTTAGTCGATTCTACTGTGAAAATAATTAAAAATGAGGGTTATTGCCATAGTTACACTTTACATCAATGTTTATTGCCATAGCAACGTATATATCATTGGTTGTTGTAGTCTAATGGCGGCGTGCAACGGAAACCAAATCAACAAAATATTTTTTTACTTGATTATTAATCGAGTCGGTGTGTAAAACTAAAGAAAATGTTAATGTCATTTATAAAATATAATAAATTTTATGGGATACGTTCGGTTTTGACGCAATTGGTACGGGTTCTCGGCATTCTCCTTTATTGTAAACCATTTTATTTTTTATTATAATCTGCAATAAACATATCTAAGTAGCCATTCAACAAACTAGATCAAAGAAAAGAAAGCCTTCATTGATCATCAGCATATTATTATAACTTGTATATTGTTGTTGCCAAAATATTCAAAAGAATTATTCTGTAATCTTTAAATAGGTTTCTTCATATTAAACCAGCGTTATTTGAAAAGATATAGCCGCTTCGTAAAGGGATGCCAAGTTTTGAACAAAGCATTGATGTCGTAATCGTAGCTAGATAAAAGTTTGAATGGGAGCACGAAGTAATTACATCAAGACAATTCTTGAACTCATTTTCAGAGGAATAGTCAAGACTGGAAGGAAGTAGAAGTTGAACGTAGATTATTCGCTTAGAACGATATCCGGAAGAAGCCATCAGATAGATATATCTTTTTTTGGCTCATACAATTACAGCACAGAAAATAAACACAAAACTAACAAGTAGGTATGTAGTTACATTAAATTAACAAAGGGATTACAGGAAAAGGCTTGGAGATGGGCATATGTACAATACAAGAAATATAATTAAAATTGCTTGTACAAAAACTAGATAAGCTAGAGTAAATAACTCATTCTTAGGATCTTCAATGTGTTAAGTACTTCAACAAATTACCAGATAAAATTTGAAGAAAAGTGTTCAAACTATCTTATTAAATAAGGCGTATTATGATGTCAATGATTATCTTGATGACAAAAGAGCCTGGGAGCTCAGTGAGTGTGTAGGGATACATGGGATTATGTACCAAATTAATTTAATGACTTTGTAAAAATGTGCATTTCCTTGAAATTGTAAAAATCTCTTGTAAATCTCTTACTTGCAATTAATATATTGAATTGAATTGACTTGACACAGTGAAAACCTCACTCACCGATATACCTAGGGCTAGTTTTTCAATCGTCAGTTAATTTGGAAGGTACAATTTATCAATTTCAAACAAGGTATAAAATCACAAGTTTGTCATTTTAACTACCTGATCTAACTGACTGTGTGTGTGTAACTGACTGACAATTGAAAAACCGGGACTATTTCATGTAGAAAATATTATATTTAATTCTTAATTTTAGAGAGACCTATTATTGGCTGTATAACTTTATTAACTAATTCTGTAAATTTACTTTAATTTTGTAGCTGTTGGTCTTTTCCATAAAACTAAAATAAATAAAACACATGTATCTGTAACTAAAGTTAGGTCACACTGTATAATTTACCTTCTTCTTCGGGCTAAAAAGGTACCTTCTCAGCTTGAAGCTGCTTTGCCGGGGGTGGGCTAAGCAGCGCTGGTTTCCAAAATGAACCTAACACCTCCTGATCAAAGTGCAAACGTAACGTGCTATCAGTTATGTTGTCGATAAATATAAAAAAACGCCGGTCAGTTAGTAAACGCTACTTGTCGCTGTTTAAATCATGTAGAATAAACTGTTCTTTGGAAGGCACGTTAAGATATTAGTCCTAGCTTTTTCAGTCATTGAGCACCTTAAGAAAGCAATATTGTTGTAAGTATTGAGTTGTTTGTTGTTACTTTTAGATTATTCTCTTAGGAAAATTTATTCTGTCAATGATAAAAATATTAGATGAGTAGGTTTGTAACTACAGCGAGTAGGTATGTAGTAATGTTAATTATACTTCAGCCATATTGGATGAAGAATGTTTGTAAACAAACATTTCAACATTTTTTGCAATTATTCCATAAATACGTAATATTTCAGTTAACTAATGTTATAAATGAAACTTTTACTATATAGGCAAGATATTAATGAAGTCGACATATTTATTAAACAAATAATAAAAAAGTACTTTTGAGGTTAAGTATGGGTGGTTTGTTTATATTTATTCTTCATCGAATTTGACTGAAGTATAGGTATTAAGAACATTTGATTAGTTAGATGCTTATGTAGTCAACCCATAAATTCGTGTACTCGCGAGAGATAGCTTTAGCTCAAACAGAGAAGAAGAAACTCTATAATTTTAATTTCCCTCCAAAAAATACGAGGACCAAACGTTCCGGCATTTTTTGCAATCCCACAAACTTGTCACCAGGTAATTAAGGAGTTTATCTTTGAAAAACTTCGGACACCTCAATCGAAGTTAAGAAACGGCGGTAAGTCCGGATCTTATCAGCTTCTGAGAACTAGGTGTAAGATTATGTTTTATATCCACCGAGTTCATTTGGCCAGAGAGCTTAGGGCAATAGAAGTTCGTCTAAGTGAAAATGATAATGTTTTTTTGCTAAGGAAATGTAGTAGCTATCTCGAGAATAGTATTTTTATTAGTTTTGAGGCTTATTTTTTCTCCTTCATATTAATTTATCTATATAAGATCGTGTTTGTCGTTTTCATTCAAAGAAACAATGCGGCCGAAATAAGTAAATTTCCAGTTTTTGCTATAGATACCTATCTACTAAGTACGGTAAAACTGTTAAGCTTAGCCCCTTTTTGTCCTCTAAAACACAAAGATGTCAAGATAATCTAAACTGTGTACGATTTTCTTTTATAAGGCTATGACAGAAACATTCAGATAATGCTCGCATACTTATAAAAACCAAGGAAACGGTACTCCGAAAGCCCGAATGGTCCCAAAGGCCTCAAACTAGCTCGCAAAAAGTAGGCCGCAGTCAGAATAAGTCCTGCCGAGTACGTGATCCACCTGCTTTTTTATTCATTTTTTAATTGCGCACCTGTGTGTCGTTAGTTCCTTTTATGGTTTTACGAGTCTAAAGAGTCTTACTTTTAGGTTCGAGCATTAAGAGTAGGTCCTATATGGATGGACCAACCTGGACCACATTGTGGGAATGGGGGTCTATTTAAATTTACCAACATTCATGTCCGATTGTTATACTACACGAATACATCGACCTATATCAGTCCACTGCTGGACATTACGCTTTATGGGCATGCGGGTCGGGGATGACAGGGCATAGTTTATCGCACTGCCGACGCTGCTGCCCGTCGGTGGGCAGGGAATTTAGCGGTACCGACGCTAGGCTGTGCTATGCCGGTGGGTTCAGCCAGCTGAGACTGGTTTATTTATATGGCAGGATGTTACATTCAATCGGCTGCTAGAGCCTCTACTTTTAATCCAACAAGGTGCAACATGGGCAAGTGAGGTTGGCTTGGATTCCGAATATGGATCCCTTTTACCTGTTTGGTATTATGTCACACCTTTAAAAAGTGTTCAACTACCTAATAGGAACACCGTCACACTAATCACACTTTTATAAATATACGACTGTTTTTAACCGACTTCAAAAAAACGGAAGAGGTTCTTTAAATATGAAGACTAACAACTTGGTTGAACAGATTATCATGTTTGATTCTTAGTAATATTAAATTAAATTAAATTTCTTTATTTTTCAGAGAGGACATAAACTCATTGTAGGTACAATTAAATAATAAAAATGCACACGAAAATAAAATAAAAATACACTAACATACTAAAAAATAATAAAGACATGGACATGTATTACGAAAAACATTATTTATACGCCGATTAATAGGAAGAAAACAAATTGAATAAACAACATATTCCATTTAGAGCACCATATTGTGCGCATCTAACATTTTCGTACATGTTTTATTCTACATAAAGCACCTGCCACGGTAAAATTAGGCCACTTTTGTTCCCAAAGTCACGAATAGAGACACCCTGACTTAAATTACCAAAAATATTGCAAAAATGCAAGATTTGCGACGACAATCATTACGTATTCTGTTCAAAATCGTACATATCAATCAAAGTACTGTACAAAAAAATGCATTTAAATAGTGCATTCTAGCTATGAACGTGCGATCATATGATCAGCCGACTAATGATCAGCTATTATTCTTGTACATAACGATTTTTTTTGCCAGTAATTGACGGTAGATACAGGTGTTTGACCAAACTTTTTACAATTTTGTACGCATTACTATACCAAAATTTGATATAATAACCTCGCTAGTTTCATATGCTAGTGCTTATTATTTCTACCACTGAAAATAGCTGTACATTTCCATAAGAGTGGTTAACTTTAGAAGCTAATTGATCTTCCATGAAGCTTCAAACCACTAATCTTACCGGAAACATGATTGGTTCCATGGCGTATTACACGGTTTACCGCAACTGGATTTGCTTCAGCTCCACGAAGCAAATTATATGATGTGAAACGACCAACCACGTGACACACGGTGATATGCCATTGAACAAGAATTTTGACTGCGTGCAAACTTATTACTTTGTGTTGATGTATATATATGTACTGTTTTGTGGAAATAAAACGGTTCACGTACTTTTTACGCTTATTCATATATAAAAATATAACTATCCTCTAACTTCGTATGAGCTAGTGGCCCACTTTTGGGTTGGAGTTTTTAGGCCACTCGAAGACTCCGACATGTTTTTTTTAAAACTATACCAACTCTACAAGCAATGCAAAAAAACAATGAAGTTACTGCTTCCTACAAAGTAAGGGGAGGAAGATGAAAAATCATCGCACATAGATTTCTCGACACATTTTTTGGATGGTCCATTTTTTTGCTGTGACATTGCGCATAGTTTGCTAGCTGCCGTGAACGGGGTCGATTCAGCAATACAACCGATTGGATTCCACGTTAACGAACTATACAGACGTGACTACGGCCACTTTTTGTAACGCCAAACATTTCTAACATTCGCGCGTTGAATGAAGATTCAAACGAATTTAATTCACGTTGCGTTTTAGGAATTTTTAAGTTTCACAGCTCATCTATGAATAAAATTGTGTTGAAACTGACCGACTAACTAACCGACTTACCGACTTACCGTCTGGCTGATTGACTTACTGACTGACGATCAACGTACAGCATAAAACGTAAGTCCGAGAGACTTGTTTCGACGATATTTTCTTTGCATAGATTAATACACACAATAATATGGATAAATATATATTCCGAAATTTAACCCCTGGAAGGGAGCACCGGGGAAATATTTTTACTTCGACAAAGTCTCAAAGCCCTCTACTACTTTATAAGGCAAATTATTTAGGATTTTTCAATTAATTAAAAATTAATATCAAATGAGCCCGATGAGCCTTAGATCGTCCGATAATGCATCGGACGATCTAAGATCAGGCTCATTTGATCTTGTGTGTCCGTGTAATAGTAGATTGTTTTACAAGGGACTAAACCATCCCATTATATACGAGGTTGTTATACTCCCGAGCGTAGCGAGGGAGGATGACAAGACCGAGTTATAATGGGTGGTTTTGGCCCGAGTAAAACACTCTACTTTTCACTTCGATTGCGAGAAAATAAAACAATTCAAAATTAGACAATTTTCAGAAATTTTGTTAAAAATTAATCAACCTTCATAAAACATCACCAAGACGGTTCTATTTTCAAAAAAAAAGATTGACGGAGCACCAAGAAGTCGAGTTTTTATGTAAGAGAACGAATGCTTTGTACGGGCTGATGATTTTAGATAAAAATTAAAAAGAAAAAATACTTTTTAGCCCTAGGTATTAAACTCGAGTTTTAGGCCCGCTAAGCTACACTATTGTGATACACTTTTTGAGCAAGAGAAGTGAAAAAAATATTTTACTTCTCTGCCTTTATTCATTTTTGTTATTTTATTAAATATGGATAAAAAAATACAGGTGAAAATACTAATTAACATTTGTACCATGTTTTGACCTAGAAAACGGATTTATACATAGAAATAGAGTACTAAAAATACTCTGCGTATATACAATGTAGCAAGTTATTTCCACAATCATAAGTTTTCTTATGAATTCCCCTAGCGTGTGGATAAAACAACATAATATATTGACGTTGTGAGTCAATTTGTCTTGCTCTATGACCACTAAAGTGCTTTATTGTGTTTACACAGTTCATGAGAACTGTAGAAGGTAGTTTCTGATGGAGAAAACTAGATAAGGAAATATAAAACATGGAAATACTTTCAGTACATGGCCTCAATTTTTCAGCTTTTGTCTGTCCATTCGCCTGAATATATAAAACTAATTAATTACTGACCAATTGACTACAAGAGTAGTTGAGGGTGTAGTTGGTTCTGACCTCAATTTTTGGAACCTAAACCAACCTCACCTACCCGTGGTGCAGGGCTCTGTCAGCTGGCTGACTGTGGAGTAGCGCATTGATATAGCGCCTGTCACTGGCACAGCTAAATCCTCTGGCAGAAAGTCCTCTTGACCAATAAAGTCACGAGCATTCAGCTTTTTTTTATACTACTAAGTTAGCGTGTGTGTTTTTTATACTACTAAGTTAGTGGGTTTCTCATTGACATTTTTAATTTTGGACCGTTTGGGGAAGAAAACGTAATTTTTTTTTTGCTGGCAATCTTATTCAGGTAGTGCATTTACATCAATTTCAAGTCTATAGCTTATGTAGTTCCTGAAATAATCAGGTGTGATAGACGGACAAAGCGGTACCATAAGGGTTCGTTTGACCAGCTCGGTAACGTCACCCTAAAAGTAGCCACTCATATTTCTGGTCTAGTACTAAAATAAATTAATGGAAATAAATAAAATAATAATAAATAAAATAAATTAATGAGAATTTGCATAAGAAGTTTCAGAAGTTTTAGTGTGAAGGAGGAACAAACATACAATTTTCAAACTGAAACCTTTTTAGTATTAGTAGTATTATTTATACATAATTTTCCCATTAAACACAATATTAATTCACGTCATACTCTTATGTCAATATTCTAAAGCGGACCAGCTGCTAAAATTGATCTTTGAGCTATCTTTGCCAATATCTAGACTTGAATTTGGCTTTTGGCACTCTCTAGCATGAGACTCATTTTGTGCATCAGATGCGCGACTCGACCTTTGAACTTCTAGTGACTTGAAAACTTATGACTGTTCGGAAAACTTTGTAGAAAATTGACTTTTATAAAGATAAATTGTTTTGTTTTGGGGTCGGAGGAGTTGATATTCCTATATCATTTGAAAACAAGCATTAATTATTATGTTTATTATGTCACATAAGTTGGATATTTAGATATAATGTAATCAAAACATCATGATAAGACCTGGTTTGCCTTGTTAACGGGCAAAATAAGGATACGACAGCCATAGAAACGAACCCCCATACATCGTAGCATACAAAATGTGCTCGTCGTGCGGTCTCGTATATTTGGGCTATTTAGCCTTAAGAAAATGCTTTTTCCAAAACATGAACACTACTTCAATCGTCTACAATAGACGCATAGAACAATGATGATGATTATATTGTGTTATGTTGTAGTAGAGCTCTTTATGAAGGGCTCATGTGAGGAAATACTTGCTCTACCAACATGCATAATTCTGCCGTGATGTGCACGCGAAGCAGCATTGCTGTGTTTCTGTTTGAAGGGGGTGTGTGTTTTTTTTTTTTTGTTGGTTGAGGGCGTTGCATCTTCAGGCATTAACGCAACCTACGATGTTTTTTTATAAGTTTATAGCTTACAACCGCGACTTCGTCTGCGTAGAGTATTTCTTTATATATAGTCATTTTTACATTGAAAATGAAGGATTTTCCATAAAGCACATCATCCCCCTTTTTACTTTTGGAATTATCAAAAACGCTGAGACACGTTTAAATTAATTTTCAATTGTCAACCTAAATACAACATTTTAAGATTCTTAGTTAGAAACTTACGGACTTTTGTACATAATTTCATCCCCTATTTTACCCCCTTAATTGCTTAAAACCCTTCCATAATAAATACAAACACCTGTATTTATGTGTAAAATATCAAGTCTTTAGGTCCAGCGGTTTGGGTTGTGTGTTGATATATTTACCAGGTCGGTCAGTTTATCATTTCATATACTTAGTTATAAGATAAATGAAAGTTCAAATGTGATTACGAGAACCATGTTTTTCCATTTTCAAGTATTTTATAAATCATTTGCGAAATATAAACGTTCTCAGTGTAACCTACGTTTGGTAAATATCCTCCGAAGGTCGTTCAGAACTTGCCCGTATGAAATATTGTAGTACTTAGAACCTAAACCGTCATAATATCCGAACTGTAGCACAAACATGAAATCCCTCTGGTAGCACATTAATCTTACTCGTGAAAATAAGAACATCAATCGTGAATATTGAACGATAGAACTGCCCTATGACGGGCGCGTCAAAACATTATTGTTGTGTGTGGTAAATGTTTTTAGTACTTCATCATTGCTTCATATTATTATTCTATTAAGACATTTACAAACGCTATTTAATTTTAACCATTGCTTAAAATTAGCACTATCACTGTTTGTAATTATAATTCAACGACAGAGATGGCATTAATTAGTTTCAAAATAGTTTAGCTTTTAACAGATTTTATAAGTAAATCCATTAATCTTCAAATAAAAACAATAATAAAAACCGATAACGCTGACACAAAATCAAATCATAGCCCTAAACTAAGCAAAATTTGTGTTATGGGATGTATAATAGGTATATGTATTACACATAATACCAGTATTACGCATTGAACACGACCAGATACGAGACGTAGGTTTTATGTTATTATCTTAATATTACCTAAGCACTGCCAAACTTAAGTGGTACTTAGATCAGAGCACTTCCGTGCTTTGGAACGCACGTTAAAATAGTGGTCCCGGCTTTTTCTGTCATCAAGCCAAGTCAAAGGCCTTCGAGCGGCCTAAAAACTCCGATACCAGAGTAGGATTATCTAAATTGTGTTTTATTCCGTTCCATTAGGGTTCTCACTAAATATTATACATCAATGCAGAAATACAATGTTAAATCATCATTTACTAGATTCCAAAAGTGGCTTCGCTCGCGTTATACCAGTATAAATATTAGCCTATGGGTTAATTCAGGTCACAAACTGGTATATTCTAAGTTTCATCCTGATCCATTCAGCCTTTACGGAGTTGAGTGGAAACAAACGTACCATCACACACACTAATACATAAAGTTTCGTAGATATAATATATATTTAATAAAAATCAAGAATAAGATGTCTGTTGTCTTATCAATGATACTGTCCTATCTTACTTTCTGTCATATGAGCTAACTAACTCTTCTGTCAGAGGTTTTAGGACGCCCGAAAGCCTCCAACATGGCTTAATGACTGGAAAAGCTGGGACCAACAGCTTAACGTGCCTTCCGAAGCATAGAAGCGCTCAGATCTAAATAGTACTAAACGATCACCCATCCCAGTAGTGACAAGGCGGAGTGTCATCTAAGAAGAACGAACTAAACCACACCACGAGCGAGTTAGAATCTGTTTTAAATTAGCCAATACAATAATGTAAAAGCATTGTTTGAAGGTCTAAATATAATTGTATTATTTCAATAGCTCTCTCATAAAAAAATACATTAGTTGAATCCGCAAATAAGTGCTTCTGAACGACCCTTTTAGCGATTGGGTTCTAAATGTACCATCATCATCATCAGCCAATAACAGTCCACTGCAGGACATAGGTCTCACCCAATGAGCTCCATTGCGCCCTGTTCTCAGCTCAACGCATCCAGGTTTTACCAGCAGCCTTTCACAAATCGTTACTCCATTTAGCCAGGCTAAATATACGAAGTTCAACTCAACATTACGTTTTGTTAAACAAAATACGTTGCGTAACAATAATCCTATTCACCATCACAAAGTTTAAAATTTTCAATTTGTATGCAAAACTTTTTGGTTCAACATCAAAAGAATCGTCCGCCAATCTGTTTTTATGAGGTCTTTACGATTTTGCGTCATTATTGCTATTGGAAAAACAATAAACTTTCAGTTTCTGCTTCGATAAAACACAATGCAAACTGAGCCATTGAGAATTCTATTCGAGAAGTGCTTCAATCGCAGAAGTTATACTTAGAGTGACTCAATTGTTAGATAAAAATAATACTCCTGAACATTTTCATACAGCATTAGAGCCCCAAAAGCCTAGCCCTAAAGAAAAGCTTGTATTATCGGAACTACATGACTGATGTACTACTCAATTTACTTTTTTTTGCAAATGCGTACCCGAGACAAATATAATTATGCAAATCATTTATATATTTGTCTCGCAGTGAAAATTGAACCAGGAACCATCTGCATCTCAGGCCTTTGCCACTACACTATAGAGTTTGCCGTAATAAAAAAACTTATTTATTGAATAGAACAATGTAAAAGTGTTTTATTTAAAAAAAAAGCAAATTGAGTCTTTATATTTTTATTTTTTTTATTTTTGCAGTCATCAAGATACTTTATGTAAGAGAAACTATGATAAAACTCGTAGGTACATATATTAGTCTGTGATTAAAACTAAAAGACTATGATGAAATTAAGCCATCCAGCGTTATACATAAAGCTCGTTGGTTACTCAGACACTGTGGGTTGTCTAGAGTTGAGTAGTAAATAGAGTAATAACACGATAAATAAAGGTTAGTTAATTATACAATGTATATCAACCCCTCATAATTTCCTACGTAGAGATTGTTGGTTACTTGGAGATTATTGGCTGCTTAGAGTCGGGTAGTAAATAGTGACCCGACAAATATATGTTAGGTGATGTTTATTTTAACGTTTGTTTTTTTTTCAATCCCTTAGTTTTTTTTTTAACTGATGAACATGATTTTTAAGCATTCAGTAGGTAAAATTATTATCACACTTTGAGTTCACAATTTTGACTTGGGTATTTAGATTTTTGCCATGAAAATTTTCTTAGTAAGTACAAATGTAATTATTTCGAGCTTTAGTTATAATAAACAAGAAAACATTACACCCTGAAATGTATAGGTACCTACTTATCTCTTGGTGTAATATGTTTGAGTTGATACATTTGAAACAAAGATGAAGAGCGGTATTTGGTATATTTTTCAAGTTAAAAAAAAACTACATGGTTACTACCAAAACATACCAACAGTAGGTATTTTCATAATTTTTAAACCAACTGACTGTGGATCCGTATTCATATAAACAAAAATACTTAGATCATGGAAAAAGCAATTTCAGTTTACCCTTTTTTAAATTTTTTGGTTATATTTTAAATTTTTCTTACCCTAAAACCCTTATTTTGAACTATGACAAACATTTATAAAAAAATAACCTAATTACTCCGTCCGTTCTAAAGTTATACTTATCAATGAACTGCATTTATGTAGATATAAATAGATGTACATTAAGAAACATACCAGAAATCAAAAGTCTTCTATTTCCGTACCCAAATCCATGAGTATCACAGCAAACAAGGGTCATCATTAGAAAAATACATCAAAATCCTTTCCCATTTCATTCATCACAAATCGTTTTAATTTATTCAACACTCACAAACTTTGCAAAACAACACAATTTTCAAAACAAAAGAACTTTTTCACGACAAACTTTCAAACTTCGAACGTTCTTTTTTTAAGTGATCGCAAAGAGGCGACGGCAGAATTCAAATTTGGAGCGTGATACTTTTTCGTTTGAGCACGTTCTATGTTCGAGAGGTACGAGCGCCCGTTACGTCAGTATGGTTGCCACTGCGATTTAGAACCCGCATCGCGCCTGCGTAGGTCCCAACTCTGCACTCCTGATACATTTCTGCTTCAATTAATCCCGGCTCTGTACTCAATTACACCTACGAGTGCTGCTCCCCTGGTAGCCTAAACTGGTCAGCGGGGATATTGAAACGTACGCGATAAAGCGTGTGAGGCTTACGATAGACAATGACGCACAGCTGGCGACTTTTAGAGCAGGTTTTTCGACTTTTGAATGAATGTGGACTCAGGGGCGCAGGGGGTTTGTAGCTGAATCTACACGGAAAGTGCGGGTTCGGAATGAAGTTTACTTAACTTTCAATTATTTTTTATACTAAAATTATATATCTACGCATTCATAACTTCATGCCTTCAACCATTCCGCGCCTTTCAGCTACATGGAAACAAGAAGTTTACACCACTGTTTTTGTGTGCGTAACTACCTACCTGCGTGTTGCAAATTTATCTATAGATACCTATTGATATTTTTAAAGATCCCTGGTGTCTAGTGAAACCTAACTTGTTTGAAGGCTAATAATGCCTTAAAACAAGTAAGGTATCAAACACATAAGTTATCTATTTTAACCGACTTCAAAAAAGGAGGAGACTCAATTTGTCGGAATCTTTTTTAGGGTCACGTTACCGAACCGGTCAAACGAACCAATAAGGTGCCGCTTTGTTCGCCCGACCGTCTGTCACACCTGGGTGCCTAGTGCGAGTTTTTTTACCAGCTCGATCGCGTTTGCGTTTACGGAAATTTGTATGGAAAGGAGTCAGTGCCACGTGTTTTTCATTAGATGGCGCTACCTCGATTCCATATAAATTTGCGTAAACGCAAACGCGATCGAGCAGGTAAAAAACTCGCACTAGGCACCCTGATTATTTCAGGAACGATATAATCAACCGACTTGAAATTTGGTATAGATTTAAAATTCACTGACTGAATAAGACTCCAGTAATTTTCATTTTCATCCCCAAAAGGTCTTAAATAAGAAACGTCATAATTTCAAACTGGTGCTATTAGGTCGAGTGGCATATCATATGAAAGGGGTCAATTACAGTTTTTAATTTTTTATACGATGCTTGGATTTCATTTTATGATCAAAATTGTCCAACCCCCCCCCCCAATCCCCCCTCTAATCTCCGAAGTTTGCAAAGCCAGAAATCTGAAAGTATTAAAAATATCTATATTTTACATGAAAATTATAGCGAAGTCTCCACCTAAAACCATTTTTTGTTAAATCTTCCAAAATGGGTGGCTGAAAAATACAAGGGGGGGTTGCTACGTCGAGTGGGGTATCAAATGAAAAGGCTTGATTTGAACAATAAAGATACGTTATTTATTTTATTGATATTTTGCATAGTTTTTGATTTAGGATAAAATGAATGCAAAATCTGGATAATATTTTTTTACCGAAAGAAATTGAATAGAGGATGAAGGAACATTAAAACACTGTACAAAATTATTCGCAAGA
Organism: Horisme vitalbata; assembly: GCA_951804965.1. Classification (NCBI taxonomy): domain Eukaryota; kingdom Metazoa; phylum Arthropoda; class Insecta; order Lepidoptera; family Geometridae; genus Horisme; species Horisme vitalbata. Next base: position 4,965,241 of record OX638094.1, read on the forward strand.
CTTGGCAGTATGGTCAGAAAACTTTACCCTGCCCTAATTACCACACCGCTAGAGACGTACGCCATACAAATATAATATAAATCTCACAAGTTAAATGCGTGAAGCAAACTCAATGTAGCCTTAACACATGACTGCCTCTTAGTGTATTCATTTCAAGTATAAGAAGAAGAAGAAGAAGAAGAAAAAACATTTATTTCGACACAAGAAGACAGGGACACTATACAATGTACTACATAAGTTGCATTATAAAACACAAATCACAAAGGTATATAAAAAAAAGCTTAGTACCTATGAGCAGACGTGGTGGCCAAGGTAGATTTATAAAAGTACCTAATATATAAGCCCTAATATATAAGCTATCAGATATTAAACGCGACACCCGTATAGGCATGCTATGAATTTTGATGTCATTGATCTATCCCAATCACGTATGCATGTACTCGTACGTAGATAACAGGTTAAATCATAAAAATAACGGTATTTGACAAACCTTATTAAATAACGAGATTAAGTATAAGGTAAATAAATAAATAATGCTGGACATAATTCTGGACGTCATCACACAGCATCATATAGCCCCAAACTAAGCAGAGCTTGTATTATGGGAACCACATGATTGATATACTACACATATAAGGTAGTGAGTAAGTAGTAAGGAGGAAGCGAAAGGCAGCTGGTAGCGGTTGAAGCTGGATGCGTTAAGCTGAGGATTGAACGCAATCGCGTTAATCTGGGGAGGCCTATGTCCAGGAGTGGACTGCATAAGGCTGATTGATGATGATGATGATGATGAGGATCCTAGTCCGCAATGGATTATAAAATGTATGTGTTTATTGATATAACACCATCGTCTGCTACAGTCTTTTAAATCAAGTCCATCCAAAGGTTGTCTGGAAGAGATCGCTCTAAGCTATAAGACCGCCCATTGTACTTTCATTATTGTTATTGTTTATAGTTATATTTGTCGATGTTGGTGTGAGTACAATAAAGAGTTTTCTATCTATCTATCTATGATGATGATAATGAAGTACAAATCAGCACTTCACGGGGTTACTACTTGATGAGTGACCGTTTAGTGGCATTTAAATGTGAGCGCTTCTGTGATTCCGGAGGCACGTTAAGCTGTTGGACCTGGCTTTTACAGTTAGGCCATGTCAGAGGCCTGCGATCCCCAAGCTACAGGCCCAGCGAGGGGATAGGCCTATGTCCAGCAGTGGACTGAATAGGCTGGTGATGATGAAATACTGTAAAAAAAAATATGTGAAATGTTTGTGAGTCCTTCACGACTAAACTACTTGACGACTGTCTATCTAAGACTTTGAATAATACCCAAATTCTCAACTGTGGGAATAATATCAGCTGATTATAACCAATAGTCACGTCCGTTAGTGTACAAAGCTTAAGTCCGTGGATCAGTAGGGTTCACTAACTTGATTAACTTAATTTGGTTGTCAGACAGTTGTTAGCTTAATTTGCGCACTAAAGATTAGACCCGAGTGGTCAGCTATTTATTCTATCGCTTCGTGAAGGTTGAATTAGTGTTATGGTTCAGACATTAGCAGCGTCATTAGGCCTGATAGTTGGGTTCCAAATTCAAATGGGTGTAGATACTTTTTGTTGGGTTTCCTTTTTTTTACGATGTTCCTAATTCAAATGATAATCCTATTTTGTGTTTTCTGAGCAGCGTCATAACTCATAAGGTATGCCTGATAGTTGAGTTCCAAATTCAAATGGGTGTAGATGCTTTTTGTAAGGTTTTCTTTTTTAACAAACTTCAAAAAGAAGGAGGTTCTCAATTCGTCTGAACCTTTTTATATGTTCACCGATAACTCCGTCAATTGTAGACCCATTTTTCAAATTCTTATTTTGTTTAAAATAATATACTTCACAGGTGGTCCCTTATAAATTTTATTCCTAAGGAATGAGGTACTTTTTCCGGTAAACTCATAAAACCTCAACTTGTAATTTTCACCCTATTATCACCAATATCTTCAAACCGATTTTAAAAATTTTTTAGGGCAAGAAGTAGTAAATGATTTATTTGAAGTCAGTTTATCTTTTTTTTAAAGTCCTACTTGTTATTGCGATGTTCTATAATAATTATGATAAGTTCGTTATGTATTTTTTTCACTAGCACCTTTACTTATTAGGGCTGATAGTTGGGTTCCATAATTTCAAATAGGTGTAGTTACATTTTGGTATGTTTCCTTTTTAACCGACTTCAAAAAGGAGGGGGTTCACAATTCGTAAAAACCTTTTATTTTCAACTTTTTATTATGTATGTATCTCGATATCTCCTTCCGATTTTCAAATTCTTTTTTTGTTCAAAAAAGTATAAATTTCACAAGTAATCCCATATAAATTTTATTCTTGAGGAATTGGTACTTTTCCCGGAAAACTCAAATAACCGCATCCACACTCGTAATTTTCGCCCTATGATCACCAATATCTCCGTCAATTGTGAACCGATTTTCAAAATCTAAAGTAAGAAGTGATTTAATTAATTGAAGTCGTTTTATTTTTTATAAAAAGTTTATACTTGTGTCGTTAGGGCTGGTAGTTGGGTTCCAAATTTAAAATAGGTGTAGATACTTTTTATTAGGGGTCTTTTTTATTACGATGTTCTTAATTCAAATGATAAGATCATTATGTTTTATTTTCACTAGCACCGTCAGTTATTAATTAGGGCTTGTTAGGGCTGATAGTTGGGTTCAAAATTTAAGTGGTTGTTGATACACAATGTTAGATTTTCTTTCTTTATTACAAGTTTAGATCTAAATTCAAAATGATTTATGCTCATTTTTGTTTTCGTAGAAATGCTTTCATACTAAATATGCTTTTGTTCCAAATTCAAATAATTTAATGCGGCTCCTTGTTTCTCCCTAATATTTTGTTTCTATCGGACAAACTGGATATTGCTTTTAATACAAAACGTTTCTTTTAAGACATTAATTTGTGTGAAATACAAATACACATTTATTTACCTGATTTTTTTTATTTAGTATATTTTTTTTTCATATTATTTACTGTACTAAACAATGCTTTTTTAATACTGGCTTGCATCATACTTGTTAGTGTGTGTTAGTATGTTCGTCCCTACTCAACTCCGTAACAGCTACACGGATTTAGATGAAACTTGGAATATACATAGTTTGTGACCTAGACTAATACATATATTTTTCTATTAAGGTACGACGCGAGCAAAGCCGCAGGAAAAAGCTAGTTATTTATAAAACAATCAAGTACGCCACGAGCACTTCTGACCAAGTAGGTTAATTCCAGTAGAACCTATACTGCCGTTGTCACGTAATGTTCAGGTTTTAAACATAAATACTAAAATAGTTTACTGTTATTTGCTACTGTGTAAGTGTTTTAATAATCTAACGCACCTTAGTCGCTTAGTCGCATACACCGACTAGCAAATAATTGTAATTGGTTCTCGTAATATTTGTATTAATTATCAGTATTTAGCTCTATCTTTCTCAAACACATCATAATTTGGTATTTCACAATAAAAACAATCAATCTCACTCACATTCTGATAAAGTAATGTATCATCTACGTAGCAGTATTGCTTTTCGTAGCACTGGCCTACGCCGTAGCAGATCGCTACAAAAATGCAGCTAGGTAGGCTAGGTAAGGGGGTAACCCTGTTGTATAACAAAAGGGGCTCTGGCGGCCGGCTGAATGCGGTATTGCACAGCATAACACCGGCACAGCTTAATTTCATGATCATCGACAAGCAACAGCGTCGGCGAATAGCTGGGCCCTGCGATTCCCAACACGCATGCCCAGCGTGGGGATTATGGGCCACCTTCTTATTAGGGGAAGCATATGTCCAGCAGTGGACTGATATAGGCTGGAATTGTTGTTGTATCATCTACGTAGCCTTAGTACTTTTCGTAGCACTAGCCTACGCCGTAGCATTTCGCTACGAAAATGCGTAATTAGTCTTGTAATGATTCCATTAATTTTATCAGTTTATTTCAACAATCATTATTATTATACAATTATTTTATTAAATCTGTATAATGTATTTAAAAGCACATAATATATACCGGATTTAAATCTTTATACCTTTATTGTTTATGTCTGGCAACTGACGGCCTGACAGGTGATACTTGGTCTCTGGTTTGTCGATGGTAGGATTTCGGAGGGAAGGATTGTTTTCCAAGTAAAGAAAAGTAACGAAGTTTGGGGATTACGAAAAGTGACGCAGTAGCGACAACTCGTCTTGAGAATTTGAGCCTCGTTAGTTTTTAAACAAAATTATCTCCAAGTAACCTATACTAAATTGAATCTTGACGGTCAAGGTAGACGATGTGGCAAGCTTTCCCAGGAGATACCGTTTAACTCTCTTTTTGAATCTGTTAAGGTCGTAAGTCAATGGAAAAACAGAGGCTGGCAGCTGATTCCATATTTGGAAGCGCTTAGTTCTGGTAGATAGAATATCAACTTGATGCGGATGGTAGTTAGCAGTGCGTCTGAAGTTCATGTGGAAGAAGGATGAAGGTGGAATGAGCTCATGTAGCTCCTGTGCACACTCTCCGAAGTACAATCTTGTGTTCAAGTATGTGTGTCTGTGAGACTGTGTTCCCATTCAACTGTGACGACCTCTGTGGTGCAGTGGGCGAAACCTGCCTGAGACGCAGAAGGTAGCGGATTCGATTTCTACCGCGGGACAATTGTTTGCATTAATTGTCTCTGATCTGGGTGTTTTCTATGTATAATATGATTTTTACAGAAAAAATGTACATATATAAGTAGAATTAGTCATGTGGCTCCCATAATGCTAGTTCTGCTTAATTTGGGGCTACATGATGCTGTGTGAAAGTGCTTTGTATTATTTATTTACAATTTGGAATATACATAGTTTGTCACCTGGATATACACACGTGATCCACGTGATCAAAGCCGCGGGTAGTTAAAAGTTAAAATTAATGTTCATCGCTGTGATGGTTCAAGCTAATTAGTCCTTCACAACCCTCCAAGATTGACTTTCACCCTTCAGATAAAACTCCCCTCATTTATGACCGTTTAATCGTAAAGTTTCAAACTCAAATCCTTTCGATGTCACCCAATAAGGCAAGGGCTTTAGTACCATAATTACCTTTACAATGGGGCATAAAGAAGTTGACTTTGTCAGTTCAATCGTATCTGATTCTCTTCATTTGCTGCTAAAGGACTACCTGAGATAAAATGTGGGAGTATTTCTTTGGGATTATATCTTCTTTGCTATTGAAGTTATCACAAAACTTTCCTAGCTTTTATTGTGAAATCGCTTGTTATCACATTCATATTATAAAATGTAAGGGGTTCCAACTTCCATCTTCGAAATCCAAGCCAACCTCAACTGCTCGTAGTGCACCTGGTTGTATAACAAACGGAGCTCTGGTGGCCGGATGAATGAGGCATAGCGCAGCCTAACACCGACTTAGCTAAATTCCCTGACCACCGAAGGGCTGCATTATCGGATGCGCGAGAAGCTATGCTATACAATCCCCAACCCGCATGCCCACTATGGGTATTTTGAGCATATCTCCCTTCATAACCGGAGGCCCTATGTCCAGTATTGGACTGATATAGGCTGGCTGGTAATGGAAGTTTATAATATTACTGTAAATATAATAAAACTAAACAGAGCTTGCATTATGGATGGACACTATCACACAGTATCATGTAGCCCCAAACTAAGCAGAGGTGATGGTGATTATTGACTGTTTTTTTTTTTTTTTGTAAAATATACATGTGGAGCCCTAGAACGCAATGCGGCGCCGCGGCAGACCGAGAAAAAAATGGCGAGATGAACTAAACACCTTCGATAGAGCGTAGGTACAAATAGCTCAAATACGAAATGACTGGATTGATCATGGGGATGCCTTTGCCCAGCAGTGGGACATAAAAGGCTCATCGTAATCGTAATTATAAGCGCTCGTGGCGTTGCTTATTTCAGCAGATCACCTTGGTTAAGCAACACTCTGCCCAGTCACTACTTGGATGGGTGATCGTTTAGTGGCATTTAGATCTGAGCGCTACAGTGCTTCGAAAGGCACGTTAAGATATTAGGCCCAGCTTATTCAGTCGTTAAGCCATGTCGGAGGCTTTCAGGCGGCCTGAAAACTCCGACAACAGAGTTGGCTACTAGCTCATACGAAGAAGAAAAGTAATCTTTATAAATAATTTTGGCGCACTTCATAAAAGATGAGAGAAGCAATACAATCAGCAGTATTTTTGATTGTACTGCACACTCGCTGATCTGATACCATCTGGTTAATCAAATAATCTACATAAGCAGAATAATGATGGAACAGAAATGATGCCAAATATCAGAAGCGTTCGAAAATTCACTGTATTTATTTAACTGTGATCTGATTAACTGCACCGTTAATTTGGTTTTGTACACACTTGCACCAAAAAATTATCAGTTGGATCTATTCAAGAGATATTTTGTTACTTGATTTTTTTTCTAATCATAAGCTGCATAACGTGTACCTATGATGGCTAACTGCTAACCTTGTTGTATTGTACCTTCTGAACTTTTTGTTTCTGTTTTATTGGAAGGAAGTTCCTTTTCGCGCGTTGCGAAAAGGGCTAGGCGGAAAAAATTAAGACCAAAAGTTGTAACGACACTTTGTAATAGTCAAATGGTTAGGCTGATGACGTCATTGAATAAAGACTTGTGCGCTTATTTTAACCGTTTAAGATAAGTGCTCGTTAGCCTCGCCGTATAGGCTTGGGCTGCCGCGCCGCGACTCCCAGTTCAAATCGCTGTGGTGGTTTCGTCTTTTTGCATGTTTTGGAACGAAGAAGTTCCTTATCGCGCGTTGCGAAAGGGGGCTAGACGGAAAAAATTAAGACCAAAAGTTGTAACGACACTTTTTGCTATAGTTGTAAGCCGTGCGGCGTCCCTTGACTCCTCTCAAGTTTTAATTACATAGTGTGGGCCTTGAGGTGCCGGAGGTGTCTGAGGTGCCTGAGGTGCCTCTCTCCCTCATAGAAAGCTACTTCGTTCCATCCGGGTGTCCCTTGATCAGCATCATCATCTTAAGTTTTTAATTTTTCCTGTACAAAAGTAGTTTGATATTAAGTGCCGTCCATATATTATTATAAAGTTTTTCCAGTGAACAGGCATCAACACCAATCTGTTTTCTCAATTCCAATAAGAACAGTAACTGTGATAACCAACCCTACCAGCTGATCGTAAACCATCCAGAATATTAGGAAATAGAATTCGTAAAAGGGTTAAACAACTACCTCTGAGGTGGAGCGGGCAAAAGACCCGTCTAGATCCCCACTGCTGGAAAAATGTTCTCCAAACCGTCTCCTTCGTAGTAAACGCATAGATCGTACGGGATAAATTGATAGAAAAAAATGGTTGATTGTTATGTGCATGAACAAAATAATAAGCAATTATTAATTCGTTTTGCAGGTTTTTTTTTTAAATAAATGTTTTTAAGTCGGTTTTTATGTATAACATGTATGTATAAATAAATATAAAATGTATGTTTATCAGTCACGATATTTCCAATACAAGCTCTATTTAGTTTGGAGCTACAAGATTCGTGTGTAGTGTCTAGCATTATTTATATATTTATGTTCAAATTAAAGTGGTTGGCGCAATTGGACCTCTCTACGTTCAAGTAAATTTATTCCAATCACAATTCATTGAGTCCAATTTGTTAGAACCCTTTGATCTAATTATGGATTGGGTTGAGATGCTGCTTGTTCTTGAGTTAGGTATCGTGTTCTTTAGCTGGTTAACAGAGCTTGAATTAGTAAGTTTCAGTTGCCACGGCTGGCAAATTTTTAGATTTGGTTATTTTACTTCGCATTCCAATACTTTATTTCAAAAACCTTCTTAAATTACTACCTAACGAAATGGTTGGCACTGGAGTTATAATTGCAAACTGGAAGCGCTCGTGGCGAAGCTTACTTTCTGTGTTCTTAGCAGATCATCTTGGTTAAGCAATACTAAACGGTCACTACTTGGATGGGTGGCATTTAGATCTGAGCGCTTCTGTGCTTCTGAAGGCTATTTAAGATGTTGTTCCCGGCTTTTTCAGTCGTTAAGCCATGATTTCTGAAATCTTTATTATAAAACACAAAAAATTCTTCTTATGTCCGTTATAGTCTTTGAACAATGTGCCTCAAACTGGTTTTATTAGAAATAAATTAAAGGCAATAATGCGAAAACGTTTTAAGGCTGTTTTATTTATAAATAAAAATCAATGTAAGTATGACCTCTATGCGTTCCAAAACCATTAAGGTCTTTTCATATATGTGTGAATCCACAGTTCCGACACATTACCGGCACCGTACCGGCACACTGCGAAATATTCTTTCATACATTCTCACTTCCTTGTTTCTGGATTTCGTGTCTATCTGTCACAATTCTGCCAATGTATGTACTATACATACTAGTGTCATAAACTTTTTAAGAAGAGAGCAAAAAGTAATAAAAATATGATCCGTTTTTTAGATGGGAGAATCGTTCAAAAGTAGGAAGATCCAATTTGATTATATCGTACATTCTCTATGAATGCATCACAGTGTCAGTAACAATACAGTGATATCATTGTCAGTGCCGACACTGGTACTCGCGTAAGTATTCAATACTGAGTACTGACATGTGTGAATTAGATCACTGACGCAACACTGTAGCACTGATACTGAATTGAGTGGCCACGTTGTCGGAATTGTGACTTTAATCACACACACACACACACACACACACACACACACACACACACACACACACACACACACACACACACACACACACACACACACACACACACACACACCAGCCTATATCAGTCCAATGCTGGACTTAGGCCTCCCAGTACGGCCTCTGTGGCGCAGTGGGCGAAGGTCCGCCTGAGACGCAGAAGGTTGCGGGTTCGATTCCCGCTGCGGGACAAATGTTTGCATGTTCTGTAGATATTTGTCTCGGGTCTGGGTGTTTTCTATGTATTATATGTATGTATTTACAAAACAAAAATTATATGTGTATTATATCAATCATGTGGTTCCCATAATACAAGCTCTGCTTAGTTTGGGGCTACATGATGCTGTGTGATTACGTCCCACATTATTTATTTATTTAATAAAGGGGGATATACCCATAATCCCCACTTTTAGCTGTGTCGATGTAGATTGTGCTATCTCGCAATGTAGCAGGGTGCAACACGCGCAGGTGAGGTTGGCTTGGGTTCCAAAGATGGGGGTAAGAACCCTGTACACCTCCCGTGAACTGTGACTTGAACCCATATATACCCAAAAGCACGAAAACGACCCAAAATTTCTTTACAGATTCTCAAGCCTCGTTCGTAAAAAAAATAACTGATAAGATAACATTAATGCTATCTATGATTTAAAAGATGATAAAACTAAACTTCAAATACAGTTTACTTGTCAAAACTGCTCATGTCAGTTATATATTTAGAAAGAGTATGAACTTCATTTATTTCTGCGAAAATTGTGCACCTGCTATCACAAATGTAAGTATTTATTTATTTGCTTGTGTATTTATAGATTTTATGATAAATATGAAACAAATACAAAATGCTTTTCGTTCTCATATCGAAACAAATATTTCGGTGGGTCGGTATCGACCCAGTGGGCCAATACTGATACTTAATGTTTCTCTTTTCTCAGGCCACGTCAAGTACTGAGTGCCAACGAAATTATACAACAACAACTCCAGCCTTTATTAGTCCACTGCTGGATATTGTCCTCCCATAATAAGAAGGGGGCCCTAAACCCCACGCTGAGGATGGACGGACACCCCTACGAAAGTACAGATATCCTGTCAAGTGATAATTATGAAGATGTGCAAAATATCGACGTCTATTTAGATCCACCGTATGATGGAGCGATATCAAATGGTGATTCTGGCGATGAAGATTGTAACGATATTGCAAGGTTGAACCGGCATCAATTACTTGCTCGTGCTGAGATGGTCTTGTTTTATTTTTCTCATACATTTATCACCATAATTCAAACCGTATTTGCCCAACGTGTCGTTGGCGACCCATCGAAAAAAAGTACTTTCGGTCACTAAAATTGAAAATAAAAAAACACGGGTCTAATTGACTAAATATAAACGAAGTTGCAGGCGAGTCAGCTAGCACTTAATGGAAATTAAAAAAAAAAGCACAGTCAATAAAATTGCGTTATAAATAGCTAAGAGAATTAATGCGTTCCTAAGCATCTTGCTCATAAATATTTATGCAACCTCCTTTTGCAGTTTCTACGGAAAAATAAATATTGCATTCGTGTCAAGCATGCCCTCAATCTATCAAGATATTTTTTATCTTTTTGTACTTTATCCTCAGACATAATGGATTATTCTTCAATAAGAATACAATCGATTCTATTTTTTACAGCCAAGCTAAACCTTTCCATGCCAATCGTGGATTCAATAAACTTATTAATTTGTGTTGAAGTTATTACCAACTTAAAATGTATAGTTTTTTTGAAATTAACTAAATGAATGAATTAAAAATTAATTTAAATTATTCTAATTTCAATTCCAATTTAAAAGAATATATAAAAAATATAACAAAAGTCAGATTCCGCGGATGGAGAACAGGCGCAGTCAAAAAGTGAACAAATTATCCGAATGATCATCAGATTACATGTTATCATTATATCTAAACTTGTTATATCTATGATATTTATATTTATCCCAAAAATATCGTAAATTTTCGTCAAAATTTAAGCAGTCAGTTTGTTTGAGCATTCACGGCTAAGTGCCATTGGTTTCACCTTACAGCTTCCGAGCCTGCTCAATGACTAATTTGTCATTAGCTAACGATAAAAAAAAAAAATCCTGGACTTCATCACACAGCATCATGTAGCCCCAAACTAAGCAGAGCTTGTATTATGGGAACCACATGATTGATATACTACATAGATACATTTTTTTTGTAAATACATACATATCATACATAGAAAACACCCAGACCCGAGACAAATATCTGCAGAACATGCAAACATTTGTCCCGCAGCGGGAATCGAACCCGCAACCTTCTGCATCACAGGCAGGCCTTCGCCCACTGCGCCACAGAGGTCGTCAAAACACAGAGGTTGGTAAGAGATGCCAATAGTTTAAGCATTGCTTAACTTTTGACAGATTTTTATAAGTAAGGCCATAATAGTTTAGTACATTGACGAGAGGTGTCGCTTTGTTTATTTTATGGTTTTCGTTTTTATATAACTATTTTCAAAATAACAACGATCGATTTACCAATGTTTAGATCGCATATTGGTCGACTCAACTACTGTTAACTACCTACTACCTTAGTTTAAATAAACTAAAATTAATTGCACTAACAATTAATTTAATGTTTTTTTTAAGATATTGGATGGTTTCACTATATATGAAATACCTGTAATAGACGACTCACCTACTGATCTGTTGTCAATATTAGTTATAGTGTTTGTTGAATGTTGTATAATGATCGAAATAGCTAAAATTTTGTATTCTTCAAGTAACTACTATATTTCTGGCACTTTGGCGGCTGCTGCGGCATCAAACTCGCTACGCTCGCTCGCCTCGCGCCGTGTGTAATCATAGTTCAAACCTAAACTAACCACCAGATTTCAATCCAAGCAGATGGCGCTCATGTTTATTAAGGATGCAGCTTGGATGGATCGAAATCTGTTGGTTAGGTTAGGTTAGAACTGTGATTGATTACACTTGGCATGAGGTGAGCGAGCGTAGCGAGCGTGTCGCAGAAGCAGCCGCCGACGTATTTCTTATAACAAAGTGTAGCTTAGGTAATGCAGGTAATGATTTTTTTAGAACGTGTCCTACAATGCGATTTCCTGCATCCACTTGAGGCATAAAGGTGTTAATCCTCATATGCCTGTGATTAAACCCACACCCTTCAAACCGAAATACAGCAATGCTGCTTCACGGCAAAAATAAGCATGGTGGCATTTCGCTGGATAAAGCCCTTCACGAAGAACTCGTACTACTTCTAAAAGTAGTTGTAAGGTGTTTTGGTATATTCAATTGAAATATCACGGACGGGCACGTCGCGATTATAATCCGTCAATGGTGGCAACTCGTTTGGTACCAAACTACCAAAAAATCGGTTTATAACTAACTAAAATCCTAATTCCTATTCGTTTGTTGCCAAATTAGAGTAAATTTCATAGGTATCGTAGTTCATCGTAAGGTAAATGATCATATTATCACTAAATTAGAAAGGCTATTATAATTTATTTTACTAGTTTTTTATGAAAAATTTTAGAACTTAAATTTAAAAAAATTGAAATCCTTAAATTTAATCATTTGAATGTAAAATCATACAATTAGTTACCACCAAAAAAGGTGTTGATTAAAATCCCACGAAATGATGATTTTACTTCTAAAATAAGACGCTCTATTGTACATACCTAACTCTTGGAACTCAAAAAAAAAACATTCAGATCAATCACATTTAGAGATTTATTGATCCAAAAGCTGTTATTTTGTAACTCTCAGTTCACATACCACGTGACATTTAACAAGCCTGATTGGATACGTATGTCAGTCGCGCGACTCCGTTCGCGCGTAAATCGCCTATATATCTGGGAAGGCTCATTGGAATTCCACGCGTTTTCGTCACCGCGATCTAGGATTGTACACTTTTACACTACGCCATCTAGTGCTAGGAAGTGAGAAACGTGGTAAATTTTTAGTCAGTTTTCCACGTACGATCAGTTTGAAAAATGTTATTATTATTATTATTATAAGCCTGAGTTGTCCCACTGCAGGGCAAAGGCCTCCCTTCCCTCCTTCCACTCCACTCGTTTGAAAAATGTGTTATTTATATTTTTTTGCTAGCTTTGGTGCGCAAGATGGCGCTATAAGAACGATAACAAAATGTTTGATGTAACAACAGAATAGCTTATAAATTTATAAAAAAATCTATATTTACCAAAATTAAAGCATAACTAAACAGCAAAATTGGCACCAGTATATATATATATATTTTTATAGCAAATAAACTTCACATAGCGAATAAATCGCAGAGATTAAATCAAAAATGAGTTTATTCCGACGCATTTAATATGTTCACACCATTATTATCAGAATGCATATTGGTGAGTAAACAATGAACAAAAACTTCATTAAGCTGATAATAAAATCAGTTCATAATTTAAATTAATCTTTTGATTACTCATTAACCAATATTAATAGTCTTTTTAATTAGGACATAATTACGCTGAACTAATCTATTGTAATATTATTTACGTTTTGTTCATAAAAAACATTAATAATTTCGTTCTGTTGTTAAATTTTCCTAATTTATTGGTAAAACGCTCGTGCCGTTCCTTATATCAGTATTTTAGCAGATCATCTTGGTCAAGGTACACTCGATCTAGTCACTACTTCTATGGGTGACCGTTTAGTGGCAAATCGATTTGGGCACGTCCGTGCTTAGGAAGGCATAAATAAAGGAGTTGGTCAATGTCGAAGGCTGACCATTAGCTCATAATAAAAAGGATGGAAGTAAGAAAGAAGGACTGTTTTTGACACGAGTATATTAAAACATTGTTTTATTTTATTTTATAGGTTTATCAATGAAATTTTCATGAAATCGTGCTAAATTAACAAAGGTACGGAAAAGAAGTTACATAAAATTTTACCTATAGATAAGCACAACATGCATAAATCACTAAGTACATGAACGAAATGTTGTAGGCGTGACCGAAAAAGATAAAAGCTTGGATAAACAAATAAGAACACACATTCACTTGTTACATTTAGTTTAAAAAAAACAATCATAATCCGCACCCCGATTTAACCCACTGCTGAGGGTAGACCTTCTTTTGCTCTTGCCACTTGCCACGGTCCTGCGATAGCCTGATCCACTGGCGGCCCACAACGCTGACTATGTCGTCAGCACATCGTGCTACTGGACGATCGAAACTTATAGAATATAAGAATATAGAAATTCTTTATTTGACAAACACACCACACACCAGGTGGGCCATGTCCTTGTTCCATCTCCAAGTGGTAAAAAAAAACACAGCAACAGAACAAATCACAAGAAAAAAATATAAAAATAGTAGGTAGTTACATGCTAGTTACAGATGTAAAAAGAACTTTTATATAGAACAATAGAAAAAAGTTTACATTAGGTTTAGTCTTTACAAGCTTTAACATAACATTACAACTACCAGCTATGCTCTTTACAATAACATGTACCTACATAGGTCGCTCCGTGCTGGGCGCCGACAAACAGATTCTATCTCAGCAATAATGGTGAGGCAGTGCTAATTTTCAGACAAGGACTTCACTTCTCAGTCCTCGGCCACCATTCTGTTAGCCTTTTGCACCACCTGTCATCACCAGTTCATGCCAAGTGTCCTGCCCAACTCCACTTGAGATCTATTACCCGTATTCCGATGTCCTTGACCTTCGTTTGTCTTCGGTTCTATAAAAGATATAGAAAACATTGATGTATAGGAGTGGCCTATGTCCAGCAATGGACTGCCATTGCTAAACATAGGCCTCTCCTTATAATAAGAGGAATATGCGGCTGGAGGATCGCAGGGCACAGCTTCTTTCACCGCCGATGCTGCTGCCCGTCGACGGTTGGGGAACTTGGTTGTTTAAGTGCTAGGCTACGCTGTACCGTTGTTACCGGCCACCAAGACCTCGTTTTTAGTTAGCAGCTCGTGTTTAGTGTGCTTGACTTAGGTTTAATAGTTATGGGTTGGTACCCCTTACATGCTGGCTTTCACACGCATTATAGTTGTTCAAAATTTAAAAATACCTTTATATCAAGTATTTTTAAATCATGAGTGTTTGATCAATTTAAAATAACTAGTTTCTAAGTGTACATTGAACTTTTTGATTTAGATAATGAAAATTGCGCTCAGAAAGTCGTGATGCAGCAAAATTCAATACCTATTACTAAAATCAGTAAGCTTCATCTAGTTCACTCACCTTAAACTAAGATACCCAAAACTTTTTATTTACGGCCTCTGTGGCATAGTGGACGAAGGTTCGCCTGAGACGCAGAAAGTTGTGGGTTCGATTCCCGCTGCGGGACAAATGTTTGTATGTTCTGTAGATATTTGTCTCGGATCTGGGTGTTTTCTATGAATGATATGTATGTATTTACAAAAAAAATATGTTGTTCCCATAATACAAGTGTGATAAATGATACACATTTATCTTGGGATAAGACTTTATTTTTGCTTTTAGATCCATTTTAGATACTTTCTAGACATTATTGTACAGAGGTTACTTGGAGATCATTTTATCCAAAAACTAACGAGGCTTGTGGCTCAATCTCAATTCTCAAGACGACTTGTCGCTACCGCTTCACTTTTCGGAATACCCAAGCCTCGTCATTTTTCGTTAGGTACTCTCAGACAATACCTCCCTGCAAAATCCAACCATCGACAAAACCATAGACTTGCTCTCTGGTTTTCGTCAGTCAGGTTCCGAGTTGCCATAATATGCATGATTAATACTTTTTACATCCGGTAATTATTATTTGCTTATTAAATAGATTATTGAATAATAATGATTGTTAAAATAAACTTATAATATTAAAGAAATCATGACATTCGGCCGTCCGTCTTCATGCGATCTCCTGACGCATGATTGAAACAAATCAAGCCATTAGTAAGTATAACGATACAGTACTATTTACAGCATTGTCCAATTGTACCTACAGACACGAGTACAACAACGATACAACTAATAGTTATTACAGTAGGTCTACTTAGCTTAGAATTTAATTGAATTGATTGTTTAAAACTTTCTACAGCGTAGATGAATTTCTCAACACAAAAATTAAACCATAATCTGACAATTTCAAAATTATTAATTTTAATCCTATGTTTTATTTATTGATTTATTGAAGTGACATGTTTGTATTAATTAGAATTATGTAATTTAAATTCCTTGACAATTAAATATTTAAATTCTGCATGCCAATTGTATTTGGTGAAATATGAGAATCCTGTACCATAGCACTTAAGAACTTTGTTACCATATTTCAAGCAAATAAACCATTTCATTTCATTTCATTTCCATTTCATTTAACCTTAATCTTGTAATGAATAACACCAAAACTAAGATACCTACAACTTACAATTGCTCTTTACTGAATTGACAATTTTGATAATACTTCCATAGAAACTGTAGAAATATTTCATTTATTAGAAAGATACTCATTTGAATTGGAAAAGTCAATTTCGAAATATTCAAACCAAAAAAAACAGCTAAATCTAGGAATGTAATTTAACACATAAAACAACGTACAAACACAGAACTAATGGCACTATCAGCTTATTACGTACGCATATGCTTAGGTATAATGTAAAAAAAATCTACCTACTTATTACACAACAATGTATATACATTAATGTACCGAACCTGCTTTTACAATACTACGAATATTTGCTTTTCGTAACCACTGGTACATAACGCAGAATGTTGTTTACGACAACACCATAAAGAAAACAAATGATTTATGTTACAATACAATACGATGTTTACAAATAAATTAATTATCTGATTTCTGCTTTCATTCACAAAGTAGGTAGGTACAGTTTCAAGCTAATTGTAAAATCATTTCCTCGCAGGTTATCATTGCTTGTTATAGATGGGTACTAAAAGAAGTAACATCTTCATGGCGTAGATAAGTATAAGTAGGTAGGTACCTACTAAATGTACAAATGTAAATATACATACAAAAATGAGACTTAATGATATACTCACTTACTAAATTAAGTCTACAAGTAATTACATAGAAATCATGACATTCGGTTATTGCTCGATTTTCGATTTGATTTAGGTACCTACTTAGATGTTGAGCTACTGCTGGTATTATTGGATTTGCTTCTAGGTACATTAAGTAATTTATGTATGCATATGATATATTAGCTTTTGTATGTAAGTTTATTTTACCTTTACTTATGTTTTTTTTTTTTTTTTTCATTTGTTAGGTTTTAGAGTAAAGTTATATTCTCTGCTATTTCATTTTACAAATTTGTAGCACTATCAATCCATTTCCCTACAGTATAAAAGTTATCTGGAAGAAAATGCTATTTAGCATTAAGTTCGCCTATATACATAATCTATCTTGTGCAATAAAGAATTTTCTATGTAATTTTATTATTAGTATATTGTTTTGTTTTTTTTTCTTTTTGTGATTAGGCACTCTTGCTTACAACATGTGGACTCACATTGGTTTAGCGTACAAAATATGTTTAATTGTGCCTATAATTTAAGTACCTAACTTCCTAAAGCCTGGAATTATGGCAACTTTATATTCAGTCATTAGGTACCTAATATAATTATAATTCATAATGATATGTAAAACATTCATATGTAAAACATTCATATGTAAATATTGATTTGCCAATAAATTGATTGTTCCTGATTATTTCTGATTATTCCTAAAGGGCCTATGAATGTTACATAAGTTTCGTACAGTTCTTTTTGTTGATAAAATGAGTTAAGTGTTATTTTATTCATGACCTACAGTGTATTTACCTACATAGGAGAAAAAGACTTTACCAGTAACGTAATTAGCCTTTTGCTTAGCTTGGCTAGATACAGCTACAATTGGAACTTCTCTTCCTTATATTTTCAAGCTATTTGGGAGCAGCTCGAGTGCCAATATCCAACTTTAAACTATTTCTCAATCTGATACCAAATAAAACATAAGTGGAAATATTTTGAGTAAAATAATTAACAGCATTAACATAACCCTATTAAATTTTACAATATCACCGCAATTTTGGCGACGACGATAATCTCTGTATTCTCCAAGTCGTTATTGTTCCTCAAAAGATAAAATAAAGTTGTATAGGTAATACTGGTAATACCTAAACGTCCTACATCGTCATGGCTAGACCAACATATTTATCAAGAGCATCACGCCGGCAGAACAACTGTGCAAAGATTCTCATCAACCTTTTTATAGATAACCGGGCTAGAATCCATCAGGTCTATCTTTATCCCTATAGAATTACGAGTTGTACAGCCTAATACCCACTAAATTTAATTCACAACAGTCAGGGTAGAATATCAATGAGTTCATAAAGTTCATCCAATGTTTTTATTTTCACGTCAACCTAGAGTCGTAAATAAAATTGTAAAACGATATTAATAATATGACTAAAGTAATCTGCCGATAATACCTACCTATTACCTAAATATTGACCAAGAAAAAGTATATTCACTTCAACTTATCTCTTTCAATTTAATACTAAAAAGCTGTTAACACCTGTATGTTTTCATTATTGAACGCAATAAATGATTGAGTAATGAGTATTGAGTCCAACCTTAACATCAGTCTCGGTCAAAAAATTCTAAAGTGTATAAATCTTTGGTTATTATATTAGCATATAAAATATCTTTTAACGATAAAAGATATAGCTCTGGCAATGAAAGTGTTTGCCGTTAAACTTATGGTAAGACCTGTCAAATTTGTCAAACAAGACTAGGTACACCTCCCGTCACCTACACTTAAGTTCCTTGATTGAAAAGATTATTTAATCGTAGTTCTATTTTACTGACTGTGTTACAATGATACATAATTAATTTATTAATTTGGAATCTTAAGGAACACTTTTAGTCGTATCATTCATCCGTTCAGCCATTCCTGAATTTAGTGAGATCAAACATACTAACACACACAAAATCTTGCATCTATGTATATTGGCTGATGCTGTCCTTCATAAGTGTCACTTATCTGCCTAGCAACATTAAATTCTAATTATGTTAAAAAGTTAAAATCTCTTAATTTTTCATCAAAGCTCGTGGCAATACGGTAATAAGTAGATACGCTTTGTACTACTGCCTACTGATACTGCTAGCCTGCTGTTTCCCTAACACAGGGACCTAGTTGGGAGTTTGAGCGCAGCCATGGTCAATGTAGGTAACTAACTAACTAATTATATGTACGTACAAATCCAGATACAAAACAGATGAAGTTTTTCTTTCATTTTTCTTCAATAACCTACTGATTATAATAACTATGCATGGCTGTGTGAGCTAAGTTTTGGAGATTGACTGTACTTAACCTGTGAATACCTTTTCCCAAACTTACATTTTTCTGTTAGCTTATATTCTCACCTGTTATTTTGCAATGTAGTAAGTAGGTACATGAAATTGTTTGTGTAAGATTTTGTGAACACTAAATTAAAGTTATATTTTTATTATTTATTTGTTATTTTAAATTTACACCAATTCGTAACGCGACCAAACAGAGAAGAATTGGCAAGAAACTCTGCAAGGGTTGTATTTGTTTTAATCGTCTTTCTTACAATTGTAATTAATATTAAGGGGTTTGACAGTTTCATCCCAAACTTTTTATATTTATATATATATATTTTTTTTTTTGCTATCTTGATAAATAGTTTTTAATTAGCTTTAGTGGACCTACCAGACGAGAAACCACTGGTTAAAGCTTACAGTTGTCGTTATCGAGGCCCACCCTTAGACATTTTTAGCACTTAAATACAGGCTTAGATACATGAATTGGGAGAATCAAAATAAAAAAAGCACGAAGTATATTTCTAAACAATAGGTCATAATAATTTAGGTTTATCTTTATATATTTTTTATCTTTATATTTTTATATTATTTATCTTTATAAGTATCATCGTTCATTTATTCTTGTTATATATATGTATTTTGCTATTATAGTTGCGAGTACTTTGCATTTGTTTTATATCTATTTATGTTTATTATAATTTGTGGTAATTAGTCCGTTGTTTCTATTGTCTACATAAATTCTTGCCGGTTGTACACTTTTCTACCTGTTTTGTGCTGTTCCATATCCTACTCAAAGGTTTTATTGGAACAAAACTGTTAAGCTCGCCAGTGTAAAATTTCACAAATTTATCATTTATGCCATGAACATTTAAACATTACAGTGTACTACAATCTAACAATACTATCTGCCCTCTTATTATTAATTATAATTATATAATTATTATTATAATTCACACATTAAAAAAAAATGTTAGCATATCGTCAAAATAGTCCCGGAAGTTTTCATTATTTCGTGACATACAAGATAAGCTTTCAAAAGCCGATCATAATTTTGTTCTTTTGGAAACACCCTCTAAAGTTTTGCCTACCACTCTGTCCAGCTAAACACTATGCTTGGAAGGGCTTCGAACCACTCCTTTGTCAGGCCTATTAGTTTCTATAAAGCAAAATGTATGATCTGCTTTTGATCCCATTCGTAAATAGCGGCACACTTAACATAACTTTTCTAAGACAGCTGTCAATACTTATACACACAATAGTACAAAATAAAATTCTAGAATATATAGCACACTTGGGCTCCTACTACGCAGTCCATGTAACGTTGTGACGTATATAGCCACCTAACCTACTGGTCCTACGTGTAGTGCTTACTTTATTCTGATGTATACATAGCATTGGATCATACTGCTAAAAAGTCCGCGTAATGTTGTGACGTACATAGCCACGTTCAGGTCCTAAGAGTAGTCCATACTTAAATTAGATGCATACATAGCATTGGATCATACTGCTATAAAGTGCGTGTAATTTTGTGACGTACTCAGCCACTTTAACTCACATGGTTCATATCATACCTTTCCCTCCAATGGCATACTTAGCCTAGCTTTGTGACGTAAATAGCCACATGAACGCACATGGTTCAAACTTTTCCCTACAATGACATACATAGCCTTGTGATTGTGACGTACATAATCACTAAAGTAAAAATCATTAACCGCCAACCCAACATATAAGTTACAAAATAACTGTTTGAAATAAAAGTACTAACACACATGGCACATAATTCCTCAAAAATTAAATTTTCGATTCAATTCAAGTACACCCTGTATGCAGAACAGTAAGAATCAAACACCGCTATCAGGGAGTAGCCCTGACCAAACAGTGTTCAATTCAAACTTTGTATTACGAATTAGATATGCAGAATAGAAAAAATCAAATACCGCTATCAGGGAGTAGCCCTGACCAAACAGTGTTCAATTTAAACTTTGTACTACCAACTAGGCTAGCACAGTCAGATAATCTCGGCTAAAACCGACTGATCTATACCAGCAAAATTGGGCATCTACATATTTAGATCTTAACTCACATTTTTAAAATTCGCAAACCAAATACTGCTATCTGAGAGTGGCCCTGATCGAGCAGTATTCAATCCAAGCTTTGTATTACCAATTAGGCTAGCACAGACAGATATTCTCGGTTCAATACCGACTGATCCATGCTTGAAAAACTGGTAATTTCCCTACTTATGTAAATTAGATATTCAAAATGCGGGTAGGTATCGGAACTATTCGGAATTATGTACCAAGTCCTAAAAATAGAAAGGTGCTAACATGGCCAGGTAATCTCGGTGCATTACCGACTGGCACATAAAACACGATTCAATTCTTATGAAACAAGATGGCGATGAAATATACATTTACTTTAATGTAAAATAATAAAATCAACACTTTCGTACCTTGGTTCATCCCACTTCTGAAGTGTGATAAATGATACACATTTATCTTGGGATAAGACTTTATTTTTGCTTTTAGATCCATTTTAGATACTTTCTAGACATTATTGTACAGAGGTTACTTGGAGATCATTTTATCCAAAAACTAACGAGGCTTGTGGCTCAATCTCAATTCTCAAGACGACTTGTCGCTACCGCTTCACTTTTCGGAATACCCAAGCCTCGTCATTTTTCGTTAGGTACTCTCAGACAATACCTCCCTGCAAAATCCAACCATCGACAAAACCATAGACTTGCTCTCTGGTTTTCGTCAGTCAGGTTCCGAGTTGCCATAATATGCATGATTAATACTTTTTACATCCGGTAATTATTATTTGCTTATTAAATAGGTTATTGAATAATAATGATTGTTAAAATAAACTTATAATATTAAAGAAATCATGACACAAGCTCTACTTAGTTTGGGGCTACATGACACTGTGTGATTACATCATCAACAGCATCATCAGCCTATAGCAGTCCACTGCTGGACATAGGCTTCCCCTAATGAGCGCCATTGCGCCCTGTCCTGAGCTCGACGCATCCAGCTTCTACCAGCAGCCTTTCGCAGATCGTCACACCACCTGGCCGGAGGGCGTTATCAAATAACGGTTATCGGTTCTTTGGCAGATATGGCCAGCCCACTGCCATTTCAGCTTGCTGATTCTCTGAGCTATGTCGACAACTTTAGTTATATGTAGGATAAACTCGTTGCGGATTTTATCCTTCAGAGAAACCCCGAGCATAACTCGTTCCATAGCTCGCTGTGTGATTACTTCTCGCATTATTTATTTATTTATTTTATTTTATAGGGGAGTGCGGTTTTAACTTTGAAGAATAATGTGTGCCTGATTTATTCTCAATAAAAGGGCCTAAAAAGGGGTTATGTCTTGTTTCCTTTTTCGTGTGACACTAAAGAGGAAACGAGACAGAACCCTTTTTAGGGAGAATACATTAGGCACAGATTTTGGTTCAAAGCGAGCATTCCCTTGTACGTTAGTACTAGTAGTAATTCCATGCCTAAGACATTCTTCTTTAAAAGATTTTTAGAGTTCCGTACCCAAAAGGTAAAAATGGGACCAATAGGGTAGGGGCATAGTAATAGACTAAGACTCCACTGTCCGACTGTCTGTCACCAGGCTGTATCCCAGGTATATGTGATAGCTAGACAGTTGAAATTTTCACAGAGGATATATTTCTTAGGTACTAAAAACAGAGTCAAATATTTTTATGTAGTGCTCCCATACAATGATACGGAACCCTTCGTGTACTAGACAAAACTCACAATTTGTCACCTTTTAAAATAGCTTATGTTTCTTATCCATTGCCAACAAACATCCAAAAATCATCTTTCCTCTTATTAATCAGTGTAGATGAATCTGCAAGCTGTTGTATGCAAGTGCAACGCCATCTTAACATTCATTTCTTGCATTGATCTGTTGATCACTAGAACTATTTATTACGAAAAATATACCTTACCAAATAATTATCGATCATTGATAGAATTTTTATACCAAGCAATATATGTTTAGTTAAATGAGTGCGACGGTAAAGTAACTTAAAGTTTGACGAAGCGTTTCATCAAGTTCAGTCTGCAATTCACATTTTGACATAGCTCGTGGTAAAACAGATAGCTCACAGAATTCACTATGTACAACAAATATATATGTGCCGAGTAGAGTGTCACTCGTGACGAAAAACATAGTTACTATATAAACAAATGAGTGAATGATGAATAATATAATAATAATATAATAATAATATAATAATAATAAATGAATAGAGTGACGATTTGCGAAAGGCGGCTGGTAGAAGCTGGATGCGTCGAGCTCAGAACAGGGGGTCTACTACAATTCACCGAAGTACGTAATTACGTGTTTCGTTTCTTGCGATTGGTACCCATAATCAAACGAAAACCGAAATTTCGGCACGAAGTTTGTAATGTAACAGTCCAAACGTTGCGAATCCTACTCTATTTCACAAAACATACGACCGCAATATTGGAATTGACAGTATGAAATACGACCAATCGTACGACACGAAACACGAAATTTCGTACTTCGGTGAATTGTAGTAGACCCCCAGGGCGCAATGGTGCTCATTAGGGGAGGCCTATGTCCAGCAGTGGACTGCAGTGGTTGATGATAATGATGATGATGATGATAAACAAATTGACTCGAGGATAATTCCGAGCCCCGACACAGATAAGTTTGTCGTGCTCCCTGCAGTTTAAAGCTAAACCACTGACAACAAACTAAAACTACTTTGCTACTTGTTTCTCCAATCTCTTTAATGTGAGGCGAAATGTAATTCATGTACAAAAATGTTGATCTAACTTTTCTTCTTCGGCTGTGGCCTTGCTATATCATTCTAAGAACTGTATTCGGTACATTGACGTTGTGAGATTGCTAAGATGTAAAGTCCAGCGTTTAAAACAAGATTTTCCGATAATTCGGACCCTTACAAACTTTTAATAGTTTGCCAGTTTTATTTACTACTTCAAATGTTGTTACTTGTTTTCAAAGACTTCTTTATCTGACAGTTCAGTAATTGTTTGATATCGAAGTTTTTAGTAGCAGAAATATTTTGGACTTGTGGAGCAGGTACGTTTGCTATTGTAAGTTGTTTTAAGTTGATATTTATTATACAGTGGGTTGCATATGACCTGAAGGCAGGTTGTTTACGCCTCCGCATGTTGATCACGATATACCTTACATTGGTCTTGATCTTGATACGTTTTTGAAATCGGCTAGCATAATAGCTAAGTTGGTAGTAGCTCTGCCTTTTGCGTCGTGGTTCAATCCCCGCTCAGGACAATCACGTGGTCAACATACATGTCTGTATATACATAGGTGTTCTTTGTATGTTTTGCAGTCTCTTTTACCCAAAGAACCGGGGTTTTGCATAGTTTGAGATTAGTTGACAAAGTATGGGATTTACAGTTTTTTTTTATCCCTGAGGGAGACTTATATGCAGCAGTCGACTTGTAGTTTGTTGTTGTTGATAATAAGGTATGGTTTTCTTTTGTTTTATACCAGGAACTTATGGATAGAAGTTCCACAATACCCAGACCCGAAACGAAGATCTACAGATATATATTCTTCTTCTTTGTCGTCGCTCTTTACCATTACTCGGGGTCAGTTTTTCTATATCGTGTGGCGCAAATTATTTCTCGGTTTAATGTCATCCTTTTTAAGGCCGAGAATTTACATTTCCTTATAAACATTCGTCATACATGAGGTCTGCGGTCTTCCTCTTCCCCTTATATTTGTGGCAATTGAAAGGCGTGGACTTATGCAGATTTAAAAAAAATATATTACTAGCGGCCCGGCCCGGAACTACGGATGTATGAAACTTAAGTTCAATCCACTCTGGGGAACAAACATCTTCACATTTCCCATACTTTTTATAAACTTTCGACATTTTAATATTAGTATGAAGCCTACTTCATATCTATTTTATAATTTTATTCTATACTTTTATCCTATTATTATGATAGGACTAGCATCCTCGCACGGTTTTGCTCACTACTTACACTACTCTTTTTTTGGTAAAGTAGCCGGAAATTATTCCAAAATTGGATACCGTACATTTTGTGCGGGATAAAAAGTTACCTATGAGCTAACTATTCTAGACTATAATCACAATCTATCTCAGGACCAAAGGAGAATGCCGAGAACCCGTACCAATTGCGTCAAAACCAAACGTATCCCTTATTTTATAAATGACATTAACATTTTCTTTAGTTTTACACACCGACGGGATTATAATCAACTAAAAAAATATTTTGTTGATTTGGTTTCCGTCGCACGCCGCCATTAGACTGCAACAACCAATTATATGTATATACCGTACTATGGCAACAAAAATTTATATAAAGTGTTAATATGGCAATAACCCTCATTTTTCATTATTTAGACAGTAGAATCGACTAAAAACTTGTTGGAGATTTTTTGACCCACTCATTTTAGTCTTGGTACCGGGCGCCATACATCAGACGGCATTCTCCTTTCATCCAGATTCGTTCAGCCATTCTGGCGTGATTAAGTAAAGAATATCAATCTTTATAAACTAACACATTTATAATATTACAAGATTCCGCCTGCGGCTTTGCTCGCGTGGTATCGGGAAAAAAGTAGCCTATGTGTTAATCCAGGTCACAAACTATGTATTTTTTTTATTCATCCTTCAATGTCCTACATTACAGTGGTATAGCTTAGGTCTTGTTTAGCTATTATTATTTATTATTCCAAGTTTCATCCAAATCTGTTTAGTAGTCTTTGCTTGAAAGAGTAACAAACATTCATCCATACATCCATATATCCATACTTTCGAATTTATAATATTACTATGTAGGATTGCGATTTGTTGGTGTAGTATATACCATTATAACCATTGTACCACCAACAATCAAACCATTGCGTCTCAGCCAGCAATCCATACCGTAGTCTCAGCTACAGAGTTCATGTGCCAACAACCGATTGGGAAAACAAAAAACACGTTCAAAGGTTTTGGAACAAGAAATTGGCTGTCGTAAACTTACATCATTAGTTACAAGTACATTAACTGCGCTGGCTTTTAGCTAATCACTGCGTAGTTTTGGCTGAGAAGTAATTGCGTTTTAGTTGGTTCCCTTTGAAGTTTTTGCTAAATAAAAAAGAAATAGAACCCAAAAATCAAAATCAATTTAATGACTCGATTCGATGTTTGAATGTTTGCGGTTAAATTATGCTACTTTTGCGTTATGTTTTTTAAATGACTTCAAAAAAGATAGAGGTTCGATGTTCGGTTATATGTATGTTCTATGTATATTCACAGATATAGTTGCGTCGATAGTGGATCGATTTTTAAATTCTTTTATTTTTTGTTTAAAAGAGGTGAGGTTAACGTTTCACAGGTGAACCCATAAGTTTTATTCCTGAGAGGTTCTCCTCTTCTCCTAGAAAACTCAAAAACCTTATCATCACTTGTAATTTGTGTCCTAAGTTGAACATTGTAGTTATATTTCGTTTTAATTTTCAATTTATTAATTTATTTTACTTGGAGTGAATGAAGATATAGTGGCAAGGATTGAGAAAGGTATGCTGCGGTGGCTTGGGCATGTAGAAAGAATTGATGAAAAGGTATATGAAGCGAGTGTGAATGGGACAGTTGGACCGTTCAGTGGCAATTAGATCCGTGCTTTGGAAGGCACGTTAAGATGTTGATCCCGGCTTTTACAGTAGTTAAGCCATGGCGGAGGCCTTTGGGCAGCCTAAAAACTCCGACTCCAGAGTTGGCCACTAGCTCATACGAAGAAGAAAAAGAAGAAGAAGTTGGATACGAAAGCGTTCTCCTCCTTGCGAGCGTTCTCGCAGGCATAACCTACTGTAGTGAGCGCCCATAACTTCGCCAAGCAGACTATTTCCCACTTCGTCCCTTCAGGAACTGAATTTCAAGAAATCTATTCTTGGAGCACCCCAACAGTATGTAAGGAATATATTATTCAAATCTCTAGTACTTACGGTTGTGCGTTGACTGACAGTCAGTGAGTCAGCTTCATTAAACCATCACCACCACTACCACCATCAGTCTATATCAGTCCACTGCTGCATTGGACTTCCTCCTGCACCTCCACTAATGAGAATGCGGGTTGGGGATTGTAGAGAATGGCTTTTCACACCAACTACTGCCCGTTGACGATCAGGGAATTCAGCTGTGCCACTGAGGCTGCGCTAAACCACAATCAACCGGCTGCCAGAGCCCTGTCTGTTATTTCAGGGTGCAGCACGGGTAGGTGGGGTTGGCTTAGTTTCTGAAGATGAGATAGGAACCTCTTACATCCCCTTAAATATATCGCTAATTAAGATTCAATAAGTTATAAATTACCATTTATGCCAAGTGCCACACGTTCGGATTTCCGTTGAATAATTTACTACGAAAACTACTCAACCAAATGCATGTAATAAGAGCAGTAGCAGTTAGAACCGAATTGAAGCGGTTAGCGGTAAATATGCAATGCATTCTGCAATGTGGCACCTAACCGCATTGTAATCAGCAGTTAGCAGCTGATTAGAGTTCCAAACCAACGCTTTATAGTGTATCTGCTTTATTAGCTGTTTTAATGAGCTCTGTAGTTTTATCTACCAATAGAAACTTCTAATAGATAGTTTTGACTGTTCCATTGCAGAGGCTCCATCACGGAGACTAATGAAAAAGTATTCGTATCGTAGACGTAATATTTTAGCTAATGAGAAAGCGGTGATTCTATATAACGCATTGCCAATGGCCAAATTTTTTTCCACAGATATAGAAGAGAACTAGATAAAGTCTTAAAATTCAATACGGCTGATTTCTACTTGCTTATGTCCAATATCATCAGTTAGAAAGGGATGCATACATATATCAATGCGACTTCAAAAAGTTTATCGTACCAGGGTGCTTGAACAAATGTCTATGCAGGTTCATACAAATGCCCTGGTACGAAGTCGCAGAAATCGCATTGAGACAAAGTATGCATCCCTTTCTAGTAAATGATATATGGACATAAGAAAGTAGAGATCAGCCGTACGAGTTAATGTTCAGAGCATAAATGAATTTTAAGACTTCTTCTATGCTTTAGTCATATTTCTTTGATTTTTCCATACGCTTACGATACGTCAAGTTGAAATATTTGTCATAGCTCTAGTGGTTGGTTGCGTTTCTTACCCGTCCTCCTACGTGGTTCACCTAGGTAGTCCACGGGTGGATGTGGGATTTCATTCTGCCTGGGACAAGGCCTGGTTTTACGCAGTAGTTTTACGGCGTAGTACTCTCTTAAAAACTCAATACGAATGAAGGAATAATCATAGATAAATGGAGTCAGTGTTATCTTGGTGGTATTATGGAATCAATTTTTTTCTGATTCCGAGGGCTCGCGAGAAGTTTTCCGAGATATTTCTACACACTCGTCTTTGTTCCCAAAGGATGGTCGATGACGCAAATTCGTAATTCAAACAAGAGTTACGGATACGTTCTCGTTTTCTCGCCATTACATTACAATCAAAGGGGTTTTGCCTTTGATTCTAGACAAAAATCCGCCACCCAGCCCAGAATAGGCCAACGTGAGAACTAGAAGGTGATAAACCTTTTTCTCCTTCTTATCAGATGTACTCACGGGTTCTCGCCGAGAGTGTGGATTTGCTAAAATATGTAGGATCAAAATTATTTACTTTACTGTGTGTAGGTTTATAACTGTGGTGGAATAAAATAGACTAGTATGTACACTATATTCACCAATCTATTTAATCTACACATCATTATTAAAAAGAAGCTAAATGACAAAAAATTTCATATATTATATAAATATAGTTTTCCAAAAAGCATATTAATTTATAGATTTTTTTAAGTGATCGTAATGTATAATAAGCTATAATCATTTATTTAATTTGACAAGCTGTCTATTATTTACCTATAATTGATCATTAATATTTATGTAATTATATACCTAATGTTTGTATGCTTATTAGCAGGAAAAAACTGAAACACTAGATAGTGTGTCAATTTTTCAATATTTTATTTTTTAAAACTGAAACACTAGATAGTGTTTCAGTTTTTTCTTCCTACCCGTTAGAATGTAAAACTTATCCGAATTCACAAACATTTTTTTAATGTTATTTGAAGACGGAACAAGCAAATGGACCACCTGATGTTAAGTGGTAACCATTACCTATAACATAGCATGACATTAAATGAATAATTCATTATTTTTAGTTCACGATGGAATACCTTTACCGGAACCAACGCGGGCATTTTTCGGCCCCCTATAACTTCGTTAGAGCTTACAGCACGATACTGAAAATTATGCCACAAGGACAGCAATAGCACTCGATAAACAAAATATATGAGAGTGTACACTGTGTACACTCATCTTTTTTATTTCACACATTTTTTTAATTTGATTTAATATGGGCCAGTTCTTGACCTCGAGGCTTGTATAGGCAAGAATGAGGTCGACGATGGGGTGAGTTTTCCCAGAAGATGCCTATTAACTCTATTTTTGAAGCCGTTAGGGTCGTAAGTCAATGGAAAAACAGACGCTCGCACCTGATTCCATATTTTAGCAGTGCGCATTATAAATGATTTTTGGAAGCGCTTAGTCCTGTTAAATGGAATATCAACTTGATGCGGGTGGTAGTTAGCAGTGCGTCTGAAGCTCCTATGGAAGAAAGGTGAAGGCGGAACAAGGTCATGTAGCTCCTGTGCACACTCTCCGAAGTACAATCTATAAAATATCGACAAACACGCAACCTCGCGACGATGCCTTAAGCTCTCGAGCCTTGCTTTAGCAAGATACTCTTGACCAATGAGCTTACTATTTAATCTTTTTTTTATGGAGGAATACAATAAATGTGTACAGTACAGTATATAAAGGGTGTCTCTGTAATGACGACATTAAATGAACACACGGGTAGTGCTACTTGTTAGTAATCATACAAAATTAAATCCTAGAGCTAAAGTAAATTTTCCAAAATTTTATTATTCATACAAAATAAATCAAAAATGAGGTAAAAAATTGAATCAAGTAGCAACACCCTGTAAACTCATCTATTTTATTCCACCATAGAATATATTCTCCGCTATCGTACTCGGAACATCTCTAGTGCCCAAGGCATTCTCCACGGAATCGGTTTGGCAGCAAACATCGAATTTCTTGGTACAAAACTTAGATGTTGTTCTAAAGGAACAGACAGTGCATTCTGAACACGCGAACAGTTTGTATGTTTATGCGGTTTTGAGCGGGATCGTTTGTATTAGCTTCTGCTTGCTAATGTTTTGAACTTCTCGGTTCCTTCCTTCTTCCTTCCGTCCTTCAAATGGTTAAATTTCTGAAGGAATGAAGAAGAGAATATTGGTCATGTATGTAACTGCAACATGTATGATTATGTATGTAACTGATTGTAACTTCCGTGTTTTCACTTGAGTTATGTTTTGAGATGCATAGTTTTTCTTTAACATCATATTAATCCTCTACTTAACATTATTGTGAAATTATGAGGATAGATGGATGTATATTTACTCTTTCACGAAAAAAGTACTGATTTTTATGAAACTTGAAATATACATAGTTTTTAACCTGGATAAACATATAGGTTACTTATTATAAGAGAAGCCGCGGGCAGAAGCTGGTAATAAATACAAAAGTTTGTTTGTAAGAGTGTGTGAGTAAAGTATGTTTGTTCCTAGTAAACTCTGGAATGGCTGAACGGATTTATACGGAACTTGAAACATACCTAATAAATGATTTATATTAACACATCGGCTTTTACTTTTTAACCTGGTACCATACAAATGGAGCCACGGGCCGAAGCTAGAAAAATATTTTTGTATGAAAAATGTATAGAAAAATATTTGTGTTGACTCATCCTATAAGCGGCTGACTCATGTTTATGTTATAAGTGGTTTTTAATTGTTCATAACTCACCTTTCCCTATGACCTAGCAGTTACTACCTACCAACTGCAGGCAGCCATGGAGCCTGCGGTGTTCTCGCGGGCGCAACAAGCTTATTACTTTGTGAAGTGTACTTATGTGCCGTTTTGTGGAAATAAACTATATGAATAAGCGTAACTGCTCATTTTTTAAGGGTAAAATAACACAGGTGCTTTATGTAAGTAATTTACTTATCTCGATCGTGTAATAAGTTTTTGGTTTATGAATAAATTGATTGTTATTCTTATTCGCAACCATAGGGCAATACAAAAAAAGGCTCTTATAAAATTTATGTAAAAATCTTTAACAATAATTCCTGAACAAATATACAAAGCAGAGACGAATTCGTTATTTTTATTTAAAAAAATATTCCTTATTTACAAAAGCTATGATGATTTTAATGAAATTTTGACAGATAAAATGAAATATCTAATTGAAGACCTACTTAAAATATACTTACTTAAAATCTAAGATAAAATTATAAAATAAACCTACCTAAAATCTGGATGACACTAAATATATTGAGTACTGATCATTAAATTTATTTATTTACTGAATTTATATGATGTTTTCGTAGTTATTCGAACCAAATAACAAGTCTTTGAATCTGACAATCTTGTCAACTAAAAAGCGTGTTTTTGGGGCTCACTTCAATATACAAGTAGCTCATTACGTCAACCATTGAGCACGCAAAAGACCAATCCATAAAGTAGAGTGACTGCTCGTGCGGCCTGAGATATGAAGATGAATTCCTGTAGGTAATTGAGCAGTACCGACCCTCGTTCGTGTTTTATGTAGCCTCAGAATTATAATTCAAATAAAGTCCGTCCACTTTTCACTACATTTGGCTTTAAGTATGAAGATGTCTTAGTTTACTGGTTATTTGGAACCACTGCCCTTTTTATGGTACTTTAAAATAACACAATCAAATGGCCCAGCTGGGGCCGAAGCACGCGTAGATTATATTTTATTTTTTTGTTTTTGTAATAACACGTAATCATTGACCAAATTTTTATGATGCGTAAACAAGTTAAAATTGTATGTGAGATTATCGTATCGTGCTAAGCCGTGCATAGCCACTACGACATGAAGAAGAAGATCGTGCTTAGGCCTCTGGTGTCGATTGCTTACTAACTACCTATAACAAAGTATTGCACCGTAGGTATGTGATTTCAAGAACGTGCCCTACGATGCAATTCTCTATATTATCTATATTTCACCGGCACACACCTTTCAATCCGAAACACAGCAATGATTTTCATAGTAGAATATGCAAGCTGATGCATTCCCCGGATGAGGCCTTTACAAAGATCCCTACTTATTTTAGTTTGCTTGTAGTCAACTTTTGTCAGTTATCTTTTGCCACTAAAATATATGGCTTATTTTAACTTTCCTTTTAAAGCACGCAATACAGACGAAACAAAGCAATCAGTGCATTCAGCAACTATAGTAGATTAAACGAAATCACAAAGATTTTTCTCAAAACCTAATAATACAGCAAAAAAGCTATAACTTTTCATAAATTGTACCGCGTAAACGTTGTCCATATCCCATCCAACCTAATAAGGACTTGAGTTAAACGACGTGTAAAGGCGAGAGTGAGCCGGGCGGAAAACTTTCCCTTTGTTTCATACCTCAGGAGAACTTTCAATTAGGTAGAAAAAGTTACTTGCTACGTTTCACGTTCATACGGCACGGAATTTTATATGAAACACCGCCTTTTTCAGGTTAACTATAACAAGCCTTCTCTATATCAATGTTTGGAAATATAGACTAGACAGCGACACTCGATTATACAAGAAGTTCAATAGACTTTGCTTACAACAACCACAACAACAACCATCAGTCCAGTCAGTCCGTCAGTATCAGTCTTCCACTAATAAGAAGGTATGTACCTACCCATAATCCCCACGCTGGGCATGCGGGTTGGGGATCGCAGAGCACAGCTCTCTCACCTCGCCAATGCTGCT
Source organism: Horisme vitalbata (assembly GCA_951804965.1). Taxonomy (NCBI): domain Eukaryota; kingdom Metazoa; phylum Arthropoda; class Insecta; order Lepidoptera; family Geometridae; genus Horisme; species Horisme vitalbata. Next base: position 4,998,172 of record OX638094.1, read on the forward strand.
GCCCGTCAGCGGTTAGGGAATTTATCTGTGCTGTGGTTAGGTTGTATGTCGCAATCAACAGGCTGCCAGAGCCCCGTTTTAGTTAGAAGTATGCACTGCGTGAAGCTAGGGTTCCGAAGGTGGCTGTTGGGTTCCCTTATTTCATCATCAACATCAGTCTAGCAGTCCACTGCTAGACGTAGGCCTCCCCCAGTGAGTGCCATTGCGCCTTGTCCTTAGCTCGACGCAGCCTTTCGCAGATCGTCACACCATCTAGCCAGAAGGCGTCCTTCACTACGTTTGCCGTATTTAATTCACTTAAATTCCAAAAAACCTCAATAATTTCTTCAATTTGTTTTCCTTATCACATTTTAAAAAATGTTCGGTATTAAATAATCCGCTTGCCAGTATCATGCACACACTGAACCTCGGAAATTGCTTTATCAACTTTAATTGGAGTCTCTCAAGAAAAAAGTTTTCCAATCTGCCTTTGTGAGTGGCAAAGCTTTTGAAGCTTTTCACAGCTGTTATTACTCATAATTTGTTTAGAACAAGTCGTACTATAAAAATGCCGATGAAATTATAGGCACATGCGGCACCTTCATTTCTCGAATAATAGGCGTAGGGACGCGCAAATATGTGTGTCCTACCAAGACTTTGTTACTTAAGTATAGGTAATGGTTACAACTTTAGATCAGGCAGGCCATGTATTTGTTCCAGCTTCAAGTATTCTAAAAAAGTTCGGTATTTCCGTGGCAAGTTTAACGACCTCTGTGGCGCAGTGTATGCCCGCCTAAATTGCAGAAAGTTGCGTGTTCAATTTCAGAACGAATGTTATTGATATCAAAACTGGTCAGTAGTTTTGGCGTGAAGGAGTAAAAATATTTTACACTAGCTTCGTTGTACCCGTAGAAAAAGTTGCCAATATGTTATTCCAAGTTCAAAACTACACAATGTGCACTTTTATTAAATTTCAGCTTAATCCGTTAGTTTATCTTCACGCTCATTTCAATCACATTTCCACGTTTATTGTTAGTGCTACTAAGGAGTGAAACTTGTTTCCGGCGTCTGATCAGTAAAATCTTTCCAGAGTCTTCAAATTCAGAGTCAATCGGTTTCTTTGAGGTAAGCATGCTTCATATCTTTGACCACATCTTCACCTGTCTCAGGTGTGGTTAAACGCTTAGCTAAATAAAATATCACTCCCATTTCAATCACATATCACCTATTCTATTCCATTCCTTTTCATAATTATGCTAACACCAGCTACCCTGACTTAATTGAAGACCTGAACTGAAGAGGAAAGTGCCAAAGAGGACTTGAAAGGAACTCTTTGAAAGAAACTCAACGAAAGCAAAAGATGCCGTAGAAAAATGTCTCCACTTAAAATGGAAATGGGCCGGACACCTCCAACGAGTTAGAAACGACAGATGGGCCAAAACAACTACAAATTGGTACCCCATAGACAAAAAACGTAGATCAGGAAGACCTGCAAAACTCTGGAGCGATGACATCGCAAAAGTAGCTGAAGTCAGATGGCGCAGGGTGGCCAGAGATAGAGAGAAATGGAGGCAGATGGAGGAGGCTTTTACCACTCTAAGTGGTACTTACACCCTAGATAATATCATAGAAACATAGTAAGTAAATAGATTAAGATAATTATTTAGGATAAGCTAGATAAAATAAATGTTATTTAAGTTATATGTAAGTAAATAAAAGCTTATTTTTATTATTAACTAAATAAACTTGAACGGCTCCAAAATGTCTTCATCCGCTTTATATTTGGCCCACGGAAATGTGACTATGTCTCCGAATTTCGCAATAATCTCAATTGGTTATCTATTTGCCTTCGCCGGAACGCTCATAACCTTTCTCTTCTCTACAGCATATTTTTCGATCCCACTCCTTCATACATAAAGAACGTTTTTAGTTCCTTCACTTCTCTAATTCCCGTTCCTTACGCTCCTCTGAGACCATCCAATGAAAAAATCCTGTTAATTTCACATGAATTTACAGCAGCTCGCTTAAGCTGCAGGCTGTAAAACCGTGGAATGCTCTTCCTGTTCCTCCTTTTATCATTTTGTTATAATTCCTTGTATGAAATAAAGGTTTGGTGTGAAATAAAGTTATATCTATCTAACACTATCTTTTCGTAAACCTTCGCCTTTTTAATATTAGTAGTTTTACATTTATATCCAAACTTAAGGCTTTATGAGTAGGAAGTGTTTGATGGAAAAACATCAAATTGATGCTACCTGACCGTGGCTCCACATTGTTTATTTACGACCCTTTCAGCTTATCCTGTTGGTTCCCTGAAAATATTTATTTAGAAGTTTTATGAGCGATAAAAGGTCTTTTGTATCATTTTGTTTACATTAAAATGTTATGGGCGATCAAAAAAAAAGCGTGAATCACATATGCTAATACTAAATATGCGAAAGTTTGTGTATGTTTGTTCCCACTTAACTCTGTAACGGCTCAAGGGTTTTTCAATGAAACTGGGAATATAGATAGTTTGTGACTTGAAAATTAACTCAGCCTACTTTTTATCCAAGTACCATGTGAGCAGAGTCAAGGGCGGAAGCTAGTAATTTACAAATTTCATTATAACTATCTTATCTTATCTTATCTTATTAGCCTGTCTGATCCCACTGCAGGGCAATTATAACTAATTTTTTTAAAATAAAAAAAAAAGAATTTTGCAAATCGGTTCATAAATGACAGAGTTATGAGCTAACAAACATTTTAAAAAAATACAACCGAATTGAGAACCTCCTCTTTTTTTTGAAGTCGGTTAAAAAGCAAACCTTGACTTTAAAAAAGCATAATAATAAATTACACGAAATAATAATGTGAACCTACGTAAACAGGTAGGTACATGATTTGTTTAATATTTGGTATATATTTTTTACAATCTAAATTTTTGGTCTATTATCAAAAATCCATCGAGCCGTTTAATAAATACGAAAAATAAATGATAATATTTTTTCATATTACGTATTTCTAGTTCTAGTCTATTTCATATTTTCCAGGAGTCCACCATTAACAATGAACCTTTTAAGGAAACGTAAACCAGATATATTATTATCGGCTGATAGAAAGTAATGGAAGGGGGTTTTCCTCTTTAAGTGGGGTTTTCACGATGATGATAGTGATGTCAAGTAAACTAAACTACTATTTTAAAACTTCTAAAAGTCTATTGGATGCATAAATTGTTAGTCATATCTTCCATTATTGAATTCCAGCTAGTTTGGACGCGTATTGGCAAATAATATGGACCGCTGTTCTAGTTGTTCTACGAATTTCCGACCGGGTGCGGTCAACTGCTGCAGTCACACCGAAACTCTATCAAAAATTTCAATAAGGCGAGGCCACATCTATGCGGTGCGACAACGCACTTCAAAAATCTACGACAGCGCACAACGCGTCGTAAACAACCGAATTGAGAGCCTTCTGCTTTTTTAGAAGTCGGTTAAAAATTGTCGTCGTTGATCGCCTCACCGGTAATCTTTCATTGCGTCCGTGTAATTGTTATATTTATTGTAACATGATCTGTAATTGTTACAGTTTGAAAACGGCTAGAAAAATCCTGATGCTTATAATATAAAAAATATTATATAATATAAAAAAATATAAATATAAATATTTCCTTTCTGTTCAATAAGTTAATGTCAAAGTACATAGACTGAGCTTCAGAGTTTGCTTTCTTTAGTACCAAAATATCAGATAAGCAAGTGTTTTCACGTTGACTTTTACGCAAATTTGTACATCGTAATTCACGTGTCTATCACATATACAAGATAATGATTAAATAACATTAATTGTTGTTGCTGTTGTTGTTGTTAGCCTGCACTGTCCCACTACTGGGCAAAGGCCTCCCCTCGAGTTTTCCATTCTTTGCGGTCCAACGCCAATGCCTGCCACTGATAGTCGCAGAAGAAGTCAAGCTCGTCGCACCATCGCTTGCGTGGTCTACCACGAAATAACAATACTTATGAACATAATATTCAGTCCATTACTTTACATCATAATCATATAGTCTTTCAGAGTGTCAGAGTTATTTTAGCAGCGCGACCGCAGTTGCGTTTGCTCAAATATTGTAGTATATGTACCTACATAATTTCATTAGTGACCTACGTATTGCCTTTTATACTACGAGACACACCTAGAGCGAATTTTAAATTTCATTCTTTTAAATTTAATTGTAATTTTAACTGTAAATCATTTTGATAATCGTTTTATTTTTTATCTGTTGGACATCTCTCAGTTAATAATTTAATTTGAGAGACGTGCTCAAAGTAATCTTGGATAAAGTGATATTGCTGGGCTTGATAGAAGTCCATGGACGAGACGAGGCCTTGAATGAGAACTATGGATGAATAAAAGATCAAGGAGTCGTCCACCGGTACGGTAGGTTGACGACATAAAAGGATACGCAGGCTGGATGGCAAAGGCGACTGGCCTATGAGTATTGAAGCGTAATAGTATGATCGTTTCAGTGTGACCTCCAGCTGCGTATTCCAAACTCGTTAATGAAGTGAGATGCCCTGGCCGCATTTCCATTATCAACGAGCGTTGGAGAGATCGAATGAGCGACGTGCTCTCGGAATGGCTCTTGTTGTATTTTACAGTTTACAGGTTCTCGGTTTTGGTTACAGGGCTGGTATTTTATGCTATTTTAAGATTGAACAAGCAAATGGCTCATCTGATGTTAGTTACTGTCAGCTAGTTATGCAATGCATGCAATGCTCTACGTACATCTACTAGAGTCATAGAGGTACTTAGCCTTTATACCAGTCCTGTAATGTACCAACGATACAGGAGATAAATGATCTGTATATATAAATGACTGTTTCGTATATAACATGTAAGAAAACCAAAGCAAGTCACGCTACAAGCGCCTCTCAAATATAAGTGTATAATTAAATCCTCTCCACTCAGTCAGTGCACACCGGCTAATATCATCGCACTAATTAATTTTCCAACAACATTTTACTACCTAATTATTCACAAACTTATGCAAATGATGTGCAAACAAGCTGAAACTCGCATACATCATGGTTAGAACCCACCAATTTAGTGCATTTGCATGTGACCGTCAAGGCGGTGGTTGCTGACAGTGGGCGGGTCTTGTGGCCTGCTGCCGAGGAAACCAAGAATAATAGTGTGTGGTCAGTATTGTTCATTAAAAACCTCGGAACGAAAATATTTGAAAAAAGTTTCTTTAGTATTCTTAATTTAACATGTTCAATACTAGTTATTTATGGGGGATGTTGTCGAAAAAAATACTCCGCAATACAATTCCTCCGTATAATTTTGGCCTACTTTATATTACAAAATGTAGGTATTTATTTCGACAGTCGCGTAACTTTATTAAATAAATGTGATATTTTAAAACATCAATAGACCCATATAAAACGAACCTGACTTGACCTTGAGCATAGACTTTTTGACAGATTTTGTGTTCGCCCTTATGAATACGAAACATACAATAAAATTAATGCAATATAATGTTCTACAAATTTATGAAATTTCAATTTCAAAATATTATTTCAAACAAAAAAACTATTTAAAGTATTTTTATCCTACAAATTAAAATACAAATTCATTAAAATTTATTTTTAAGTAAGTATACATTACTATCCACGCCCACGTGGACACCGCAGGCTTCATGGGCCATCACATACATTGTTTATTTATTCGCTTGTAGAAATGTAATTATAAAAGAAACAAAACCAAACAGTAACTGCTTACAGACTAGCAAACCAATTGGCAAAGCTAACGCAATAGAATACAGACTCGACCCGCTGATGGAAAGCAAATCGCGTTGGCTTATCGCCAAACACGGGACTATTGATTCCCAGTTGTGCCCGTCTTTCAGTGCATCTTCAATGGGCTTCAGTGAGGCTTGTGGATGCTCTGACCATGTCCCAAGTTCTACAGCGTCACGGTTAGTGAGTAAAAAGGCTCGATCCCAGATTTCCATGGAATCATTCTCACCACTTCCATGACTTTTATTTAGATAACAATTCCAAGGATTTACTATTTGAAGTATCAAGGTATACAGTGGTATGGGTATACAGGTATGGGGTGTAAGGTTCCATTTTCATTCACACCCTACTACCTAACAAACGGGGCTCTCGCCAGCCGATTGCAGCATAGCACAGCTAAATCCCCTTACCGCTGACGCAGCAGCATCGGCGGTCCCAGAAACCGTGCCTTCGACTCACAACCCGCATGTCCAGCGGAGGCTATGGGCACATTCCCCTTTTAATCAGGGGATGCATCTCACTACTGGTATAGGCGGTGGTGTTGTTCATGTTGTTATTGTATAAAATCTTCTAGATTAGATGCAACGGTTTACATAGCATTTTGGAATCAGTAATAAGTTACACGGTGTAAGTAACTGGCTTGTATGACAAAAGTAATTTGAAAAGTCTGTATTTTCTAAAGCACTCTTTATAGCAATCGCAAAAGCTTGAATGTAAATTCAATTGACAATAGTTCAGTGCTCTTTACCTATTCAAAGTTAGACCTTGAGCTGGCCTTTATAAAACCCATATAACAAGTCGCAAGCGGTAAGTGAGCGTTAGCGATAACACAGGTTGCTCCAAAACAATGCCCTCTGGACAATGCCCTCAGACAAATTTTAACCGACTTCAAAAAGGAGGAGATTCATAATTCGTCGGAATCTTTTTTTCGACTTATTTTTTATGTAATGTTCACCGATATCGCCGTGAATCGTGGTCCGATTATCAAAATTATATTTTTTCTTGAAAGAGTATACTTCAGAGGTGGTTTCATTTTAATGTAATACCAGAGACACAGGTACTTTTCCCGCAAAACTTAAAAAAAAAACTTTATCCTCGCTTGTAATTTTCTGCCTGAGTCGTTCCCCATGCGGCCGGCACGTTTAGTTGGTCAGCCCATGATTCTAGTTTACTTAAAATAGAAGTATTGTCTAATTACACTAAAAATAAAAAAATAAACTATCTTAAAAAAACGTTTAAGAAAAACACTTTTGCTTCCCTAAAAAGCGAAAAATAAAGTACTACTTATTAGATATTTAATTAAAAGAAAAAAATAAGTACCCACTTATCTGTTTGAAGCCGGTGCTAAGCCATTTAGATAGGTGATAGGCTACCTACATATTTCCGCTCCCACCACATCACATCACCCAACGCGTGAGTGTGGAGGAGGCGGGCGGCCTCTACCTACACGTTGGTACTACACCGATTTGAAACAGATAATTAGGTACCTATTTTCGTCTTTGAATTAAATATCGAATTAAGTTTATTTTTCGCTTTTTAGGGCAGCAATAAGAGTTTTTTTTTAAAGGCGTTTTATTTAAATTTCATTCTTAAGTTGGCGTTGCAAATAGCACGCTGGTCCAGTCAGCCAGCTCAGACCTAAAGCGATCCAAGATAATACAAATCTATATATTTAATAATAATACATATATATATATATATATATATATATATAATAATAATTATTATTATATATTTAAATCTATATAATCATGCCTATTAATGCCGTTAAGCAGCTGTGCTGTGTTTCGGTTTGAAAGGTGTGGTTGCCGGTGAAATTACAGGCACAAGAGGCTTATGATCTTCATGACTCAAGTTGATGGGCATTGCATCGTAGAGCACGTTCCAAAAACGTGATCTACGATGCAATGCTTTGTGATAGGTAATGGTTACCACTCAACATCAGGTGGGCCATTTGCTTGTTCCTTCTTCAAGTAACATAATTTTTAAAAGAAAAACAGCTTTTAGCTGTATTACATTTTGTACACAGTTCCTTATACATTGTATTACAGGGTACTGCAGTATCATTCCTATTTCCCATTTATTGAGTTCATTTACAGAAAAACCTTCACTTTGATCATTGCTACGCCCAAAGTGGGTAATTATTACTTTACTATTTAACAAGGAGAATATGAATATGTAAACTTCAGAAGTTTACATATTAATATTTTTATTGTTAAATAGTATATATTAATAGTACATGCATAGCTAACTACCTTTATTCAACATAAAAAGAGCAATTAAATACAATTCAAAAACTGTAGGATTGAAATCCTTGGATATACGTTAGTTTTTGACAACATGTATCTTTTGAGACTATCATGGTTGTGTTACAACGATTATTAGTAATAAAACTAATAATCGTTGTAACACAACCATGAAAAACATCAACGAAAACCAAAACTTGTGAGTTTCATGTTTTCAGATATAGCAACGCAGTCTAATGCGCCATGAGATAGCATGTTCATTCATTCCGAAAGCGTTTTATTATTTTTGGGGTTCCGTACCCATAGGAAAAAAAGGAAACCCTTTTACACAATACACCTTTACAAAATATACACCTATGCGTACAACAAATACAAAAACAGAATAAAATAAATTTATATGGGGCCTCTTACACAACAAACGTGATTTTTTTTGCTGTTTTTCTGTCACCAGGATGTATCTCATAAACTGGGATAACTAGAAAGTTGAAATTTTCACAGATGATGATGATTTATATATCTGTTACCACTATAACAACAAATACTAAAAACAGAATAAAATGAATATTTAAGGGGGCCTTCCATACAACTAATGTGATTTTGCCGTTTTTTACTCAACATTAATGTGTAGTTGTATATTCACTTCATTAATAAATATTTAATTTTAAATTAAAATAAAATAATTTATGGGGAGCTCCCATAAATGTAAAGATAATGTACGGAACCTTTGGTGCACGAGTCCGACTCGCACTTGGCCGGTTTTTTTTCTTATATCGAACATCATGACTACAAGCTTTCAAACGAAATCCAGTGCTTACTTACTCCACACAGTTTTGGATTAACACATATCGAGAACTAAAAAGTTAAGACTAAGAAATAAGCAGGTGAAAAGGCAATAAATTAAGCCAATTCGTTATCGCTTTAATTGCACATTTGGAGCTAGTAGCGAAATAATTAGTCAACTGCTAACTGCTAAACGGTTATTTAGTGTCGCAAACGGGCCAGACTTTGTATCAGACACACTGAGAGACATTCCGACATAGAAAAAAAAGTTATTGTAAAGTTGTCGGCAGCTCAGAGAATTAGTAGAATTAGTATTAGCTGACCGATAACCGTTGGGGTAAATGAGTTTTTGAGTGGATACTGCAGCTCAGCAAACGTAGTGTAGGATGGCCTGCAGCTTAGATGAATTCAAAATCTAATTCATAGAAGTGATGATCCTGTGAACGGGTGCTGGTAGAAATTGAATGTTCGAGCTGAGGACAAGGCGGAATGGCGCTCATTGTGGGATACCTATGTCCAGCAATGGACTGCTATAGGCTGATAATGATGATGATTTTGGAAACATACGGTACAAACGAAAAAAACAAAATTACACATAAATAAATCTTACACCTAGTTTCCACTACAAACATTGCGCGTAAAAACTAGTGAACAGACCTACTAAGATAAACTTTAAATGTAGGTATATAACACTTTTACATGTAGAACTTAATTAAAAACAAAAACAAACAAAGTAACATAAAAAAAGAAGAAAAGGACGGCTTTACGATGATAATGATGATGATGATGACACTCAGAGAAAATAAAATTCTAATAAGTATCCACATAATAGTAAGATAGTTGGTGTGGACCAACCTATCGAATAATATTATTACAATTAGGAGTGGTGTGATAGGAGGCGTACTGTACCCAAGAGGGAAGAAAAGGGGCATGTTATAATTAATTTAAGTAAATATTACCACCCAAATCAATTCAATTCAAATTTTGATGATTGACCACGTATTTTTACTTCGACTAGTAGGATTTGGTCTTATAAATTCAATACCAGAGCCAGCTACTAGCCCATACACTGGAAGATTGACTGATGATTTATGGTACTAAAGTTAGCTATCCGCCTTTGTTATGGGAGGTCCATGGCCAGCGGTGGACTAATATAGCCTTTGGTGTATTATACAACATCCATTGCTGTTAGCATTCATTGTCAGGAAGAAGGCCAATAGCTGTTAGATAGAGAGAAAACTAGCTAGATTATTTTTATGCTCTCAGTGTGTACTATCTAAGGGTTTGGGTACCCCTAGATGGTGCCGTAGCCAGCACGAGCAAGAACGAAATGCATTTGGCTAAAGTCCAAAGCGTAAGAAAACCTGTGGGAATCGATCTAGCAACGCTCACGTAAAGGCTTACATTTGGCAAGCATAAACAGCGTTCCGTTACCGGCCGTATCATGGCACATTTGAAACCAAGTGCATACTTTCTTAAGGCAATGGGTGAAACAACTAAAATGAAAATAATTTGTAATACATAGTAAATGACCGCCGACGGGTGGTCGGTGGTGCGAGAAGCAGTACCCTGCGATCCCCAACGTGGTGTTATGGACATATAAGGGGGGTTAGAGAAGGCATAAGTCCAGCAGTAGACTGATATAGACTAGTGTTGTTGTTTCTTGTTGATAGTAAAATCGTCATTATGAGAGATTATGTACAAAAAATGATTTATGATTGTACCAATTTCGTGTAATAATTGAATATTGTAGTGGCTAGAACTAGAAAAAGAGTAGTGTGATACGCTATATAATTTTATTGTTCTGAAAAAGTAGTATATTATATCCAAAATACTTTACAGATTATACTTAAGTAGCCATGAAATTAGTCTATCTAGAAGTATTATATCTAATCAACCTGTTTGCACCCACTGATGGGTATTAGCGTCCTCAATAATACTACTTCTTTTTTTGTCTTTTTTCTCATTGTTATTTTTAGGTTATTATTTAAATTACTTTATAAGTATTTCTCAAGCTTTGATACATGATACAGACGATGATAGCACTCAAGTTACGTTCAAAAAATACAAAAAGATGCATAAATTTTTAAAAATTATAACTGACGAGGTACTATCAGGTAGGTAATGCACAAATTCCATCTTCACGTATTATTAATAATAAAAAATATCTATAATTCTGCATATGTGCCAATCCAACTACCGGCAACAGTAACTGTAGGTTATTTATTGGCCTCGTAAAATATGCTTTACAAGCCGTAGTGATTGCTGGGTAGAGGCCAATTTGTGATGAAGCTAACATCTATATCGACATGGTGACAAGATTTTTTTGTAAAAAAAAACTATTTAAATTTTATTTAAAATATTCACACTACTTGAACACACTCCACCAATACTGTTCTACTATTTGTGCTGATTGAGTATAATTGCCATAAATTACTGATATAATAATCCTAACCAAAGTAAAGTAAAGAAAATTCTTTATTAACAGAAACATTATAGTACACTTTGATTATTTATTTTTATTTTACACCAATTCGTAACGCGAACAAACAGAGAAGAATTGGCAAGAAACTTAGTGGCTTATATTTGTTAACGTCATTTTTTATTTTATTTATTCTTAACCTAAATATTACATTGTTTTTGAGGGGTTTAGAGACAGTTTCAATCCAAGCTTTTTTTTACAAAAATGAATGCAAAAGTGAGTAACTTCGTTAGTTTATTACACTTTCACTCATGCAGATACACCTGGAGACGCGATTGGCAAAAGTAGTGTAGGACGCCCTCCGGTCAGGTACAGACGACCTGCAAAAGGCTGCTGGTGGAAGCTGGAGTGACGAACTACGTATAAAATTATCAATTACGTGGTTTCCATAACACAAGCTCTGCTTAGTTTTAAAATGGATGATGCTATGTGATAGTATCCAGCATAATTTATTATATGATCTGCAGAAATGTGTCTTAGATTTGGGTATTTTGTAAGTTAAGTTATGTAATTATATAAAAATATTTATCTAGTTTAAATTATGTTGTGAAAAAATGACAAGCACTATTTATTTATTTGTGTCAAACAGTAGACTTTGAAAAGCAAATTATTAACAATCACTGATAAAAATTGCTGATAACTACCTACCTTTGCAAGTCTTATCGACAACAAAACCTTTATATCGTTTCGTTTTGCTGAAGCTCAAAGAATTCCGTTTAACATTCCTCCAAGGTATTAAAGTCTTAAGAACTTGTTATAACAAAAAACTTTGCTAGTCTAGTGAGACGGGCTAACTAATTGGTCTGATTACTAGTTCTTTTTTAATTAAATTGAGCTTGAAATTCAGCGTTAGGGAAATAATAGGGATGTTTCAATATTCCTCTTTTTTTTCGTATGAGCTATATTATTAATTATGAGTGGAAACATTCTATATTGAAGTTACGCGACCGAAAGTTCGGCATGATTACGCCTGCAATGCTATTTGAATTACATTATGCTGAAATTACGTTGCGTTATGGCGTAAAGCCGAACTTGTCAAAATCGGCTATAGTGTGTTTAGACACTAATGGCCTTACTTATGAGCATCTTTTAAAAGATAAACGATGCTTAAACTATTGCCATCTCAATCCGCTGGATTATGACAAACAGTGACAGGGCTAACTTTGAGCATTGATTAACTTTAAGTAGCGTTCATAAGTAAGGGGGTTAGTGTTACGAGTGCTTGAACGAAACGCATCCATTTTTTATTTTGAACCCACGTAATCCTCCGCCATAGACCTGTCCAAACACAAAACAGCTTTCTCGCTCTAACTCGCGCTACCGGTGACCGCTGAGACTAGCCCGACGGCTTACATTTAGGATTTTATGTTGTTTTTAATGCAAATATAAAGTTTTCACTGAAGTTTTCGTGTTTCCAAACATTACCAACAACCCTGAGAGACCATCACTATATAGGTTATATTATTTTTACACAATATTTTAGCTGATTGATGTAGAGAAAATATTCCCAATTCATGGTTTTGTTATGTATAACATTTAAATAAGTATTGTAAAGATAAAAGTTTTAAACATACGTTAAATGTAATAATTCCCTTACTAATAGTATAGTTTTCTCATTCTGTAAGCAATGTGATACTTCATCATATAAAATTATTTACATTTGATAGTTCGCTAGTGCCCAAAGTAGGTTTCGTGGATTCAGATATTAGTTTTAAACTCAATCAGTTTTCGTTTTAGCTTTGGTTAGCCTCGTTTTGTTTGGTCGGTCGATGTGATTGCAACTCAGTTGGTTTTGAGAACCAAATCCTATAGACCTCATACCTAGTAGACAGCTTAATAAGTACTTTATTTACCAGCGTAGTATACACTGATTCACACAATTGATTAATCATTAAGATAAAAAAATACTAGCTAAGTGTTACTATAATTATGGGTAACAGACAGACAGCTTTCCACCTGCGCCTTAGCTTGTGGTACCCGGATATTAAATAGCCTATATGTTATTCCTGTCCACATAATATGTACGTACGAATAGATTTAATCTAAATTTCATCAAAATTCTACAAGGTTTTACTAAGAATTTGCGTGAGAAAAAAACACACTAACTTTCGTAATTAAAATATTAGTGTGATTGTCAAATTTCAAGTTTAAGCTACACATTCAAAAGAATACATTGAAACAATTTTAAAGATATTAGTGTCAACACGTCTTTATTAGCCTTGATAATCTAATTAATTTAATTAGCCAGCTTATGCCTAAGGTAAGTATTGTGTACCTTGTGTTCCTTTTGCTTACTGTTAGATACAAGATACAAGATATTTATTGTTCGTGGAAACTAGGTACAATTGATATCATAGTTAAAAATAAACTTATGTTAGTCTAACTAGACCCGCCAGTAAAGCGTTCAAACATTTACCTACATGAAAGCACAGAAAAAGAAAACAATTAAGTACATAACAAGATTAAAAAGTGTGTCAAAAGACAAAATAAAATTTCAAATTTAATTATGTCATTAATTAAATTTATCATTTAAAAATTGGTCTACAATATAATAAGCCCTATCCCACAACATCTGGTTAGAGAACTTTTAAATATATTTATATTAGTTAGGCATCTAATGTGTTGAGGAATATAGATAAAGACATTTTTGTTCGGAAAACAATAAAAAAAAAAACATGTTTATATCTCATATGGTTTTACTACCTGCGTTTGGCAAGTAGGGCTAACCAAACTGTTAATATCATTTGGGTTAGTAGCCCTACTTGCCAAACGCAGTTAGTAAAACTTGTGTTTTGGAAAAGATTAAAAGTAGGGCACGACTTTTTGAAATTTAGTAGCCTCAAATGAGATGCGGAATTGCGGATTCGGGTAACAAATACAAATACAAATACAAATATATTTATTTACCAAAAAACAGATTACAAAAGATAATAATTTAACAATGATTGCATGATCTGCAAATATCTGTATTGTTATAATCTCCGATATTTGACTATGTATATTTACTTTATATGCGCCTGTTGATAGTTTGTTTAATGAGGAAGTAGCTGAGGCGTGTACACTATTATCATATTATATTCCATACTACACCTAAATTAATACGCAAGGTAGTAATTGGACAGTATAACATGATTTTGTAGCGATAATTTACACACGTTATTCTATTGCGTACAAACTAATGAGTAGAAAACACGGACCGTGTTGGCGTAAATATAGATTTTCACATTATTATTAGTGTAAAGTGATTATGCCAGAGGCACTAGACAACCATTCAACGCACGCAAAAAAAAAAACAAGTATCAACAGTCCACTGCTGCACATAGGCCTTCCCTAATGAGCGCCATTGCGCCCTGTCTTGAGCTCGACGTATCCAGCTTCTATCATAAATTGTAATTATATATTTTGTGTTATTCGGTCTATCAAGCTAGAACAACGAAGTATAGATAATCTTAAAACAATTTCGATATATTTTATACAAGTTCCATCTCCATTGAAGTAGAACTTCTTAGCCATTTTTCTCTTGATCGCTGCAGGAAAGTATAAAATAGTGACTTGTAAAAGTGATCATAGATCGTCATCTTCATTAGCCTATCCACTGTAGGGTAGGCCTCCCCTAATGAGCGACATTTTGCTACGTCCTCAGCTCGACGCATTCATGGAACTATTCATACTAATAATGCTACTAATAGTAATTTTGGTCATACACCATGCTGCTTATCATCCAATCAGCGTGACGCTGCAGGCTTGATCCATCCTGCATTTCGTCCGTAGTATATAACTACACACAATTAACTATCATGAAAATCCACGCCCACCCACAGTCAGTTTTACTTAATCCAATCGGTAGTGTCATGCCGATTGGACGATGTATTGATCGTGTATGGCCACCATAATTAACAAAGTAACTTTCACTTTCCCTTTTACCACTATAATAGTGTGTTTCTCAAGAGTATTTACCCTAAGGGATTTCCCTTGAGAAAGACGCATGCTGGGATAAATGCGACACTTCCGTGACCTGATTATTTCTATTCTCAGGACTTAAGATAACAGAGGGTCGTATTATGAAATTTCCTCTAGAATTAAGTATGCAAAGTGATATAACGAGTCAGGGTGCTGCGAAGTAATTTGGTTTCCTTGCTAGTTATTTAAATTCTAGTGCTGGAAGGATTTAGCAAAAAAGCTTTGAAAACCGACAGAGAGAAGACTAGTCATATTTTTGTAGTAAGATTGAACTAAGGTTGTGAGTAATTAATATTAGTATTACCTTGATTTAAAATACGTAAGGTGTAAGGGGTTCCAACCCCCATCTCCGGAAACCAAGCCAACCTCACCTGCACGTGTTGCACCCTGCTAACTAACAAACGGGGCTCAGGCGGCAAGCTGATTGCGGCATAGCACAGCCTAACACTGGCACAGCTAAATCCCCTGGCCGCCGACGGGCAGCAGCGTCGGCAGTGCGAGAAGCTGTATCCTGCGATCCCCAACCCGCATGCCCAGCGTGGGGATTATGAGCATATCCCCCTTCTTATAGGGGAGGCCTATGTCCAGCAGTGGACTGAATAGGCTGTTGTTGTTGTTGTTGTATGTATTCATAATTTTAAAAAGTTTATTTACATTATTTTTTTCTTCTTCTTCTTCTTCTTCTTCTTTCGTATGAGCTAGTGATCAACTCTTATTTATTATTACATAATTGGAGTTTTTTTTTTAACTTGGTATAGAAAGTGTGGAAACTATCTATAATGCTTTTAAATGATAAAGACTGGCATGAGTTAATTCAGTTTATTCATAATCCACAAATTTTAATCCAAAAATTCATCCACATATTGGGTTTGGTTCGTTATAAGTTTCTGAAATTCTTTATTAAAATAATCCGTTATCATATTCCATACGTTTATCGAATACCAAATAAGCACACCAACCGAAAATACTAAACGAAAAAATAAACCAAGCATTGTTAAAAATATTTTCCCAAAAAAAGATCTGATATTTTTATAGTATTTTTAATCAAATATTTCGGATAAAAACAATGTTGTTCTGGGAATTTTGTTAATCTGTTTAAAATATAATAAGAGTTTGGCCGTCTTATTAATTCTATAAAATTTTATGTCTATAATTAGTAAAGTGATTTAATATTATAAAATAATATAATATTTCCTTTAAATATTTTGCTTAAATTGTTAGCGTGTGACTAAATAAATACGTACGAGTAATTTTCCTCTGAAAACACGGTAAATTACGAAATTATTATATTTTATTATTCACGAAGTATAGTGAATGTTAGTTAAAAGTAGTCCAACTTTTTAAAATTTTCAAGCCCAATCTAAAACCTCGTCACCATAAAACATTTCGTACAAAATACCGAAGACCGTCTGGATGTGTGGGTAGACTATCGTCGTAAGCATAACAATACTGTTCGCTATAACGAACAGTTTCATAGTATCAAGGCCATCTGGAGATCTGAAAAAAAATCAAAAAACGTCAGCCATGATATATTTTCATCCCATAGACGGTGAATTAGAATTCGTATGGTGACCCAAAAACGGGGGAATTTACAACCAAAGGTCAAACAAATTTTGTTCAAAGACTTAGAATTTTGTAGGTTTTTATTGGCGTGTAAAGTTGCGCCATAATTTAACCCAAAAAATTGAGAGGCAACCCTAGCACAGCTGATTTAGTTAAACTCCGTCCTTGACCTAATGATTATGATAATTGTATCTCTTTAATTTTAGGGCTGCCTCACCACACAAAGATATGCATAAAGTTTCTATTATGTCAAATCACGTATTTTTATGTCAGGCTCACATACGTTTTGCAGAAGCACTGACACAACAACGGTCAAATTCAGGAAAACATACTAATTTAACTCACCCTGTATACAGAATGTTCTTGGATAAAGTACAATGTCATAATTAACATGAATTATCTTTTCTGTTTTTTAACTATAATTTGTGATCTTTTTTATAAACTACTAAGTTAGCAAACAGGCATACGGTCCTCCTGATGGTAAGCGGTGCCCGTAGCCTATGGACGCCTGTAACACCAAGAGATATTACATTTGCGTTGCTGACCCTTTTCAAAATTTTAAAACACCCATTTTGAAACGCTGCATATTGTAGTCTCTCGGGAAAACCTCGGCAGGGAGACCATTCCACAGCTTGATTGTTCGCGGGAGGAATTTCCTGTGGAACCTCACAGTGGGAGAAGATATATGTGGCAATGTATGTGGATGATATCTCAGCCGATGTTGAGTGGTGCGAAGATAGAAACAAGCAGCAGGCACCGTCTCAAACAATTCTCCGGAACACTCTCCAATATACAAGCTTATCCATTATATAAGATCTAAGGGAGGAACCCTTTTCGAGGTTGCACTTTATCCAGAGACAATAAACTATTATTTATACTACACTAGCGACCACCCCGACTTTGCACGAGTGTAAACTATACTTATAAACCTTTCTCTTGAGTCACTCTATCTATGAAAAGAAACTGCATCAAAATCGATGGCGTAGTTTTAAAGATATAAGCATATATAGGAACAGACAGAAAGCGGGAAGCGTCTTTGTTTTATACGATAAATAAATAAATATATAAGTAATGCTGGACGCTATCACACAGCATCATGTAGCCCCAAACTAAGCAGAGCTTGTATTATGGGAACCACATGATTAATATACTACATACATACATTTTTTTTGGTAAATACTTGCATATCATACACAGAAAACACCCGCGATGTTGTGATTATATTTTACTGTTGAACTTACTTAAGCCATCCACCGAATCCTTGGTCTTCCTCGTCCAAACTGGTTACTGCCGGTGGGCTTTCAGCACTATCAGGCTCTTTATCAGCAGCTGTTTTCACCGTTTTCCTTTTTGCAGCTCCATGGTTTAGTTTTTTCTTCATAATAGTTCTACAAAAATACAATCTGTATTAGGTACGATAGCTAGTAACGCATGTTAACTTTGCTAGATTAGGAACCTGATTCGCCTCTTCTCGCAGGGCACCCAATGAAAAATGTTCCTACATGGTATTTAAGGTAGGTAAGGTAGGGGCTATAATATATTTCGTCTTAATCAGTAGATTTGGCATCTATAAGGAACAAATATTTTACATTTCATATCTTTTTTACAAACATTCGCATTTATAATGTTAGTAAATTTTTTTTTTGTAAACTATCACCCAGCGTCATGTAGCCCAAAACTAAGCAGAGCTTATTTTATGGGAACCACATGTCTGATAAACTACTTATATATATTTTTTGTAAATACATACATATTATACATAGAAAACACCCAGACCTGAGACAAATATCTACAAATAACGCAAACATTTATCCCGCGGCGGGAATCGAACCCGGAACCTTCTGCCTGTCAAACGGACCTTCGCTCACTGTATTGAAATTTTATGAAAAAAAGGCCAGTACGACTTGGGATGCGCGTTGATTGTCGTTCAATCGGCTTATTTACATGTTTAGCTTTTTTACAGGTTCAACTGAACAGGCACACTTCGTGCCGCCTTAGAACTAAAAAATGTTGTTTTACTTATTAGTTGAAGGAAATTCAGTTTTTTTGTAGACTTATCAGTCCTCAGTTCCTACAATGCATAAGGTTTTGACCAACTTAACCACTATCACTCTCGCCCCCAATCCCGTCAAAAAAATCATTGAAAGTCAATCCGTTCTCGAGATAACATGACAAAGCCGTTTGATACAAAATTTATGCGAAAATGAATTTTCCTTTTCGTGATTTTTTTTTTCAATGTTGTATTCTGTTATTCAGTACGGAGATAAATCCAAAAAAGTAAAACAGGAAAATTTGGTGAGCAATTTTTGAGTTATAAATAGTGTAACTAATCTGACTTTGTCTTTTAATTTTGGAAAGACCTATGCAGAAAGCTCCTCCAAATTTAAATACAAAGAAGTCTTTTCTGACATTCATTTTAAAAACTATATTTCATTTCATCTTGTCTAACAGGATCTCACTAAGAATAGAGATTTTCTGTGAACAATGTCTCACTCAGAGCAACGCTAAAGTGAGGGGTGCATTCTCAGAACTGCATCGGATTCACCGGAAGTTTCAGTTCCATCCTAGTATAATTGGCATATAGAAACGCTAGCTGAGTTATTATGCTAATAAGTGTCTGTTAAGTAGGTTTCGTGAAACGTGAACTTTCTGACATACCTAAGTAACTACGAGCAGATAAAGCATTGTGTTATTTTAGACTAGAAAGCTGCACCCTTATTCCCTATGACTAAACGCAAACGTAATACGCCTCGTTACAATATCTGCGTGGAATTTGCGTGTTTGTATTCTCTATGCCCATGTAAACTTTCTTAACGTGACGCCACGCGCTATGGCGTGTTTTGAAGACGGTTGTGTTTGAAGCGTTTGTTTTTCCATCGAATTACGACCCTAACGGCTTCAAAAAGAGAGTCAGTAGGCATCTTCTGGGAAAACTCGCCCCATCGCCGACCTCATCCTTGCCTATGCAAGCCTCGAGGCCAAAAGCTGGCCCATAATAAATAAAAAAAAGAAAAATATCAGGTTATGAAGTCACACGTTATCGGCAAGGAATCTGTTTTGTTTCATAGAAATTATGGGCCCTGCTGTTTTTGTGCTAAAAAGGACAAAATTTAAACAATTTATTTTTAATTTAATTATTATTTTTAAAATTAAATATAATAAAAAGCTTCTTCTGCATGTTCTAAATGAGACAATAATACGGTTTTCTTCTTTTTTTTTATGAGCTAACCACTCTGGTGTCGAAGATTTTAGACCACCTCCTACATGGCTTACCAACTGAAAATGCCGAGAGCAATATTTACGCGCCTTCTGAAGCACGGAAGAACTCCGATCTAAATGCCACTAAACGGTCACACATCCAAGTAGCTACCAGGCGGAGTGCTTAACTTAAATGGAAAAAATACCGAACGAAGCCATGCCATGAGCGCTTCTCTATACATAGCACGATACGAATCGTTGACAAGGCTTTGATGCGATCATGGTTAATTTGCGTTTTAGCTGAATTTTTAGCGATTGAACCAGCTCTATTTTATTATTGCTGAGTCAACATTTTTGGGATTTTATAAAATCTCAGCTCTATTTTGTTGTGAAAATTATTTCTTCTTCTTCTTAGTATGAGCTAGTGATCAACTCTGGTGTCGGAGTTTTTAGGCCGCCCGAAGGGCTCTGACATGACTTGACGACTGAAAAGCCGGGACCAACATCTTAAAGTGCCTTCCGAAGCACGGAAGCGCTCAAATCTAAATGTCACTAAACAGTCAGCCATCCAAGTAATGACCGGTTTTGCTTAACCAAGGTGAGCTGCTAAGACCACCGAAGTTAACCACGCCACGAGCGCTTCAACGCTTCGCACGAGTGAAAATTGGTACAATGTTGTACACAAACAACGCAGTACAAAGTATTACTTTTACAACTAAAGTTGGTAAAGTTGGTCAGCCATAACATGTCAGTGGCACTAGGTATCAGTTTGTGGCGAATTCTTATCATTTCAGGATCCAGTAGCGGAAGAGGGAGGCCTTGGTCCAGCAGTGTACTGCTGACGATGATGATGATTACTGGAAGAAGAAAACATTTTGTTCTGACCTTACCTGGCGTGAGACAAGGGCAAGAGAATGGTGATGATGATGACAAATAAAAACTATTGAATCGACGATTTTAGAATATTTTGCTATTTATTTCATTGACGAGTTCAGCTACCTTTCCGTTCAAATCAGAGCGTAAACCTAAATCATAAACTAAAAAAACGGACCGATTTACGCCTAAAAATATGAGCAAAAAAAGGATGCAACACAAAAGTTTCGTTAAAAACTATTGAAGCCGTTTATTCGAGCATAACTTTTTGAATCGCCAGTCTGAATTGAGCTATTTTTTATTTTAGTTATGAATAGTGACGAGTGCCGGCTGAAGTTTGAATCATTTTTAATGGCGTATGACAAAACTACACATCAGTGCTAACTTTAGTGGTAAATACTATTTTTGAATCTTGTTTTCTGAACTAGAAGTTTACTTCAGCCTGGAACTTTTAATTTGTTAACGAACGCCATGTGTCTGTCAGTGAACCTTATAATTATTATTCAGCCATTTTGATCCCGATGCAGGGCAAGCCACACTGCCCACAAGTGGTCGGACATTTGGCAGATATGTCCAGCCCAGTTCCACTTCAAGCTGGCGGCTTTATGGCCAACATCGGCAATTTGTATTTTGGAGCGCAGTATGCTGTTTCTCACGCGGTCAGACAACTTGACTCCTAAGATGCTGCGCTCCATGACTCGCTGGCACACCTCTAGGGCGAAATTTTGACGTTTAGTCAAAGACCAGCATTGTGCGCCATATGTCAGCATACGAAGAATGCACACTTCCATGAGTTTCCTTTTAAAGGAGAGTGGCAGTTTACCCGTCATCATCTCTTTCATTGACCAAAAGCTTCTCCAGGCGTTTTCCGTGCGAACCTTATGAGTAGAGTTCAAATTTTCAAATAGCGTATTTTTATATTGCCGCTATAACAACAAATAAAAAGGATTTAAAAAGCCATTGTATTATATCAAGAACAGTACGGAACGCTTTGTGTGCAAGTACGTCTCGAACGTTACCGGATCTTCTAAATACGTCTGAAATTTATTTTGAGACTAGTTTTGTGAAAACGAAATCACTCAACTTACACTGCTGAATTGTCATTGGTAGAATACCATTTATTGATAGACCCAAGACTTGATTTTTAAGGAAAAGAAGCTGGAATTGAGTTTATCTGCATTTCATTTTTTAAAAGTGTAGGTTTAGTTCAATCTTCTAACTTGTTTTTGTACTACAGTGTTTTCTATTTATGATAATAATATGTATGATAAGTATGTATATATATATATGCAGGACGTAATCACACAACATCATGTAGCCCCAAACTAAGCAGAGCTTGTATTATGGGAACCACATGATTGATATACTACACATATATTATTTATTTATTTTTATTTATTTACAAACCTAAAAATGACATAACGGATTTTAAAAATTATTTTTCCTTTAGAAAGCTACATTTTCAGCAAATAACAATACCTAAAATTTATTTTTAAAAATTTACGAGAATTGCTACAATGTATACCCAGGGTATCAAAAAAATTTACTTAATAATTAATTATATCGCGTGCTTGAAATTGTTAAGTAACACATATTCATTCATTCATCAGATAATTTTAAAATTGAACGCTCAATCCTATTACATGAATATATTAGATACATACTCAACATTGAAAATAAAGAAAAATGGCATTGTGTTTGACGATTCATGGTCCATCTAGCAGTTCCATGAAAAGATTATGACTTCCACTGGATAGGTGCCTGCCTCTTTTTTATTTCGCAAATACCTGTTTAGGACTCCGCGTGAATTAACCATACCCAAATAACTACAAGCAAACTAAGTAAAAACCAGAAAAACTTAAAGCCCAAGAAAAGGATAACATTTTTGAAAATAATTTAAAGGAAATGCTATTATAAAATATATTATTATCTTGACGAATTTCTAAATGACTCCAATAATAATAATAACAATCAGTAATTTTCAAAGTATACAAAGTACCTACCTTTTTAAAATATTGGTCTGCTCCTACTCACTGTTTTGAACACCCTAACTGGGTACATATTATGTATTGATCTTTAATCTAATCATAACATCTGACTGAATTTAAATGTTCCAACATATGTAAAATGATTGCAATAAATATAGAATACTGAATACTGAATACTGAAGTTGCGAGTAGATCAGCAGTCAGCACGTAATTAATAACCCAAACGTCGCCAAAACCAGCACTTACAAAAACACTTCTCCCTAACCAAATTAACATGAAAAACAAAGAACAAGTCGACTTACGTTAAGAAAACAAAGTTCCACATATGGCGCCCTAATCAAATATTATTTGATTCAATATTACCTGCGCGGGTGTGAAGAAACAGAAGCACGCACGGTTCCGCCACTCGAGACTAACAGACCTAACGAACCACATTCAGACAATGGTGGTGGAGGATAGCTGGTTCACTCATGTAGTTAGTGGTCATTTTTAAGCGGTACTGTGACTAATCCGTAGTTTTTTTTTATTACCAGTAAACGACGTGAGGGATTTCAGAAATTACAACAACTTTTGGATTGACAATTTATTGTTCGCACATGCGCATCTGTGATGAACTAGTTAGTCTTTCTCTTTTCCACTCATGAATGATTCATGTATAGCCATCCTTGTTTATATCTCTATTTAAAAAAAAAAACAAACTCTGGGTTGATTTAGATCAACGTCGCTGTGCTTCTAAGAGCACGATAAGATGTTGATCTTAGTGTTTCAATATTTAGGCCACTAGTGAACTACAAAGAAGAGGAAGTATAATAACTATGTGAGTGCTGACTTAGCCCCATTTTGTACAATATTTTCCTTTTTACTTACATTACACTAAATAGTCTGTCTTATGCTTTTTTTTTTTAATTGAAAATGATTTAGTTTTACAAAATAATCGGAGAGTCTGGAGTTTTCATATATAAGTAAATTATTATAGCAAAAAAATATACTACTGCTGTATACGATACTGATATTCTGATTTAAAAGAGCTTTGCTGTATGTTTATGTTAGTTGTTCATTATGTATTTTCAAAAAAAAAATGTAAGTAGTGTTACCAGTTATGTGGTTCTTAAAGCTCTGCTTAGTTTGGGGCTGCGATATTGTGTGATAGTGTCCTTTATTTATATATACCCACACAAGATTGATAAGTAGTTCTAAGTTGTAAACACAAGTGATCATGCCGTTCTATAAAGCCTACGATCCACCGAAGCCCCTCAAACGCTGATCGATACTCCACATGGTGCAAGTTTTTGAGGTGCGGACTGCGGACGAGTGCCACTTTAAACAGCAATTTAGCTGTTTCAGTTTTATCTGTATGTAAAGTTTCAAGTATCGAAGTTGGAGTACTGATCTTTCGAATGCACTTTGGTTCTTTATTGCTGCAAGTTAGATTATTTTCCGTTAAGAGTTGCCGCAGTAGGTCCGCAAAACGTTTGTTTTGCTGACCCGCCCGCAACTTCGTTTGTATCTGATCAATGCTTTATATAATAATTATATATAAGTATACTAGGAATAATAAGCTTTTCACTATCATCATCATCATTATCATCGGCTTCGGCATCGGGCGCCATTGCGTCCAGTCCTAAGCTCGACGCATCCAGCTTCTAACAACAGCCTTTCGCAAATCGTCACTCTACCTATTTAATTTAGACTTGAAGGAAAATGTATGAAAAATACGATCTTCGTTCACACGACCAACGATTTGTCGTCATGACACACGATAACATTTTTAATACAGTTGCTACACAAATATGAACTTGGAACATGCTAACAAAACGATATACGATAATATCGTCCATATTGTGAACCACAACTTACATATTTTATTCTTGGAAATAAGTCTACTCTATTTTTGTTTTAGACTTAGAACTCTTTTGAGTTCAACCTCGGGGAAGATACGTAATTTACTATATTCACCGAACCATTCCAGACACCCGGATTTGGCTGGAAGGTTAACGGAAATAGAATGTAGAGTCTGTGGCGTGCTATTTAAGTCAAGCTTCATTGGGTGGCTAACGTGTAGGTACTGTGATTTCCGCTGTCAATTTTACTGGATATCCAATTTTGGCTTGACATGAGAATAAAATGCTTGGAAATTTTTCCTTTACTGTGGCTTGTGGACGAGAAACAGACTTTAAAAGTTTTTAGTATCTATTTTTGTATGAAAATGGAGCGGGCACTGCTCCATTTTCACTAGCGGAAAGTTTGTGAAACTTTGAAATCTCCATACAAAAATGTGGTTAACGAAAACTTTGTAGTGAGGTATGTTTTTCGCACCAAGACACTGTACTCCAATATGAGTTACAGTGTAACATTAACATTTTCGAAGACGTTCTTAGTTTTCGATTTTTAGCTATATTAATGTAACCTTTTTCGTCAATTACCTTACAGTTTTCTAGAGATCAGTAGTCTATACTTAATACACAATAGATGTATTATTGTTATCACAGGGTTATAAGGTAACAGAGTAGTGTGTTGTGCATGTTACCATAAGCCATAGCAATTACTGGAAGACAGACAGAGGCTTTCATCAAAATTTAGGTAGGTCAATTTTTATCGTACCAAATAATTTTATCTTAGGTTTTAAGAGTTCAATTATATTAATTCATTTTACTGTCAAAAATTCATTTAGGATTTTAAAAAATCGACAGTTGTCAAGGAAAAGGTCGATTAAATATGAATTAACCAAATAAAAAAACGAAGTGTAGGACGCCCTCCAGCCAGGTGCGAAAAGCTGCAGACAGAAATTGGAAGCGTTGAGCTAAGGATAAGGCGCAATAGCGCTCATTAGGGGAGACCTGTGCCCAGCTGTGGACTGTTATAGGCTGATGATGATGATGATGATGAAATAAACAAAACCCATTTTCGGAATAATTGGGTTACGCTCATCAAAACTTCAAATTTATAATTATTCAGGTTGCACAAAATACATACGTACCTCATAATGATTTACGGTCCAAATAACATACAAATTGATTTATTACCAATATACATGATGCATGTCAACAGTGTTACAAATGGGCCTTTGTTTACAAAGCTAGTCTAAATTGTTCAATTTTGACTATGCAATTTGCTAGTTTGATTTAATTGATTAACAATACCCGTATCGAATTGTAATAAGTTTATGACCGAGCTATGCTCGATATCAAACTTATATATATATATATATATATATATATATATATATATATATATATATATATATATATAAACTTACTAACTAACTTTTTTATGGTACCAGAATATGGAACGAGTACATGGCTCACCTGATGTTAAGTGGTAACCATTACCTTTCACAAAGTCAGGCGACCACACCCTTCAAACCGAAACACAGCAATACTGTTTCACATCAGAAATAGGAAGGCACTTACCCGAATGAACTCTTCACAAAGAGCTCTACTGCTACTAAACTATGTGTAACTTTGTAAATAAAAACTAAAATGAGTATAATAAATAAATCAATAATAAATAAAGAAAGCCGGTCATTTCAGACCTGACTATAAATCAAAGCAAATAAAAATACGAATTATGTAAAAATATTCTTGATAATGGAGTATCGAAATTATAACTAATAACTTTATTTATTAATGCCAGAATACTTAGTAAATTAATCATAAATATTGATCGCAATGCGCCTTATCATAACGTATCATGGTTATTGAACGCACTCTCATCCACATTGTGCATCTCTCGTCCCAATGTCAACCATCTAAAACAAAACTGCCAGCAACAAAGCACGCGTTTGGTTGGTTTTTGTTTAATGGTGCCAGTGTCGTAATCGATCCTAACCTAAAAGTTTAGAATAAATACACAGAAAAAATCTGAAGCTTTAGTAAAAAAAACGATTAATTGAACATGATATCATGCGATAAGAACTATTAATTAGGACATAGGTCATGTCTAGACGCGACATTTTATGGTCAGGTCTCAAGTCATAGGTTGTATGAAACTGGCCGATCTTCTTTAAAAAAACCTTCCAAGAAATTTATTCTTAGGGATCGTATTTTTCCTTCAAATTTAAATAAGACCGAACTATAGTCAAGTGACTTGCTAAGCCGCAAGTTTCGTCGTTTTTTTTTACCCTTGGAAGTACTTGATTATTTCACAATCTTCATCATTTTCAGCCGTTTGCGACCCACTGCCAAAAATACATTGTTTTCGGCTGAGATTCGAACCTCGACCGCACGATCGGAAGTTGGAGAACATACCTCTAGGCTACCACGACAAATAAAGGCAATTTCAATCATTTGAATAATTTTAACATAAATTAGGTTCTCATTAATAATGCTAATACTAACTGAAATAATAATTGATTTCCGTAATTATTCTGTTTTTGGCTGTCATTTGATTATAAAATTGCAAATAACACACAATCTTTCGCAATGAGAATAATTTGTGTGTTTTTAGTCTATACAAAAATCTTAGGTAAATTGGTCAAGAGTGTGTTCGTGTCATCATCATCATCATCATAATCATCAGCCTAATAGCAGTCCACTGCTGGACATAGGCCTCCCTAATGAGCGCTATTGCGCCCCGTCCTGTGCTCGACGCATCCAGCTTCTACCAGCCTTTCGCAGATCGTCACCCCACCTGGACGGAGGACGTCCTACACTACGTCTGCCGAGCCGCGGTCTCCACTCAAGAACTCGATTACCCCAACGGTTATCTATTCTTCGGCAGATATGGCCAGCCTACTGCCACTTCAGCTTGCTAATTCTCTGAGCTATATCGACAACTGAGACTACGGATAAATATTATAAGGAACCATAGTCACACCGGTGTGACTACGGAAAATTAAATGAACCATAGTCACACTGATGTGGTAAACTGGTGTGACTACGGATCAGTTGGGATATTACGCCTTATTATCACATGATTGTTTCTCACCCGTGTCGTGGGTATCAAAAACTATAAGTAAACCAAAGTAACATAAAACCCAGATGCGGAAGATATATATATGACTGTTTGACAACCTCTTTTTTTATTCTTTTTTTTATTTAATATGCGCCAGCTTTTGACCTCGAGGCTTGCATAGGCAAGGATGAGGTCGACGATGAGGCAAGCTTTCCCAGAAGATACCTATTAACTCTCTTTTTGAAACCGTTAGGGTCATATATCAATGGAAAAACAGATGCTGGCAGCTGATTCCATATTTTAGCAGTGCGCATTATAAATGATGTTTGGAAGCGCTTATATCAACTTGATGCGGATGGTAGTTAACAATGCGTCAGAAGTTCCTATGGAAGAAAGGTGAAGGCGAAATAAGGTCATGTAACTCCTGAGCACACTCTCCGTAGTACAATATATATAAAACACCGACAAACACGCAACCTCGCGACGATGGCTCAAGCTCTCGAGCCTTGCTTTAGCAAGATAATCTTGACCAATGAGTCTCTTAGCCCTGCGTTCAACTGAGTGTAGTGCGGCAAGTTGATACTTGGCTGAACCATCCCAAAGGTCGGCACATAGAGACAAATAGCCAGGTGTGGCACACGAGGTTGCAGCGTTGATATGCTGAAGGAGTAGCAAACAAACATACACACACGCGAACATACACACATACACATGCACATACACACTCGCGCACGATTGAACTCGTAATGTAGGTGTATAAATGTCAAGAAGCTTTGCCTTCTGAGCTGCAAGTCGCGAATACAATTCTCATCCAAGGCAAACTGTTTAGTATCTGAATGTAAAGACAAGGTAGTTATACAACTACAATAATAAATGTAACAACTAAACATAACACAGACTGAACTCTTGTGTGCAAGTACCTTGCCATTGTAAACTGTTGTAGCAAATAAACATTTTCTGTTTTTGAGTTGGGTCGGAAACGCAGCGCGGCGCGGCAGCACGTCCGGCTTTTGATGGGAAGGTCGCGAATCATCGCCTGAGTCGTATTTTTTTGAGCTTACAAAACCTTAGATCTTCTTTTCTCTTCTGTTCCGATGTCCTATTTCGCTCGTGGGTTGGCTTACTAAGGAGTTCCTGGCTGATCATCTGAGTTAAGCAACACTCCGACCGGTCACTACTTGGATGGGTGTCCATTTAGTGGGATTTATATCTGAATGCTTCCGAGTTTTAGAAGGCACGTTAAGATGTTCGATGGCGTTTTTTCTTTAAGCCATGTTTGAGGCCTTCGGGCTGCTTAAAACCTCCGACACCGGTCATGCATAGAAAATGAAGATATTTTTCCGTATTCTCATAGTACATGCTCTTTGTCACCATTCAAACTAAAACATAATAATTTACTTTATTAATTACATACGAATCTTAAGGCACACTTTGAATCGTAATTTTATACGAACCTTAACTTTGAATCGTATTTTTTTTTTATTGACACTGTAACGAAACAGGTCTTAGGAGAGTGTTCCGTCGTTCACAAATATAAGCAAACTTATCTAAATAAACTCCAAACTAAATACTTTTTGATGAGATAAAAATAATAAAGAAAAGAGGAGAGTGACAGGGAAAGTCAGAAAAAAGAAAATTTACGGCAATTCATTGAGAGGATGTTTTTGAGGCTTTTCAGGGAATAATCAGCATGAAAACCATGGAATGTTCAATTCAAAAACAAGGAACGATGAGAGCTGATGTTCTCCATGTCAATTGGCGAGTGTACACAATGATAATGAGCGGAAAATCTGGCTATAGTTATGTGTAATCGTGAGTACTAGAATGTGGAATTCTGCTCATCCTAAGGGATGGAAATGTAGGTGGGTTGAGCACAAATAGCTGCAGTAATGGACTGATGATAAAAGGCAGGTCCGGCGGATTTAATTAATTTATTACAGCAAAGACTAGATCTGCGTTTCATAGTGAGACAGAGGGTCCACTAAGCGGGAGCCAGATGGAAAGAGTGGCTTATACAAGCTGTGGATGAGAGAGCAGTGGAGTCCCCATCAATCCAAGCATTCAATGTTACTATGTGAGATAAAATTATTAGAATTATTTATTTACTGATAAAGATGTGGTCTGCATATGGACTGCTACTGTTGGGTGAGTTGCCAATATTTATCTTTAATGTTGTATGATACTATAAACTCTGAATCACAAGGTTTGTTAAATAGATACAATTTACTGCCATCTAGCAATGATTATGGAACTGAATAAAAGTAAACCTTATATCATATGGAAGTGAGTGTAAGTTTGTTTGTTTGTTATGTTTCCACACTATGAATATTCTACCAATTATCATAGCATTTACATTGTCTGAGAAACGAAAGACATGAAGTACCTACTTTGATCCAGAGGAGGATTATTGTTCCTACGGGATAACAAAATACCTTTCTACAGTGAGACAGCGGGCAAAAGCTAGTTATCTAAAATATAAATTCAATATAAGATACCCATTCTTAACCGTGATACGGTTGTCCAAAGTAAAGATTCTTCGGGAAGAATGAGCTGTTCAGTTCTATGATTCTTTATAAAACTGTCTAAGAAATGAGATTCTTTATATTCACATTAAATATTGTACCTAAGAGGTAACTGCTGATATATTTGATTAAGCTACTGAAGCTATTGAACCTACTATGACTAGCATGAGCAGTCTTTATCGTCACAATAAATCCTCACTAAGAAGAAAGAGGTATTTTACAGCCAAAAACATGAGGCTTACTCTACAAAGACAAGCAAATGCAGTTCTTTTAGACAATCCTACGGGACTCTTGATGAAATATATCATTGAAACACATTTTAATATTTAGCAAAGCTAACATTTTAAGAATTGAATTTCTTGACGTTTTGTATTGTATCAGCAGACAAATAACTGCTTCATTTTACTTGAAATAAAGGTGTTAACCATTAAGTGATTTGATGCATTTTGCTGCAGATCACTCCTTACTTCTTTGCATAGCAAAAGACTTACCATAATATAAACATAGCCAGTGATGAGGCATGCTCCCAATTCCAAAATGAAACAATGGTGGGGGGCTGTCCAGTCTGGTGACGAGGCACAGATTGGCGCGGGGCGGAGCGCATCCTTTGCCATTTAGATTCAGTATGAGAGAGATAAAACTATTCATGACCACATGCCGGTCAACAGAGTCAGAATGAAAGAGATTTATCTATCGGAGAAGAATAGGTTTCACTGGTTGTTGCGTAGGTAGAGCTCCAATCATATGCCTGATGTAGGGTCGGAATGAAAGAAATAATTCTACTCACAAGTCGATAAAAACTAAAGCTAGACTGTGGGAAGAATATAATAAACTCTTTGTCAATCTTTATTACAAACTAAAAATATTAAAGTAAGTACATCGTTCATGTTCTTTAGGATATCTAATACTTTATTCTCTAAAACCTAAGCTTATTTACATATTCTAATCAGCGTTATTCTCATCTATCAAAACTAGGTGTTAGAATGTACAACAATTAGGAATTTATTAGGGATGCTAGAATAAATATCGATTCAAATGTCTTGAAAGATCCATTGAGTTGCTACGTCCATTTCATAGAGTTCTAACTACTAAACTAGACGATTCACGTGGCCATAACAAATTAGTATACTTCGTGCATAGGGTCGTTATTAAGTTAGGCAGGCTTTATTATTAGTATAGGAGGGGGGGGTTTTTTACAACACTAATTCTTAACGCGACCAGACAGAAAAATAATTGGCTGAGACTGAAAACAGAGGGCGCAATGGCGCATATTTGGGGAGTCTTATGTCCAGCAGTGGACTATAGACTGATGATGCTGGTATTGTTGTTTTTTTTTTTCGAAGCTTACCTTTTTGTACATGTCAGAAACTATGTTTTGGCTTTATTTTAGTCCCATGGATCTATTAAATATTCCATCAGTAGCAACATAGGTAGTAGTTTATGTGACTTCCGTATTATGCAGTTACACAACATCTTGACAGTAGGAAACGATATTCGATTTATTGTCAATGAATAGCTGCCTCGTGAAATTGTCTTCCGGGTGACATGGACGTAGTTACTGTGTGCGACAGACCATGTCTGACCGTGACGTGTTGAGGGTGCAGTAATAGCCCCCATAAGGCTGAGATACTCCGAATAATCGTGTTTAAACCGATAGCAGCAGTATTATGAACAGTTCATAGAACCGATAATCGTTGAGGAATAAAGGTTCTACAGTTTGTTAAATATGTATAGGTTGATACGTGGGACATTGAAATTGGTGATGACGACCAATGATGAACGATGGTGAAAACCCAAATGGCTTTTTATTGGTTTAACAAGCAAATTGGTTTTCGTTTACTTTAAGTCCCCCAATAGACGGACGACATTTACAGAACGCAGGAAGTTGATGGATGAAAAGGACTCAAGACCATTGTTCGTAGAAATGTTTCGGCATATTTTACAGACTATTGATGATGATGAATAAATAATACAGGCTTTTTGCAGTTATTAACCTTCGTTGGTGTTGAAAAGTGTGTTGGCTTTGTCACGCCAAAACAACTGACTGGTTTGAGACGAAATTTAGTACAAAATTGTAGTTCAGGACCAGATAATATAATTAACGTACCTTCTGTAATTTCTGACATTTTTATCCGGGTGAAAAGAGAGCGAAGGCGCTGGGGGAAGCTAGTCATTTCATAAACTTGTTCTATTTACTCAATAGTTACCTATAAGCTGATCTACCAATCCAATTTTTCTGATAAATGAAAGCCCACACCACGTTACATGTTCTGAACACCATTTTTACATAATTTCCGAATACACGCATAACATAACAGGAATGTTATTAGATTATTATACCGGAATGGGCTAACGTTCCAAACGTAGCCTACTAATTAGTTGATCAAAGGGAGTTGATCTCCAGATGACAGATTCCTAACCCAATGGTTATAATCGATGTGTATTCGGAAAATCTTCCTTGAATGAGATTAAGCTGATATTGGGAATTAATGCTGAAATCATCATCAGCAACCTATACAAGGTGAGATTGAATTTTTATGTTATACCGAAAGTGGTGATTTTGACCAAAATTAGACCACGACATAACCCTTCTGGGTAGTCTAAAAATTTCAACAATAAGATTGGCCATTAACCTATACGAGAAGAAGAAGAAGACCAAAGTTGACCAAAAGTTATGAAAATCTCACTTCAAAATACGTGATTATAAACTTTAAGCTTATTTTATTTGTATTTGGCAGTTCTAAAATTAAGACAGAGCTTCAATTATCATCATCAATAAGTAAAGGATGATTTTTAATAAAATATGATTTTCTAGGGCTGCCTCCCTTTAAAGTAAAATTATGGCGTAGAATCATCAACAATACGTCAAGGTTAAAGTTTAACAAAATAGACCAGGGTGCCTAGTGCGAGTTTTTTACCAGCTCGATCGCGTTTGCATTTACGCAAATTTATATGGAATCGAGGTCGCGCCATCTAGTGAAAAACGCGTGGCACTGACTCCTTTCCATACAAATTTCCGTAAACGCAAACGCGATCGAGCTGGTAAAAAAACTCGCACTAGGCACCCAGTTGACTCGCCCACCAGGTGACGTCAATCGCGTGTGATACTAATTAGTAAGATTTCTGGTAATTATAATCTGTACGTCCTATACAAAAATAAAAACTTTAGAATGGGCAAAGTAGAGCCTTTCAGATAACACCATATTTGACCGTGTAACTAGCTTTATAGCTTTCCTGTAAAGTATAGATATACTTCTATAATAATTATAAATTTCAGGTTTCTCACTTCGTATTGAGGATGAAAATGAAAATATTTTTTATTTTTTTTACTGGCAATTTCAAGTCGGTATCTTATGTAGCTCCTGCAATAATCAGCTGTGACAGATGGACGGCCGGACGGCACCATAAATAAGGGTTCGTTAGACCGGTTCGGTAACATCACCCTAAAAAATAAAAAAATCGAAAAGATTGTCCTTAAAACCAATATCAACCTTTCAGGCATGGAAGAACCCAAAAAACAGACGAAAAATCTAAAAAAATTGGTAATTAAGGACAGTAATGATTTGTAATGCGAAGTGGTATTTCGGATCACAAACCAATTTTAGATTGTTTGATTTCTATGTATAATATGTATGTATTTACAAAAAAAAAATTATATGTGTAGTATATCAATCATGTGGTTCCCATAATACAAGCTCTGCTTAGTTTGGGGCTACATGATGCCGTGTGATTACGTCCCGCTTTATTTATTTATTTATTTATTGTACGTAGTTCACCGGGTCATCCTGTCCAAACATCATTATCATCATTATCTTATAGCAGTGAACTTTTGGATATAAGCCTACCCTTATGAGCGCCATGCTCAACGCATCCAGCTTCTGCCAACAGCCTGTCCGTAATAGATATAAGATATCGCACCAAAATCAACGAAAGCCCAGCATAAAAACGCGCGCTATTGCGCCCTGTCCTCTGCTCAACGAACCAGCTTCTACCAGCAGCCTGCCCCTAATAGAAATAAGATATCTCACCAAAACCAACGAAAACTCAGCATAAAAACGATAAAAACTTTTCAGCTTTCCATCTGTTCCCCGCTGAGTAAACAGGGCCAAAGGTTTTTGTGTCAAGTGAGATCGGACCCGCGAAATAATGTCATCGTTTTAAATTAGACACTGTTTTTGAGGGGTCGAATTTGAAACAAAATGTTAAGAACACTTGATGGGAGATAAAAAAAGCCAAGCATTTTTGCTTTGAAGTTGCCTTATAATGGTAGGTTTGAGTATAATACTATTATTCCTGTTTAGCTGGAAGTTGGTTTAACGATTAACGATTCTTGCTTCTACGATTATAAAAAGACCGTCTTTTAGAAGTAGAGCTCTTTTTGAAGGTCTTATACGAGGAAGTACTTCCACCATGCCTATTTCTGCCGTGAAGCAGCATTGCTGTGTTTAGATCTCAAGGGTGTGGGTGCCGGTGAAATAACAGGCACAAGAGTCTTGTTGACGAATGCAGGGCAATGCAATCTTATAATAAATATATATATACTATATTGTGACCTACCATAAAATAAAAATCATTTCTAAAAATATTCCCTTAGATAATATAAGACTGCAACACAGCGCTGCCCGCATTAGTGTGGTGAAGCAAATGCTGAGATGGACCTCTTTTAGCCTACACAAATGTTAGAATAAGTTATCTTTTTTCTGGTTTTTAGGAATTATGGGCATATCCCCCTTCTTATTAAGAGGGGAGGCCTATGTCTGCCTATGTGACTAGTGTGTGTGTGTGTGTGTGTGTGTGTGTGTGTGTGTGTGTGTGTTTCTGTGTGTGTGTGTGTGTGTGTGTGTGTGTGTGTGTGTGTATGTGTGTGTGTGTGTGTGTGTGTGTGTGTGTGTGTATTCACCCACTGCTGGGTTAGGCCAACCTCAACTTTTTCCTTCCACCACGACCCTGATCTAGTTTATGTATATCCCCATCTAGTCGAAACATTGTTTAATTTATAATTAGCAAAATTTAACCTTCAGCGTGTTTTATTTTACAGAAAATTTTAAGAGGCTGTAACAGAAATAAGCTGATAATTTAAAAACGTTGTCAGTAGGCTACTGGGTAAAACAAACTTCGTTAATACACTTACTTGAAATTAAATTTATTTAATTCGTTTTCCTTGCTGGAGGCAGTTGTTTCTAACTTTCCCACGGCCAATTGACTAGTATTTCCTTCGGCTTTTCCTGTTGTTCTAAGCCTCTGGGATCCTGTTTTATTGTATCGGTTTGAAGAGGAAACGCTAAAGTAAATTAAACTAAACATTTAGTAAAACGTTTTATGAAGTTAATTTATTTTATAAGATCTTTGTGTTTCCTTTCCTAAAACTCCTTTACCTTAAGATAGATAAGTTATAGTATGTACATGATCATCATTATAATTTAGCCCGTTACACACCCACTGTTGGGTATAGTCCTCCTCTTTATCGCCCCACAGTTTTTAGTCCCTTGCAAGCCTCATCCAATAATTTGTACTTATGACAAAAATAATATAGTTTGGGTCTTAGTTAGTAAACGTCTGACGAAACAGAAAACGAACAGACTTATAAAATTGGTCTATTTTGCCCATAAAATGCGGGAGCTCTGAAAAATTTATAGTCAATGTCAAAGTTAAGTTAAACACTAGCGGCCTGTCCCGGCTTTGCACATGTTTGGGCCCTTTTTTAACACCTTGGGTAACGTTACTTAAGTTTTAGTAAGGATCCCTAATATTTTCTAGCAATAAATATAGCCTATGTTACTTAGAGTCAATGTAGCTTTCCATTTTTAAAAGAATTTTTGAAATCTAATGAATAGTTTTTGAGTTTATTCATTACAAACATACACACACAAAAATATTTTTTTTCCTCCTAATAATATTAGTGTAGATTACCTGTACGTACCTAGTATAATCAGCTTCAACGATGCAACTTGAGGGAAACTAAAAAATTATAGATTTTTAAAAACAAAACTAACAAAAACTGAAAACAAAATTTAAATGCATACTAGGTTTTTC
Organism: Horisme vitalbata; assembly: GCA_951804965.1. Classification (NCBI taxonomy): domain Eukaryota; kingdom Metazoa; phylum Arthropoda; class Insecta; order Lepidoptera; family Geometridae; genus Horisme; species Horisme vitalbata. The sequence goes on from OX638094.1 coordinate 5,034,460, forward strand.
AAATTCATATAATTATGAATATTTTTTGACAAATACTTAAATAACACAATTTAGAGTGTTTTGATTTATATATTTTGCCATTTTTTTCCAAGTGGTAAAATCTTGAAGCTACTTGCAAACGAACATTACAGTCCAATATTTTACCGACTAGTTCACTACAAATCTGTGTTACAAAAATAGGTACAAAGCCACAAACCTTTCTCAGAATTCCGGCTGCAATTCACACATCCCAATCGACATTATTTGCACTACGTGCGCGAAATACCCCGATACACTTGGAAATAGCAAGTGAAGTTGTAGGTACATTGCAATATGTGAAAGCTGTACGATGCTATTTACAGATTATTATACTATAATATATGGCTATATATAACATATGGCTAGATATAATACATGGCTGTAAACGACTTTTTTCGCTTGCGTTGTTATTACCCATCATAGATAACTTGCAAGTTAATTTATCAATTCATCAAAACTGATTGAATGGTGCACGAAACTGACTTGAAAAAAATTGACACAGGCCCGTCGTCCGTGAGCGCTTGCGCGCGACTGAAACCGCTGAGTTCGTGGATTTTGTAGGTTGTTCAACATAGTGATTATAAAAATAATGTCATCAGGTGAAACTCTATGAATTTCTTTAGAAATATTTATTATCTTCAGTTTGATACAAAAAACAAATGTAAAATACCAATAGTTCAATCGTCTATATATATTTTTTTCAGAATTTTAGGGAACTACTTTCTGTATCTCAGATGAATTTAAAAATCACAAATGCGCGGCCTCTGCTGGAATACCCAACCTTAAATAAAATAAAATATATAAAGAATTAGTTATTCGTCATGCTATATCCGGTTGATGATAATTCAGATATCGAAAGTAAATTGCAAATTATGTACTATCTCACGCCAGACAAGTGGCAAAGTAAGTGTCTGGCAGACACCCCATTTCCCCATTTGCTTTTATTTATTGTACTATTTTGTTATATTTTTGAAAACATAATCTTCTGCATAATACATCTACTACTACATCTACATCTCAATACACATTATCTTAGTATATAGTGTTACTGTGCTGTGCTTCGAGAGATTTGCCATCAAATTATTTACTACTCGTATTTTGCAATATTTTTCTTTACTATCTTCCTAATCAGTGAAACAGTATCTCAAGATTAGTAGAAGACAATTTAAGCACACAGCCCTATTGAAATTCTCCTAGTCACTTTATAATAATTCACCATCATTATGTTCATCTCTATCTATACATGAAACTAGAACGTTCCAGTATTTAATCTTGCAAGTCTCTTAGACATTTAAATTTCCTTATAATAATTTATCATCATGTTTTATTTTCTTTTACTATCTTCCGCATAAGACAAGCAACATCCTAAGGAACAAAGACATCCAAGGAACTAAAACTATCCAGTGTAATCGCTCAGCGCCTTTGCAAGTCTCAGAGACACCCCATTTCAATCGACTTATATTACGACATAAACGATCGTAAATCTTCCCGAGATCCCACGTTAGAGTTGTTTTGCCTTTTTGTGCTATAAAACAATTTCAATTTAGTAAAATAAAGCTTACCATGTTATTCTTAGTAGATCATCAAATTACGCAACACTCTGGTTGGTCAGTATTGGGTAGGTGACCGTTTGGTGGCAATTAGATCTGTGACTGTACACTCTTACCACTACATACAATTGAACTCCCGTAGGTATTACGGTACAAGTTGCACAGTATGGTTACATACTAATTAAGAGCGTGTTCAGACGACCCGCGCTACCACGCATTCAATTTGTGCCCGCCCCAAAATCAGCGTATGCATCGCGTACGCCTCGCACACGTCTCGCACTCGCTTGTACTCTTGTAAGTACTAGTGGCTAGACTACTTCGTTCGTGACGGAGTTGGCATGAAGCGGGTGCGAGGCGGGTACGAGACGGGCGCGAGGAGGATGCGAGGTGAGCGTGAGGTTTGTGTGGATAGACTTCGATAAATGCAATTTGAGATCTATTGATGTGTCATAAGACTCAAATTATGTACAACAATTTTCTGAAGCGCGTGGCGTGCGCTAGGCTGACGCGTGTCGTCTGAATACAGCAGATTGGGCATTTCTTTACTGGCCAACCCGCACGCATAGTTTCATGAAGTTAAATTAGATAATTAAGTCAGTGCTGGACTGGGTCAGTGAGACAGCGTGCAACACTATATCATAGAATTACATAGCGTCTTTCACTGATGGCAGTGTTGGTGTCGATAGCGGGACGGTGCCGGGCCGAGTCAGCCAGCAAAGCAACGCACATTAAAGTTATGGTCAAATCCCCTTTCAAGAGTTTTAGCATTTTATATCCAGAAAAGTTAATTTTTTCAGCTTTTTGAAGTTCGAACCAGTTTTCATTGTTATTTTTGCTAAATATTTTACGATATTCCATAAAGCTTTTTGATTTCAAGTCAATTGCCAATTCTTTGCAACGCGGTGTTCGAAAATACAAAGTAAAATACAAAATTAAAATTATCGACGTTCATACGGTATCATAGAAAAACTTTTTAGGAATTCTGAAATTATTATTAATGATTTTGTTCGTAATTTTCATCATTATTTTCTACTGTTTTATATAGCATCTAAAAAGGTCCACGATTACCTATAAATTTATTTTGAACACTGTAAGCTTCGTGTAAAATGATAAATGATTTTCTCTACTTTAATACTTGGTACACTTTTCATAAAAGCATTTCTGAACCCTATGTAATGTCAACTGCAGATTCTGGTACAGTAATAGTTTCCTTTATACTTCTGAACTTTCCAATACTCGTGTAATGAACAAGCTTTAATATAATGTTGTGAGCAAAATGGTATGCCGTTGCGATTTTTATTTTGTTATCTTTTAGTTTTATTCTAGCGTTGGGTTCACCCAGTCTTTTCTTATTAGTCGGACACTCTGTCAGTTAGAATGGTAGTGGTTATGGAGGCTGAGTTTGAATGGCGGCTCTTGCAACATGTCTCCATTTAAATCAATTAGTAGCTTGACGGGAACATTCTGTCATAATGACTTGTGTGATAGATTTAATAAGGTCTGACCACCGCGTGGCCTCGCAATCTCTTGGTCTTCTTGCCTTGTACCACCAGATGTTCCTTTGAGTCTTTCGGGCTACATGTCCAAAGAACTTAAGTATTCATACGTGAACATTCGATGATAACTTTTCTTTGATTGTATTTTCTTGTAAAATCGACGCTTTTGTGCATTGTTTGCCTGGTAACCATTTCCAATTCCTATTAGGTTAATACTAATATGGAGTTTATTGGAATAATATCATCTAATTGAGGATATTGCTTGCCAAAATTGTAACCAGACCAAGACCTGGATGAGACGACTGGACCAAATTAATTGCACCGAAAACATCATATCTCATTTAGTATCTATGATCACTTTGAATTGTCGGTACAGCAAATATTTATTCATGGTTCATTAATTTACTCCATAGGTACACAAATCACAACATCATCATCAGCCTATATTAGTCAACTATTGGACCTAGGCCTCTCTTAATGTAATATTAACTTATTTTGGTATATTTGCTAAAATATTTAGAAACCATTTCCTGATGATAATATTCGAATTTATTCATAAAAAAATCCAATTTAGCAAAATCACCCATTTAAAATCGGGTTTCCATAAAAAATTATTCAAAACTCAATTAAATTAGGTAAATCCAAGCTACCACTTCCTCAATTCTTAAATTACATATCCGCAAACTTTCTGCGCAAAATATTAGCCGCACTGAGAGAGCGCGTTATATTTCACTGGCTTCCGATCAAAGCCCTTCAAACTCGAATTTTCAATAATCTCGAGCATTTTTTCCCTTCAGCCGAATGGTTTTCATTACGGAACGATATGACTTCGCGGGGCTTTCCGTGTGAACGAGCATTGCCGGCGAATATCTAAGTGAGTTGAGGAAACATGAGGGTCTTATTTTGGGCGGGACCGCAGCGGTAATGAAGCGGGAATGTTGTGTCTTGATTGACAGTTTAATTAGGGACGTTCTGGTCGTACCAAACTACTAATATTCTACTTACCGTTCGTTTCCACTAGTCAATAAATAATATTAAAATAGAGTCTGATCAAACTAGTTAATCAAACAGTCGCATGGCTGACAAATCCATTAACTCCCTACATACATAGTGAAAACACATCAAATCTTGACAAAGCCAAACGAACAACCAATCAGGTCAACAATTGTTAATTCAGTAGAAACGCATGCATAAAAAAGGAGACAAAGACGATATAGGAAATTACAGACCGATCACTTTAATGTCTAACATTTACAAAATATTTTCAAAAATTGTACTAAATAGAATTACCAATACATTAGAATAAAATCAACCTAAAGAACAAGCTGGTTTCCGAAGTAAATTCTCAACTATATATCAAATTCATACTTTCATTCATGCAATAAAATATATTACATAGTTGAAAAAATATAAAAATGATGTATTTAATCCCATTCAGCAAACCGTTCTTATATGGTATGACCCTGTAGTAAAGTTTTTTTAAAAAAGGCGATTAAAGAGATTACTAACCCGTCTGCCAAATCCTTGAACTGACATGATGTCGTTTAATAAGAGATGAACGGACCATAAACTTCGATTAAGGAAAAGACAAATAAATAGGAATAAATTAAAATATTTGAAATCGGACAACTAAGATCCATATTACAATTTTTTTTACATACACATGTACGTACTATGTACGTAGTAAGTAGGTAGATACTTGTAGTTAGTATCTATTTACTACTTATTACTTGACTGGCATATGGCACCGACTTCTATCGAATAGATGAGTGGGTAGCGCTTACAATAATTATATTAATTTACTTTTCGGTTTTGAGTGCTTATTTGATTTTGAAGTCGGTTTAATTTCCTTTGAAAATTAATTTATTTTACCCATTTTAGTGCAAAACTAGTTTTAATTAAAATTAAGTGCATGTAGAAAATGTCATTTACTATTGAGGAGTTCCTTCGGTGGAAAACAACCCTGGGTGCATCAGTCAAGTCATGATGGAATTTAGAGCATGGTTATTGTGGTTAAATCTATTTACAAAATGTTGTGTCTGTACTCTTCACCGTTGAGGAGTTCCCTCGCCGGGAGTCAACTCTGGGTGCAGCAGCCATGTCATGATTGAGTTTAGAACAGGCTATATTATAGTTATATCTGTAGTAAAACACAGCTTGCTGTATGAACACTGTTTATTTTCTCTGTCTCACGGTACCACAATCATCTTATACGAAACTACCCACCCCAAAGGATTAAATACATCTACTACATCTTTCCCCTTAATATTTTAGCTTAGATAGGTAACTTAATATTCAATAACAATTTTCATATTGAAGTAGATACCTACATTTTTACATAGTTATATAGGTGCATCTTATATGTGTAATGTTGTTAACAACAGTTATATCTACTTACTTATCTTAGTTCATATGGCCTAAGTATAATGAAGTGTTATTACCTAATTACTTACTAACACAACTACACTATTCCCTTTTATAAAGACCTGTTCAAGCTTACACATAAGTACTAAGACAATTTTTTTTTTTTTTTTTTTTTTTACATTTTTTTTTTATTTTTAATCTATATTTAATTTCCATCCAAATTTATCTGCATGCTGTGAATCAGCCAATTTTGCCTTACTTCTGGTTACAGGTGGGCCTGTTTTAGTACATTTTAAGCCACGTTCCGAAGTATGTTTAGATTGCCTATCTGATTGAGCTTGTTCTCCAGACATTGAATTTTTCTGCGTTACTGTTTCTGACATTCCGCCAGAAACATAAGAAGACAAATTTTCTTTTAGGCTTTGAGAACTTTCCGCTGTATAACTAGGTACGTTAGTACTACTTACGGCGGCGCCGACGGCGGCCTGCAAAGCGGTGCCACTCTCGCTACCTAGTCTACGGATATGCCTACGATTTCGGCGGTACCTACGACCTACCTCATCCTGTAAAATGTATGACCTAGGTTCAGCAGATCTTTGGATAACCTTCATATTCTTTCGCTGACTACCATCCGCTACTATTACATTTTCATTTTCATTTAATATAGGGAGGTTTCTAGATGACCTATCATATTTCCACTTTTGTTTATTTTGTTGCATCAAAATTGCCTCGTGATTCTTCTTCCTATCGACTCTTTCTTCCAATAAACGTTTATGAACAGGTAAGCGCGTATTTAGCTTTCTTCCCATTAATATCTCTGCCGGTGAGTCTACATTGTCTCTCGGCGTCGAACGGAAATTAAGTAAACTAACATAATAGTCCTGACCGGAATCAACGCATTTTTTTAGCAGCATTTTAATTGTTCTGACTGATCGTTCACTTTTTCCGTTGGATTGGGCGTACATTGGCGATGACGTAACGTGTCTTATATCCCAATTCTTTACAAATTGTTTAAACTCTTTTGAAGCATACGCCGGCCCATTATCTGAAACTAGTTCACTAGGTATACCATATCTTGCAAATTGTTCCTTCATCGCTTTAATGACTGATTTGCTTGTTATTGAACTCAATTCATTAACTTCAACAAAATTAGAAAAGTAGTCGACAAGAATTAAATAGTATTTTTTTCTGTATTCAAAAATGTCCGAACCTACTTTTGCCCAAGGAATATCTGGAATGTGGTGTGGCAGCATGGGCTCGCGCGGTAGCGCACTCGCGTGTACCGCACAAGTAATGCAGCTCTGCACTGTTCGCTCCACATCACGTGACATTCCTGGCCAGAACAAAACACCTCGCGCACGACGCTTACATTTATCTATTCCCAAGTGACCTTCATGAATACGTATTAACATCTCGCTTCGTAGTGATTTAGGTATGAAAACTGAACTTTCTTTAAAAATTATTCCTTCTACGTATTGCATATTTTCTCGATAAGACCAATACTCGCGAATGTTTTCCTCGACCTCGTATTTACATCTAGGCCAGCCCTCCATTATCAACCTGATTAATGATTGTGCCTCTTCATCTTGAGCCGTGTGCTCCCGGACTAACACAAGCTTTTCGTCACTGAAGGGTATCTGTTGTATCATAAAACACGTCTGAGCTTCAATTTCTTCGTTTAGTCGTTCATGCATCAACTCGGGCAATGCCGCACGTGATAAAGTATCCGCAATATACATAAACTTTCCTGGAGTGTATATTACTTTTATATCATAATTTTGAATCCTAAACAACATTCTTTGCAGTCGCGCGGGCACTGTCGCTAAAGGTTTTTTGAAAATTGATTCTAACGGTTTATGATCAGACTGCACTGTGACATCAGTTCTCCCAAAGATATACTGATGGAACCGCTCACACGAAAACACAATAGCTAATAGCTCCTTCTCTATTTGTGCATAACGACACTGCGTGTCTGTAAGTGTTAACGAAGCAAACTCAACCGGCCGCCCTGCCTGTAACAACACTGCCCCTAGTGCACTCGCACTTGCATCAACCGATAACGTTATAGGTAGACTATTAGAATACAACGCTAGTACCGGGCCAGAGGAAAGTTTTTTCTTGAGCATGTCTATTGCATGCGTATGTTCTCTATCCCAGATCCACTCGGAACTTTTTCTTAAAAGACCCCTTAAGACAGCCACCGACTCTGAATAATTAGGTATAAATTTCGATAAATAATTAACCATACCCAAAAATCGTTCAAGTGATTTTTTATCTTTTGGTGCTGGCATGTTGATAATGGCATTAACTTTTTTATGATCTGGCCTCATTCCTCTCTCATCAAACAAATGTCCCAGGTAAGTTATCTCCCTAACCCCAAACTTACATTTATCTCTATTGAACCTGATCCCTACTTCTCTAGCACGCATTAAGAGCAGTTGTAACCTTCTATCATGCTCTTCCTTAGATGAACCCCAGCAGACAATATCATCAATAAACGAATCAGTACCTTCTAAATCTTCCAAAAGCTGTCTCACCTTCGCATGGAACATCTCCGGCGCACAATTTACCCCATAAGGCAGACGTAAAAATTGATACCTACAAAACGGCGTGCTAAAGGTACATAGATCGGCGCTAGCATCATCTAATTTCATCATCCAGAAACCACAACGCGCGTCTAACACGCTAAAGAACCGCGCTCCCCGCAGCTTAACCCTTAACTGTAGTTGTGGGTCCAATGGACCCAGGTTCAATCTTCGAACTCGTGTAAAAATCACAGCGCGTGCCCGAGCGCCTCCCGCGCCTAGGTACCTTCCGACAGTAGGCCGAAGCGCGCGTAAGTGGACGGACGCGTTTCGCTCGCTATTCCTAAGGTGAGTATTGGTGTGCGAGTGGGTCCATGGGACCCACGACTATAGATGCGTAACTTTTTTCATTGATGTTATATATTCCTTTTACCGTTTTTTTCAGGTTTTTGAGATGGCAAACCGAAGGAATGTTTCCTCAAACAGAGATGACATATTAGAGCAGTGGTTGAACGCTGAAGTAGACAGCGATGAAGATGAAATTGGCAGAAATTCACCTTTTCGAAACAATGTTCCTACTCGTACCACCAATTCAGAAAATGAGTTTTCTGACGATCAAGAAGAGTTTGTGATAACGAGTGACCATGACTCAAACTCTGAAATGTCTGAAGGCGAAGATACCAGTCCAGATGAAGAAGCGGGTGAACAGACTAGTTCCACTGGATATTTTTATGGAAAAAATAGATACAAATGGGCCAAAACCCCACCTGCAAGAAACACTCGGATCAGGAGCCATAATATTATCAGGTTGCCGTGTCCAACATCTCGATCAAGACCTAATGAACCATTCAATCCAAATGATGTATTTCAGATAATATTTGATACGGATATGAAGAGCAAAATACTCTTGTGGACAAACCAGAAATTAGCAGGATTCAGATTGAGGTACCAATCAACCAATCGTACAGAATTAAGGGAATGCACTCTGCAAGAGTTAGACGCCTTTTTAGGTCTTCTGATCTATTCTGCAGTATTCAAGTCAAATCATGAGGCTGTAATATCGCTATTCGCTACTGATGGAACTGGTCGGGAGATTTTTCGGCTGTGCATGTCTTCGTTGCGATTTTATATACTTCTGCTGTGCCTTCGCTTTGATAATCCAGAAGATAGAGAAGAGCGAAAAAGAACTGATCCCAGTTGCATAACGACAGAGATAATCAATAGCTTCAATAAAAATTAGCAAGCTAATTACTCCATCGGTGCTAATGCTACTATTGATGAGATGCTGCTGGCTTTTCGGGGACGTTGCTCCTTCAAAATGTATATACCTAGCAAACCCAACAAATATGGGCTGAAAATGCAATGTCTTGCAGATTCTAAAACGCACTACGTGCTAAATACGTATCTGTACTGTGGAAAAAATTCCGATGGCCTGACTTTGACAGAAGAAGAGAAAAAACATCCCGTACCTCTCCAAGCGTGTCTGAGATTATGTCAACCAATTTTGAACTCCAACCGCAACATCACTACTGACAATTGGTATACCTCGATGGAACTCATCAGTGTCATGAAATCCAAAGGTCTTACTGTCGTTGGAACCTTGAGAAAAAATAAGAAGGAAATTCCCAAAGAGTTCTTGCCCCAAAAAGATCGTCCGATCGGATCATCACTGTTCGGGTTCACAAATGACACAACAATTGTAAGTTATGTGCCGAAGAAGAATAAGTCAGTCATTCTTGTTTCATCCATGCATCATGACAACACTGTAGATGAGTCTACTAACAAACCTGAAATAATTATGCATTATAACAGCACAAAAGGCGGTGTTGATTCTGTTGATCAAATGTGTTCGGTATATTCAAGCAGTCGCCGAACACGTCGGTGGCCGATGCCTGTCTTATATAGAATATTGGACATGAGTGCACTGAATGCTTATATCATCCAACAAAGTCATGAGAGATCTACGAAAATGACAAGGATGACGTTCTTGAAAGGACTTGCCAAAATGATGTGTGAACCCTATATGAAAGAAAGGTCTTATAACGATAGACTTCCTACACAACTCCGAACAAGCATTGCTACAGCTTTGAAACTTCATTCAGCAGAGACAACTTCAACACACGATGAAAACCTGAAATTGGAGAGGAGTAAGAGAAAGAGATGCTCTTTTTGTCCGCCAAACAAAAGAGCGAAGACTGTACATTTATGTCCTAAGTGTAGACTGCCTATTTGCATGACTTGTGCTAAAACAGTGTGTAATTCATGCTTATAACTTGGCTCATCATTTGGTGATGTCAAAATTTTTATAGAAGAAGTATATTTGTTTTTGTTTTAGTTATCTTAAAGATTGTTATCTTATGTGTACGAAAAGAGTTGATTTTAATTTTTTTATCGTGTGTTTCCATTTAATGTGATTTTTTTTCGTAAGCATGTTTTTAGGTTAAGTAAATAACGACTGATTATAAGAAGTGCCATTAAAGATAAGAATAAAAGTTCCTATAGTTGATTTTTTGTAAAACTATGATTGTTAAATATATAAATGAATAGATAGAGTGTAAAAATATAATTGGATTTTGTTTTTTACACAAAAAGTACAATCTAAAATAGGTGGGTCCCATGGACCCACGACTATAGATAAGTGACTATTTTTGACCACTACAGTTAAGGGTTAACGGCTATCTCGCCCACTGTCGGTAATGAGAAATGCGCTCGCCTCACCGCTTGATTCAAAACTCGTGCGTCTAAAAATACTCGGATATCACCATTCTTTTTAGCAGCTATTACTATTGGATTTACCCATTCAGTTGGATGATTCACTTTACGCACAATTCCTAAGTTTTCCATTCTATCAAGCTCTAACCGTAACTTATCTCATAAACCAATAGGTACTTTTCGTGCGGAGCAAATAACTGGTTGTATTGATTTATCTATGACAATTCTATGCACCCCCGGTAGCTCACCTACGCCCTTAAATAGATCTGTATATTCTTGTAACCCGTAGCTAATTGCCTCCACTCTTTTTATGAATCCTAATTTTACACAGTCTTGCCTACCGAGAATATTTTGAACATTCATATCAACAACCGCAAACTTCAGCACATACTGATCATTTCTATTTATGATTGTCAAAAACACTTCGCCTATAACTGGTAATTCATTTCTAGTATATGAATACACTTTAGAGTTATAAGGTTTTAAATCGCTGTCTGTATACCCCAAACGGAAAAAATCTAACTTTGTTACAATATTTAAATCCGCGCCACAATCTAATTTAAAATCAACTCGCTTACCATTTATGCATAAAGTTTCTATCCACTGTGTGTCCAAATGTCCCACCTTTGTCTTCAAAACGTTCACAAACAGGACGTCTTCGTCCTCTGACTCCTCTGACAACTGACTCAAATAGATATCATGCACTTTCTCACCTACAACTTTATTGGTACACTTTCTCGCAAAATGACCACGATTTTTACACAAAAAACATGTAGCCTCACTAGCTGGACACCATCCGCGCTCCTCACACGTCGCGCCTCCACAACGTAAGCACTGAGAGCGCGCGGCGTGGCGCGGGCGCTCCGCTGCCGGCCGCCCAGCGCCGAGCGCGCGGCGCGGCGGCACTCCGCGGCCGCTGACGCCGGTGCCGGCGCCGCTGCGCTGCTGCTGCCTCCACCACGGCGCGCGCGCACGCTGCCCCAGCACTGCATCCACTTGGCCGCTCGTTTTATTTGCTTCCTCTATTTGCCGACCCTCAGTTCTTGACATCTCGTCTGCTTCGCAAATCTGAACCGCTTTTGCCAGAGTCAATTCGTCCGTTCGTAACAATCGATCTCGCACAACGTGATTACTAACTCCGCATACTATGCGATCTCTTATTAAACCATCGACTAGATGTTCAAACTCGCAATTTTGACTTAACACTTTCAGTGCCGTGACGAATTGACTTATAGATTCTCCTTCGTTTTGGTTACGAGTAAAAAATTTAAATCTGAACATGGCCACATTGCATTTATTTCCAAAATGTTCGTCAAACTTGTTTTTCAAACACTCCAGATCATCGGCCGACTGCTCTTTGGTATATGTAAATGTTGAAAATATCTCGTAACCTTCCGCTCCAATGAGGTTCACCAGCAAGCTCGCTTGTACTTCTTTCGGCTCCTTGTTAACGCCGGACGCCTTCAAAAATACTTCGAATTGTTTCCACCATTTTTTCCACGCATCTGCGCGTGCGGCTGGACTGCCTTCTATTTGCAATTCCGATGGAGGTCGAGCGTGTTCCATCTTTCTCCACACGTAAATGTGTCTTCACTTAATTATTTCTTCTCCAAAAAGTCCCGAAAACACAATATTTTTAATTAAATTGAATACACCGCTGCCACCATGTAGTAAAACACAGCTTGCTGTATGAACACTGTTTATTTTCTCTGTCTCACGGTACCACAATCATCTTATACGAAACTACCCACCCCAAAAGATTAAATACATCTACTACAATATCCATTTACAAAATTTCGTGTCTTTGCTGTTCGCCGTTGAGAAGTTCCACTTTCCACCAGTACTAATAAATAGTACTAGATTATTGCATTGTTACTAAACTTACTTAGTATGAAAAATTTCAGCTCAATCGAAAAGGATGTGGGGGAAGTGGATAGTTAGTTTTTCCTCGATTTCCTTAAGATTCAGACATCATCAGATTCTGACTTGATGATAATGAGACCACCTCGGGAATATACCCTTTTTGGCAGCATTTGGAAAACTACGTCGAGTTTTCTCAAAACCCATACCGCAATGTTTGAAATCGAAAGTTTTCAATCAGCGCGTCCTACTCATCATGACATATTGAGCCGAAACGTGGACAATCAAGTATAGCTTGTCCACGAGGTCAAAGTCGCTCAGCGAGCTATGGAACTACTAATGAGCTATGAGACTATCCGATATATAACTAAGGTTGTTGACATTAGGACAGGGCGCAATGATGCTCACTAGGGGACGCCGATGTCCAGCAGTGCACAGCTACAGGCTGATAATGATGATGAGATAAGTACCTGTGGTACCTACCAGCGAAAATTACAAGTGAGGATGAGGTTTTATGAGTTTTGCGGAAAAAGTATCTATGCCTCAGGAATCAAATTTATATGGGTATGATGTATAGTATGATCTACGAAAGAAAAAAATAAACATCATAATCGATTAATTATTGACGGAGTTATCGCGGAACATACATAAAAAAATAAAACAACATACAGTCGAATTGAGAACCTCCTCCTTTTTGAAGTCGATTAAAAATAAAATATATTAAAATATTTGCAATCAGACAACTAAGATCCTTATTAAAATTTATTTTTACACACACATACAAAAATAAACGAGTCACAAAATAATGACAAAAAATAAAACGAAAAGAAAAGGACGGATAATGACTAATATTGGAAAGTAAATTCCATTATTAGTCACTCTCTGCACAAAACACTTTCAGTTCAAAGCTGACCTGAATTTTTCAATTACATAAGCCTTGGCAGTTCTCTGCCAAGTAACTCACTCGCAGATGCCAGGTCTACAACACCATTCATCAGACCTAGACTTCCAGATAGATTGCTCTTAAATTCAAGTTTATCGACGCGTCACAGCGCGTAATCCCTCCCCGTATATTCCCACACGATTATCGTCAGGGGTCTACTCTACAAAACTACTAACGATATTATCGCAAAAATAAATAGAAAATAATCGTATTACGAACAAAGTTATAATCTTTCCACTTAAATAAACGGGCAATAGACGGACTTTTGACAATGAATATCGCTAACATTTCATCTGCAATCCACTCATTGAGAGAAAGGACGTGTTCACTAATAGTGATAAATCCTGTATAAGATGATGGAGCAGTCATGGGCCCTGGGCCTTACGGTTAGATTGTGTGTTAAACGTCAGTCAGTCAGTCATTCAAATAAAATAAATAAAGTTTATTGCTGCAAATAAAAGAACAATATTAGAGTTATACATATTTCGAAGGGGTACTGTTTGTGTATCCTTCTCTTTATAAAGGCAAAAGTAATAAATAATAACAATAATATAAATAAGTATATAATAAATAAAAATACTTTACGGATTGCGCTGAAATTTCGCACATTATGTAGCTAAATGCGGAAAAAATATTTAGGCTTATTTTTGTTCGTAGTAACCCGCAACTAAAGTCACGGGCGTATGCTTTTAATAAATAAATAAATAGTTTATCACAGTAGAACCCTATATTCCAGGCGGCTCATTCGTTCGCCGGACGTTATCTCCGTCACGTTCGCGTCACAGGTTCGTTTGTCCACTGACTGGAATCGTGAGTACTTACAATAGTGTCATGGTATTGACTGTACTCGGATCTTTGATAGATGAACGCTTTCTTTGAATGCTTTTGACTTTTCGGCGTACTCGTCCGGAACGCCCGGAACGCAATTTAGGACATTCGGAATTGTTTTTGCAGACTTTGTTTATGAAATTTTATTGTGCGAATATTGAACTTTATCAACTTGTAATTGTTTTTTCTTGAATACTCTACACTCGAATTCACAAATAACTAAGAATTTAATAAGAATAATATTTTTGACTTTTATATTTGTTATGGGCCAGCCCTTGCCTTGGCTTGCTTGGGCAAGGATGATGTCGAAGATAAATAAATAATCCTGGAAGTCATCACACAGCATCATGTAGTTCCAAACTAAGCAGAGCTTGTATTATGGGAACCACATGATTGATTTACTACATAGATACATTTTTTTGTAAATACATACATATCATACTCTGAAAACACCCAGACCCGAGAAAAAAAAAATGTTTAGAAGCGCTTAGCCCTACCTAACACAGCAAGACTTAATACATTAATTGTCTTTCAATACCAACTCTTTTCCAAAAAATAAGTTAGCCTTTTGTAAATTCTACGTTTTTTTTATGAAACTTTGAAATGGAACTAGCACATGGTCTACCTGATGTTATGTGGTAGTCATTACCTTTAACAAAGTATTGCTTCGTAAGTCACGGATGTTTGGAAAACAGCCCAACGATGCAATACGTCCTGCGTCCATCAACTAGAGGCATGAAGGTGTTAAGCCTTCATGTGCCTGTATTTCACCGGCACCCACACCCTTCAGACCAAAACACAGCGATGCTGCTTCACGGTAGAAACAGGTACTGTGGTAGTACTACCCCGGATGAGCCCTTCACAAAGAACTGTACTACTGCTAAACGATACGTTCTAAAAGCTAAATGAAGCTACTGTATATCATATTAACGAAGACCTCTGTGGCGCAGTAGGTGAACGCTCGCCTGAGACGCAGAAGGTTGCGGGTTTGATTCCCGCTGCGAAACAAATGTTTGTACATTCTACAATTATTTATTTGGGGTCTGGTTGTTTTCTATGTAAAATATGTATTTATGTGTATATATATATAAACGAAAGTCGAGTTAGTTACACTATAACTCAAGAACGACTGAACCGATGAAAATGGTGGGGAAGTAACTTAGAACCAGGAGACGGACAAAGGATACTTTTTATCCCGTTAATATTAAAAGTAGGGGTAGGGGTAGGGTAGAGTAAGATGGGGCAGGGTAGTTGTTGTTGTTTTATCCTTTTCCCACTTCGATATACTCTTTGATTGCTTCTTCAAGTTCAGTATTCCCTTTAATAGCTTCTCCCACATCGATTTCCTCTTTAATGGCTTCTTTAACATCCTCTTTGATAGAATTTACCACTTTGATGTTCTCATTGATTGCATAATTCTAAATTTCAATAACTTTTTGATTGCTTTTTCCATTTCAATATATTTTTTGAAGGGTTCTTTAACTTTAATACCCTCTTTGAGACAGGACAATGTCTGTCGAGTCAGCTAGTGTATTTATAAAAAAAATATGTCTGCTGTTTATAAGTCATGTGGTTCCTATAATACAAGCTCTGCTTAGGGAGCTACATGATGCTGTGTGATAGTGATCAGCATTATTTATTTATTTATTCATTATTTCAAGTAACAGAAGCCTGCGACAGAAGCACAATATTTCTCAAGGCCCGAGGATAGCTACTATCACAACCATCCCTAAATGTGTCACACAACTTAATAATTCAGACAGTAGTCGTGTTATTAAGTGGCCGACCCGGTGTTAAGATCACGTGGGGTGTTACAGGACATTGTCCACTAAACTACATTAATTTTTAACTGACTTCAAAAAAGCCGAGGTTAATAGTTCATTCGATTTTTTTTAAGTGTGTTAGCCTCTACTGTTGGACTGAAAATTCCTTTTTTTAATATCATAGTTTGGAAATAATGAATTTTGTAGATAAAGATTGTTGTGGTTTAATACTAATAAAGCCATTTCATCCCACAATAACTATTTACAAATTGTATTCTTTAATTCTTTATTGTACACATATACATAATACAGAAACAATGCTATGTACAAAGGCGAACTTAACCCTGAAAGTGTTTTCTTCCAGTAAACCTTTGGGTATGAAGAGTAGTTACAGTGAGAACATTTGTTATAACTTCCGATAATTTAATTGATTTTGTTACATATTGCAAGGATCTACTATTTTTAGGACTATTTAAAAAATAATATTAATTGCATGCATTAACTCACATTAGGATAAAATAATAAAAAATCTTAATACATTTTAAAATATCCACACAAATGCAAACGTTTGTGACGTGCAAAACAATATCCGCACCAAAACTCGGCGCACACTACCGGTGCAAATGTGGCATTTTAATGTTTATGTATGTAAACGACGCTCGGACATTTTTTTTAAGTTTTGAGGAGACTGTGACTATGTGTATAGAGTACTATATCGATGAATATTAGGAAAACTTACAGCTATTATGAATATACTTATGTTACAAAACGTTAATGCACACTAGACATATGCATGCTGATGGCTCATTTACATAGGGTTTTACAGTAACTGTTCAGTGGACAGATGGCCTAAAACCATGTTGGATAGGATTATTTAAGTTTTACGTTTCATACGGATTTGGAAGGTCTTGCTTTTGGGCCATTAAGCTGCTTTACTTTTAGTTCCCGTTTGATGTTTTAAGTAGATTGCTTTTGTGGTTGAATATGGTAACTTGGGGTTATTAATTTATTATCCTTTAAATAAACTATACGGTATAAAATAAATAGTATAAAGCTATAAGTGGTGGCTGAGACTTAGTTACAGGAATAGGGGACGTCTTCCCTCGAGATGGGTCGAAGTTAATAGAAAGGCCGTGGGCGGCACCTATGTAGCCCAGAATTGCGTAGGAGCATAATCAAAAGAAGGCATATGCCCAGCAGTGCGTTGAAAAGGGTTGATAATAATGATAACGGTGAATAATATTAAAAATATTATACTGTGCCAACTCCACCAAGCGTGGGATAAAGTCAGGAGTATGATGGGTTTCAGGGACGGAGATAAATAAATGTCGCATCGCATGTCCCCTCCACGCTTGTTTACTCTGGTCCAAGAAGACCGGACAAAGCATGCGTCGATACACGATGTCACAGCGCATCATGTGGCATGTCATTGGGACTTATAAATAAAACGTTGCATCACCACTCAGTCGATACAACGCACCGTGAGGCATCACTCTAAAGGAGTTCAGCGGGGGTAACCAAAACTCTTCTTCTCAATCGTTCACTCTTGGCAGAGTAGTTGTGGTTGTGCTTATGGTATCTTCATTGGGATCGTCGTCTTCGCTTTTCCTTCTGAAGGCTGCAGCTCTGGCGATGCATCACCATTTGTGTCGGTTAGTTGCATTGCGAGAAGACTGCACCAAGGTGGTCCGGAGAGCTTTTATAAAGCATCTGTCCAGTGAGTTGGTGATCGGTTGCGTACCCTTTTTCCTTTTATCTGGCCTTGCACCACAAGCCTCTCTATCAAGCCCACATTTTGTCAATGTTTCCATAGAACTTCAGGATTCGTTGTGCACAGTTGACGAAAGTCTATTCTAGAGTCGGTTTAAAGAACTTTATTTCTCATAAAAGAACTTTACAGTTCACTTATAATGAGCTATTTATCTAAATACATAGTAGGTGGGTATAAGATTAGTCTAAGTGGACACATAATTTGAGTCGGCGAGGAGCATAAAGTAGGTATCTATTCAATGACCCAAATAGAATAAGAAATCAAAGTTATATTTTTTTTTTAGATTTTGCAAGTTTTTAAAAGCAGACAATCAAAAAATGCGGTTAGTAAAGTTCACATTAATACAGTGTATGATTTTTGCGCTTACGTTTGCGTACGGTACCAAGTGTACTAGCCATGCGTATAGATGCGACACAGACTTGTCTCAACGGAGCCAGGCAGATTTGAAGTTCTTTTATGATTGCTATAAAAACCTACGCGGACGAAGTTCAGCGCATTCTTGTAGATCATAGATCACTATTCAAAATGGCACCTAGATAAGCCTAGTCAGCATTTGCCTCACGTCTTCAACAAGATTAAAGGCCCGCAGTTTCAATAAAAACATAACGAGATCTGTGTAAAATGAAAGATTTATCTCCAAGCCGAGGAGGGTCCCACATAAATAAATTCATACACTCTATTGAAAGTCGAGAGGTCCCCAAAACCGCTCAGAGTGTTTTTAAAAGAAACCTCTTAGATATTCGGGATGTAAAAGCCTATTGAAACCGCGAAGGTTTTGGGCTATTTACTGTACTACAGGAATGGTACTTAACTCGTGCTAACTTTTGTTGGATACTTTCTCTCAGTCTAAATAGCAGGGCCTATATTCTCATGGATTAGAGATGAGTTTCACATAAGACTATTGTTTCCTGTGAACTATCAAAATAATATTTATTCTTGAGAAGGCTCTGGATCTGCTGAAAAGCGTTCGACGAAATCTCATGGTGAAGTTGACGTAATCAATGTCCTAACTTGACAACCTAGTGGATTTACGAGTTTTCGGCTGCGATTTATGCCGAAATCTTTAACATATATCTTTATTTATACTTATTTCGAGCATGAGGTCCCTGGACTAGCTTGTTTTAGCAAATGCATAATATGGTCTTAACGCACTGAAAGACGAGTGAGAGAAACACTTGGCTGCGTCATAAAAAGTAGTTGACTGAAATGTTTTCATTAGTTAAACTATTTTGTAGTATCTCGATTAATTTAAACAATAAGCAGCCTATAGCAGCAAATTAACACAGTAATAGTCAAATGAGTTATATTGTTTTTTACATAGGCATAATGCAAGCATACTGTTAAGAACTTTTTTGTAATGATTAGATTATATTTGTCACACTATCTATTAAAAAGTTAACACTTCTGATAATGCGCTCAAGTTTCCTGCTACTTATCACATCGTGATAAAGTTTATTTTTCAGTAAAAGGTTGACACAGTGGTTCAGGGATGTGGCACCTTTGTAGAAAAAGTTCGACGGTGAGGAATGCCAGGAATGGAGTGGAAGTGTGTCACATTTCTTTTGGTTGTTCGCTTGCTTTTGTAAGAGTTCCACATTGCTTGAAACTGTGTTGAGAATGCACGGTTTTGTGTTGTTACTTTTTAGTTTTGGAATTGTGCTGGTATGTTCATGTAGTATCGTTGCTCTTTCAATAAAATAAGTCCAAGATTTTCGACTATTTATCTACGATTCACGCTTGAACACGTTAGTTAGATTACGTTTTCTTAGAGTTGAAATCATATAATTACCTTAATATTTTGGTGTCCTAATTCCTTCCTTCTTCGTATGAGCAGTAGTGGCTAATTCTGGCGACGGAGTTATTAAAGCCAAACAAAAACAAATACTATCCTGGATAACAATCTTACTACTAATACTCACTATTCAAGATTTTTGAAAATATAAAATCACTGAATGTAGTTATGCAAAATAGCAAACCTTCACGACCTAGAAAATAACAATACTTAATACTTCAGCAATAATATCATTTTGATTCTATCACGTTTTCTCACCAAAAAACTTGCATCAATGTGATCAATTTTGGTGCAAATTTTTTGGTAGGAAAACGTGTTGGGTTCAACATGATATTCTTGCTGAACCTTGGTATTGTTATTTTCGAGGCCGTGAAGGTTTGCTATTTTGCATATCTATATTCAGTGATTTTATATCTTCAAAAACGTTTGAATAGTGCGAGCGAGAGAGAGGTCAACCCTTATAGTCGCCTTAACGTGCCTTTTGAAACACGGAAGCGCCGAGTTCTAAATGCCACTAACAGTCACCCATTCAAGTAGTGATCGGGATTTGCTTAAATAAGATGATCTACAAAACACTGAAGTAAGGCACACCACGCTTCATATTTCCTAGTTAAGTAATAACATTAATGAGTAATTGAACCAGGATCTATCAGCATAGATCTAGATTAGTATAGAACATGTTTCAAACTAGTGTTTGACACGACACATGTTCAACCTCCCGTGAATGTCAATAACGACAACAATCACTCCAAGTTCGTACCTTGAGGTTGTCACAAACAGATAACCGCATGTTTGGTTTATCTCATCGTCATTTGGTTTATCGAATGTTATTTTGAACACTGAATAATTGCCAAATTAGATTATATATTAGACAAAGATAAATGTTTATACAGGTGAAATTTTACCTCATTCATAGCAGACACTTTTTCTTTTGTAGTTAGAAGGTTTTCTTAGGAAACTATAGGTTTATTTTGAAGAAAAATCAAGTGTATAATCGGATTTTTGAAAAAAAAAATACAGTCAGGTCGGGAAAATGACACTTGTCAAAAAAAATGTGGGTCTCAATCGACTCTCTTTATCAACAGGTACACTTTTTCCAAAGTAACTTACCAAATCAAATTGTAAGATTTTTCAAAAATGCAAAGTCCCTGGAAACTAAACACGTCTTTTCGATATCCGGGTGGCATAAAAACTTCGTATGTTTTCAGTTTTCTGGTGTATATAGTAAATAAGAATTAACTTTCCATCTTGAATTTGTGCAAACTTTTGTAAGCCTTTGAAGCTTAATTTTAAAAAAACAAGAATTTTCTCAAGGATAAAATAGGCAAGCTACGTAATGAGTATATCATTCACTTAATTTTCGTTTTATTGTGCTAGTGGGACGGATAAGATACTCAGCCATAGTTTTAATCATCTTTCATCTGAACTCTGCCAACCAATTTTAAATATAATTTACAAGCCACCAAAGTGCCATTTTGTCGAGCAAAAATTAACCGGGTTAGTTGCTTCTCGAAAAGTTCTTGAAGTTTTCGAGAAGCAACCACATTTGTTTAAAATGTTTAAAAAACAAAAGATTTTAATTGTCTTTTACCTATTCTGTCCAATGCTATTCATACAAACTTTCCATGAAAATAAATACTAACATTTTCTCGTATCTGCTTTTCGAGCTAATTTTTCAATTTGTATCCCCTACTCAGAACTACAATAACAAAGAACTACAAATATTTAATAGAATAACAAAATCGTTTTGACTATTTTCTTTGCAAGAGACAGCATTTATTTTTTGTTTACATAATAATTGTGAATTTATACCTAAATTAGCTTCCACCCGCGGCTTCGCTCGCTTTGTACCCGGAAAAAGCAGCCTTTAACCGAGGTTATAAACTATGTATATTCTAAGTATCATCCAAATCCGTTCAGTAGTTCCGTCAACACTCTGCGGCCTCATTTAGTAACACAGTTGCACACCGAAATGATATACACCGGTCCTGTTTTCACAAACTTTGATAGTTTGTCAGTTGACGTTCTTTGAATTTCGACAGATTAAATGTTAGCAAATAAAGGTCTGGTGCCAACCATTTCGGTGTTAAACTGAGTTATTAAATGAGGCTTCATGTCCACCTGTCATCGTTCCGTCTGGCTAAGTGTCATGAAAAGAATAAGTTACTTCAAATAAAATATATGCTTGAAAATGGAACATAAATATGAATTATTCCACAATGTTTCAGATGCTTATCAAGTATTAAAACTAAACAAGAAACTGAACTATTACCACAAGAAAACAATAAATATTTAGTTTTGAGTAAAATCATAAAGTTTACAAAATTATTCTACACAAAATTTATCCTTGGATAACTTTTCTGTCTAGCTGAATCACGTAACTCAGTAACTAACCGTCTACACTTACGCCTTTCGGCGAAGATACGCGCTGTATAAGAAAGACGCATTATTGACTATTCGTTTGGCTGACAGAGAGGCAAATGTGAATCTTGACCACAATGTGTGAACGAGGCGTTAGTTTTACTATCGTGCTTTGGTAAATGTTCGTGTTATGTAAAACCCATCTTATCACTAAGCAGATAGAAAAGTAAAAGAATAATAGAAACAACAACAACCAAAATAATCATATACCAAAAATGTTTCACTTATTTCAACAGATGAAACAGATGAAAGATTTAACAGCCTTTCACAATATGTTCATAAATCTATAATTGTTAACACTCAATACTTTATATTGAGTGTTAACAATTATAGATTTATGAACATTACGTTGTTAGAAGCAGTGATATTGTGAAAGGCTGTTGAATCTTTCAAGGCTTTTATAGCCAAAACTTAATATAGTAAAGAATAAAATAGTACAAATAACATAAACTTTGCAATACTAAGGTAATACAATGGCAATGTTGTCGCTCCTTTTTCTGCCAGGCAATATGCAAACTTTCGCCGAATCGCGATAGTGAAGTCACTCCATTAGTTACACTATGCAAGTGACAAATTGCAGTATGGCACGACTTTGCAACACTAACTTATTGCCTTTCATCGATACCGATGGCCAGAATAAATGTATACTTTACATTTTGAGTGATAAAATACTAGCAACATCCAAATAATTTAATGAAAAGTATTTAAACCAGTTCAAAGTCACTCAGCGAGCCATGAAACGAGCTATGCTCGGAGTCTCTTTAAAAGATAGAATCCGCATCGAGACTATCTGACACAGAATTAAATTTGTAGACATAGCTCAGAGAAACAAAGAAATGCAAGCTAAAATAGCAGTGGGCTGGCCATTATTAGCCAAAGAATTGACTACCGTTAGGTTAAATGAGTTCTTTAGTGGAGATCGCGGCTCGGCTAATCTATTATAGGACTCCCTCCCACCAAGTGGAGTGACGATCTGCGAAAGGCTGGTTAGTATTCCTATCGCTACTCAATGGCATCGCGGTTTTATTCAGAGTATCTTTAAAACAAAAAAGATTACTCGGATAATATTGTGTTCCGCATATGGCAACACCCTAAATGTCACTGATTTAGAGCTGAACCCGGATGGTCTACCTGCTCACAAGCACTAACCCATTATGCTTGGGATCGGCTTACAGCTGATACTGGGTTGGGAGGGTGTTTAAATTTCAGATCAACATTCATAAAATTACAATTGGACTTCACTTAGGTAAGTTAGTCCAATTTTCAATTTTATTTCATGTTGATCTGAAATGGAAGGTGGATGCGTGAAGCTGAGGACAGTGCAATATTAGGGAAGGCCTATATCCAGCAGCGGACTTCAATAAGCTATTGATGATAATGTTGATTTATTTCAATAAATTTAAAATGTAAGATAAAGCCCCAAAATCAAATCTTATTTCACTTGTAAAAATGTAAAAGAACAAATCACATTACTCAAAATTGGTTTGCTCTACTTGCAAAATAAGTATCAATTGAATTTAAAGCACGGCAGATAGTGCAAGTCTTTTTATTTGCGGTGACACCGCGTAGCACTCGTAGCACTCGTAGCATTCTTCGTAGCACTCTAGTGGCGGGAGTGTTCATAGCATTATATTTACTTCACTGCGCATTTTCATTACTGTTCCAACAAAATCAGTGAAAATGACACAAGAGTTCTTATTTTATGAAAAAAAAACATCATTTTTTGGCATCATCATTCTATTAAACATTCATTCTGCTAAAACAATTTTTTCCCTGATTATTAAATATAAATGATTAATTAATCGTCTGTGACCTCGCTAAACAGGCTCACTAGAGACCTAGTGCGGGAAATAGAGTTCCCTTAGGTACAATTATTTGTCACCTTATCCTACTTAATATTAAAAAAATCAGAATTTATGGATGAATGTTTGTTACTCTTTCACGCAAACACTACTGAACAGATTTGGATGAAACTTGGGATATACATAGTTTGTGACCGGGATTAACACAAAGGTTACTTTTAATCCCGGTACCACGTGAGCGAAGCCGCGGGCGAAAGCTAGTCACTCATAAATTTCATCAAAATAGTGTCATCTTAAGTGCCTAGCGACCATCTTGCGGAACAAATAAACTTTATTTTAAGTAATTAATGCATCGTTAGTAACTTTAATATTCAAATAATCACATAACCCGTTTGTTTAATAATTTATACAATCATTTTATTCACATTTTGACCCGTAGCGAAAAAAAAATCTTGGCGGTCAAAAATGGGTACAAATTATTCTCTCCTTAATATTATTTCTTTTAAATTTCATGTCCTTTTTATGTACATAGTTAAATTTGTACGAAATAGCCGTTTTTACTTTATTTATTAAGCAATTTTACTTGAAAACAAGATTTTGTTAAAAGATCCACAAAAAAGCTGAATAAATTCGCGGTATTTCTTTCATTTCGAACGGATCGTACCGAGATATTGTCCGTATAATGCTTAGTACTAGCACAGAAAAGTATTACATACAGAAGAAACACTACCCCAATGCAGTTTGACTGCACTCGGCTATGCACAGCATAGAATAAGTAAAACTTAAAGTAATAAAAGTAAAACAACAGTGTAAAACTTAGATGAAATCGGAGTCAAAGTGTCACAATCATAAATAAACTTTAGGAACCATATTTTGAGTATTTGTTAGAAACAAGAAAAAAATAAACCGACTTCGAATAAATCACTTCTTACTTCTTGCCCTAAAGAATTTTGAAAAAGGTTTCACAATTGACGGAGATATTGGTGATCATAGGTCGAAAATTACAAGTGAGGATGAGGTTTTTTGAGTTTTCCGAGAAAAGTACCAATCCCTCGGGAATAAAATTTATATGGGACCACCTGTGAAGTACTCTTTGAAACAAAAAAATAATTTTGGATATCGGTCCACAATTGACGGAGTTATCGGTGAAATATACATAAAATAAAGGTTCCGACGAATTGAGAACCTCTTCCTTTTTGAAGTCGGTTAATAAAGTAAGTTATAAGAATGTGATATCATCATTCTCCTGGCATCTATCCTGATCCTGATTTCTTGCCCTAAATAAATCTCGTTTATTACAAAGGGATTACAGTAAAGTTTTTTATTTGTTTCAGGTTTTATACTAGCTTGCGGCCGTGGCTCCGCTCCCTAAGTACCTGGATAAAAAGCCTATGTATCAATCCAAATCACGAACTATGTATTTTAAACAGTTTCAGTTTCATTTACATCCATTTAACCCAGAGTTGAGTTGGTACAAAGATACAAACACACAAACTTTCGCATGTTGTACCTATTCAAACTTTATAAGATTTTTAGGTACAACATCTTACAAAAAAAATGTGTAATTACAAATATCTATCTTTCTATCTATTATATCTATAGCTCCCACTGCTGAGTAAAAGCCTCTTCTCTATCACGCCATTCCTAATGATCTGGTGCCAGCCGGATCCACTCCAACTGCCTTCACAATATTCTACAACCATCGAGCAGTCCCTCAGTTCCCGACAGCCACGCTATTCTGCTTTTGCAGCGGTTCTGGTTCAGGCGGGGTAGAGGTGGCAAAGAATCTCTGGAAGTTTTCCTGCTGCCAAACCACCACTATATCAGTCCACTGCTGGATATAGGGCTCCCCTAAAACAGGGGGATATGCCCATAATCCCCACACTAGGCATGCGGGTAGGGGATCGACACAATTTCTCAAACCGCCGACGCTGCTGCCCATCGGCGGCCAGGGCGTTTAGTTGTGCCGGTAAAAGGCTGCGCTATACCGCAATCAGCCGGCCGCCAGAGCCCCGTTTGTTAGTTAGCAGCGTGTGTTCCACGGGCAGTTGAGGTTGGCTTGGGTTCCGAAGATGGGGTTTGGTACCCCTTTCACCCTCTTAAGACACCACAATACTGCCAAACCACATTAAGAAATAAATAAAATGATAATAAATACTTATGTTGTCTGATACTACTGGCCGCTTGGGTCCTTAGCATGTGCATTCCGATTCGATCTGCATTGTAAGAATTCTCCGAATGAATAGATAGACAGAAATCGCATTATTTCGCATGCACTCGTACAATCTTAGAATATTTTTGAATTGGTTTGCGTTTTTAAGCGGTTATATTATAAAATATTAAGATCATTATATTTTCTGTCCTCGTTGACGTGATTATGAGAAAATAATTACTCATAATAATAATAAAACCAGTCAAGTGAAGTCGGACCGCCACACAAAGGATCTTTAAAATGAAAATGAAATTTTCAACTCTCTACCTATTAAGGTTATTGAGATACAGCCCGCTAGCATACAGACAAACGGAGCATACACCGGACAGCGGAGGCTTAGTAAAACGGTTTCATTGGGCACCCCATCACAAGAACGTAGTGGATGGCACAAACTTTGGGAGGCTATATGTAGTTTACCAATCATGTGGTTTCCATAATACTAGCTCTGCTTAGTTTGGGGCTACATGGTGCTGTGTGACGTCCCGCATTATTTATATGCAGCAGTAGATAAAGTTAGGCTGTGGATGATGATGTACGGAGCCCTTAAAATATAAATACTGATTTATTACAACAATTATTGAATAGGTAATATATTTTTAAAAACAGATAATAACTGAAACATAACGTTTTATTTTTTTATAATTACAGAACATATTTTTTTAGAATTTTTCATTAAAACGATTACCGTTTTGTAAAATAAATCCATTTTAGTCTAAAACTTGATTGTAAAATAACACCTTCTGCGGCAGAAACAAAATATTGACGGAAAGAATTCCTCCCTTAATTTCTCCTAATTTGAAATTTATGAAAAGTTAATTATCCGAAAAGACATTTAAGACCGGAATTTTTGCTTCCTTTCTAAATTCGGGTAAAACATTATGTAGCTCTTTTGACCAGCTCGTTTCATAGTCATCAGTTCTTAAGTACTACGGGTAATTTACTTGTTTAACACTTCATTATCATTCATGGGTTAACATAAAACTTCATTAGTATGTTTCTATTCTTAGGCTTACTTTCTCGCAAAAAAACTGTTTTAATTGTGTTCTCTGTTTCTGGACCTCTAGATTATACCTCTATCTATTGTATTGTGTCCATTGTATTTGCGTAAGGCTGCTGGTAGAAACTGGATGCGTCGAGCTCAGAACAGGGCGCAATGGCGCTCATTAGGGGAGGCCTATGTATATTATGGGCTGCTATAAGCTGATGTTGATGATGTGTCCATTGTGTACTCTCTTGGAGTACAATAAATACTTTGTATTTGATAAAATAACAACAGCCTATAATAATCAGCCCAGTGTCGGAAACAGGCGTCAACTAATAAGAAGGGGATATGCCCATAATCCCCACGCTGGGAATGCGGATTGGAGATCGCAAGGCACAGCTTCTCGCACCACCGCTGATCTGTCAGTGCAGCAAAGAGCGCAATGGTGCATTCAGCCGGTCGCCCCGTTTGTAAGTTAGCAGAGTACACCTCGGGCAAGTGAGGTTGGCCTGAGTTCTGAAGATGGAGGCTGGAACCAATTACACCCACTGGAACCCCTTCCTTGTTCACTTACTAATACATTCTCAACCTTTTTTTTTATTATCCTTTTATCAACATTTGGAACGACAGCAGTCAATTTTGCCTTCCCTTTAACAAAGTTCAAAGTATTTTTTATTCTATTTGTCTCTAAAATATCATCAATATTAATAATTTTATAATGTATAGCTTTTTATGTTTACTTTTCCTTTTGTTTTAAAAACTCGAAAAAATATTCATGCATTTCTCACATAAATAATAGCTTTTATAATGTAAAAGGTTTACCGAAAGCGCTTTTAATTATACCCTTATGCAGCCTAAAATAGTCCAATATTGCAGAAATTACTTTGAACATGCAACATTGGTGCAAAAGGCACTATATTATGCACAGATATTGTAATTTTTCCTTTCGTAGAGACGATCTGAGGATATTCTACTGAAACTCCCGAGGTCCAATAGAAAGTTATAATGATACGTAAATGCTTTACAGTAGTTTAGTTAAAATATAAGAATATTAAAAGTATGTGCGTCGTTTGCGTGGTTCGACGGCCAAGTGTTGGTCCGGCGCGCGGGTGCGGGGCACAGGAGGGGCGCTAAACCGGTATTGGTTTATAGGAAGTATAAACACGATCCGTGTCAAAATTTATGCTAAAGCTCAGTTTATAAAAATACATTAAACAAAAAAATATAAGCAGTTTCTTGTTTCTATATAATAAAAAGCTACTATTATTATATAAGGGAGAAGGTTTGTAAAGAGATGTGAAATGTATTTGTTACTCTTTTTCGCTAAATTCACTGAACGGATTGAGCTAAAATTTTGCACTAATGTAGTTCAAGATCAGGATTATTATTATATGCTACTTTTTTATTTTTAGTTTATAGTACATAACATACATAAAAGGACGTTCATATATACATAATAGTTAATAAAACTTGGTATTAAATTATAAATCAATAAGTTATTAAATGTAACAATTCGGGTGAAAATAACCCAACCTTACGCTCGCAGTTACAAATTTGAACCTTACGCTCGTTGGTTTAATAATTATTTTGATTAGCTATACATTTAAGGAACCTAAATATAATTTTAGATTGTAACTACCTACTAGCAACCACACAACTCAACTATGTATTATGATATTTGCTCATTATCCCTTCAAAAATCTCTCTAAATATTTTAGTTTCGCCTAGAAATAAATGCTACGTTTTAAATTTAACATCTAAAATGTTTACAAAACAAAGTTTAAATTCAATACAAACACCGTTAGCGTTTTGTGGCGGAAGAACCACACGGAGTCTTCACGGTCAAAAATAGACTAAACCTAGACAAAGTAAACTCAATTACAAATGTAACCTTAGGTTCTCCAAGGGTTATAACCGAACTGAAAAGTTTTTTTATGAGAAATAAAGTACTTTAAACCGAAACCGAAATATGATATAAATATATCCATACAAAGTATATTTATTATTTTACATCATAATAATTGTTGACAGTTAGACTGGTAGAGCACAAACATTCGAATGTTTAGTCTATGTGTATGTAGTACTCGTAGAACTTTTATATTCCCTATGTTCATAGCTTCAAAAATTTTCGTTGCTCTATGAAAAAAGCAAAAACTGTAAGGAATTTTAATAAAATTGTTAAAATTACAATGCATTAAAAATTAATGGCCGTTATAAGCGTTGAGTTACATGTTTACGAGCAACGCGTTAGTTTTACAATTTATTGTTAAGTTCAGCACTAAGCATTAGCTACTTAAATATGCACTTACTTAAAGGATTTCATGACTGCGTTAAGGTATTTTTATGAGCTTAAAAGTATTTTCATTTTACTACGGCGCAAGCTATACGTGGAGAAACGCGTTATCAAGGTGGCGGTTGGAATCCACAACCTTATGGTAAGAGATTGCCTTCCCATGCCTTGAAGTGGATATAGGCTCATTCGAAGTCATCCCACAAATATTTTGTGGCTGATTGGAAGAAATTCTGCTTTGTCGGTACAGAACAAATTGTTACTATACAAACAAGTCCTGATGCCAGTATGGAGCTACGGTATACAGCTCTGGGGCTGTACCAAATAGAGTAACGTAAAAATAATCTAACGATTTCAAAACAAAGTACTCAGGGGAATAGTGAACGCACC
Source organism: Horisme vitalbata (assembly GCA_951804965.1). Classification (NCBI taxonomy): domain Eukaryota; kingdom Metazoa; phylum Arthropoda; class Insecta; order Lepidoptera; family Geometridae; genus Horisme; species Horisme vitalbata. The sequence continues at coordinate 5,064,179 of OX638094.1, forward strand.
CTGGTACGTAAGAAATAATGACCTCCACTGGGACTTTTTTTTAGTGTAGTGTAAATATTAGTAAAATATAAGCAATAGTGCTTTATAAAGAACACTAGAACAAAGTGTCGCCTCATGTAAATAGAGACAGTAAGAAAGTGTTGATGGACACATTCTTAGAATTACTTCATTTTATAAAACTAGGTCAATGTTAAGTTACCTTTTAGTCTAACATAAGGCTAGATTGTAAGATTTTAAGTGTACATTTCCTATAATTATGTTCACTGTGTAAAAAAAAACCACGCATGAAGTCACGGGTGAAAAGCGTTAATTGTCTGTCCTGAGCCTAAAGTGGTAAAAGACTTTGTTATAGCATGTGATTTTTGTTTAGAGACAACTTTGACTATCATTAAACGGAACTTTTCACATTAAGAGGACGTTTTTGTTCATTATTTCATGAAGTTCAGACAACTTCCCATTTTTGTATATTTATTATTCAAAGTCCCATTGCGTTGTTTTGTATTTCGTGCGAGAAAGACAACATTAAATGTTTGTTTGATCTTAATCAAAATATAAAAAACTTATGTTGCTTTACTGTAAGTAAATAGACAATAATCCACACTGGTAAATAGAGACTTGAACCACTATTCCACTTATCTTCTTTATTCTATGAGACTTGAACCACTTAACTCTTTTATAAATCGAAAGTCACTCAGCTAGCTATAGAGAGAGCTATGCTCTCAGTTGAGATTACAAATACCCTACAGAGAACTAAAGTAACCGATATAGCTCAGAGGATTAGCAAGTTAAAGGGTAGTGGGCAGGTCATATATGCCACAGAACCGACAACCGTCGAACTAAACGGGTTTCAGTGGAAACTGCGTTTTGGTTAGCGTAGTGTAGGGTGCCTTGGCTTGATGGTGTGACGATCTGTGTTATGTACCTGACAGACAGTGGATGAGAAAAGCCGCAGATCCAACTTAGTGGTAGACGGACTGCTTATGGTCTCTGAAGGGGGCCATAATATGACTGGCCAGACTAAACTTCGTTGTACTTACCCTATCACACGTTTGAAGGTAGCTAGCCTATACATATACCTACAACGCGTGAGTGTTGTAGATATATGTATAGGAATGCGTAGGTTTCTTAAGTGCTTGGCATTTTGCGTCAAGAGCTTCGTTCGAGACGATTATTCTCGGCTATTGGCTGACCATAAAACTCCTTTATAGCGTCCAAGAAATTATTATACATAATTTTAATACTACTTAAAATCAAAACTGAAAAGTCACCTCCCACTGTCGCCAAATCAAGTCAAAAGACTATAAAGTGCATCTAACAGACACGTGTTCAAAGGTCCCATATTATCAAATAAAGTCTTCAAAGGACTACAACTAGCATACTTCATGCATGACAGCCTGTGTTCAAAGCACGAGTTAAGCATATCACATCCTTATTTATAACGAAGCTACCTTATAACGTGTTCCTTACAAAATATCAACGGCTATGCAGCGCTCGTTGTCTCGTCGTGGGTATAACATACCAGCACACGAGTTTGTGTAAAATCAGTAGGTAAGCATAATATCTTTATGCTAAATATTTTTATCCACAGTTAATAATAACTGTTGGATAAATTGTAAGGAGAACGTGAGATTAAGTCCTTTTAAGAATTTATAATTTATTAATGTATTTATTAAATAATGTTTTTGATTTGCTAACAATTTAAACATTTGCCATACCAGCAATGCAACTACTTTAAAGTTTGAAGACAGATCGGCCCATTAAAATCTCCATCGAATAAAGACGTAAAAAAAGAATAGAGCGCAAGGACACTCATTAAGTTAGGAGTCAGGCTCATGAGGGGAATTTTTATATGGCCATCGCATACCGTCAGAAAATGCTTGTTACACAAACGTCGGACGCTCTTGGGAAGGCGTTCCCTTCATACTAAATGTTCTAAGACCTGCCAGGCCCCGAACACGGTCAGAATTTTGCCAGACCCGGGCGTTCAACATCTGTGAATAAAATCAAATATCAGACAGACGTTCCACGGACCGTGTGCGGCCGCCCATAAAAATTCACCATAAGGACTTCCACAACCAGGTTACAGAAATATATTTAAATAAAAAATTAAGGACATAGCATCGTCTAGCTCTATAGGTACTATAAATTTGATAGTGTGAGCATCTCTACTTTGTTTTTGTTGCTCTACGTGTGTTTCAGGTAGTATCGCTTTACATGCTACGTGCATGTGAGCACAAAATGTAGTGTAAAGTATTTTGTAAGAATTCCCCTGCTTTTGAGAGAAAAAGTGTTGATAAAAAGTTCATTGTATTAATGCCTATAAAACTGTTGCATATTTTTATAACATGTATTTTTTAGTAATATAAAAGAGTTAAAAAAAAGTGTAAACAGGCTACTGAATAAATAGGAAAGAAGCTCCAAAAGGCTCCCTTCAGTTGCCGGTGCAATTCGTTCTGTGGTCCAGTCGGGAAGACAACACTGCGTTGACGAAAATGACGCACCACAAAAACAACGCACCAAAGACAAAACGACGCACCAAAACGACCCACCAAAACGACGCACCAAAGATGCATTGACGCAACGCAGAAACTCGGTACGCAGGGCACAGCTTCTCGCACTGCCGACGCTGCTGCCTGTCGGCGGTTAAGGAATTTAGCTTAGATTGTGCAATGTCAGCCAGCTGCCAAAGTCCCGTTTATAAGTTAGCTGGATACACCAAGGGCAGGTGAGACTTGGACTCTGAAGAAAGTGATTGGAACCCCTTACAAACATTAATTATTAATATCAACGGGATATTTACCATGATTTGTGAGTTCTGTTATTTCCCACAAATCATGGTAAATATCCCGTTGATATTAATAATTATGTTCTCAACCATGATAGTTTCAAAAGTTATACCTTACAAACATTGTCAACAGCTGTTTATATGGGTCATTATTATTTTTATAATTATTTTTTATTTATTAAGGTCTACCAACAGTTTTAACAAGCTTAAAAACTAATTATTATAATGAAGTGTCTTATGCTACATGAAAAAACCAATTACAGGTAAACACCACTTGGAAATTCTTTTTAAAACAAAGGGTAGGTACTTTACTTAAATCTTAGAATAAACAATTATGATATAAATTCTTTTATCTCTAATATTACAAATTCAAATTGTGTGTGTGTTTATTCGGATGAAACTTGGAATATACATAGTTTGTAACCTGGATTAACACATAGGCTACACTTTACCCGGGTACCACTTGAGCGAAGCCACAGGCGGAAGCTAGTCTCAATAACTTCTAAGCTGAATAAATGGCTGAAAGATACTTATTACCAAACCACTAACCAGTCATTATACCTAATATTTTTGTACAAGTAAAATCTATTTCAGTGCTACAAGAACAAGGATATTTTTAGGAAGTGGACCCTGATTATACTTAGGATATACTTAGGACAAGGATAAGAGCAAACAAGGTAAGCCCAGCCTTACACTTTTTGCCAAAAAGAACACCCATAAGTTTACCAGCAATAATGAAGCCTTTGTGACTAAACGAAATTAGGTTTTTATTTATGGTCGCGGTGTTCCTGATAAACGGTGCGAAACCGGCGGGTATCATCACGGATACGCAAGATGACATGTACAGTATCAATACTTTTCATCATCATCATCATCCACAAGCCGACGTCACCCACTGCTGGGTATAGACAAATGAACCGGCCTACCCAGGCGAGCGGTTTGGGGAGGTGCGCATATGTGTACCGAGAAGTGAGCGTGCTTTACAGCTCCAGTACAATTTATAAATAGTAGTCGGCTTCACTGACCGGTTAAGCTGGGTTACAAGTGCAGTAGTTAGCGGGTAGTGAGCATAACAGTTACCGTTCATGGACAAATGCTAGTGCGCCCTCAGCGCACGAGTAACTCACCTAAGTACCGTGGTGCACTTTGCATCACGGCAGCAAGACCTACTGTAATCTGGTCCTGGTATTTGACAGCTTAATAGTCTGCTTCATAACCTATTGGCTGGAAAGGGGACGTTAAATATTGCGTGGATTTGATTGGGTTCTGCTGGGTAAAGGCCTCCTTTTGTATGCGCCAATCCCCATGGTTCTAAGCTCGTCTCATCCAGTTTCAGTCCAGGATTGATACAATATCGTCCGCCCATCTATTTGCTGGACGACTGACGTTTCTGTATGCGGTTCTTGGACGCTAATCAGTTATTGCCTTACTCCACTTATCATCACCTCGCCTTACCAGGTGGACTTTACTTTTACAATACTTTTATTCTACCAAAAATAATAATATAAATTTTTAAACCAGACAGGACCCTCATTACAGCTAAGGCGATCACGAATATTTCAATCTGACATTTTGTAAGTGAAACGAAAATATTTGGCCAGTTACAAAGCGGTATTTTGAATTAAAGCTTTCTCATTGGGTAAAATTTTACGTCTATGATACGTTTTCGCTAGTTTTCGTGATCGAACCTCTGCTGTACTACTATCCAATGACGTCATTCATGGTCGAGATTAAAAACTGCGTAACTAAGATTAATCAAGTAATTATATCTTCTTCTTCTTCTTCTTCTTTGTGTCGATGATACAAAGACATTTTTAACTCAAGGTGGCCGTTATAACTTACGCTCCCAGAATTTAGCCTCATCTGGCGTTTTCAGTGTGATAGGGTACAGTGGGTAGACCAGCAAATGTGACATAGTCTGAGGATCAGTGTCACATTTGCAACGCGTTGCTACCTCCTCAGTATAGCATCCCTCATTTACTCATGTAATAAGTAATTACATTAGATGATTGTATAAATAAAGCATTACTTTTTTTTGTGAAATTCACCGTTTTAAAAATACATTACCTACACAATTATAACCACTCTAGAGCGAAGCAAATATGGGTTATGTTATGACATTTTATTAGTTTATTTGAGATGATTGAGTTTTGGGAAATATTGATGAAAAGTTAAAAAAATATTAGCATCATAAATCTATATTCTCAGTTTAGGTTACAACTGTTCCTTACAATTAATACGAAAACATATAATAAACTACATACTCATCTAATTAACTTTTAGAACCTGCCCGATGCGAGCTTCTGCGGCCATCAGCACGAGTCATGAATGTGATAAGCCTCATGTGCCTGTTATTTTACCGGCACCCACACCCTTCAAAGCTTAAAACAGCAATGGTGCTTCACCACAGAAACAGGCATTGTGGTAATTCTTTTCCGAAAGAACCCTTTACAAATAGCCCTACTTCTTCTAAATATACCCACATATTAATGCTAGATATAGATTGCACAAAAATAATCGACTAAAAAAATTATGTCATTACTTACTTACTGTTTAAAAACTTTACTTTTACTGTGCAGGATGGTATAGCCAACGAGGAAAAATATTCAGAATAGGGGGCGGAAAATGGCACATATAAAACACCAATATTGCTAGGTAATGTTTTTTTACACGTAATAAAGAATCATTGCTTTTTCAAAATTGTGTAAAATCCACACAATAACCAATAAATAAATTATTTATAATGCCGGACACTGTCGCACAGCTTCATATAGAATTACATGAATAATAATAGCAAAACATTGAACTCACAGAAAAACAAAGAAAGTTTATGCAGCACAGTTAACCGTAAAAAAAGTTTATTCATGTTTGTTTTTTTTTACCTAGGCCTAGCTAGGCCTATCTTATAACCTTAATTATCAGGTAAAGGATCGCGGGTAACTGTCTCATAAGTCAGTCATTAAATACTGTGAATAAGAGAAATAATCATCATCATTATAAGCCGTTTTCGAAACCTGCTGCTAGGCCTTTGTTCATTATGCCACTCCCTTCCATCTTGTGCTTATAGTCTGAACCAGGTACTCACGGTTTTCCTTTTAAACTCAACCCATCTCGCTGGAGAAAAGAAATCATCATCATCATCATCCACAGCCTGATTTTACCCCCTGCTGGGTATAGGCCTCGTGAACTTGTGCCACCCCGATTCCGCGCTAGTATAACCCATGTACGGCTCGCGAGTTTGACAATATCTGCCCATCTTGCAGCCAGACGCCCCACACTCCAAAAGTCATCAATAGGTCACCACTCTGTAACTATCTTACTAGACATCACCTCGCCGCGCGTTGAGTTCCATAATGCGATTCCCAGCGTCCTGAAAAGAAATAATAGACGCAAAATTTGATAAAACAAGCTAAGATATAATATTTACTGAGCACAAAAAGCGCCAAGCGCGATCGATTTGATGCGGGTTTGATGAAGGTGAATGAAATTATGTTTCGGATTAAGTGATCAAGATACGGCTCGGGAAGTTTGTCTTGGGATGTTTAAGTCTCGGGGGAAGTTTGCGGGTTTCTTACAAGATTAGCTGAAGAACCGGGATGATGTTGGTGACATTAAAATACTTCCGTTCATTTTTTGGCTAGGATTATTTATTCACAGCAATATTAATAAGAATTAACATGTTTATTAATAAAAAAAGCTGGACATTAAAACACAGCATCATTTAGCCCCAAACTAAGCAGAGCTTGTATTATGGGAACCACTTGGTTAATATATTGATAGACTACATAAAAACATTTTTTATAAATACATTCATCTGATACATAGAAAACACCAGAGTGAAATTTGCAAATCAAACAAACATTTTTCACGGAATCACTTTCGCATTTATAGTTGGATTTGCTAGGATTGGATTCTAGTAATTATACATAGATTAGTTTATAGGCATTATAGAGAAAATAAATAACTTCTTCATAGAAAGTAAAGTAAATAAAATAGTAAATAGCACATAAGAGGAAAGGAAACTGTGTTTCCTGTCGGTTTTCTCCGGAACAAGACCATCGCTCCCTGGTCATCTGACGGAAAACGATCATTTGTCATCCTTGCAGGATGGCAAAAACCATGTGTTCATTAATCTTTCAATATAACGGAAAAAGTGTATTCGTTAACCTGTTTATTAGATCATGTTTTGATGATGATATCTAGCTTCCGCCCTAGGTATGTTAAATTGAAAAAAAAAATCGTATATATGTAGAAATCAATCATGTGATTTCATTATTACAAGCTCTGTGGACGACCTCTGTGGCGCAGTGGGTTAAGGCCCGCCTGAGACGTAGAAGGTTGCGGGTTCGATTCACGCCGCGAGACAAATGTTTGTACGTTCTGAAAATATTTGTTTCAAGTCTGAGTGTTTTTTAACCGACTTCAAAAAGGAGGAGGCTCAATTCGACAGAATCTTTTTTTTTATGTATGATCACCGATATCTCCGTCAATCGTGGACCGATTTTCAAAATTATTTTTAGTTTGAAAGAGTTCACTACACACAAGTGGTTCCATATTAATTTGATTCCTGAGAAATAGTTACTTTTCCCGCAAAACTTAAAAAAACTTCATCCTCACTTGTAATTTCTGCCCTGAGTCGTCCCTCATGCGGGCGGCTCGTTTATTTGGTCTGCCCATGATTCTAGTTTACTTACGAATATCAGTATTAACTAATTGAACTAAAAATGTAAAAATAAACAATCATTAAAAAAAAAAGACCAAAAAAAACGCTTCTTGCTTAAAAAAGGCACCATAAAAAAAATGTCCCATGAAACCTTTATTCAACAAACTGTAGTGTATTCATAAAGTTATTAATGGTATTAGCTTCTACCTACAGCTGGTCGTCTTGACACTTTGTCACGAGTAGACAACCTCGTCTGGGTTATATCGTCTTTGTTTTGACTAAATGACGTAACTGACATTTTGCCGTAACTGATATTTTAATGTAACTTTAATCTACTTTTTAATACGAACCGATCTATCTAATCGACGTATCTCTATCTTCTACCGGTCGCAAGATATCTGTTGACGTATCTACAGTCATTAAAATATAAATTCCTATATGTGACGTAAATGGTCACTTACGACGTTTTGTAAGATTTCACACTAAATATAATTCTTAAAATGTCAGATTTTAACACCGATAATTTAAAACCAAGTCCTAAAATAGTGACGTATCTGCTGAAATTTATAATTCTATATTTTAATAACTAATTGTTAAAATAACAACAAAACCAGGTTGCCAGGAGGGCGTTGACATAAATTATATTGGTGTGCATTTTCATTTCAATTCATAAAGTTATTACTCACGACAGGGATCGTGATATCACAGAAGGTCCTGTCTGAAAACCAGCGCTGCGTCGGCACGTAGGTAGCTTAGCTACTTACGTGGCGATGCGGCATGAAGCTGAGACAGGGACCTATTTTTGCCCTTAGTACAAAATTAGCATATATATTACTTATTAAGTAGATTTAATCAGTTCTTCTTTTACCTACTTTTTTCTATTCATTGTACTTTTTAGTTTTGGTTAAAAATAAATGTATTTTCTTTCTTTCTTTCCTTCAATTGATTTATGTTTAGTCGTCCTACAGTTAATTAATTAAAACTTCTGGCAGATAAATGCATCTCCTGTAAAATTCTAAAATTGTTAGTTACGTCACTTAGTCAAAACAGCGACGATATAATCACCTCATTTCACACATTCAAATGCAAGCGCAGGCTTCACGTGTCCACAAAAGCCACGCTAATGCGCTACATAAAGTTATGCTCGTCGCGTTACGGCGCAGGTGGCGGTTATGTGTCTGTTTTTTTGTGTTTTATAACATATTTTAGATTTGTTAGCTCAATAATATTACTGACAAATGTGTAAGTGTGTGTAAGTGTGTAGGTTCTGCTTACGTTCAAAGTTATTATTTCCTCGGGAAAAGGACATTTTTTTCTGGATGAAATTGTCCGTTTTCAAATTTTGCATACACATTCAGAGGTACAAGCCCTGTACGTGTATGCGAAATTTTATGATGATCGCTCAATTTTGCATTTTTAGTATTAGTAGATTTCAAGGATAGGCAGATAATTGACGAAGCGCAGATTGCTCAATCGTTATTAAAAAGCATAGGCAATTAAACAAATATTTTGCAACTTAAGGATACATCTGGAATCCGGTATCACGGGTAGAAAACCATAGTCACTATTACTTACTTTGTGTTAAAACTGGCTAATTATGTGATATATATTATAAAAAAAATCATAACCAAAACTAGTCGCTTTCAAACACCATGTAATGCGCACTGCCAAAATTTGGAATCAGCTGCCAGCGTCTGTTTTTTCATTGACTTACGACCTTAACGGATTCAAGAAAGAGTCGATAGGCATTTCCTGGGAAAGCTCCCCCATTGTCGACCTCGTCCTTGCCCAAGGAAGCCTCGAGGTCAAGAGCTTGACCGTAAAATATAAAAAAAACTTTCCCGTGATTTTGGAATCCGGATGCACATGCTTATAGGTTACTTTTGTAAACCGGTTGTAGGCGAAACTTACTATTAACGACCTTTACGCTCTTGTGATAAAAACTATCCAATTGGTATTTTTTATAAAGAAGAAAATTGTTCCTAATCCAGCTCTATTCTCCCAGACGTTAAACTTTCTTACAGAGCAAATATTAACAGTGTGAATTTACTTTTGACTTACTTACTTATTTCTATTCCCACGACTCGGCCTTTTAAGTTGTCTGTGAACTTAGCTTTTAAAGATTGATCTTTTCTATGATCAAATATAAATTATATGTGAATTATTTAGCCTTGTTTTTGTATCTTGTATCAGCTGGCCGCAAGAGCCGCTGTATCAAGCGGCTCTGGCAGACAGCAGATTGCGGTATTGCGCAGCCTATCACTGCCGCAACTAAATTACCTGAGTACCGACAGGCAGCAGCGTCGGTGATGCGATAAGCTATGCCCTGCAATCCCCAACCCGCATACTATGGACATATCCCCCTGTTTAGAGAAGATCTATGTCTAGCAGTGGACATATTCAATCCGTTTGTTGTTTTTGGTGTACTTAATAAAACTTAACTGAACCCAGATCGGTCTAAGGCGCTAATAGCTAGCTTAAACACAAGAAATTGCGTTCGAATCCCGCTGCGGGACGGTTATAAAAACTCCGACACCAGAGGCCTAGTATGTACTACTTTTTGCAGATTAAGAGAAAAATTGTCTTTGTATTTTGTACACTTCTAATGTAAGTGATTCAAAAAAATATTGGTTACAATAAATAATGTCTTAACCATTTATATATTTACCGGAAAGGTGTTCATATCTAAGCGATTGAAGCTGTGAGCGTTGAATATTCTCAAACCACTGGCTCGTGCATTTAGTTGACTAAGCAAGACGGTGTTTTGGGTTCACGGTTTAAGTACGTTTTCGAGTCTTGCGGTTTACTTTGTTGATCTTACTACAAAGCAAAAATACCTTTGTTATTCAGTGTTGTTTAGCTGTGGAGGAATGATTTTACGGATAAAAGTAACCTTCTGTAAGCTGACTGCACGCAGCAGGCGATCCTGTCGCCGCGTCACTACCTACTGGTTTTTATGTAAATCTATGAAATGCTTTCCGTCGCCTCTATAGAAATATATAGAAACTAGTAGTGTCGCCGCGACAACGTCGCTACTGATGTTTGCAGTCGGCTACGCAAATTTCATATTCAGATAAGTCTATGCCTTAGACCTTGCAGGTTACAAACCGGCCGGTGTGACCAATTATGTAAACCAAACATTTTCATCATCATGATCAGCTTGTAGCAGTACAATGCTGGACATAGGCCTCTCCTAATGAGCGCCATTGCGCCCTGTCCTCAGCTCGACGCATCCAGCTTCTACTGTCTCCACTCAAGAACTTGTTTACCCCAACGGTTATTGGCTCGGCATGTCTCGGCAGATTTTGTAGTATGTAACGTTTCGAATGCAGACGTCAAAGATAGAGCGGTGTGAAAAAAAACTGTAGGAAATCTGATCCCATTTAGGATATATAGGCAAGAGAGAGAAGTTAAAAAAACAATGTGAAACAAAGTAGACGTGTTATAGAACCATATATGTATATGACGACCTCTGTGGCGCAGTAGACGAAGGCCCATCTGAGACGCGGAAGGTTGCGGGTTCGATTCCCGCTGCGGGACAAATGCTTGCATGTTCTGCAAATATTTGTCTTGGGTCTGGGTATTTTCTACGTATAATATGTATTTATTTACAAAAAAATGTATTCTATATAAGTAGTATATCAATAATGTGGTTCCCATAATACAAGCTCACCTTAGTTTGGGGCTACATGATGCTGTGTGATAGCGTCCAGCATTATTTATTATTATATAATTAATATAATTAATATAATATTATATATATATATAATATTAGGTTTATAACATGTTACTTAATTTGGACATACCGTAAGACGGTTTTATTCCACCAGACTCCACTAAGATATCATATCGATGGTTGCCTGGAAGAGATAGCTTTCAGTGATAATGCCGCCAATTATGTTACCAGTTACTTTTTCTTTTCCTTGTTTGAATGTGGTGATCAATAAAGTGTTATCTATCTTCAAAAATTATGATTTTCTCTCATTTTCTTTAGCGCTAGGATCATTTTAAAGTGAACGTGTTTTACAAACAAAGTTTTACAACCTGTTACTGAATGTGGTCTCAACATAAGATGGTCTATAATCCACCATTTCATATCATTTTCTTTAACGTTTTTATCAGTTCAAAGTTTATCCAATATTGAGTTTGTAGGCTTTATAATCTTTGTACCCTTTTAGAGTGTGTATTTAGTCACGCCATTTTCTTACCTTAATACTGAGAGCATTAATTAATCTCACCCTTTGTTTAGCTGCTAAGCGTACATACACTTGCTTATTCTAATTTTCTTAGCCTAATTTACAGCCTGAATGTTATTTTATCAAACTTTGAATATATACGGCAAAGTTTATACAATTATTTTGGGAGGCCTTTAGAAAGTTTCTGCTTTCGTAAACCTAACTGGAGGGAGGTGCCTAAGGTCATTAAAACTTTACGGGTAAAAAAAAAAGCAATCAAATACATGTTCATATGTACAGTCTGTAAAAATACTACCACCAAAAACTGGGAGGTTGCAATCAGACCATGATTCTGAACATATCATATTTAGCGAAAAAAAAAAGCAAAAAAATATTTGTCAATTTTTTGTTCAATCTATGCATGTAGCAATCAGTCCGCCAGTACAGTTTTGAAATCTTTAAACATTGTTTTCTCCGGTTTTTTTTTCAGACAACAGATTTTTTATTTGTTTGGGTTTTGGTGTGTTGTACTACCACCTTTCGTCTTCGATAAACGTATTTTATACCCGATATATGTATGGTAGTGAATATCTACAGAAGATATAATATATCTATATCTTTAGAAAATATATACTGTCTATAGACTATCCAAGATATTCAACTATGACGTCACTTGGTCCGTTGGCATAATTGTATTGTGCGCTGCTGGCTTTGGAATGAAAATGGATGTCATCATCATCATCATCATCATTAGCATCATAGCAGTTTACTGCTGGACATAGGCCTCCCCTAATGAGCGCTATTGCGTCCTGTCCTGAGCTCGACGCATCCAGCTTCTTCCGGCAGCCTTTCACAAATCGTCACTCCCGATGGCTGGAGAGCGTCCTACACGAAAATTTTGGATGGCATTTTAAAAGTTAAAAGAAACACTTGATAGAATTAGTTTATAAATTGTGTAGGAGAAAATCAAAAGTATTCCTTACAGTTATTAAGTTCTTATTAACGTCCGAGTCATTACACTTCAATGTTGTTGCAAAACTTTTTTATATAAAAATATTTTTTGTTACCTAGAGGCAATATTTTTCCAATAGGTAAAAAATATCACCTTTCGTCACGTAATAGCCTCAAGATATAATTTATCAAGCTTACCTCCAAAAAAATCAAGAGCTATTTCCTCGAGGATGATATGTCAAAGTGGGATTTAGAAGAAAACTACTTATCTTAGCCGTAGATACCGGAAAAACAAAAAAATGAATTCAACTTGAATTAGGACATTGTCTTTTTTAAACCACTTCAAAAAGGGAGTTCTCAGTTCAGCTGTAGGTATGTTTTTATGGAGTAACTAGCTTCGGCCTGTGCCTGCGGCTTCACTCGCGTAGTACTGGGATAACCAGTATGTAATAATTCAGGTCATAAACTATGTTTATTCAAAGTTTCATCTAAATCCGTTCAGCCGTTACGGAGTTGATTAGGAACAAACAGACACACACAAACTTACACGTTGTATTGGTATAACTGTGCTTTCATATCAAATGGAGTAATATAATTACTGACTGACAATAAATTTGTGATCTAGTTTGCGTAAAGTCAAAGGGCATCTACACTTCTGTAACTGCCTATATCAAGTAAAAACAATAATGGTAATAGAGTTTAACTCTTTTCGTGCTGAAAACTTAACGGGGCGCACCTGCTGCAACCTCTTCGGGCATGGCACGTAGCGTTCGAGACCCACAGTCAACGTGTTAACGGAGTATTTATGTACAAGTGTTAGTATAGCGGTGGTTTGGTGCTTTCTGCACGATGTGTTTTCGATACGTCAATGAGGGGCCATTATTTTCAATAATATTTATTATAACATATTATATGGGTTCCTTTCATCCTTCTTCGTTTAAGCTAGTCCTGCCAGCTCTGGTGTCGGAGTTTTTAGTCCGCTCGAAGGCCTCCGACATGGATTAACGACTGAATAAGCAGGGACCAACATCTTAACGTGCCTTCCGAAGCACGGAAGCGCTCACATCTAAATACCACTAAACAGTCACCCATCCAAGTAGTGACCGGGTGGAGTGATGCTTAACCAAATTGATCTGCGAAGTAAGCCACGTGAGGTTTACTTCGGTGTTCTTTGCAGCTTCTTTTCATAATATTATACTAGCTGACCGGCTTGCCGCTGAATTTTCTTTCACGTTTCATCATCATCATCATCATCATCATCAGCCTATAGCAGTCCACCGCTGGACATAGGCATCCCCTAATGAGCGCCATAGCGCCCTGTCCTGAGCTCGACGCATCCAGCTTCTACCAGCAGCCTGTCGCAGATCGTCACCCCATCTAGCCGGAGGGCGTCCTACACTACCTTTAGTTTAGTTAAATATATTTCCGAAAAAGAGTTTTAATTTAAGTGCAAAATTCCATGTAGTACTATAATTTTGTAATACCTAAATATATCTACTTTAGAGAGCTCGTAGTTTACTATATTCTAGATTTAGACCCTGCAGGGTCTAAATACCATAACATCAACTTGACCACAACCACGAAATTGTATTTGTTTGTTTATTGATATATGGCACAGAATATAATCAGATAAATAATCATTTATTTAAAAAAAAAACAAATACATAATCATTAAAATTATTTATAGCTATATGATGATTATGGTCAAAAACGCAGTAAAAATTCTTTATATCATGCCAAAACTATGGAGAGAGGAAGGTATGATAAATTTTTATATCCCATAATTGAGTAATGATTGGTTCACCATAAAAACTTTCATCGCATATTTCACCTCATCAAGTTTTATTTTCGCGACAAATAGTAGCCTATCTATACGAAATTTTTAAATCGGTTCAGCGGTTTAGACGTGAAAATGTAACAGACAGACATACAAATAGATTTACTTTCGCATTTATAACATTGATTAGGATGGTTTGGATAGCGTAGTCTACAAACCTACGTTTTATTAAAAAAAAATTGAGCTTCCGCGCAATAAAATCAAAGGTAAAAAAAGTTGCGGGTGGATAAGCTGGCTTTGATACTACGATCTATAATACCCAATAATCTCTTCGCCCGTATAAGGCTAACCTGGGCCGTCGATTCAATACAAAAGTTTGTTGACCACGTTTTCAACTTACAGAACTACGATATCAACGAAACTCTAAGAAACGGGAGTTCATGTTGTAATGGTTATTGAATTTTACTATTATAGGCCTATTTCAAAAACTATATGTTCTAGAACTAAAATAAAAGCTATTTTAGAATGTACAAACAAAACCCATTCATATGACACCTCAGTCAATATATTTACATAAGTAAAATTTTTTTCGCCCACGTTTGTGTCTCCATATCTTGATGACCCCCTGTCTGACATAACTCATATACATTCCAGCAAAAATTTCAAATACAACCTATCGACCTACTAAACTGTATGCAGATTGGATCATCGGTTCGAGAGTTATACTCGAACAAACTAACAAACGAACTTCCAACCATGTTTCAAAAACTATACTTTCAAGAAATGATACAAACAAACCCCATTCATATGACACCCCACTCAATATATTTAGATGTGTTTAATTTTTTATCGCCCCTTTTGGAACTCCATGCCTTAATGGCCCCCTGTCAGATTTAACTCAAATATTTCTCCGCAAAATGTTCAATTTCGACCTACCAAATTTCATGCAGATTGGATCACCGGTTCCAGAGTTATGCTCGGTCAAACATAAGTACAAACTTACAATTCTACCTCTTTAAAGTAGTATGGAATAGATATAGATGGGTATATTTATTTCTTGGAATAACAATATGTAACATATTATATTAATATTTATTATTCATCACGTGTATATACTATACATGTGTTACGTTACATCACGTTATCATCCCCCACCCCTCCCGCACCGCTCTACTATAGTAAGCACTATAGCGCTATGGCTGTAGGTAGGCTACTGGACCAAACTAATGTAATTTTTATTTAATTTTATTTATAAAATTCTAACTATTAGTGTTTCTAAAGTAAACGTACCGTAAAGTCAACGATTTACGAAGTTGAATGTAAATGATCCATAAACTGTACGTGGGTGCTCAAGAGCGGCAAAATATATCGTTTTAAAACTAACTTATCTTCTTAGAAGCACATAGTCAACTAAAGCGTCACGGGCCAAGAAATAAGTAGATAATAACAATATTAAACGCTTTGACTGCAGGAAACTAAACAAACAAACTTTTTAACGGTAGTAGAGTTTATTGTGGAGGGCTCGTCCGGGGATGTACTACCATGCCTATTTCTGCCGTGAAGCCACTGAGCTGTAATTCGGTTTGAAAGGTATGGGTGCCGGTGAAATTACATGCACCAAAGGCTTATTATCTTCTTGCCTCAAGTTGATGGGCGTAGGGTGTTGCGTTGTAGAGCACGTTCCAGAAAAACGTGATCTACGCTGTAATACTTTGTGATAGGTAACGGTCATCACTTAACATCAGGTGGGCCATGTGCTTGCTCCATCTTCAAGTATTATAAATAATACACTTTGCATCACCCAATCACCCTCCTCGGCCTGCATCAACGTGTATGTAACTCTCCGCTCACAAAAAGCCTACGCAGACTGCCGTTTCAAAGCGAAAGTTGTGTTTTGTGTAAAATTAGAATTAAATTTAAAAATTTTCTAAAAGTTTTTTGCAAAAAGGCTGCTAGACACGAATTTTATGTTTTTTAAGCCTCTAATCTATTAGGGGCCCATATGTGTTACCAGATAGGAAAAACGTGATAAGAAATATAATCCATTAAAAATTTCATTTAATACTGAAAATTAAATTTGTCATTGATTTCATTTTTTAGATCTTACTAAATCAAGGGATCTCCTTTAACCAGTTGTGTTTGACGATAACAAAATCAGTAACATCAAAAACAGTTGATAATTAAATAATACGTAATACGTAATAATAAGACCACGCGCGTACCGCCGCTATGCTGAGTTTACGCTTTAGTAGCTCAACAATGTAGCACTCGCATCGCCATTGTGTCATTTACATTTCACAGATGTCACCCGGTTTCAGTTAGAGCATTATTATTATGGACTATGCATTCGTGCACCAGCCGCTTCGGTAGACAGTTAGGTCAATATGAAATGGTTTTTTACCGAGAATATTTCCCGCATTTTTATGAGTGCCCGAGATCGCAATTTTTAATTTTGCACGTTGTTTTTTGGAACTCATGAACGCCTAAATAAAACGTCGCAACGTCGTCAGCTGATTTATTCTCCTCTAAATGACTTGTTAAGGAATTTTTTGAGGGCTATGAAAAATAATGGATTTGATAAAAAATATTTATTATTCTGTTGGACAATCTCATTCCAAGAGTAATTTGATTTTGGTTTCGCAATAACTTGGACAGCGCAGATGTAAATTTGTTATTAAAATATTGTATAAAAAATGCCGATTCTGAAAAAAAACGTTAGCCAATTATTTTTATTGGCTAAGAAATTGAAAGACATGTAACTCGTTATTTTAAAAAGCTTTATCGTATTCCTAAAGGCACTTTTTTATTTATCAAAATAATTCATTGAAAAAAATCAAAAAATGTATGAAACTACCATAGATATAGGATTAACTATTTTGAACCAATCTCTTTGGAAATTTTGCATTCTAATGTAAATTTTCAATTAAATAGCTGTTTCATAGCTGCAGTTAGCTGGTATTTTAAAATCGAACGTTAACTAACAGATTGCTTTTAAAGAATGACCTAACAAACTATTGTCTCACAGTTTTAATCTGGAGCATTCTATTAAAGATATTGTCTAAACGAGAAATTTGTATTGAGCAACATTCGACAATTTTAATAATTTCAGATTATTTATTATAAGTTGATTTTATTATTGGTATGATACGATGTTTATAAATACTCACGTTATTAGAGAAAGAGGTGAAAATAATTTATATTTGATATCTTGTCTGTGTGGTAATGGGGCTTGCTACCCGTAATGTAAGAAACGTTGACATAAAGGGGTTTTAAAATGTTGACATGTAAAAAAAATTTTTGGTTTTTCACACTAAAACTAATAAGCAGTTCTGTATACTACTGAGCATGAAAATAACCAAACTTGCAAAAACATTATGATAATATTGGGCTTCTCGGGCGGTCAACTTATTACTTAAGTTGTTCGTACACTTACAGAGAATAGGAATTTCATTGATTTACATGCAAGCCTGCATGCAACTGCGGTTAAATTGTTTTCTGAATTTTAATAACATCTCTGTACTATTCTAGTGTTGTCTGATATCAAGTTTTTTTTTAAATAATCGGACAACTATTGCTGACGTTGCTCGTATGATTACTCGCACGGAGGAGCTGAATAGCCATTGATTTACCCGAGCCGCGCTATCTCCGCGATTAAATTGTTTCCTAGACAAGCGCTCTTTGAGCTGACATTCCAACTCAAATGGGAGGATTTGCATCGGTATTGTTGATGCTTTATTACTTTTCATAGAATACGTTATGTTTGTTTGTTTTATATTTCAACAAGAAATTATATTTGTTTCTATTTATTTACAGAGATAACATTCCATTGGTTCTAGATAAAATTGCAGAGCCATGATTATCTAAGACCTGAGATAATGTAAGTGACGGCCTCTGTGGCGCAGTGGGCGAAGGTCCGCCTGAGACGCAGAAGGTTGCGGGTTCGATTCCCGCTGCGGGACAAATGTTTGCATGTTCTGTAGATGTTTGTCTCGGGTCTGGGTGTTTTCTATGTATGATATATATGTATTTACAAAAAAAAAATGTGTAGTATATCAATCATGTGGTTCCCATAATACAAGCTCTGCTTAGTTTGGGGCTATATGACGCTGTGTGAATATGTCCAGCATTATTTATTTATTTATTTATTTATTAACCGCCCTTTTCTAAAAGGAAACAAGACTAGTGGCCAGAAAAGCTTATTATTGCTCTGGTATACTATATCGAAAATAGGCCTTAAAACTTAAATATAAGGTTGGCCAGAAAATTTGCTCATTGTGCGAAAGAATTCTGCCGATTTTCAAAGAAAATAACATATGACACTTCCATCCATATATATTTTAGAAGCAGCATTATTTCTCAGGAAGCTTTATCATGTTTTCAAGAAGCAAGATAATTCAAATAGGCAAAAATGTCTAAACCGAAGTTAGAGTTGTATAGACAGAACTGCGTTTATATTTCATGCAGAATTTAAAATCACCAACCAAAAATAATTCTGCAAGAAATGGACCATCATTTAATATGATTTTAAAAATGTGGTCAATAGTTTTTATTCAATGAGCTTTTGACTTAATTTTTTTAATTAGTAGAAAGCTTAATTATTAATTTATTATTTAGTAATATTATTGTAATCATGTTTTAATTAAGTATATTTTTATTATTAAGTTTATTATTAAGACATATTAAAATTTGCACGTCAAATTATTATGGCTGAATATGAGACACTGTTTCAAATAATCATCTGTATTCTACCATATTCAGAGCAAATAAAATCTTGAATCTTGATTTATCTTAATTATTTATCTTAAACATTAGAGCTATATAACACAAAAAATAGCTATCCAAGATTTTCGACACAATCAGCCTGTAGTGCACCCACTATTCAATTGTGCCACCAAACCGGTGACGTAATCTTGTAGACAGTTCACCGAACAAAGTTTTCGTTCATTCATTCGTAGTTCATTCGTCATTTATTCAGAATCATTAGAATCTCGGGCTTGATGAGCAGAATAAAACACCAGCCTATTCCGTATACTGCTGAACATAGGCCTCCCCTATAAAAAGGGGGATATGCCCATAATCCCCCCGCTGGGCATGGGTTGGGGATTACAGCGCACAGCTTCTCGCACCGCCGACGCTGCTGCCCGTCGGCGGCTAGGGAATTAAGCTGTGCCAGTGTTAGGCTGCGGCCATTGACGTACTATTAGTAAACTTTAGTAAAATCTCTTTGGCTGCGCCGCAATCAGCCAGTCGCCAGAGCCTACGCCATAACAAACGGGTTATATAGCAAGGTGCAGGTGAAGTTGGCTTGGGTTCCGGAAGGGGTTGGAACCCATTACATCCCAGAAAGCAGAATAACACCTCAAAATGCATTAAATTGCTCACTTTTAGATTTCTATTGGTAGATTCGGTCAATTAACTACTAGGTAGGGATTGATGGATTTTCTTAGCATCTCTTTTATTTTTAAAAACACAAAACATGGTAAAAATACAATTTTAAATAGCTTTAGTAGTATATTAAATATTGCAAAAAGTTTGTGCTCGCAGAACTACTAATTAAGGATTATTTTTCCTTTTTTTTAGCTATTATAGGCAAGTCTATTATTGCTAATAATTTAAATCTAATCGGAAGAATTTTCTTCCGATTAGACTCATACCGAAAAATATATGGCATCATGAAAACCACAATCTGAGCTGCAAGGTCTGGTACTGTCTACCACCAGTGCCGTGCGTGAAGCTTGTCTGCGATAGTGTTGGCCAGTAATATATCGTAATCCTCAAATCACGACCGCCATTCGCAGCGGCCCGCCATTTGTAACTGGTGACATTATCATTGTCCACCACTGGCCTCATATTCGGACGTCATTTGTCAGCCCCTATACTGGCTTGTTCACTATTTCACATGTACTTTGAGTGACACACAGGTGGGGGATTATTCCAGCGAAGTCAACTTTGATAAGGTACTTGAATCAACATAAACGTATATGACAAAACGGACACTAACAATAATTAAAGTACAATTGGCGTTCTTATGAGCCTTCCCAGATAGGCAATTTACGCGCGACTGGAGTCGCGCGGTTGACATGCGTGTCCAATCAGGCTTGCTGAATGTCACGTGGTATGTGAAGTGTCTGCACATACCACGTGACATTTAGCAAGCCTGATTGGATGCGCATGTCAGTCGCGCGACTCCAGTCGCGCGTCAATCGCCTATCTGGGAAGAGCCTATCGCTTATAGTGATTTTTCCAAACAACCTTTGGTTGGTCTGGCTTTAAAAAGAGAAGCAGACATCACAAATATTATTTGTTGCCATTTTTTTTCACAAAAATGGCTATTTTAATCGTTGTTTATTCGTTTTTTACATTATTATTATAATTTATTAGCCTAGCTCTTGTCGGTGTAGTGATGCAGTTCTCTCCAATTAACTCTTTCCATTGCTGTCTCTTTCACTTCCTTATACGACTTGACGGGGACCTTCCCTTTTATCTGGCTCATGTAGCTTATTCTCGGTCTTCTTCTTCCACGCTTTTACATACGCAACTAAAATTTTAAAACAGTTTGAAACAAACTAACGTCTACCTTCTCTTCCAAGGTTTGAGGTATTGTATGTGTGTAGGCTATAGCGGTTGTGACGTGGCTTACTTTGGTGTTATTAGTCGATGATCTGATAAGCGATACTCTGCCTGGTCACTTCTTGGTTGGGTGACCATTTAGTGAATTTACTAAGCGCTACCGTGTTTCTGGAGGCTCACCAAAGAGGTTGGTCCCGGCATTTTTATTCGTTAAGCAATGGCTGAGGCCTTTGGGCGGCCTAAAATCTCCAACACCAGAGTTGGTCACTGGCTCATACGAAGAAGAAAAAATAGAAGAAGAAGAAGCCTAAAACATTTCGACTCATGAATGTTGTAAATCAGTTGAGTGAAAACAAACATAACAAAATTTATTTGTAATTATTTTATTCTACACACTTAACTATTAGAATTTTATCTTGTAGCTGAGCCTCAAATTTCTTCTTTGATTTTATTTCTTTTGATTTGAAATATTGATACACAAGCATGTCAAGAACTTGATGGTTACCACTTCAATAATTTAGAACGCGAATTAAGTTTTGTAATAAATATTTCACGGGCCGATTTCTCAAAGAAATTTCTCAGAGAACTTGATCAAAAGTGATTTCAACACCTTTTAATTGAATATTCCGAAGTTCTTGAACACCGAACTCGAATCCTTGAACACCAAAAGACACCAAAGACTCGCTTTGTAGGGAATCAGGTTTCAAGATTCAAACGATTAATGGTAAGAATTTTTGAGCATTGTAAAACTGGTAGCGTTGGCTTGTACTTGTGCTAGTAACTTGAAAAATTAATGACTTATGCTTGTGCTAGAGAGCTGTAAGAACCGAACATTCGACTTTTTATGGAACTGGTTTAAATTGATCGAACAAAATAAAACAAAAAAAAATTGAATACCAGGTTTTAAAACGAAAGTTGTATCTATGATGATGAAAAAAATGATGATATGATGATGAATAGAAAAAAATATTTTTTTATTACTACCTACATTTTATTTTGTAATTAGAAAGTAGATTTTGTATAAATATATATTCGTGGTATATCACAAATAATAGCTACAATAGAAATCTTGAAGACTAGCTCCCACCCGTGGTTTTGCTCGCGAGGTATCTGGATAAAAAGCGTAGCCTGTGTGTTATTCCTATTTAAAAGAACATGCAAAATTTCAGTAGAAGAAACGAATATATAATTATACATCTTTAATTTATCATGATTTTTTACCCTATTATTATTTTTATCATAAGGTAAAAGACTATCTTCTACTACCGAAAACTGGGAGGTTGCAATCAGACCATATTTAAGAAACTTATTTAGCGCAACAAAAAAAAGTTTAACATATTTACGTCATTTTTTTTTACATACGCATAGTATAGCATGATAACACCATATCTACCTAACTATCCCGTATAAATACACAAAAAACAAAAAAAAACTGCGCCATCGATTCATGTAAATCGTAACAGAGAGAAAATGAAGTTTCATAGTGATTTTAAGCCAAAATAGCTCCTCATAGAGCATGAGAGCATAAGAGATGGAAATTATGAACGGAATCTTCGATCCAACGTAAGTTTCGGGTGACCATTTGATCCTTATTCTAGGATTTTAGATGTACCTACGTTCAATAATAAGTAATTATGTTTTCTAGCAGAGAGTGCAGAGGATACTGATTTAAATACTTTGCCAACATAAATAAGGAATCTTTCAGAGGAAATAATTAAATGAAGTATTCAAAGTAAAACCTATCCTTAAGTAAGTTTTTGAAAACAAGGAAATAGGAAGCTAATCCCCTGTAAGTATTGCTCATCAGTAGGTACAATACAATTAGAGTAGCTAGTAAGAGCCTAGGGTAAATACAGTAAGAAAAGAAATACTACAAGCTCGCCAGCGGTTAGGGATTTAGCTGTGCCAGTGTCCGGCACAGCTAAATCGTTTAATAATCGTTCTATGCGATTATGCTGCATTCAGCCGGCTGCCAGACCCCCGTTTGTGATACAGCAGAGTGCACCACTGGCAGGAGAGATTGGCTTGGATTCAGACAAGTATTACTTATAAAAAATAAACTGACTTCTAATTAACCACTTCTTACTTTTGAAAATCGGTTCACAATTGACGGAGATATTGGTGATCATAGGATGAAAATTACAAGTAAAGATGAGGTTTTTTGAGTTTTCCGGGAAAAGTACCAATCCCTCAGGAATAAAATTTATATTTATATTTATTTTTATTTACCAATAAAATAAAATATCTATACTCTTTAAAACAAAAAAAGAATTTTGAAAATTGGTTTACAATTGACGGAGATATCGGTGAACATACATAAAAAAGTCGGAAAAAAAGGTTCCGCTGAATTGAGAACCTCTTCCTTTTTGAAGTCGTTTAAAATGGAGGAACCACATACGTCCCATAGGTGTTTGTATTTCATCAGTTACTATTGAGTTTTGCTATTGAATAATATACCATGTTATGCAAATTACATGATAACCTTGGATATAAGTGGTTGAGAGGGTTTCAAGGTTTTACCCAATGGTCTAAATTTGTTCACTGGCGTTCAAGACCCAAAAGACTTTCGGTTTGCTGATAGACGCCATTAATGTTTTGCTAACTAACATACAATCATTTAGCATAATCGTAAAAAAACTTGAAAAAATACGGGTTTTTTTCAAGGGCTGCCTTGAATAAACTGAACTTACTGCTAAAAAGCTGTATTATACTACTATTATTATTATTTTTATTATATTCTCACGCAAATTTCCTTATAGCAATGTACGTTTTGATTTCTTTTGTTTCTAATTAAATTAAGTCTAAGTATATTTTGGAACCATGTACCCTAATTTCAGAGCCCTTCCTCTGTATCTCGATATCCGCGACACTTTAATAGTTTACTCCTGCAGATATCTTCGTTTTTAATCTTAGTTTTTGTAAATTATGTTTAAGTTCCAAATAAAGATTAATTCATTTAATTTATATCGGAACCTATAAGGCTGCTCGCCCAAGTCAAATTTTTTGTAGAACCGATAATCGGGCCGATTTTTCCTGCATAGTTTAACTGACAAACTTTTTGTAGGACGTGTGCGTTGCACTATTGCAATCTGTGTGTTTTCTTTGGCGTAGTAGGCGAAAGCCCGCCTGAGATGGAGGAGTTTCGATTCCCGCCGCGAGACAAATGTTTATGCGCAAATGTTTATGCGTTCTGCAAAAGAAGCTCAGATTTCTCATCAGCTGTGTGTCACATCCTTTGATGTACTGCAACATCTACAAATATATCAAACGAAACAGTTATGTATGTGGGCACGCAAGCCAATACAATTATTGGCTGGTGTTATCCCATTGTCAATACTGAATACGCATATTAACATATTAATGCATTTATTTCAGTGAAATGCTGGGTGATCTAATTTGAATGTTATTTGGTTTGGTTTTATGGTTGTGTTGTTTGATGGGGTGTTATTGACATTATGTTGAATCAGCTTTTATTGCATGGCTATAATTAGATGTTGTATTGTGTAAGTACTAATATTATTATAGAAGAATAATAAAGTAAATGTATATGCCAGCGAAAGGGTAAGGTAGAATCTGGATGGGTCAAGCTGAAGACAGGGCGCAATGGCGCTCATTAGGGGAGGCCTATGTCCAGCAGTGGACTGCTAATACCTTATTTATTTTATTTATTGATTGTTTGTATGTATGTTATGAAACCTGTATTATTTTAAGTAGGTATGTGTTGAATAAAGCTATATTCTATTCTTCTATTCTATGTTATGATGATGAGGCCGAGCCCGCGGCTTTGCTCGCATTGTATGAGGATAAAAAGTAGGCTATGTATCCAGGTCACAACCTATGTATATTCGTAGTTGAGTTGGAACAAACATACCTACAAATACATACAAACTTTCATATTTTTATTTCTTCTTCGTATGAGCTAGTAACCAACTCTGGTGTAAGAGTTTTTAGGCCACCCGAAGGCCTCTGACATGGCTTAACGACTGAAAAGCTGGGACCAACATCTTAATGTACCTTCCAAAGCACGGAAGCGCTCAAATCTAAATGTCACTAAACGGTCACCGATCCAAGTAATGACCGGGCGGAGTGTTGTTTAACCAAGGTGATCAGTAAGTATTCTATAGTTTATGGATATAGAATCTTCTGGCTGATGACAGGCAGCAGCATCGGTGGTGGGAAAAGCTGTCCCCTGCAAACTCCAACTGGCTTGCCCCGCGTGCGGATTATGGGCATTTTCGCTTTCTTATAGGGGAGGCATATGTCCCGCAGTGAACTGTTATAGGCTGATATTGTTTTGAAAGATGTAGTTGTATGCTTCAATCAGTCGTAATACTAGTAAGTGCACTCTGGCAGATGAAGTTGGCTTATATTCTAAAGATGAAAAGATGACAAAAGTGGGGTGTAAGGGAACAACTACCACCTATGCTATTAACGTCAGCATCACCTACACGCGGTAAATCCTGCTTTAACAAACGAGGCTCTGACGACCGATTGATTGCGGTATAGCCCTACGGTGTAGTTCATTGGTGTGGCCGCTGATGGGCAGCAACATCAGCGGCACGATAAGCTGCGCCCCTGCAATCGCCAAGCCTAACGTGGTGTTTATAGACACTACCTCCTAGGGGTGCACGCGAGCGGGTAGCGTAAGTAGCTAAATGGTTAGCATGGCTCAAAGGGAGAGACCTACGTCCAGCAGTAGAATGTGGACTGCTATAGGTTGATAATGATGGCACCCTAAGTAGCTTATAAAGATTTGTGATTTTCTTTCATAAAATAAACCAAAAGCCAGTGAAACAGACCTTAGCCACACCTTTATACGGTTCAGAAAATAAATTCACGACCCGCATAACGTCCGCTCGTTTTAAACAAGCAGCAGATAGTCCCAGGCCAAATGTTTGCTGAGCGTTAAATAATACCTAAATAGACCAGCGTGGTTTAACCGGACTGAATTATGCAGTTCATTCTGGGATTTGAGATAGAATTGGGATTTAGAGCTTTAAAACTATAAGGTTCAATTTCGAGTAACGCAAAGTTATAAACACTAGTTGCGGTGTGATACTCTAAATCAATACGCTGTGAAAGAGTGATAATCTACTCCTAATCCACACCACACCACACCAGCCTATATCAGTCCACTGCTGGACAAAGGCCTCCCCTAAAAAAAAAATACTACCGAATTGCGAACCTCCTCCTTTTTTTTTGAAGTCGGTTAATAAAAGGGGGATATACCCATAATCCCCACGCTGGGCATGCGGGTTGGGGATCGCAGGGCACAGCTTCTCGCACCACCGACGCTGCTGCCCGTCGGTAGCCAGGGGATTTAGATGTGCCGATGTAGGCTGTGCTATGCCGCAATCAGCCGGCCGCCAAAGCCCCGTTCGTTGTTTAGCAGGATGCACCACGTGCAGGTGAGGTTGGCTTGGGTTCCGAAGATGGGGGTTGGAACCCCGTACACCCCACTCACACCCCCCGTACACTCCTAATCGATACTACCTAAATAAATATCAAAAATAATCCTAGGCATTATCATACAGCATTATCTAGACGCAAACTAAGCGGAGCATGTGATAAGGGAACCACATGACTGAATACATCAGGTAAACGATTACCGAATGAAAGAGTCTACTCCTAATCTCTTCTTCTTCTTTTGGTGGCTCTCCACTACTGCAGGTTAGCCGTCAACTCTGCAAATTTTTCTCTATCTTGAGCCAAGCAAAAGAGATTTTCAACGCTGGCTATCCTCGTCCACTCCCGGATGTTACGCAACCACGACTTTTTCCTTCTTCCAACGCGTCTTTTACCCCTTACTTTGCCCATGATAATGAGTTAAAGCAGGTACTCCTAATCGATACTTCCTAAATAAACATAAAAAATAGAGGTAAACATTATCACACCACATTATCTAGCCCCAAACTAAGCAGATCATGTATTATGGGAACCACATCACTGAAAACATCATGTAAACGATTACCGACGGTACTGTGGTATTATTACTGGTACCCCATGACACCGTCAAGTGCTACCGCAGCGTCGAACATTTTATCAGTCGATGAATGATCTGACAATGTACTAGTACTATGGTGAGTGACGGTACACGATGTGTTTTTAATTAGTAAGCGCCGCCGAGCTAACGAGAGCTAATTGCCGGCGAAGAGTCCTAGCGACCCAAAGAAAAAAAGGCTCGGAAGATGGAGGTTGGGAACTCCTTAGATCTTTACCCCCGACACTCTAGCGTTGAATAAGCCTATCCCATCCTAGTAATTTATAGAGGTGAAATTTTGTGAGTGAAATATGATCATGTGAAGATGTGAAGTGTTTGTTTTAGCTTCACGCCAAATTTACTAAACGTTTCGACCGGAAATTTTGCACATTATAATAAAGATCTAGACCAGAAATAACGAAGGTACTTTTTATTCTGCTACCACGAGAGCCACGGGCGGAAGATACTAAAAATATACATTGAAACGAATCTCATTCTTTATTTACATAAGAGATATTTCCCAAGCTTATTTATTAGGAGCCCGAAGGCCCTCAAAAGCTTAGATCAAAAATTAGTTTCTTCCGAAATTGAAATGAAACTGCTCAGGGGCCACATTTAGTAACTCTAGTTGCATACTGAAATGATAAGCACCGGTCCTGTTTTTACAAACTTCGAGTTCGAGTTTGTCAATTGACGTTCTTTGAATTTCAATAGTTGATACGTCAAAGTTTGCAAATAAAGTTCCGGTGCTGAAGTCAATGGGCCAACCAGTTTGGTGTACAACTGAGTTAATAATTGAGGCCTCAGTTCTAAATGCCACTCAACGGTCACACATGTAAACAGTGACAGTTACTAATACTAAAGTCAATGGGTGCCAACCATTTTGGTGTACAACTGAGTTAATAATTGAGGCCTCAGTTCTAAATGCCACTCAACGGTCACACATGTAAACAGTGACAGTTACTAATACTAAAGTCAATGGGTGCCAACCATTTTGGTGTACAACTGAGTTAATAATTGAGGCCTCAGTTTTAAAAACCACTCAACGGTCACCCCTCTAAACAGTGACAGTTACTAATACTAAAGTCAATGGGTGCCAACCATTTTGGTGTACAACTGAGTTTATAAATGAGGCCTCAATTCTAAATGCTACTAAACGGTCACCCATCGAAACATCGACAGTTACTAATACTAAAGTCAATGGGTGCCAACCATTGTGGTGTACAACTGAGTTAGTAAATGAGGCCTCAATTCTAAATGCCACTAAACGGTCACCCATCGAAACATCGACAGTTACTAATACTAAAGTCAATGGGTGCCAACCATTGTGGTGTACAACTGAGTTAATAAATGAGGCCTCAATTCTAAATGCCACTAAACGGTCACCCATCGAAACATCGACAGTTACTAATACTAAAGTCAATGGGTGCCAACCATTTTGGTGTACAACTGAGTTAATAAATGAGGCCTCAATTCTAAATGCCACTAAATGGTCACTCATCTAAACAGAGCGGAGGGAGGCTTGACAAAGTGGACCTGCTAAGGACACCGAAGTAAACCTCGCCACGTTTCATTAATCTCATTAGCCTACTGTCACCTACCCAACCTCTACACCTGCATTATCAATCATGGGCAAGAACTGTGTTCATTAGCGCAGGATTAATACCACTAATGCCGGAATGGGCCGAATTCATTCATCAAGCTGGAGTAATCCATAGCCTGCCGCAACAGGCGAAGGCCTATACAAATTAACCGTGATTAGCCTATTTTGGGTACGTTACCTGGTGGTCTAGAATGGCGGACATTTTGTCTTTGTCAAGGTAAGATTGATAGTTTTAGTTTAAGTAAAAATAAGGAATTTGCGATGCCTGAAAATGTTATGTCTAAGAAGCGCTAAATGCAACTTTGAATTAGATAGATGGATGGAGCTTAAATAAATAATAAATAATGATAATAATAATTATAAATAATGCTGGATATTATCACACAGCATCATGTATCCCCAAACTAAGCAGAGCTTGTATTATGGGAACCACATGATTGATATATTACATATATAACTTTTTTCTTTTAATACATACAATCATACACAGAAAACACCCAAACCCGAGACAAATATCTGCAGAACATGCAAACATTTTTCCTGTGGTGGGAATCGAACCCGCAACCTCTGCGTCTCAGGCGGACTTTCGCCCACTGCGCCACAGAGCTCGTAAGAATAGGGGTTAAGAATAGTACAATAGGCTACTTTATCGCTTAAAACGATCTGTTCCAGGTCATCTTTGGATGGAAATAAACTTGTAAAACAAACCAAAATGGCGATGTACATATATCTAATTCTATTTGAGAAATTAAACAATCTTCAACCCTATGTCTGTCCTGGTGTCCTGTCTTGTACAGTAAAGGCCGGTACAAATTAACCGAAATAAGCCTATTATGGGTATGGTTCCTGGTGGTTCTAGAATGGTGGATTTGTCTGTATCCAGATTATGATAGTTTCGGTTTCAGTTTAAGATCTCAGAAATTATACATTTGATAATTGTTTGTATCGACCAATTTTTTTAGGAAGGTCCGATATGATGTCCTAACTTTTTTATTTTTTACTGTTGCGTTTTCCAAAAACTTCAATACTAAGACAATATCTAGGGATAAGAGGTAGAAAGCCAAACACTTTTTTATCCATTTACAGTAGTTGTGAAGGGCTCATACGGGAAAGTACCACCACCATGCCTATTTCTGCCATAAAGCATCATTGCTGACTTTCGGTTTGAAGGGTGTGGGTGCCGGTGAAATTAAAGGCACATGAGGCTTAGCACCTTTATGTCTCAAGTTGATGGACGCAGGGTGTTCCACGTCTTAGGAAGCGTTCCAAACATCCGTGCCGTACGAACCAATACTTTGTTATAGGTAATGGCCTACTTTTTAACACCATGTGGGCCATGAGCTAGTTCCATCAATAGGTATAATTAAAAGAACCTCTAGTTTGATTATGGAGGAAACTTTTACTCTTTATTTCTTTTCATTCGTATTTTGTCAATTCTTGATCTGAATAATTTATCAAAATATAAAATAATACAAGTAAACCTAACTTTACTTCAAAAAGATTATCAGACTGATTAATGGTGATACGACGTTATCGTCTCGAAATAAATGCTTAAATTGTATTTCAAAAGGTACAAAGTAGAGAGTTTTTTATCATGCCGAAAAAACCTCGTGGAGAATTGAAGGTTGTGGAAAAATACCCAAAAATTATATGGCTACTTTATATCCACGATACTTGTTCTTTCTTGGATATCATTTTGCTCAAAATCATTAACAAAGTAGGTTAATTATATTGATTTATTTTGGAGTCTTCCCATCGAAGTGCTAATACCCGCCTACACAGCCCGTCTCCGAGTCACCAACGTGCTTTACCCTACCTAACCTACAACACAGAAAAAAGACGTGTGGCACTCGGGGACTGCCGCGGTAAAGCTATTGCATAGCATTTTGTACAAAATGCTATGCAATGCATGCACGCACACAAACACCGTGTCGAAGACTGCCGAAAAGAAACGACGTTAGACAATGCACGGCCTTCAAGCCACACCTCCGTGCCCGTCGGAGTGGGGAGCGTGAGGTTTTTTTTCGTTACGGAATTTCTGGATTCGGTCCCCGCGCTCAAGGCCCTCGATAGAAGCTATGCAATAGCTTAATAATTAAATGTACAGCCTAAAACAGCAAAAGTTTATAAGACTAAACACACTAAAATTATTTGGAATAAATCAACAAGTTCAATTACTGACTTGACGAATCTAGAATGGGGAGATACTCTATCTCTGTACTCATGTAGGAAGAACATGTCCTAATAATATAATAAACAGTACTTGCCCACTTTTTGCAATATCAGTTATAGAAAATACCACATACAACAATAACACCAGCCTATACTAAATATGCTATAACCTACGCATATAAAATTGTATTCCACGTCATCTATAAATATCTTTAGACATATCAGTATCATATAATTTTTATTATAATTTCCTTATCGATATCGTAGGCAGACTTCCTGCGTTTAATGAGAAACTGCTGGCTGTCACTCGGAGCTAACCAAACGCCCTATATCATGGCAAACTTGGGCCTCTGCGCTCACTGTTTTCGTTGCCACAAGTTATAAGAATTTGACAAGTTGTTGAGGGTGACATGCTGCGGCAGCACAGGTTGTTTTTTCAGCGTAACTAACTTGTTATCTATTCCTCCTTCTCTTCTCTATTATTTTTAAACAATGATGTTGTAAACTATACTATGAACTATGTTGTAAAAAATAAGATCTAAGTAATACTTTGATGAGTACATATACCTAGGCCAAATAGTGTCCTTTCAGAGCAGGCAAGATTCTGAAATAACAAGACGCACAGAGAACGCCTGGAAGGGATACTGGGCAATGAAAACGCTGATGAAGGGCAACCTTCCTCTCACTCTCAAGCGTAAACTCATGGACGTGTGCATCCTCCCTATCCTCACCTATGGCGCACAAACCTGGTCTATGACAAAGCAAAAGGCCAAACTCGGGGTTTGCCAGAGAGCTATGGAGCGTAGTATCCTTGGCGTCAAGTTAACAGACAGAATTAGAAATAGTGAACTACGCTCCAGAACACAAATCGCAGACGTTGGGCAACAAGTCGGCAAATTAAAATGGGACTGGGCAGGCCATATCTGCCGCATGTCGGATGAGTTCTGGGCAAAGGCTGCCACTGATTGGACCCGCATGACATCAGACGACCACGTGGCAGACCGCGGCGAACATGGAGAGACGAACTGGACTCCTCTACAAAATACAGCACTCAATAGAGAGGAGTGGAAGGAGGGAAGGGAGGCCTTTGCCCTGCAGTGGGACAACTCAGGCTTATAATAATAATAATAATTGAGTTTTAAAATGAATAAAGTGTCATAATAATAATAAGTAATACTTTGTGTTTTATAATCTTTTTGCTTTATATCGTGCTCCACTACTATTTTGTTTTTTAAAAGTGAAGACTTATAACTAGCCTTTAGTTGTCTATGTGTCTTTCGTTTCTTTTAAGGCCAATAAAAAGTTTAATTTCTAAGAAGACTAACATGACATAAAAACATAGTCTATTATGTTTTTATGTCATGTTAGTCTTCTAAGAAATTAAATTAAAAAAACTTGAGAGGTGTCAAGGGACACCCGGATGGAACGAAGTTCCTTTAACTTCACCCACTCAGGCACCTCAGGCACCTCTGGCACCTCCGGCCATTCATGCACATCCGACACCTCAAGCAACTCCGGCACCTCAGGCACCTCAGGCACCTCCGGCACCTCAGGCACCTCAGGCAACTCCGGCACCTCAGGCACCTCAGGCACCTCCGGCACCTCAGGCACCTCAGGCACCTACGGCACCTCAGGGCCCACAATAAGTAATTAAAACTTGAGAGGTGTCAAGGGACGCCGCACGGCTTACAACTAAAGCAAAAATGGCGTTAAAACTTTTGGTCTTAATTTTTTCCGTCGAGCCCCCTTTCGCAACGCGCGATAAGGAACTTCTTCGTTTCAAAACATGCAAAAAGACGTAATAACAACAGCGATTTGAAGTGGGTGTTGCGGCGCGGCAGCCCAAGCCTATACGGCGAGGCTAACGAGCACGTAGCATAGACGGTTGAATTAAGTGCACAAGTCTATACAATGGCGTCATCAGCCCAACCATTTGACTATTACAAAGTGTCGTTACAACTTTTGGTCTTAATTTTTTCCATCTAGCCCCCTTTCGCAACGCGCGATAAGGAACTTCATTCCAAAAAATAAAGAATGAATAAATAAATAAATAAATAAACAGGGTTATTATGTCAATTACAGAGTCATCAAAATAATTTCTAAAAACATGATAAAATGTATTTATTAAAAAAAAAATTCAAATACTAATTTGAGAAAAAAACTACGAAATTATTATTTTATTATTTTAACTGGGCAAGTAGAACGATATTAGCTCTCAGTGGCTTGAACACGAAGACTATCAAAAGAATATTTGTATCAAAGACGTAAAATTTTGGCCAATGAGAACGCATACTATAAATTCAAAATAACGCTTTGTCATTGGCCAATTTTTTTCATTAGGCTTACCATACTTCATGTTAAACTACAGAGGTTTCCACAATCATACTTACGTTGACTGAGGGCGGTATAGTATTCAGCATTCAAAGCGATAAACGCTGTGCCCTAGCTGCAGAACGTGCACCTTCCTTGTACCATCCAACCTTAGTTTATTGTGTGCCATAAGAAGTACTTTTAAGAAACACTTTACCTAGTCAATATTTGGATGAGTGACAACGTAATTGCAAAAAAGAGTGCTTCTGCTACCACCACCACCATCACACCAGCCTATATCAGTCCACTGCTGGACATAGGCCCCCCCTATGCTTCTGCTATTGCTCTTAATAATTTATCTCTTTGGGACCAACAAGGTCTTTGCGACTACCTAACGACTCCAATACTTTCAAACTACACTTTACAAACTTTCTTTTTAATTTAAATTATTAAAAAGTAATCCAACTACTTTAAATATATTTCTTTGAAAAAATAATAACGTTCAGTAACTTCTTGTTTCTACCAACAGTAGGAAATTTTATTTCTTTGTACTTTTTTATGGCAAGCTAGTGAGATCAGATAAGATAAGATATTTTTTTATGCAGCACACACAGACAATTACAGCACAGAGAACACATAATACGTAGGTAGGCCCTGCAGTGGGATCGGACAGGCTCGTAAGATAAGATAAGATAACAGAGGGACTTCCTAGAAATTAAATTTTACCTTAACGGTACGGGAGATTATTAAATTGTTTTTTTATGGTACTTGAAGATGGAGTAAGCACATGACCCACCTGATGTGGTAGCCATTACCTATTACAAAGCATTGCTTCATAGATCACGTTTTTTATAACATGCTCTACGATGCAACACCCTGTGTCCATCAACTTGAGCCATGAAGACAACAACAACCAACAAAATCCTATTAAGTACAAAATAAATGTCTTCCTAGAAGAACAACATTTTAAACGCTACAATCTCCTACCTTAGACCATACCATTCTGCACACACGCACCCGCCTCCAGCCTTTGATTGTAGTCCGTTACATGCGTCCTATACGTACACAAGGCTACAAGCATAATTATCAGGGTGCTGCCCAAATTACTAGTAGACCGAGTGGGCGCCGCATGTTACCTAACATGATTGTGTACCATAACAAATTATTATCGGAGTGTAAGGGGGGATCCACCTTCATCTTTGGAATCCAAGTCAACCTCAGCTGCCCATGGTGCATCTTACTAACTATGAGTGCTTTGTATCAGTTACAGAGTAGTAAACTTAAAAAAATCTCCATACCTGTATTTAACTTCGTATTTTATTTTAGTTTAGTAGTAGTAGTATTAAGTACTTACATAAAATACCTATATACAAGTTACTTCTGTAATGAAATTGCTATGTCATTTAGCAACATATATGATTTTTACTTTTTATGATATTGTTATTTATTTGCATTTTATAACACATTGACTGCGGGTCCAGGACATGACGCTACGTGAATGCCCGAGGACGCACAATAGCTCTATATTTAGAGTTGTGTTTTCAGCACTCAAAGAGTTAATGTCGGCTGGTCGGTACTTAATAATTTAGTGTATTCTATCGTCCTCTCCTTATCTATAGGCATACACATACTGGCAGCTAATGAACCATATATACAGAAGAATACCATGCATTTTAGAGCTTTAAAATTTTACTACTTATTTTGGCAATAAAGTTCAAAATCATGTGGCAATATGAATGGTATGTTTGTGCAAATTAAGTACCCTTTATTTTATTTTTGTAAAAAGTAGTGGACACGTGTAAAATGCCCCCTGTGGTGCAGTGAGTAAAGGCTTGCCTGAGACGCAGAAAATTGCGGGTTCGATTCCCGCCGAGGGTCAAAAGGGTGTGATATCCAACTTGGCTGACTGGATTCAGACTCCAATTCAGTCAACATTATCTCATGGAAAAAAACCCTTATTTACGAACACAAAGAAAATTAGTATTATATTTTTTTGGTAATTTACAACTGCTCAGCAACCTTCATACATAAAAATGTGGAAATACTGTGTAATCTAGAAATAATGTCCCGAAAATATAGCAAGAAACCAATTTAAACTAAATGTATGACCGCAAAAGCCTTACAAAAGTGTTTAAACGTCCCAGGACTTCTTAATATCACAAAATAACGGTTATCGCCAAAACTCGCCGTAATTTATATGAAAAATATCATTTCATAATGCTGTGAGGGAAACAATGTAACACTCTATATTATTTTTATTAAATTTTCAATATATTTTTATTAGATTCTGTTTCACCCATTTTTCATGATAAACTAGCTTCTGCCCGCAACTTCGCTGGCGTGGTACCCGGTTAATAAATAAATAAAATAAATTCACACACAAATATACCCATATCAAATAATTTATAAAGGTAAAAATAAAATAATATAATATTAAATGAAATTATAATTAAAAAGTAACGATTATTAAAAAGTAAACGATACTTTAATAGTAATAAAAAATAAGTAAAGAAAAAGGTAACAAATGTAACACATTCCAAGTCCAAGTCACCTCATCCAGGTTATAAACTATGTATATTCTAAGTTTCATCCAAATCCGTTCAGTAGTTTTTGCGTGAAAGAGTAACAAACAAACATCCATCCATACATCCATACTCACAAACGTTCGCATTCATAATGTTAGTTGGTTATGAATTATGATAGTAGGACAGGTACAGACACTATGTCTGTGAATTAATATTTATAATCAGTAAACCATCGAAATTGACGTAAATATATTATTTTAGACGTGCATCTTCATATTATTTGCTTATTAACATCAAAATAGTCCACTGGCTGGACATAAGCCACCTCTATTGAGCGCCATTGCACCCTGTCCTCAGCTTGAAGCATCCAGTAACCAGACCTTTAACAAAAAACAAAACAAAATCAAACATCTTCACTACTTTTACCCCATTATGGATATATTCAGATATTTTTCAGTATGAAAATCTATTGAGAATACCATAACGGGTAGTCAGAGGCAAGTCCAAACATTATGTTCGATACATGCCCACTTTTTGCAAGCTGCGAGCATTACACGTGACAGGTTGCAAGCCAATCACGCTTTTTATAAGAGCACTAACCTAGCACATACTTTCGAACTTTTCAGTTCGAGGGCATGTAGACTATGTGATACAGGTCACAAACTATGTATATTTTCAGGTTTCATCCAAATCCGTTTAGTAGTTTTTGCGTTAATGAGTAACAAACATTCATCCTTTTATCCACCTATCCAAACATCATCATCATCAGCCTATAGCAGGCCACTGCTGAAAAAAGGCCTCCCTAATGAGCGCCATTGCGCCCTGTCCCGAGCTCGACGCATCCAGCTTTTACCAGCAGCCTTTCGCAGATCGTCACCCCACCTGGCCGGAGGGCGTCCTACACTACGTTTGCTGAGCCGCGTATCCAAACATCGATACTCACAAACTTTCGCATTTCGCATAAGGATAGTAGGATAGGAAATTAACAAAATATAACACAGTACCTACAGTAACTAACGATTACATTCTGTGGAAGTAATAAAACTGTGACAGATACCAACGCCCTCCTCCAGAAAAAAGAAGATTGATTGTGAGTATAGTGTTTGTGTGCGGTCTTTAGTCTTGATGATGATGATGATATAATCTGACTGACCACTAAGGTATTAGTCCAGGGTGTGAGCAACGCATTCATCTGCGTACCAATAATAGTGCGATCAATGTTCGCTAGCCAAGCATGGTTATTACAATTATTCATCAAACCGGAAGGGTCAGTCTTGCGTTTGATAGTTTAAATACTAGCGTTCTTCAAAGAAGCTCTAGACGATGATAAGATTTTCTTCTTGAGCTTATAAAAGTTTACTGCAGGAGATTAGCCCTGTTTGGGAGGTTTTTCCATCATTATCATCATCATATAACAGTCAACTGCTGGATGAAGGCCTCCACTAAAGAGCGTCATTGCGCCCTGTTCTTAGCTCGACGCATCCAGCTTCTACCAGCAGCTTTTTCATAAGGTTAAGGTTGTAAGTTTTTCCATAAACATCATAATAATATTCATGAATATGAATGTTTCAATATCAATATGAAGATTCATCATTATGTTTGTTACGTCTTCACCGTACGCTTACAATACGGGACATTGACATTAGTGAAGACACACGATGACCAAAACCAAAATGTCTTTTCACTGATTTGATAAACAAAATTGGTTTTCGTCATCACTAATATCAATGTTCCGCATCTCAACCTTTAAATTAACTAATTATAGATTTCACGTGATTCGTTCAAAATTTAACTAAATTACAATTTACTGAACTTCATAAAAATCTTCCGCCAACAAAATCATCTGTGATCTACGACCAATCTAAAAGCACCGTTGATTTATCAACACGATCAAGGCTCAAAGGCCAAATATCTGAGGGCAGGGTCCGAAAAATTGCCACTTTCACCCCACAGCTAAACGCGCTTGGTCCAAAGTGATATATTGCTAAACGAACGCGTCCAATCTGGTTGATTTACAGAGCCAATAATCTTCGTCGTCACGCGGCAAACGTCAGGTGTCAGCCGAGCCGTGGAGCCTATTGTCACGTAGAAGTACAATAGAAACATACTGAACCAATTTCGGGTTAAAACGCCAGGGAAAGTAGATATCATTTTAGACATTTTACTTCCTAGGCATTTTGGAAATTAGACTTTCTAAACAGGAAGCATTTCCGGATTATTTCGGATAATTTCTTGCTTACAAAGAATCTTTTTTTTAATACTGATACTAGTATACTAATCGATTTTACAGGTGCAAAAAATATAAAGTAGGCACTCGTATCTTTAATAGCTTTCATCGAAAATGTTGTGTCTTTGTGCTTGGTTCTAATCCACAGATGTTTTCTCTTATCGAACGGCTCAAAAAAAATTAAAAATAGTTTAAGCCACGATACCGATTATTAACAATCTTGCGTGCATAAAATCCTACTTTCTACTAATATTATAAAGGCGAAAGTTTGTGTGTATGGATGTATGGATGAATGGTTGATTGATAGTCTTTCACGCAAAAACTACTGATTTGGACGGACAGATTTGGATGAAACTTGGAATATACACAGTTTATGACCTGGATTGACACATAGGCTACTTTTTATCCGGTACCACGCGAGTGAAGCCGCGGGCGAAAGCTAGTACAAAATAATAAAAGAATATACTATGCAATAGTATTGAATAACTAGCCAACCCGTAGGCAAACACCGTGCACCGTCTTTGGCCGTCTAAGTCCTCTGACTGAACTGAACTCTGCTAAGGTAGTGGGTACTTTGAGAAGTACAGAAGAGCCAAGAGTTAAGCTTTATCTTAGGTTTTACTTGACTGATTTATATAAACAACAGCCTATTTTTTTAATTTCATACAAAAATTCTCAATCAAATCAAATCGTCAAACAAACACTTGAGTAATTTTTTTTTGTACAGACAGCGTCAGAGTCTGGTAACCCCCCTAGTTAACGTTAGTAGGTTCAAACCGTCGCGGTATCGGTCGTGCATCTCGAACTTTTTGCACAAATGTGTGTTTTATAAACCTTCTCCTCCTTGCTTAGGGATATTTAATTTCGTCCATATATCTATATGAGACGATGGAGTGGCGGTTACAACACTCGACATAAATCTATACGTTAAATAAGTACTGGGTTCAAATCTCTCAATGCCTAAATGTATTTTTGTTTTTTTTATTTTCGTTACTGACACAATGGTCTACGTTTTAAGTGTAGTAGGTAAGTTACCTAATTATTTAAGGTAAAATAATAAAACAATTTTCAAAAGTTATAACAAATTTATTAAAACACCATTTAACATAACGCATTATAGATAGTTAGTACTTATTTTTTAGAATTTTCAATAATGTTTTAAATGATAGAATAATACTTAATTTACCCATATAAGATTAACGAGTGAACAAACATGTTAACATTGGAACAGGTTATACTTGCCGTATAAAATCCAAATAAACAATTTAGATCACTCGCAAATACTTACTCTGGTATTTTATCTATTATTGAAAACATTATATATCTGAATATTTATTAATACCGAATGGGATGGATGTCTTTCACATAAAATAATTTGTCGAAGCCTTCTTTTCATTTGGGTAACCAAAGTCCCCCCAAAACCACTACGATTCATCAGTTCCCAGGTTCTTAGGACCTCCTGTTGCAGGTGGACAACACTTCACTCGTGTCCCAATTAGGACAAATTGACCCCACATATGCTCACACATTCTCCACATATTTAAATCTGGTCTTTTAGATGACCAATGCTGTGGTTATTATGCCCGTCTGAGAAGCGAGCCCATTGGTCAGAATTCGCGAACGATGAACCACGCAGATATCATGAACTAAATACACTGTTCCTTCTGGACGCTTATCCACTGCTTGCACTGTTAACAGCATTATTTCTTGCAAAACTGGCCAATTATGCGTCCACTCACTTCAACAATTTCTCCTGGTCCCATTGATGACATCCATCACCAATAACCTGAAAATAAAAACACAATATTATAAACGTATGACTGTGTTTATATAATATAAAAGGGAATAGGTTTACTAAGGACATTGTTTATTATAATCCTACTTATAATTGTCATACCACTTACCTAATGTTATTCTGCCATTTCCTCTTACATTTGATGGGTTGTAGCGTTCCGAAATGTTATTTTGCAAAACGTATTTATCACATTTTTCGGCTGTTATAAATGCACAATAATTTTTCATAAACAAAATCAATGACACACACCCAAGACGAAACAAGTAACCTTTTATTCTGAACTATCATTTAATACACAACTACCCTCAATAGTCCAGTGCTGCACAGAATAATTTTAAGTAGTTGCGCACTACCGTGATAATCAAATGAAAAAGTTACTAGCTGACGCATCCATTCATACCTAGACAAAATAATAAACGTATACTGTAACTTAAAATTTCGTCATAATTGCCAACCGCTACGATAGCTCAGTTGGTTAGAGCGTCTCATTCATAAACTGGTGTGAATAAATTGCTGGTTTGATTCCCCAGCCATGTATAAATATTTTTGTATAAGATTTTGGCCATTTGAATATGGTAGCCTCCACGGCAGCAGTTTAAATTTATACTTGAAAGGGGTATACCAGATCGTGACGCTGTGTACACCAAAAAAAATGACAAGTGTTTGTTTGACGATTAAAGTTAAGGTTTAGTGTTTGTATGTTTTTAAAGGCACACCTGAAGATGGATGTTAGAATCATTATCCACCTATCATAATGCATCGTTTGTCATGCACGTTTTGCTCTCTCTCTAGTCGAAAGCTCTAATGCCGCAAGATGAAGAAAGCAAGGCATTGTAGAGCACGTTCCAAATAATCGTCACTTACGACGCAATGATTTGTGATAGGTAATGGTTACCGTATATCAGATAAGCCATTCGTATGATTTATCTTAGGTACACAAAAAAAACTATAAAACGACTATCAAACAATACATATTTTTTTTTTATATAAGAAGATGCTCAAAATAATTATTAATTATTCAGTATTATCGAGCCTATTTCTGCCGTTAAGCTGCTGAGCTGTGTTTCAGTTTGAAGAGTGTGGGTCAGGGTGAAATTACAAGCACAAGAGGCTTATCATCTTCATAACTCAAGTTGATGGACGTAGGGCGTTGCATCGTAGAGCACGTTCCGGAAAAACGTGATGTACGATGCAATGCTGTGTGATAGATAATGGTTACCACTTAATATCAGGTGGGCCATGAGCTTGTTCCATCTTCAAGCAGTATAAAAAAAATATGTCGGCAAAAAATCTGTCCTGTTGCTTAGCAACTTCCGTATGTTTCCACTCATTGCTGCAAACGCGCAGCAAAAAATGTCAGATTAAGGTCAGATAGACAATGAAGCAGACGGTGACGCCTGTTCTCCTTGGCCTCGTGTCAAATGTTGCATTTGGAAAATGAAACGTATTCTT
Source organism: Horisme vitalbata (assembly GCA_951804965.1). Taxonomy (NCBI): domain Eukaryota; kingdom Metazoa; phylum Arthropoda; class Insecta; order Lepidoptera; family Geometridae; genus Horisme; species Horisme vitalbata. The sequence goes on from OX638094.1 coordinate 5,105,164, forward strand.
GTGAAAAAATTCCAAAATAATGCCATTGTATTCCTATTTGGGTATGAAAGCTTGGAATTTATTTCAAGTTATGCTAAGTCGATCGTAGTGTGTTTTATTTTGTGCCTAAAACTATGAATAAAACTGTATATTTTTTAGAGTTTAGTATCTTTACCTGAGGAATTCTGTACCTAAGCCTACGCGACATCTTACTATGAATACTTTGGTATATCATCTTTGACGTACTATTAGTAAACTTTAGTATAGACAGATAGTTTCCAAGTTAAACCTGGGCCTCTAGCCAACCGGTATTTGCTACGAAGCGATTCTATTTCGTCCGTCGTTATCGTTCGGGAGCGACACATCCAAATATTGTACAGCTCAATAATTATAGAGCTGTATATTGTACGCGGCTAAATAATTATTGAGCTGTACAATATTTGGATGTATCGCTGCCGAACGATGACGACGGACGAAATAGAATCGCTTCGTAGCAAATACTGGTTGTCTAGAGGCCCTGGAAAAAACCTTCTAAGCGTCGTTGACATACCTATACATCAATCATAAAGTTCGCAATGCCATATTTGCACTAACTTAGACGTTATGCCGCTTAAATAGTGTTCAATGTCGCTTGTCCGCTAATCTCATAGAAGTTCATTCACTGTCATGTAGAGCAACAGCGAATAAGACAGCAATGGAGACCCTGTTTGTAATAAAACATTTCATTTGTATTTACAAATGATTTCAGAACTACATTTTTTTTTTGTAGATCCAACTTCAGTTCACAGCTTTGACAATGTCTTATAGTGTACTCGGTTTTTTACATAGATCAAACACATCCTTGGACGAATAAAACAATCCTCCTTCTTGATATTGATCAAATTGTGGAATGTCATTTTTTCTTTAGCCATCAAAGAGTTACAACAAATTTCACACATAACCTTCTTTAAAATGTGGCGTACATCGTACCCCGAAATATACCCCACAATTTGATCAATTCTTCAATTCTTCATTGCCTAACGTATTCATTTGAATCAATATAGAAGAATACTGACATGCAAAGATGGTTTTGCATTTTTGTTTAGCCTATTGTAACCTTTAGTTGTTGTATATATGTTTGAGAGGGGAAAGTGGGCGGAGCATACGACATACTTTTTAAATCACCATACCAGCCTATATCAGTCCACTGTTGGATATAGGCCTCCCCCAATAAATAAATATATGCCCATAATCCCCAAGCTGGGCATGCGGGTTGGGGATCGTAGGGCACAGCTTCTCGCACAACCAACGCTGCACTTTTTAAATGGCTTGTAATAAATATCAATTCGGGCTTTTGCTATGATTAGCTCATTCGGGACACCATAGGGTTTCGAGGAAAACTAAAAATAAAACATATAAATGTTGTAAATTGTTATGAAAGGAAATAATTATTATGAATTCATAACTAATAGTTGTAAGTTTTTGCACGGAAAACTAAAATTATTTCGACACAAATAATTTTATAAAATAAAAAAATAAAATGTAATCGACTCCATAGCTTTTTGTTTCAACAAGCTTTGGGCGTCACTCTCGTGTCAATTCATTGTGAAAAAGAAAATGTAAAGTATTGAAATTAAATGGAAACCCTCGATGTTGATACATAAATTTTGCTACAATACGTACTTAAAATATGAAACATCATCCTTTTTTTCAAGTATCTGCTGTTATTCGGGCAGCTTCTTACTAAACACTTTGGCATCGCGCCGCATTGTTTGGTGCGTGGCAGCCTGACAACTAGTGAAAATTCTGTGCAGTAGGCAGCATGCACATAGTTTTGGAACATATATTATATTTCCATGTCTATCCCTCTTGTATGAAATGTCTTTGTAAATCATTTATGAATTATAATGGACCGTAAAATAAAAGTTTGTTGAAATCACAGACAGAATGTTTAATTGAACAAGTAAACAGATATATCATAAAACATAATTTTGTCTTTTTTTAACAATTTAATTTAGTACAGTACCTATGTAAGTGTTGAAATGACTCCGTAGGTCTTTTTAAATTTTAAATTAATTAGGTCCCAATATCATCTAATATAAACGATGGTATGACTTATTAAATAACTTTATAACAGGCAACATTAAGAAAAAGTACAAGACCTCAGTTTTAATTAAGTACTAGGATATCATATAAAAGTAGAAGATAACAAGCTAAGTAGATATTGTAATAACTTTTCTACAATGAGTTTCTTAGCTCTGCCTCTACGCTGTAGCTTGCTACGAACTCGTAGCATCTGACGTAGCACAAAGTTACAGTTTTAATTATTAAAAAAATACCCTGAGTTACTCTGGAATGAAACTTCTCCATTACGTTTTCTTGGGAGGTATTATAAACACGTTTAATATTCAACGCGCTTCCTCTCGTTATTTCAACTGCTATTCAGCTAATTTGACAGTGGAAGCTTTCTAGGCGACATTTTTGTTGCCAAATGCCAAGTGCTGTTAGTGATGTAATTACATAGACTTTCGCATAATTTTAAGATCTTACACTTTCGCAAAATTTAAAGGTCTACTTTGTCTTAACGGAATGATCATCTTGTTCTATTGTTTAACTCAGAGTCGTGATTTAAATATGTTCAGTATTTTCAAAACTATAAAGCTAAGCATAGGTATAAGGAACATCTTGCACTCCTACTCAACTTTTACATTAGGTACAACCATAAAGTAATATTTCTGTATATTATGTGTTTTATAAAATAATTGAAAAAAAAATGTATGAATGTTTAACTTTAAAAGCCTTTGCATTTATTTAGTTTACATGACTTATTCAGCTTCATGTGGAAATTTTTACCCACTGACCGAATACCAGTCGTCGTAGACCAGCGCGTTGAATCGACGATAAGCCTTGATGAGAAGTGCACAGGACAAAGGAGGCTGGAAAAACTAAGAGAGGCCTATACCAGTCAGTGGGTGATTCCGGGATGAGATGATGGTGATGATGACCGGGAGGGACACTGCGTGCCTGGGACATAGTTAATGGAGTAGGCTGGCCTATAACATCTTCTCAGCCTAGTCGGCTATACTCATAGAAATGACATGGTCAATACTCATGTAGAACTGACTAAGCTGTGGATATCCTCACGAGGTTTTCCTTCTCCATTTTAAGCACGTAAAATGTGCAAATATTTTTCTGAAAACTCGTTCGAACCCACGACCTCGAGATGATTCAAACTGTCTTGGTCACCAATACTTGCAAAAAAAAAAGTATTCGTATCTTAGACGTAAATTTTGACCAATGAGAAAGCGTAGATACAAAGTAATGCTTTGTCATTGGCCAATTTTTTTTGTTAAGCTTAACTATATACGATACGTCAGGTTGAAATATTCGTGATCACTACATGGTTCTATAGGAGTCAGAGCCCACTAGGCTATCACAGCTCTATAATTGACTAATAGAGAATATATATTGTAAGCATCTCAAATTAACAATCATAAAATCCCAAAATTAGTTCAAAAAATAACATCATTGCAAAGCTATATCATCCGTGCAAAAATTCGTATCATTTTCTATCCATTCCAAAGATTATCTTTACAAAAATTCGTAAACGTACTCTATACAATCTCATTCTTACGAGGAAAAGCTTCGATACTTCCAAGACCAACGTGCTGAAACGACAATAACAATAAAATAAGTAAGAAGCATTTCGATAAGAGTGTGTCGAAAAGAATGACACTTTACTATGTAAGGATTTTATGACCGTGTTTTGGTTCTTGGAATGATTTCATGTGACTAGACTGATGTTTGGGTTGGATTATCTATTGATTATAGGTTTTTGTATGACACCCTAATTAAAGTTAGGTGGTAAGGTTTAATAACAAAACTACTTAGATGTTTTGGTATAAATAGTAATTGTTATAAATGTCCCTTCCATAAAAGACTTTCTGTTTGTCTAGAGCAAAACCTCCAGAACAGCTACAGGTGAACATGAAAGTGTGAGTTTAAAGTGTCGTTCATTATTTTTTTAACTGACTTCAAAAATGGAGGAGTTTTTTATTTTTATTTAGTACTAGCTGACCCGGCAAACTTCGTACCGCCTTAGCGTAGCAATGATTAAATGTATATTTTTCAATATTTCTGAGAGATTTTCTTAATATTTTTTTCCGTAAGAACCTTTTCCTAATAATAACAAACACAACAAAAAAAGAATTAATGAAATCGGTCCAGCCATTCACGCGTGATGCCGTGACCAAGGAAAACGGGTTTCATTTTTATATATATAGATTTTGCCAAAAAGCACTAAATAGAAAAGATTAAACTGGTATTTAAAAATCGCTTTCGACTTTCGCTTTCAACTCTGTTTACGAAAACAATAACGTCAACCAATATCAGCCCACCACTGGAAGGGGGATATGCCCATAATAGCAGAGGCATATGTCGCATAGGGATCGTACTGCACAGTTTTTACACCGCCACGGCTGCTGCCGGTTGGCAGTCAGGGTTTTTAGCTGGACCCAAGTTAGGTGCATTCAACCGGCCACCAGAGCCCCATTTGTTAGTTGGCAGGGTTCTACATACTACATACTAAAGAGGTTGGTTTGGAGTAAAAGATGAATGTTTGAATAGAACTTCCTATATATTTTCTTCCTGGACTTAGCAATTGAAAAAAAATATTTTTGTCAACTTTCATACTCACTCTTAAAGCTTAGACTAACAAGAAATAGAATAAAATCATTTTAACTAGCACACGATTCCATTCCGTTACATTATTCATGAGTTACAGGCTACTCGAGTATTTAACGATGTTTGAATACCATAAAATTAATCTCGTTTACTATGCATAGTTCCGTCTTTGGCCTAACCCTGCTCGGTTAGTCCCGGTATTAGTTAAAAAGCCAACTGTATTTTCTTCACAGCATTACTTAAACTAGACAACTAGGGATGGATATGGAAAGAAGGCCTTCCTGCCTTAACCAAGCAATAGAATCCAACGAGCTCTTTAAAGTAGTTCTAAGTATCACAAAAATAGGTGTGAAAAGACAAGGAATTCCACACTAAAATTAAAAACCCTTATTAGCGGAATATTGAAACGTGAAAGAAAATTCAACATGCTAACGCAGTTGAAAGCAGGTCAGCTAGTAACTTAATATTATAAATGCCAAAGTGAGTTTGCTTGTTTGCTTATTTGTTATGCTTTCAAGCTTTAATAACTCAACCATCATCATGAAATTTCATATCATTCATTCAGAAAGTTTCTAATCTCTAGACCAAAAAAAACATATATACAATTTCGTTTGCGCAAAAGAAACGCGCGGCACGGTTAGCGTATTGACGATGTCTTTTCTGTTGGTAAGGCTATCTAGATTGAGAGGATTTTACTAGTGCTGGGCAAGCGTACTCCATCTAATCATGTCTCAGGCACTACAGCGAATCAGCCAATGACTAAAATATACTAGATAAGAATTTGACGTATATCTCATCTAAACCGATACAAAGAGAGATGCAAATGCCTTTGCATCTCTCCTTGATTATCTAAGTTTGCGAAGAGCGAATGGGAATCTGAGGCAAGAATTAGTGGTAGTGCAATCGCTTCAATTTGCGCTTGTATATGCAGTGACTGGAAAGTTTCTAATAGGATGTATCCCGTCTTCCAGCTCGGAGATCGCAGGTCTTATCCCATCCAATTACAATTGAATTTTATGTTTCGAAAATTGTTTGTTGGCATTAGGTACCACGTGTTCAATGCCATGATCGTCTTCTTATTCTTCATATGAACGTGTGACAAACTGTGATTTCGGTGTTTTAGGCCACCAGAATACCACCGACATGGCTTAATCACTGGGACCAACATCTTAACGTGCCTGGACGGAGTGTTGTTTAACTCAAATGATCGGCTAAGAGCACTTTAGTAAGCCAGTCCATGAGCGCTTCAATACCATGATGGAAAAGACCGTAAAGGGTGAACTGGCTCAGCATGCCCCAGAATGTGAGGCATGTGCTAGTTTAGTGTACCAATAAGAATAGCGTTAGACTTGCACCCTGTCATGTGTATTTCATATTTATTTCATATTTATTTATTGCATACAAGTACATAGTTTAGTTGCTTAGGTCTACGTAGCTTTAATTAGTCTGTACATGTACCCTGTCAGGGCGCAGCAAATTGGTTCGAGTTTGTCATCTGTTACATACTATATTAATAAAAACTAACAAAATCATCCATTTAAGAACAAAATTATTTACACAAAAATTAATTACCTATGTATTCTAATCAATAGAACATATTCCAAGTAGTCAAATTAAATAATGACACAAAAATAATAATGATAATAATAATGTCAGTTTACGTAAGTTAATAAATGCAGATGAACAATTTGAATTTGTCAATTTAAAATAAGTCAATAATAAAATAAAATAGTTATATAATGTCAGTTTTACATAGAAAAATCAAAGCTGTTCTAGTCTAAGTATTTTTGTCGCTTATGAATTCGTTAACAGAGTAATAACATTTTGATAGTAAAAAGTCTTTAAGCTTAGTCCGAAAGGTTGAATACTAATTGCTTTCAAAAAGTGGGCATGAACTGAATGTATTTGGACTTGCCTCTGACTATCCTCAATGTATCTTCAATTTTGCGTACTGATAAAAATCTGAAGATATTTATGATGGTGGGAAAATTGTTTTTTTTATGATACTTGAAGATGGATCAAGCACATGGTCCACCTGATGTCAAGTGGTAACCATTACCTATCACAAAGCATTGCATCATAAATCAAGTTTTTTTGGAATGTGCTATACGATGCAATACCCTGCGTCCATCAACTTGAGGCATGAAGATGATAAGCCTCTTGTGCCTGTAATTTCACCAGCACCTACACCCTTCAAACCGAAACACAGTACAGCTGCTTCACGGCAGAAATAGGCATGGTGGCAGTACTTCCCCGGACGAGCCCTCCACAAAGGACTCTACTATTATGTTTGTTTGGAGGATATTGGTATGCCTAAAAACAGGGATTCCTATTTTGGGTATCAATGTTATCAACTTTGAATGCAATCGTCTAAAAATGTATAACAGTGTAAATAGACCCGCACAATGAACCGACATGGAGTCCAAATGCGGGAAAGGAAGTGAATTTACAATAGTCTAAAGACTTAGAATTAGTCTTAGCTTAGAGTATTCTAAGTGTGATTTTAACCTTATTATATAAAGTTTGTTGTTTAAAATACATTTTAATTAAATTCATTTACTGAGTCTCGTCTTTAGAGACTTTTTTTTCTTTCATAAGAGCCTCCCTTCGCTGTAGCGATTTGATTACGTAATTTATGATGACATACGAAAATCGACATTATCTTCCTTGTACAAGGAAATACTTGTACACATAAACCCATCTTTATTGGCAAGGGTATCCATGACTTATAAAATGGTAATACGGTCCATGGCTATCGAATAATCCTATTTGTATAGGCCATTGTCAAGAGGATTGAATGGCGGAAATAAATCTCCAAGGCGACAACAAGAAAGATGCGAAGCAAATAGAAAACTTTGTGAATGTATAAATAGTATTTTTCTATTTCAAAGAAAGGAGACTAGCAATGGAGTCGATGGCTTTTATTTCTCTCCAGCCTATAAAAGGAAATGTCGGAGAAGAGAATGTCATGGGTTTGAACCCGGCCGTGCATCAATGGTTTTACTTTACAAAGAACGTTGCGAGATTTGCCATAGAACTTGTGAAGGGTTTTTGCTTATAATAAATACTAAATAAGTATGTCTCATAGAAATAAGAAACGAGACATTATATCTATTACCTAGCTGGAAATTTAGGCAAAGATCTTAGTTCAAAGCACATACTCCCATGCGATGATATCTGGCTAAAACTCCAAATTTTCATTATTAAATTGTGTAGCGAAAACCTTTTATAAAGGACATTTTACGGCGTAGCATTGGGCTTGCTACTAGTTACGTAGAATACTAACAGCTTGCCAAAGGTATTTGGACATTCCTCTGACTCTTTTGTGTGGTATCAATTGATTTTAAAAGTAAAATAATATCATATACAAATCAACTTATTGCCAAAAAAACAGAAACACCTCAACCAAGAATAATATAAACAGAAGAACTAACAATCAATTGGCAATTGGGACAGGCTCAGCACTATTCTGCGCAAACAGAGTCATTCATCACTTGCACAATGATAAAATGCTACAAGACCTTTTATTAGATCTGGTCTGTATAGATCTGTTATTTTGATTATAACGCAACGAACACACGAACAAGGTTTGACTTTGCTTGATTATAAATGGTGGTGTATTTCTTTTATAAGTAGTAAGCAGTAAAACCGAGGTTAGTTTAAACAAGTTCGAAACTCTCTCGACGGCGAAAGAAACCTGTACAGTAACCGCGAACTATCTAGAAAACTTGTAACTTTACCATCCGATTTTCCAACTTTATTCTACCTACACAGGAAATAAATCCAGTTACCGACAACATGTTACACAATTTCACATAAAAAAATAATATTAAATATAAATTCGTACTTCGTTATTCTTTTGATCGCGCACGGCAAGTTAAGCTGTTGGTTCGAGCTTTTGTAGTCGTTGAGCCGTGTCGAGGGCCTTCGGGAGACCTAAAAACTTAGACAACAGAGGTGGCCACTAACTAACTACTAACTCATACAAAAAAGAAGGAATGCAAAAAAACATGCTGAGCCGACTTCTCCAAACATGGAATGAGAGCAGGGAGCTGAGAAGAAGTGGAAGGAGAAATAAAATACAACACAGATGTGAGCCGTGTTGGCCTATTAGGATGAGCTTCAACTTCCGATGCAGAGAGAGGTTAGGGTGCGAATCTCAGCCGTAGACTAAAGAATTTTTCGTTTCAAAAAATATACAAACTCAAAATAGTAAAAGAAAACATCGTGGAGTAACCAGAGGCTTAGTTAGTTCCACATGTATTGACCACGTCTTTCGTGTGAGTAATGCTGACTATACTGAGAGGATGGTATAGATGCTGAGCAAGCGTACTCCATCAGACCATGTCCAATGCATAAAAGCGTCAAGGTCAGTAAACAGAAGTTTTATTCATGCAGATAAATAAAAAAAAATCAGTTACTGATGTTTGCTTCTGTATCAGTAGGTATTGAGTAAAAAAAAAACTATTCTACTACCATTTCGTACTTTGATCATCATCATCATCAGCCTATACCAGTTCACAACTGGAGATAGGTATACCTAATAAGCGCCATAGCACCCTGACCTCAGCTCGACGCATCCAGATCCTTTCGCAAATCATCTCCACCTAGCGAGCCGCAGTCTCCACTCATGAACTCGTTTACTCCAACGGTTATCGTTCCTTCGGCAAAAGATATGACCACTTACTTAACTTTATGTTAATTCAAAAGATCTTGTGTGATAAAGTCCGAATTTTTATGACATAAATAACATGATGGTGCACTGCTGCGTCGGCCTCATGTGAGCATGACGCGGAGCGTCATGTTCGAGCCCTGCAGTCGACTTGTTAAAATACTATATATTACATACATTACGAATGATAATGAAATAGCAACTCCTGACTTTGCATTTAAGATTAGTCAAGAAACATATACAAATTCAAAAATATTTTTATTATTCCATCTTCGATTTAACCAATGATAAAATTTCCTTTAGCCTTCTTTAGACGTTTATGGGCTCTATGTTCAGAGCTAGTCCGAGGAAGTACTACCCTAAAATTTACTGCTTTCAAGCATAACTGCTGTGTTTCGGTTAGAAGTGTGTAAGTGCCAATTTGAATTGTCGCATCTTCAAGTGAAAAAAGCGTAACTATAGCAGGATAAGTAATTATATTCGTCTCCTTCTAGAAATTCCCTGGCAAGAAAGTTGGCTTACATAGTAGAGCACCGATAACCGTTAACCGTTGGGGAAGTCCTTAAGTGGAGACCGCGGCTTGGCAAACGTAGTGTAGGACGCCCTTCAGTCAGGTGGTATGACGATTTGTCGAGCTTAGGACAGGGCGCAATGGTGCTTATTAAGGGAGACCTACGTCCAGTAGTGGACTACTATAAGCTGATGATGATGATAATGATCATGATGATGAGTACAGCACACAACTTCCAAGAAACCGCCTTTGATTCCAAAGCTTTATACCTACTCAACTACATTAGTAATAAATGATAGAAATTCGCAACTTTGAAAGCAAAAACGCTAAATCCCACTTCAAACATTAACATCAGTGAGCGTTTGTGAAACAAGTAGGTACCTTTGTAACGAAATCCACCTTTTAGACTAAAAGGATCGGAAGAATTCGAAAAGGTTTAACAATTTCTCACAAAGCCGACTTACAAGTATCGATTAAAGCCTTTGATGGAAGTATTTGGAATATTTTAAATCCCAATGTAAATGTGGAGTTTTGATAAAACTCGCCGAAGAAAGTTAGTGGTAACTAACTAACTAGTCTACCACTAACTTATTTCGGCATTACTGAACACATTACTGAAGATATTTGTGGCGTAGTGGGCAAAGACTAGCCTGAGACGCCGAAGTTTAATAAATAATAAATAAATAAATAATGCGGGACGTAATCACACAGCATCATGTAGCCCCAAATTAAGCAGAGCTTGTATTATGGGAACCACATTATTGATATACTACACATATATTTTATTTTGTAAATACATACTTGTCATACATAGAAAACACCCAGACCCGAGACAAATATCTACAGAACATGCAAACATTTGTACCGCAGCGGGAATCGAACCCGCAACCGTCTGCGTCTCAGGCGAACTTTCGCCCACTGCGCCACAGAGGCCGTCATTTCGTCAAGTCAGTTTGCGGGTTCGATTCCCGCTGCGTGACAAATTATGTATGTTCTGCAAATATTTGTCTTCGGTCTGGGTGTTTTTTATGTATAATTTACAGTTACAAAATATGTATTGTAGTATTATATCAGTCATGTGGATCCAATAATAAAAGCTCTGCTTAGTCCGGGGCCACATGATGCTGTGTGATGCTATGTGTAGTCATTTTTTTTTTAAATTATTTAATTACATGAGCAATAACTAAAATGATATAATCCGTAACGAGTTTATCCGACATAGAACTAAAGTTGTCGACATAGCTCAGAGAATTAACAAGCTGAAGTGGCAATGGGCTCGCCATATCTGCCGAAGAACCGATAACCGTTGGGGTAAACGAGTTCTTGAGTGGAGACCGCGGCTCGGCAAACGTAGTGTAGGACGCCCTCCGGCCAGGTGGGGTGACGATCTGCGAAAGGCTGCTGGTAGAAGCTGGATGCGTCGAGCTCAGAACAGGGCGCAATGGCACTCATTAGGGGATGCCTATGTCCAGCAGTGGACTGCTATAGGCTGATGATGAAGATGATGATGATGAACTAAAATGTTCCCAACAATCTTAATGAATCTCAAGTTTTATTACACATGACTGATAAACTACATAAGATACAATATTTTTTTGTAAATACATACTTATTATACAGAGAAAACTCCCAGAGCCGAAACAAATGTTTGCATAACGTATATCGTGGCGGGAATGGAACCCGCAACCTTCTGCGTCTCTGTCTGGTCTTCGCTCACTGCACCACAGAGGTTTTCCATGTATTTAACACAAAGCATTTTCCGAACCACGGAAGGCATGTTAAGTATAGGAACTACGTAGTATTAGTTACATTTTAGTGAATATTATCGATATAATTTTTACAGATCACATAAAACTAAGTACAATGAAATACATACTTTCACGTTGTGTTAAATTGCATGTTTACTAGTATAGGTATCTTTTATAAAGAAACCTAAACATGAACTTTATAGTGAATGGACATATTTTTTCAATGGCTTCAATAAATAAGCATAAAATAGACGAATCCTTTTCATTTCCCGGCTAAAAAGTTACTAATCAGATAACTTGCAAAAATGTTTGGACAGTCGGATGAGCCGGCAGCTTTGTACACCTAAAAGAAGAAGAAAAAAGAACATCACATCTTCAAAACTTTAGGGACACCACCACTTTTCAATTTTTTTTATTTTGCCCTAATTGGGTCAAAAACTTTCAAATTCACGGGTACTACCCGACTGAGAAATTGCATAAATTATGAGTGTGGACTTGTGAGCAATTTATAATAAGCAAAAGTTTGGTAAGTTGCTGAATATTTTACTAAGTTTTGAAGTTAAGATACAAGGTATACAAGGTAAAGTCATATAAAGCCATCATATTTTCAATAACTTTTTGTAGAAAATTGATAAATTTCAATGGATTCGTAGCGTGATGTTTATTATTAACATTACCCATCTTGATTTACCTGGCAAGTAAAAAAAATTCTAATCTAATTTCATCATGAACAGATTACTCTAAAATTGGTAAAGTTTTCTTTTCAATAATTACAGCACAAATGGTCATTTCAAGAGTTTTTGTCAACTTAATTTATCCTAAACATAGAGAATAATTAATAATCCACTTCTAAAAGGAGGAGGTTTTCAATTCGTTGGAATGACTTTTTTTTACTATTGTTGCCCAAAGAATGGAATCAGTGTGAATTTCCTAGAAACCTATTGCAGATAGAGGAACCAAGTAAAAAATTAAACAATATCTTAGTGCATCAAACAGAAATAAATAGAAAGATAAAAAAAAACAAATTAATTATTTCACAACGATATTAGATAATTAATTATCGTTGAGTGATCATATTGCAGTATTTGTTGGTGACAAGATAAAAAAACACACGCAAGGATACAACGGCTGCTACGCAGACCGACTGGTGGATTCTTTCACTAGCCAGTAATGACGTATCAAAACAGATGCATAGACGTCAATACTTGACTATTATAGATGATAATTATGATTTTTCATGAGTTGATTTCTTCATGCCTCAAATTGATGATCGCAGAGCTTTGCACGATCCAAACACCTCAAATTGATGGACACAGAGTTTTGCACGTTCCAAGCGCACGTGACCTACATTGTGATACTTTGTTATAGGTAATGGAAAGGCCATCATCTTTGTCCATCTTTAAGTATGTGCTCAACATCATCATCATCATCATCATTTAGTCTGACTTTATCCACTGCTGGATATAAGCCCCCAGAAGTTTGTGCCATCCAACACGGTCTTGTGCTAGTCGCATCCACAAATCTCCGGCGACGCATAGTAAGTCGTCAACCAAGTACCATCGTACAAGTAGGTACTAATAAACAAAATTGGCAGTGGTTGGATTACAGCTATCATGTATACAGAATACTGTTGTAGTGTGGTTGTAGTAAAACACCAAATACTGCAATGTCATCACTCAACGATATTTCCCACGGTGCACTATCGAGCCATGCGAAATATCATCGTGGCTATAACTTTACTTTTTAGATTAGACATAAGCCGAACTCCATTTCAGTCACCAGAACCCTCTTCCACAAAGTACTCCCAAGTAATCTACGGCAAAACCCTTCCCTACTATTATCGTATATCTGAAAGTTTTGATGTAAGTTCTAGCTAAAATATTGAGGAACTTCAGATATTTAATGAGTAAATAGATTTAGTGGAAACTTTAAACAAGGACTTGTATTCGACTACGGCTTCGCCTGTTTACTCAAGAGAAAGTATCAAAACGCTTTCTTGTAAACAAAAATTACAGATGTTTTACATATGTTTTTGTTTTTAATGAAGAATTGCAAGCACATGTATCTTAATTATAAACGGATTTTTTTATATTCTTTGAGTTTTATTTTCTTTGAATATTAAAAGAAACTAATATGATAAAATTCCGTAACATAAAGTTCTTATAACTATTTCCTTATCATAAAGACTGTGTAGGAACTGATAGAGGTAAATAAAGTGACACATGTTATCGACGCCAAGAATTCGATGGATATGAAATGATGATGAGAATGTGTTCATAAAAACATAGTTACCACAAGCAAATCCGCTGGTACAATCAAACTACCCAAACTACCCGCAAGCTTGTAGAAAGTAAACACCAGAAGTTATCTCCATAAAATCTGATCGATCTCATAAGATACACTTGTTAAAATTTACTATGACAATGTTCTTACAGATTTCGGCTACTTTATTGGATGCGGACCTTCATAAATAAGACCCTCGTTTGTCGTATCCATCGCGATATAATCATCATCTTACAAATGCCTCGCATTTTTTGGAAAAGCTGAAAAAATTTTCGTTATGATCCTTGGCGTAACTCTTCTTGTAAAAATAGGCTATTTGAGGGACATCGTTTAAATATATGCTGTAGTAAGACAAATAAATAAATTTTGGCGTAAGAAATGATTTAAATGTAATGTAGGACGCCCTCCAGCCAGGAAACGATGGTCTGCAAAGAGCTGGTAGAAGCTAGATGCGTCGAGCTGAGAACAGGGTGCAATGGCACTCATCAGGGGACAGGGCTATTATAGGGTGATAATAATGATGATTATTAAGAACGAATTTTAATCCTGTAATTTCCTTTTTTCTACCTAATATTATAAATGCGAATGTTTGTGAGTATGGATGTATGGATGAATGTTTATTACTCTTTCACGCAAAAAGTACTTGTATAATATACATAGTTTGTGACCTGGATAAACACATAGACTACTTTTTATCTCGGTACCACGCGAGCGAAGCCGCGAGCGGATGCTAGTCTTTAATAATTTTGCAAGTCTTATTTCATAATTTTTTTGTAGAGCAAAAACCAAATCTTTCAAATAGCTAGTGTACATTTAGCTTCCGGCCGGATAGCTTCAGATATTGCTCAGTACGCAAATCTGTTGAGGATACCTTAACGGGGTAGTCAGAGGCAAGTATAAACATTACATTGGTGCCGTTCATTTTTAACATATTTCCAAAATTTAAATTTCATGCATTTATACGATATTCTATATGTTTCAACGTAACTTTAAAAGAGCGAGTACATAAACCAGGTTGCATAATAATGCATCGAAATGGGAATACGGAAGCGCATTCACAATTCAAAGCACTCACTCAGCTTTGCTGAAAAGGAACCATGTACAAAATATTCCAAAATAATTATGATTATAAATTGAATTTCACTAACTTTCTACGGATAAATGAACTTGGTAGATTATTTTTCTAATTTTCTTTGTTCGTTTAATAAGTATGACATAAATTATATTAATAGTATTTTCTAGATTTAATACAATAGGTTTTACCAGTATAACTTTTACTGTCCTTATTATTATTCATCCCAACTGATTTCGGCCACGATGGGAGGAGTTTTGGAGGAGCTGTCTCTATGCTTTCTCATCTGTGGTATATCTAGGAAATACTGACATAATAATTTTGAAATTCAATAATGCTAGTAATTCTGCTAGTTCAATTCTTATAATTGCTTATAGCTTACTTATATAAAAATATCGCATTATTACCCTGCCCTTATTCCTCGCTATGATCCTTGCTACGGTGTTCGATATGATTGTCCGTCCTACTGAATTTCGACAGTTCGTTATTTCGACACGTCGCAAACTTCGAAAACACAAAGTTCGACAAGTATTATTTTGACAGAGCAATCATCAACAATACACACCCTTCGAAAGACCGCTACTTCGACAGACCCTACTGCAAAATGCACTTACTCGGCAGATAATTATTTCGACTGAAACATACCTTCGACATAATACATGCAAAACTAATTGAACTACGTGTTATAATAAATTTATTGTAGGTCAAAATAAAATATATGCCTAAAAAGCTGAATTATTTGTGCCGGCTTTTATCATCATCAGCAACCTTTAGCAATCCTCTGCTGGACATAGCATAATGAGCGCCATTGCGCCCTGTTTTGAGTTCGACGCATCCAGTTTCTAAGCCTATCGCAAATCGTCACTCCACCTGGCCGGAGGGCGTCCTACACTACATTTGCCGAGCCGCAGTCTCCACACAAGAACTCGTTTACCCCAACGATTATTGGTTGTTCGGCAGATATGGCCAGCCCACTGCCACTTCAGCTTGCTACTTCTCTGAGCAGGCTTTTATCATCAGAAAAATAATATAGCCTCTATATCCACACAAAATATTACAAAGAACTCACTCTTCAAAATTCAGTAAAAGTGCATCACACATCGTATTTATCTCTGAAAATCGAACATCTCACAAATAGAAGAAAATAAGCAGAGCTGCGAATGACCGACGCCATCGACTCCTGAAAGACTCCGTTAAAATCGTACGCTTGAATGTGTTCCGTGACACCCGGCCGTATTACCTGTGCGATTGATTTACAAAATCTTACTGGAAGAGCCTAAATTTCAATCTTACTTACTAGTTACTAACAGGTTCTTATTATTAATACCTTAGATGAGTACATACATCATCTTACGCCCATATCCACTCGTACCCGGCACCCTGGACCGATCTAACGAACCTTCGTCCTGAAGCTGTCTCTTGGTTTAGAATTAAGAATATTGGTATTGGGTGGGGCAAAATTTTACCTCAGCAGGTACTTTTTATTTTGTTGTTAGAAGGTTTTGTTTATAACATACAATTGCTATGTATAGACTCATTATTGTGGCAAATTGCATTTCATAGAAATTGTATGGGTTTTGTTTTTATAATTTTCACAAAAACGTACGATTAGATTTGGTAAGTTACTTCGGGAAAAGTGTTCCTGTTGGAAAATAGAGTCAGATTAAGACCAACTTGTTTTTTTTTTTGACAAATGTAATTTTCTGGACTAGCTGTAATTTTTTTTTAAATTATTAATACTGTTTTTTTCTTCAAAATAAACCTATAGTTTCCTCAGAACAAAACCTTCTAACTAGAAAATAATAGTCGACTTCAATGAGGTAAAATTTTGCTCCACCCGGAAGATAAGATTTTATATTGTTAACGTTTAAGTTTTTGTTTTTATTCGCTTAAAAAACGGTTTACTCCATTAATTATAAAACTGCTCCACTGATCTTAGGATTTTATTTCAATAATCTTCATCCTTGATCTTGTTCTAATTTTACCGACGCTCTTTAATGACTTTTTATAATTGGTACTTTATGATAGAATAAGTGGGGGTGTAAGGGGTTCTAAACCCCATCTTCGGAACCCAAGCCAACCTGCACGTGGTGCACCCTGCTAAACAATGAACGGGGCTCTGGCGGCCGGCTGATTGCGACATAGCGCAGCCTACATCGACACAGCTAAATCCCCTGGAAACCGACGGGCAGCAGCGTCGGTGGTGCGAGAAGTTGTGCCCTGCGATCCCCAACCCGCATGCCCAGCGTGGGGATTATGGGCATATCCCCCTATATTAGGGAAGGCCTATGTCCAGCAGTGGACTGATATAGGCTGGTGTATTGTGTGTGATAGAATAAGCACATGGCACACTTGATGGTTAGTCGCGACGATTCATAACATTGTATTGTAGGTCACGCATGTTTGGTGCAACCTTACGATGCAAAGCTCTGCATCCTTTAATTTGAAGTATATGAAAGCTCTGTCAAGTTCATTTCATACTTGGTCGAAAGATTTGAGCAATCAGGAGGAGGATTTGCAGTAGGACATAATATCGGCAAACGTAATGTAGAACGTGGTCCGGCCAGGTGGAATAACAATCTGCAAAAGGCTGCCGGTAGAAGCTGGATGGATGCGTTATAGAGGAGGCGTATGTCCAACTGTAGACTAATATAAGCTTGGTGATGATGATAACAACATAATAAGCTAATCGTACTTGTAATCTACATTCTCAACAGTAGATATATCCGCAAACGTAGTGTGGGACGACGGACAACGCAAGTGGAGTAACAATCTGAGAAAGACCCCTGGTAGAACCTGATTTGAGCTGAGCACAGGGGGAAAAAGCGCTCATTGGGTGAAGCCTACGTCTTGCAATGGACCACTATATAGACTAATGAGAGCATATTTAGTAACCTTGATCGTAAACTACATTCTCATCAGTAGGTCACGATCACTGGCCGGGGTTCCAAAGGTGGAGGTTGAACCCAAACCCCCACTTTTATTTCAAGCCACTTCATGCCAACTATAGATCCTCAGAAGCATTTCATATCGCGTCGGGCACGCGTCGGCATCCTCCGAACCTCCAGGGAGACGTGACGAGCTCTCCTAAAAATATTTCTACTATTCATCGCTGTGAAATGAAAAGTATTGAATATACTTTTAGAATATGGATAAAAAAGCGATTCTGGATGGACGTGTCGATTATGAAACATATTTTCATCATAGGAGAGTTATAAACTGAAATCACCTCACTTAGTCAGTCTGTATGTAGGAGTACTAACCTGAGATCACATTTTAAAGTTAAAAAGTTAGGTACTATGCAAATGTCGAACTTTTAACTTTTACGAATACAATCATTGATTATTGTTGGTAGCAAAGAACCTTCTCCTTTTTTTGAAATCGGTTATCTAAATTCAAAATAATCATGATGGTGAGATAGGGAAAAAATACACAGATTAGTTATTTTAAAAAAATCAGTAATTTTAAAACAATATGACGCATAAAATTGTAACAATATCAATGATATTGATTATATCTTTAACTAAAAGTCGCATAAAATGGGTTTGTCGATTTTAGGCGAATGTTTGTAATTTTTTTTTCTCGCAGTAGCATTTTAAATGTTTGCGATGCGACCTCCTTTTTATCACACTTTATTTTTTACGGCCCGCGATATCTCACTACTCGTAAGCTAGAACAAGGGAGTTACTTTATTTATGTGTTCGATGTAACGACTTTTTCTTATAGTTTAAATTTAGTTCTCTCGAGACCTATTTTGGTATTTGTTTCTAAAAAAAGTGGTCATTTCATGTGGTAGTTTCGTTGTAAATAAAATATATGTATCTGCTGGTATCGAGTTTGTTTTAAAGTTAAGTTAAGTTAAGTTGTGTATTTGTATGTATTTAAGTTTCTTAGTTTCACTTATCCATCATATCATCCTCGGGCAACCCGCGATTTCGTACGCGTAAAAGTGTTTCCCCACTGTAGTCCTAAATTTCAGGACTCTTATTCTAATAAATAGAGATTCATCATAATCATCATAATCAGCACCATCAGCTTTTTTTTATTGTACTTGAGGATGCAACAAGCACATGGCTAACTTGAAGTAAGTGGTAACCATTACCTATCACAAAGCATTGCATCATAGATCACAATTTTCGGAACGTGCTCTACGAGGCAGCACCCTGCGTCCATCGACTTGATGCATGAAGATGATAATCTCTTATATCTCTCTCTCATCTATCTCTTATCGCCTCTTGTGCCTGTTATTTTACCGGCACCCACACCCTTTAAGGCGACAATACATGTTAAACCACCTCCCTCTCGCTCGCACTATTCAACATTTTTGAAGGTATAAAATCACTGAATGTAGTTATGCAAAATAGCAAACCTTCACGGCCTAGAAAATAACAATACAAAGGTTCAGCAATAATATCATGTTGAACTCAACACGTTTTCCTACCAAAAAATTTGCACCAAAATTGATTACATTGGTGCTAGTTTTTTGGTAAGAAAACGTGATAGAATAATAATGATACTTACTATTGCTGAACCTTTGTATTGTTATTTTCTAGGCCGTGAATTTTTTCTATTTCGCATAACTACATTCAGTGATTTTATATCTTCTAAAATGTTGAATAGTGCGAGCGAGAGGGAGGTTTAACCTATATAGTTGCCTTAAACCGAAAGAGAGTACAGCTGCTTCACGGCAGAAATAGACATGGTGGCAGTACTTCCCCGGACGAGACCTCCACAAAGAACTTTACTACTATCAAAATCAAGCAGCTACTAACTAAGCCTATAGCAGTCCACTGCTTGACATAGGTATCTATAATAAGAAGAGAGATATGCTCATAATCTCCATTCCGGGCTGTGGGTTGGGGATAACAGGGCACAGCTTTTTGCAACGCCAACGCTGTTGCATCTGGTGATCAAGGGATTTAGCTGTGCCAGTGTTAGGCTGTGCTATACCGCAATCAACTTGCCGCCAGAATACTCATATTTAAAACAGCTATTTAAGGGCACATAAAAAAAATTACAGCCCTATCTTATACTGGGGCCACACCTTAATCTATCGCTACGAATATTCGCGCACACACACAGATGTGACCACATCGCGACGAATATTCGTGCAACAATATGACACACGCAGATGTGGCCACATCGCGACGAATAATCGTACAATGATACGATACACGCGACCACATCGCGACGAATATTCGTGCCATTATCGGCTATCATCTCAATAGTTCAGGCTGTAAACAGCGATAATTAGCGTAAAACATACGAACCTTTTCCACGCATCGCTTTGTCACGATAAACGCAGGTGCGGCCCCAGCATTAGCACGTTTAATAATAAAAATATTGTCTCCAACTTTGCTTATGTAAGTATTCTGCTTACAATTAACTAGGTTTCTGTGTTGCTTGCGAGCATAAAAGATTAACTCAGAAGTTCATGAATAACTCTCCAAGCGTGAAATAACGCCTCGGAGAATGAATTAATGCATTAGGGGACAGAGTAACTTTGTCATTAAAATATTTCAAAGGGCAGAAAATGGCTAAATATTCAAAGCTAAACGAGCTTGCAAAACAGCAACGATGTCACGTACAGAAAACTGATAAAAAATGTATTATCATCAGCATAGATAGATAGATATTAAAAATTATTGCACACAATACCAATAAATAACAGGCACAGAGAAATAAATCGGTAATGTAGGTACAATCAACGGTCTTAACGCCCAAAACGTTTAGCTCAAGATAACCAATGAATGAAATTAATTTTTCACTTCTCTTGCTCAAAAAGTGTATCATAATAGTGTAGCTTGGCGGGCCTAAAACTCGAGTTTAATACGTCGGGCTAAAAAGTATTTTTCTTTTTAATTTTTGTCTAAAATCATCAGACCGTACAAAGCATTCGTTCTCTTACATAAAAACTCGACTTCTTGGTGCTCCGTCAATCTTTTTTTTTGAAAATAGAACCGTCTTGGTGATGTTTTGTGAAGGTTGATTAATTTTTAATAAAATTTCTGAAAATTGTCTAATTTTGAATTGTTTTATTTTCTCGCAATCGAAGTGAAAAGTAGAGTGTTTTACTCGGGCCAAAACCACCCATTATAACTCGGTCTTGTCATCCTCCCTCGCTACGCTCGGGAGTATAACAACCTCGTATATAATGGGATGGTTTAGTCCCTTGTAAAACAATCTACTATTAAAATTATAAGAATAAAGCGTCATCAGTCATCATCATTATCAGTTGCAATCCACTGCTGGACATAGGCCTCCCCTAATGAGCACTATCACCTGTCCTCAGCTGGACTCATTTAGCAGCTTATTGTAGATTCTTCTTGTTCATATGAGCTAGTGGCCAACTCTGATGTTGGGAGTTTCAAGGTCACACGAAGGCCTCCAATATGGCTTGGCTACTGAAAGAACCGGGATGAAATCCCAGATAAAAAAACAAAATTATCCTTATGTGGATACCCACGATTTCATCTGAATAGGTATCTAGAGGTTTTTCAACTATGGGAGGCTAATTTCTAAAAATACTTTACGTAGATTCCTAAGACTATGCAAAAAACATACCCAACAAAATTCAAGTTTCTAGAACTTATAATCTAGGTTTTTCGATAATTGCCAGTAAGACAACTTTATTAGAGTTTATATTTTGATGATAGATACCTTTTTAACCTTATGTTTTCTAAAGCCCACGATCTATTCTAAGGATAATATTCTTTTAACCTTCAGTTTTCTAAAGCACACCAGCTATTCTAAAGAGAATAGTTTTTTTACTTTAAGTTTTCTAAAGAGAATAGTTTTAACCTTAAGTTTTCTAAAGCACACCATCTATTCTAAAGATAATAGTTTTTTAACCTTCAGTATTCTAAAGCTCACCAGCTATTCTAAAGAGAATAGTTTTTTACTTTAAGTTTTTTAAAGCACACCATCGATTCTAAAGAGAATAGTTTTTTAACCTTAAGTTTTCTAAACACACTACCTCAACACTACACAAATGTTATCTGGAAGAAAATGCTACTTAGCATTAAGTTCCCCTGTGTACTTGTTGTATCTTGTACAATAAAGAATTTTCTATCTATCTATCTATTCTAAAGATAAAGATATTTTAAAGCACACCATCTATTCTAAAGAGAACAGATTTTAAGCTTGTTTTGTAATTTAAACATAACACTTATATTTAGAGTTCGAAATGTAACCTCAGTTCTCGAAATAGCGTATGCCTGCCTTCCCCAGATAAATGCAGACCTTACCTTCATCAGGTAAGCTACATAACTAGTAGTATAATGTTTATGTCAGTAAAATATGTCTAGGGATAGTAATGTTTAGCCATAAATGAACTTGTTATTCATTGTTTTTAGTGTGTGACTAAGTTGTGAGCAGCTTTTACAACGTAGTCATACTAATATTATGATCTAAGTAGTTTCTGTCCGCTTGCGGTGTAACCGGATAAAAAGTATCTACATTCCAAGTTTTATCCGTTCAGTTGCGTTGAGTTGGATAAAAAAAAATACATATTTCTAAACACAAAAATTTACGCATTTTTATTAAGAAAACATACGTATCCATTGTTTTGAATTTTTCAGACATCTAGGCTTTTATAAGCTAAAGACTGGTAGAATTGTTCTTCATACGAAACCCTCTAAAATACACAAAATGGAATATGAAAGTTTAAAAAAATAAATAACCTCAGGTACTCGGTGGTTCAACTTGTTAAACACGGGTCAGATCTCATAAGGAGCGAACATAGGGATGTAGACTCATCGGAGGTGGTCCCAAGCCATTCTTAAACGAGACCATTCTTATGACGAATTTTGAATAGCATTGCGATTGAATGATTGAAAACACATTAAAACTGTAATAGTGTTGTTGTTATTATATCAAAAGCAGCAAATTGAAAACTGTTTAGCAAATTAAATACTTAGCTTTGTAATTAAAAAAAAAGAGTTCATATTCAGTGTACGGTTACCAGAATAACGCAACTAGTATAACGTAAATTAGTATCTACTCAATTAAATAATTCACACCTCAAAACTGAAACATATTTTTTTATTATTAACAGCAGTCCGAATAATAGCATTAAGCTTGCATATGCTCACAGTATATGGTGGTTTCAATTTAAAAAAGGGTTTTAGACGAGATTTACCTACAATTGGCTCTGAGCCACGTAGACGCTCGTTTAGCAGCTGTACAAACATAACTCACGTGTACTAGATATCAACACACTTTTGCGGGTATATATGTAGATGTTTTAATATGGGTAAAAGGTATTGAAACCAAGATACCTACCAGTGAAGCCGCAGAAAGAAAATTAATCAAAAACGTGAACGTTCGAGCTTATTTTTTGCTAAAATAATTGAATTCAACCTGTTTTCTGTAAACACGATTTTTAATTGGTAAACAATTTTTAAATGTGGTCCTAATACCACATAATTGCGTTTGGTTTTTGCGTTTTTGCTGTTTTTAAGTAACTTTTTATGTGAGAACCGAACGCGTTTTACGTTTTACTAGTAATTTTTTACGCAAAAAATAATCAACTTACCACTTTCAGGATTTGCTTTATAAGTATCTAGAAGAAATTTCTCAGAAATGAAAGAAAAACATCTTGAAATTTCCAAGAAAATGTGCGAATCGCGATTATAAGATCGAGTGGGGGTGAGTAACTAGCGTCGGGAGAAGGCACGCTCGTTATCCTGCCTTGTTGTTCTTTGGTGATTACATTGCCGGCGAATCCCCCAACGCATTTCGTACCTTCAGCGGTCGGTGGTTTTGCAATTTACTCGGATGGGAAAAATTTGCGGTGATGGTAGCGCGGTCACAGCGATGGAGCGTGGCGGGCGAATGGTGGGCGCTTGCGCGACGAGGAGCAAGAGCGGGGGGAAAATGGGAGGCGAGCCGCAGTCACCGCCGCGGCGCCTTCCGAGACCCTCACGACCCGCGTCAACTCGCGCCAACACGCGGCAACACGCGCCACCAGGGGCGACCCCTCACCCCGCGTCCTTAACAACTAAATTGATTTACATAACCAAACTTTCCCAAGACTTTTATTGACTTTAAAGTTTTAATGTCCGTTCTAAAAGTTTGGTGACATAAAACTCGAGAGAAGGATGCGGCAATACGGCACCGCGGAGTGACAGTGGATGAATGATGGTAAATATAATATTGTTTTGCGCGATTCATGGTGACAAAAAGTTTTGCTAATGGATTGTCGCATCGCGTGAATAAAACCCGAAATTTGGGTGGTATTTTCCTTTATGTGTTTATGCTGTAAACAAAACGAAACTTTTCCAATTAGTTGGCTGTTTTTTAACACAGTTTAACGTGTTTGTTTTGGGGCGTTTGCTCAGTTCTTTTTCATTTGCAAGTTAAAATACATTTCTACTGAACAATACATTGAATTAAAGATATATACACGGAGGAACAAATTTTTGATGTAAAATTTTCCAGCTTGGCTTTGTTTAATGAATGCTAGGATTAGTATTCATTGCACAAAGCGAAACTTCAAATTTCGTTTTACCTTGAAGATAATATTTTTAAAACAAAAGGGTATTCAGGCGCCTCTGCCTCTCTCTCTCTCTCTCAGGTCTGCCGAGAAGCCTAAAAAATCGTGACGGCACTTAATGAAGAGATTTGTTTGAACACTTTGTACAGTCGTAATCATAATCAAAACCTCTAAATGCAGATTTGAATATTGTTTGTTCTTGAAGACCAAGCTTGTTTAGCTTTTAAGTGCTCGAGATTTAGATAGAGATCATTCATTAACTCTTCCAAACCACTTTTGTAACTGGCTGTACTGTCACCGCTTTCTTCCATTAACAAAATTAAATTAGACTTGCTAAATATATTAGCATTCGGGTGCTACTTTATTTTAATTTTGTGTTTAAGCATTTATTTAATTAAGGAGTGGTTTACGGTGTTAGAATTAATGATACTATTTAATAGTTTGTGTTTTCCTGATAGCAAAACTCAACGTTATGAGAATTGGATTAAACAATAACAGAGTAATAGTAAGGCTCAAACCCAAGAATTATTTTCACCTAGCTGAATTACTTTATTTTCGCCTATACTGCCTACATTATAGATAATATGCATTTCATGTGTCTTTACTAGACTTCTCACTAATAAACACGTAAGTAATAATGAAAGTGTATTACTACACCATGCCTCCTAATAACCCCAAGGACACCACTTTGAAAACCACATGGAAACCACATATGCAAAAATTATGAAAAATGCCCAAGTTGGTTCCGGAAAAGGTATACTACACTAGACTTGGCATAGATCGCTCCGCGATCTCAGATATTTAAAATTAAAATTTCATCATCTTAACGTGTACTACCAGAAGCTAAACTTTCGAATAACTTCCACCAGATATTCCCTCAAAGCCTCAGATATGGCTTAGAGTCATTCATGTCATCAACCAATCTTCGGGTCAGACGACCTCTGTGGCGCAGTGGGCGAAGGCCCGCCTGTGACGCAGAAGGTTGCGGGTTCGATTCCCGCTGTGGGACAAATGTTTGCATGTTCTGCAGATATTTGTCTCAGGTCTGGGTGTTTTATATGTATGATATGTATGTATTTACAAAAAAAAATGTATCTATGTAGTATATCAATCATGTTGTTTCCATAATACAAGCTCTGCTTAGTTTGGGGCTACATGATGCTGTGTGATAACGTCCAGGATTTATTATATTATTTATTATTATTATTTATTGGGTTGGCGCTTCAACATACATGCGTCTTCTAATTAGGTTATTTACTTTATTACGTTTGTCTATCTTTTGTCAGTAAAATCTGTAAATTATTTGTTCCTCTTTCACTCTATAACAATTCAACGGACTGAGTTGTAGTTGTAGTTCTTAACCTGCAATAACAGACAAGCTACTTCATCCGGGTACGAAACGAACGTAGCCGCGGACGGAAGCTTGTTCAGAAACATGTAAAATTGTCATATATTTACAAAAGTTAATAATTCTATTTAGTTTTCCAGTTAATTTGTAACACCGGATTTTCCAATTATACAACGACCATTAAGATATAACATTTCAACCTTTTTGTCTTTATCTGTTCGGTAACTTTTCTTCTTTCCGAAGCAGAACTGAAGGTTCATTATTCTTATAAAGATTTAACTTGGCATTGACACTACCGTTCCTCCTAATAAATTATTCTTTTGGTACCTCAATTAAGGGACACATACAAATTTAGGCATGTTGACGTGACTACCAGCTTCCTAAATACATTTCCATCATAAATATTCAAAAATAATTGTGCCTATAAATTAAGTTATCTTACGCGACTCCCCCTTTGACTAGTCAATTTATATTGAGATCGAAGCACTTCAAATTATGATCAAAGGAGTTGTAATAGAGCTCTATTTATAGTAACGCTATCATTCTCCCCTCTTAAGGTCAATGCAAACTGAACTGGAGCGTGACCGTGTCGTCTTAATAATATGAATGAGAATATCCGACTACGATTTTTACATTGGGAATGATCAGGAATATTTTAGCGATACCAAGGATCAAAGAGTTTATTTCTCAAAAAAGACATAATGGCACTTACTTGAGAAAAATAATTAGCTAAGGGTAGATAAAAACAAAATCGTCGTTATTAGGTATATATCGAAAAAAGTAGTTATTAGGTATGAATATTTAGTATGGTACATACACATCCAATGTATTCTTTCGACGTATCGTAAGGTAATTGTGATGTTTTGCTAATGACACAGTTTATTTCTTAAACATGTTTCATTGTTGGCCAAAATTTTACAATACGAAGCCTTCAGAGTTAGAACTATCAGCAGATTTCGTATATAAATCAATTGAACTGGATGATTTCAGACTATTCTGGGGCTCTTTGATCAGCATTTTGATTAAAAAAAATAAGACATCCTCCTTTCTATGGCCGTAATGGTTTACGATTATATAATACTAGCGGCCCATCCCGGCTTCGCACGGGTTAGGGCACTTGTTTACACCTTGGGTTACGTTATTAAAGTTTTAGTAAGGATCCCTAATCTTTTCTAGCAATAAATATAGCATATATTACTCAGGATGAATGTAGCTTTCTAATGGTGAAAACATTTTTGAAAGAGGAAAAGTAGTTTTTGAGTTTATTCATTAAAAACATACACACACACAAAAATATATTTTTTTCCTCTTTATAATATTAGTGTAGTAGGGCTTTTCATTGAGCGTTAGTGCAATGGAAGCGCTCAAAGCGTGGCTTTCCTTGGTTTTCTTATCAGGCTCTGCCTGGTCACTACTTGAATGGGTGACCGTTTAGTCATTTTTATCTTTTCGTGCTTCGGAAGGTCCCGGCTTATGTAGTCATCAAGCCATATGGGAGGCATTTCAGCGGCCTAAAAACTCATACTAGCTCATACAAATAAAAAGTATACTCGCTACATACAGTGCCACGAGTATAGGTTAGCGGTGGCGTTTTTAGGAACAAAAACTAGAACTGTGTGGTAATTTACGGATATTGTAGTAAATCTGCGAAGCAATTGTTTTGAAAAATGCCGTAAGTGATCAAAATGGTTCAAGAGAAACCGTATTCAAAGTACATTAATTTTTAGGTTTGAAGCACAGTGGCGCTCTGCCTCGCCATGTTATACTTGTGGCACTGTACTAGCCCTTACCTGGTTTGCTCATTTAAAATGTAGGTACATTTAAAAATAAACAAAAGAAAATTGGTTGACACCTTCGAGATAGTACTCTACCTATAGAGTTACAGTCTCCAAAAATCGTCCGAGTGTCTTAGACATTACTTAGATCTTATATCGCTTAAAAAGTGTTCAATATCGATGCAATATGCAGCGTGTACTGCGTTTTGGTGACATTTATTTCCACGTTTGTGCATACAGACATCACGGGCCGAGCATTCAGTGCCGACGGGTTTTTATGGGTCTTTTCGTGTTCACTCTGAGCTTTAGTCGTACGGACGAATGCTATTGTGATAATGTCGCATGCCTCAGTCTGAGCCATCTGTGGCGAACCCTTCGCATCGCACGCCTCGCGATGTCTTTATGTGACTTAATCATTATAGATGGCGCTACTTAAATAAAAAACATGTTTATCTCAACTCCATCAAAAAGCCTAAGATACAGACATGTTTTAACATCACAAGTTGGAAGACATCAATCAGCATTTCCGCGTCAAAAACGGCGATCAATCAAGCTTGCGTGCTTACGAAAGTTGAGAAACTCTCTTTAATATTCTTAATAATTCATTTCGTGAGTTTTTTCAACGTTATTTTAATGTACTTAGGAAATAAAATAATCGGCAGTACTTTGAATCAATTATAAATGTAAAATACAAAAAACGTTGAGGAGGTTGACTTCGTTTACCTGACTTACGGCTGATTTATCAATCAGCTATGTATCGCTGACCATCTGCGTTGGCGCGGACGGCCATTGCTCAGTGTGTTAATTTAATCGAAATTATTGTACCAACAACAACAATCACAACAGCGTATTTAGGTCCACTGTTAGACATAGGCCTCCCTTTATAAGGGGATATGCCCATAATCCCTACACTGGACGTGTTGGTTGGGGATCGCAACACACAGCTTTAGCTGTGCCAGTGTTAAGCAGCGCTATGCCGCAATCAGTCGGCCACCCGAGCCCCGTTAGTTAGTTATCAGGGTACACCACGGGCATATGAGGTTGGCGTAAGTTCCAAAGGTGGTGGTTGCAAACCTTTACCATTCCATATACCATTTTTCAGTATTTATAATAGTATTTGGGATTTTGTGCCCACTTCAACAACTCACCCTGTGTATAAACAACGTATTGCAGTCGACGTTGCCGTTACGTCAACGCTACTCCCAAGGCGTGGCTCGACAACATTGCGACTAAATCGTGCCAGAATAAATTACTGCCAGTGTTTTCTCCCCCAGGACCTCCACTAATAGACTGCTGCTTCTCAACCACCTATGTAGACCCCTACCTCTGGACAAGCTTTATCGCAAATAGGTATTTTATTTTTGTTTCATCTTTTGCGACTAAATCGTGCTAGTAGGTATGAATGTACTGTCAGTGTTCTCTCACTCAGGATCTCCACTAATAGACCACTGTTTGTAAACCTCCATAATGACCCCTACCTCTGGACAAGCTGTATGTACGAAGAAGTA
This sequence comes from Horisme vitalbata, assembly GCA_951804965.1. Lineage (NCBI taxonomy): Eukaryota > Metazoa > Arthropoda > Insecta > Lepidoptera > Geometridae > Horisme > Horisme vitalbata. The sequence goes on from OX638094.1 coordinate 5,134,218, forward strand.
TTTTATTTTTGTTAAATAGTGCTTGTAGACAACCTACTGTCAGTGTTCCACCTCCAATAATAGACCGCTGCTTCTAAACCTCTTTAATGACCCCAGAATATATATATATCTAAAGACCCTTACCCCCCTAACTCTGGACGAGCTGTACGCACAAATAGATCTTTTAATTTTAAAGATGTAATTTTTATTTATGACAAATGTATTTCTATAACAACTTAAATTGAAAACCTTTCCTTTACGTACACTGTTATTTTTTATTACAAAAAACCGTTGGAATTTTTTACTTGATTTCTGATTTTTATAACTAAAATGGGGGATGTTATCCGACGAAAATTTTCGAGTCTCATTTGATTTTAAAATTTTCATGCGTCAACGTAAAAAATCATGACAATATTGGCACCTTAGTCAGCTCTACAAAATGGCCATCTCTTTTCTGATCATATGGCTTTTTTTTTCTCTCAGCGCCAAAACTTAAATGCATTAAAAACAACCCATGGTTACTTTTGCGATGCTTACTATGACAAGACAAGAGCCTAGAGAGATAGATTATATCGGAGCTCGCGGTAACCTCATGCACAAATCTACCGACTTCATGTATGTTGCGATTGTCGCCGTGTGTGCGGAGCTTTGAACAAAATGTATGAAAATTGTCCCCCGCAGCTTGTCGTAATCGCCGACGTTTGTCGTCCAATGTGCGCAGGCTGTTACTTGTTCTTATCATACGTTACCTAATTATTTAATTCGTATTTTTACTTCATATATAACATTTCTTAGGCAAATAGATTAAACAACATTTTAGCTTCAGTTTCCTCTTTATGTCTATTTGTAATTATTGTGGGAAATAATAATTATGTTAAACCGTAACTTCTAATAAATTAAGAGAATTGCAATAGTTATAGATGTTGGTAAAGCCTTCTTTAAGTTTCAAGATAGCAACTTAGATCAACTTTTAAAGTTGGATTGTGTCGAGCTGAGGACAAGGTGCAATGGCGCTCTTTGGGGGAGGCCTATGTCCAGCAGTGGACTGCTATAGGCTGATGATGATGAGGTATCCATTTAAATTGATGTTCCATTTTTTTTAATATTATAAATTAACTTACTATTATTTATTTGCAAGTCATATAGTCTTTTTAATTACATACTAGCTTCCACCCACGGCTTCGTTCGCGTTGTTCCTGGATAAAAAGTAGTCTATGTTTTAATCCAGGTCATAAACTATGTATATTCCAAGTTCATCCAAATCCGTTCAGTAATTTTTGCGTGAAAGAGTAACAAACATTCATCCATACATCCATACTTTATGATACTCACAAACTTTCGCATTAATAATATTAGTGTGATAGTGTGATGTGATTTGCACGTCATATAATTATATCTGAATGTAATCATACTATAATATACTATTCTATACTTACTATAATATTATAAATGCGATAGTTTGTGAGTACGGATGTATAGATGTATGGATGGAATGGATGAATGTTTGTTACTCTTTCACGCAAAAATCACCGAACGAATTTAGATGATACTTGAAATATACATAGTTTGTGACCTGGATTGACACATAGGCTTATTTTTATGCCAGTACCACGCGAACGGACCCGCAGGCGGAAGCTAATACTATCATAATGAAATTACCTGTATTTTAAAAAAATAATTCAGAGCAAATTCACATATTTATACTTACTTTGTTTACTAATAGTACGTCAATGTTACTTTATCTACCTTAGCGTCCAGACTCCAGTAATAAGTGAAAATAGATGACATAAGAAAAAAATACCAGACCTTACTTTATTTACCAAACGGACACAAAGAGGCCTCGGAGAAACAAAATTAGCGTAGCCACGCAAAGAAATATCCAGGTATTATTACTGTGGTCTACATCTGAGATCTCGAATAATCCGAGCTTTTCTAAACTGAACTTTCTAGACACCCCAATAAATAGAGCATTTTTTAAAATAAATAAATAGGTAATGCCAGCCACTTTAACATTAATGACGCTTATTACGGGAGGCCTTATGTCCAACAGTGGACTGCTATAGACTGATGATGAAACATACAACACAGTTAATGAATATCTGACGGACAAGGACATTTTGTAAGTTTTTCTTTGTTTGACATTCCTATTTTAATATAATATTTAATAATGTTATTAATTGATCTTATAATTGTTTGTTTAATTCTTCTATCGTTTAAGTATGCGCGTTATACATGACATAATAATAATTCTTCTTAGTTTGACATCATATTAGTATTATTTCTTTGACATTGTTATTATCTGATTTATTAATAAACATTTCCTAAATATTTTCTTGCTCTTGACAGTAGATTATGGTAGAACTGTATTGAAAATGACATAAGATCTGTTAATTTATCGTAATACCCATGTTCGTTGCAAATAAATGATTATGAATTATTATAAATTATGATTATTTTCACACATTATGTAGCCTGAAATTAAGCAAAGTTGTATTATAAAAACCACGTGACTGTTATACCAATAACCCTGTTTACTATTTCCTTCTCAAACTCCTCCAAAGATTCCCACAATTCGTCGCGTGAACATGCACAGACTGTAAACTTACATACTGTATACTGTACCTGTAATTGGCTTTCTGTTTTTTATAAGTCTATACCATTATGCTACTTCAGCTGTTGGTTCTCATTTATAAATAAATAAATAAATACATACATACATAAGGTCACGCCTTTTTCCCAGAGGGGTAGGCAAAGACCATGGATCTCCACTTGCTACGATTTCGTTCTCGACTCTTTTGCTTCTTTGACTCTTATTACATTCTTCATACATGCTCGTCGGTCTAGGGTACTCCTGACCTGGCCTTTTTCCAGCACCTCTCAGATTTGATCGCAGAGTGTACGTCGAGGTCTTCCCCTTCTAACTGTCTCATTCACACTCTCCTCATATACTTTTTTTGTCAATCTTCTTTCATCCATCCTTTCTACACTCCCGTAAACATACCATCATGATGTTGTTGTTATTGTTTATATTGATGATGATGATGATGATAACCAACCCTTGTGTTTTCTTTAGGGAGCATCCAATTATTAACACAATTTAATCAATATTCCCCCAATCATTGGTCCAGTCCAGTGTTTGTCCAAATAATATCGCGGAGCTTCAACTAAATTTAAATTGAGATGCTGTTTGTAGAACCTTCAGTTTTGTGCTTAAATTAAAATAAAATTTCTCTTAGCTAACATTTAATAAAATAAGTTTTAACGTATGTAGACATTTTTGAATTAAATGTATGGTTTCTCATTATGTCTTGATTTACTTGAAAATTATCAAAGTTTTTTTAGCTCAGTTTTAATTTATATTGACATAATTATCATAAAAGTCACTAATAGTTAATTAATCAAATAAAGCCATAATTAAGATTTTAGTTACTTATGTTATATATAAAGTTCAGAAAACGTTACCCATAATTAGTGTAGAATAAATGCAAAAAAAATTGAGGACAGGACGCAATGGTGCTCATTAGAGAAAAGCTTTGTCCAGCCGTGGACTGATATATTCTGATGATGATGAATATGATTATTAACTCTATTTATAGGTACCTTAAAAATATCAAATAATTATTTAGCATGATTTTTGATTGTATGGTGGTAATTATATAAGTGAGGTGGTGCAATAAGGTGGTTTGCTTTTTGATTAGTAAATTTTTTTTTTTTTTTTTTCACTTTGGTGGCCGATTTGAACTAGATATTTAGGTAGGTGCCTTGTTTAGTTTTAACAAAACGTAATTACTATTGTTTGATCTTAGGTACAGTAATTATGCTGCCCGTTTCACATTTTTTTAGTTTCAAAATATAATATGACGACCAACCACGCCCAGCATCCTAAATCAGACCACTGCTGGATATATGCCTCTCCTAATAGAGGGTGATAAGCCCTTTTTTTTTGCTTTACAAGGTTGTACTGTACAACCTTGTAATATTATAGAATAGCATAGAAAAATAATACGCGAGTGTTATACGTGTTATAATACTGGACATTACCACACAATATCATCTAGCCACAGCCGATCATCAGCACATCTAAACAGAGCTTGTAATATCGGAAACACGTGACTAATTGACTGTTTATATACATATTGCTGTTAATACATAATATAAATTTCGAAAATACGGTAGAATTTTTATATTAAAAAAAAGCAGTTAGGTTTATTTTAGGACTCAGACCCAAGGACACACATGTCGTGAAGATTTCAAAAATTTAAACATTGCTATCCTTAAAGGAGCATGTAATATTCCTATGGCGAAATAAATGAGAATGATATGAGTATAAGTATTGCTAACTCCAGGGCCTTTTGCTGCTGTAGCACACTGCACACACACAAACATTTTTATCACCGTTTTGGAACTTCACTACCATAATAAGTCTTGTGTGTGCTAAGTGGCAAATAAATGACGTGTCTATGACTATGTACTAAAGTGTACTAACAATAAGTGAATGTGTCTATTTCTACAAAATATAAAATACCCAGAAATTGAGCTACAAGTGACCAAATTACAACAGCGCTACGTCTAAACCATTGTTGACTGTGCTCTGTTTGATTTAGGAATTGAGGACAAAGGCGTGTTTGCCAACTTACCTGCAAGCCTTGAGCTTGTAATTTCGTTTGTTGGATGACCAAAGCTTAATGTTGTAAACAACAATAACACTAGACTATTCAGTCCACTGCTGGTCATAGGCCTCCCTTATTAAAAGGGGATATGCTCATAATCCCCACGCCAGTCATACGACGTTGGGAATCGCAGGGTGCAGCTTCTCGCATCGCCAACGCTGCTGCCCGTCAGTGGCCAGGGGACTTAGCTGTGCCGATTTAGGCTGTGTTATAAGACAGCCAACATACAGCCGGGCGCCAGTGCCTCATTCGTTATTTAGCAGGGTGTACCACGTGCAGGTGAGATTGGCTTGGGTACCAAAGATGGTTTGAACGTACACCCCACGTAAAGTTGTATGGCACTTATCAATTATCTTCGTCCAATGTGACTCTGATCTAGAAAATTGGGTTAGTCTAGAAAGTTGACGGCCTCTGTGGCTCAGTGGGCGAAAGTCCGCCTGAAACGCAGAAGGTTGCGGGTTCGATTCCCGCTGCGGGACAAATGTTTGCATGTTCTGTACATATTTGTCTCGGGTCTGGGTGTTTTCTATATATGATAAGTATGTATTTACAAAAAAAATATAAATATGTGTCGGATATCAATCATGTGGTTCCCATAATACAAGCTCTGCTTAGTTTAGGGCTACATGATGCTGTGTGATTACGTCCCTCATTATTTATTTATTTTTTATTTATTTATTCAAAAGAATTTTGCTATTATCATTTATATGAGGCAATTCAAAGAAATTTGATAATATCTTGGACATTTGACAAACATTAGACTAGAAGTATAGCCCCCGCCTTAATTTAACCTAGAAACCTTAGAAAATACATAATCTTTTACGCCAATTTATCAAGAAAATACAATCTTGTATTTTTGACATTTTACATCAGTATACCACGAATATTAAATAAGTATATTTTTTTAATCGTAAATAGTCAGAAATGATTACTAGTTAGTTTAAAATATATGTTTCCTCTGTCAATCTGTTATTCTCTCATAAATGCAAGATAGAGAAATATGTAGGTAAGTAACTAAAAAAGTTTTGAATCGTAGGTCATTTTTGCTCTACGATGCAACGCCCTCCACTTGGGGCAGAAGAAAGTGAGTGTGGAGAAGCCTCAACTGTAATTTCACTGGTACCCACACTTGAATCTTTTTTTGATTACGAGGTGTATTATCAAAATTAAATTTTTCTTAGGATATAAAACAATTCAGTTTAAATTTATATTAATGTTTCGTATATGATATTATAAAGATTTTAACGGTTACATACTAGTTACTTGCATCACGATCTAAACTGTACCAAGATTTGTTGATCGCAAATAAAGACGTGTTGGTGCCTTGGACGCACGAGCAATCATGGAGCCTGCGGTGTCCACGTGGGCGCAACAAGCTTAATACTTTGTGTTGAAGTAGAAGTATGTGGAAATAAAATATATGAATAAGTTACGAGTAAAATGGGAGCCCATATATCTCTCAACTTGGCTATTTCACTTCCGAGGTGTCCATTGATTTTGTTCATCCCTTTACAATCGTAGTAAAGTTTTGAATCGTAGGTCATATTTGCTCTACGATGCAACGCCCTCCACTTGGGGCAGAAGAAAGTGAGTGTGGAGAAGCATCGTCTGTAATTTCACCGGTACGCACACTTGAACCTTGTTTCGATTACGAGGTGTATGATCAAAATGTTAATTTTTCTTAGGATATAAACAATTCAGTTTAAATTTATGTAAATGTTTCGTATGTGATATTATAAAGATTTTTAACGGTTACATACTAGTTTCTTGCATCACGATCTAAACTGTACCATGATTTGTTGATCGCAAATAAAGACGTGTTGGTGCCTTGGACGCACGAGCAACCATGGAGACTGCGGTGTCCACGTGGGCGCAACAAGCTTAATACGTTGTGTTGAAGTAGAAGTATGTGGAAATAAACTATATGACTAAGTTACGAGTAAAATGGGAGCCCATACATCTCTTAACTTGGCTATTCCACTTCCGAGGTGTCCATTTATTTTGTTCATCCCTTTACAAACGGTGTGTAACGGCCTTTTAACTTATTGGTGGGACAGTTTTTTCTATACACAACTCCTCAAAAAACCTTTGAACTACCTATTATCTATTCTGCGACTTAAAGTTAAAAGGTGCGATTAAATAAAACAAGTATTTATTTATCTTACCCATTTTAAAATAGAATCCAATTTACTTGAGGTAAATCTATTACTCTCCGCGAAAACATAAATTTAAGTTCAAGGTAAATTAAAGGATTTTAATTTGGTCGGTTAGCAGCTTTAGCGCCGCAATAGCTTAATTTAATTTTGTTGAAATAGAGAATTAGATTCTACGATTCTTTAACCTGTTTAAATATTGAGATTAAGAGAACAGTCTGTGTAAACGTAGACATTGAATATTTACATTCCATGACATTAAATATTTACATTCAATGACATTTAATAACATTGAATATTTAAATTATCATGCATTTTACATGAATCAATTTGGTTATTTCATCCTAATTAAAATAAATAATAGGAACCGTGAATATTAGTTTCACAAAACAATTGAAAAGTAAGCAATAATTTACAATTGAAGTATTTATTTTTGAATGACTTTGCGAAAATCCAACAAAACAAAATATTTAAAACAACATAACATTGCATAATTTTTAAAATATGTTTTTTTAAATATTTAAAGTGTATGAAAAAAATTGGCATGAATTTGTTTTTCAAGCTTTGCTTTGGTTCCTATCCAAAAAGATTATTTGACTCTGTCAATGGATTTTTTCTTGTGAAAAGCACAAGAAAGTTTGCTGATATAAGAATATTTCCGCCCCACAAGACAATAAAAAAGTTTTCACCAAAGAAATAACTTCACATAATGAGCTCCTAAAAGAAGTATTACCGTTTAATAAAAAACTTTGCTTAGAAGTAGGTAATTATCGGCAACTGCCGTATAAGCGGTTTTTATGTGCGACGACACGACATCGGAACAATAACATAAGTCTTACATTCAATTCTTTGCAAACATCATTATTAAGAAAAATATTTGTAATGGCAGATGAGAATATTTTATCTATATATATAAAAAATGTTTTTTTTTTCTTGCAATCATGAAGAGAATTAATTTATGATGATCGGATAAGGTATCTTTTTATAATAATATTTTCAGATTTTAATTTTAATAAAATCAACACTACAGATTTAAGACCGTGACGTCACTCGGACCGGCAGCACAATTGAATACTGGGCTGCCGGAGTTGCAGGTTCAAATCTTGTCTGGTCCGAAAATTTTGGTTAGTCTTTTTAGGATGACTTTACCGAACCGGTCAAAGGAACCCTTTTGGTGCCGTTTTGTCCGTCCGTCCATCCATCCGTACGTCTGTCACAGCTGATTATTTCAGGACACATAAACTACATTACTATAAGCTACTATACCACCGACATGAAATTTGGTATAGATTTAAAATGCACTGACTGAATAAGTGAATAAGATTCCAGTTAAAAAATAAAAAAAATGTTTTTTTTTCATAAATATTCTAAATAAAAAAATATTTTCATTTTATCCCCAAAAGGTCCCAAATAAGAAACGTCAAAATTTGAAACTGGTGCCAATAGATCGAGTGGCATATCATATGAAAGAGCTCAATTAGCCCAGCTTAAAACAGTTTTTTTATATTTTTATACGATGCATCGTATAAACGGTTTACATTGTATGATCAAAACTGTCCAAAAAATGACCATAGCCTCCCCCCTTAACTCCGAAGTTTGCGAAGTGAATAATAATACATATTATAGAAGTATATCTATATTTTACATGGAAATTTTATAGGTTTTGTGTAGAAACCTCAATAAATGTAAGGACAGCTGTGGTCATGCTATAAAGCAAGTTACACGGTCAAATATGGTGTTATCTGAAAGGCCCTAATTTGCCCATTCTAAAGCCGGTTCTATTCTTCTTTAGGACGTACACATTTTAATTACGAAGAAACCTTACTAATTAGTATCGCACGCCATCGACGTCACCCGCGGTGGGCGAGGTAACTCGCACCTAACCGGTCTTGTTTTTAATTATGTTTCTTGTTTTCATTCATATCATTGGGAATCAACGAAACATTTACCTTTCAATGACGAATCTACCAAACCTCCACTATTAAGTCAAAAATTAATTCTTTGGTAGTTTATTTAATAGGAACATAACGAATACTTTGAATCGTCAATTACTACTATACACTACATGCAAAAATTATCGATATCTGCAATTCTAACTAAAATTTTGGTAAAACGACCTTAACATAAAAATTAAAAATCGTGTTGACAAAGTAGGGTAAGCCGCCTTCACGGCTCCGACAAACTTTACCCCATAAACGCAGCGTGTGAATGGGTTTGAATAGAAATGAGTCTCGAGGCTCCTTTTATTTTTTTACATCCCGGACAAGTTTATTGAAATGGGTAAATGGGATAAAATGCTGTGCTGAACGCTTACTTCATTGAAAGGAGATTACGTTGCGTTCTTATATTGTGGTAGTTTCACAATCGCGGTCAGATACCCTCCGTTCAGGTGAAGTGATGATCTGTGAAGGTTTCTATTAAAAGTTGAATGCGTTGGTCATTGAGGGAGGTCTTGGTTCAGCATTTTGAGTGGCAGTGTGCTAGCCATATCTGCCGCAGAACCGATACCGTTGGGGTAAACGATTTCCTGAGTAGACGCTGCGGCTCCGCAGACGTAGTGTAGGACTCCCTTCAGCCAGGTGGGGTGATGATCTGCGAAAAGCTGCTGGTAGAAGCTGGATGCGTCGAGCTCAGGGCAGTGCACAATGGCGCTCATTAGAGGAGGCCTGTGTCCAGCAGCAGTGTTAATGTTGAACAATACATTAGTTAGTTCTAGTGTAAAAAGCACATTTTTAAAGTCTGGAACCAGTATTGCAACTTCAAAAACGGAAATGTAAAGAAAAAAATAAACGCAACAAAATGGCCGTAGAAAGAACAATTTTCCCGCAGTCCCAACTCTGCATGTCCATGCATAAACTATTAGGTACTTTATTGTAAAAGTTCGACGACGTCAGCACCGCGACTTCGAGTTTTGAGCTTTAGAGATCAAAAATTCAATACTATTTTGACTCATAAACTTAGGAAAGTATGTATTTTTATAAACCCCCGACGCCAACAGGGGGCTTGTTGGGGAACAGAATTCCTTCCTTCTTCTTCTAATGAGCAAGTTTCCAACTATGGTGGCGGAGTTTTAGGCTGCCCAAGGCCTCCGTCATAGTTTTACGACTGACCAACATCTTAGTAGGTTAAGAAGTTTATCGTGTGTAGTATCCTCAGCAATGTAGCTCCAAAACGGATGAACAGATTTTGATCAACTTGTTTTTTGAAAGGTGACTTTATAGTTCATTTGAATTGGAATTTTAATTGTTAACTAAATGAACCAGTGAACTACCTAAAATTGATTTCTAATCCAAGTTTGACTTTTTCCCTTGGGTTTTTCCAAACTTAGCAGAATATAAATAAAATATTTGCAGATCATGCATACATTTATCCCGTGACAGGAATCGAACCCAAAACCTTCTGCGTCTCAGTCAGGCTTATATATAGAATGTAATTGGAAGATCGGTACGTTAGCGCCCTACTAGCACACAACATGACATGAATCTACTATAATGTATTAGTCGTCATAATATTTAGTAGGTATATTATTGGCAACAAACACACAATAAGAGACATCTCATAAATCATTTGGATTTATCTTTATGAATCTAGATCTTCCGTGACGGGTTAGGCTGCGAAAGAGATGACTTTTGCGACCTAGCCCGTCTACAATGGTGATGATTGATCGTGTGTTTGTTTACAACTGCTGTTAGACGAGAACTGTGCACATATGTAGTACAGTTTGCAATAAAAAGGCACTCGACTGTGCCTTTGTTGTTTTGTCTTTTGTTGTACAGCAAAATATATTTTTTTATATTGAAAAAACATAGTTCATTATTAAACCATCTTAATTTAAGGTTAATACATTATCTGTAATTCAATAAAAATCTATTAAAATAATAAATTATTTATCGTATTGTATCGTGTATGACAAAAGTAAGTACAGGATTACGAGTTCTCTTCACGCAAAATTTATTAGAACTATTAAATATTATTCGAAACATTCTGCAGCACTTTACCCTAATAGAATATGCCTATCTTAATATTATATTAAGCTCATATTTCTGTTTGATAAAGTCGTGTCGCGTTACACATACGTATGTATAGCTATACACATAATATGCTTTGTTCTGTCACAACAATGTGTTCAAACCACAAAACTTGATTGGCATCTTGGCATAATCAATGTACGTTCACCCGAATACACCTTTTATTCTGATATTGTTAGCTATCGTGAGTGGTTCGAAATATATTTTTTCATGCCTCGTATGCCTAGCGTGGGGATAAGGCATATCTCCGCCTTATTAGGGGAGGCTTTTGTTCAGCAATGGACTATATATGCTGGTATTGTTGGCATTGTAATGAGAATCTTGAAAATCTATTGCCACTTTTCTTACTAAAAGCTAAACAACAATTTACTATAACAATGCAACTAATGTATCTATACAATCAATATAATGTCTTAATAATCAAGTTACTAAATTACTTGCTATCATCACACAATATAATCTGAGGTAAATTACATGAATGAACTGGGTAATTATCAAACTACATTTTCAAATTATGTCTAGCTCTAAACAATGCCTAATAGAAGCACTAATTGCCATGATCGAGGCACTAAAGCTTTAGCTAGTTAAATTAATACTGCCACATCTGTTTATGTCAATTAAACACAATAGACCAAGGTTCATAATTTGTTATAATTTAATAGATTAAATTTATGTAAACCTGAAAATTTATGAGGTTAGAATTTAGACAAATTTACTTAAAGTAATATAAATAAAAGCTTGATAGATATGTTTACTTAGCTTTATAAAAACTGGGATAATTTTAACGTGCTAAAATGTCAGTCAAGTTAGGACACTTTCGCGTAAAGTTTTTGACTAAGTACTATGGCATATTAAAGGACTACCATTTGACTACTTATGGAAAGTTTTCATCAAACGCTCTCTCCAAAACCTGAAAAAGTCTGTGTCCTAAATGTAATGTCCTGGGTGTAAGAATTGAGACCTGTGTCGCAGTGTACGAAGGTCCACTTAAGACGCAGAAGGTAGCGGGTTCGATTGCCGCCGCGAGACAAGTGTTTAGGTCTTTTCTATGTATGATAATGTGTTTATTAAAAAAATAAATATAGTTTATTAATCATATGGTTCCCATAACTTTGCTTATTTTAGGGCTACATGATGTGTGATAGTGTCCAGCATTCTTTTTATTAAAATAAATAAACAAGTTCTGGCCAAACTGTTGGCGGCTATGGAATAATATACCCGAGACGAATTTTGTAATGATAAATTTTGTAAATGACATTTTTTAATTTGAAATTTTAATTTGACTTACTTAAATTTTATTGTTTTTATTATTATGTAGTACCTAATTTTTTTTCTGTCTTCCCATGTAGATAAATGTTTGTACGCTTCTAAATGTACGTACGAAGTGAGACGAACTTAAATTTATTTTTAATTATTATACCAATTGTACCTAGTTTCAACAAACAATCAATATCTTTGAGAAAAAAACCCAGTAAATGAATACTAAGTGAGCAAAAACTTTTTTACTTAACCCCAAATAAGGATATAACTCAAAACGAAGACATTCCAGGTTAACGGTATAACGTAAATAAAATCTTTTACGAGGAAACGTCACTTGCACGATACAATACACGTTTCTTTTTTTTCTGTAACATGACAGTTTTATGACAAGGAAAACGCTGAACCATCCTAACGGCTATCAACCAAGTATTCGGCCATTTTGTTGAACGTTGCATTTCAATCTTGATAGGTCTCGTAAACAAAATCAAGTCAAGTACCTAACGTATATTCAAATACTTTTTGCATTTTTAACAAATTTTCACAAAACTAGCAAATTTATTAATGAGTAATGCACTTACATTTTTCACCATAATTTTTTTATTAACCCTTATTATACGACTTATGAAGTTACATGTAATTTAACATAGTGCACAAAAGTCGATTTACGAGCATCACGCATAAGATACTGGGCCATTGTATTTTTATTTTATTTTATTTTATTTTCTTCTTCTTCTTCTTCCTTGCTCCATCCCACTTTATGTGGGGTCGGCTCTCCTAATTTTCTGGCGCTAGGACAATCTGTCCTGGGTTGTCGGGATTGGCAGTTCTTTCTCCGATAGGAGTTTCGGTCCACCACGTAGCCGGAGGTCGTCCTCTACCTCTTTTTGGTTCAGTTAGTCGCAATGCTCTTTTCACTACGTGTTCCTAGTCTCTTCGCATCACGTGACCATACCATCTGAGACGGCTTTCGGTTTGTTTGTCTTATTTATTTTATTTTATTTCATTAATAATTTAGTTACACGAGCAAAGTAAATACTAACATAATTTATTAGGACCCACGTACAATAAATACAATGCTCAGTGATACCTCAATTATAGGTGCAAACTGCATGCAAAATTTTACGTTTGTTTGAACATATTGAACAAATAATAACTTTACAACTAAAGCTTTACATTATAAAGGTTTAATTATTAAGTGTAATCAAACAAAAAATTGTATTATATGGATTAAACTTAGAATATGTAATAGTTACTCTGACTCACTGACTCTTGACTCTCTTTGAGTGAGCTGCTGTTGAAAATAGCATTGTAGCTTTTAAATAATTTATATTTAATGGTTGACCAAGGATCAAAAGAGCGTTTTGATGGGATCTTTAGAATTTAATGCACACTTTCAGTTGACCGTGTGTGAGATGTCCCGTATATGTTTTATTATATTACATGCAGGAATAAAACAAAGTTAGAAAAATCATTATGCGTATACCCCCTTACTTATGAATGCTACCCAACGTTAACCAATACTCAAAGTTAGCCCTGTCACTGTTTGTCATTATCTAACGGTAAGGGATGGCAATAGCCTAAGCATCGTTTATCTTTTGAAAGATGTTCATAAGTAAGGCCATAAATCATATTGTTACAAGCATCAAACTTGCATGTTTTCTGTTTTAGTTGGTCTAGTTCGGTGCTGATAACCGTTTGGAAATCACATAACGTCATCTCCGTTATGAACTAGCAATAATAATCGGTGACAAGATTGTAGGCAGCTACTGTAGCATCAAATCGAAATGTTCAAAGAAAGTATTTTCGTTTATTGGAACGATTGGGGATGTCGAATGTGTCGCTGCCCTTATTTCCGGAATGATTTGATCTTTCTTATATTTAGTGAAGTTATTTTGACAGAGCTATGTGATTTCATAAATAAAACTTTGTTAAAAAACTTTTATATGAGAAATATGACAACCTGGTTTATCGTTCGAGGTTCATAAATAACTCTGTAACTTTCCTACCTTGCGAGATGAAAGTGTTTTGGACCCAGCTCTATTCCTTGCAAGACCGGAACTAAAATAAGAAACTCCACCGGATCGTATTATTCATAATTTGTCGTACTATTTATTATTCACACTCTGTTGCCAAAATAAGTGCATAACAATGTACTCAATAAAGAAAATTATTTATCATTCTAAGAAAGCACGTAAGTCTTTTAAGCACATTACAGTCAAAGACAATAATAATAATTGATATTTCATAAAACTCAGCAATGTACTTGTAACTTAGTTTCTTCCTGATCCTAACTAATATCACAAATGAGAATGTGAGTTTGTTTGTTACTTTTTAAACTTTAACTATTCAATCGGTCACCATGTATACATACAGGTCAGAAACAAAATAAAATTTCGGAAATAACTGCCGGATATTTTCACACAACATCATATAGCCCGAACGTAAGCAGAGCTTGTGTTATGGGAACCACATGACTGATATACTACTTTTTTTTGTAAATACAATACATATCATGCTTAGAAAACACCCAGACCCGAGACAAATATCTGTAGAACATGCATCATTTGTATCGCGGCGGGAATCGAATCTTCTACGTTTCAGCCGGGCCCTAGCCCACTGCGCCACAGAGGCCGTCAAAACAGAAAGAAGGACACAGGGTACCAAAAAAATACTGTTAGCAAAATAACTCTTAAATGGATTGACAAAACCTACATTAAAGTAAGTGAAGAACTACAAGAGCTTGTCTAGCAAATAGATTTGAAAAAGATTTCTAATACAACCAATTCAGTGTGCTACCCAATATAATATTAACTTGGCAGCAGAACCTTGACAAGAATAAAGTTCGAACTGCCAAACAGCAAAGCTTATTGAAAGACCGACGTTACGCCACAGATTATACAACACGTTACATTCTCGTGCTCTCAACGATTGATCTCTGTCTTTGCATATCTCGAAATCTGATTTCCATTCGTTTCTTTGGTGCATGCTCGTGAAATCACTCTCCTAAATGAGTTTTAGTAAAATTGGATTGGAAACGCCAACTAGAGTAGGAAAACTGCTGATAAACATTTTGCAAAGTTATTGTATAATTTCTAAAAGTCACAAGTTTGCATTAGAGGTACCTTCTTCCATCCAGGGGTTGGGGGGAGGGGGGGTAGGAGGACCCTCCCCCTAAAGTGGGGGATTGCGGAAACCCATAAAACCCCATATAAGAGTACTTAGAGATAATGTAATGAACATTTTGTTTTTAATAAGCAGGGGGAGTGCAGCTGCCAATCGGACAGGCTTTTCAGCCTAGTTTAGGCAACTGAGGCTTATGATACATATTTTAACATATAACATTACCTTACTTTATTGTCCTTATAATTATAGTTAATAATATAATTGATAGTTTCATGAACCCAGGGCGAAAGGGTCAAACATGGCTAACAGCGGGGTCGGTGAGTGATCCTTATACGTAACTCGTTACTTGTAACTTGTTACGGTACTCCGGTACTGGCCTGGATAGCAAGTAGTTCATGCTGCTAGACATATGAACCGGCCTACCCAGCTGAGCAGTTTGGGGAGGTGCGCATATGTGTACCGAGAAGTGAGCGTGCTTTACAGCTCCGGTACTATTCATGGAAAAATAGTAGTCGGCTTCACTGACGGCCTAAGCTGGGTTACAAGTTAGCTATCCTTCAGTGGTTAGCGGGTAGTGAGCGACATAACAGCTCCGGTACCATTCATGGACAAATGGTAGTGCGTCCTTAGCGCACGAGTAACTCACCTGAGTACCGGGGTGCACTTTGCATCTCGGCAGCAAGACCTACTGTTCGCAGGTCCTGGTATTTGCCAGTTTAATCGTCTGCTTCATAACCTACCGGTTGGTAAGGGGACGTTAAACATTTCGTAGATTGCTTGGGACTGTCCTTATAATTATATGTATTGATTTTATGTCAAACTTTATACTGTCAAATAAATAAATTACTTACTTACTTACTATACATTCCGAGAAAAAAAAATAAAGGGGTTAAGAATGGGAAAAAAAAACAGTATGGAAAAATTTAAACAGTAACGACAAAACTCACTATAGGCAGAGGGGTAATGTGGGAGTATTAGGGTAGGTAGAGGAAACCATGACCTATGACCACTATAAAAAACCGTTTCAGATCATAAAAAAATATATTTGACTCCAGTATGGGCTCTCGCCAGAACTCTCGCCCTCTCGCTCTCGCTGGTTGCCTCTGAGTGTCGTTTCGTCCACTCGAACTTCGCTAAGCTCTACTCGTCCTCGCGGGCTAGCTCCACTCAGGATCTCCCACGCAAGCTTCTAGCTCCGCATTTTTTATATACACTCTAGGGGTAGGGACCACCAGACTAGCTGGCACAGCTGACAGCCGACTGTGTCGGTTTTGTGATATGTTTGGAACCGAATCTATTAATGTTGACGAAATTACGTGTAGAAATGGAATTTTCAAAAAGGCATATCTCAAAAACTACTTGTTTCCGCACTACGCCAGTTCAGAATTAAGCATCCTAGGTATAGACCTATATGTGACAAAGGTTTCAGCCACCTAGCTCACATGAATTAAAGGAAAGCTGAGCCCAATACGATAACACTCACAATTCCTTTAACACTTTGGCAAAACCAAACATTCAATATGACCTATTTAATACATCAGTAACAAAATTACGCTTACTCAACGGCAATTTATTTTTGGACGGTACTGTGTTATTTTTGGTTATGTGGTTAGGAATTTATTTTGTTCTCCTGGACAATGTAAATGGAGTGTTTATTAAAAAAAATTACTTACTTTATTTTTATTCTTTCTTTAGCACTGTATTTAAGTTTGTGCATTGTCGTCTACCCTAAACTTTTTTTTATGTGACTACACGAATACCTATAAGTGGAAACTTATATTTAGCTTACAATAATATGCTTTGCATATTTAATCTTACTAAAAATGTACATAGCTGTAAGTTTTCCTAAAACTCTCTAAATAAAATAAAATAATTAAATAATCTTAACTAATGTAATAATTATTGCGAATGTGGGTATTGGTGGTTGTTACGCTTTCCTTTAACTAATCAACAGATTTTCATATATTATAATTTCTTATGTACATTGTCAGGAGTACAGAAAAGGACGTAGGGAACCAGAAAAAGTACTGTTCCTGAGGGATAAAAGAATACCTTTTAGACGACTTGAAAAATCTGCGTCAAAGCGAGTGAAGTGGCTGGCAAAAGCTAGTAATAAATAATAGATTAAACCTGAGATTGACTTACGTTTTATAAAAGGAGAAATATATACAATGTCTAGACTCCCGTTATATTGACTGACTGACATCAAGGACGTCTCGAACTTTGATAAAAACTATTTTTGAGCTATGGTCAAAGTTTTTACTGTAGTAAGCAAATGTTAAAATAATTGAAGAAAACAATTTTATACAATTCTTCTGATGGTTGCATTTTGCCTAAACAACAAACAAATAAAGACAGTTATACCAAGGGGTGTAAGAAGTACCAAACTCTTCGGAACTCAAGCTAACCTCACCAACCCGTCGTGCATCCTGCTAACAAAGAAAAGGGGCTTTGGCAGCCTGCTGATAGTGCAGCCAAACCTCGACGGCATCGCGGTAGCAGCGTAGATGAAAATCTATAGACACTATGTACATGAGTTTGAATTTGTACGTTACCCTGAAAGGAGGGAAGTATTTGTTCTACAACTTTTCAATTTTTGTAGTTTTTCTTTGAAGAAATGGCTTTTAAAGTTAATTCATAATTTTCCTCAAATGTTTGTGAGGCAGCCTAGAACAGCTGATATGGTTTTACTTGGTCCTTGACTTAACGATAATAATAATTGTAGCCCCGTTTTACTGGAGATGCCATGCACAAAACATTTAAGCTTAAAATTTTTGGAAATAAAAAAATAACACATAGGTAGTTTTAAGTGAGATTCTCACAACTTGTGGACAACCATGGTCCATCACACCCTTTCATCATAGGCCTTTAACATCTATAAAAGATGATTTAAGCAGCGTCTTATAAGATTCGACACTTATGAATGTGACTTGTAAGGCTGACACGGGAGTGACAGCTCCGACCGCCTAAAGCCCAGTTCACATACTTATGGCGTCGGGCGCGGACATTGCACGGGCGCCATTCAAATTTTGAACACAGCGAATGAAAATAAAGCACAATTTAGGACACATGGTATGTTTATGCTCGGACGTGGTTATGACATGGCGCGTCCTAATCACGTCAATCATAAATTGTGCTTTATTTCCAAGTATTTTATGGGAAATTAGAATGGAATAGGAAACCACCCGTGCCATATCAGCGCCCGGTTCCATACAGATGAGGCCTGCCCCTAAGTCACATATAAATTGGCCCAGGAGTAGCATAATAATGTATTCACACTATTTAAATTTAACTTATAAAAGTGAAAAAACCTGCTATGAATGAATGAATGAATGAATAAACGTTTATTTGGTACAAAATAACAAAAAATGGAGTAAATAATAATAATAAATAATGGGAGTAGGTAAGTAAATCAAAAAGTTTAAAAATACAATGTTGCACTCATAAAAAAAAGTAAAGGTTTGTATAAGAATTCACACAAAACAAACAAAAAATATATAACAAATACCTACCTACTTAACAATGCATATCGAGAAAAACAAATAGAAATAAAAAATTCTGTACCAAAATGGTGTTCAGCTCAGCATGTGTTGGATGCGTTATCGCCACCCAACGCTGGTTTTCAGCTGTAGCCATAAAATGTGTGGAAGGTAGTGCAGCAGCGACAAATAATAAAATTATAAACAGATATATACTAAAAACATATACATTACATAAAAAAAATTAAATAAACAAAAATAATTAAGCTTAGGTACATACAATAATAAGTAAGTAGTCCAAGTGGAAGGTATTCTATACAAATGTTAAATGAAGTAAAGTTTATAAGTTTTATAAAAAAGAGATCGTCTCTGGAATTCTTTTCTTTTCTGGCTTATCCCTTTTTATATAAGCGAAATGTCCACATTAATGTTGCCTTGCCTAATTTGTCCGTC
Source organism: Horisme vitalbata (assembly GCA_951804965.1). Taxonomy (NCBI): domain Eukaryota; kingdom Metazoa; phylum Arthropoda; class Insecta; order Lepidoptera; family Geometridae; genus Horisme; species Horisme vitalbata. Next base: position 5,153,363 of record OX638094.1, read on the forward strand.
TATAAGAAACCGCTTTAGTTTTAGCCTAAAGTTTTTAAGACTAGTTGAATTTCTTATAGGCGGAGGCAAATTATTCCAACATTTGGAAGCAGCATACCTAAAGCTTCCTCTAAAGCTCTCCGTACGATGGTGTTGTGTAGAAAGTAGTTTCGAGCACTAGACAAACACTACGAGTATAACCCACGTCATCACCATGATTTCATGGTCGTGTAAACATTAATAACTCTATATCTTCGCCGTTTGGCCTCCCCTTAACTTTAAACGTAAAACCTCAATGTTATGGGACACTAAGGTGCTTCTTATCTCGCCTTATCATCTCATATCACCCTGTACCGTGGTCGCCTGACATTACAAGGCAATTTCGTTTACGGGCCATAAAAGCATGTGTTTTTATCACATGTGTACATATTACCGCCACCCGTAAAATGAGGGCCACAAATGTAGAGTGAAGCGTTTTGTTTTTTAAATTAGAGTTGAAATGTGATAAGATTTTTAAACAGAACAATAAAAATTACGATAACAATTATAATTTAAAGTAAAAAGTAAAGTAAACATTTATTTGAGTCGAAAATTATAAAAAGTAAACAAAGGCAAGGTCTTTAATCTAACAAGTGAAACAATTATACACATTGACTACTAAAATAATTAAATTGGATTTTGACATTGCAAAGTAAAATTCTCCATGGCAATCTGAAAACCTTACCTAGAAGTAAGTTAAATGTTAAAAGCATAAATGATAGTCATTTTTACTCATGAAACTAACGTGAATTAACTCATTCATGCACATTCTCTAGCACAGTCTAGTCAGTGCTAGGCGGGACGCGGAGGGAGAGTGTCGCGTTCCCTCACCAGATTAAGTTTCTCTTAACGAGTCGAAACGCCGTCGGTGCCTTCACTGAAGTATCGGTACGTGAAAATTCTCGTTTTTAATTTCAATATGAATGATAGTCACTTTGTTTATTTTTGTTTTTATTCGTGTGCCATCGTTTTGTGTGTCACATAAATTTTGTTATCTTCTTTAAATTATACAGATTTTAGATTTTAGCCTGCTATGTCCTACTGCTGGTCAAAGGCCTCCCCCTGACCTTTCCAGTCATTTTGATCTTGAGCTATGTACCCAGGCTCTATCGTGTTAATCAAAATAAAATGTATTACTGAACAAAAAAACGATTATTAGGTACTTACAAACGTTTTGTAATTAAGGGACCTCTTACACAAGTTCACCTGATCTATACTAGACAAGACCTATACTATGAGTATCAGAGACTGATAAACATACATGTATATATATATATATATAGGCAAAGAATAAACATCCATGCTCGCCACACAAATGTTTGTCTAGGGCCGGAATCGAACCGGCGACAGTAGCTAGGAAGGTGTGTTACACACAGAACTATAGGACCAGTCGAAAATTATAATTGGGTCTGAGAAGAGCAAAATTAGTCCATCATTTACATTAACAAAAAATATTGGACACGTATTTTTTCTTTAGTCAAAAAAATGACGAAGATATACTGCGTTAAAGTTCCACGTGACGTCACGATATAGTACATTGTTTACCAACCAGTGACGTCACGGGCCCCCACTCCCGAACTTTCACGTTCTTTATCTCCGTCAATTCTATTGATTCGTTAAATAAAAAAAATTACGTGTCCAGTATTTTTTGTTGACCTAACTGATGGAATATTATGAATTATTATTTTTTACCTAGTCGGCATCCCTATTATACTGAGTACAGACCATTTTCTGACGAATCTTCACGGCAGCCGTTCACGCACAATGAACGCATACCTACTTGTTTTTTGTATTTTTTTTAAGAAAACTTTTTTTTGACTACTTTTTTTTATAGCATTGTCGTATTATATATTTGTCAGAATATTAACAATTTAAAAAACCAACTTCAAAACCAAAAACGGCAAAACTAAAATGTAAAAAATAATTGAATAGTTCTTTGTTCATACAACTAACAATCAACCTTTTTTTCCTATCAATTTATCTCGTACGATCTATGCGTACTACTTTCCTTTCTTTTCTTTCTAAAATTATTCTCTTTCAAAAACTTCCTCCAACTTTTGATTTATTTTAATCTTTTTTTTAACTTTAAATTGTTAAAACTATACAAGTGATTTATAATAAACTTGCAAATAAATTTTCTAATTCATTAACTGACATCAACAAGTTGTTCGTGGCCGCAACAAAAACCCACTACAATGCCTCTGCTTCGACATAAATGAAGATCATTTATTATTAAAACATGTTTACATAAGTATACCCACGTGTTTACAATAGTTTGGTACGGCGAGATTTTCTCTGGAAAATAGCTATTTTCCCGGGAACTGGGAATTTTAGCAGTTGTGGCAACCTGGCAACAATTTTTCCACGCAAAACGTTCTGTTTTCATACATTTTTAAAACATCAAGCGGTGCTACGGTACAGTACTACTACACCACACAGTAATATAACACCAGCCTAATGTAAGTCCACTGCTGGACATAAGCATAGGCCAACTATAATAAGAAGGGGGATATGCCCATAATCCCCACGCTGGGCATGCGGGGGCACAGCTTCTCGCACCGCAGACACTGCTTCCCAGGCCATGTAGCTGTGCCAATATTAGGCTGCGCTATGCCGCAATCAGCTGGCTGTCAGATACCGTTAGAGTATAGTATTATGTTATCTGTGCCGTTAGTGAGATAGCAGGGTGCACTACGGGTAGGTGAGGTTTGGATTAAGTTCTGAAGATGAAGGTATGAACCGGAGGAAAGACACATAATCTAATTAAATTACAGACCTAGTTGCAACAGTTGAAATTAAAGATAATCAGTAATACAGTTATGTACACATAGCTCATATACTTTAGTATAAACTAACTCTTTTATTTACAATCAAGTATTATTTCATAACGTTCGATAATGTAAGCTTTTCACTGTCATTGAAACAAATTAAATTAAAGTAAAAAGAGGTGACATAATATTTTAATGCAATCTTAGCAATAAATGGGATAAAACTAGTATACAATAAAGCAAGATTTGACTGGCCGTATAGCTCACTTTTGTGTGATGAACATGAATGTTTGTTCTGTGTCTGGGTGTTTTATAAGTATCTATGTATGTTTTATCAGTCTCTGGTACCCATAGTACAGGCTCTGCCTAGTTTAAGCTCAGTTGACCGTGTGCGAGATGCCCATTATTATAGGTACCTATTTTAATATTTTATTTATAATATCTCGATGTACTATTAAGCTACATAATAAGGGTGGTCGAATGACAATGCACAAAAAAGTATCGCTGCAGCACTTCCACTTGCCTCGACCGCCACGTGCAGAATGAGACAAAAGGGTCACTACACTTTATTATTTAACAGTAGGTACACTACAGTCAAAGCGCTAAATATGTTCAAGCTACATCAATGAATATTAATAATAAGCCAAAGTAAATCTTTCCAGGTAATTATGACAAGGAATCAAACATTATTACGTTCGCATGATCGAGCGTAGCTTAGAAAACTCCTACTTCTTGAAACTAAAAAACTGCTGAGCTATTCAATTTACCCAGTAAATTCTATTACAACGTTTTTCTATTGTTTTATTGTAGTGAATTTCCTCAGAAAACTGTTCATTATGTGGCTGGACCCGCGTAACGAGCTCTATAAGGATTCTTTTGGCTTTTTGCCACGCGTTGCTCATGGGAACACAATAATTACGCGAAGAGGTTAGTCAAGGTTGTTGAAATAAATATTCGCTTCTTCCGGGTAGCTGAATATCGAGAAAATTCACGAACATAATATTAAAATATTGTCAATTTAAAAAAAAAAATATAGGCCAGCTCTTGACCTTGGGGCTTGCATAGGCAAGAATGAGGTTGACGATGGGACGAGCTTTCCCAGAAGATACCTATTAACTCTCTTTTTGAAGCCGTTAGGATCGTAATTCGATAGAAAAACAGACGCTAGCAGCTGATTCCATATTTTAGCAGTGCGCCTTATAAATGATGTTTGGAAGCGCTTAGTTCTGGTAAAATGGTGGTTCAATCCAGAAAATAATAAAATTTCATCACCTTTTACAACAAAAAGTTCCAACGAGAATGATTATTTTACCTTCAAAATCAAAAACGTTGAAATCAAAATCCAAAAATTAGAATATTATATTGTTCTCAGTAATCTACATCCTACTTATAAAGGATCTCTATCCTACTTACTATGTTATAAAGGCATACCTAAGTTTATAAAAAAATATGTGAACATGAAAATATGTAAATATGTGAACATGATATGGATTGAGCTGAAATTTTGAACTTAATTTGTAGTTTTAGACCCTATAACTTATACACAAGTTACTTTTTATCCGGATACTACTCCAACGAAGCCGCGATTGGAAACTAGTATAATATAATAATGTGTTTAAATGTTAGCAAATAATGATCCCACATTTTGTTGGACATGTCCTAATAACTATCACTTATCATTCTACAGACTTCAAGTCATTATCTTGACCCAAACCCATAAATAGCCAACTAAATGGAAAGTTTCAGTCAAATAACAGCCTTTATAAGCGAGAAATAAAGCTAAAATCACATTTACTGAGACTATAACACATTTCAGTGATCCGCGCGGCGTGCGAGGCGTCGTAATGGGGGTGGCGGCTGCCAAATCTGCTTTATGGCTATCACTCCTGCATGGGCTGCTGTTCGTCATCGGTAAGTCATAGCTCTATCAGTCAATCATGTAACCAGGGTTGGCTACTTAGCCCATACGGAGGAAGGAATAATAAATAATGCTGGACATTATCACACATCATCATGTAGCCCCAAACTAAGCAGAGCTTGTATTATAGGAACCACATGACTGATAATATAAACTACATAGATCATTTTTTTTTGTAAATAAATACCTATTATACAAAGAAAACACCCAGAGACCCGAAACAAATATTTTATTTTATTTTATTTACTGATTTCACAAATCAGATTACAATTGAGTTAGTCAAAACAATGTTTACCTTAAATGTTTAGATCTAGATTAGTAATCAATTATGTGAACATGACAGATTTAGAGTATTGCAAACTTACAAATTAAATTAACCAAAAAACGTGAAAAAAACCGAAGGAATTATATACCGTTATATAAACAAGGTATTAGCAAAGTTCTACGGACACATTGTTTAAACTTATTTACCTTAGCGTCAAAGATATCCAAATCTCTAGAAGGAGCAACTCGTTATATAGACGACACATTCAAGGAAGAGGATTATTAAAAGAGGAATTGTTTTTATATACGCTTAAAGCAAAAGCTGATGGGTTACGGGATCTGTAGTAAGTATTAATGTTGATAGATGAAGTTAAAATAGGACAATATATGACAGAATGAAGAATTTTGAATGAATTTGCAGAACGTACAATCATTTAATTTTGTAAGGAAATAAATAAATACATTATGCCACACATTAATGTGACAGAGGACAGCCAAACACCGGTACAGCTTAATTCTCTGAGCGTCGGCAGTGCGAGAAGCTGTGTCCAGCGATCCCATGCGGTGTAATCAGGTTATGCTTGCCCAGCGAATCCCCTTTTATGAGGGGAAGCCTATGTCCAGCAGTGGATAATATAGGCTGGTGTGGTGGTGGAGGTGCACATCATCTAGCCCCAAACTAAGCAGGCCTTTTATTGTAGAAACCTCATTGCTGATATAATTATATACTTTTTTAAAGTACATACATAATTATTCATAGCAAACACCCGACACAAATATTTAGATCATACAAACATTTTTCCTGCGGCAGATGTCGAACCCACAACCTTCTGCGTCTTAGGTAGACCTTCACCCACACGCTAAAGAGGTCGCTACAACCGTTTGAGGCGCCGCTATCCTTCAGAAACGTTCATGAAACGTTATTTGATCAGCAATTTCAAATATTTGAGAAACGTTTGAGTATTCGGCCATTATAAATAGATATTAACTACTTTATTTGCCAACCAAAACCAATACACTCGTAATCTTGCAGACAGTAATGTATCTGTGATGAGATTACCGGAACTCTAGTTAAAAAAATTTGAAATCCAAGTTGACAAAAACTTTTTTTTGAATGTTCACAACATGTTTTTCTGCAAGAATAAGAAAAATTATCCATGTAATGGCATCTTAGAAATTAAGAAATTTTCGAAATTAATATATCAACATTCTTCTCCATCTTCGAAAGATTTAGTGTCCAACTCTGGTGTCAGATTTTTAGGCCATCCGAAAGTCTTCGAAATGATTTAACGACTAAAATAGCCGGGACCAACAACTAATCGCGCCTTCCGAAGCACGGAAGCAACCTTGCAAAAGTAGAAAAAAACTTTAACCGAATGTAGGTAGATATAAATCCCTTTGTCAGCTGGACAAAGCGATTTTTAAAAGGATCTCTCACCGGATGGTAAGGACGGAATACGGTTCGGTAGGTCGGGTTTCTCTAAATCATGTTAGAACCCTACACTATAAAGTAGTTTAGTTTATAAGGGTCAGTAATATTTAGAATTTGTTATAGCAAACTTTTACTTCCTTTACATACATATCTACACACATACAATCTACAGGTCTATTTTCCAGAGGGGTTGACAGATATCATGGATTTCGACTATTGATCCTGGCATACCTCTTTACCACATTCTTCATACATGCTCGTTGGTTTAGCGTACTCCTGACCTGGCCTTTTTCCAGCAATTCTCCCATTAGATCGCAGAACGTACCTACGTCGAGGTCTTCCCCTTCTAACTGTGCGTAACAACTACTAGTCAGTTTACTATTTTATACTTATATTTAGAAAAATATGTTATTTCACCGTCCCTCTGATTACTAAAATAAACGTACATCGTAATCTCACTGACCTTCTTATACTCATGTTTGTATTACACCATCTGTCACCTCCACTTGCTACAAACTACCAACTTCTTCCCATATCATGTTCATTTACCCAACTTTTTGGGCAGATGTCACCATAAAAAGATAATATATTAAGCCCCTGGCAATAAGGAACTTTCCCATGGAATAGGGATTATAGAGGTGAAACTGACAGGACTCCTGACTTTCTTGCTACTTTTACTAAGCAATCAAAACATTACATGAAAATTATAATCATGGTCAGGTGAAATAGACGAGAATAGGCTAGATGCCTGAAAAATTCTAAATAGTCCGTCATTTACATTATCAAAAAATATTGGACACGTATTTATTCTTTGGTCAAAAATGACAAAGATATAGTGCGTTGAAGTTCCTCATAACGTCACGGGTAAGTACACTTTTTACATACAAGTGACGTCACGAGCCCCCACTCCCGAACTTTGACGCTCTATAACTTTGTCGATTTCCATTGATTTTAAAATAAAAAAATACGTGTCCAATATTTTTTGATAATCTAACTGACGGACTAATTAGAATTATTATTTTTCTACCCAAGCATCATACCTATTTAGTTTTATAATTTCTTGGTAACAACACTTCAGTGCTTGATTTTGCAGACATTTTTATTATTTTTTACTATAACAAGTTTTTGACGAGTTTGTCAAAAAACTATGCATTCTATTGAACTCGTCAAAAGTCAAACAGAAGGTTAGCGGAATTTGTACTTAATATTTAGTCTCGTTGAATACCTTGTGACGGATTTTCGCAAAATCACGCCTGAGTCGATTAACTCAAATATATAATGCCCAACACTATTACTTAGCATCATGTTACCCCAAACTAAGCAGAGCTTGTAATAAGGAAACCACATGACTTATACACAAATTTTACATATATTTTTTAAAACATACTTATTATGCATAGAAAATACCCAAACCTTAGATCTGCAAATATTGCAAACATTTGTTCCACGGCAAAGTCAAAGTCAAAGTCAAAATTCATTTATTCAGTAGGAACTGTATAGCACACTTTGAAACGTCATTTTTTTAATTTACCACCAATTCGTAACGCAACCAAACAGAGAAGAATTGGCAAGAAACTCTGCGGCGGGAATAGAACCCACAACCTCCTGCGTCTCAGGCGGACACTTGCTCACTGTGCCACAGAGATTGTCAACGATTATAATTTTTCTTTTTGCATAAACAAATTCATGAAGAGTCTCACTTCTACGCTGTTATTTTCTAGGTAATCATTATAGACGTGGAATTCCAAATAGTTTTTTCTCACTAATTTATAATGGGCGTTCCATTCTTCGTCTTCTTTCCCAAGAATTTTTACGAAGAACGGTCTGGAGTACATCCACCAATTCCATCTTAACGATGAATTCGGTCCATCTGATGGAGAAGGTGTTATATTGCGTCTGTACAATAGTAGATGTGCATGCAACCTGTATTAGTAGCTAAGCTATGTATGCATACTAAACCACCTCACTTCGCTAGTTCCACGTTGGTCTCAAAGAATCTTTGTTAGTTCAGGGCTGTCAAACCTAACTTTTTAAACTTTTTCTTGTTAAACATAAAATAAAATGCTCACTTATGTTTTCTTAAAATTAAAAGTAACCTTATTAAAATTTAAAAAAATATTGTAAATAGATTAAAATTACTAGAAGTAATTGTATTCAAGAAATTGCCTCATCTAAAAAAAGTTTTTCGCTAAAAATAAAACAATATTACTTTATCCCCCGAAGTTGAATGAATAAAAAAAAGTTTTTCGCTAAAAATAAAACTGTATCCCCCGAAGTTGAATGAATAAATCTCATTTATCCATAAGTTACTTTTATAGCGAATACAATAAATAGGTATGTAAGTTATTTTTTCACCATTTTCCCATGTGATGATGATAATTGGTAAAAAAGGGAAGGAATGCCCTTTACATGCAGTTTGATTAGACAGGCTCAATAAGATAACATAAGATCTCATCATCAACCTGAAGCAGTTCCGCCCCCGGCTTCACTCGCATGGTACCCGGATAAAAAGTAGCCTATTTGTCAGAAACAATGTATATTCCAAGTTTAATCCAAATCCGTTCAGTAGTTTTTGCGTGAAAGAGTAACATACATTCATCTTTCCATACATCCATATTCACAAACTTTCGCATTTATAATATTAATTAGTAGGATATATTTAAAAACATCCCAGGAGGTCGCCACTCTTCGTAATTAATCTATTGTTAACATTGGTTTTCTTTCTAGCAACCCTATCTAAGACGAATAAAAGAAATGTCCGCGCATGCTTCCGTAAAAGGGACTTGACGGAACAGCGCTAGAGGATCTTTATTGTTCGTCCCGAGACCTTTTCAAGATTGCATCTTGAAATAATTAATAGAATAGCTATCTAAGCGATCCAACTCACAGTGGTTAACCCACACTTGTATAGGAGGAGTTCCAGCCGTCACCTTCAGAATCCAAACCTCACCAGCCCGTGCACCCTGCTAACTTTCCGTGGACGAACCTTTCACAAAGAGTAATAATAAAGACTACTAATAAAGAGTATACAGGGTAATACATACCTGTACATACAAGTTACCTTTAGGCTTATAATTTATCTGTGGTATGGTTGGTGGACTATCAATTCAAAAAACCTCTAAAATCAGTCAGGTACAAACTCACAACGTATCTGTATTCCTCTGAAGTTGGTTGCTAGTAGTGACGTAGTTCATATTTTTGGGTCGGATTGTGCTAGGATTGGTCAGATCGTGCTGGGATTCGTCAGATTTTGCTTGGATTGGTCGAATAATTTGCCAAGCCTTAATTCATAGAGAAAAAAGTACCGCTTTGACACTAATAATCTCATCATCATCATCATCATCATCGGCCTATATCAGTCCACTGCTGAACATAGGACTCCAATGAGCGCCATTGCGCCCTATATTTAAAAAAACAATCTACCAATATCAAAAATGCTAGACTATCATTATGCCTAAACTAAGAAGAGCTTGTTTTATGGGAACCACATGACTGATATACTTACTTATGATTTTTTTTTGTAAATACATACATATTATCCATATAAAACACTCAGATCCGAGACAAATATTTGTACATCATACAAATAGTTTATTTCGCGGTGGGAATCGAGCCTACCACCTTCTACGTCCCAGGTCTTAGCCTATTGCGCCACATCATCATCATCATCAGCCTATAGCAGTCCACTGCTGGACGTAGGCCTCCCCTAATGAGCGCCATTGCGCCCTGTCCTGAGTTCGACGCATCCAGCTTCTACCAGCAGCCTTTCGCAGCTCGTCACCCCACCTGGCTGGAGGGCGTCCTACACTACGTTTACCGAGCCGCGGTCTCCACTCAAGAACTCGTTTACCCCAACGGTTATCGATTGCGCCACAGAAGCTATCAAATGAAGGACTAAGTAAATTGAAGAACAAAAGTGCTATCAAAACCAAAATAAGGTTGTTATAACAAAGTCGAAAACAACTTATCAAACATGAAACTTTCCTGGGAAACGATCGGAAATTCATAAAACCCGATCATCCGTTCAATGGCCTAGCTGATTTATTCAATGCACTCTTTTCAGAATGCATGGCTCGGCGGTCAACAAAGCGTTTTACGAGAGTTTAAAATAGAGCGAACGGAGTTTACCTGACATCTTTACGAGTTTTACTTTCTTTGTATTTTAACTGCTTTTCTTAACAAATAGCTTGTGTGAACGTCAATTGAAAGCCTACCTTATTTAGTCTACTAATATTAAAAAGGCGAAAGCTTGTGTTTTAATAATAGAGATGTGTGTTTGTCCCTTTTTTACGTTGAAACTACTGAACGGATTGAGCAACACCTTGGGCGGAAGCTAGTAATTATATATAAGATAAGATAAGATAAGATAAGATAATTGATTTCACACAAAAACGTAGTATATAGTTACATAGTACCTTACTTATGTGCTATTTCTAGAGGCAATATTATCTATAGAAAGACAATAATAGTGCAGGCACTCTGTGGCTTAGAGTTCTTACCTCCCGTACTAGTTGTTAACTGTGTTATGTATTAATATATATTTCTATGGTTTTACATGTTTAAAAATCTTTGTGGTTGTGAGTCAGTTTTCAAAATTTTTAATACGTGAACTTTTCTCACTCATGCATTTAGAACTTGTTTGGTACAATTTACAGCTTAAAAGGTTGTAAAATTGGATAAAATAGATACATTTTCTAATTCGCAAACAAAAACTTTAACTATTTTCTAATTTGATCTCTTTAGTAATTTATGGTTTGCACGCCAACCTCTTATCTGACCTGTTACTGGTTGGCAGGTAAAAAATGGCTACGGCATTAAGCCAACCCTTTGTAACAAAGTATGTGCAATAAAGTTTTCAAACAAACAAACGAACACACTTAAGCCTTTGCTGATGATTTGTACAGCCTTCCTTCTTCGTACAGTTTTTATGCCACCCGCAGGCCTCTGACATGGCAAGCCATTGATATATATTGTTACTAAACTCAATGGCAAGAGCCAGTTTGTACAGAGTCAATTCGTAACAATCTATACTCACTGATTGGGATGCCGTAACGTCTGGGACATGGTGAGATGAACTAGGCTTAATTTTTTTTATCATACTATCATATAAATAAACCATTTTTTACATTATTATCAGTTAAGGATAGTATCTAAGAACCACTAAGGTTTGAACTGGTGCTATCGCAAATTTACATCTTATAGTTAACTAGCTACCACCCGCGGCTTCGCTCGCGTGATACCTGGATAAAAAGTAGCCTATGTGTTTATCCAGGTCACGAACTCAAAATCCATTCAGTAGTTTTTGCGTGAAAGAGTAACAAACATTCATCCATTCATCCATACATACTCACAAACTTTCGCAATTTATAATATTAGTAAGTAAGTAATTATGATAGTATGATGATTAAAAGTTACAACACATACCTATGATACATTATTAAACAAATTGCAAGTGTATGTACAGAGATTAAGATACAACGTAAAGTAGAATAAAGGATTGATGTATATTTAAACAATATTTTCAAAACACAGTCAACGTTGTATTGGACTTCATCAAACTACTCAAAAAATATTTCTTTCGTTTATTCTTTATATTCTTTGATTTGACTATTACACAATTCAGTAGGCAATATGTTGATAAGCCGAGGAACAAGATAAAACGTTGCGCGCAGCGTACAAAGCCGGTTTCTAGAAATAGCTCGAGTGTATACAGGGTCCATGATCCTGTGTGATAACGTCCAGCATTAATTATTTATTTATTTCTTAGGCTAATCGGCCTTATCCACAGAAAAGACATGGTCAGTATGAGTAGCTAACTAAGTCGCGGGTTTCCATAAGATGTTTCGTGGTGAAGAAAAACTAATCTACAAATAAATATGAAAATAATATTTAATTCTCTATTTTCTGGATTTTCTGCACGGGTGGGCAAATGAGTGGGTAGATATTGCCAACATCACCAGACTAGACGGTACCTAAATATACCTACGTAGTTATTGATCGGTAGATAGATTAGACAACACAGATATACAGGACCTATTTATTTTACAAAAGAAGTGTGTGCGTATCTTGGCAAATATCGACGGGCAGGACAGCTGTAAGCCGTACTTTAAAAAGTTTAAAATTCTAATTCTGACGTCAATCTACATATTGGAAATACATAAATTTGTTAGGCAATATCCACATCTATATAAAAAATTTAACGACCTTCCTAGACGATATGCTCTTAGATTGGGAAGAAACAAACTTTATCAACCACGATCAAAACTTACAATTCTTAGTACAGGTCCATAAAAATGTCTATAAAAATCTTTAATAAAATTCCTGAAAAAATAAAACAAACAGACAGATTCGTTATTTATTGAAAAAAAAATTATTCCTCATTGACAAATGTTATTACGACCTAAATGAATTTTCGACGGATAAATTAAAATAATTTAATTTAATACTTACATACTATTAACATGAAATTTGTTATAAATTTTTGTATCACTAGATATTATTTTTTTAAATTTTCAATAAGAATTACTACTTTAATTTTATTATTAACCTTAAAACCTAAGATAAAATTATATAATACCTACTCATAAAAATCCACCCACTTAAAATCTATGAAAGCCTCAGTCTGCCTTCTACATATTGCCATGGCCTAAGGGGTCCACATGTGATACTACCACTCTATACTGTGTTAACCTTATATTATAACCATGTGATGACAATAAATATATTGAGTATTGAGTCATATACTACCTACTTACTCTACCTTGTTGTATGTTTTATATATTTTTTATTTGTATAGGTACCTATCTATTTTAATGCCAGCCATCATTGTACCTATGTACTAATTTATATGCATCATGGGTCGAATACCTAAAATTCTGAATCTTCTTTTTTCTTTTTAAAATATAAATTTAGTCTATAACAGAAGAAGATAACACATAATCAGACCGTACTAATTTTAATCCCTAAAAACAATTTCGTCTAATAAAACCCCAATTAATAATCACTAACGAAGTGCCTAATTCAAATCATAAAATAAATTTATTTCGGTAGAACCACTAAACTATTTATATAGCCCTCTGAAATGAGGGTAGAAAGTTGTTATTATGTGACGCCCAGCAGAAACTAATTTAAAGTTTCACACCCACTCCATTAATCAATTCTATACATATATAAAAATATATAGGGCTAGGTGACTTTCACAGTATCATTCATGAATATTTAACGAATTATTCAGATTATTTTTTTGTGTCAGACCAACCCTAAGCAACTTTAGTAAGCAAAACAGTTGAAATAATGATAAACAGTTCTTTTTTACGTTATTTTAGATTTCATAATTTTTCGTTCACTAATGTTCACATTACGCTCACACACTACACTACACAACACTATCCTATAACGGGCTGATACAACACGACTAGCTTACGGTATGGCAAATATATAAAAAAACAATCCATGTCCCAGGCACTAAAGTGTCTCAGTGAGTTAGTAAAAGATACTACTTGACGCTGGATAAATCATCACCACCACCACCACCACTACAACATCAGTCTAGTCTGTATCAGTCCACTGCTGGATATAGGCTTCCCCTTATAATTAATATGTAACCGTTGAAGTAAACCGCGGCTCGACAAACGTAGTGTAGGTCGCCATCCGGCCAGGTAGAGTAACGATTTGCAAAAGGCTGCTGGTAGAAGCTTGATGCGTCGAGCTCAGGACAGGGGGCAATGGCGCTCTTTAGAGGAGGCCTATGTCTAGCAGTAGACTGCTATAGGTGATGATGAATAATTAATGTATAAATCACCTAGACTGCAAAGGCTTCAGATGCGTCAACTAAAATTCTTGATACAGCAACACTTATATTCTCCTAAACGGACGTGAATTTTCTCTAAACTCGTACTTTGCACAGTTTATGTTGCGAAAACACTTTTTCTCTTGAACGCGCTGCTTCGGATAAACACCAGAAGAGCGGAAGCAAGTGATTTATGAGACTGAGTAAGCCCAACTCCTTGCCTACGAATATTTTAAGACGACAAAGGAAAGTGTTGTTCTAACACATAAGAATTCTAGCAAGCAGCGGTTTTTAAAGAACGAATACAAATGTAGCCTATGTTAAAATATTTACATACATTTATTTATTTTTTTATCCAAAGAAATTCCTTGTGATATTAAGGAGAAACTTTGTAAAAAGGTATAAAATATGAAACGTTTGTTCCTCTTTCACGCCAAATCTACTGAATGGATAGAGCTGAAACTCTGTAAAGATTTCTAGACCAGAAAACATATAGGCTAATTTTTATCCAGTTCCTACGCTAAAATTATTTATGTATAGGCTACTTTTAACTGTTTATCACGCGGGTATGCCTTCCAGCCAGATGGAGTGAAGATTTGCAGAAGGCTGCTGTTAGAAGCTGCCTGCATGCGTCGAGCTGAGGGTAGAGCGGAATTACGCTCATTTGGGGAAGCCTTTATCCAGCAGTGGACTGCTATTGGCTGATGATGATGATGATGATGACGCGAGTGAGGCCACAGGCGAAAGCTACTAATGCAATAAAATATGAAAATCACACCAAAATAAATACAAGACTAGCTCCAATAGTACGTTATAATGAAGACCAAGGCCTATCTATAGAAAAACACGACGAAATTTTCATCACAATTATTATCTTTTTAAATTGCTCAGTTCACAAATCAGATATCATATAGTCAAATCCAAACTTTCTTCGTTCGATACTTACCCACCTTTTGCAAAAATAGTATATTGGCTTGAGTTCGGTTCACGAATTAAAATCTCTTCAATATACAACATTTTTGGTTAATGTTTAACCGGGTAGGGGATCGCAGAGCCCAGTTTCTCGCACCGCAGACGCTGCTGTCCGTCACCGGCCAGGGGATGTAGCTGTGCCGGTGTTAGACTGTACTATGCTGCAATAAACCGGCAAAGCCACATTCATTAGTTAGTAGGGTGCGCCACGGGCAGGTCAGATTGGCTCGGGTTCCGAAGGTGACTTACACCCTGATCATTCAATCTACATCTAAACAACCCAAATAATTCACATTTTGTTTCCATTCAGCTGACTCCGGTACCGAATCACCAGACAACACTACAATGGACATATCCTCACGTCGGTTCCGGGCAGAGTTCTTGCAAGAATGGCATGGGTCACCCGACGCTCCATACTTCGATCCTAGCACACCGAGGAACATAACCGGCTTAGTGGGACACCCGGTCAGGCTGCTTTGTCGAGTGAAGAATTTGCAGAATCGGACGGTGAGTTTCAACTTCTCTTTTCATCAGTCACTGCTGAAGATAGGGCGATCAATCACACTAATCAATGAAAAAGGGTGTATATAAAAATTCTGTCAGTTGTTAAGACTAGATTAACTTTTAATACATAATAATGTTCCCAGTTGTTTCCATTTAACTACTTTGTAACATCTGAACGGACTTGGATGAGACTGTACATATACAAAGTGGATTAATACATAGACTTTAATGTATGCCGGTACAATGTTAGCAAAGAGGTGGTTATTATAATACATTTTTTTTGTCATAAGATGCCAATTTTCGACGTGGCCTCAGATTTGAATGCAAAATTGCTGATGTAAGTAAAATATCTTTGCTAGAGTCTTCAATTTCCATTAATGCATATAAAAATACATAAATTACATGTTATTTAAAAAAAAAGTTTAGGTAGTTACTTTATATCAATTTTTAACAGACTTCCAAAAAAAAGGAGGTTCTATCTTCGTCTCTGGGTATTTTTTTTATAAGAATATGTAGTTTCATCCTGGAAAATAACTAAAACTTAGAGTAAAATAAACTACTTCAGTGGCTATTGAACTAGGTCAACCGTATTCGAATCGTTAATCTTGAATCAGAAGCTTTTAAATCACGTAAACTCTAAACATAGTTGCTAAGTAATCAAAGGAAAGGTATATTGTTTGTTAAAAAGTTTGTAAACGTAACAACAACAACAACACCTTTAACAGTCCATTGCTGGATCCCCTAATAAGAAGGGGGATAAGCCAATAATCACCACACTAGGCATGTGGGTTGGGGATCGCAGGAGACAGTTTCTCGCCCCGCCGACGCTGCTGTCCGTTGGAGGCCAGGGTATTTAGCTGTGCCGATATTAGACTGCACTTTGCCGCTATCAACCGGTCGCAAGAGCCCCATGTGTAAGATAACAGGGTGGACCACAAGTCGATATGTTTGGTTTGGGTTCCGAATATAGAGGAACTTCTTACATCCAAGTAAACGTAATAGTGATCCTGTTTGTTCATAAAGTTTATTTCCATCCAAAGGTTACCTGGAAGAGATCGCCTAAAGCGATAAGGCCGCCTATTATAGCATTATTTGTAATTATTTGTTTGTTTAATTTGTAATGCCTTTTTCGTCAAATTATAATTCTTTGTAATTAAATATGCTATAAATAAATCATAAGGCTATCTATAGCATCTAATAATATAATATTATAATTAGAAGTAGATTGAGTAATATTGATTTTAAAAGAATTTCATTAAAAATAGTCACATATAAATCTTTTTTTGTCACTAT
This sequence comes from Horisme vitalbata, assembly GCA_951804965.1. Taxonomy (NCBI): domain Eukaryota; kingdom Metazoa; phylum Arthropoda; class Insecta; order Lepidoptera; family Geometridae; genus Horisme; species Horisme vitalbata. The sequence goes on from OX638094.1 coordinate 5,170,321, forward strand.
CTTACGTAAAAATATGTTTTATACGAATCGGTTGTTAGTTTGAGCGTGAAAATAATAGTAGATTGTTTTACAAGGGACTAAACCATCCCATTATATACGAGGTTGTTATACTCCCGAGCTTAGCGAGGGAGGATGACAAGACCGAGTTATAATGGGTGGTTTTGGCCCGAGTAAAACACTCTACTTTTCACTTCGATTGCGAGAAAATAAAACAATTCCAAATTAGTCAATTTTCAGAAATTTTATTAAAAATTAAATGTGCAGTTAGAGCAATTTTGAATGTTTAGTGATATGTTTTTCCCGGGCAATTTTATTTCGGTTCTCTGTGATTGGGATGTGATAATATTTTGAGTTGATTGTTGTGGAGTAAAAGTTGGAGAGACTCGAATCATGCTTGAGTTTCCTGCGCGGCTTCAGCTGAGTTCACATATTCATCCAATCCCGCGATGTAGATGCTTGGGGTTCTGTAATGTTTGGTAGAATATTGATTCCTTCCATAATCCGCTGCGTGACGTGATACTTGTTTTGTATAGAGTCCTCTATATAACCTTCAGCCACTTGATCGGACCTCCATCCACCGTGGCGTTTTAATGTCGTTATATTCGCACCAGAGTCCGCCAACAGAGTCGCGGATGTTCTGCGGAAACAATGGCCCGTGTAGAGTTCCGGATTTGGTAAATTTAGATAAGTGGCAATATCTTTAGGCATGTTACCAAATTTATTTTTGCCTATGACTTGCCTTGTGCATTTACCATTTTGATAATTTAGAAAAAATCTTCTCGTTGAAACATTAGTGGGACGTAACTCCTGATAGGCTTTAACTATATTAAGGTATTCTCCACTGATGACAAATTTACGCTCTTTGTTTGTTTTCGTGTTCGGCAGACTCACAGCTTGTAGGTTTGTATCCGTTTCTACGTCTTCTAGCGTTATATTGGCAAGCTCTATTCCTCTGCATGCACCGCTGATTCCATAAATTAAAGCAACCTGTTGAACAAAAAAATAAGTGTGTTAATAATCGTAATAACCTAGGTACATAATTTAGGTATGTAGGTAGGTATCTATTTATTTAGTTTGAGTAGAGTACATAAGTAGGTTACCTTTGTTGCCAAGTATTGTTTATTTGGAGCGTTATTTAAAAATGTTTCGATTTCTTGTGTCGTCAAGACTTTAGATTTTTTTGCCTTGTATCCAGTGGACAATTTCTTCAGTAAAGCCGTTAAATTTACATATTTTTTAATATCGACGTCGTGTCTCGTTTTTAAGGTCATTCTTAACATTGAATATGTGCTCCAAAGAGTCGATGATTTGAATTTTTTCGATAATTCATCAAAATAAGTGAGAAAAACCCCTTCTGTAAAGGAATCCACACGTTTCTCATCTCTCCATTTCATAAAATTTTCGTAACTCTTTAAATATATTTCACGTGATTTTGTCGGCAACAGATTCATAATTATTTCTTTGCCCTTTTCTTCCATTTGCATATTAGCATCTTCACTATCACTTGATGACATTTTTCACGTTCACAATTTGAAAGTTAAAGTCAGGAAGTTAAACGTAAAAGTTTGTGATTTGGAATGAAGAAAATTCTAGAGATTTAGCGCCAATATCATCTTTTTTTTTAAATCTCTATACCTTCAATAACCCTCAACGAAACAGTTCGCATTCTACCGTGAAGGGAAGAATCAACCTTCATAAAACATCACCAAGACGGTTCTATTTTCAAAAAAAAAGATTGACGGAGCACCAAGAAGTCGAGTTTTTATATAAGAGAACGAATGCTTTGTACGGGCTGATGATTTTAGACAAAAATTAAAAAGAAAAAATACTTTTTAGCCCTAGGTATTAAACTCGAGTTTTAGGCCCGCTAAGCTACACTATTATGATACACTTTTTGAGCAAGAGAAGTGAAAAAATAATTTAGTACTTTTTTATAAGTCATCATCATCATCATCATCAGACTATTATAGCAGTCGACTGCTGGATAGGCCTCCCTAAATAAGCGTCATAAGTCATACTTTTTATTTATTTTTCTTATAGAGTAGGTTCATAATCTTTATAAAGTAATGAAGTTTTCGTTTATATTATTATTCACGGGTCGGCCATTAACAATCCAAGTGGAATTCAAAAATCTTTTTCCAATAACCGTGGAGGATTATGCGTCGAATATGCCATAAAAGCGGCGTGCTGCATCGAAATGGCTCCATTTATCGCGTATGGCTTAGTTTCTTGTTTCATTTCTCTTATAAACGAGATCAAGTCCCGAAAGTAGACTATTGGATATAAAGTTTGAATTTTACTGTACCAACTAAATGTATGTACGTAGCCTCCTCGAACGGTTTTTTATTGGACTACTAAAGAGGAGGTTCTTGATTCACGGTGTGTACGTATAATTATATACAAGTATAGTAGGTAGTAAAAGTTTACTTTAGAAGCATGATAGTGCCTTCGCCCAGACGAGCAATCACCAGCTTTGACGCTTTGAGTGCTGCATAACATCGTATTTGCTGTAGCACGTTCTCGGCCCGCAGTCAACGTGCAAGTGTATAAAGCTTTGAATGCTGAATAACTCACCGACGTTGAACCATAACATGTTAATTAAATCTAAAGCATTTCAAGATTGTTTTGCATCACCCTTATCATTAAATCCTAGTGCATAATCCTTGTGTATGTGTAGTAAAAAAATTATATATTTTTACTCTCTCTCTCTCTCTCTCTCTCTCTCTCTACACTTACCCTCAGGCTAATTCACGATTTATTTATATTTATTTATTTATTCCAAATACCATGTCATAATCAATACAAATTTTTGCTCAAACTAGAACGTCAAGTTTGTAAATGCAGATGGAATCTTGGTCCCAGATTTCTAGCAACAAGATGATACACAATTTATGTAACTACCAGTCAACTACTCTGCGGCCAGAAGCTCACAATATCAATTATTTTTGTCATAATATGCCAAAATTAATATTTTAATACAAAATTGCTAATTTTAGTGAAATAGTTTTAAGAATATCTAATAATTTAACAGATTTTATTAAATTTATAATTTTTTTTTTATGTATTCGACAAAGCTTCGTAGGTGATTTAAAAGACAGGCGCTTGTTACAAAATATAGTGTACCTATTAAAAAATAAATAAATCACACAGCATCATGTAGCCCCAAACTAAGAAGAGCTTGTAATATGGGAACCACATGATTGATAAATTACTTATATACATTTTCTTTTTGTAATACATACATATCATACTTAGAAAACACTCAGACCCGAGACAAATATCTGCAGAACATGCAAATATTTGTCCCGCGGCGGGAATCGAACCCGCAACCTTCCGCGCCCCAGGCAGACCTTCGCCCACTGTGCCGAAGAGGTCGTCGACTTTGTGCGCTACAAACGGCTTTCAAAGCCCTCGTCATTCTATGCGTGCAAATGAAACGTGACGTGTCGAATGTCAGTCAGAAAATCTACAAACTTTTGTTTTCTTGTTTGAAATTCCTTGTTATCAAAACAACCACTGAAATGATACACGATTCGCCCGACCGTACAACAAACCACAAACGGGCGTTGCTATAAATTACACCACAATAAATTTATTTTAATTTACTGTTCCAAACTTCTGCAGTTAACAGCGATTTTAATCAACACAACATCTAACTTCCAACAATAATTCATAACGATCCAAAAGAAATGGAATAAAAGATTTGCAGCGAAACAACATCCGCGACCAATATTTTTTGCGCTTCGTCCACAATAGCGCTTTATACCATAACGGGACGTAAGCGCAAACAAAACAGAAAAAGCTAGTACAGAAAGGAAAAAGGACTAGGTACTCAGAGAAATAAATGTCCATATTGAAAAGAGTTCTTTGATTGAGATATAAGGAGCGTTTTATAGGACAATAAATACCAGCTTAATGAATAGAATTGAGTAAGTTCTAACTATAAAGAAAATTTTTTGGAAATACTAAGCAAGTATCAGAATTGGGTCAGCTGAAATTATGTCGAGGAAAAGCAAATCCATTTTTTTAAGATGGATCGAGCACATGGCTTACCTGATGTTAAGTTGTACCTAACTAATACCTATACATAACGAAGTCTTGCATTGTAAGTCACCCATTGTAAGATACTTCCTAGCCCATCGACGATCACTTTTGCTATGTATTTGTGCGTCAAAAACGTATACCTAAATTTAACTACCATTACCTAATTTGTACTTCAATAGATATCTAATAATAAAAAATAATTAGACATTTATCTAGATATGAGAGTCAAATTCATTGTTCAAAAAATCATCCGTCCCTTTACTTTCTAAAAACGCCAAACCCAAGATCCGTGCTGCCACAACCTTCATTTCTTTATTGAAAAAAGTTTATTTTTCATCCCGCCCTAATAAATCGTAACCGTGTTTACCAGGCGTACATAAAATTCCAGAGTTGTTATAGATACTAAAGATTTTTATGATTAGCTATAATAAGAGCGATTTCACCTCAAGAGGTTTAATATTGATAAAACATTGTGTATAAAAAAATGTGTTGTGCAAATCTCCGTTTTGGAGTTCTGTACAAAGGTAAGATTGAACGATACGTTTTTGCTTTTACGCAATTCCCAGTCGATTTGATAAAGAGAGTCCTTCTAAGAAATTAACAGGCATCTGATTTCCCTGGACACGCTTTTAGGGATTTAATTTGGAGGTTGCTGTGAGCTTTCGGCCCAGTATCCATTAAAAATGAGGAGTAAATATGCGTAGAATCTACCAATAGAATGGTGAAAACTTTACGTGACTTTAGGGCTACACGATTTGATTGGTCAATAATAACAGCAATATTTTAATTTTTCTATCTATATGTGTGTTGTGTTACTTTCTTATTGTTTCAATTAAAACTCATTGCGTTTTTAAAATAAACATTCTTTATTCTTTACTGTTCTATGATATGAATATGAAATATATTTCAAAACATTTTTTTTTCTACCGAAAGGGTTTTTTAAATTAGTTTTTCACAAGTGCGAATATTTAAAAAAATACTACAGTGTGTACAAAACATTAAATGCTTCACACATGTACAAAATACATTTCTCTTTTCGGCTAAATGTCATGTCATGTTTTCGGCTACATACGTTCTTTTTGAAGTATTTTCATTGTTCGAATGTATGGAGAAGCTTGTAACTCCTGTAAAACTATTTATATCTCACAATTTGTTGTTAAGAACCCAACACACAGAAACACTGCGCCTAAGACATTCTTCTGCAGTTACGTCAATGTCGTACAAAATTGCTGTTAGTAAACAACATTAAATATTTTTATAAGGACCGCTATATCTGAGTTTATCGGTGCTGGATTCAGGGATAACATTAATGAAAAGGATATCTGTATCTATTAGTGATACTTATAGTACAGCTTCAGAAATATTTAATATATTTTATGTTATTCCCATAACTTGTGGCTTGTGAGCCCGACAAGACAATTGAACTAATTAAACTAAAGTAAGGTCAAGGGGAATAATCTATACCTTATACAATATACAAAAAGGAGAAGAATTTTGACTTTGTATAGTAATAGAGACTTTAAAGAAAGATAACCGACGACGACGTGGCGAAAATGTATACTAACTATACCCGCTTTGTAAAAAAGACCAAAGTTTTTCGTCAGGCATAGCTGTGTCCTCAAATCCGAAGACAGTTCCGCACAGCCTCTAAAAATTACAAAATTATGATTGTATGATATGATATCTACTTATGATACCAACTCACTTCACACAAAAATAGTAAGGATTGAGCTGAAACTTACACAATGTATTTCTAAATCAGAAATAACATTATAAGCTTTTTTTGCATTGCCGCTGGTAGAAGCTCGTAAGTTTATATTTTTGTACAAAAGAGGCTTGCTAAAGCCTCAGCTCAGCTATGAATAAAATCTTTTAATGTAAATATGCAATGAAAGAAAGGAATTATCCTATTATTTTGACGCGATGGGACTAACGGGCTTTGATAGACGGGATTTTAGCCGACCAGTTTTTTTTCCATTATTAAGAATTTTAAATACAGAAGTGTAAAAAATCATATTAGACATAAATGCATCCAGAGACCTAACAAAAAAAAGTGAAGCCATTGTCAGTATACACAGTTTTTGATGTGCGGCAAAAACTGACAGTGTGGGAAGACGGGAACTAAGTTCGAGTTCTCCAACGTTCACATTGGAGTACGCACCAGTATCCATTGTGCGCTTATAGAGCGCGCTCCCATTTTCTCGGTTTTGGAACGCGAAGTTCATTCGCGGCATAACAGAATACTTATATGTTTAATGAAAACTAATGAACTAAATAAAAAGAAGATCGCCTACTGAAATGGCCATAACCACTACCCACGGGATTTTAAAAGCAAGATCCTCTAACAAAAGTATTTTATACTTAAAAGAGGATCTTATTATGTTACTATGTACGGTTACTGGAATAAATAAATTTTTATCATTTTTGTTTTTTCAAATGGATAAAAATGTGTTATTTATCATGTAAAATCAGCCTGTAAGCATCAAATTAAAATGATACAAAAGTAAAGGCAAAAGTAAAAGCAAAAATAGCTTCAGGCACTATCAATTATTGCCAAGTTACTTTGCGTAGTTTCAAAAGGCCAGGCCTGAATCCGTCCCTGCCTACAACCATAAAAGGTTCAAGTGCCATTTGAAACTTTTGCTACAGATAAAAGTTCTGAATGCGCTATTTGCGCGTTAACGTTTATTTCGGATGACTCAGTAAAAATACTCAATGGGATTGAATTTTATCACATGTGGTACACTCACGATCATACGGAAGGTACCGACTTACGAAACGTAATATGCAATGTAACATGCAATTTAAGAATTTGCCGTCCACTTTGATGCAATGTAACAGAATTTCCATAGTGTGGAAGTCTTGCGCCGACGAACTGTGCACACTACGCGCACGAACAGAGCATATCTGCATACATGCTCGGTTCGTGCGCGCGCTGTGTCCAAACTAATGAAATGCTCTTTTCATGTACCGTTACAACAGTCTGTACCTACCTATATCATCATCATCATCATCCGCGGCCCGATTTCACCCACTACTGAGTATAGGCCTCCCATTGCTCCTGCCACTTGCCACGGTCCAGCGCTAGCCTGATCCACTGGCTGGCTACGACGCTGACTATGTCGTCAACCCATCGTGCCACCTGGACACTTCTTGGCCACCATTCTGTTACTCTTTAGCACCACCTGACATCACCATGTCCCGCCAGGTGTCCTGCGCAGCTCTTGATGATTCCGACATTCTTGACCTTGGTTTGTCTTCGGATCACGAATATTTGCGCATATTTATCCACCTATATACGGTTTAATATTTTTATTTTTTCATCATCGATCTTAAATTGAATTCTTCTTCTTCTTCCTATTAAGATATCAAATTCAGTAAATTGAATTACCAAATACTCTTTATAATTGAATTTTTTTGCGAAGCTTGAAAATAGCAACTATATTTTTTTAAAACATGTTATAAGATTAGTTATGCAATTAAACATTTTGAATCTTCCCATAACAAGTTTTTTTTCATTATTGTACATACTTAATTAACTTAATCATTATCTCCATAGTTTCATGTAGACATTGATGGTCTTACTTATGGCCATCTTTCAAAAGGTAAACGATGCTTAGACTATTGCCATCTCTTATCGTTGGATAATGACAAACAGTGACAGGGATAACTTTGAGCATTGATTAACTTTAAGTAGCGTTCTTAAGTAAGGGGGGTAGTTATAAAATAATACCTATAAAATACTTATTATTAGGTAATGTCCGCGACAACTTATTCACATAATAATAGTTTGAAATAGGCTACTATGTCGCATCAGTCACTTCTACTAGAGAGGTACCAGTAGAGGTACCAGTATCATCAGCCTGTAGTAGTCCACTACTGGACATAAGCCTCCCCAAAGAGAAATAATTACGCCTTATAAAAATGTATACGCTTTGCAAATGGCACTTAGAGCTTCAACAACACCTAAAACCATAACTACCTTAAGACGTTCTTCATATTATTCCATGAAATTGCGCAAAGATAACAAATTCAGTAAAATCCTTTACAAAAGCGAACCCCTTACATAAAGTATTTACCGATTCTTGCGCCGTCTTAAGAAATCCGAAGCAGGAATACTTTATTTATGAAATTCAATTGAAGCTTACAATCTGCAGCGAGTTAGCGCTCCGTCAGTCCTTTCCCTTGAGCTCATTAGCATTTCCATCAGCATTTGCATTCTGAGTCGGTTTTCTTAGACTGTACAGCGAACTGTTTAGCTGGATATTTGTATTTCTTGTAAAAATAGGGTTATATTAAACAGGCGCCCTAGTAAAACAGGAAAAATAAGTTTTTTAACCTAGTGCGTTTTCTTAAAAAAATAAAACTTTCAGCCTGTGCACATTGAACGACAAACGTCAGCGATTAAACGCTACGACAAGAAGCGGGGGACAATTTTCATACATTTTGTTCAAAGCTCCGCACACACGGCGACAATCGCGACAGCAAGATACGACAGACGCTCGCGACTAAGCGCGACGACAAAGCGTCGTGTTTGCGAGGTCTCTTATATCCGTTGGGAAGTGATTATAAAGTATAGTGGTAGTGAGTTGAGAGAAAATAAAATGAAAAATGTTCTTGACAATTTTGGGTTTCTTATGTACTGGGGTAGTACATGTGTTGGGTTTGTTAGGTACCGGGGTACGACTGGCCTCATGGCATAGCTCAGTTTGTAGTAGCAGGTTACGGGTTTGATTCTCGCCCAGGAAAAACATTTGTATGGTGAACGTGGATATTTGTTCTATAAAGGGGTGTTTTTTATGTATTTTTGTATGTTTTTCAATCTGTGGAACCCGTAATACAGGCTCTACCAAGTTTGGGATCAGTTGACCGTGCGTGTATGAAATGTGAATGCCAAAAAAAAATTCAGTTGTCACCAGTCATTATTGATGTTGACGGTAGTGACTATGAAACAAATACTTGATGATACTGGCGAAATTGTGGAGAACTATTCCAAAAGCCATTCAATAAAGAAGTGAAGTGAAGTTTTGGACACGACAGAAATGAAATATAACACAGGACGCTTAGTGCTGATCCCCGGGTTATGGTAGTCGCAAGCACTCGCAATTATCACACAATTAGCTAGGGTTTTTGAATATTGTTGTAAGGAGCCGGGACGAAGCTCGCGCTTTCGAACAAAACGACAACACAGAGTGCGCCTGCGTCGCGTCATGCACATACAATTGCACAATTGCACATATAATTGCTTGAGCTTACTCAGAGCGCGAAATTTGAAATCAGGATATGCCTCAAACTCTCACTACCCTTATGATATCTGGTTGTCTCCAGAGTGAGTTGTTACAAATTTAAGCAGATACCTATTTGAAATTAAACTACGTTAATATATAAAAAATGAGGAAGCTATTCTGGTACGGAACAGAGTGTTAGTACATTATTACATAAATAAGCCAAAATAAAATTTTAAATAACAAAATCAAATTAAAATATCAATACAAAACTAAACTTTCTCACTCCTATATGAAGCAGCATCCCATGTTGGTTAATTGGACAATCCCACCTGTCAGACAACATTTCCAAGATGCAGTTAGGGCTACCTGCGTATTACGAAAACCGTCAACTTTTTCATGCGCAAACATTCCAGAAGCGCTACAAAGTGGTTGATCATTTCAAACCACATCTTGATTAAATAAATATACAAATAAGTTTTGACTTAGACAATGACTTTTATCTTTTTTTCTATCTCTGTCTAGGTATCGTGGGTGCGACACCGCGACATCCACTTACTGACGGTCGGTCGTTACACGTACACGTCTGACCAGAGGTTCGAGGCTGCGCACAAGCCTCGCTCGGAGGAGTGGGCGCTGCGCATACGCAGCCCGCAGCGCAGGGACTCGGGACAGTACGAGTGTCAGATCTCCACTACGCCTCCGATCGGACATGCCGTCTTTCTTAACATAGTTGGTGAGTGATGGCGCTGAAGTGTTAAATTCGTAATTGCTGAATGTTTTCATTAAGCTTTAATAATTAAAATTTACAATTTCACATTTCATATAGGTAATTTAAAGTAGACAACCTGCTTTGTACATTTCAAGCTGAATAAGTCCTTATTAATATAGCAAACAAAATTTAAAAAATGAAAAAACCAACGACGGTTAAAAAGTAATTGAAAAAGGATAAAATATTAAAAAATCCCCGACTTAAAAAATATTGGTTCCTTTATAAAAATTCCATATTAAAAACTCCAAGAAAATCCGTCAGGCGCTACCATTAAATGAACTAGTTTTGCAATTTTCTAACGTAATAATTAGTTTAGTAACGTGAATAATTGGAGATTTTTTAGCGCTATACTTACATCCTTAATGGGTAGGCCGTGCGCCTACAGTGGGGACCTTTAGAAGTTGATGATGATACTTATTTTTATTTACGATGATATTTAACCTCACACCCCAAGCGCATAGGTATACCGTCTCCGATCCGTTGTGGGTAAAAATTTCACCTGGAAAATGTCACAGTAAATGGGTTTCCTATCATAACCTCAACCCCATTTTAAATATTTCATTAAAATAATATTATAACCAGTTTCTTAAGTACATTTTCATTAACATCTGTTTGTCTCTTCCATCATTTTACCTGTCATCGTTATCTCCAACTGTCTGACCTAACTCCATTAGAATTTCATTATGATTTATATTTGATTCTGATGTAGACTTCAGTTCATATTTTGATCTCGGTATTAGGAAATCAAATAAGCCTTTTAGGCTCTCCAAGCAGTCCTCATCTAATAATATAGCCTTCTTGCGTGGGCGTCATAACTCGCCTTTTCCGAACACGGCCAATTTATATCCGTTGCATAATAATATTGCTCAGCTTTTCCTCTTCAGAAATCCGAGAAAATCCAATGATAATTTTCAACTTCGATTTCCACATCAAATAATTCGGAATAAACTATTTCATTACACTTCCAAACCCGTCAATACGACATCGATTCAATTTCGGCCCTTGTCGTGTCTGGATTCGACTCCATTGGGACGGTTACCTGTCATCCCTCGTTACCAACTTGCCGAAATAAATCTTTGGCATTACTTAGCGAGACTCCCCAAGGTGCCTGAGCTATCACTCATGGATAAACGACTCGATAAGTGGTTGCTCTTTAAATGGATGTGCATTTTAGAAGGCATTTCACGTGACTGGGTCGTGTTCATTGCTTCAATAATGAGTTTAGAATGTCTCGCTTGGAATGCGACTGAAAAAGATGGAACGTACAGACTATAATTTAGTTTAAACTAGGTATAAATTCAATTAAATCCATGTTAGTATTTGCAGGCTAAGTGAATATAATGACAATCTATGGTTTCAAAGTTTTTAAACCGCTCAAAAACCTCGAATAAAACAGCCGGGACCAACTCAGATATAAATACTACTAAACGATTACCCATCGAAGTGTTGCTTCAGTAGAGTGCGCGTTGGCTACATATGTAACCCAGTGGTAAATAGTGCCGTCTATTTTATTATCTAGGAATGTTACAATGCTATCGTCTAGTGTATTCCTCAAGTTTGAACCCCCGCTCCCTCCAGTAGAATGCCAACTCTTGGGGAACTCGGAAGTCTTCAAAAATCGTCCCTGAAGTTGATGGGCTACGCCTGTACCCCGCGCGTGGGTTCGAGGAAATTTAATGTTAAGTGAACAAGTGGTAAAGGAGAATGCCGATAACCCGTAACAATTGCGTCAAAACCAAACGAATTCCAGAAAATTGCCTTTATTTTATAAATAACATTAACATTTTTTTTAGTCTTACACACCGACTCGATTAATAATCACGTAAAAAATTCTTTCGTTTATTTGGTTTCCGGCGCACGGCGCCATGACATTGCAACTACCCTCACTTATAATTTTAGAAGACAGTAGAATTTACTGAAAACATTGGAGGTTTTTTCACTTTGTATAATCAAAAAGGTTGGATCAGAAACTTTTTTGTGGTTCTACTAAACTATCTCCTATCTTTATGTATTACTAGAGTGTTCTGTGGCATTGTGTAGCAGTGTTTATTCTGTAAATAGATATTTTATAAGACATCATCACAATAATGTACGATAAACAATCGTGGCATCAACTGTTTGCTAATAACCGGTGACGTGAAACCAGCATAGTTTGGAAGAGGCATCCATGGCCTTTTCGTGGTGTGATGAATGTGTTAAGATCTTGGATTTTAGCTTGGATTTCACCTTCACCAGTAAGTACTAATACTTATAATGATGTAAATGCCTATCTACTTTCTCATCACTATCATTATTAGAAAATAATATAAAGTAGAACACAGTAGTAATATATGTAATGTCCTACCTACGAAGTAGAAGTTAAAACACCCTTTTACCTATCTGTGTGAGGTATATAAACCTTTTCTTATAGATATAGTATCATAGTTAAATGTTTATAGTGTAATACTTATAATTATGTAGACAAAACTGAACACACAAGGTCTCGGGAAAGCATTTATTAAAAAACAAACTCTAAAACTAATATCAAATAAAATCAATTGGTTTACGTTTATTATAAAAAAGACTTAGTATTCCATGAATAACAGTATAATATCTTTCAAAAAAATTAGGTTTCGTATTGACGCAATCACTTTAGCATTGGTACCGAGCGCCATACGTCAGACGGCATTGTCCTTTATGGTAAATTCGAAGTATTTTCTAAGTGTTAGTATTACGTACTGTAAATCCAAAATATATGTATTTATTGTTTTTATTTATGGATTTTTCATAAAGTTTTTTTATTTTGTTCAATTTTTTATATGGCGGTAACTCGAATGATTTGTGAGACCAAATACAGAGAGGGCTGCTGAAGGTTATCGAAGATATTGATCTTTTGAGTAAAAGTGAGGAAGAAGGAGAAATTCCAGTACAAAGTGCCGCTTGGATCACCGCTCATCATTCTAATACTGAACAAGAAGGCGAGGAGAATGATGATATAATCGTGCCGCTGTCGAGTTTGGCTTCTCACCAGTCTCGTAATGGTACAAAATGGAGACATAACTATGGTCTTGTGATATATCTGATGAATAACACTCAAATCAAAGTTATCTGGCATCAATACCTCCAAGATTCGAGCTTGCAAAACCCGCTATTTAGTGTATCAAAGCAAAATATATTTTGCTTTCATATGCGACGACGTTTATATCCAAGGGTATAAAACTGAAAGGTAGACTACTTCTAGGACTGGCAGATTAATCCCCACAACATAATATGCCTATTCGGGGAGGACTTGGCCGGTGTGCTTCATGCAGCAGGGCTCGCGACCGCAGCACGTGTAACCAATGCAGCAAATGTATAAGGCGAATTTGTAGCGAACATCATGCAATCATGTGTCCTGATTGTATGCCGACAGAGTGATTTGTTACTATCATACTAATAATTGATTCAGTTAGATGATTAGTAACCAATTTTATAATGATTATTAGGCTTCTGAATGAAAATAAGACTTTATAGATCTGTATCAGTCCAAATTTAGTTGAATTTTAAGAAGTTTATGTTTATGTTTGAATTTATAACTAAAAAGCTAAATTTTGTTGAATCTTTAGGCCATTATAATAAAAATAAAGATGTTTTATAATTCTATATTGTTTTTTACTTATTTGATGTTTGATTTAGGGAATGAATTGACACATAAGTGGTCTACACCTGTAGCCCGCGCGTGCGCTTAAAGAGTATTTATGGGCGCGTGCACTCTAGAGTTAAAGAAGATGATCTGCTAAGCCAGTAGCCACGCCAGTAAGGTTGCGGTCTCGAAGATAGCGGCGGCGGTGCGGGGAGCGGCGCGCCAATGCAAATATATGCATTGAATCGCGCCATTCTCCTTCATCCTTGCGCCGCCGCCGCCGCCGCCGCAGCCCCGCTCCCGCTGACTTCGTGTCTGTAGCCTAACGCTTTCAAGATAATTGTGGAGTAATTTTAAAGAATCTTATACAAAGTCATTACAGAAAATAATTTTCTTCCCTAGAACCAGAGACAACGATATCTAGTGGACCGGAACTATTCATCCAAGCTGGATCTACTATAAACCTCACTTGTACTGTGCGACACACCCCAGAACCGCCAACATCTATCACCTGGACTCATGGAGAACAGGCAAGTTTATAACATAAGTAATCACGCCAGAAACGCTAAAGGTTTCGTGTTCGATCCCTGCCACGAGACAGATGTTTGTATGCTCTGCAAATATTTGTTTCAGGTATGGGTGTTCCTAACTAGAACCCAAAGCTCATACATAGCTTATAGAAGTTAGATTTTTTTAGTTTACAAGCAATATGGTAGATGTTGTTATTAAAAAAAATTGACTAATAAAACACCGGTGCTCAAGGTTCAGCGAACTTTGGTGTATCTGATTCAGAAAGCAATTTTTCAACCGCAAACCTGAACTCCTCGGAACAAAATCACTTTGAAATTACTTTTTACTTGGATTTATTAAGATCGTTCTTGTCATATCAAACGGTTGGGTAGGTAAACGTTGGTATATCAATTTACTAACGATCGCTTTGAAAAATATATGAGTAAACAAGTACCACGCCTTCAAAGCACAGTCCACAGTTCTCATGCAAACAAGTCGCTAAATATCCATCTGCAAAGATGAAGTATACAATATTTACTGCCTTCCGTTCTCGGGTATAGAAAACTTAAAGTTTGCAATCGTATACGCTAGGTCGTTTGATTTAGAAACATGGCTGTGTGTTCAATTCTAAAGGTGCAATCAGACGATTCTTTTGGGAGGAAGTTCATTCAAGTGAGATTTGAAAAAGGCCTGAACAATAGGACGAATTTGGATTCACGTATATGAAGAGGTTTTGTATTAGGCAAAAGAAAGGAGTTGGACTCGTCTCATCCTACTGTAAGAGAACAAAAAAATAATAGCAGCATTTGTACAGCCAGTTGTATCGTTGCAATTCATAGCAGTCGTAACATAGTTTCTACGCTTTTA
Source organism: Horisme vitalbata (assembly GCA_951804965.1). Lineage (NCBI taxonomy): Eukaryota > Metazoa > Arthropoda > Insecta > Lepidoptera > Geometridae > Horisme > Horisme vitalbata. Next base: position 5,185,340 of record OX638094.1, read on the forward strand.
TTTTCTCAGGAAATCCTGCTTTTTCCCATTGCAGAAAAACCACTGGTAGCTTTGCAAGGAGCAGCTGTGTAAAGACTAACTTGTTTATATTGTTCTCAGCTAAGAATTTAATTAAAAAATTCACAACTCCGTGCGGAATTCTTAGAGGAGTTTCGGCAAAATCGACGCTGGAATAACTTCGCTGTTTTGCTTACACAATTTGGTGACAAATCCCTGGGTGCCGGGATTACTGGCATTAATCCCGGTTTTGAAATGGTTCAAATTGTAAGACGATCGATTTCATGGGTGAACACAGTCGGCAAGTAATTTCACGGGCAAACCGTCGAAGATTGTGATGGGCAATCATCTTAAATGAATAGCACGTGAAAGTGATTAAAATTCAACGTTTTTATGGTTCAGTAGAGAAAAAAGAACCCTTTAAAGATCACTTAGTTCTCCGTCTCTGTGTCTGCCTGTCTGTCAAGGCCCTTTTCTCAAAAATGTGTGACGTTAGCGCAATCCCCTGGGACTGTAAAACAATCAAACTTCTGAGACAACGCAATCAAAAGAAACATATATTATATTATTTTGACACTCGTAAGGAATATGCTACTTCTCGTTGACCTATAATAGTAAAATTTAGCAAAAAGCAATATCATAGAGTACCAGTTAAGAATGCAAATCTAAAAACTCGTAAATTTGTATTATGTATCACAATAAAATACTTCATACCTACAAGTTTTGTACGGAACCCTAAATGTGCTAGTCCAACTCGCACATGGCGGGTTTTTTTTTATCATCTGAACAACTCAATAAAATTTATTTTTTACACGGTAGGACTTAATGAATCAAAGTACACCATTACAATTAATAAGTACCTTAAATAACAGATATATTTCATAAAAAATATTTAAAATGTTGTTTTCCTAGCTCCTCGTAAAGTATTTTTGATTGTCATCTATTGGTATTTTTTAGTCATTAAGATTGCGGGTGCGAAATGGACTTTTCTTATAACTTCCAATGATTAACTTATTATTTACTGATTAGTTTTCAACTGATTAAAATATTAACCCGACTCATTGATCGTTTAAATTTTATCAAGAGTCATGTTTTTACTATGTATTGTATTTATTTAGCACCGAAAAAGTAATAGTAACATTTATTATAAAAACACTATAAAACCTGTTATTTAATTATTTTATCTGTAAAAACTTTAGACAAACACAGTATATAAATAAAACCGGTTTTGCACTCGACCGCGCGTCATGCCATAAAAGCTATAATATACCTATATAGTTAGGTACTAGATAGGTAATCCTATCTATTGGCTAATGGCCGATTCCTGTAATATACTGTAACCGATGACGCCTTGTTTTTCCTCGAAAAACTGTCAAAAATTTGATCATTTTTCATTTTTTCATTCATTTGTAATGTAATTCACACCTACCGGCGCCCGTCGGAGAGCATCGAAGCGCATTTTTGAACATGCTAGAGGAAATTGAAACATCCACAAAGCAGATACGTTCCTTATTTGCATGCAATATCTACTTACGGATCTATTTATGTCAGTGTTTGACAAAGCTCAAAGCTACGTAAATTGCATGGAACTTAACTGTTTTGTGGGTTTGTTTAGCATGTGGGGTGTAAGGGGTTCCAACCCCCATCTCCAGAACCCAAGCCAACCTCACCTGCACGTGGTACACCCTGCTAACTAACAAACGGGGTTCTGGCGGCCGGCTGATTGCGGCATAGCGCAGCCTAACACCAGCACAGCTAAATCCCCTGGCCGCCGACGGGCAGCAGTGTTGTTATAAAATGCTCTCCGACGCGCGCCGGTAAGTGTGAAACGTACATAGTAGCCGATTCCTATAATTTACCGTAACCGATGGTTTTCCTTGAAAAACTGTCAAAAATTTTATCATTTTTCAGGGTAAAAATAAGCGACGGTATGTTATAGGAATCGGCTATAAACCGAGTGACCGATGCAAGTGACAGATTACAACGATACACGGTGCTCATCAAAATCACAGATATAAAAGAGAACTGATGAAGTCTTAAAATTCACTATGCTCTGAACGTCAACCCATACGTCTGATCTCTACTTTATTATGTCCATATATCAGTTGCTAGAAAGGGATGGTACCAGGGCATTTCAATGAAACTGCATGGAATTTTGTTCGAGCGCCCTGGTACGATTAACTTTTTAATCTCATTTGAAGTTGCATTGATATATGTATGTGACCTTTTCTAACTGATGATATTGGACATAAGAAAGAAGAGATCAGCTGTATGAGTTGAGGTCAGAACATAGTGAATTTTAAGACTTCATCTTTACGTGGGTGATGTGGTCGCTAAGCGACAAAACCCTAAATAAATAATAAAAAATAAAAAAAAGACTTCATCTAGTTCTCTTCTATATCCGTGATTAAAATGATAGTAAAAAGAATGAATGTTTGAAAGAAGTAGACGGATAGGACAGTTATGCGACTGCTCGATTGACTAGTTTGATAAAATTAAGATCTGTTAATAAACATTGTTTATTCACTATTGAAAACGCACGGTAAGGACTACACCAATCAACCAATGGAATTACACTAAAATGATATCACGTCAGCAACGAACGATACTATTTTTTGATTCAGCCCACCCAAACAAGTGAATAGTTACAATAGACGCGATTTTATCGTCTCGCCTCCTCCAAGCTGATTTATGACGCAATGTTAGCGAATTTTGATTGGCTATCAAACTATTGAACCGAAATACTGTTAGTATCGTAACCCGAAAACTATCAAGAGACTATTTCTCGATCCCACTGATAATTCAGCGAAAGTTTGTTTTTGCTCATTTTGCATCCAGTTTTAGACCATAAATAATACATTGCTTCTAAGATATTTAAAAGACAAAATATGTATTATACATTTATATAAATTCCACCAACCTTCTCTGCCGAGTTCATGAGAGTCACAGAAATTCGACAATGTTTCGCCTTCCCCATCAGGCATCCTCAGGATATGATCGACTCGTTGTCGACCTTCAGCACTCCGCAAAACTACGCAAATTTTTGACACTTTCTGTTTTGCGCTCGGCCAAGCAATCTGAGTACCACGAGAACAGAGACGAAGCTAGATTCAAAAATTGAATGGTTTGTCTGCAAGTCCTCTTAAAGTTAGTGCGTCACAGCCTGTGGGGTGAACAATTTCGTTTTATTATTAGAATTATTACATAAATAGAATTTATTTCAGATGTCAACGGAATATTGTTTTGAGTTTTATTGACAGATCAAGTGTTGTGGTGTTTTTAACGAAAACTTCCGCTGGTTTGTTTTACTTAAATTTGCAATTAAATAAGGAGTTGGAATTTTTCAAAAAAAGAAGAAAATGGTCCCTAGTAATATAAATACATCGCAGCCCTAACGTGCAATTAGCAAATAGCAGTGCACATTTTATAAAAATAATAGTTAGTCAGGTGACCCAATAGATGTATATGAATTGTATAATATTTCACTTTCAGATTATCCATTAATTGTTCTCATCATAGCAGGTGATCAACTTCGACTCAGCTCGCGGCGGTATCTCGTTGGTGACTGAGAAGGGTCTCAAGAGCACCAGTCGTCTCTTAGTACAGAGAGCGAGAGGCGCTGATGCAGGGCTCTACAAATGTGGACCGAATAATGCTCCTCTCGCGGTCACGAGGGTACATGTGCTTTCTGGTAAGTACATCTTAAACTTTATTTCATCATAATCATCGTCATCTACAACAACTCATAGGAAGTTCCACTGCTGAACATAGGTCTCCCCAAGGATTTCCACGAAGAACGGTCTTGAGCCCTCTCCACTCACCAAGGTGGCGTCGGCTCATCTGGTGGGGGGCCGCTCTGGTCGCGGTCGCCATTCGAGAACCTTTGTCCTCCAACTGTTTTCAGTTCTACGGGATATATGGCTTGCCCATTGACACTTCAATTTGCTGATTCTGAGAGCTATGTCGGTTACTCTGGTTCTCTTACAGATTTCTTCATTGCTAATTCTATATCTTCAAACAAACTTTATTTTTTATTTATTTATTTTGAACAAAACAAACAAACAGATGTTATATCTGTACAGCATGGCCAAAGCGATGTTATAAGCATACATTTAATATGGATATCCTCATAATTGACACATTAAAAGGTACCTAAACATAAATTTATGTACTTAAGTAGCTAATATTACATACATTCTGTATTTTCCAAAACAACCTATGCCATTTCCATTAGTTTCAATAGGTCGTGGTAACAAACTATATTTTCGTCGAGAAAACATTAAGTAACCGGATGGCGCGAGACATAGGAGCAAGACTGGTACGAAAAGAGACTGTGACTGAATATCATCGACATCATTTAGCCCGTTAACACCCAGTTTTGGGTATAGGCTTCCTCTTTATAACATAATTTCTTCCAGTTCCTTACAAACCTTATCCACAGATCTCCAGCTACGTCCACGATGTATTAATTGACTGATATAAAACTGTAAATTTACTGTTGTACTACACTGATATCAAACTGAAACATCATACATTCAAAATCTCCATCCATTACATGAAAGATAATTTATTATCATTAGTATGTATTCAGCTCTCGTTTGAGTACGTAGGCCTCTACCACGCCATCCTTTCCGGTCTTAAAGAAGCTCCATTCAGATCCTTCCGGCTACACTAACGATGCTGTTTGACTGGCATACAAAAATACATTATCCAGTTATGTTAGTTGAGCTTTGATGTAGTGTGACAAAGATAAACAGTCGACATACAGATTTCAACCCTGTTTTACGATTCTCTGTGTTGTGATTGATACTAAAATCTTTGGTTCAGAATTAGAAGTAGTGAGAGGTACCAAAACTTCCAACCTGAACTACGAGAGGGCTACAGATAATGTAGATATTAATTTGATTCAAAGCGGCTTTCTTCTTCAGCGTCTTGATTCTTGCAAATCAGTTTTTAAAAAACTACCACGCAAGTGAAGGTATATCGTCAAAAGAAAGGATAATTCATGTTATACCGTGCCTGAGCCGGCCCGTGTAATTTTTATATGAACATTATGCCGATGGCACGGTGTGACCTGATTGAGTTCATATAAAATATGAAATTTTGACTGGCTTCATAGCTCAGTTGGTAGTAACCCTGCCTTCTGAGCTGCAGGTAGTGGATTCAGTTCCCGCCCGGGACAATCATTTGTGCGATGAAAATGGATGTTTGTTTTGTGACTGGGTGATTTAGAGGTATCTCTGTATGTTTATTGGTCTCTGGTACCCATAGCACAGACTGTCAGTTGTGAAATGTCCCGTATATAAAAATATAAAAAGTGACATTTTCATACTTTTATACAATATATTCATCATCATTGTTATCAACAGTTTTCAACCTACTGCTAGGCATTGGCCTTCTTTTGATTATGCCATACGCGTCGATCCTGCGCTAGTCTCTGAGCCAGGTACTGCCTACACTCTTTACAAAAAAATTATCATTAATAAGACATCACATTTTTTTTTCTTATGATCTAGTGGGCAATGGGCATATCTAAATGATAAAGGCACCTGACAGATGAGGCTGGAAAAAACTAAGGGAGGCCTATAGGTCTACCATACCCAATTCCAGTATACCCAGCAGTGGGTGATTCCGGGCTGAGATGATAATGATGATGATGATGATGATGAAAAACTAGTGGCCCACGTAAAAGAATATTATTAATAGGTCTTCATGGCCGCCAGTGATATGAAATGATAATAAAAATAATAAATAATCCAGTGAACGGTCTGATAACGAAGAGCCTTGACCAATATCTTAAGAGGCTCTCGCTAGGCAGCTGGATCAAGGGTCAGATACAGAAGGTGGATCTCCTGGGCTCTGCACGCATTGTGAGGAGGTTCCTCTCTCTGCAGCCGTAGCCACAGACCGTTTCAGCCCTGCCTCGCGGTCGATGGTCTCCCGTTTTGATACATTTTTTACTACAATGTTTTTGATATTTATTTATGTACATAAGTAGTATTAAGTTTAATTTATAGTAAAAAAAATATTTTGGACGAGTTTACAATTAAATAAAGTGTCATATTAATAAATAATACTGGACTATCACACAGCATCATGTAGCCCAAAATTAAGCAGAACTTAAAAAGCCTTGAAAGCCACGCAATCAATAATAAAAGAATATTTAGCTAGGCCATCCAACGACCTCCATCACAAAACGATGGAGAAGTTTGGCCTGAAATCAGAAATATAGAACGACCCAAGAATTCTATCCAAAATAATATCACTACGTATACCCGAATATGATGTAAATTTACGAATTTCAGTTAATTCACTGACCCCATTTGTTATTTAGGTTGGTGGGAAAATCACAATAATATTGATGATGGAAAGATTCCGATCGAGGTCCCTTTTTATCTGGCACATCTAATTTATTAGCAGAGGAGACTTTTTCAAGTCGTATTTTTTCGATCAAAATAAGAAGGGACATTATCACCATTTCGAAGTCAATAGGATTCTTAAAGCAACTCTATTCTGTAGATATGAGTACCTATTTATTTATATACCGGTTATCTCTTGAATATTATTAACCTATACCAAAACTACCAAACGGGGCTCTGGTGGCCAGCTGATTGCAGCCGCCAGAGTCGGTTTTAGTATTAGTAGAGTTCTTTGTGAAGGACTCGTTCGGGGAAGGACTGCCTATTTCTACCGTGAAGCAGCTATGCTGTGTTTCAGTTTGAAGGGTGTGGGTGCTTAGGCTTATCATCTTCATGCTTCAAGTTGTTGGACGCAGGGCGTTGCATCGTAGGTATCGTTCCGAAAAAACGTAATCTACGATGCAATGTTTTGTGATAGGTTATGGTTACCACTTAATATCAGATTCGCCATGTGCTTGTTCTATCTTCAAGTACCAGAAAAAACAAGCAGCGTTACATTCCCTGGTCGTCGACAGGCATCAGCGTGCGAGAAGCTGTGCTCTGCGATCCCCAACCCGCATGCCCAGCGTGGGGATTATTGGCATATCCCACTTATTACGGGAGACCTGTATCCAGCAGTGGACTATATTGGCTAGTGGTAATGCCTATACCGGTAAATTTACCGTATAGTAGTTTCCGCCATCGTCAATGGTGTATCTTATTTTAAATTGTATTTCAATTTCACCGTTTTTGTGTTAACTTTTAACAGAATTGCAAAACATTTTTAATCAATATTTGAAGTAGTCTTAAATTGCCAGCGTCAAGTTTGATTTATTTCATAAAATTTGTAATTTATTTGAATCGGTTCTTTCGCTTAGCACGAGTTATACCAAATCTGTGTCTGAAACGAAAACATGTCGTGCTGAATAAAAAAACTCGCCTCATCTAATCCACAAGCACAAAACATGACGCGTAAACGACATACTTTATAGTAGGATCTGGGAATAACTTAACTAATTGATAAATCGAAACGATACATCAGTGCTCTGAATTCTTTGGCACTACCATACTACTTAATAAAGATTTACAAGGACAAGGTCACAAGATGGTGGCCAAGACTAGCTCGATGACCACCCGCCCGGTGGTTGAACGACATGGTGGACGTACGAGTAGCTGGTAATCTGTGGAAGAGGCTTGCAAGGGACCGAAAAAAGTGGCGTGATAAAGAGGAGGCCTATATCCAGCAGTTGGTATTATTGGGCGAAATGATGATTATGATTACTTTGCAATGGACTTCATTGTCAAAATAATAGGGTTTGTTTCTTCGAGTCCAAATGATGTCACTTAGAAAAGAGTTCGACTTTTATTGGCGCGATGTATCGGTTCATGTTTTGAGGAGTGGATTTCCTGTATTGTCTTCTCAAAATAAGTTATTCTCATATGTAGTTAATCGCAAATATAATCGTGATCCTAATAATACAAATACGAAAGTGAGTTTATTTGTTTGTGTATTACGTTTTCACGCTCAAGCCTAGCCACGGCCAAAAGCTAGTAAATTAGACTGATTAGTTTAATGACAAAATTGCTTGAATAAACCTTTCTTAAACTCCAAAACAATGTAATTGTTAAGAATAATAATTATAGTAAAAAATACGAAAAAAATATTATAAGCCATTTCTGTGTTTGGTTGAATAAGGTACATTGTGAATTTAAAAAAAAATACGCGTCAAAGAGATCCATAATGAGTGAAACTCTTTCTTCCAAGCAATGAGTGAGAAAACGTAATGGTGGCTTATATGAATGGTGGTAGGAATAAAAAATCCAGTACAACAAAAAACTCGTGACAAAGCTACTGATCTCTTCACTCATTCCATTTTATTACACTCAACGGATTGTATTAATCAATTTTTATCGACAACTTTGTTGCTTTCTTCTTTGTTTCCTCAGAGATTTTATTTCACTTGGCTTCCTAACAAAAGTGGACCATGAAAATGATCTCTGATTTTGTGTAGAGATAATACATATTACCATCGCCTTTGTGATTGATCTGAATAAAGTCCTTCGATGGCTTCGTGGAAAAGGCTTTTGTTATTTATCTTTGTAGCGTACTTCTACTCAATATTAAAGGATATGGTAGGTTATTGACAACTCCCTACTATACGTATGATTAAGAACATAAATATTCAATTAATTATGTAACAAATTTTACATTATGAAGGTTTATTCGACATAGCTCAGACTCAGCTGAAGTGGCAGTGGGCTGGCCTTATCTGCCGAAGAATCGTTAAACATTGGTGTAACCGAGTTCATGAATGGAGACTGCGGCTCGACAAACGTAATGTAGCACGCCCTACGGCCAAGTGGAGTTACAAACCGTGAAAGGTTGCTTAAAGAAGCTGGATGCGTCGAGCTGAGGTCAGGGCGCAATGGCGCTTATAGGGGATGCCTATGTCCAGCAGTGGACTGCTATAGGCTGATGATGATGATGAAGAGAGGCTAATTCAAATATAAATATATTCAAAGATAACCGACCACGCGTACGGTAGTTAGTGTCAAGTGCCGTTTCATTCAAACGACATTTCAGATAAGCCGAATCCGCAATTCGACTTCCATTCTTGTCAAAACATTTCACCACCGACAGCGGTAGTGATTATCGCTAATATCTGAATAGGACATAAATTATGTAGTGTGTAGTATGTCTGACCAATGACCATATTTTATTTTTATGGTTCCTGAAGATGGAACAAGCACATGGCCCATCTGATGTTAAGTGGTAACTATTACAAAGCATTGCAACATAGATCACGTTTTTTGCAACGTACCCCACGATGAAGTGCCCTGCGTCCATCTTGAGGCAAGAAGGTGATAAGCCTCATGTGCTTTAATTTTACCACCTCCCCCCCCTTCAAGCTGAAACACCGCAAAGCTGCTTCATGGCAGAAATAGGCATGGTGGTAATACTTCCCCGGACAAGCCCTTCACAAAGAACACTACTACCTAAAAAAGAGAGTTAATAGGCATCTTCTGGGAAAGCTCGCCCCATCGTCGAACTCATCCTTGCCTATGCAAGCGTCGAGGTCAAGAGCTGGCCCATATTAAATAAAAAATAATAATAAACCTAGCTACCTACTAAACTTCTAGCAAAATAAATGATTCGGTATAGTTATGATTATGTAAGTTGGTGATCGCATTGCTGGTGTTAAACAGGTGGTATACTGCTGCCCAGGCTCTTATGCTCCTTGTTGCTTCATAAGCAAACGTTGTTACCTCTTAGGTTATCCACGTTAGGAAGTATAGCAAGCGGCACGTGAGTCTAGCGGTGAACGAAACTTCTGCGCATGGGTCTCTCGCTCTCTCTTGCCTCTAGCTCCTAGTAGGAGAGTTATTTGTGGAGGGCTCGTCCGAGGGAAGTACTGCCACCATGCCTATTTCTGTCGTAAAGCAGTTGTGCTGTGTTTCGATTTGAAGGGTGTGGGTGCCGGTGAAATTACAGGCACAAGAGGCTTATCATCATCATGCCTCAAGTTGATGGACGCAGGGCGTTGCATCGTAGAGCACGTTCCAAAAAACGTGATCTATGTTGCAATGCTTTGTGATAGGTAAAGGTTACCATTCAACATCTGGTGGGCCATGTGCGTATTCCATCATCAAGTATTATAATAAAAAAATTAAAAAAACCTATATTGTTTGGCAATGAGACCATAAACTATGAACGTTTTCGAATTGAGCAACTCGAACGGGGAACAGGAATATGATTACACTAATACATTATAAATAACGAAGATCGTGCACATTTTGAGACCAAGAGCCGGCTGAAACTCAGTAAGGGCCTTTTTATTGTCAGGCATGTTTGCGCCCGCGTGCTGGTCAGGCACGCATCCGTGCAAGCCACCCGCCCGTGTGCCGCGTGAATTTGGCGCGCATGACAGTAAAAACATATATTATGATACGATAGCTTCTGGGTGCCTGGCCCGCATGACAATGAAAAGGGACTTTTAACCCGTCTGCGAGACTAATGTGCGTGATCTTCGTTATTGACGACCTCTTTGGCGCAGTGGACGAAGGCTACTGAACGGATTTGCATGAAACTTGGAATATACATAGTTTGTGACCTGGATTAACACATAAGCTACGACTTTTGTGGCGCAGTGGGCGAAGGCTCGCCTGAGACGCAGAAGGTTGCGGGTTCGATTCCCGCCGCGGGACAAATGTTTGCATGTTCTGCAGAGATTTGTCTCGTGTCAGGGTGTTTTCTATGTATGATATGTATGTATTTATATAAAATATATTATTGTACGTAATCAATCATTGTGGTTCCCATAAGACAAGCTCTGCTTAGTTTGGGGCTACATGATGCTGTGTGATAGTCCAGCATTATTTATTTATTTATTTATTTGTAATGTCTCAGTGTACTCATATTTCTGTTAGAGTTGCTCAATTCGAAAACGTTCATAGTTTACAAGCTCATTTTCAAAGTGCTTTCATTCGTTATTTATCTAACAGTTTCTATTTTAAACCATCTATCTATCTATCTATCCACGTCTTATTAAAGAATTCTAGTGACTGTTGCATATTGTTTTAAGATATAGGTCTGACATGTTTCTCATGGAGAACCTCTTTTCCAGGCGAGCACCCAGCAGCAATGCAGCAAGGCTGCGCAAAGTCGAACCTCGATAGAACAGCAGCAATAGTCTGCTGCCTCATCATCCTGTGCTTACTGAGGAATCCTGACTTTGACCTTCAATTTGGTACCTGAAATGTCCTTACATATTAATCTTTGTAATTTTAAGTCGGTTGCTAGAATTTTACCACCTACCATTATACAGCAAGATATTATGTTACTTGTAACATAAATTAAATTAAAATATCACATAGAAGTACCCTGTTTTTACCATAAAATTAAAGTATTTTTTTCAATTTTCCAATAATATCTGTTAACACACGAAAAATTGCTGCAGCTTTCTACATTTATTATGATCAACAATTTACGTTATTTACAAATGAAATTAAAATAACAACATTACCTACTAATATTGTTAAGGTGAAAGTTTGTAAAAAAAGAATGAGATTGAAAAAAATAGTTGGTTTAGTGAAATTAATGAAGAATTAAGGACCTTGAAATGTTTGATCCTCCTCCATGCCAAAACTACTGAACTAATTGAGCTGAACTTTGCACGTAATGTGTGTTCTAGACCAAGAATAACACACAGACTACTTTTTTTAGATTATCATGCGAGCCAAGCCCCAGGCTTTGTTTCCTTCCAGGCTTGTTTTCGAATAAATGACCAGTGAATGATAAGGAAATAATGAGCAAACCGCAAACCCGAGTCGCAAAGTATTTTGATAAATCGCGCAACTTAGTCGCCCCGTGTGAAGGTGGCCTAAAATAGACACAAAGCTAGTTTGTGATTCGCTAGAAAATAAATTAAAATAGTTTGTAATTAATTAAGGTAATGTAGATAAAAATTATAATTATTTTAATTATGTACCTATTTGTTATCATATTTTTTCCGAATTATATAAACGCATAGTTATTAACATGTAAATATAACAGTTTAAGAAAATAATTAATAAAGATTTATGTCATTTAATAATACAAGAAAATAATAACTATCGATTTGTATAAGTTTCTATCATTTTGATTTAAAACTGATTTAAATAATTTTATTATACAATTTAATATCTTAAATGAACATAGTGAATCAAAAATTTTGTGAAATAACTATCAATAAAGAATTTAATAAAACAATACCAAGTTTTTCTGTTTCCATAAAACACACCCTAAAAACCATTTGTCCTAAATAACTAATGGTTTTAGCGTTACAAATTATTCATGGGTATGAAGTCATCAATCCTTAATTAAAAGAAGGCGCACCTTATAAGGGTGGGGTTTAAGGGGTATCAACCTCAATCTTTGGAAACCAAGCCAAGCTCTCCTGCCTTGGTATATTCTGCTATCCACTATCCAGTAAGCGTGCCCTACAAATAAATAAATAAATAATCCTGGACGTTATCACACAGCATCATGTAGCCCCAAACTAAGCAGAGCTTGTATTATGGGAACCACATGATTGATATACTACAAAGATACATTTTTTTTTGTAAATACATACATATCATACATAGAAAACACCCAGACCCGAGACAAATATCTACAGAACATGCAAACATTTGTCCCGTAGCGGGAATCGAACCCGCAACCTTCTGCGTCACAGGCGGACCTTCGCCCACTGCGCCACAGAGTTCGTCATAATAAGCGTACTTACTTTTTTTTTCTTCGTATGAGCTGGTGGCCAACTCTAGTGTGGGAGTTTTTAGGCCGCCCGAAGGCCTAAAAACTCTCCACACTAGAAAGTTAGAAGCTTAACGACTGAAAAAGCTGAGATCAACATCTTAACGTGCCTTCGAAGCACAGATGCTCTCAGATCTAACACAAAACGGTCACACTAGTAATGACTGCACGGAATGTTGCTTAACCAAGATAGAAAAACGAAGTAAGTCGCGCCATGAGCGCTTCAGAGCCCAACTAATGCTGACTGAAAAAAATAACTTCATCCCCCATCTCGGAAAGAATATTTTTGCTCTTCGATATCTGAGTGCAAAAGCCATTTTTATCCGCTAGAGGACAAAGTAAAATAGAATTTAGAACATCGTATGCACTAACCCTTACTTATGAACGCTACTTAAAGTTAATCAATGCTCAAAGTTAGTCCTGTCACTGTTTCCCATTATCTAACGGTAAGAGATAGCATTAGTTTAAGCATCGTTTATCTTTTTAAAGATGTTCATAAGTAAGGCCATTAGTTTGTGAATTCAAAACATCATTATACCAATTTAGTTTTACCTCCATGGTGCCGAATTTATCATACTACTTTTTTAATTTGATAAAACCTCAGACTCAAAACCTTCTTGGTGTAATTTATTTTATTTTTTTACTCTAAATATTAAACTAATGTTAATCTTTTTTTAAATTTAGTAATTTCCTCGCTGAGGTGGGATGAAAAGTTACGTGTTGCACTCGAATGCAAAAATTTTTCAATTTGTGCTTTTTTGATTCCCTCGCTAACGCTCAGGATTCTAATTTTTAAATCACTCGCTTGCTTGGTCATCAGAATTGCACGCGGTTAAAAAGCAACTTTGCACTCTTGTATAACAAATAATAACAATAACTATTATTCTATCTAAGTCGTAATAAGCTCTTTCGTCCATCCGCTTCCATGTTCGCCCAAGCTCGGAAATTAAATATTAAGTAAAACTCATTACTATTCATCAAAATTGTTTTACGAAATGGTTTATGCGGAAGTTAAGTACGGATTCATTAACAAAGGCAATAAAATAAGTAAAAAAGTTTTGCATAAGCTCGCTCTACGTTCCAGGTTGAATTTTCAGGATGCAATTTTGAATTTCTTCTTGTGATGTTTATCGTGAAAATGTGAATAAAAATATAGATACTACAGACATTGTAAAGCTCCTTCATAATCTGCGGGATTATTGGCTAACTCTGTTGCAAACAGAAAAGATTGACACCGATATTTTTTTTAAAAACAGTGATAGTTTGTCACTTGACGTTCATTGAATTTCGACGGCTAAAATGTCAAAGTTCGTAAAAACAGGATCAGGTCCATCATTTTTGTTTGTAACAATGAGTCAATCACCCCGCTGATTTACCAGTATACAATATTATATACAAAATGACATTACAATTCCTAGTTACTAAGTACTTAATAGCAAATAGGGATTGAATATATAGTTACATAAAGCCGTGGTTATAGTTACTGTTAGAAGTTAAAAGTAGGTAATACAACTAAAAAGGAGAATGCCGAGAACCCGTACCAATTGCGTCAAAACCGAACGTATCCCATAAAATTTATTATATTTTATAAATGACACTAACATTTTCTTTAGTTTTACACATCGACGGGATTAATAATCAAGTAAAAAAAATATTTTGTTGATTTGGTTTCCGCCGCACGCCGCCATTAGACTGCAACAACCAATGATATATACGTTACTATGGAAATAAACATTGATGTAAAGGGTTTTGCTATGGAAATAACCCTCATTTTTTTATTATTTTGACAGTAGAATCGACTAAAAACTTATGGGATATTTTTTTGATACGCACTTTAGTCTTGGTACCGAGCGCCATACATCAGACGGCATTCTCCTTTATTAATTTTATACTGTTAGCCAATCAAGAATAATTCAATAATAGAGGGGATATATTTTTTACTAAATATAATAAATAATAAACATACAGACCATCTCACACACGGTCAACTGATATCAAACTAGGCAGACCCTGTACCCCTTGTACGAGTTGCACAATTCGAAAACTTTCTTGGTTTACCATATCGAGCTCAATTTTAATGTACGTTTTTTGGAAATTAGGCAACTCATTATAAGTAGAAACTGATCGATCAACGTAGGTAATTTAATCTTCTTGCAGATTGCAATAATTATCACTTAAGACGGTGAGATAATTAACGACAAAAGGTGCTTCAAAATTCAGCTCGATGTGGTATACTATAAAAGTTTTCGAATCGTGCAACTCGTACTAGGCCCTCGGTACTATGGGTACCAGAGACTGATAAACAGACATAGGTACTTATAAAACACCCAGACACAGAACAAACCTCATGTTCATCACACAAATGTTGGTCCTGGGCGGGAATCGAACTCACGACGTGCAGCTCAGAAGGCAGTGGTACTACCAACTGAGCTATGAGACCAGTCTGCCTGACTTCTACTGACTAGAATTACTGATTACTAATTCAACATTTTTGAGACTTCTTTTTTAATTTGCATTATAACATAACATTCTGAACCTATTTCTAAAACAGCTAATTATAATTAACCTTTTCGAACCACTAAATCAATTATTATATCTAATAATAAATTTTATAGATTTATTACAGAAAGATACAAAGGACAATGCCGTCTGAAATATGGCGCTAGGTAGGAACCAAGACTAAAGTAAGTGCGTCAAAACCAATCCAATAAATTTTTAGTCAATTCTTCTGAAAAAAATAAAAATGAAGGTTGTTGCCATAGTAATAGTACTGGTACTATGGAAACAATCAACAACCATAGTTGCCATAGTAACAATGGTTGTTGCAGTCTAATGGTGGCGTGCGGCGGAAACCAAATCAACAAAATATTTTTTTAATTGGATATTAATCCCGTCGGTCAGTGTGTACTAAAGAATACAACTAAAGAAAATGTTGATGTCATTTATAAAATGTAATAAATTTTATGGGATAAGTTTGGTTTAGACGCAATTGGTACGGGTTCTCGGCATTCTCATTTACACAGTTTACACCAAACCACTTAGTATCTTAAATGAAAACTATCACCAAAATATCTACATGGGAAACAATCACCAAAATATCTACATGGTTACATTCTTGGAGGAATTTATTAATTAAAAATTTATGCCCTTCTTCTTCGTATGAGCTAGTAACCAACTCTGGTTTCGGAGTTTTTAGGCACCCGAAGGCAAAGGAAAGCCGGGACCAACATTTTAACGTGCCTTCCGAAGAACGGAAGCCAGCGGAATTTGTGCCCAAAGAGTTGGTATGTTGTTTGCGTGAATCTAAAACATATATTGTCCACAAATCATAGACAAACAACATACCTAGTAGAATACATTAAACATCGATTTAATTCGTCCACAAACCACACACACCCTACCTACATCAAAATCGTTTGGGTAATCCTACAGAATTTACGTTACTGTTTAATCTTACCTTCTTAATTCTAGTTAATTCCCATCTCTAAACTAAGGTTCCCGGAAACCACCAGATCATCAATAAGTCCGTGAAATTGAAACAATTCTAATCCAATTGTGGGCAGGAGGCCTGGCTAATTGTAATTGCCGCCTCAACTCAAAGCAATAGGTAGAAACAATGTTCCATTAAAATAGCTAAATTATAGAAGAGACACTATTGGTTTGATAATGTCTTTCAATGTATAGATAGAACACAACAACATAATTCCTACTTTATAAAAATGCGAAAGTATGTGAACATGGATGTATGCATGAATGTTACTCTTTCACGCAAAAACTACAGAACGGATTTGCATGAAACTTTGAATATACATAGTTTGTGACCTGGATTAACACCTAAGCTACAACCTCTGTGGCGCAGTGGGCAGACGCAGAAGGTAGCGGGTTCGATTCCCGCCGCGGGACAAATGTTCTGCTGATATTTGTCTTGGGTCTGGGTGTTTTCTATGTATGATTTGTTGAAAAAAATATATTTATGTACTTTATTAATCTGCTTAGTTTGGGGCTACATGATGCAGTGTGATGATGTCCAGCAATTATTATATATTATCTATATAGTATTATAATTATTATGTATAGACAAATGTAATATTTAAAAGGTTAAATTTACCTTCGACGAATAAATTTATCTTTTTTCACTTTTGTTGTACCTTAAAACCTGGGGTGGTTTGTGTTAGTACTCACATTCACTTCGCAACTTCATAATGGTAGGTTTAACTAACGTAGTACCTAAGTATACAAGGTGAGTTCGAATTCGTATGCTATTACGAAATGAGGTGATTTGGTTCATACTGTGGGTTCATGATTGTCTACGTTGTGAGAACCTCAATTCAAAATACGTGATCTAAAACTTTTCTCCAAAAACCATAATCTGATATTTGTGTTGTGTGTGGCAGCCCTAAAATTAAGGCAGGGCTACAATTATCATCATGATTAAGATGGAGATAAAGTGAAACAAACTCATTTGTTCTAGGGCTGCCTCACTAGTTTTTGAGAAAAATTGTATGGCAGTTCTGCAATTAAAAACTACAGAACTCGAATGTTTTTCATCAAAAATGTTGTTGACCTTCGGAAGTCGATTTACCCTTTATTTTCTTTTTATATTTTTTGCCTAAATGGGATTGGGCGGTTCATGTCACCCGTTTGCACCCGGAGAGGTGGGCCAACATAGTGACTGGCCGGACACTCCCCCCACTGATGGCAAACGACACAGAGGCAGGCCAAAAAAACGCTGGCATGATGACCTGGACTTCTTCACCACTAATTGCCAAGAACTTGCTCATGACCGGCAAGAGTGGAGGGTGGCGAGGGAGGCCTTTGCTCAGCAGTGGAACAGTCTAGGCTCATAATAATAATATTTTTTACCACTTAGTTGAAAAGTTTAACATGTCATAGGAACAATATATCGTTTTCATGATTAAATTATTTGTAAATATTCCATGATATTTCTATATTGAATTTCAATATCACAGTTATTCAATTTTATTTAAATCGAGTCTATCTAATCCATTTGTTTGCCAATTACAGTACTGTCATGCACAAAATAAACTGTGGATCGTACGATAGGCGGTTCAATGCTCACAATTTGATTGAGAAGTAATTGATTTTATTTGTGCTCCACTGTACCTTATACTGAAAGGATTGGTGATCTTTGTGTGGGAGTTGTTGGCATAAAATTTAGAATACGGTCTATTGGGCATTTTTGGAATGCTAAGAAATTTTGTGGAGCTTTACCCCTTAGGTCACGTAAGTCAGAACTAACATTAAAAAAAAAATTGCTGTGCGTGTGTCTGGCAAAAGCTCGTAAGCGATTCGACCTATTTTAATAATGTGTTTTTTTGTTTGCCTTGATTCAGGGATGGAAATTAACACCGCCGACGGGCAGCAGCGTCGACAGTGCGAGAAGCTGTGCTTTGCGATCCCCAACCCGCATGTCCAGAGAGGGGATTATGGGCATATCCCTCTTTATTAGGGGAGGCCTATGTCCGACAATGGACTGTTATAGGCTGGTGTTGTAGTGGTAAATAATAAATAACTCAAATATAACGCATTTATTTAAATTAGAACGACAATTACAGTAAAAAGTCAATATTCCTTTGAAAAATTGACAAAACATAATTATTGTAATTCAGAAAATTATCTCCCTGATTTTAGTCTTGTTTTATGAAATACGCTATTAGACCAAATTATATCTTACTGTAAATTATTTTCCTGTTTCTCTTGTCAAAAACATTCATTAAATTCATAAAAGATTAAATTATATAAATTAACATGGATGACGTAGCAGCAATTTTATATTCAAAGCCAATTACGTAAATTCAAAATAGAAAATTATTAATGAGCTTACAGAATCAATTTATTATTGTGTTTCATAAGCCAGTGTCCATTTTGAATATAACTTGAAGTTATTTGGTGAAATAATTTTTATTCTGGTGATTTTTTTTAATGACTCGCACGCATCTTCGTTGAAATGTACTTGCTTACTTATCATTTGGTTATTTAGGTAGAAACTTGCTTACTCATTGTTATTTTTTTTAAACCAGGGTGTGTTAAATCATTTCAATTATCGTAAGTCTTTTAATATTGAAAACACATAAATTGATGTTCGCTGAAAAACGATTTGACCTATTTTAATAACTAAATGTATTTTCTTTCTTTCTTTCTTTCTTTCTTATTTGAAAAAATATGTGAATTATTTTTTCAAATAGGTCAAATCGTTTTTCAGTATAGCTATTACAAACTAACATACAAATACACACGTAAAATCCAATCATTCTTCTTCTGCCCGTGGCTGCTCATTCAGGTCACAAACTATGTACTTTCCAAGTTTCATCCAAATCCGTTCAGTCGTTACGGAGTTGAGCTAACAAATATACCAACACACGTTATACTTACAAACACAATATTAAAGTAATTGTGAAATTCAGTAATTGTATACTTAAATGTTATACATAGTTTAAACTCATAATCGTTCATAAGTTATTTTGACTGAGATAATGAGAGTTTTTTTTTTCAATAAATAGGGCATGTGACTATGCTGCCCCGGGGGGTCTACTACAATTCACCGAAGTACGAAATTTCGTGTTTCGTTTCGTGCGATTGGTCGTATTTCATACCATCAATACCAATATTGCAGTCGTATGTTTTATGAAATAGAGTAGGATGCGCAACGTGCGGACTGTTACATTACAAACTTCGTGCTGAAATTTCGGTTTTCGTTTGATTATGAGTACCAATCGCAAGAAACGAAACCCCTGTACTAGACCCCCTGGTTAGGTTAGCAATGAACATAAATCAACCTTAGCATAGCTAATTTATAAAGAGTTCTAGCTGTGCCTACGAGAGACTCAGCTAGAACACTATTACAATACCCTATTCTAACATCTTAGAACCTATCAGTGTACTTCTAACTCCGTCGTTGCGGACACATTCCATTAATATGTGGAAAAAATAAATATGTGTGTCCGTTGATAGGGCTGGGCTATCAACCACCTGCACGTGGTGCACCTAGCTAAACAACAAACGGGGCTCTGGTGGCCGGCTGCGGCATAGCACAGCCAACATCGGCACAGCTAAAACCCCTGACCACCGACGGGCAGCAGCGTCGGTGGTGCGAGATCCCCAACCCGCATGCCCAGCGTGGATATTATGGGCTTATCCCCCTTTATTAGGTAAGTACTATGTCCAGCTGAGGACTGATATAGGCTGAGGTGGTGTGTGGAAACATCTTCAACTCTGTCACATGAAACGCATTTGACTTCTTCATTAGGTGTAAAAACGGCAAGGAATGAGACCGGAACGAACTCTTAACGTTATGACTGTATTTCTTCTCAAAAGAATTTGAATCCACGGAGAACTTATGGGATGTGCTTGGATCGTTTTATACCATATTTCTGATTTCTCTGGTTCTCTCATCGAAGAATTACTAGCAAAGATAGTTAATTTATATACACGTGACGTATGAAGCTCTAGCTTTGGTGTTCTTAGCAGGGCTCTTATTCGCTATGACACAAAATATTCCTTGCCGATAACGTGTGACGTCATAACATGCTTCAAACACAAACGCGTGTCCAAAAAACGCCATGGTGTCACGTTAAGAAATTTGACACATTACGATTACACGCAGATTCCACGCAGATATCGTTACGAGACGCGTTATGTTTGCGTTTAGTCTACTTGGTCACTATTTGGATGGGTGACCTTAGTGGTATTTAGAACAGAGGTCTTTCGTGCTTCGGAAAGCACGTTAAGATATTGGTCCCGGCTTGTTCAGTTGTTAAGCCATGTGAGAGGCTTTCAGATGTCCTCAAAACTCACGACACCAGAATTGGCCTCAGGCTCATACAAAAATAGGAATAGAATAATAGTATTATAAGTATTTGATATTGGGGCTCTATATCCAATTTAATTAGAGTTTATTTTTGATTATTTTTCACGATATTTTAAATAAATTTGTGAATAAGAATTTTAATTTTGATATTTGAAAGATAAAATATTTGGTACAAATTCCGCCAACTCTCTCTGGCGAGTTTCATAAGAAACAACAGAAATTCGACAATGTTTCGCCTTCCCCATAAGGCATCATCAGGTAACAATAGACTCTCCGCCTTCGGCACTCCGCAGAACTCCACAGACGTGTTGCGGTTTCCTGATGATGCTTGGGGAAGGCTAACATTGTCGAATTTCTGTTGAGTTTTTTATGAAACTAGCCAGAGAGAGTTGGCGGAATTTTTACTAAATATTTTATCTATCAAATATAAAAATCAAAATTGTTAGTTACAAATTCATTTAAAATATCGTTGCAAAATAATAATGTGGGACGTAATCACACAGCATCATGTAGCCCCAAACTAAGCAGAGCTTGTATTATGGGAACCACATGATTGATATATTACATATATATTATTTTTTGTAAATACATACTTATCATACATAGAAAATACCCAGACCTGAGACAAATATTTAGAGACCTTCGCCCACTTCGCCACAGCCGTCAGAAAATAAAAAATAAAAAGAATACTCTTATTAAATTTAAAAATAAATAATCTACTTAAATATTTTATCTTTCAAATATCTTGTAATGGACTTCCGCAAAGTCTCGCCTGATTCAATACATTATTATAGTTTTGTTTATATGTATGTAATTATACTCTTCATTGTACACTCAATAGAGTAATTTGTAATTGTGCACTTTGATACCTATACCTAATATCTATATCATACCACATTTACAATGAATAAAATTATTTCAATGGTTTCAAAACTTCATACTAAGTCTTTTAGCAATGATGGCTGTCTGTCTGTCTGTAAATGATATGTTACATAGATAAAGAAGGCTTGAAATGACGTTATGTGAATCATGATGATGATAAAGACCCGAGAGGTTCAAACGAAATCTTTTGGTAATGCTGCCTGTCCGTCCGTCTGTCAAAATATAATGTAGAGATAGACGGCTTTAAACTAACGTTATGTGAATCTTTGACTCAAAGGACTGCTCTACTAAACCATCACAAGGTTTAAAGTACAAAAACTTAATATTTGACTACTAGTTTCCACCCGTGGCTTCACTCGCTTGATGACCAGGATGAAAAGTAGCCTATAGATAAGTTAATCAAGTTTGAACTTTATACCTTTTCCAAAGGAGAATGTCGAGAACCCGTACCAATTGCGTCAATACCAAATGTATCCTATAAAATCTATTATATTTTATGTATGACATTAACATTTTCTTTAGTTTTACACACGGGGATTAATGATCAAGTAAAAAAATATTTTGTTTATTTGGTTTTCGCCGCATGCTACCATTAGAATGCAACAACCATTGTTACTATGGCAACTATGGTTTTATTCTTACGATGGCAACAACCCTCATTTTTAATTATTTAGACAGTAGAATCGACTACAAACTTATTGGTTTGATTTTGACGCACTTGATTTAGTCTTGATACCGAGCGCCGTATATCAGACGGCAGTGTCCTTTCACCCAAATCCTTTCAGCCGTTATGGAGTGGAAAGGAAACCACAGAACAACAAGATAGATAAATTCTTTATTGTACACCAAAAAATAGTAAGTGGAAACAAAAATATAGGTACTAAAAAAACTTTTGCATTTATATTATTAGTGTGTTAAATCGGTAAAAAAGCGTTACATAAGATGAAATTCATCTTAAAAAATATATATTTTTGCATCGAAGTAAACTAAGTGTACTATCGAAGTAATGGTGGTGAATTGAAGGATTTCAAAAACATATTTTAGAATTCTTTTACAAAATGTAAAATGCAAATGAATCTGAATACTTACTCCATATTTTTTAAAACTCTCAATTTACAAGAAAGAACGTGAACATAATTTTAAGTTGAGACTTTGTAGGCAGAAAGAACACTTACTAGAGCAATCAAAGAATTTAAAATTCAAGAATCATAACTTAACAAATCAGCCAAATACAAATTTAGAGCTGGAATTTAAATGAGATCAGAATAAACATACCTAGTAGAAAAATATTTAATGAGCAAGCAAACTTATTTCACAAAATTTACTTTTTCAAATAGGAAAAAAAATAATTCTAAGTTGACTTGTGGTAAACAAGCTTTTGTATTAAATCGACGGGACAGGTCAGGATGCGATAGGCGAAGAGGTTAACGCTTTGAGTGCTGAAAACAAACTGGCGCACCTGCAGATCAGCTCGTAGTGTCATGTCTGAGGCCCGCTGTGAATGTGTTAAGTGCTAATCAAGCAGTAGCTTATCAATTGATATGGATATTTTTGTTTTTCAACGAAGTAGCGCACGAAACAATTCTTGTTTGTCAATTTTTTCAATTAACAAGACCTTCTTACTACAAAAGAAAAGATAAGCTGCGCCCTTAACTAAGTAAAATTTTACCCCATCCTATTTATAACGTATAGTAATCGTGTGGAAAACCAACAGTCATGTGCTACCAATACATAAAGCGTCGTATACTCTGGGGAGCCATTTATCCCGAAATGTTGCCCAGACATGTCCTGACATCGTCCGATACCGCACGTTCATATGCTGTCATGGCCGACTTCTCATGACGAATCCAATTATCCAAAGTATTATACACAAGTAATAGAAATTTAAAGAAAAGTCAAATCTTTTGTAGGATGAATAAAAATAAAAATGGGTTCAAATATGAAGGGGGGAAACAGCACCCAAGCCTTATTTCTTAGAAGTTCTGGAAATTAAACCACCAATCAAATAAAAACCAAGTGAAGAGAATTAATCCTTGAACACCAGGGAACGAACCATCTCATTTGTCCGTGGTACCTATAACTGTGAGACTGACATCCTACACACCAAATTGCAATGATAGGTGATCCAAACTAAACCTTCTAACTCATATTCTGGAAGGTATAATATTCAGAAGTTAGACTCTTAGACTTAATACAACTTGATTTTTTGTATTTTAAGTGTTTGCCCACACTTCAGGGAAAATCTACAACTTATTTTCTTGTAAAATCTGGTATCGGAAGTTTTTAGACCACCCGACCACCCAAGCAATAGTAATTTCATACATACAATAGACAAACCTATTTTCATGTGTATCCACAAAAATAAACAAGACCGGTAAAGTGCGAACTAACTCGCACACCGCTGGTGACGTCAATTACGTTCAATTCATACATTCAGTATTGTATTCTCGTGAATATCACGAGTAGTATAGTGAATTCCAGTGAGGGAAATATATAGTTTCTCTCACTCACACTCGATGTATGAAGAGGGGTAGGACTTTTTCTACCCCTCTTCATGCTTCGCTTTTTTATAGGTAGTTGCATCCACGTGGCTGACCACCATAATTTGAAACAGTTGGTGATGGAATTATCGAGTAGTTTTTTAACCGACTTCAAAACGGGAGGAGGTTCTCAATTCCGTTGTATTCTTGTTATTAGTCAGTTTTGATCGTAATTCAAAAAACTGTACGTCTTAAATAAAAAAAAAATACTGTTATAGAATAGGCAAATCAAGGCCCTTCAAGATAACACACTATTAACCGTGTAACTCTCCTTAAAGCTTGACCACCGTTTTTCTTACATTTATAAATTACAAATTATACTATAAATTACAAATTGGCCGATGGACATTGGCCTCCCGTAATAAGTCCACTGCTAGACAGCAGTGGACTGCTATAGGCTGATGATGATGTGTTAATCCAGGTCACATACTATGTATTTTCCAAGTTTCATCCAAATCCGTTCGGCCGTTTGTCCGTGGCTTCGCTCGTGTTACTGTAGTGTGTCAATAGTGTGTGTAGTGTGTTGTAGTGTGTCAATGCATCAAAAAATGCTATATTTTTATCCCTCGGGAAAAGTATTTTTTCTGTATGATTTGTCAATGCATCAAAAAATGCTATTCTTTTATCCCTCGGGAAAAGTATTTTTTCTGTATGAAAGGTACCGTATGTTCAAGTTTCATGATGATCGGTTGAATTGTTAAGGCGTCATAGTGTTAAAAACAAACAAACATACTATAATAATAGTGACGCAGTGGGCGAAGGTCCGCCTGAGACGAAGGTTGCAGGTTAGGATCCCGCTGCTGGACAAATGTTTGCATGTTCCGCAGGTATTTGTCTCGGGTCTGGGTGTTTTTATGTATGATATGTATGTATTTACAAAAAAATGTATTTCTGTACGTCAATATATTATGTCAATCATGTGGTTTCCATAATACAAGCTCTGGTTAGTTTGGGGCTACATGATGCTGTGTTACGTCCCGCATTATTTATTATTTATATATATTATATATTTTTACAAACCCACTTTCAAATTTATTATATTAGCTGGTATTAGTGTGACAAATCTATGGTATTTAGATTTAATATTGGTACTTTAAGTATTTTTATTACGAAGCGTGACTGTGACAATGTAAAAGGAAGCGGAAAAGGTAAGATAAATGTAGATACTCCATTTAAAGAGGTTCAAAAACGAGATTTATTTTACTTGCTTTTGGGTACCTTCTAATGATATATCAGACCCTATTTAGGGTTTACTTACATTCTACGAACTACCCAAACGTGCGACCACCGAATTTCTTTGGTAAAATAAATTGTACGGATCTTTGTCCCTCATAGTGTTTCAAGAAGATAATTGCATCACAAGAGAGAGCGGAGAGGCGGGTACAGACTGCTGTAACGTAACATGCAATGTAACATGGAAGGAGTATTTGAAATGAAATGAAAATTGAAATTAAATGAAATGAAAATTTATTTATTCAATTGGAACTTTAAAGTACAATTTGAATCGTCATTCTTTTAATCGACACCAATTCGCAACGCGACCAAACAGAGAAGAATTGGCAAGAATCTCTGTTTGTTTTATATTTTTTTTAAACTCATTGTTACAAGTTGTATTTTTAACTATTACATTGTTTTTGAGGTAGTTGGAGACAGTTTCATCCCATGCTTTTTTGTCATCTAAATAATCAGAAATTTTATAATAAGCTGTATCACAGAGATTAGGTTTAACAACATTTTTTAATTTATCCTATAAGTTTGGATACAGTTCGCGGCGTAATGCACACGTAGTATGCAGTATATGCACGGTTCGTGCGCGCAAGGCGTCCACACTATAGGAATTATGTTACATTTAATGATTTCATTACATTTAATGAATGACATTGCGACAATGAGTACAGCAAATTCTTTTATTGCATGTTACATTTCGTAAGGCGGTACCTGCCTTTAAATTATAACTACTAAATTACTAAGCTCTTCTTAAGCTTTCGCCATCAAAACGTAAAACACTAAAACGATTAAAACACGAACTCCATTTCTACCAATTAATTTAATCAAAAGAGCACTAATTAAAACAAATCGCCTTAATCAAGTGGGAAAGTAACTGCGATTCTGATCGAAAATTTATCGTCCAATAAACCTTTTAAGGCTCCACCGCACATTAATTTGAATGTAACGGAAACAAAATTATTACTCTGCATTAGTTATCGTACAGAAAATATTTTTAATTCTATCTCAAGTTCTATCACACACCTTATCTATTTATACATTATAATTCATTTGTTTTTTGTAGAAAATAACAAATCATTTCCTTCTAGGCAAGCATGCTCTATCTTAGACCACATCTTCACCTATTTCAGGTATCTAAGTGGTCAAGCGCTTGATGTATCAAAGCTATTTTTTTAGGCTAGACGACTGAAAAATTTTAATTAGTCCGTTAATTACATATCCAATGATAAAAAATATTGGACAAGTATTTTTCTTTTGTAAATAAAAAAAATAACAAAGATATAGTGCGTTAAAGTTCCGCGCGACGTCATGATATAGTACATTTTTTACCTAGGTGTGACGTCACGAGCCCCCACTCCTGAACCTACACGTTCTTTATCTCCGTCAATTTCTATTGATACGATAAATAAAAAATACGTGTCCAGTATTTTTTGTTGATATAACTGACGGACTAATTAGAATAATTATTTTTTGACCCAGTCGTCATGCTTATTCTTTTACAAACTTTAAGATTCCTACTGATTAAAGAGATTTTTACTTTTTTTTATATGAATTGTAGTTCTTAATCTCTCGAATCTTGATATTAGATTACATACAACCTCTACCAAGGATTGTCTTCAAGATAGCGAGAACCGCAAGATAAAACGCAAAGCAAGATGTCAATGAGAATACACATTTTTTTAATTGTTTCGCAGGTCACAATTTTATGGAAAGTGCCCTACAAGGCGACGACCTGTGTCTATCAAACAATACTGCTTCACGGCAGAAATAGGCATGGTGGTACTACATCCCCGTATGAGCTCTACACAGAGAACTCTACTACTTTTATTAGTATAAATTTAAGGCTGATTTTTCAAGTTATTTTAGTACCATCATAACGTACAACGAATTTAATTTACGTCGAAAAGTTTATCGTCGTGTGCTATAGCTAAACTACGGAAGTTCCTACCATTTTGTTCTTGGAAGCAATCGTAGGATTGTACCTGTTAATTGGTACGACTTAATAGAATTCTAACCAATCGGATCGCAAATGCTATGACGCGTTCTAAATTAGAATATCTGAAATTTTGTTTCTCATGTTTGAAATTCGAATCACCTGGTATTATACAACCTTAATTTCGACTTTCGAGATTTTCAAGTAATGAAGTTTAATTTGAGAAGGTTTAATATGACTGTTTTGGTTTGCACCATGAAATAATGTACCTAACTATCAGTAGAACTAGCGTACAAAAGAGTATCCGCTTTAAACAAAAACCTGTACATTGTTTTACACCTAAAGGAAACGTCCTTCAAGTTACACTAGACAAAACGAAACACCTATTTAGCCGGAAAAACTAAATTCATATTTTTGTTCAAATGAAGCAACTATGATAAAAACTCTTTGGTTTGCACTAACGCCAGCCGCTTTCTTCGACAAGTTACATCAAAAGTGTCACTTATGGTTAGTACTTGCACCTACAAGGTGGTAAAAGAAGAAATCTATGTTTTTTAAGAAGTCTGTGGTTTTAAGAAGCGCTTGTGGCGTGGTTTACCTCGGTGCTCTTAGCAGATCACCTTGGTTAAGCAACACTCCGCCCGGTCATTGCTTGGATGGGTGACCGTTTAGTGACATTTAGATTTGAGCGTTCCCGTGCTTCGGAAGGCACGTTAAGATGTTGGCCCCGGCTTTTCAGTCTTTAAGCCATGTCGGAGGCCTTTCGGCGGCTTAAAACTCCCATACCAGAGTTGTTCACTAGCTCATACGAAGAAGATGAACAAGATGGTAAAAGACATCATTTTCAAATGTTTTGACATCACATTATAAAGGGTTGAGTGTTAAAAACACAACTATTGTTCTGCAGCTTCACCATGGAATAACGCGGAGTGTCCGAGGCCAGCAGTCGTGTTAAAGCAATATGACGTAGGTACTGTGGCAATCCACACCACACCACACCAGGCTATATCAGTCCACAGCTGGACATAGGCCTCCCCTGAAAAAGGGGGATATGCCCATAATCCCCACGCTGGGCATGCGGGTCGGGGATCGTAGGGCACAGCTTTTTGCACCACCGACACAGCTGCCCGTCGATGACCAGGAGATTTACTTATGCCGATGTAACTGTGCTATGCCGGGAAGGACTTTCCTTTATGTGTAGTGAGCTTTTGGGGGGTAAGGGGGTGGGAAGGGTGGGGGAGGGGGTGAGGACCCTCCCCCTAAAAGGGTGAAGTGCGGAAACTCATAGTTTCCGAGAATAATTTAGTTTTTGAGGTTAAGTATGAAAAAAACGTAAACAATATACACCTAAACACACTATCGGGAGAGGGGGGGATGCGGTAGTGTTAGGAAAGGGGAACCTATGACCTATGATCACTCTAAAATCCCGTTTCAAATCATAAAAATGGATATTTGACTCCGGTATGGGCTCTCGCCAGAACTCTCACTCACACATTTTTTATATACACTCTAGGAGTAGAGACCACAAGACTAGGTGGCATGGGGGTGCTCTGTGTCGGTTCTGTGTTAGATTTCGAACCTAATTTACTCAAGTCGGGGTGTCCTAGAACCTACTTTTGTGAGAAGGATTTCCGGGTGGTTATAAAAAAAAAAACCTAATAACCTACTGTTTATCTGTATCATTTTTTACACGACAAATTCAATCAATCAAACAATCAACAAAAACCGGCGGGAAAACAAAAGATGTCATTGTCATTGTCAGATTACCAAAAAATACCGCAAAAACCTCGAGAAATGTCATTGTCATTGTCGGATTACCAAATAATTTGCAATCAATAGCAAACAATAACATCAAGTTTGACGAAATTACGTGGAAATTTGAATTTTCAAAAATTCATATCTCAAAAACTATTCGTTTCCGCACTACGCCATTTCAGATTTAGGCTTCCTAGGTGTAGCCCTACCTGTGACAAAAGTTTCAGCCGCCTAGCTCACTACACATAAAGGAAAGCTGAGCCCTATGCCGCAACCCCTATCTTCGGAACCCAAGCCAACCCCACGTGGGGATGAGTTGGCTATTTATAATGTACTTATTATGCCATTCATATTGTCTAATATCAAATTACCTACAAAATCTTAATTAAAATTGTTGTATGTGTGTGATTTTATTTGCAAATAAACATGATATCTAAATATCTATCTTTTAACTTTCGTAGGACGTTACTCATCTTTTCTTTTTCGTATTCTTTAATCCTTATCCTTTTAATGTTATTATCAGTGAGATTTTGTAATTTTACTTAGCAGAGTAAAACATAATAAATTACTGTTTGTAAAATACTTTATCAAGAAGTAAAATTAAAAAGACTCATATAACTTACTTAATGAACTAAATCCGATGTAAAATACCTGAAATACTTCTAGAATAAAAACCGCCTCATAATTCATATTTCTGTAATGTTTTAGCTAGATACGGCTAAGAACCGTGGCACCGGACCATTCGATATGCTTATAATAAAACTAGTGTGTCTATATTGATAATAATAACTGTCAAAATGATTATGCCAATCAAAATGAAATTATTAATAAATTATTTATTTACAACTATCGGTACAAGTTAACTATACCTATTTTTTATTATACCCAGAGAGTTTTAATAGGAGATTGCGTGCTTTGAACAAAAATAAATAAAACATAGGCTGATGATGATGATGATGGTGATGGTGATGATGATTATGATTATGATGATAATGAACAAAAATCTGTGCCTGATTTTTCTTTTAACAATACAATAGGCGCAAATTTTTGTTCAAAGTGTGCATTTCCTTGTACATTACGTACTATACCTACCGACAGTACCTACTGTACCTACTCACTTAAATGCTGAGCCTCACTTACATCTAATGTGAAGAAACAATGCGTTTCAAAGCTTCGTGTATTTTGTGCTAACTATCTCTGTGTGCAGCATGAACTATTGCGACGATAGCCGGTTAATAGGTAGACACATCTGCGTGTATCGTATAATTTTACAGAGCTTCGTCACGATACACACAGGTGCGGCCCAGCACTAAAAGCGTAAGTATGCTATCAAATTCTTGCATCTTGCAATTCGTATCTGAGCAAAAAATACAGCTACACTACAGGTACACATAGCATAATAAAATGCTTACAAACTGCGATACCTGAGGCTACGTTTAGTAAATCAGTTGCCCACTGAAACGTGTTTTTATAAGCTTTGACAGTTCGTCGTTTGACGTTCTCTGAATTTCGACAGATGTGATGTAAAAGTTTGCAAATAAAGGTCTGGTGCCGAACATTTCGGTGTGCAACTGTATTAGTGATGAGGCTTCTGGTTCAGAAGACACAAATCTCTAAAATAAAATAAATGTATAAAACCACGTTCCTGGGCCTACACAAAGTCTATGACAAAACATTATCTTTTAAGTAAATTGTAGAGAAGTATCAACGGTAGAGCTTAGACAAGTTGAAACTTTAGTTAAGTTAATTTACGGGCCTGTTTGCGTCTTCCAACCGCTCGTCGGCCTCAAAAATCTCGTTAAAACTTAACTTGAAAGTTATGAGGCATTTAAACAACTAGCTGCCACGGTTATCAGCCAATTTCACATCAACGCTGTGGCTAACTAAAAAACCAGCCGCACCGTCGGACTTCCGCGCCCAGGGTTCCGTACATAGTTGCAGGTATGTTTTTTTTCGGGATTTACCTAGCTAGTGCTAGTTACCAAATTTCATGATTGTAGGTCAACAAGAAGTATAGGTTTTGATTCCCCGGCGAGTATCAAATTATGCTGTATAAACGGCCCTATATGTTAATTGCTTATTACAACATGACTGATATGAGGTACTACATATTTTTGGTAATTTTTTACTAAATAATATTCATAGAAAACCACGAGACACAAGACAAATATTTACATATCACACAAACATTTATTTCGCGACGGGAATCGAACCCGCAACCATCTGCAACTCAGGCGGTTCTTCTCCCACTGCGCTGCAGAGGTGGACAATAGTATTCGATATTATTAGTCATTTTCAGAATGAAACTTTTCATCTAATTTATTTATTTATGAATAAATTAACAATAATATCGTATTATTCGGAACAATTATATGCTCGATACAGCATGACCAAGGCGATGTTATAAGTATACTTAAATAATTTTACGATACAAGAGTGGCTGACGGTTGTGTACCTAGCCGTATGGCTGATCCGTCGTTTGTTTCACGATAACGGCGTTGACGGCTGCCGGCGAACGGTGTTTTTCTTAACAACTCAATCTTGCTAAAGTTTCTTGCTTTTGAAGATGCTTCCGTCACTTTTTGAGCCTTTTGTGTGCAATTCCCTTTAGCTAAGTTATTTTGTGAATTGTGAAAACTTTTATATTTTTGAATTTAAGTACTTTCTTAAATCTGAGTGCGTCCGTGCTTCGGAAGGCTTGTTCCCAGCAGCTCCAAAAACATTGTTCTCATAATTATAAATTCCATACATTGATTCCCAACAGCTTGAAGAAATATTGAGTACAGTCGAACACAATATAGACACGTGGCGTGTTGGTAAGAAGATAGTATAATAAGATATCGACTTGGCTTTTTCATTAAGCCATGTCGGATGCCTTCAAGCGGCCTAAAAACTCCGACACCAGAGTTGGTCACTGGCTCATACGAAGAAGGAAGGAAATATAAGAGCGTCAAATAATACAATAAAAGAAGACAATGAGCATGGCTTTGACATAGCTATGCCCACGTTTCCTAAGATTTAGGATTTTCTCATGTATCGATCGCGTGATAATTCCTGGCTTGGCTATAATCGCTTTTTCTATTTATTTGTACGTTCAAAATTTGTTCTATTATTGTACTTAATTTGATTCATATCTAGATAACTATGATAGTACATTTTTTTTCTAAAGGTATAATTAAGTACAATAATAGAACAAATTTTTGACGTATAAATAAACAGCAAAAGCGATTGTGGCCGGGCCAGGAAGTATCACGCTATCGATCGTAGGTATCAGACACTGAGATTACACCATAGGTAACACATTATTAACCCTCAAATTTTAGTTGTCACCTCGAATTTGTCCTTGAGGATTCTCTGAGGAAAACGCAAGCAAGGTACTAGGAGTTGACAGGTCCTTGACTGAGGAAATATTTTGAGGTATCCTTGACTGTGGGGAATTTTATCAACTAAAACTACCAAAACAGCATTTTAAGGTGAGTCGAGGTGAGAAACTTAGACAACGATCAAAATATTTGGGCTCCAACCTCCATCTTTAGAATCGGCACGATTGCGGCATAGCGCAGCCTAATATCAGCACAGCCAAGTCCTATGCACGTCGACAGACAGCAGCGGTGGTGCGAGAAGCTGTGCACGCAGCTCAACTCGCATGCCCAGCATGGGTATTATGGGCATATCCGTCTTAAAGGGGAGGCTTATATCCAGCAGTGGACTGAAAAGGCTGGTTTTGTTGTTATTCTATGCAACATTTTTCCAGCAACGGGAATCGACTCCGCACATCTTGCGTCTCAGCCGGTTATGCCAGCTAGGTCGTCATTCGATTCAGTGCCTACAAAATGTTGCGTGTCCGTAACTACCTTGGTAAATTAAACAAATGATTGTTTTCGGTTCCGACAAACAAAACCAATTAAGTTGTCGTTGCTTTAGTTGATTCAACACTTTATTGGTTTTATGTGTACCTACTTCCATAATGAAACAAATAAATGAATATACTTTTTTCTGGTCAATACCCTATGAATCTGATTGTTAACTAAACAAAAGAGCATTTACAGCATGCGCATATTGGACTACAAACGTCAGCGATTAGACGCTACGACAAGCTGCGGGGGACAATTTCCATACATTTTGTTCAAAGCACACACGGCGACAATCGCAACAGCAAGATATGACAGACGCTCAGCAAGATATGAAAGCGTCGTGTTTGCGAGGTCTGTTAGTACATAATCCCAGAAGTAGTAAAATGATGTGATCAACAGCTTGACAATTTAAAAAAAACAGTTCTCCCATACATAGACCTCCCGAGGGGAGGGAAGGGAGATATAACCTTAATCCCCACGCTGGGCATGTGGGTTGGGGATCTGAGCCGGCGTTGGGGCGGTGGGGGGCTGAGCTGTAGCTGAGCCGGTATTTGGCTGTTCTATGCCGCAATCAGTCGGCCTCCAGAGCCACGTTTGTTGGTAAGCAGGCTGCGCCACAGGTAGTAGAGGTTAGCTTGGGCTCCGAAGATGGAGGTTGGAACCCCTTACCCTATAGTGTTGAGACCACGTGGTCTAATGACTGCTCTGTGGCGCAGTGGGCGAAGGTCTGCCTGAGACGCAGAAGGTTGCGGGTTCGATTCCCGCCGCGGTACGAATATTTGCATTATTTGCAGATATTTGTTTCAGGTCTGGGTGTTTTCTATGTATGTTATATACCTATGTATTTACAAAAAAAAAAATGTTGTAATATCAGTCGGTCATGTGGATCCCTTAATACAAGCTCTGCTTAGTTTGGGGCTACATGATGCTGTGTGATAATGTCCAACATAATTTATTTAATAATAAATACTAATTCACAGTTCTTTGGGCAAACAGAAAGTCCTCTGCTCAAGTTGATGATAATAAACACTTGAACTGAGCTATTCCACTGACATTAATAAACAAATACTTAACCGCGGCCTTTTCTAATAAAATTGTGGTTTAAGCCTAGGTCATAGTGTATGAGTGACGACGAGAGAAAACACAGTTTTTTTTATAATAAGTAATTCAAATTCAAAGATTTTATTTCAGCTTAACATAGATGGTTCACATGTTACAGCCATAGTTAAGACAAACAAAAAAAAAGGTTACAAAATTAAAAAACAAAAAACACTAAAGACATATTAAAAACACAATGAAAAGAGATAGGTATCGATGAACCATAATACCTCAATAATAGTAATAAGTAATCTGAAACTCAAACTGGTTGTAGTTGTAAGTGTAAAAGCCTGGGATTATTTTAGAGAAAATTTTACCTCCCTATGTTTCATGTAAAAGTATAGGTACCTATTGGAGGTACAATAAGTGAGATAGAAAGCCTTTATTATATTCTAACCTAGCCTTACTCAAGAACCGCTACGCTTAACGCTAAGATTTACACTCAGTTTGTAAAAGAAGAGGCTTCTCATATATTCGAAGCCTTATCAAAAACGTTATCAACGTAGATATTTGGTTACTTTGTACGAAACATAGCGAAAACGAAACATAGCAATGGTCCCCTCGACCATTGCTATGTTTCGTTTTCAAAAATCATCAACATGTTTTTTTTTCAAAATGGTCAATCAATACCTCAATAAAAGTCTTTCAAGACGGGCACTACCTTTAGCATTGAAAAATAGGATGAAAAAGAAGAAGAAGGCTGCTCGCTTGCAATCAAGTCTTTAGAAAGATGAAATTTAACTTCTTGTGGTCATCAATAAACCGCTTTGTTTGACGCGCAGCTTTACGCGCAGCTTTACGCTCAGCTTGACGCTCAGCTTGACGCTCAGCTTGACGCTCAGCTTGACGCTCAGCTTGACGCTCAGCTTGACGCTCAGTTCCTTAGAACCAAGACTTCTAATAAATCCGCAGCCTCAATATTTCCTCTTTAATTAAAACGTTATCAACATTTGCAGTCTTCATAATAAAGCAAAAAGCTAAATTGCTGAACTTGCGACGGCACTAAGCCTATTTAATTAGATTTATAGGACTTAGGAGGTATATTTGTTACTTTTATTTGTGTAACTGAGTAATGGGATGATATAACATGAAGCGAGAGTAATGTAACAAGACTAGTGAGCGCCCTGCGACTTCATCTGCGTAGAAATGTTTCCCCAAAAGAAGGGTGTTTTGGGGCTGAATTTTTTTCTTAGTCCTTCGGAGGAAGTCTTTTTTTAGTCATCATTATCATCCTCAGCTTATAGCAGTCCAGCAGCATTAACCTTCTGCCAGCAGTCTTTCGCAAATCGTCACTCCACCTGGAGGACTATGTTAATGATAACATAAAGACTAATTATTATCCGGGTACCACGGTAGCAAATCCATAGACAGAAGCTAGTACATAATAAGTAAATAGATTACATAGATAGGCGCTAAAAGTACGAAACGATCTCTTTTTCAAAGTCGGTATATTAGTAAAATAAACATGCTGAACACAATATTTTTTTGTGAGTTTTACCTTATTTCGACGTGTTCAAGAGTTTTTAATAAAGGTTGCGTAGGTCGTAAGTAGTTAAGTACTTAAGGCCACTTGATAAAATGCCTTTGATGGAAATATAACAATTACGGTGCTTGACTTTTTATTACAGTGTTGCCAGTGTGAATAAGGTAATTCTAATTTATTTTTCGTTTACACTTGCTTGAGACTTTTTATAAATTATCTGAATTGTGTTTATACAAGTATTTATTGTACTTTTGCCCGCGGCTTCACTCGCGTTGAAAGTTCTATTTCTATCCCTTAAAGGTACCCTATGTCCTTATCTGCACCCTTGACAACGTGTGCGACATTCTATGACATTCACAACTAGCCATTTAAGTTGAATCGTGGTAAACAAACTTTGTTATTGAATCGACTGCCCAGGTTTGTCTCGTGGGGGCAAAGAGGATAAAGCCTGATGATAAAGAACGCACTTATATGTTTTTCTTTTGTTATTATATAATTATTTTTGACTTTTTTGATTAGTTATTGTACTTCGATGTTTAATTTAATCTTGTTATAGCACTATTTTTTAATTAACTTTAAGTGTTTTAGATTGTATTCAAATATGATTATGTGATTGATTGTTGCTGAATAAATAAATGATGAAGACGGAACATCGCTACAGAAAAATTTCAACGGATATCCTTTTAGCAAACGATCTTCGACAGGCGAGGAGATGGCCGTATCGGATATCAGTCAGCTATATATCTTAAAGTATTTTTACTATGTAAGCATTCAGACGAGGCTGTTAGAAGCTGGATGCGTCTAGCTGAGGACAGGGCGCTATGGTGCTCATTGGGGGAGGCCTATGTCCAGCAGTGGATTGCTATAGTATAATAATATTGATGATGATCATTTTGTTCTTCAGCATTGAGTGAAAAGACTATTGAGTTTTCACTCAGCCGACACAGAAGCAGTACGTGAACTTTCAGGCAACTTTCAGGTTCCAGGCCCATGTAATGTAGTCATTAAAAAAATCCTTTGGACACAAAAATAAGGCTCATAAATGATAATGCGTTGTAATGATTAATGACAAGAGCTTTGCCCAACCTTTTCAGCGTTGCTGTTTTGACGCTAATTCGGATTTGCTCGCTCGTTCATTTTGATATCGTTGAATAATCCGTCAACAGGTGACGGTGAGCGGCAAATTGGTGACAGTTTCATCCGTCAATTGTAATTTAGAGAAACTTCCAACTAAAATGATAACTTTAGTTATTTATTTAATAATTTATATTTTTTTATTTAAAACAGTAACCAATTGATATCCGTAATTATCAATTAAACATGCATTCGTGATAAAAAGTAAGAAACACATATAACCTAGTACAGTAAGTAACAGAATCGATCAGCAAAATGTGTTTTAAAAATCACATTTATGAATAAAAGGAGAGCAATTATAAGCAAATAATGAAATTAGGATTCTAAGAAAGAGAGAGCTACCAAACTTCTAGCAAAGTTAAAAGCAGTTTAGAAAATCTCAAGTGTTAATAATCTATATTTGTGGCTGACTGCACTTTGGAATGGGCATATTTATAAACGTTAAACGTACAAACGTACTATTGTATTTTGTAAAAAATAGCCCGTAATTTCTTTTTACAACGTCGAAAATCAGAATCAGTTACCAGCATTTGAATAACGCACCAACATTATGACAGAAACATCGGATTGATGTCATGCACATTAGTTATGTCAGAGTCAGGCATTTTTTTCTGCAGAATAAGGTCCCTTGGAAAATTTTAGAATAGGTACGAAAAGTGTAACGATTACCTTATTTTCATAGACAATCCAATAAAAACCTTTTATAGGTAAGACATTTTTAAACATTACATAGAGCGCTATTCATTGTTTAGCTAAGCACTGATAAAACTGATTATTTAGCTGTTTTTATAAGTAAGCCTGTTAATGTTCACTGTAGTCAAAGATAATGGTGATTAAATAGAGGGTGATCACGTTCACGTCGTCATAATAATAAACTGAACTGAATTTAACTGAACTTAAAAAAATATGAAAATAAAATGGTAGACTTCAGACGTAGTTTTATTTGTTTTCTTTCGCAGTTAAACAAAAAAATTAATCCCTCGTCTAATTTATCTTATACTAGGTATTTAAACAAATACTTATTTTCTCTCGACTCTCTGAACTAACTAAGAAATACTACAGTCTGATCAAAACTTGAGAATGGTGCACGGAGCATGCATGCCGTATCGCATAACGGCCCTCCTTTGTGTCTTCAAGCCATTTCAAAGGTGGCGAAGTGACAGAGCAGCTTATCGTCAAAGGAAATGGTTCCTTTTGAGAACTTGCCTGGAATAAGAAATAGCCAAAATGGAGTGTTTCCTTTTGAGGCATCATTTGTACAAAAACACGTCAGAATTCTCGAATGTTTCGCGGGAATTGTGAAGATATCTAACAATCTCTCAAAAATACTGTGATTTTAAAAACTGAAAGACTTTTATTAATAGTTACAAGCTTCCTCTCGTGGCTACGATCACATGGAAATCTCATCCTTGCTTTAAAACTACTAGATTTAACGGATTGTTTATTAAATAAATTCAAAATATCACTTCGTTTCTTCTCCTTCTTCGTATATAAACTAGTGGTCAGCTCCGGTGTCGGAGTTTTTAGGCCGCCCAAAGGCTTTCGACATAGCATGATGACCTAAAATAGCACTTTAAAAATTGTTAGAACTTGTTAACTAACCGTCAATAATATCGCTCATTTTATAACCAAAATAAATCTTATCTATAAGCCTGTCTAGTCTCACTGCAGGGCAAAGGCCTCTCTTCCTTTTTTGCACAGTTTCCCGTCTTGAGAATCCGCTTTCCAGGATACAAAAAAAAGATCGTCGAGTCGCTCACGTCACCACCCTTTAAAATAAATAGGATTCATTTGATTTAATTTCATTAATTTAAATTAATTAGAGCGGTCGCAGACAACCACTTACACTAATCAATACAAAATTACACAATATAAATTAAAAATAGTAACAATACGAGTAGGACTTTTAAAAAAAAACCGACTTCAAATATATGACTACTTACTTCTTGCCCTAAATAATTTTGAAAATCGGTTCACAATTGACGGAGATATTGGTGATCATAGGGCGAAAATTACAAGTGAGGATGAGGTTTTTTGAGTTTTCCAGGAAAAGTACCAATCCCTCCGGAATAAAATGTATATGGGACCACCGGTGAAGTATATTCTTTAAAAAAAAAGAATTTTGAAATTCAGTTTACAATTGAAGGCGATATCGGTGAACATACATAAAAAAAGTCTAAGAAAATGGTTTCGACGAATTGAGAACCTCCTCCTTTTTGAAATATAAATTTTCTACTTTAATTTTATTATTAAACTTAAAACTTAAGATAAAATTATATAATACCTACTCATAAAAATCTACCCACCTAAAATCTAATGCATGAAAGCCTCGGTCTGCCTTCTACATATTGCCATGGCCTAAGGGGTCCACATGTGATACTACCACACAATACTGTGTTAACTCTGTTACCTTATAACCATGTGATGACAATAAATATATTGAGTATTGAGTATTGAAGTCTGTTAAAAATATAACAATTTGCATAATCATAATAATAAATAATATTCACTTATTAAACACACAAGTTTAAAATTAACATATACATATTTAAAACTCAGGCAAGCACAAAAAGTTTCTGACATCCGTCATCAAACACATCCCTGTCTGGGATAACATTAAAAAAACTTATTGCATTCACAATAACCAAAATCTAATATTCTGGATATATCTTAAACTTCTTATATATATTAAAAAGCTTATAAAATTATATCTCGGATTCTCAGGACATTGCATAACTACCAACACTTAAAAAACTTTTAAAGCAATTGGGAGGGTGTTAATAAAGCATTTTCACACCCTTATCGAAGTTTAAATCTGTTTTAGACGATAATTGACTATTAGCAAGTTTCCAGGCTTCCCTTCATTGATCTACCCCTTCGAAAATAGGTCGTGGAAGAGATGAGCTTATTATAATGATCAAAGTATTGGTACGTATATACTATACTAGCTCCACCCGCGGCTTCGCACACATGGTACCCAGATAAAAAGTAGCCTTGATGTTATTCCTGATCTAGAACTATATAATAAGTGCAAAATTTCAGCTCAATCAGTCGTATTAGGATTCTTAGAATTATTTTCATAAAATTTTGATACCCTGTATTACAAAAAACCTGAAACCCGTATTTCTTTATTTTGTCATGGATTTTCACCGGATAGAAGATTACATTAACTTATTGCTGCATATATTGAATAAATATTTTTTTAAATCTATACATATAAATTAAATAAAGTTTTCCAACCATCCATCTTTGTGACCCAAGTCAATCATATCGTGGAGCACGCTGCTGTTTAACAATCAGGCTCTGGCGGCTGACTGATTGCGGCATAGCGCAGCACAGGCACAGTTCAATCCCGACGGGCAGCAGCGTCGGTAGTGCGAGAAGCTGTGCCCTGAGATCCCCGGTGGATAGAATAGGCTAAAGTTGTTGTTGTTTTAGTTATAAATAAAAATCTATTGCCATATGTATGAAAAATCTTCACCTGAAAACGGCTCTACTAGCTGTTTTTTTGTTGTCTATACGCGTGGAGCATACTTTGCCGCGGGTTTTGCTCACGATGTTTCCCTTCTCTGTTTTAAGCGTGTGGCAAACGTAAAATGTATTTATCTGTCTGAGATGACCCACGACTTTTGGATCAAAGTTGTGGAAAATCCCACTAGGAATTTCACAGCGCTCTCACACCCAATAAA
The DNA here is from genome assembly GCA_951804965.1 of Horisme vitalbata. Classification (NCBI taxonomy): domain Eukaryota; kingdom Metazoa; phylum Arthropoda; class Insecta; order Lepidoptera; family Geometridae; genus Horisme; species Horisme vitalbata. Next base: position 5,225,450 of record OX638094.1, read on the forward strand.
AATGTTAACCATACCGTCTTTATTATGCGCACTTTGGCAAGTTCGCGCTATGTGAAAAAGATGCACTATTGACTTTTCACTCGGCAAAGAAAGTCATGCGAAGACGAAGGGCGTCTAAAAAAACGCAATTTTACTATTTTGAAAAACTCACGGAATTACTACTAATTAGTATTTACTAACGTGCAAACGTGTAACGTGTGCGCTTTGAACAAAAATCTGTGTCTAATTTATTATTTCAAAAAAAAGTGGCCCAAACCCCATTTTTCGGCATTTTTATTGAGAAAATCAGGTAGATTTTTGCTGAAAGCGCGCACTTCCCTATAAAAACTCCTTAAAGCTTCTATTTTAATAGAACAAAATTAATCTTGGTTGAAGTAAGCGCTAAAATTGAGATCATGGTCCAACCCGTGTCTTATAAATCAGCTTATATTTAGTAACATCTTAATAAGGAAGGTAGCGAGAGCCACTGACAAATGGTTTTTGTCCTTGTATTGATTTTCACCGAGGCTTGATAATTTGATTTTAAAGATATACCTATAATTAAACTGAGTGACTCACTGACTCACTGACAACACACAGAGTCGATAAGCATATTATTAGTTTTCATTGTATTTTACAAAGTTTTACAAAAAAATTAACAAAGTAAAATAAACTTTATGATTCAAAAATGGCGATGATTGTATTTTACAAAAAAATTAACAAAGTAAAATAAACTTTATGATTCAAAAATGGCGATGTTTGAGCCTCTGTTGGGGCCTCAGGCACCTCCGGCACCTCCGGTACCTCAGGCCCCTCAGGCACCTCAGGCACCTCAGGCACCTCAGGCACCTCAGGCACCTCCGGCACACTCCCGGTATCACAGGCACCTCAGGCACCTCAGGCACCTCAGGCACCTCAGGCACCTCAGGCACCTCAGGCACCTCCGGCCCCTCAGGCACCTCAGGCACCTCCGGTACTTCCGGCACCTCAGGCACCTCAGGCACCTCCGGCACCTCAGGCACCTCCGGCACCTCAGGCACCTCAGGCACCTCAGGCACCTCAGGCACCTCAGGCACCTCCGGCACCTCAGGGCCCACACTAAGTAATTAAAACTTGAGAGGTGTCAAGGGACGCCGCACGGCTTACAACTATAGCAAAAAGTGTCGTTACAACTTTTGGTCTTAATTTTTTCCGTCTAGCCCCGTTCGCAACGCGCGGTAAGGAACTTGGTTCCAAAAACATGATATGTTTTTGATTATCTTTAAATTTTGTATATTCAACATACCAAACAGATACATTGTACCAGGCCGATAAAGTATTTTAGTGATATTATAAACTTACTTCTTTCTTCTAGAATAATTATTACTTATTAATAAAGAAACTTTTAAATAAAACCATGTAAATTGGTAGTATGCCTATGCTGGACAGCAAAACAGTCTCAACAACATTATCGATGTCTAACCTAAAGATTTATATATAGGTATTGTGTCACCTACCACTTTAGTTTGATTTAGTTTGAGATGTTCCTTACTTTAAATAATAAGATTAGTATTAAGATTGTTTATTGTTTATTGCGTAAATATACATTTAGTTGCTTAGGTTTTAACACCTAAGCAACTAAATGTAAGTTTATATGCGTTTACAGTTTATTATTTATTTAAGTTACAAATTATATAAATAAACGAATACAGAAGTCAAAAGGTAATAATGTCCTAAAAGTTAGCAAGTAAAGTGTCAAATATAAGGAATGTCATGAATACAATTGAAGGTAATGTCAATATTCAACAATAGGTACGGCGATTGTTATTATGTCAAGGTGGTTATGGTTTTAGTATTGAAAAATTCGTCAACGGATTAATAACTTTTATTTATAAGGTATTCCTTTAGTTTGTTACGAAAGGGCAAGTCTTTGGTTTGGTCTTTAATGTAATTGGGAATTTTATTACAAATTTTTATTAATCGCGAGTACGGACTGTTGTCAAAAGTTTTGAGGGTTGTCGAGGGCAAAATTAACATGTCTTTGTTACGTCTATTCTAATAGCAATTATTTTCTAATGACTGATTTTAAAAAATGACAGATTTTTTACAAATAGGGTCATTTGCATCATATAAATACATGGTAAAGTTAGTATTTTTAATGTTTTAAAGTGCGGCCTAGGGCTTTGTCTTTGTCCCTAATATCCGTACAGGCTTTCTTTTGTTTTATAAAGTTATCGTTGAAATTAACACGATCTCGTTGTTAAATAAAGGCTATCGAAATTGAAGTTAATAGTTAAAAACAGTGGTTTTGTTTGTTTGTCGAAATGGCAGACTCAGCGTTTGTGCCTTAAAATTTTGCTTGTAGGGAAATGGAAGGGAATTAGTATGAGAGTTGGGTACGTACGTCGCCAAATAAATTAAAATCTATTTTATACATACAGGGTGGTGCTGTAATGGTGACATTAATTGAACACACAGGTAGTAGTACTACGTCAAAAATCATAAAAAATTAAATCCTAAAACTAAAGTCTATTTTTCAAAAAAACAATTTCTCAAGCAATCTTAATCACAAATAAGGTAAGAAAATTTGAATCATGCTGTGTACACAGAACCGTATTACTCCTGTGTGGCTATTTGAGGGCTATTTGCCGAGGGCTCTGTGAGGGCTATTTACCATTGCCAACGCCGCGTGCTTCTGATTAGAAGCGCGCGTATGGTACACGGCATAATTAAAATTTTCTTACTTTAATTGTGATATAAACATTTGAAAAAAAATATATTTGAAAAATTGACTGTAGTTTTATGATTTAATTTTTATGATTACAGATAACTAGCACTACCCGTGTGCTCATATAATGTCGCAAATACAGCACTACCCTGTATAGGGAGGCCTAAACACTGTAGTGGGTAAAGTCGGATGGCGGATGATGATGATGATGATGATGATTATGATGTACTATATAAATGTGTCTATCGTCGGAGAATATACTGCATATATAGCGACCATTGGTACACCTTATTATTTTTATCACAATAACTTAACCAATCCAGCTCATAAATGTATGAACAAAGCAGATTATTAAAAAAGTATTTTTACAGTTCTCATTTCAAACTACTTTGAGCAAACCACTCATAAAATGGTGAAAATTACTCCAACTTTTTAGTGTCAACAAATACTTAACTCGCCACAACATCGTTACTCTAAACTAGTTTCACTGAGTAAAACTAGTTAACTCGTTGTACTTGTTCCAGTACTAAAAAGTAATATTGTTTTATGTGGTCGTATTGTTCTTATACAGCACGTAAAATTCTAAGTGCTGAAATACTATTACGTGAAAGTATTGATATTTTTTTTGATAATTTTTGAGTTCAAATTGAAGTACCATAAACAATTTACAAAATATTAAAAAATACAGTAGTAAGCACAGTTATATCTTATGTATTATACCTACATGCTACTTATACGTAGCTAAGTAACCTTTTCTGAAATTATAGGTGTTGATTACAGTTAAATTCGAGTAGAGTGAATATTATCTACTACTTAATGGGTAGTTCTAGTCTTCCTCGCGCCTTGCCACCGTAGTAGTCATTGTAGTAAAAAAAATGGCTTTATTAAAACAGTTAACTAAGGAATAATAAGTAAAGGAATGAATGAATGAAAATTCTGTAATAAACACCTTATCTAACTTGTCCGTAGCGCCAAATAATACATAGGTTTTTGGCTGAAAATCATCGCTGAGCGTCCGTCGTTCAGCACATGCTGAGCCAACCCCTATTTCGGCACAGGGTGGCTATAAGGGGCTTATATATTAGGTACTTTTATAAATCTACCTTGGCCACCACCTCTGCTCATAGGTACTAAGCTTTTTTTTATATATACCTTTGTGATTTGTATTCCATAATGTAAACTATGTAGTACATTGTACAGTCCCTGCCTTCTTGTGTCGAAATAAATGTTTTTTCTTCTTCTTCTTATTTTTAAAAACAAAATACAGAAACTTAAAATAAATTAAAAGGTACTATGCCCCCCTGTATATTCCTGTATAAATAGGAATCTGAAAGAAACATTTCATTTTGCTTGTTCCTTGCTGAAAAAACGTTTTATGTTGATTCGGACCACCAATAAACTTGGATAGTTAACATAGAAGCTACACTCTTCCACAAACTTTTTCAAACTTACCCGGACCCCAAAATTATTTAACCAAGTTAATAAAGACGAAAATAGCAACGGCACTTGACCGGCAATCACGTAAATTGGGGTCTCTTAAATTTAACTTGAATCCCTTACCGCAATGGTTAGCGAGATGCACACGAGGCGGTTTTTTTCGCGCGGCAAGAGTTCTAAATACAAAACCTCCAAAGTAGGATTTAAAAGTTAGTACATCTTATTGTAATAAATTTTTCGGTTCAACTACTCAGCTCTACTTTACTCTACCTAACATGATTGAAACATCCAAATCTGAACAACAAAATTTTAGTAAAAAGACATTGTTCAACACAATATTTCTTTAAACAAAAATATTTTTTACCACATTTTTAAAAACCATTACCTTTCTAAAGAGATAGGTATAGTAAATTTAATTGACTAAATAATAAAAATGTTCTTATATGCAATACTATCCTGAATTAACGACACCCTACAAAAAACCGCACAGCCGAAACCACTCGTGTGAATCCCACAGTACCTAGTAAACGGCACAGAATAAAATGTAGTACAAACGACAGCGTCTTGCGATAAATAAATTGCCAGAGTACGGGACCCTTAGAAATTCAGAGTACGAACGTAAGGTCATCCAGTCGAACCACGATCGTAAAGAGTAGAGAGTAATTGTACAGATGTGAATGTCCTTGAATACTTTCAAAGATGGTTTTGTGCCTACATTTTTATTTATTACAGGCGATCACGCTATCTTTGCTTTACTTTTGTGTGTCTGTTACACACTGCAACACACGCATATGCTACGCGTGAAAACGTAGTGCCGGGTCCACTGCTACGTGTTTGTGTTTTTCCAAAAACGCATATTGCTCTAGTTTGTGATTACTTGAAGATCTAAGAGTCCTTAAAGAGTGCAAAATTTTGAAGGTGAGCTGCCAACACGTCAAAAAGTACAAAGGACTTGATGTCTTTAGTGTCAAATTGAATTAAACAAAGGTCTCAATGTGTTCGTGACAAATTTTCATTATATAACGCATATTTATAACCTATGTATTGACAAATTAGTTCTATCAGGACTTAAACATTTATTTATATATATTTTTTAATGCAGTTTATATAAAATAAATGTACAAATGGTGGACTTATTGCAAAAAAGCATTTTCTGCCAGTTAACCATGACAGATAAACATCATTTATAACGCGCACTGCTCAAATTTGGAATCAGCTGCCAGCGTCTGTTTTTACATGACTTACGACACTTTAAAAAGAGAGGTTATAGGTAGATACCACCTCGCTTCATCATCGACCTAATCCTTGCTCAAGGAAGCCTCAAGGTCAAGCTTGCCCATAATATAAAAATGGACAAAATGTCTACATCTTACAATGTCTGAACAACAATGAGGCTCGCATAAGACCTGGACGTACAGACTGGACCACTCAACTAATTGTACCAGTAACCCAAGGGGAAGAAGGCGAAGAAAATAAAAATAAAGAAGAAGATAAGGAATAAAATGAACAAAACAATATAATGAAGTTTTTTTTTTAAAAAAGAGAAACAAAATAAAAAAGAAGTAGGTAAGGAAGAAAAAGAAGAGGAATGAATATAAAGAAGTATTTCTTTAAAATAACAAAATACCACATAGATACCAGAGTGGTATAAAGCCCCATCTGCATACTGTTTTGACCTATTCTATGATAATAGTTGTCGGCAGTTAGTTAGATCGACTGAATCACAATTTGCAACACTATCCCGGATTTACGAGTGGTCTAATCTCTTAACCATTGGATGGACCTATTGAACTCGGCGAGGTTACTAATCTGAGTTGGCTAAAGTTATCAATGTTTTGAATCGCTTCCGGGAACTAAGGCCTTTGCCTGGTGCGTCGTGCTTAGATAAAGATAATATTTATTTCATTCAAATTATATAAGTAATATGCCTTGGTAACTTAAATTAGGCATGCTTATATTTTAATTTAAGTTATGTACCTAGATTAAGTAATGAACTATAACATGTTAAGTTCCTTACTTAATTTAGGTATTAATAATAAGTAATTACCTAGATAAGGATATTATTATTTTTATAAGAGTAGCATAGTTATTTAATGATAATAATAACTATGCTAATAAGGCGGCTCTCCTGGACTCGGCACGCATTGTGCGGAGGTTCCTCTCTCTGCAGCGCTAGCCACCGACCGTTTGAGCCCTGCCCCGCGGTCGATGGTCTACCGTTTTGATACATTTTTTACTATAATGTTTTTGATATTTATTTATGTACATAAGTAGTATTAAGTATAATAGTAAAAAATGTATTTTAGACGAGTTTACAATTAAATAAAGTGTCATAATAATTTATTATGGTAAAATAATCAAAACGTGGACACTCACAGTAGGGCTAGTCCACCAGTTTAAAGTCGCTCAGTTAGCTATAGAACGACCTATGCTTGGAGTTTCTCTGAAGGATAGTATCAGACAACAACGAGACTATCAGACATAGAACTAAAGTTGTCGACATAGCTCAGAGAATTAGTGCTTACTAATTCTCTTCTCTTTAATTTTAATTCTCTTTCTGAAGTGGCAGTTGGCTGGCTATATCTTCCGAAGAACCAATAACCGCAGGGTAAACGACTTCTTGACTGGAGACCGTGGCTCGGCAGTGTAGGATTGCCTCCAGCTAGGTGGAGTGACAATTTGCAAATGCCTGCTAATGAAGATCGATGCATTTAACTCAGGAAAGGGCGCAAAGGCGCTCATTAGGGGAAGCCTATGTCCAGAAGCAGACTGCTATAGGCCGATATGGTGATGATGATAATGATGATGGAAATAATCAGTTCACATAGAATTAAATTGTAAAGTCCACTTTTTTATACCTTATTGTAAGAGAACACCATTGTTTGAATGAGAATAAATGTCTATAAACCTATCTAAGCTAAAATATTACGAACATGCAAAAGGTATTTTAAGTATAAACAGAGCTTAAAGCAACAATATAGCATTGGATTCGTTGCTTCCGAGAATAATATTTTCAGCAAACATACGTTTCATATTCAAATAGGGTGACCTACTTCAGGCATAGAATAGGAAATGGATGTATTAAAATTAAAATACTTGCTCGGAAATTCTGTTAGGAATCATGTCGAATCGAGTACGAAATTTTCTGTAAACAAATAGACATATTCATACGATATCATTATTATAGAGACAAGGTAAGCAAATTTTGTGATAAGGGAACCATTACTGGTAACCTCATTCATGGTAGGTTTATTTTATTATAAAACAGTATAGACAAGACCCGAGGCAAATATTTGCAGATCTTTCGAATATTTGTCCCGCGCCGAGAACCCGCATCCTAAATTACAGTAGGTGAACCACTGCATCACATAGGTCGTTAAGAATTTACACTATTTGTTGAATATGGCTTGGAGTATTTTCATTCCAAAATCTATGTTCACATTCATACAATATTTCGATTTATATCAAAGACACTCGTATAGACGTATACTTTAAGCAGTTTATTAGTTAGTAAACAAAGTTATGAGTATATTTTGAGCCAAATATTTCTTCTGGTCTGGTCAACCTTACGGTTTTACTAATACGCGCTTGCTATAATAGCAGCGTAGCACGTAAATAGCACTCGCGTAGCACCCTCGTAACACTACCGGTAGCTCTCATAGGAGACTTCCTAGTACTGACTAGTAAAGCTAAGTGAGAAAGGGATTGCAGTATAATAAATAAAATACAGCCTTTTGACTCACTAGCTTTATGCATGAATAAATTAGGGGGGCGCCATTTGAAACAATTTTTTTATATTATCCAGTACTATTTACTTATTTATCGAAATATACCTACCACCATTTTCACTGGGACAGTTTTATTTTTCACATTTCTGGCACACATTCGTACATGGAAAGCTTTTGATTTAATTGTCCGGAAACGTGAAAAAGGCAATTTAAGAGGGATTGCGCGAAACGAACTCCCGAGCTAGGCTCCAAGGAAATTTATTGCGATCACAAATAATCTTTTCCTCCAGCTCTCAAAGAAACACAAAACATTAATTTTAAATTCTTAGGACAAGCACTTTTAGGCTTCAGGTCTTTTCTGTTATTCCCTGTTTCTCTTGTGCTGGTTAGCGGATACAAACGGTCCGTGGAAGTCCCGGACTCTTAACTTCTTGTTTGCTTTAACATAGATATGATCAAGACATAATGGTTTTTATTATCTTGTCACCACACCTTTCTAAAATGTTGCTAAAATATTATTGAAATAACGTCACATTTGATTTAGAACATTGTAACACCTTTCACATTCTGTTGTTGCCAAAGAACTATGACTTAAGCATAGAAGAACCCTTAAAATTCATACATGCTCTGAACATCAACTCAAACGGCTAATCTCTACTTTCATACGTCCTAAATCATCAGTTAGAAAGGGATACATACTTCTCTCAATGCGACTTCAAATGAGTTCAAGAAGAAAATTGTACCAGGGTGCTCGAAAAAAAGCAATGCTGTTTCATAGAAATGCCCTAGTACGAAGTCGCAGCAATCGCATTGAGATAAAGTATGCTTCCCTTTCTAGCAAATGATATATGGACATAAGAAAGTATTCGTTGACGTTCAGAGCAGAATTTGAAGACTTCGTCTATGTCCTTGGTTGTTGTCTGTGTGGCACACAGATAAAGAAGACAACTAGATAAAGCCTTAAAATTCATTATGCTCATTGTACCAGGGCATTTGTATGAACCTGCATAGAATTTTGTTCGAGCGCTCTGGTACAATTAACTTTTTGAAGTCGCATTGATATATGTATGCATCCCTTTCTAACTGGTGATATTGGACATAAGAAAGTATATATCAGCCGTATTGAATTTTAAAACTTTATCTAGTTGTCTTTCTATATGTGTGGTGGCAACAGGTGCGCAATGTCAACGTATGACATTTTACTCACATTTAGCCACCCATCGTATCGCGTGCGGAGAGATGATATGAGTATGTGTGAATAGATGGCACGACTATTACATCGTCCCGATACACTCGCTCGTGGAGGTGGCGCCTAAAGTTCTAAGAAAATAATACAATAAATAATTACACAGGTATATATAATAATGAATAACTTCTTTCATAACCACTTGTAATCAAAAACATCATTATGAATACGATCAGTCCCTTCCTCTGGAATTGGGCCTTCTGAAGCCTCCGTAACGCATAAATTGGGACGCTTATAGCCCCATTTGCCTGAACAAACTTGGCTTTTTCTACATCTGCGTTTAAGTTTTTTTTGTAATTTAGTGTCCGTTTATATTTGTGGTAAACAAAGACATTGGCATTTATGAAGTACTCATTGAAATTATAACCACAAAACACTAACAGAAGTCAAACTCATGTATGTACTTCACTTTTCATAACTACGCTCGGCGGTCACGCTAGGGTTGTCAACATTGGGGCTACTGAGGGGGCTACCCCAAACCCGCGATATAGCCCGCATAGCAGAAAACGTATTCTTCACTATTAAAACAAAACAATAAACATACTTTTACAATACAAAACGTCTACAAAACAAAAAAAATAAAATTTTACATTACACAATTTCCACTATCAAAAATCCCTAATAACTTCAAAACATATTACCCTATTTACACAATTTCTTTTGCCCTATCCGTTTTAAAAATGGCACTAAAAACAATACAATAACTAGACAAACAAATTATCATTATCGAAATACAAGCAAATACCTACATAGTACATACGTACTACCTCTCTGAAACTACTGGTGGCTTAATAAAACAACTTTTCACCGTTTAATGTTGAATTTATAAAACGTCCACTGAACAGTTAAAAAAACCTTATTTTTTGTTGCTCAAGTTTTCAAAGCAAGCGGGAGACACTCGCGCTTGCATTGGTCTGAACTGTTCCGAGATATCGAGTATGGGAGCGCTGTCTATGTGTGTGTTGCTCGAGCGCACTTTGTATGTAGATTGTCTTCTGTACCTTTCTTTATTTTTTGTTATAACTGACTGGTAATTTTATTTATGTAAGGGCATTTTCACTATCCTCAAGTAACGTCAAAGTAAGATAATTAAAATTAAGGACAGGGTGCAATGGCGCTGATTAGGGGAGGCCTATGTGACTGCTATCAGCTGATGATGATGATAATAGGGTGCTCGCTTAGAGAATTTTTACTTTAACCTGCAAATAACTTACTTTTACATTACTTGGAGTTGGTTTAATAGGTCCTTCGATGAATCTATCTTCGATCTTCAATTCTGGATCTAAAAGTTTTATGTTCAAGTTAAGTTACATTTAAAATGATGTGGTAGAACCCCATATTAGAGGTTGTAAGTACATCGCGCCTTTTATAGAAACTTCTAGACGATACGCGCGCCAACCCCATTTGCGAAGTTTCTTTCCTGTCTGCCCATTTTTAGAGTTCCACACCAGAAGGGCGCATAACGAGCCCTTTTCACTAAGCCTTAGCTTTCCGCTCATATGGATTGGACTGGACTCTGTCAATAATTGATTGTATCTCATTGAAATTTATGAGAATTCCTGTTGCCGGTATAAAAAAAAATATTTAAAAAGTACATTGTGTTGTCGTACAAGAGTAGAGTACGCGTTATGTAAAAAGAACGCTGGAAAAAGTGGGGGGGTGGGTGTTTGCTCACGGGTAAATACCGATGAAATCGCATAATGCGCAGCTTACCGCTAGCGTTCTTTTCACGTGAAGTGACCTCTACGATGGTACGAAACCCTTAGTGTTCGAGTCCGACTTGCACTTGACCGGTTCTTAAGTCCATAGTATACATATAAGTAAGACATAGCCCTCAGCTATTTATAATCATGGAAACTTTGGAAAGGTCATACTAAGCGTCATATTTTATTTATTGCGATTTTCATACAAGAATTCCATCAAAATTTTCAACTTCCGGTGAATTTTCCAAAAACTCGGCAGCTCACTCATTTATTATGTTAGTATGTGCTTTTGAGCATGGCTGTTTAATTAAGTTTTCTGTGTATTTTTTTTCAATGTATTTACAATAAAGAGAATACCTAAAACATAATTTATATCTAAATATCTATCTATATGAAGACCTCTGAGGCGCAGTGGGCGAAGGCCCGCCTGTGACGCAGAAGGTTGCGGGTTCGATTCCCGCCGCGGGACAAATGTTTGCATGTTCTGCAGATATTTGTCTCAGGTCTGGCTGTTTTCTATGTATAATGTGTATGTATTTACAAAAAAAAAGTCTTTGTAGTATATCAATCATGTGGTTCCCATAATACAAGCTCTGCTTAGTTTGGGGCTACATGATGCTGTGTGATAACGTCCAGGATTACTTATTTATTATTATTTATTATTTATTTATCTACTTGACAGAAAAAGTAAAATTTATTTCTCGATAATATGCTTTTTCGGCATTTCTCATCCATGAAATGCAATCCCAAAAACGATTCGTTTTTCTGACATAGCAAAAGCTACTAGATAAATAACCGACACAAATATCATGCAGCTTATATAAGAAAGTTTGCTTGTTTGTAACTCAATTCCCGTAACGGCTGAACCAATTACAGTAAATAAGTTCAAGTTTGAATTGCGGTGCAAATCGTTTGGTGCCGCGTTGGTCCAGTTGGCCAGTCTAGGCTTTATGCAACCCATGTTAATACACTTTCACAGTTAGAAGAAGAAGAAGAAAATGCATTTATTCTACCCACAATGCACACAAAATAAGTAGGTAATTATATAGATACAGAAGAGTTGGTTGGCTGTAATAGGTACAAAAGAACAAAAGAATTATAAAAAAACAAAAAGTTTGGTAATCCATTATTACCAAACTTTTTGTTTCACTAAATATTATTTCGTATTGCGTGGGGTTCAAATGACAGGCAACCTAGACAGGAATGGAACAGCGCTGGTTTTTAGTTACACTGTTCTTTCAGCCCAATAACTACTTTATTATGAAAGACAGTTTCTACCAGCACAAATGCTGAGCCAAGAGACCGATTTTGAGTTGTGAGGATGGGGAGATGTTTATTCCTGCTTCAGGCCAAAACTAATAAAAGGTTTGAGCTAAAATTGTACATGATAATTTCTAGAGCATTAATAAAATATACTTCTATTGCTACGGCTACCTCTTGTCCAGTAACCACGCGAGCAAAGCCGCGGGTGGTATTGACTTTTACGCAAACCCGTGAGCTGAAGTTAGTATACAAATGTTCAAAATTTCTGCAGGCACAGGGTTCCATTTGAGGCCCGCAGTTCCCGACTTCGACTTTGGCTGCAAATTACATAATTTATCATGTCGACTCTGTTTATGCTCGTTGAGTACCGTTTTTCCCTCTCGCTCTACGAAAAACGCTCAACTCAAATGTTGATCATGGAGGAAGAAAAGTAGGGATCTCCTTTAAAATAGTTAATGTACCATGATAGAGAAAAAAACTGGTGCATTATAAAGCAAATTGAATTGTAATCCCAACAATAATATTATAAAAATTGAGTTTTTAACCAACTTTTATCTGATTTTATGTATAATAATAAATAAATAATAAATAATGCGGGACGTTATCACACAGCATCATGTAGCCCCAAACTAAGCAGAGCTTATATTATGTGTTGTATATTGTATTATGTATCATGTATGCATGTATTACTTATAAATTTTTCAGAAGAAATCTCTTTACGAATGTTAAAACCGTATCAAAATGGTGGCATAGTTTAAAAGAACAAAGCGCTAAGAAGCGATAAAAATAGAGATAGAATAGAATATAATTTATTTAACACACACACATAATACAGATAAGTAGGCAGACAAAAGTACACAGCATCAAACATACACAGATACACAACACTTTTAGAAATAATTAGAAGAAGAAAAAGCAATACATAATATATATTACAAGTTCGATATACATAATTAAAAATTAAAAATTTATAGGTAGTAGGTATGGTAGGAATGTAGGTACCCTATTCACGTCACAAAAATTACTAGTTTAGATAGAAATAGAGATAGAATTAGGGATAGAAATAGAGATAAAAGTCTTTATTTTTATCTCTATTTCTATCCCATAGATAGAGTCAGCGCTATATGTATAGAAAAGATAATCCATACAGATGGTTAAGGAGCTGCTTCTTCGTTTTTTCTATATATATATATATATATATATATATATATATATATATATATATTTAAAATATTTGGGAAACATTTTACGTGAAAGCAAGTGCTTACAAAAATGTGCTTTCGTACAAAATACGCCGCCTCTATAGTAAATATATAATATATATATACATACTACCTCTATAGTTAGCCTCTATAGTGCCTCCAAGATTATGCCCATTGAGAAGAGGAAAAGTGGTGTTTCAATATGATTCGATAGCAAGAGGTACTTAGTCATGTTGGCAGCTTTCCCTTTTTATATTTCGCTCTATTTATTTAATGTTATTCGAGCGTGGCCTATATGGATGAAACTCTTTCGGATGAAGTTTTATCATGCGATGACGTTTGTCTTGCATGACATACAGACAAATATACAAAATGTTATGTTACTTACGTACTAACGACTCACTGACTGACGACTTAATACGTTGACTGCGGGTCCCAGGTGACGACGACTTGCAGAATTATTACTAAGAAAATAATTTTATTTCATCATAATTATCATCTTCATTATCAGCTGTTTTCAAACCTTGCATATGCTTGACATAGGCCAAGAATATGCATAATGTTCTTTTTATTATGTCACTCACATCAATGCTACCCTGTTACATCAGGAAGAAAATGTTAACTAGCCTGACCGGAATTCAGCGTCCGGCTAAGGTTTGGAAAACCGTGCTGGTCGGAATAAAAATTCGGCAGTCCGACTACGCAGTCTGACTGGTAGGACAAATCATTCCCAGAAGTCCGATAGTCGAACTACCAGTACTTTTACTTATAGTACACTGCTGGACATAGGCCTCCCCATACGAGCGCCATTGCGCTTTGTCCTCGACGCATTTAGCTTCTATCAGCCTTTCGCAGATCGTCACTCCACCTGGCCGGAGGGCATATACCGACAGTACGTTTTTACATATTAATATTTAATATTATAGATTTTATACATATAACCCTTTTACAAGCGCCCATTCAAACTACTTGGGACGCGACACCATTCTATCAGTTATTTATTCAAATAAACATCTTGAATGTTTATTTACGCGCGCACTCGAATGCTAACGTTCACACCATAACAATTATTCTCAATCCTGCTGAGCAAGGAATCTGCAAATTCTTACATTACACAGTCTTTCCACGCCCGGCTTTGAGTTACGTTATTTATTACACCACATGTAGGAATATATCAATTTATTGTAGACTAGCTTCCACCCGCGGATATTCTATCCCTCTATCTTTTTTCTGGATGAAAAGTAGCAAAAACTATGTCCTTTGACAAAAGCATGAGAAATTTTATGATAATCGGTTGAGAAGTTATGGCGTGAGAGCGTATAAAAAAACAATTATACTCTCTTTTGCATTTATATTATCAGTTAGGATAGTTGGAAGACTGGTTTCATTTGCTTTTTATCCCGTGGGCGCTTTCGGGAACGGCAATGTGCAAAATTGACCAATAGAATTGCGTTTACATGACTTGATTAGTTTTTTTAAGCGATTTAATTTGTTGATTAAGCATATTTCCACTCTACTGTACCCAAATGGAAATGTACCCTTTGAAAACGTAGTTTGTGCAATTTTATTTTAATACCCTGAAATCATTTAGGGGTGGAATTGAAAAAAATCCTTAGTGCAATGTATTATTAACGAAATCAGTAAAACAGATTGCCTATAATTAATTTTTAAACCAGTAGTTATTTCTTATGCGTCGGAGTCAGATAACCTCGTTCAAATGGCCGTCCGTACCTCGCTCTCTCGTAGTGCGTTCACTTAAAAAACAAAACTAACAAATCAAACAACAATTTTAGTTTTAGCTTTTGAATTAACGTACCGGGGGGTGTCTCCTTTTCTCTAGGACGGTTAATGTTGTGCAGCATGCGTTAATTGTCAAACAGTCAGCTACTAACAAAACAATTTTATATATTTCAAGTGAGCGCCCAGCGACTTCTGGGTAGAGATTTTTCTCTCAACCTAATCATGGGCGAAATTTCAGGATCCGTTCCTTTATCATTGTTTCCCTACATAATCATCATCATCATCAACAGCAAAAGTAGTCCACTGCTGGACATAGACCTCCCCCAATGAGCGCCAATTGCGCCTTGTCCTCAGCTCGACTCATCCAGCTTCTACCAGCAGCCTATCACAAATTGTCACTCTACCTGACCCGAGGCGTTATACAAACCGACGGTTGTCGGTTCTTCGACAGATATGACCAGCCCATTGCCACCCAAACCCACCAATGTTGTATGCAGTGAACCTGGTGACATTATTATCTACCACACATCACACCACATACCAGCCTATATCAGTCCACTGCTGGACATAGGCCTCTCCTAATAATGGGGGATATGCCCGTAATGCGGGTTGGGGATCGCAGGGCACAGCTCCTCCCACCACCGACGCTGCTGCCCGTCGGTGGCCAGGGAATTTAGCTGGGCCAATGTAGGCTGTGCTATGCCACAATCAGCCGTCTGTCAGAGCCCCGTTCGTTGTTTAGCAGGTTGCACTACGAGCAGGTGGGGTTTTATCAACCCAGTCCAAGTAAATAAATAAATAAATAATGCTGGACAGTATCATATAGCCCCAAACTGAGCGAACTTGTAATATAACATGACTTATATAATTTTTCTGTTGTAAATACGTACATGTTATTTATAGAAAACACCCAGACCCGAGACAAATTTTTGCAGATCACACAAACATTTGTATCGCGGCGGGAATCAAATCCGCAACTTTCTGCGTCTCAAGCAGGCCTCCGCTCACTACGCTACAGAGACAGTCAATGGAGTATGATGGAACTATGTGCGTAACAAAATAGGATCTACGTACACTTTTTTTAATGTATGTTTACATAAGATTTTTAATTTTTTTCACCAATCATTTCGTCCTAAGCGAAATAATAACACAAGAATATGCTATACCAACAAGTAGGAACTCACATTAGTTTTATGTCGTAATAACCCAATTGTGACGGTATTATAAACCCAGCCCCAGCGGGATCAATAAGGTGCAGTCTCTCAGGAAATTAAGGGTTATCTTGGAGGTTTGATACGAAAAGGACGCCTTAACGAGGGCAAACACTGTTATCAGATGTGGGGTTGTGGCAGTTTTGCTTTATTTGGAACGTAATAAAATCAAACTTGTTCACAATGGCAAACCATACAATTCTTTTACATCTCTCATGTTCGGTAAGTAGGTTCTTATTACCTCCAAATGGGGCTTGTAGGTGACTAATTAGCGCTTTAGGGTAATAATGTAGCAAGAAAAGCCCTTGGGCGGTAAGTAATTAAAAAAAACACTTCTTTCTTTCAAAAAGTTCGCATACATCTAACCATCATACTGGCAATAGACATCATGCATCTTCGTGTGAGTATAAATAGTCATCAATTTTAAATATCGAACGACGAAGCTAAATTTCGTTCTTGAAAAAAAAAATGTTTTATTCTTGTAATGCCGGTTTTTTTCTACTTACCTCACAATCGAGATGCAAAGCAGAATAGTAAGCTCGGGTGTAAGCACCAATTGCACCCTCGAACTATAAACTGCAATTGATGCCTTACAGCCCTTGGCTACTAATCTACTATTACGTTACAAAACGAGAACACTTACAGTTTTGCTAGTCCACCAGTGTAATGTCGCTCAGCGAGCTATGGAACGAGCTATGCTCAGAGTTTCTCTGAAGGATAGAATCCGCAACGAGACTATCCGCCATAGAACTAAAGTTGTCAACATAGCTCAGAGAATCAGCAAGCTGAAGTGGCAGTGGGATGGCCATATCTGCCGAAGAACCGATACGAGAGTAAACGAGTTCTTGAGTGGAGACGCGGCTTGTCAAACGTAGTGAAAGACGCCCTCCGGCCAGATGGAGTGACGATCTGTGAAAGGTTGCTGGTAGAACTGGATGCGTCGAGCTCAAGACATTAGGGGAGGTCTTTGTCCAGCTGTGGAATGTTATAGGCTGATGATGATGATGATGTTATTAAAAAACTCAGGCCTCTATATAGCATATATATAGCATCAAGTGGTTACTTTTACTCACTGACTGGGACACTGTAGTACTAGGGATATGATTAGATGGAGTAGGCTTGACCAGCACCTATGCCATCCTCTCAGCCTAGTGGACCTCACCCACAGAAAAGACATGGTCAATACGTGTGGAGGTGACTTAGATACGGGTTTGCTCGACTTTGTTACTTCACCGTTGAGTACGTAGTAATGAATTACAATAATTGATATTCAAGATTCAAATGTTTATTTGCTAAATTACTTTATTAGATATTTTAAATTACGTTTATTTTTATTTATTTACTTATGCTCTTTGTTTTATACTGTTAGCAGCCTGAATCATCCTACTACAGGGATAAAAACCACTTATTTTTCCCTTCCACCCCTATCAGTCTTCAGTCAAAAAGAAGGGAAGGTCTAGGTACATTTAAAACGCAATGGCGCTCATTAGTCGAGGCCTATGTCAAGCAGTGGATTATATATCAGTGGAGTATATATTAGTGGAGGCCTATGTCCAGCAAGCTGATTATAATTATGATATGATGATTACGTCGAATTTATAAATTTTGTGCATTCTACCCTTGGTTTTACAAGCTAATAGTAACCATGAATCACTGTATTCAATAACGATTAAACAGAATCAAAACGAAAAGATTTAAGTAAAAGTTTTGCTTTCAATACACAGCTACTGCTACATATTTTAATTTTATAAAATTTATAAATTCGCATAATTCTAATGAGATTAAATAAAGCTAGCATAGTCTATTCAGCTCATTACTAAGTCTAACAAATAGATTAAGTTCTAAAGTCAAACAAGAGAAGCGATGTGTAACGCTTTCGCGAAAAGTTCATGAAAAATATATTTGATGATAAAAACTTCACAGACGAAGACTAAATTCGTTTGTTAGACAATGCCCTTCAAATAACTTTTGAGAATGTTATTGTTATAATATTTCAATATCTCGTTGATATTAATAATTAGCTATTGCTTTCTTAGCTCGCGTTAGTGATAGCTCATCTATTCAGGAGTACTTTCAACAAACTGACTGAGAAAATTCTTTGATTTGTGGTCATGCCATTGAAAAGAGTGACCAAAGGTATAGTGTAATTATTAGGGAATTTTAGAAACTGTAAAAAACTCGAAAATAATGATTCTTTTACGGAACACAATTTATCATTTTCTGATCAGTAATGACGCCCCCCACCCACAGGTAATGGATTAACTACTCATTACGCCACACCCTGTATGCATAAGGACAGCCACTTCTCAGTTATGTGTGAATAGAACGAAAACGAGTGTTCCAAAGGTGTTCCAATGACAATTATAAATAGGACTGAATTTGATATATTATATTTTTTTCATTACAATTGTCCCTGTTCTGTAAATGATTGATAAATCAAAGCTGAGTGGACAAGAGCTATTCGTGCATGATAACGTCTAGATAGATTACCGAATTTACTAGGTATAGGTGCCTAGTAGTTGGTTATAAGTGTGCCACAAGTAAGAACTTTGATCTTCTTCTTTTTCTTCTTCGTATGAGATAGTGGCTAACAGCTCTAGTATCGGAGTTTTTAGGCCGCCTGAAAGTCTCCGACATAGCTTGTCGATTGATAAAGCCGGGATCAACATCACAACGTGCCTTTAAAAGTACGGAAGCGCTCGGATCTCAATTCCACAAAACGGTCACCCATCCAAGTACTAACCGGGTGAAGTGTTTAGCTAGATCTCCCTTGAGTTTTCTTGACATTTAATTTGGTGGTCCAGTTGGGCTGCTTGGGTTCTGCTATCTGAAAACCAACTACATATATTAAAAGTTATTACTTTGGTTGTATAAATCCAAACAATTATTTGTGCACACGACCCACAAATATTCGATCGGCTCGACCGATTTAGCTTTTTTGTTTGCTTCGCTTTGATTCAGGGTCGTTCCAGAAAAAAAAATAAGAAAAAACAGATAAAAGATTGGAAAATATGGGAACTAAAACTGTTTGATTCTTTATTGAATTTTTGTATAGCTCTAATTCTTTTTGACAGGATAATTTCTGCCTGGTCAGCTAGTTATTAAATTAAAAGACAAATGTCACTTTCGTTCTTTCACAATAATTAGGTAGGTATTATAACCAAAAACACGTTTAGTAAACAAGCACCTATTCAGCAATGCTTATCACTATCATAATGTGACGGGTAGTTTATTACCGGGAACGAACTGGGCCGGTTTATCAACCACTAGACTGTGATTTGGGACTCGCCCTGGGGACATAATTGTAGCTGTTTATACGAACTAGTGTACAGTCACGTGCAAAACAATAGCAACAGCCTTCCGCTCGCAGCAATAGCACCTATTTGGCTATAACGAGCAAAGCATCGAAAAAAATGAGATAGGAATAGGAGGAAGCGAGAGAGGAATAGGGACTGCACGGGCCCGATGTTGCCCGATCGAAATGTTAACTGTGTCCCCGTGCGGACCACACTGGGTTAATGTACAACACATCGAGTGCTGAAAACACAGATTCTACAGGAAGTCATCCCCCTACAGGATCTTAGCATCCGCTATAAAAGTTGATCATCTCACATCATTATATAGTCCCAAACTAAGCAGAGCTTGTAGTATGGGAACCACATGACTGATATAATAAATAAATAAATAATGCTGACCGTTATCACACAGCATCATGTAGCCCCAAACTAAGCAGAGCTTGTATTATGGGAACCACATGATTAATATACTACATATATAGTTTTTTTTTGTAAATACATACATATAATAAATAGAAACACCCAGACCCGAGACAAATATCTGCAGAACATGCGAACATTTGTCCCGCGGCGGGAATCGAACCCGCAACATATATGACTTATATTTATAATTATTTATAAAAACATATATATTTATACATAGAAAATGACCAGACCAGAGACAAATATTTTCCAGATCAATGGTTTGATTCGATTCTCATGGCACGAATAGAACCCGCAACCGTGTTAAATCAATCGCAATCTATTAGCAGACGCTTTCTATTTATTTATTTATTTATATAATAGGAACGCCAACAGCTTAAATATCAATACATTGTAGAGTTACACTGACAAAGTTTTCATTCTGATATATAAACCAATTACAGGCGGACACAGTTTCTAGTTTGATATATAACTAATAAGTTTACATGATCTTGCAGCTGACTGTGCAAGGCTTTATTTTTCAGGTTAAGAGCCTATTTAATTTAATCGTATGGCTTGATCAAGTTGTTCAATTTATAATGTAATTTTAAGTGGCTTTATCCATTGTTATCCATTATAGAGCCTATTTAGTAAGTTTGACTTGTGAAAAGCTTGTTACTTACGTGTCTTTTAGCTTGAATATGGGTAGGTACCTACCGTATCTTAGGTAGTTACAGATATTCCCTGAAGCAATTCCCACTTAAGACAAACATTCGTGTGTGGTGAACATGGTTGTTTCTTCTGGGTGTTTTATATGTATGTGTCTTTGATATATATTTTTGGGTAGAGACTCTGCCTTATTTCAGAGTGTTTGGGATCAGATGACCGTGTGTGAGATATCCCGAATTTAATTATTCACCTCTTATGAAACAAACACTGTTTAGGTAGGTTGCTATCTTGTACAGATAAATCTAACAATATCAAAACATAATAGATATATCAAATTCCAAAGCGCATATAATCAACGCAAAAGCGCAAACAGGACAGCAATAGCTTTCTAACATGTAAACAAAGCAGAATTGTTCATCTAGCGTACAGCTCTCCAAATTGCGCTATCAATCATTTCTGGCATTGAAAAATGTCGCAAAACTTGGCAATGAAGAGCTATTGCGCGGAAACCATCTCGATACCTGCTTTGAATAGAATATGAGTTGGAATCGTTGTGGGGGTTATTCTTGGAAATATTGCTACATAAAACCCCAACAGTTTTCAATGATAGTTATCATCAGTTACAAATTGCATATTTAATTTTTTTTAAGATTTTATGCAAATTTTAATTAGTGCATCTACGGACTACCGTTTTTTAGCTTTGTGTATTTAGAAATAATACAAAAAATATGTGCATGCATAATTATGCTAAATATTATTTATATGCACAATAAAATATGTATTCGTAAAATCCTAGCCGATCAAAGAAATTTTAACGTAACAAGCTATTTTATCTCGAGAACGACATTATCCGAGAATACATCCCGCGCTTTACATTATGGTCAGCGGTCCAGAATGTGAGCGAAATGTAATGGACTCTTTTCTATGGGCTATTCAAAGGGCTATATGGTAGAACGGTGGTTGAGCTGAGCTGAGGTACGAGTTTGGGTTCATGTCTCACAAAAGGACATGATTTGCAATTATTGTCACACTTCCTTCATTTCTTCTTCGTATGAATCTTCATAACTCGAGTGTCGGAATTTTCAGCGCCCAAAGGCCTCTGGCATGCCAGTTTGTGAGATATTTCTTTCCACTCAACTCCGTAATAATAGAATAGAATTTTAATCCGGGCACCACGCGAGCGAAGCCACGAGTAAAAGCTAGTAATCAATAAAAAAAACTCGCTAAAAGCCTTTACTACCCTTACATACTTTCAACACTCCTGAAATCACCTTCGCCAGAAGTTGAGTTTCAAAAATATGTTTACAGTTTCTAAATGCACTATCAAACCAATTTATTGCACATGCACTTAGTGGAATTACTCGTACAATTTTGCGATGTCGAATTCATCAATAACTTTTTATAGGCAATCTGCATCGCCTCTCTGATGGATGAAAGGTGTCCCCCAAATTACACCAATCTCTATCCTTCGAAATCACTCACCTCTTCTCTTGAAGGCTCTTGCCAACGCTCTCTTGGCCAACCACGACCAAGGCTTTTTTCGGGCTGCTAGGATGTTAAGGTATATTACGGGAGGTTTCAGGTTCCATCTGAAGATCTGAATTCCATCATGCTGAGATGGAACCTTTTTAGCCTAGGCCTTTGCAGCGCAGACATCACCCGCACCTACCTGTTTTGCTTAGTTTGTAGTAATTACTAGGTACCTAGCTTTAGTTACTATACCTACTCTTGTCACTTATTATTTCTACTAGATATTGTACAAGACAAAATATTTAGTACAAATTCCGCTAACTTTCTCTGACAAGTTCCACAAAATGCATACGCATGCACCGCCCTCCCGCCCGCAGATTCACATGCAAATCAGAGAAAGAACAAGCAAACATGCAATCATTAATAAATGCAACCGTCTACTTACTCTTCCACCAAATAAAAACAACACGTTAACCTGTAATTAGCTTGAAGAAACGACACTCACATAAATACACAAGAAAAAACTCAACAGAAATTCGTCAATGTATCAAAGTGGTCACAAGTGGTCTCATATAATTGTATTCCTGAGGGATCGGTAGTTTACCCGGAAAACTCAAAAAACCTCAAAAACCTCACTTGTAATTTTCGCCCTATGATCACCAATATCTCCGTCAATTGTGAACCGATCTTCAAAATTCTTTCGGGCAAGAAGTAAGAAGTGGTTTATTTAAAGTCATTTTTTTTTAAAGTCCTACTTGTTAATTGTATAGTTATATAAATAGTCGCAAGGTAGTGCAGCGGTAGACTGAGAAAAGATGGCCTCTTCTCCATCCCTCCAATCTAGTTAATCTACTAGTCTATCTAATTAATCTAGTTTATCTACTAATTGTTTATTTAAGGTCTAGTTTATCTACTAGACCTTAAATAAACAATTAAATAATCATTCCTATTAAAATAATAAAAATAATACCTTAATTGAACGAATAGATAAAAATCGAAATGATTGGAGGGATGGAGAAGAGGCCTTTGGCGCTCCCAGCGGCCGGACATAGCAAACTAATTGTAATCAAAGTAGATAGATATATAGATGATAGTGCTTAGCATTTATCCGTAACTGGTTAAATTTCACTAACATCGGGGCGAAATAGCCTTTGGTGTTTATCCTAGCTATAAAACAGTTTATGTTTATGTTTATTTATAGGATGATCGTAAATGTTAAGGAAAATTGGCTAATTTTGCAGTACAACTTAAATTAAAATAGGTTCTATAAATTAAACAGCTTAAATTTTATGTCAAGTTAAACTAAGCTATAAAAGAAAAAGCTCTGGTGCACCAAAGTGTTGGGACGAAAATTTTTGGTAAGATAACGAACAGTTTGGATCCCACACGACAGATTGTCTTTGCAACGTAGGTATCAGACCCTTTGAGTTACCCAGCACGATATACATAACCCAGACCCGAAACAATTATCAGCGTTTTGTAGGAAATGTATTCAGTGGAATTTAATCCCAACACTGCGTTGTGACGCATCGTGAAAACGAAGTCGCGTTGAAATGCCACACGTCAACGCAAATCAGAAATTTGATGAACATTCTCCTACCTTACGAGTACTTCTGTCTGCGACCACGCATCGCAAATTTCCACGATACGATGTGCGGGGTGTAAGAGGTTCTAACCTAAATCTCCGAAACCAAATCCAACCTCACCTGCACGTGGTGCAACCTGCTAACAAATAAACGGTTCTGATTGGTTGGGCGGCCAACTGATTGCGGCATAGCGCAGCCACATTGGCACCGCTAAATCCCCTGGCAGCTGACGGGCAGCACCTGTGGTGCAAGAAGCTGTGCCCTGCAACCCGCATGCCCAGCGTGGGGATTATGGGCATATCCCCCTCTTATAGAGGAGCTCCACGTCCAGCATTGGACTGAATAGTGTTGTTGTTGATGTTGTTGTGCGACATCGTAGTCGTCGCAGCCAGTGTTGTGGCCTCGCCGTAACTGTAGTGTCTCGCTGCCTTCACGCCCATAGCCTCCGTAGGCTCATTGGTGAAGAATATCTTGCTAGCTCGACAGCTTGAGCCACCTCAGCCTTTATAGGTTTTATTTCGGAGTGTGCGCAGGAGCTACAGGTGCGCAGACCTTATTCTAATCTCGCCTTTCTTCTAGAGGAACTTCAGGCGCACTGCTAACTACCATCCACATCTGTTTAATATTTCACTTATCAGGAGCGCGCTTCCAAACAGGATTTTTATTGCGCACTTCTAAAATTTAAAATCAGTTGCCAGCGTCTGTTTTTCCATTGACTTAGGACCTTAACGGCTTCAAGAAGAGAGTGAAGAAACCTCGCTCCATCGACAACCTCATCCTTGCTCAAGAAAGCCATAGATAATAAGATAATTACGTACGTAAGAAAGCCTCGTAATACTTACGTAAGAAAGCCTCGTGGTCAAGACTTGCCCATTTCCCTTGCAGCGCCAGGCCCCACGCCGATTACCGCCCCCGCGCGCTTTAGCCTAAAAGCGGCCGCCGAGAACCGACGCAATTACTCCACCTCATCACACAAAACTACAATTTACGGCTGTTTTATTAATGATACTTACTAACAATAATATATTTTTGTATTTGTTTTAAAATTCCCTACACTGTCGGGTAACTTACTTTCAAAATAAATTAATCATGTAAAAAATACTCTGTTTATTTTTTGATTCTCCTCTTCTTGGATTTTATTTCGTCAAAAGTAACCTTTGTTGGTATTTCTGTCTGAGGAAAGCTTGCAATGAACAGTGTCGTGCAAAGTTCTATCCGTTTCCCGGAAACTGATTAGTCCGACACAACTTGTACGTGCCGGCACCTAGTGCAGTACTGTTGGGGAAAAATAGAAGATTGTAACATTTCTAATAACTGTGTTTTTGATTGGAATAAACCCTTTTGTTTTATTTTTATTTTGACCTCTTAAATACATTATTTTCATCTCAAAACGATTGAAGGATGGAATAAAAACCTTTTCATACAACATACAAATTACAGTGTAGTGTTGAGGAGAATCTTAGGTAAATGGGAAAGTTAACATCTTGGAGAAGGCAGACGGGAAATAGATCGAAATGGAGGAAAATCGTTCATGATGCCAATACCCACAATGGATTGTAGCGCCGCAGGAAGTAAGTAAGTAAGTACATACACATTATAAATACACTCAGACATAGACACTTATTTGCAAATTATACAAACATTTGTCTAGCGACGAGAATCGAACCCACGACTAACTGCTTCTCTCAGGCTTCATTTCACCCACTGTACTACACAGGTCTTCAAAGAGATTAAACCTTGGTTTTTACTATTATCGACACTTTATATTTACATTTTTTAATAGTATTTTATGGTTGCTTCTGTCTGTTTACTCTATAAGAGTGGTGAAAAATATAGTGATATCTATCTACATGTAAAATATATTACAGAACATTGTTACGTTAAGCAATCTTGGTCCTAACGTGAATGTACCTATAAAACTCTTTATATGTAGAAGACATATAAGTAGTTCCCTGATTGTACCAAAACAATTTTCAGTAAGATACGCCGAGATTCCTAAGCAGAGCTGAGTTGCGCTTACACCGCGCCACTATGTGACAGCTAAAGCCAGAACTTAGCTCTAGTATTCTAGTTTAAGAATTTGTTAATGGAACTACAGTGGGAGTGAGAAACATTCTCCTATTTAGGTAATAGTTTCTCCCTAAGTTAAAAATATGTAAATGATTTTGTTTATTTCAACTTCACAGTCTACAGAAACGTTATTGATGAAATAGGGATGACGGCTGGATAAAAAAAAATATTTCGTCAGATAGATCAACAAAAAATATTAGACACGTATTTTTTTATTAATCAAATAAATAAAAATTTACGGAGAATCAATTGATAATGTAAATGACTACTACATTATTGGACACGTATTTTTTCTATGGTCAATGAAACAAACAAGACCGGTAAAGTGCGAGTTAACTCGCCCACCGAGAGTGAAAAAATATAATGTAAATTTTTTATTCAGTCGTCATCTATATTATGTATGAGAGATCTTAAACTTACGGATATCTACAGAAGTACCTGATACGCCAGCGAAGCCATGAGCTACACGACCACACCAAACCGGCCAATATTAGTCCATTGCTGGCAATAGGCCTCCTCAATAAACGGGGATATGCCTTTAATTGCCCGCGCTGGGCATGTGGGTTGTGGATAAGGCACAGCTTTAGGAATATTTAGCTGTGTCGGTGTTAAGGTGCGTTTCTATTGAGGCGGAGTGGAACGCAGACGTGCTATATTAACCAATAGAATTACGCTTCCATGACGTTATACCATTTTATGTCATTTAATTTCTTCCTTTAGCCTATCCCCGTTCCACTCCGCCTCAATGAAAAAGCACCCATACGATGTGCTGTAGCTGGCTGCCAGGCCCGGTTTGTTATACAGTAAGCTGCACCACAAGAAAGGTTGGCTTAGATTCCGAAGATAGAGTTTTCAACCCCTTACACCCAAAGAGCAGAACAAGAAATAATGAAAAAATAACTATCCACATATATAATTATGAAGCTTGCAACCAACGTAATATTCTAGAGGCATTTAAAGCTGCCCCATAATAAAATCTACCAAAAAAAAAATCTAGAAAAATAACGTGTTAAATCTAGTTAAATCTTTTTTATCATGCTCTTCGTATGTTTATATATATAGCCGTTAATATTTTTCTTGTTTATAGAGCAAGTTTATAGCCAGTCAATTGTAGGTACTCGTATGTTAAGTCTTTCCTTGTATCTCTTGCTATTTTTTCTGAATCAGTAAAATATTTTCAAAAATTTGTGGAGCATAAATATTAATAACATTTATTTTCCAATCATGTGGCAGTAAAAAAATGCAGTTAAACTGAAAATCTCCTATAATGAAGTTGGTCTTCCGATCGATTTAGTATCTACCCGAAATAACCAGTGTCATTTTATAATTTGGCTCTGGCACTGAAATGGAACTAAAAGAACCATTGTTCCTCGTAATACGGCTCTCTGTATGCGAATGTGATGCTGATCGCGTTCACCATACGCGTATTATTTACACGACAGAACGACGAAAATACGTAATAATTGTGAAATACCGAGTAATAAGGATTATCGGTTTTATCCGTAACCTCATTAGCGATGAATTAATTGTGTTTTCACAATTACCATTCGTTTCAATGTGAAAGCGATGGGTATAACTCATCGCTTTTCTGCGAGAATAACATTCATGACAATGACGTAGTGTAAGTGGGTATGTTAAATAGGACATGTTCATAAAATGTATTTTTTTCACAGGCTTGAGTTTTAAGATACTAGCTTCCACCCGCACGAGCATAAGTACATGTGTAACTTTAAAAGCCAGTTCTTCAATGAAAGACTACAAAATTCAAAAGAACTTTGAACAAATGTTGTTGACTTTCGCGCGTAGATTTACCCTGGGAAAACATACTAATTCAAACTCCCCGTGTATGAATAGTATGAGCTAGTAGCCAACTCTGTCTCTACTGTCAGATTTTTTCGGCCACCAGTTAGGCCTACGACCCAGTTCAAAAATTAAAAAGCCTGGATTTTATTATAAAGCATGGAAGCATTCGTATCTAAATACCACCAAACAGTCTTCCATCTAAATAGTGATCGAACGGAGTGCTGCATATTAATATATGCAGGCTAATTGTTCATTGTCAGATAATCCAGAATTAGTCTGCATATACAAATATCCGTCCGATCACTATTTATATGGGTTACTGTTTGGTGGTATTTAGATTTGCTGTGCTTTGAAATAAAAACCTGGCTATTTCGTTTTTGAGCCTATCTTTATTCTGTAGGAATCTTAGGGAACAGTTTTACTCGTTTTTCTAAACTGATAATTTTAAATTCTAATCTAAGATGACCAAAGAACCGGTAAACCACGCCACGTGCGCTTCTACCTTCAACGACACAGACAAATATACGAGCGGGAACTTTCCGCCAACGATTACTTTGCCAAATGAGCTGTGCATTTTAAACGAAGATTAATTGTTAAGTGGTAAGTGCTGTGTTTACTCGTACGCTGTGAGGATGGTTTGTGAGAATTGCTAATTGAAAAGGAAATCTATTGTAAATGGAATAGCTATTATAATTACTTGTTGGTGCCTTACAGCATCGTCTCTAGATTCCATAGGATTGCACCTCTTCATGGACTGTTTTCAGGGAATCTTTATTTCGGTAATCCTTTTTTGTACGAAAAATTAAAGTAAAAAGAACAAAAGTGAGCATAACCTTGAAAAAGTTTTCATACAGAAAACCTTTGGGTATAAACAGAAATCATGATGAGAAGGATAGACAAATGTGTACATACAATAGTTATGAGACAAGTAGGACTTAAAAAACCGACTTCATTTAAATCGCTTCTTACTTCTTGCCCAAAAGAATTTTGAAAATCGATTCACAATTGACGAAAATTACAAGTGAGGGTGAGGTTTTTTGAGTTTTCTGGGAAAAGTACCAATCTCTCAGGAATAAAATTTATATGGGACATAGACTGTTCATTGATTATGCTATAAAGCCAGCCCATGTTAATTCTAATTCTAATTCTAATTTGAAGTGGGGGGAAAAAGTTCTGCTCCGACGTCCCGCATTGGGGTGTATTGTGCATTGCCCTCCTGCTAACCTAACCCCAGCCAGCCCAACTCCTTAAAATAACGGAGAAGGACTCTGGGTTGGTGGCAACATTGCTCTAGGATTCCCGATACTGCCTGCGTTTGTGAGGCTTGATCAAGCAGTTTTTGTAACC
This sequence comes from Horisme vitalbata, assembly GCA_951804965.1. Classification (NCBI taxonomy): domain Eukaryota; kingdom Metazoa; phylum Arthropoda; class Insecta; order Lepidoptera; family Geometridae; genus Horisme; species Horisme vitalbata. Next base: position 5,254,309 of record OX638094.1, read on the forward strand.
CGGATTTTGTTCTGGCTTCGTTTGTAGCAGTGCAGTGTAAGATGACGTGCTCCACTGTTTCTTCAGCTTGAAAGCAGCCGCGACAGGTGCCGCTGTCCGAGGCTCCTGACTTTACTAGGTGGTGGTTCAGGTCACAGTGGCCTGTAATAACACCAACCAGTATGCGTAAGTCGTCACGCTTCATTTTTAACATTAATGCAGTGCCATGTTAATGCAGTGTGTAAAAAAATCGGCCAAGTACGAGTTGGATTTTTGAACCGAGGGTTCCGTACAAACTTAAACGGCCGTATCTTTTTATTGTTTTGACAGATTTGTATTACAGATTTGGGTGTTTGAAATTAATTTTAAACTTGATTATAGGAACACGTTACAGAGAACGTTACACGCGTTCTTGTGAAAATGGTCTTGACAGATAGACAGACCGACGGACAACAAAGGGATCCTATATTTGAGTTCTTTCATTTTTTTGAGGTATTGAACCCTAAAAAGAACTAAAAAAATAAGTTCAGTTAGACGGTATTAAAACTAACTGGGTGGTTATTATATCATGATTCATTATTATATTATGGAACGAAAATAACAAACATGTTTGTAAAACGAAATTTTAGGAGAAAATAATAGGTCTTTACCTATGAAATTGCCGTTCTATATTACAGGCCATTTGAAATATAATTTTTCTATGAATGAAAAATATTCAATACCCGAGAGGCAGTACACGGCCTTTAGAGAGTTTGTTGCCTCCCACACAGCTGACTTCTATAAAAAGAGCATCGATAAATTGCCACTGAGTTGGCAAAAATGCATGGATAATATGGGTGAATATTTCGATTGATAGAAATAAAATAGTTACCTATAAATAATTGGCTCTAACTTTATTGTATAAAATGGCCATCTCTTAGGTAAAGATTTAATATCATCGGCTTACTACTGGAAATGTAACGTTCAACCGCTACCAGTTTATAAAGGCATTCAGTAGAAGTAACATGACTACGGTCACCGCTATTCTAGAAACGCAGGGTTATTTTCAAACATTGGAAAAGTTTCCAAGTTGAATCCGTCAGTTTGTGTTGCATTCTATTTCGATTCCAACGGATTACCTATTAGAATCTCAACATGGAGATTCTGACGGACGCTACGACATGATGGCGCATTACAATACAAAAAGGATATAATAGTCATTAATAGTCCTTTATTCATAAATATTATTATACGTCACAATGTAAAAAATAAAATGATTGTAAAATTAAATTTACAAACAATCTGTAATTAGAAAGTTTAATATTAGACTTTCTAAATAATAAGGTGACCAGTACTGGCATTTTCATTTACAATCTATGAACTCATCATAGGAGTAGAAAGTTTGCTCGATAAGCCAGCCTTTTAATTTGTTTTTAAAAGAATTGTAGCTAGGAGCTCGCGTTACTATATCCGGAAGCCTATTATAAATACCCATGATATGCGTCAGTATATATGATTTCATAAGTGACCGCGATATTGTTTCCAGCTCATGTGCATTACGAGTAGCGTATGTGTGCACGTGGCTATGCTGCACATATGAGTCCAGGTTGGTTCTTACGTAAATAGCCACTTGATAAATAACTATACAAAGCAACGTAAGAATGCCTAGACTCTTAAAGTATGGTCTCGCAGATACGTCACTCCGTATTCGGACAATATCTCGTACAGCCCTTTTCTGCATCCGGAACGCGCGCTCCCAGTCTGCGGCGCGCGCCCATAGCTCATAGATATAATTTTAATATTCAAACTTATCCAGGTGCTGTATAGAGTCACACTCTTCAAGTGAAAACTGTCAAAAATCATCCGGACGTTGTTTACATACATATACATCAAAATGCATTATCATGCACTTGGCGTGAAAAGTGTTCAATCGAATATACTGACCCTAGAAAACGCCATAAACGAAGAAGAAGTATTCAAAGTCGACGCAATAGGCAGCGTGCGCCGAGTTTTGAGTTTGGTACGATCATTTCTTTCCACATTTGTGTCTCTAGGGTTCAGACTCAAACGTCAATGACGGATTCGACTCGGTAATCTTTCAAACATTTGATAATACCCCTGCAAAACTCTACTCTAAAGACTACGCTTAAAACCACTTCGATTTGAGTACAGTTTAACGATTATTTCCGCTTGAGCTCTTAGTTTACGTTCCATACTTCAATGCTCAGACAGTAACGTGCTCATCGCTGTGTGCGGTACATACTTGATTTTTAATCACATAGATTGCTCTTCCCTAAACTATAATTTAAGATCTACTAACCGTAATAACCAGAACGTATTTTTGTCTCTCCAAGCTTGGCTGCAAGTAGTGACGTGGTACTCGGATTGGTAGAATCGTTTGCTGAACCTAACTTGAGCGACAAGGATCCGTTATGAGTACCTATATAAAACTGAAATGAATCTGACTAACCAACTAATTGACTGTATACGCACAACCTTAACTGTAAAGTTCAAAGATTTTTTTATTCAGAGGAATTGATGTTTTAATTTGAATTTAATTTGAATGGAATTTAGGTTACTTTTTACCCCGCAGACATGGTTCATATTCATGTTTGATTTGGTACCATGCGAGTGAATCTGTGGGCGTTAGATAGTTTTCAAATATAATACAGCAAATAGCGAACATGTTTATTGAAAAGTTCCAAATATGAAATTGCGCTTTCTATTTTTAAATTATCTGACAGATAGATAGATAGATATAACGTTTATTTGCAACTACAATCACACACATTTATGGTACCTACTAACCTGCACAGTAGATCTTATTGTAAACGATGATAAAAAGATATATGCAAAATATATGAAAAAATAAAACAAGACACCCTTAATATTATAGGTACTTTTCAACTAAACACAACATCCTCATAACTTCGTAATATTTTGTACAATTTCGTCGTGACGCGAGATCTTCGCGCCAGTATGTTAATCAAGGAAGTTTTTAATTGAAATCTGGGTAGTTGTAACTTCTGTAACTTTTGTCTATTATTCACTTGGAAGTTGAAAAGATCTTCGTTATGTGACGCAGGATTGATTAATCTGACTTAAATAAGTTCAGTGACCAGGGAAGCTGAAAGGTCCCGCTGACTTTGTAAAAGAAAAAATATACCAGGTATTTTTTGCCGGGCAGGTTGTCTGTATGTCTCTGGTCCTGCCGGCAGGGTTAGAATGCACCGGGAATGTTACCGACAAAACTCGGAAGGTCATGCCGTCAGTATAGTGCGCCTATAAAATTTTGCTAAAACGCGCCATGCCCGGAGCCCACAGTCGACATGCTAGTGTGCTAGTGTGTTGGATGCTAGTGTATAATGTAGAATTGTAGATCAGACTAATATTATAAATGCAATACTTTTGTGTTTGTGAGTATGTTTTTTCCCGCTTAACTCGGTAACGGCTGAACGGATTTGGTTGAAACTTGGATTATGCTTTTTATCCGGGTACTACTCAAGCGAAGCTGCGGGTGGAAGCTAGTAATGTATAAACATATCCTTGAGCAGCACTCCACCTAATTCTACTTAGAGAAGTGACTGCTTACTGGCATTTAGATCTAAGCACTTCCGTGTTCAAGTACGTTACGTACGTTGAAGGTACGTTAGGATATAAGTCCCAGCTTCTTCGGTCGCTAAGTCACATCGGAGGACTTCAGACCTTATAACGCCGACACAAGAGTTAGCTCATACGAAGAACGATATGAATAAGAATATTAATTTTATACAAACATACGCCATAATTGGCTTCATGACTGAAAAAAAAACTTTCCTGTAACATGGAAATATTTAAGCCTAAATGAACACCCATCCCATTAATAGTCGGGAGACAGTGGAGTGTTGCTTCGATTCAACATTTTTTTATGATATGCTCACGTCTTGTTGTTAAGTGGTAACCATTACTTGTAACAAAGTATTGCTTCGCAAGTCATACTTGCTTAAAACGTGCCCTACGGTGCAATACCCTGCGTCCATTAACTTGAGGCATGAAGGTGTTAAGCCTCGGGTGCCTGTAATTTCACCGGACCCACACCCTTCAAAACGAAACACAGCAATGCTGCTTCAAGGCAGAAATAGGTGTGTTGGTAGTACTTCCCCGGATGAGCCCTTCACAAAGAACAAATACATTAGATAAATTAAGAATAATATACTTAACCAGAAAATAATATTCCCTTACAAGTCTTATTGAAAATAAAAGGGCTTCTCCCTCATTAACTCCAACAAGCCTACCTGTCAAGTAAAAGAGCCCAATGCCTTAATTCCGCAGCAAATATATTTTATGACTCCATTGTTTATCGCCCATTACTTGTTGTAAGTGCTCATAAATTCTTTTGTAGGTGTTACGAGACGTAATTTGCATGTTTAGTTACCGTTTCCAGCATTTGGCTATTAGCAAGGATCTTCTGATAAATTATACTTTAAATATACGTTTATAACGGTCTCTCCTTTAGGTTCTTGCTTATTGCTGAATGAACTCCAAACATAGACTAACTCTACAAGGCAATTGATTTTTATTCAACAACCAAATCACTTTTTCTTTCTTACGTCGAGAATGGCGCGACGGATTTGGCTGATTTTCTTTTTCTCTTTTTCTTTCATCGTTTTGTTGTAGACAAGGTTTGTATTGCCGTATGCCGAAAAATTTAAATTTTTTGGAAAAACATTGTGTGATTTTTTGTAGGATTTTTGTATAAACTCTAGAATATTAACAGGAGAAGGTCTATTGGGTCAGAAAAATATATTAAAATACAGAATTTACACCGAAAAGTCACATACTTATACATACTCTAGGATTTTCTCCAATAGATATCGTGGGTATCAGAAACTATCAGTATACTTTGGTACCAAAACGCTCCGACCCTTGAACAAATATCTACAGATCATGTAATCACAGACATCGAGGATTCTGGAGCAATGTTGCCACCAACCCAAAGTAATTCCAGCTGGCCAGGTTAGCAAGGGAGGTAATGCACAGTACACACCAATGCGAGACATCAATACAGAACTATTCTCTCACTCCAAATTACATATTGGATGCAATCATTTGTCTAACAACGGGAATCGAACACACAACCTTATGCATCTCAAAGTGCTGTGGATTTTGTTTTCCTAATTAAATTAAATAAAAATAAAATCTCAGCCATTCAGCCATCGAGTTTTTCACTAACTCGAATATTACACAAACAAAAACAAGCAACGAAAACGACTTTTAATACAATGTCCTATATTATTATGATGTCAAGCATCCGGAACAGGGTGTCAATTTCACAACCTTCTGAAATCAACAAAACCCTCATTTATATCTTCATCCCAAAACGATTACCGGAAATCTACCCTTTCATCTTACTTTTAGAGAACTGAACCATTTCTACTTCACAAGTGCAATTTTGAATATTATTATTTATTTTGACGAATATAATTTATTCTCGTTGAAAAGTTAAATATTAAGTTACGCGCAAAACAAGGCAAAATTGTTTATACTAAGACAAGTTTTATTATAACGATAGTAAAGTATTCAAGCTCTTTGTTTATTATGTGTATTCTTTTTTTATGTATTTTTTTTTATTATGGGCCATATCTTCCCCTCGAGGCTTGCCTAAGCAATGCAATACATATAGTATGGATGGGTAACCTATTACACATTAGAAATTTACAAAACCGAATCTTAATTTACCGAAAACGGTTAATAGAAAGTACGATTTCCAGATGTTTTTGTAAACATTTTTACAAAAACATCTGGAAATCGTAGGCCAGGTCAAGAGTATCCTAAACCAACGAGCAAGTATACAAAATGTAATGAGAGTGAAAGAATCTAAAGAGGTATGTCAGGATCGTAGCAAGAAGAGATCCGTGCTTTTCGCCTACCCCTTGGGGAAATAAGCGTATCTTTATGTATGTATGTTTAGTTCAGATGTTAGTCCCAATTTTTAAATCGTTAAGGCATTGCTGGCTTCCAGCGGCCCAAAAACTCCGACACCAGAGTTGTCCACTAGTTCATACAAAAAAGGAGGCAACGTAAAAAAACCCTTGGGACCTTCTGCGTAGGTCAATGACCAAGATACTTTTACATTCCCACGTTCGGATACATTTTACCGCCACCCTCCAAAGATGAATGACCCATCACTCGTAGTATATTTGAGGAAAACTGAATTCATCTTTCGTCTTTATTGTGGCACGTGGATATGTTCCAAATACCTAATTTTTTGTATAATGTTTGCCTTTGTTAGAATTCTGATTGTGTCGAGAATGTCAATCAAGTTTCAATATTTGTTTGTCTGTGGCAACATCATAATAATTGTTCCCGCCGTTTTTGTAGCAAGCTGTCATGCAATGTGTCAAACTGTCTGTTCCGTAAAAAAGATGTCCGGTCGTGTACGTACTTACTGAAAATAAAAGTTAAAATTATTGCATATCAAAAGCGTTTCTACTTGAAACTTGAATACTATCATCCATCGACCTCCTGATATAACCTATAACATTTACAGGTTATGGGCCCAGGCCCTTACGATAGTATTTCAGGCAAATCTAACACTGAATATTGGTGTGTCGAGTTGGCAAGTCGAGATGGAAAAGCAATGGGAGAAAATTACGGGCATCAAATTGGAGGGAGCCAGCAATTGGAGTACCTGGAAGTTCCAAATCGGAGTCATGCTCCGGGCCATGGATCTGTACGACGTAGTCGAGGGCGCGAAGCCGGAAAAAGAAAATGCTGATTGGATTAAAAAAGACCACAAAGCTCAAAGCGTGATCGTGCTAAATATCCATGAAAAAATTATGGTTCATATTCTGAATGCTAAAACCGCTGCTGCAATGTGGGAAAAGTTGTCGTCGATTTACGAGAGAAAATCATCAACCAGTTTACATTTGGAACAGCAAAAATTCTTTCAACTGCAGTGTGAAGAAGATGTTACTCTATTCATATCAAAACTTGAAGAAATAAGAGGAAGAGTTTCACAGTTGGGTAGCGATACAATATCTGATAAAATGTTCATGACAAAAATACTCATGGGACTACCAGAAAAATACAAACATTTTATGGCAGCATGGGAGTCTGTGCCGGAGAGTAATCACACATTAGATGAGTTGACAGCAAGACTACTGATAGAAGAAGAGAGAATGAAAGAACAACATACAAGTTCCTCAGTTGCCTTGTCATCTCAAAGTGCCAGCCTGACTCGCCCAAGAATAAAATGTTTCGGATGTGGAAAGCCAGGACATTTGAAGAGAGACTGTAAAAACAGAGTGACCTGCCATTATTGTGCAAAGCCTGGACACTACATAAGTGATTGCAGGATAAGGTTAAATAAAGAGAAACTTAAAAATGGAAAGATAAATAATGATAAAGGAAATGCATTTGTGGCCGACATAAGAGTAAATGAACAGTGGATATTAGACACTGGGGCGAGTGAGCACATGTGCTATCAAAAGTATTTATTTACATCATTCAATGAGTTGACGCACTACAAAAAGATTATCATTGGTGATGGAAGTGAATTGGATGCAGAGGGAGTTGGAACAGTCGAGTTTTTAGCACACAATGGACAAGAATGGATTAAATCTACGTTGTCAAATGTGCTGTATGTCCCGAAACTAACAATTAACTTATTCTCTGCTAGAAGTGTAATAGACAGAGGTCATGAGATATATTTAGGTAGCACACAGTGCAAAGTTATCAAAGAAGGCCAAGTTTCAGCATGTGGTTACAGAAAAGGTAAATTATATGTAATGAGATTCATTACAGACGATGAAAAAGCGATAACCTGTCGAGAAAAAGAGAGTATAATGACTTGGCATGAACGTTTGGGCCACCAAAACCTACAACATGTAAGAAAAGTGTTGGAAAGCAATGATGTCAAATATAATGATAATGAAGAAAGATGTGTTGATTGCTTTGAAGGAAAAATGCATAAGTTACCATTTGACAAAAGTGATTCCAAAACAAATGGAACCTGTCAGTTAGTCCACATGGACGTTTGTGGACCAATGGAAGTCAGTTCGGTGGGAGGATCTAGATACTTCCTTCTCATAAAGGACGACTACTCGGCTTATAGATATGTGTATTTCTTGAAACACAAACATGATGTGCCTGATAAAATAAAACTATATCTGGATATGGCCGAGAAAGAAACAGGAAACAAAATAAAAATTATAAGAACAGATAATGGAACAGAGTTTATAAATAAAGAGGTTAAAAAGTTATTTGATAATAAAGCTATCAGACATCAGACATCTGTAGTATACACAGCTGAACAGAATGGAAAAATAGAAAGAGATAATAGAACAGTAGTAGAATCTGCCAGAACTATGTTATTGTCAGCTGGATTGGAGAAAAGCCTATGGGCTGAAGCTGTAAACACAGCAGTATTTGTGTTAAACAGAACTGGAAAGAGCAGTGTACCAGAAAAGACACCTTATGAGATTTGGTTTGACAGAAGCTATGACATAAAAAAACTAAAAGTATTTGGAAGTAATGTGCACATTCATATTCCTGATGTTAGAAGAAAGAAATGGGATCCAAAGAGTATACAGGGGTATTTTGTTGGCTATGGAGAAGCCGGACTTACTGAGACGAAAGGCTATAGAGTGTATATACCCAGTACTGGAGCTGTTGAAGTAAAAAGGGATGTGATCTTCACAGAAACATCACAAGAAAAACACCTTAATGAGTTGACCCTACCTATAGAGATTAGTTCGGAAGACAGTCTTGAAGAAAAACCTTTAGAGAAGCCATGTCAAGAAACCAAGAGTTTATCGATAGAGGAATCATCTAGCCAGGGGGTGTCCAAAATACTGACAGAGATAACGGAAACCCCAAAGAAGCCGCCCCATGCTGATGCAGAAGTCTTGGCACGAGGAAAGAGAGCAGTAAGAAGACCAGTTAAGTTTGATGATTATGAAACATCTTTTCTGTGTGTGATGGAAGAGCCAAGTAGTTATGAGGAGGCTCTCAGTAGTGTAAATTCAGTGAAGTGGCAAAAAGCTATGGACAAAGAGTTAAAAGTACTAAGTGATAATAATACATGGACTGAAGTGCCTGCACCGTCAGGGAAGAATATAATTGACTCTAAGTGGGTATACAGAGTGAAATGTGACATGGATGGGAACCCTTCAGACTTTAAAGCAAGGTTAGTTGCACGTGGTTTTCAACAAAAAGACAATTTCGAGTCATATGATGTGTATGCACCAGTAGCTAGGTTAAGCACATTTCGAATATTACTAGCTATGGCTACTAAGTTGTGTTTGCCCGTACACCACATGGATGTAAGGAGTGCCTTTTTGTATGGGGAAATTAAAGAAGAGGTTTACATGAAACCACCTGAAGGTTCAATTAACAATGGTTTAGTTTTAAAATTAAATAAATCCATTTATGGACTAAAAAAGTCACCCAAATACTGGAACTTAAAATTTGATTCTGTTATATCAAAGAAAGGATTTGTGAGGTCAGAAAATGATTTTTGTTTGTACTCAAGGTGTAATAATGAGAGTAAAATGTATTTATTGTTATTTGTAGATGACATTTTGCTATGTGCCAGTGATGAAAACCAACTGTGTGAAATGAAAGCTTATCTAAGTGAAAACTTTTGTATGAAAGATTTAGGCCCTGTGAAAAATTATTTGGGAATATCTGTAAATCAAAATATTGAAAAAGGTACTACTGAATTGAGCCAGGAAAATTATCTAAAATTGTTATTGTTAAAACAAAATATGTCTGATTGTAAAACTCAGCAAACTCCTATGGAAAATAAATTTCAATTGGTGAAATCTGAGGTTAATGACCTGTACTATGAAAAGAAATGTAGAGCTATAATAGGTAGTTTAATGTATGCAGTGCAAGGTAGTAGACCTGATTTATGTTATGCAGTATCATACTTGAGTCGATTTCAAAACTGCGCTGATGAGAAATTGTATAAGTCAATAAAAAGAATTTTGAGATATGTTAAAAGTACTGTAAGTGTAAAATTAGTATTTTCTTGTGAAAATAATAGCGATAGCATTTTGAGCTGCTATGTGGATTCTGACTGGGGTAGTGATGTAAACGATAGAAAATCAACTTCAGGTTTTTTATTTAAACTGTTTGGTTGTACAGTTGCTTGGTCATCAAAGAAACAACAGACTGTCAGTCTTTCATCGACTGAAGCAGAATGTAATGCTCTTAGTTATGCTGTTGTTGACGCTATCTGGTTAGGAAAGTTAATAAATGACTTACATTTTAGAGAAATAGGATCAGTGATAATATATGTTGATAACCAAGCAGCTATAGCTATAAGTAATGCCCCAGAGAATAACAAAAGAGTAAAACACAGTGATATAAAGTTTAATTTTATTAAGGAAAACATTGAAAATGGTACTATAGAGATAAAATATGTAGAGTCTGGAAATCAACAAGCTGATATGTTAACAAAATCCTTGTGTCCTGAAAAAATTGTAAATTTCAGAAAGAAAATAATGTTAGAATGATGTAAGCGGGTAACAATTTAAGTTTAGAAGTGTAAAAGAAAACTTGTTTGAATAGATTTTGAAATTTGTACTGTGTTTTGTAATGATGTTGCCATATACTTCATATATTTTTTGTTTGAGTTTGTTAGAAGAGTAATAATAAAAAAAATTGTAAATTAAATTGAAACTTTATTGAGGGGGCGTGTTAGAATTCTGATTGTGTCGAGAATGTCAATCAAGTTTCTGTGGCAACATCATAATAATTGTTCCCGCCGTTTTTGTAGCAAGCTGTCATGCAATGTGTCAAACTGTCTGTTCCGTAAAAAAGATGTCCGGTCGTGTACGTACTTACTGAAAATAAAAGTTAAAATTATTGCATATCAAAAGCGTTTCTACTTGAAACTTGAATACTATCATCCATCGACCTCCTGATATAACCTATAACATTTACAGCCTTTGTCTTTCTTTTCTAAGTAAGTTGAATATTCATCTTAAAAATATATTTCTAGCTAAAATTACGCCGAAATATTTTGACATTTCAATGAATAAGAAGACTAATTATCAAATATATATATAATAACATCGACTTTTATAATTTTACGCGGAAATGGATCGTGGATATTGTATAGCGAAGAAACTTAATATAACTTAAATATAAAAATATATTTTGCTAATAATCAAATACTGTAAAGTACTCTTGATTTATATAGTGGATACAAATAAACACGTTGGTATCGAGTATTAAAAGATAGGCTAATGAATTTAGAATTTAAAATGTTATAAGCGGTTCTGAACGTTTTTGTACCAACCATAGACCCGTATAGCCATTTGCTACAACAATACATAAAACAAATTCTTTAATATTTATGCTAACTAGAATACCAAGATGAAGTTCGCCAACTTCGAACCACCAAATGGATTGGCAATTCTATGGTTTTTTTTTATTTTACAACCGTACTTTTGGATGTTTTCTTATTTCCAAATTATCCAAGAATCAAGGTAAACAAAATAAAAATTATTAAAACCGGTAAAACCATTATAAAGCTTTTTCGAGATACACTCACAGCAATTAATTTATAATCGACTTCAAAAAGGAGGAGGTTCTCAATTCGTCGGAATCTTTTTTTTTCCGACTTTTTTATGTATGTTCACCGATATCTCCTTCAATTGTAAACCGATTTTCAAAATTGTTTTTTGTTTAAAAGAGTATACTTCACAGGTGGTCTCATATTAATTTTATTCCTGAGGGATTGGTAATTTTCCCGGAAAACTCAAATAAGTAAGAAGTGATTTATTTTAAGTCGGTTTATTTTTTATAAAAAGTTTATACTTGTTATATATAAAAGAAGATGTTATACATAAACTACTTGTTGTTATTCGTTCGTTTAGTTTCAAATAATAAAGGAGAAAAAAAGCCGTTGAGTTCCCTATTATTTGAACAACACACCCACTAAATAAATATCTTCAAAGTAACTTAAGCCTCCGAAATCACCAATCCTAACTAAAGCTTCAATGAAAGTCCAGATAAAAAGTTCAAAGGTCATTTCTATTTAATTTATCACCAGGCTTGGACATAATAAACCATTTTATGCGAAGACCAGCGTATTTTTGAACACCCAAAACTTTTCTACCTTATTTACGATCTCGCAAAGAAAGGTATTTCAGCTTGAATGAATAAAATATACATTCATAAAGTAAATTTGAATGATAATGCGAATGCGATAATAAAACTAAAAATCTTTGCTGACAATAAAAGAGAAATTCAATGAAATTGCAAAAACAATATCAGCAATCAGATTGCACGATATTGCCAGTGATTAACTACTATGCTGCTAACTTGTATGCCAGTAACTGTACTTTCCGGTATGTGCACAAACGGCAAGTAAAAGTTTCAAGTAACTTACGAGTATGTCAGTTCGTGGGTAGTGCTGCTTCTAGATACTTAATGAAACTAAACTGAGGTTCTTGTCACTTTATCCGGTGAGTACATTACTTAGCATTTTAACTAAAGATAGTGTATTAAACCTTTACATAATAGATTTGTGATATTTTTGCCTTAAAAAACAAAACCATTAGATTCCCTATGATCAAATGATTTTTTTAAATAATTCACCTTTATTTTACCCTGCAAAAATAATACTCATCAAGTAAACATAAACAAACAAAAATATATAAAAAAAAACTGATACAAACAATTTTTCTAATATCTGTTTTATAATCGTACCTTTTTACGACGCTTGGGGCGTTACGTTCATGTACATAATGAGATTTCAAGCGAACATGCTCCCAAAACAGGCACATTAGCTCCTATCGCGTAATGGAAGCATAAAGTCCACGTTACACGTCGTTTTCATACACACAATTTAAAACGGCCTTTGAGCCGAGCTTACACATTCGTCGACTGCACTCGTCAAGTTACTCGACTATACTTTCCACGAGCGAGTCCAGACATGAACTACCGTTCACGCAATCGTCGAGTGTTGAGTTAGTAAGTTCACTTGGTAATAAAATATTGTAGTTCCCTTTGACTCGCGCTCGAAAATCGCCACAGGAAGAGTCCCGTGGCGGTTTTCGAGCGCCATTCGCACATGCGGCTCACAACTCACCTCGTTTGCCTCGCCACTCACACATATATGTAAACGCGGACTCAGAAATATTTAGCCCAAAAGGGTTGTTAAATTACCCTACCTAGGTTAATATTGTAGGCAGTTTTCATTAGACCCCGCATATTTTATTTGGAACCCAGTTCACAAATTACTCGCATAAGATCTTAAAACCTCGTTTGTCTTACAAGATAATTTAAGAGGAAATAATTTTCCGAGACGGACTAATTAAACCTTAATTAATTAACTAGGAAAACATAAACAAATGCTGAGTGTTTGAAATGGTTATGTAATGAACATGCCCGTAAGGTGCGTCCACAGCCACGCCTTGTAAAAATCGGACGCATCGCATCGTATACAAGTAGGACTTTTAAAAATAATAAACCGACTTCAAATAAATCACTTCTTACTTCTTGCCCTAAAGAATTTTGAAAATCGGTTTACGATTGAGGGCGAAAATTACAAGTGAGGATGAGGTTTTTTGAGTTTTCCGGGAAAAGTACCAATCCCTCACGAATAAAATTTATATGTGAAATATACTCTATTAAACTAAAAAAGAATTGTTAAAATCGGTTCACAATTGACGGAGTTATCGGTGAACATACAAAAAAAAAAAGGTTCCGACGAATTGAGAAGCTCCTCCTTTTTGAAGACGGTTAAAAAGGGATTAGTTTTGTTTACCGGTCCGTCCAATGCGTATCACTTGTATGACTCTCCATTTAAGGAAAAAGTTTCAAAAAAATTGTAATAGCAATAATGCGTCAGCTACTATCACGTTTTAAAACTGTCTGTATCAATCGTAATTACTGAACCAAATCGCAAACCGCTAATGGTAATGGTTAAAATTTAATCACATATTACTAATAAAATCAAATCAAAATACGTTTAATGTAGGAACCTAGTGGAACAGATAATAGGTATTATCTGTCACTGTTGGTAATTGGTAATATAAAGTACACTTTTATCGTATTTGTTTTAATTTACGCAATTTTTACTAACAATGCACTTGTAGGTACAATTTTATTTATTAAGTACTACGATTGAAATAGATTTTTCTATAGAACGCGTAGTGATTAGTGTCACATACATCGCAAAATGTTAAGTTATAGATCCGTTTGTGATACGTCCGATGCGTGCGATGCTTGGCAGTGGACACGCACATTATGACGTCTTGCCTAGGATCTAGATGATAAACTTTACAAGTAACAGTTTGAAATTAATTTAGGAATCCAAGGGTTAATTAAAGTCTAGACACAGGCTGACTTAGTTACATACTTAGACCTACATAACAAGTAGTTCTGTGAACAAAGGTTCAATCACGAAGACTAGCGAAAAGTATTCGTAACGTAGACGTAAAATTTTGGCCAATGGGAAAGCGTAGATTCAAATAACGCTTTGTCATTGGTCAAAATATTTGTACGCATAAGCGTATAGGTATAATAATTGTTATATATTTTTTATAATAAAATCTTGTATTTTGTAGGATAAGTTTGTCTCATAAAATTTTTGGTTTTATCGACTCATTTTTATGAGACCAACTTAAAAATACGAAATACAAGATTTTTATTAGTATCTAACAAATATTTTCTCATTTCAAATGTGTAGGCCCACTACACATTTGAAATGAGAAAGGTAGGTTTAGGTAAAAGTAACATAATGCTCAATTATTTAGAACGTACGTATCCTACTCAGAAATAATATTTATCATAATAATTTAACAATCATTTTCATAATCTAACACATGAAACATTACATAATTATACTTCATTAGCTTCCGCCCGCGGCTTCGCTCGCGTGGTACCGGGATAAAAAGTAGCCTATATGTTAATCCAGATTAAAAACTATGTATATTCCGAGTTTCATCCAAATCCGTTCAGTAGTTTTTGCGTGAAAGAGTAACAAGCATTCATCCATTCATCCATTCATCCATACATACATACTCACAAATGTTCGCATTTATAATAATAGTAGGATTACTATCATCATTGGGGTGTACAAGGTTCCAACCCCCATCATCGGAACCCAAGTCAACCTCACCTGCACGTGGTGCACCCTGCTAAACAACGAACGGGGCTCTGGCGGCCGGCTGATTGCGGCATAGCACAGCCTACATCGGCACATCTAAATTCCCTGGCCACCGACGGGCAGCAGCGTCGGAGGTGCGAGAAGCTGTGTCCTGTGATCCCCAACCCGCATGCCCAGCGTGGGGATTATGGGTATATCCCCCTTTATTAGGGGAGGTCTATGTCCAGCAGTGGACTGATATAGGCTGGTGTGGTGTGGTACTATCATCATCATCATCATTATCAGATAATATAGCAGTCCACTGCTGGACATAGGCCTCCCCTAATGAGCCCCGTTGCGCCCTGTCCTCAGCTCGACGCAAACAGCTTCTACCAGCAGCCTTTCGCAAATCAATCCTCCTTGCCGGAGGGGTCCTACATTACGTTTGCCAAGGCGCATCAATTTTACATTAATATTCTCTTATATCATCCATGCTATTTGGAATAGGTACTTTTAACACGTAAGCCACGTAAGCCTAAAAAAAAACTCGGAAATAACAGTTGGCCACTAGCTCATAAGAACCATAATAACCACACAGACCATAATAGAACCATTTTACATAGACCATTGTAATTTGTCTAGCTTACTCAACTTGTACTAAGACCTGACTTTCCTTGTAATCTAAGTTCAAAATGGTTTGATTATACAGAGTATTCTCAAGCAAGGACACTTAATTGGGCGATAATAGCACTTTGCTAATGAAATGTCCACTTTATCTACTTTCAGGTATTTGCATGTGAAAACACTACGAGCTTCGGGCGGTGAGAATTTTACAGACTAGGTACTACAACGCGTGCTTTGTTATTTTAACTTAATCGAGTTACGTCATCGTGGTAAGTTGGTACAGAGTACAGCCAATGGGCGTTAAGATAATTTGAAGTTGAAAAAAACCGGATCCAATGAGCGCGCACAAGTTTATACACTCGTGTGTTCAGTCGATACGCCGTGCTCTCAAAATGCTCGGACACTGTGTTCAAAATATATTCCACGGGTTAAGGGGTTCTAAGCTCCATCTTTGGAACCCACACCAATCTCACCTACCCTCCTATTATTTTATTTTATTTTATTTAATTAGACATCAGATCACTTACATACGTTTAACCAGGTTATAGAAAAATATTCAGAATTCCACAAACCGCTGTATTTAGCCCTTGTGGATTACACAAAGGCTTACACAAAGACCTTAAGATTATATATAACAATAGTACAGCTGATATAAAATTAGATATTACAGGCCCATTATTTGCCATAAATAAAGGAGATAAGCAGGGAGACCCCTTATCCCCCATATTATACACAGCAACCCTTCAAGAGGTATTTAAAACATTGACTGTTACATCGGCAACAAAGGGCATTGACGTCGCGTCGGTGGCAAACGCCTAAGAAATTTGCGCTTTGCTGATGACATTCTCCTTTTTGAACCAACAGCTCACGATTTACAGGAAATGCTTCAGGAACTGAGCACGGCGACTCTTGAGGTTGGACTTCAAATAAACCAGTCAAAGACGAAGTTAATTACCAACAGCACGAAACTTATGGTTGTGGTAGATGGTCAGGTAATACAATATGTCGATGAGTACATATACTTGGGCCAGTTAGCGAGCTTCGGAAACAGGCCGGACAAGGAAATCGGTCGACGAGTCTATAACGCCTAGAAGAGCTACTGGTCCATGAAGGCGCATATGAAGGGAGACCTTCCGTTGACACTTAAGCGCAAACTCATCGACATGAGTATCCTGCCCGTCCTAACCTACGGTGCCCAAACATGGTCATTGACTGAGCTACAGAAGTCCAATCTCAAGATTTGTCAAAGGGCAATGGAACGCAGTATCCTCGGATACAAACGCATTGACCGAGTGCGGAATAGCATACTGCGTTCAATTACTGGCATTTCCAACGCGGGCAGAAAAGCAGCCCGGATGAAATGGGACGCGGGCCATGTTAGCCAGATGCCTCCAGATAGATGGGCGAATACCATAACACCCTGGCAGCCCGATGGAAGACGAGGTCGTGGTCAGCCAAGAAAGCGATTGCGGGACGAGTTCGAGGCCTTTGAGTGAGGATGGTGGGATATCTCGAAGGGTAGAGATGGTTGGTGAAATTTGCGGGAGACGTTTACCCAGCAGTAGGACGATGTAGGTTGAAAAAAAATATTTCGACACACCAACAACCGATATTTATAACACTTATTAAAATGGAATTAAGGTTATATTATTACAAATGGGACTCAAGCGGCCGGCTGAATGCGGTACAGCATAGCCTAACACTAGCGCAGCTACATAAATCACCTTGCTGCCGTGACGGGCAGCAGCGTTGACAATGCGAAAAGCAGGAAATCTTGGCTAAAAAGTGATCGAACCACAGCTTTTCCCATTTTTCATACCGCGCTAAATGATTTGACAAAAAGTTGAATCGTAACTTTTTACGGCTGGAACATTTCATCGGAAACCTAGTTGAACCTTTATCGCATCACAACATTTTCATAGTTTCGTACCGCGCCCAATTATTTGACAGAAAGGTGAGGCGCAGCGTGATCGTAAATTCACTCAAACAAGCGGTTTAGATAAAGTTGCTCCGGAGGTACTTTTTCAGAACTGCATTGTAATCGTATAAGATAATTTTGAGTTTTGTTAAGAACAAGAAAAGTGAGAACGTTGTCGTTACTGACTCGTAGCTTAATTAGAAACGCACCGTTGTTTTTTGAAAATAGCGCAATCGGGCCCCAGGCTTGTCACTTTCACGCCTCAAGTTGTTGGTTGCAGAGCTATGGATCGTAGGGCACCTTTCAAACATACGTAAAATACGATGTGGTTATAGGTAATGGTTACCACTTAACATCAAGTGAGATTTGGTTTGACCCATCTTGTAGAATTATACAGGATGGCGACGTAAGCAATATTTAAGGAG
Source organism: Horisme vitalbata (assembly GCA_951804965.1). NCBI lineage: Eukaryota > Metazoa > Arthropoda > Insecta > Lepidoptera > Geometridae > Horisme > Horisme vitalbata. The sequence goes on from OX638094.1 coordinate 5,272,322, forward strand.
ATCGACACAAATCAAACGTTGATTTAAATGTTTACTCTGAATTTTTGACTTGAACCTTTGTATTGTTATTTTTTAGGCCATGAAAGTTTGCTATTTTGCATAACTACATTCAGTGATTTTATATCTTCAATAGTGTTGTATAGTGCGAGCGAGAGGGAGGTTTGACATGTATCGTCGCCTTAATGTCCATAAACTGTAATTATTTTAGTTTATTTATTTATTTTATTTATTTATTTGCTTGGTTGGTGAGCTAATGTAATGAAATGAAGGTATTTTTTTCAAATACCTAATAAAAATCATTGATTGCCTTGTGGATTGTAATAACATTAAAATGGATGCTAAGTACGGATATGGGCTTGGGATTATTTCCCATATTTTTTATGATCTCAGTTCGACATATTGTTCAAATATTGAGACTGTTTCAGTCGCCACCCTGTATTTAAAAATTTAACTCGGTTAAACCTGCTAGATAATTTAGAATAGCCTACCACGGGTCGTTCAACTTGCCCTTATAATAATTCTGCGTTCATTCACGTCTCAGATTCCTCTCCAAATAATAAAAGCTACCGACTGATATTGCAAATTAACTTCCGCGTCACGTCTGTACGTTAAAGTACGCTGTCCACTAAAGCATTTAGTGTACACACTCAAGCGGGACTAATAGACAGCATCAGTCAGTTTTTTTCCATGATGAAATATAGCATAGTACAATAATTATAGATAAAGCGTAATCTTAGGCTAAGCGCACACTCCAAATTTTAAGTGTTGCTTTTTTGTTATTGTGTCGAAAATTTGGACTAAGAGTAATTGCAAACAAATTTTTTCTTGCAGTGCGCGGGCTCTATACTTTGGCAATGGACTGTCATAAGCTGATGATGACGATGATGCGCTTAACCAAAGTCTGTGTAATTCTCTCTTTGTTATGTTCTGTTTGTAAGTTATTCTCATTAATTAATTAATCTAATAATATATTTTAAGTTCAATTAAGTGTCAACAAACCAAACATTGTATTTTATCAGATTTTTCAAGGCTTGATTGGCATCTTACTTGACTTTTGTACAATTAAGTACTTTAATTCCCATTTAGGAGTCATAAGATTTAGGATTCATATATTGCACCAAGTGCAATGGCCTGCCATTCCTTGGTCGACGCTGGCTCTTAGCCACTTTTTCGTTATGTCGACTGAAATTAATTCATGCAAATTAGAGCCGTCTAAAGCCGGCCTAATCTTATCGTTCGCATAATTGTGTCGTGCAAGTTGGGCCTTATTTTTTTCGTCGGAGCATTTTAATTTGGCCACTTGCCAATTAGATTCGTCCTTTGGAATGTCCGTTAAAAACTTTTAATGGGAGCATAGGACTAATGTTCCTGTTTAGGACGTGATGTCAAGAACAGTCATTATAAAAATAAAAATAAATTAGAGACATGGGGCCATACACGTTGATGGACGCAGGCTTCGGACCAGTGCCATAAATAGCCGTTTATGCGCCCGGTGCGAGCTTCTTTAACTGCGCCCCTAAAATTATACCTGATCCAAACTGTGGGGGATTTAGGATTTTGATTCGGCTGGAGATGAGGGGGCTCTTGATTTCACTAGGGTTGCACACTTTTCCTATACCCTGCCACCCCTGCGACCATTATAGTTGTTAAGTCGGGTTACCATACACAATAGAAAATCTATCTCGCGTTCCGGCAAGTATGAAGTTAAGGTTGACTTCTCAGTGCATTAGTTCCTTTTCTTGTTGCAGAGACAAAAATAGGTAAACAATCGGCGAGCGCAGCGAGCCGCAAAATTTTTGTGCACACAAAAACAAGAGAACTTACGGTGACAACGAGCCGTAATACACGTTCAGGGCGTTGTGGCGAGGGCACGTCCAGCGTGTTGCATTGTAAGTCCAGTTCAGGACATTGTATCGTAGAGCACGCTCAGGGCGTTGCAGGCACGTTGTTGACTTGCGTGACCTTCTATGCAAAAGGTAATTTGTTATAGGTGATGAATAGCACTTAGCATCAAATACAAATATTTTTACTGCCAGAAAAATAAAAATAAAACATAATGCAATGATTACCAGTGGGTACCATCAGGTGAGTCATTTGCTTTTTCAATCTTCAAATATCATAAAAGATAAATATAAATACCCAATAATCATAATGCATAGCTTTGATCCCGTACTAGAATTCTCTTTAATATCGTGGGTATTATATGAGAAAACCATTGAAAATACAACATCATCATCAGCCTATAGTCCACTGCTGGATATTGGCCTCCCCTAGTGAGTGCCATTGCACCCACTAACATTATAGGTATCCCAAATATTCTCCTCATTAATATTTTCATTCATTCATTTGTCTTTGTATCTATAGCATAGTATTGTTTGTACAGAATGTACCTCAATTTAATTATGAGCAGCATTGTTGCCTCTGAACACATTCATAATTGTCTCCGAGAGGAAACTTCCCGTTAATTTGCACATGTTATTTACCTCGTGAGTTCGTAATTATATTTACGTACAAGTCCGCGCGTAATAATTTTCAGATATACTGAAGTTATGCGAGATTTTGAGTTAATTTGCTGGTGCATCATACATTTTCAGTGCAGTTTATTTTGGCATAATTTTGATTGAAATTAAATAATACGTTCGATTGCAGTACATAACAGCTTTTCCTGTAGCTCTAACATGAAATTTGGTAATTTGGCTTAGGATGTTAGTGTCCTACCTATTATGACATACGGAGCCGAAACATGGACACTCAAGTCAAGGCGGCTACAGACTGCTGTAACATGAAAAGAGCATTTTCTGATTGCGCGCGAAACGCTCTGTTCGTGCGCGTAATGTGCACGGTTCGTGTGCACAAGGCGTCCACACTATGGGAGTTCTGTTACATTTCGTGGTACATTGCGATAATATGGAGGGCAAATACTTACAGTTACAGTAGTCTGTACGCGCTTTCACAGAACGGCCAGTCAGCGAACTATGGATCAAGCTAGGCTCGGAGTCTCTCTGAAACATAGAATCCGCAACGAGACTATTCGGCAGAGAACTAAAGTTGCCAACATGGCTTAGGGAATTAGCAAGCTGAAATAGTAGTGGGCTGGCCATATCTGCCGAAAAACCAACAACCGTTGGGGTAAGCGAGTTCTTGAGTGGAGACCGCGAAAGGCAGGTCGAAGCTGGATGCGTCGAGCTCAGGACAGGGCGCAATGGCACTCATTAGGGGAGTTCTTTGTCCAGCAGTGGAGTGTGATAGACTGATGCTGATGATAATGATGAATTGATAATGAAGTCTTTGTAACATAATTTTCAGCATATTGCTTCGAACCCTAACGAAGTTATAAAGGCTTCAAAAGTGCTGGAGTTGCTTTGAGAAACGTACCGTACGGCTTCACCGCTAGACTTTGTGACAGTTAGCTGACAATTGAAATTGTTGAATTAATTCGTTCATCACTGTAACTCATCATTATAATTAGCCTATAGCAGTCCAAAGCTGGATGTAGGCTTCTAACTCATCGTTATAATAAACTGTATTGTTAGTTCTCAAATTATCCTTTTAAAATAACATCTGCTCTTTGCATCTCTACTTTATTATTATTATTAATATAATACCTTCTCCTTAAAGGCCACCTTTCCCTTTTTCATCACCACGCGATTGAACGTTGTGACAGGCCATAGTAAATTTAAATCAATTTCGTCCCGCCATCTCGTTCTAAGCCTTCCACGTCGTCGCTAAAAGGTATCAAGTGGGATTCTATGGTTCTCTGGATGCCAAGCAACTTGAGGTCAAAACCTCAAGTTGCTTGGCATCGCTACTTTAAGAAAAAAAATACAAACGAATTGAGTACCTCATACTTTTAAGTCGGTTAAAAACTAAAATCCTCACGTTTCCTCCGAACTTATCTGAACTTTGTATCAACAAACGAGTGCAATATACCGTATCCAATCGATGCACCTATAAATACAACTCTTATAAAAGCTTTGGCAACCCACAAAGAAGCAGTGACTGCGTCTTGAACTGCACTAGATTGCTTCCTTCCTCGCTACGTGAGCTACGATACACCAGTTAGTGAGACAAATGATCAACGTTATTTTCTTGGAGACACGACTTCAAGTTGGAAATTTGTCTCTTTGTGAACTTCATTGAAAATGCGGGTAAAACGTAGTTACATTTTAAACAGCCTAAGCGCTCGTGGCGTGGCAACTTCTTGGTGTTCTTAGCAGATCATCTTGGTCATCCTGATTAATCTTGGTTAACCAAAACACTGCCCGGTCACTACTTGGATGGGTGACCGTTTAGTAGTATTTAAATCTGATCACTTCCGTGCTTTGGAAGCACGTTAAGATGTTGGTCCCGGCTTTTTCAGTCAAGACATGTCGGAGGCCTTAGGGCGGCCTAAAAACTCCGACACCAGAGTCAGCCACAAGCTCATATGAAGGAAGGAAGGAAGGATCAGCATTTTTACAAACTTGTTCCAACCTTGAAAACCTATTATGTTTTTTTAAGTACCATTATTTGTAAAGTTCCTAAAGTTTCTAATGACTATGTTCCTTCTAGGCAAACGTGTTCTATCTTAGACCACATCTTCACTTGTTTCAGGTGAGAAAAACATACCATTTAAAAAACTGGTTTGATATCTTCACTGTGCAATATTTTGTTATAAGTAATTGATATCACTTAACATCTGGTGGGCCATAATCTTGATTCATCTTTAATTATTAAACAAAGTTATAGATTTATAACGCAATGGTAGATGGGAGAGGAACTTGATTTTGACCACCTACTGTATACGTTTAATGTGGAATCCAGTACTAGCATAATAGAAGTTTCTGATTTGGATCAGAATCGGCTTTTTTCTTTTTTTTTTCTCTTCCTCTGAGTGAAAATGGAGGACTCTCCGATTCTCGCTTTGGTGTCATATGTCTGTGTTCTATGGGGAGTGTGTTTTTTATTACTTTTTGGCTACTTTTCCTATACGTTATCAGCGCTGCAGTTCACTGGAGCTTTATGCTCAACATGGGCCTTTTTTTACTAACTTATTTTTTATTTTTTATTAAGTGTCTTACACTATGTATGATTTTAGTCAAAATAAAGTACTTCCTTACTTACTTAAATGCTTTTAATACGCATACATACTAATGAAAAACCGGCCAAATGCAAATCGGACTCACGCACGAACGGGTTCCGTACCGTTGTATATTAGTCCTATTTAAATATTTATTTTATTCTGTTTTTAGTATTTGTTGTTATTGGGGCAAGAGAAATACATAGGTAATCTGTGAAAACTTCAACTGCCTTAGCTATCACGGTTCATGAAATACAGCCTGGTGATAGACAGACAGACAAACGGACAGTGGAGTCTTAGTATTCGAGTCCCATTTTTTACCCTTTGGGTACAGAACCCTAAAAATAATGCTACATTTAAGTCCAGCCCATAAACAAAATCATATAATCCCAAAAATATCGGCTGGGATATGATCTAAAAGGGTGTAAGATATATTCATAAACGCTCCAAAAATACACGGAATGAATAAATACAATTTAAATATTTATTATAGATCACGTACGCGATTTAAATTTTCCCTTTGAATACTGGCCCAGTGAGTGGTTTAGAATAATTTTCAATTCTACTCCCAAAGTTACTCCCAGTTAGCACGTAGAGTTAGTAATAAAATCAATGTGTGGTTTGAATGTGAACGCGATGCAAATTTGCACCGTTAGAACTAGTGTCTATGTATAAGCTAGTGGCCAACTGGTGCCACAGTTTTAGGCCGCCCGAAGGCCTCCGACATGGCTTAATGACTGAAATAGCCGCGAACGACATTTTAACGTTCCTTCCTAAGCACTGAAGCACTCATATCTAAATGCCACGAAACGGTCACCCATCCAAGTAATGACGGAGTGTTGCTTCAGCCTGCGCACATTGGACGACAAACGTCAGCGATTAGAAGCTCCGCACACACGGCGACAATCGCGACAGCAAGATATGACAGACGCTCGCGACTAAGCGCGCAACCACAAAGCGTCGTGTTTGCGAGGTCACTCAGGTGATCGGCTAAAAACACGCTAAGTAAGCCACGAGTGATGTCATGATTTTGTAAAACAAAATCTGCAGCTCTCGATGATACGGTGCGAAAATATCAGTTTCCTACAAAATTTCCCTTTTAAATGAGAAAATTAAAAATGAATACGGAATTAATGCGCGTTGCGAATTTTGCTACTGGGACTCCGCTTGTTATTGCTATGCGTAAGATTTTGCAGTGTTTTTTGTCAAAAATCGGTGACGATATTATATGCTGACAACAAATGTACGTTTTTCACGAGGCCTTTTCATGAAAGAAGTCCGAAGAATGCAAATAACTAGTTTTGTCTAGATTTTTTTGATAAATGTTCAGTGTAGGTATATTGTAGATTCGGCTTTAGTTCCGATAATTGCCGCGAGATTTATTTTGTAAAAAGGACTCTAGTACTAATCACAGCAGAGTAAACCATAAAAACAACCTGCTTAGTACTCGAAAGGGCATTGAGCATCACGCAGCGTCGCAACCAATTTTCCTGAGTACTTTCATAAAATTTTGCTATTGAGTTTTTTGACGTACGTGAGTGAACGTTGCTTATTGCCCATTCCTATAATATACCGCAGCCTTCGAATTAGTTTTCTATTTGTTTTTTGTGCTGTACTTACATGTGTTGTAATTGTTTGAGCCAAATAAAGTTTTATCTTATCTTATAGGATAATATAATATATAATAACACAAACGAGGGAAATAAATTCCCCACCAAAACTCGGCGCAAGCTGCCTCTTGCGCCAACATTGAACACTTTTCAAGCGACATAAGATCTAAATTAGAGCAAATAATGACCTTTTGATTTTTATGTCAATGACGCTCGGACGATTTTTGACAGTATTCATTTGGAGTACGCCTTTTTCCCTGAAAAACTGTAAAAATTTTGAGGGGAAACAAGGGAAAACGAAGCGGTCATAGTATATTATAAGAATAGGCCAATAGTGTCTGTATTTGTATGCAAACCAATGACAGCGTTTTGTGTGAGAATAAACTAAGACATTGATTTGTGGGATGTTTGGGTGAGGTAGAGAAAGAAACAAACTGGCGAATGCAGATCTGAACCAAATTCTCACGCTTCGCCCTTCTATTTGGTTACTGTTTCTTCTTCTTCTTCTATTAGTTTACTTTGCTGTGACACTAATAATAATCCATGCGAATTCAAAATAAAAACTAAGAACTACTTTCATACATGGAGGTTGAATCAGAAGAAAATGAAAAAACAAACAAAAATATCTAATCCTAAAGTTTACTAATTTAAGTTAATGATCCCATCTTTTTTTTCTTTTGTTTACAGTTTATAGGCTTACGTTTGACCGCCATCTCACCTGCTGGTAAGTGATGATAATAAATAAATAATAATAAATAATGCTGGACTATCACACAGCATCATGTAGCCCCAAAGTAAGCAGAGCTTGTGTTATGGGAACCACATGATTGATATATATGATGCGGTCGAAGATGTTGACGGCCTCTGTGGCGCAGTGGGCGAAGGTCCGCCTGAGACGCAGAAGGTTGCGGGTTCGATTCCCGCTGCGGGACAAATGTTTGCAAGTTCTGTAGATATTTGTCTCGGGTCTGGGTGTTTTCTATGTATGATAAGTATGTATATACAAAAAAAATATATATATGTGTAGTATATCAATCATGTGGTTCCCATAATACAAGCTCTGCTTAGTTTGGGGCTACATGATGCTGTGTGATTACGTCCAGCATTATTTATTTATTTATTTATTTATTTATGTAGCACGCTTGCCTAGAATGTTTTTGCGAATATATATGCGAATTTACTCTTCGCTTGAAGACCCCTAAGTCGTAGTGATCAGGAAACACTGACGCCGGAAGAGCATTTCATTCCTTAGCTGTTCTAAGGATGAAAGTTGCAGCGAAACGCTTCGTGCGGGCAGGAGGAATGTCTACCGTGTATGGGTGACGAAATTCCGTGCGTCTGGTCGTACGATAATGAAATGGTGATGGGGGAAAATTGTGTAATTCTTGCGCACACTCTCCGAAATGTATCCTATAGAACACTGAGAGGCGAGCGATTTTTCGACGGTGTTCTAAACTATGGAGTTTGACGGTTGCCAGTGAGTTATCGCCAATGAGTTTCATCGAGTTCAATCGAATCCAAGGCTTCCAGCTGGTACTTAGCCGAGCCATCCCACAAGTGGCAGCAGTACTCCATACACGATCGGACTTGCGCTTGGTACAACGTGAGTAGCTGTCCTGGTGTGAAGTACCGCCTCACCTTACTAAGAACGCCCATATTCATGGCCGCAGTTTTGGCCTTGGATTCAATGAACGAGCCGAAGTTGAGGTTTGCCGTGAGGTGGATACCCAAAAGCTCGAGGTGGTCTGTCACTGGTATGAACACATTCCGGAAAGTAGGAGACAATAAAAATAACACGTAGATAAATTATGTTAATCCATTTTGTTCTTACGTATTTCTAAAACAATTTTACATACATTTAACCAAGGAAGCTATGGCATAGGATAAAAAATCTCTCATTAAAAGTTCAAAGTTAAATAAGTTAAAAACACAACCTTTTTATACGTGGCCCAAATCTTTTTATTTGAAAACCATAACAACATGCAGTCTTATTCAACGTTAATACTTAGCTTTTATAAGTTCTGCTTAGTTTTAGTCTATAATATGATGTTGTATGAAAAATGTTCTCCATGATTTATTTATTATTTTGAAAATAATATTGGTCTTCTCTGAAGACAGGGCGCAATGGCGCTCAGTAGGGGAGGCCTATTTCCAGTATTGGACATTTATGCTGATAATGACGTAGTTAATATGAGCTAGTTTTGATGATGATAAGCCACAGAATATAGCAGGATAATAATAATGTTTTGCAGTATTCCTTGGTAGGAACATAGGTATCCAATCTAAGATAAATCCTATGCGATGGTAAACCTATGCCCTCCGCCAGTCAGCTATGATTCTAACATAACTTATAGCAATATGATTATGGTTATATGTAAAGTGTAGGGGTAGTAATCCTTTTTGTTCTTTCTTTTATATAATTATCCTCTTCATACTAAGGTTGTCTGAAAGAGATCGCTTCCAAGCGATAAGACCGCTCCCTTTTTAAGTTTCTTTTATTTTCTTAATATAGAATTTTAATTTATGATAGGCATGTGAGAGGATGCGAGTGTATTTGTATGTGTGAGTTGTCCAATTCCTGCTCTCTCGAGAGTCAATAAGGAATGACGGCCACCATTTGACGGCCACAAGTTAACTTAACGTCACTAACCTAGACATTACTACGCATATCAGTGCTTACACGTGTCCAAAGGAACTGTTATGAAGAAACTGGTTCTCATGAAAGGGTAAATAAACACAAAGTTGTGGTTCTAAATGAGACGTCATTATGTAACAGCTGCCTGTATTTACCTACTAAATATGTTTTTCGTTAGAAAATCAAAGTGGTTCATAGAAGGTTGTTTGAATGAGGAACGTTAATTATATTCAGATTTCTTCAGGAGGTTATTGCCTCCAACACATCACTCAAAATAAATTCAAAGTATTTTACCAAAACTCCTCACATAGATTAGTAGTTGTAATCAGTTGTTTATTATCTTGATGTATAAATTGGTATTCTATTTCTACTATTATTTCATCTATTTATCTTCTAATAAGTTCGTTTTACGCAAAAAAAATCAGCCCTCATAATATTTACTATGTCATATGTGAAATATTTGCTCCTCTTTCAAACCAAAACTTCAGGTACAATGTAATTCTAGATCATGAAAAACATATTACTTTTTATCTAGTTATCTCACGAGTAAGGCCGCGAGCGGAAGCTAGTCACAGGATAAAAGGCATTATGATGACCAAGTTACCCGTTGATGAGACCCCAAGATTCCCGCTGAGCTTCACTTTTTACATGATGTGCCTGAAGTATACAGTCAACTGTTTCTCCCGAACATATCGATGGGAATGGGAAGTATATTTATTTATGAAACAAGCTGAAGGATAACACTTGTATATAAGAGAATTTAAGATAACACATAATCCAAAAAAGAGGCCGCACGCCATGATTTCCTGATACAATCATCATCATCATCATCATCATCATCATCAGCCTATAGCAGTCCACTGCTGGACATAGGCCGCCCCTAATGAGCGCCATTGCGCCCTGTTCTGAGCTCGATGCATCCAGCTTCTACCAGCAGCCTTTCGCTGATCGTCACTCCACCTGGCCGGAGGGCATCCTACACTCCATTTGCCTAGTCGCGGTCTCCACTCAAGAACTCGTTTGCCCCAGCGGTTGTCGGTTCTTCGGCAGATATGGCCAGCCCACTGCCACTTCAGCTTACTTATTCTCTGAGCTATGTCGACAACTTTAGTTCTATGTCGGATAGTCTCGTTGCGGATTCTATCCTTCAGAGAAACTCCGAGCCTAGCTCGTTCCATAGCTCGCTGAGCGACTTTAAACTGGTGGACTAGCCGTACTGTGAGTGTCCACGTTTCGGCTCCGTATGTCATGACGGGTAGGACGCACTGATTGAAAACTTTCGTTTTCAAACATTGCGGTATGGGTGACGAGAAAACTCGACGTAGTTTTCCAAATGCTGCCCAACCCAGCTGAATCCTCCTCTTGGCCTCCTTCTCGAAGTTGTTTCTACCCAACTGCAATATCTGCCCGAGGTATGTATACTTCGAAACAACATCAAGAAGGTGTCCATTAACGACGACAGGACTCGGATCAATTCGGTCATTGACCATAACTTTGGTCTTGTCCAAATTCATGCCGAGACCTATCTTTCGCGAGGCTGATGCTAGGCCGTCCAGCATTTGTTGCAGCTCCTCCAGCGACTCCGCCATTAGGACTATGTCATCAGCGAATCGCAAGTGTGAGATGTGCTCGCCGTACCATAGAAGAGAATTACTAGAACGGGCCCAAGGTATGTTCTTATGTTACTATTGGGTCTATTGGGTCGTTCGTTAGTGCGGGAACAGCAGCAATTTTTTTATTAAATGTAAGATCAATAAAGCGCATCTGTTGTCGCGCTGACCAAATAACATCAAGAATCGCTTGAGTTGCGCGTTCAATTAGTTCGGTGGCTTAGTCGGGACGCTTGGGTCTCTTGCGAGTGAAGTTCGATAATTTTTAGTTATTTAACACTCTTATCAGAGTTTTAGCAGTATGAAAAATACCCGTGAGTATTCAAAAATCCTGTATTGCATAGTAGTAGATGCCCAATGTCAATCAGAACTTAGTTAGCAGACACAAAGCGGCACAGCCACAAAAATAAGATGTCATACATTTTATAATATCCCAAAAATCAATCCAATGCATTCAAATACCGCTCGAATAGAATTTTATTAAATCTTAGATTTTCCTATAAACTTTCATCACCCTAAAACTTAATAATCGTTATCTATACATACATATGTAGGAGTTAAGACCCAACGGCGTTCATTAGGTGAGGTTTATATCCAGAAATGGACTGATATAGGGTCAAGATGATGATGATGATGATGATAATGATGATGAGAGTTTTTCATTCAAACACCGGAAACAATTTATGCTTTAAAGTGTGCATTTCCAATCACTGTATTGAAAGCAAATAAGGTATGTACTGTTCATATTATAGTAGCCGGTATATGAAAGGCTTTCTATAAATTCTACTAGGAATCTAAATAAGTACCAAAAAAAATATATGTGTAGTATATCAATCATGTGGTTCTCATAATACTCTGCTTAGTTTGGGGCTACATGATGCTGTATGATTACGTCCCGCATTATTTATTTTTATTTATTAAGTGGAAAATAAATTTAAAGAGTTGGCCGTATCAAAGCTTTGTATATAAAAAGTTTTTATCACCATCATCATTAGCCTAAAGAAGCTATTAGACAAAAGCTTCTTTTTTAGTAAGGCCAACTTTACCAACTCAACGTGTTTTAGGCTTTCTGATCCAGACCCAGGCTTTAAGATTGGAAAAGCAGTTACCAATTTTATGTGACTATCAAACCACAGAAAAACTTCGATTGATATGCGATCAAACAACTAAATTGTGATCAAGTCGCTACATTTGATGATTAGTTAAGACCATTGTAACCTTTTTGTGAACTCAACTATATTGTTTTTGTATGGTAAGGATGAAGGCACCGACGACTTTTCGACTCGCTAAGAGATAAGGGTGAGTGAACGCGAAGCTCTACCTCCATGTCCCGACCATTTCATGCTATTTCATGAGTAAAATTGTTTTACCAGTTAGCCAAATAATGTCGTGATCGGCTTAAAATCGGTTGAATCTGTTTAAATTTGGCTGTTTCAAAGGGTTCCAAGATGAGCGGTCAAAATGAAATTAATGCGGACAGGTGCTGTGACTCAAAGTAGGTGCTTCATAGTGACTCATTACGGTCTACAGATGCAGGATCACGCACGCATTTGCGTAACAAATGCATCATCATTATCCATAAGATTTCTGTTTCAGTTCCCTTTTTTAATATTATGTCAGTTAAAATATCACTTCTAGCTTCCTTTTTAGGGTTCCGTGCCCAAAGGGTAAAAACAGAACCCTTTTACTAAGACTCCACTGTTTGTCTGTCTGCTTGTCTCTCACCAGGCTGTATCTCATGAACCGTGATAGCTAGACAGTTTAAATTTTCATAGATGATGTATTTCTATTGCCGCTATTACAACAAATACAACGGTACGGAACCCTTCGTGAGCGAATCCAACTCTCTTTTGGCTAGTTTTTTAGTACTATTTCAGTTAAAATATCTGTTCTAGCTTCCTTTTTTGATCAAATAAGCGAAGTGAAAGAAGATCTCGGACACAACTAGTTGAAATAATTGATGATCCGATCTACATGATCTATCAGTTGTACTTGCAAGATTCACGGGTTTTTGAGAAACGGCAAAAAGTATTTTATTCATTTATTTCAGTTATTTTTTATTATTATTATTTATTAGTTAGACTGACTGTTAATAAAAAACTAAGTAAAACCAAAATTAGCCACGCCACGGGCGTTTGTAGTTGAGAACCTACTTGACCCAAAATAAAAATGTAAAACGAAACATTGAGAAACAAACAATGCCCTAACCACTGCTTGCTATCCACCGAATGAGATTCAAAAATTCAAATTCCCACGGCAATGTAAATCCTGCCGGGAAACAGTCGCGGAGCCAAGTCGCATGACTTATTCATTGGGAACTGTGCGATGTAGCGAGTAATGGTCAGGCCCTGTAGATAAATGTTCACTCTAGTTGGGGAAGCTAGTTTTTCTGGTCGTTCCCTAACATCTGTACGCTAGACACGTATAGGGAAGTCAACAAAACTATTTATTATCTTCTATTCTTCAAGATCTTTACTTACGGGATAGATGCACTAAAATACATCGGCCTTGTTGAACCAAACGATTCATTTCTACATTTAGTAGAAGTGAAATGTTAGTAGGTACTATCACGTACTATGAATAAGTGGTTCTTACTTTATGCTTCTGAAACCCAAAACATCATATTCTTTTCAACTAACCTTTCATCCGCGGCTACGCTCGCGTGGCGTTATTCCCGGTTCAGAACTGTATACAATTTTTGTGTACAATTCTATGTACAATTTTTTTCCATTCAGTAAATTTAGCGTAAACGAGGAACAAACATTTTGTATTTCACATGTTTACGTATTTCTAGTATGCCTTTTCAATAATAGTAGGATAATTGTATGCTACCATACACTTTTTTATTTATAGGCCTTTTGAATAATAATTATTGAAAAGGCGAAATATGTGACAGACAGAATGTCCATTCTGTCTGTCAGAATGTCCATTCTGTCTGGTTTTCCGCTTCAAAATGGTTATGGTAATCACAAATACCGTCAAAAACCTAGATTAGCTATATATAATCCATTGTCAATTGTGTCTGCTTACCCACCATACGAAAACCATAATCAAACCTCTACAAAGTAATTACATTGTGGCCGAGGTTTTGAATCACAACCGTGCACCAATAAAAGTTTAAAGTTAATTGCGCACTAGCCCGTACTCAAAATGGTTAAGAAAGCTCATAAGGAACGGCGTGGTGTGTCATCAACTCCACACGTATTGACGACGTCCTTTCTGGGGTACGAACTAGCCTGAGAGGATGGTATAGGTGCCGGACAATCCTAGCATCTAAGAATTCCAAGACAGGGTCCTTGTCAGCGACTAAAAGTTACGACTTGACGCTGTAAATCATCTAAATAATAACAAACACACACAAACACGAAATAATAACACGAAATAAGAATAACACGAAAAGCAAACAAGCACGGTCAAAAACCCAACACAAAGTAAAGGGAGCCCTTGCAAATGGACGTCCGAACACGCACCGGACCTACATGATTTAGTCGGGTAAAGTGTCTTACTGCCTGAATTGTTACCCAACTTGTCTACGCACCGCGAATACTAAACGCCAATATAAATGTTGTTATTCATATTTTGGAAGAATGAATACTAAGCGGACGAGCCGTCAAATTTATGACAGTTTTTCAAGGAAAAACCAAACGTCGGTTAAGGTACAATATAGGAATTGGGCTTAAGTAAACAGACGTTTAACGACCTGCTATATTATGTGGATCATGGTTTTTGATTTTTGTCATTGATTAAACAACGCGATTTTTGTCAAACGTAGTGTAGGACGTCCTCTGGTCAAGTGAAATGACGATCTGTGAAAGGCTGCAGCTAGTAGACTTTGGTAGAAGCTGGATGCGTCAAAGGACAGGGCGCGGTGGCGCTTATTATGGGAGTCGTATTATGTCCAGTAGTGGATTGTTATAGGCTGATGATACTGATTTTAGTGAAAAGCAATGTATACACATATCATTTGGAGACGATTTTATTAGTAACATTTTAATTACTTCACGTAGCACAGTCAAATGCCGTATATTGTAAAACTAAAAGATTTTATTAGTAATTTATATTATTACTACACTACATAATTACACAGATCAATCATAAAAAATAACATTTTATTTTCACCGTGATTTAAGACAAAGGATGCGGATCTAGAGGTTAAAAGTCCTCTAAAACGTCCGCTATAATAACAAGAAAAACTTGCAATATACTCATATAGTTGAAGTTTCACAGTTTGCTTGGAGCTGCTTGTATTAGCGCTATAAATCGGGAATAAATAAGTTTTTTTTCTAAAATAGCTGCAAATTAACGGCCTCTAATGTTTTAGTGTGATATTAACCTCGTGGTTTATGTAGTTCCCATTTGCGAAGTGGAGTGTGCTAATGTGTTATTCAGAATTCATGTGAACATACAATATTAATGCCTCAACGCAAGCACTATTCGATAAAATAAAATATAATAAATAAATAAACGGATTTTACACACGGTCAACTGATCCCAAACTAGGCAAAGCCTTTACTATGGGTACCAGAGAATTCATGGTCACCACAATGTTTGTCCTGGGCCCTGGGGAATCAAACCCGTGACCTGCAGTTCAGAAAGGAGAATGACTACCAACTGAGCTAAGAGGCCAGTCGATATTCAACCCGTATGCCTAGTATGGGGATTATGGGCATAACCCCCTTCTTAATAATCTTAATAATCATCATCATCATCATCGGCTTATAGCAGTCCACTGCTGAACATAGGCCTCCCCTAATGAGCGCCATTGCGCCCTTTCCTTCTAGGGGAGGCGTATGTTCAGTAGTTGACTGATAGAGGCAGATCTTGTTGAAAACACTAGGCTCGTATTCTAGAACTATACACACACGTGATCAAGACTCAAGCACTATCAAAAGTCCGTCCAATAAATCTAGCTCCATTTTTTATGCTCTGAATTTCATTTAATTCTTTAGGTACTCATCGACAAAAAACGTTTTGAAAAATTATATTTAGTAGCTTGAAAATTAAATTAAATGTTGTAAGCTTTCCAGCTTTTGGATTACAACTTCAGTATATTTGTGTTGTGTCCTAAACTAGAGACAAAACCCTTACTTTTGTAAGAATAACTGAAGATCAATTTTGATATATTAACTATTTTATGATTATCTAGATGCATTTGAGAGTGAATAGTGGGAATTGTGTTAAAGTTTGAGGGGGGTCTTAGCCCAGCAATGGGGCTAAATGGACCAGTTCAAAAATAACTATTTTCAAGCAGCTTCAAACGAAAGGTCATTAATTTAGAGCATATTTTTTTTTACTCTATGCTATAGAATATCAGAATAAACGGACGATTACTATCTGTCGTTATAGCGATAACCTGCTACGCCGCCGCGGCGCCGTAGCGGTTGAAAGCTACGCCGTAGACGTTAATTACATTGACGCTGTAGAGGTTGGTTCTTTAAAACCAAGTTCGAAATGTTTTTTTCTAATTGTAGGTGAGAAATTTTCTTGCTCTATGACAAACCTCACTAAACAATGCTCATCACGCATCTGCAACAGCTGCTATACATTTTATGATTCCATACAAACTATCATTTAAACTGTACGTTCTGATATTGAACACGGATAGCACTGCAATGACATTGGTAATTCTCTTTGTACAAATTATATTTTCTACTTATTTCTGTCCAAGTTTACAGCAGGAAATAGATCGTTTTTGTTGGGTTTACTAACTGGGGTAAACGAGTTTTTGAGTGAAGACCGTGGCTCGGCAAATCATGTGTAGGACGCTCTCCGGCCAGGTGGGGAAAGGATCAGCGAAAGGCTGCGGGTAGAAGCTGGATGCGTCGAGCTCAGGACAGGGCGCAATGGCGCTCATTGGGGGAAACATATGTCCAGCTGTAGACTGCTATAGGCGGATGATGATGATGATGTCACCTTGGTCACTCCAATGGTACCGTCTTAAAATTTACTGGAATCATGTAAATTAATTTTAAAACGGTAAGTTTAATACACTAGCCCTAGCATGTTTCAAGCCAGGACAGCAAGAAAAGCCAGTAGTACAGTTTTACTAGCTTGCTATCCTAGCTTGTTATCCTACCGCATATCTCTTTTGCTTTTTCATTTTTCTTTTTATTCTTTGTATATCCCACCAACTCTGTACGTACCTCCTTTTTTTGTACCTATGCATTGCTGGTCGAATAAACGAATTATCTTTCTTTCTTTCTTCTTATATATCGGGAGACCACTTGGCCAGGCCGGCCACGAACAAGAAGTAGAGAAGAGCGAGCCAAATTCCGTGCCGACTGAATCATTTAAGCACTAGAGGGATAAATGGACAGAGTTGGGAAGAACTTTTGCCCAGCAGTGGGTTAAGGAAAGCTTATAATAATAATGGATTAAAGGTCAGAAAATGAAGGTGACTCTTCTGGACTTGGTACGCAGCATGGAACTTCCTCTCTCAACAGCTCGAGCCAATATTATGTAGTCATCATCATTTATTTGAGAGCTGTGCTCTTGTCGGCGCAACTGATGCAGCTCCTTCCATCTGCCTCCTTCCAAAACAGCCTCCCTTACTTCCCATACGACATGATATCTACTTTCTCTTTTTTTACTTTCTCTTTATGTAGAACAATGATTTTTTTTTTTCCTTCCAAAACAGCCTCCCTTACTTCCCATACGACATGATATCTACTTTCTCTTTTTTTACTTTCTCTTTATGTAGAACAATGATTTTTTTGTATTATTTATGTACATCTAATAATATTTCAACTTTATAGTGAAAAATTTAATTTTGATGAGTTTAAAGAAAAATAAAGATAATAAGCATTGATATACATTATTATGAAATCTTCGGTCGTGCGTATTGAAATCTAAAATATTATTTTGCTCTGAGTTAGACGAAAAGTTTTAGACTTATTTATTCCGCTCTGCTTTTCTCACTCATTAATTCCCACAGTGTATGAAAAGCAAGTCCAACTTTTTTCGCTTTGAGATGGAATCGGAAACTTCAAACAAGTTACTCGGAGTAGTTTTACGTAATTGTTTTCAGCTCAGCGTCCATCGGAATTAGCATTGCCCGCTTTGTATGGTAATCCCGAGACGGATTATGTGTTTTAAATTTTAAAACAAGACCGATAAATCTGTTTTTAAAGCCCAATTTCTGTAATGGACGTATTTCCTTTGTATTTGTTACGAGTTTTCATTGGGTTATATTTGTGTGTAAGAGAAGGAAGTAGAATGTAAAACGAATCGGTTTTACTATTGAGAATATCTGCTGCTTAGACCTCAATAACTAGAATGACACTAAAACCTATTGCCAACTCTTTTTAATGTCATATAAATGTTATGAACAGACTGATTTTATCGATCTTTATAAAATGTAAAGTGAATATTTAAAGGGCGTTGGAAATTATAAGGGCTTAATTCATAATCCAATATTATAGACTCTTCTGCAAATGCCTTTACTACCGATTATTGTGTTATTTTAATTCTTTTACCCCGAAATAATATAATATTAAAAAGGGAGTTGGACTCAATTGATAATCCAATGCTTTAGACTCTCCTGCAAATGCCTTTACTATAGATTAATGTGTTAAATGAATTCTATTACCCCGAAAAAAAAATTTTAAACTTAATTTACTACAGTTTCCAGATATCATAAACATTTTTGACTTTTTTACAACTTCCCTAAAGATTTTGTTTAGTTTTTTTTATCGCAATAACGTCTTGCAATAAAAACAAGCATGAAGTTTTTGTCATACGGAGTTTTTGATAAGGTGGTCCCCTGGGAGTCAGGGACATTCCGGCACAATTCGACCCGTTCTGATGTAGCGATAATGTACCGAATTCCGACCTTTTTCTTATGTGTGAGTATTGTCAAAGATAACATTATTACGTTGACCTAGAAAAGTATGTTTTCATTCTTCCTGTGCAGTAAATATAAGTATGCTACGTAACTTTAATAACCATCAATGCTTTAACAGAAATATCAGTGCATCCAGTTATTCCTAATTAGTAGTAATATGTCCCATTGACTCTTACTTAGTGTAAAAACTTAACTGAAGAATTCTACTAACGGATATCATAATGGTCGAGCAAAGCCGCGGTCCGAAGCTAGTCAGTATTATAAAATAAACCGGCCTTTGAACTGTTTATCCAAAGATACAAATTAGTACCTCTATGATTTTGCAATATGTTATGGTTTTGGTATGATTGAAAAAATCCTACATAAATTACGTACTTAAAAATACTTGATGTATATGCAACTGCTGAGAAAACATTCGAATGATTACTAACATTTAAATTTATGAAACTATTTAAATATTTCAATGGTTACAATTAAATTAGATTTACCCAAAACTCTGGCCTACATTCACTTCAATACCTGTCTCAAGAGCGCTCTTACCCTTAAAGACCTACACTATCTAGGACTTACGAACAGATTGCAGATACCTGGGGACCCTACTACTTGTCTCGAGAACTTCGAGTTTGTGAAAATAAAATAAAACACTTTCCTTTTAACAAATCGAGTTTTAAATTTTACTTGGTACTGAGGTTATGGAACATCTGAAAGACATTCTCCATAAATAAAAAATAATGATGGACATTATCACACAGTGACGCTGTCTATACATAGTATAATATAGCTCCAAACTAAACAGAACTTGTATTACGGGAACCACATGACTGACATACTACTCATATTTTCTGTAAATACACGAGTATGTAGTTATAAATGTATGTTTAATAAAGTTATTATATACATAGAAAACACCCAGACTCGAGACAAATATTTGCAAAACATACAAACATTTGTCTCGTGGAGGGAATCGAACCTTCTTTGTATCAGGCGGGCATTTACCCAGTGCGCCACACAGAGGTCGTCAAGTACAAATAATGTACCACACCACACACCACACCAGCCTATATCAGTCCACTGCTGGCAATAGGCCTCCACTAATAAAGGGGGATAAAGGTCCATAATCCCCACGCTGGACATGCGGGTTGGGGATCGCAGGGCACAACTTCTCGCACCACCCACGCTGCTGCCCGTCGTCGTGTGTAGTGGGGTTGGCTTGGGTTCCGAAGATAGGGGTTGGAACCCCGTACACCCCCACCAAATAATGAAAGTGATTGTATAATTTGGCCAGTATTCAGTTGTTCGACGTTTGAAATTCTAAATTTTAATGTTTATTAGTCTCTGGT
Organism: Horisme vitalbata; assembly: GCA_951804965.1. Lineage (NCBI taxonomy): Eukaryota > Metazoa > Arthropoda > Insecta > Lepidoptera > Geometridae > Horisme > Horisme vitalbata. The sequence goes on from OX638094.1 coordinate 5,292,419, forward strand.
ACCACCTATATTACAGGCTCTGCCTAATACGATCAGTTAACCATATGTGAGTTGTCCCGTATTTTTATTTATTTATATGTAAAAATCAAGTGACTGTAGTAGCGCCGGCTTATCGCACACTAATCTAAACCGAGTCGCGCGATCCAAATGTTATCGACGTCATTATTTCTGGAGATGGAAATTATACCTTATGCGATCTGAGATAATGCCGTTACGTGTGTGAGATAAACGGACATAAAGTTGTATTGGTATGTTGTGTGTTGGCTTTGTTTGGTAATTGTAACACAAAGGTCTGTGAGGGTAAAAATACCTGTTATGTCAAGATTTGAAACCTTGATGGAGTACACCATAGTTCAGTGGACAAAGTTTCCGCTTGATACGTAGAAGGTTGCGGGTGCACCGCAAGACAAATGTTTGATTGATCTGCAAATATTTGTCTTGGGTCTGGTTGTTTTCTATGTATTTACAAAGATAAAGATAAGTTATTTTGCAAAAATATATGTAAAATAAGATGGAATATACAGTTAAATATGTCAGTCACAACATGGTTTACCTAATAAGTATGCAAAATTGTAGAGAGAGAGAGTGAATCTCGAAATCGAAATGATAAATCTCATGATACAATAAACAGTGAAATCAAATCAATAAAAAATTTAATCAAATTACATCAAATTGATCTAAAACAAACACAAAAACATGTGTTTATGAAGTATATCAGTCATGTGGCTATAACTCTGAATAGTTTGGGGTTATAATTTTGATACTGTGAGATAGTATATGACATTATTTATCCACTCCATATAACTTTGCGCGGTGCATACCCATTTTCTACCATGATTCCTGCGTTTATAGTTGAAAAGCCACACGAAAGTATTAATAGATTTCTCTGTGGAGGTTTCGTCCGGGGAAGTACAGCCACCATGCCTACTTCTGTCATGGAGCATCTGTGCTGTGTTTCGGTTTGAAGGGTGTGGGTGTCGCTGAAATAACAGGCACAAGAGGCTTATTATCTTCATGCCTCAAGTTGATGGACGCAGGGCACGGAGAGCATCGTAGAGCACTTCCAAAAAAATGTGATCTACGATGCAATGCTTCGTGATAGGTAATGGTTAACATCAAGTGGGCCAGCCATGCGCTTGTTCCCTTTTAAAGCACCATACTTTCGAAAAAAAATATTGCTAGCCCATTTGCAAATATTTGGAATCCACTTTTTTCCTATTCGAAGGCATCTGACATGACTTCACATTAATAATAATTGATCTTACTCTATTATTAATGCGAAAGATTGGATGGATGTTGTTTGCTTCTCAATCACGTTAGAGCGCCTAGACGTATTTAGATGAAACATGAAGTACACAAAGTAGGCCAGTCATTTCAGACCTTACTATATCAAAACGAATTAAAATACGAATTATGTAAACATATTCTTGATAATGATTATGAAGTATTGATATTATAACTTATAACTTTATTTGTTTAAGCCGAAATACTTAGTAAATTAATAATAAACATTGATTGCAATACGCCCTATCATAACGTATTATGGTTATTGAACGCACTCTCACCCACATTGTGTATCTCTCGTGCTAATGTTAACTGTCAAAAACTAAACTGTCAATAACAATGCACGCTTTTATTGATGGTGTTGCCACCTTGGTTGTTTTATAGGCCAATTCTAGTACTATTTTTAGTTTTACATACAGAGACAATCCAGCTGTTATTGGTATATATATGAATAGTTTTCCTATAGTAACCACCAATAATACGTAGTGACTTGTGAGTTTAGAATAATTGAGTAACTGATGCGGTAAGGTTGGTTTTCGTTTAATGGCACCAGTGTCCTAATCGATCGTAACCTAAAAGTATAACAGTAGTTTGTATCACAAGGGACCAAAATAATGTATTGAAGGCGAGAGCGATTGTTTGAATCAAGAGCGAAGCGAAGGATTCTAGAGTAGAATCCCGAGCTTAGCGAGGAATTCTAAGCGTAGTGATTTCGCTCGAGGTTAAATAATTTTGGTACCGTGTGGCACACTCTGCTTTTCATCCCCCTCTATGAGAAAATTGCTTGTGGCAGTTTCTGCTTTTAATTTCACTCTTTCTGTTATACTGCTGAACTCATCATCTATTCAATTTGTGTGAATTTAATTTAATTCATAATGTCTGTAATATTTTGATAAAAAGTAATCATAATCAAAAAACGAATAAGTTCCCGCGTATTTATTTTTGAATTTAGTTAACCAATGCCGTGGCGGCAAGCGCCCTTTTTTTACCACCGACCAGGACTTTATCGAAGCGAATTGCATTCAAACTTATAAATTAAACAGTGTTCCAAATTCAAAAGTCATTTCGTCACTGTTATTGTTCGTCAACGTTTATGTTTAAATGGCCAGTTCTCAGGTGGTCCCATTGTCATCAAATCAATATCTGATGCTGGGATCCTGGTGAAATCATGAGAACTCTTCAAATATTATAGGCGCACCTTAGAGCAAGGGTCATTTCTAGACGTGACATTTTATGTTCAGGTCACAGGTTGTATGAAACTGACCGATCTTCTTTTACGAAAAGATGAACACAGCTACTTCATTAGCCGGGTACCACGCAGGCGAAGCCACGGGCGGAACCTAGTATTATCTCAATGTGAAAGTTGTCGCGTGTGTATGTGGATGAAATTTAAAATATACAATAAGAAGTTTATGAGACCTAAATTAACACATTTATGACCTGGATTGCGTTTTTATTCTTATACAACGCGAGTGGGGCGAATAAACAAAGAGTATTACAAGTATTTTCCTACTTTCAAATCCGTTTCCAGTATCGCAATCGAAACCGTATAAAAGCATTTCAACATAAAAATGTAACATAAAATAGCTTGTTAAATAAGATTCGCTTATCTAAGTAATGCTTCTGTAATACGTACCCCTTTATCACCCGAGCCTTGTAACAATAATCTTAATCTTTACACACGTTTTGTTTGTGCACACTCCGTATTGTGGTTATCCTATTGTGTTGAAAGGGTGGAATCTTAAAGGGTCCAGGAAATTAGGGGATTAAATACCACTGAATGTTGCTTTAGCGGGGAGGTAAGTATATTAAAGGGAGATGTATTTGTAGGTAGGATACTTCAGAATATATTGTATATTTTCCTGAAAGGTTTTTCGACGGCAAAGGAAATAACTTTCAATATTAATGTAGAACTTTTTAATATATAAAGATCACACCGTAACGGCTTATCTACTTATCAAATCTGTCAAAAGATAAACTATGCTTAGACCATCATACCATTGTGACAGGGCTTACTTTAAGCAATAGTTAACTCTGTGTAGCGTTTATAAGTATGACTGTTAATTAAAGTATGTAGTTTGATGACCTTTTTGGCACAGTGGGCAAAAGCCTATCAGAGATGCAGAAGGTTGCGGATTCGATTCACAACGCGAGACAAATGTTTGTACGATCTGCAAATATTTGTCTCGGATGTGCGTGTTTTTTTATGCAAAATATGTAAATATGTAAACCCAAATAAAGTCGCATCTGGAAATCAGCGCTGCCCGCATTAGTGTGGTGTAGCAAATGGACCTTTTTTGGCCTACACAAATGTCAGAATAAGTTATCTTTTTTTTCTGGGTTTTATTTTTGGTTTGTTTACTTAAGATTGTTATTGTATGAACCTATAATCTACATGTGTGTGTGTGTCAAAAATAAATGTATATCTATCTATCTAAATATTTACATAAAAAATGTACCTATGTAAGTACCTAGTTATATTAGTAATGTAGTTCAAACAATACAAGCTCTGTTTAGTTTTGTGCTATATTGACACTATCATACAGCAGCGTGAATTACACAGACCTTGATTGTCAAAAAGTCTGAAATCTTTGGGTGGAAAATAAACTCCGACACCAGAATTGGCCAAACTCATACAACAAGAAGTCAAAAATGTTAAACCATAAATCTGAAAAAATCATGTCAGTGAGCAAATATCCAAGAACAGTAAAAACACAAGCCTTGCATGAACAGTAAAAAGCCTTGTAGGAACCGAACCTGTGACTAAACAAACATATCAACTACGCAACCGGCTGAAAACTAGTCAGAAGCAGCAGATGCAATTCCAAAGGAAAATAGACGAGATCTAAAGATACTCCACCGCTGCAAAATGAGTCTAGCGAAAACAATGCACCCGGCTCGTCTTTCAAAATACCCTCTTTGAAATTTCGCGTCAAAGCCTGCGCAGAATGGGGTTTTTGAAATATTGTTCGCTACTAGTAAAGACCTTATATTTGGAAGTTATGAGCACAATATACTGTTTCACGGGCATTCATTAGGGTTTAAAATGAATAGGAAATTATTTTATTCTGTTACTGTATTCAATTTATCTTTGTTGCATAATTTAAATCTTATTAGCAACCTCACTTCGATCTTCTTATCAGATCCTCCTGGTTAAGAAACAGTCCACCCGGTGACTACTTCAATGGGTGACCGTTTAGTGTCATTTTTAGGATCTATCTCTATCTATAGCGCTTCCGTGCGGAAGGCACGTTAAGCTATTGGTTCTAACTGTTTCAGTCGTTCAGCCATGTCGGAGGCATCTAGAGTTAGCCACGCCTGACAGCCAAGGGGCTAACCAATCAAGTGTTGATTATTTTAATTTAAAAATATACAAAAAAAAACACTAAAAATAGAGATGGCGTTGCGTTGTGAACCCAATATAAAGTAGCTAAGTCATGTTTCAGCTTTCGGGATCCGAACCTTAGTTTTAGTTTAATCGATAAGGTCGTCTGGAAGATATGCTTTTGCAATAAGACCGCCGCGTGCTATAGGAAGTACATTTACACTTATGTTCAATCACCTTTATACCCTACCATCTTTATGCCTACTTCTTCTTCTTCTTCGTATGAGTTAGTGGCCAACTCTGGTGTTTTTAGGCCGCCCGAAGGCCAGCGACATGGCTTATAGACTGGAAAAGCCGGGACCAAAATCTTATCGTGCCTTCCGAAGCACGGAAGCGCTCAGATCTAAATGCCACTAAACGGTCACCCATCCAAGTAGTGACCGCGCGGAGCGTTGCTTAACCAAGATGATCTGCTAAGTACATCGAAGTAAGCCTCGCCACGAGCTTCCTATCTACTGTACTTACTTACTTTTTTATGTCTACTTACTTATTGAAACCAACATATTGAGTATGGAGTATAGTAATAGGTATAGTACAGCTCCTGTTATACACTAGCGCTTCGTCTTGAAGCCAGAGATTTCGTATGAATTTTTAACCTACTTCGATAAAAGCAGACTCACATAACCTGCGGATGTAACTGGCCTACTTCGCCGCTGGTATTACCTACAATATCGGTTAAATGTGGAGTCGTGGTTAAAATTTAGAAACCATCTAAAGGAAACTAGAATAATATCTTACAGTCTTTAAATCCATGAGTTATACAACCCAATTTAGAACCTCCTCCTTTTTTTAAAGTCCACCACACCACCACACCAGCCTATATCAGTCCACTGCTGGACATAGGCCTCCCCTAATAAAGGGGGATATGCCCATAATCCCCAAGCTGGGCATGCGGGTTGGGGATCGCAGGGCACAGCTTCTCGCACCACCGACGCTGCTGCCCGTCGGTGGCCAGGGGATTTAGCTGTGCCGATGTAGGCTGGGCTATGCCGCAATCAGCCGGCCGCCAGAGCCCCGTTCGTTGTTTAGCAGGGTGCACCACGTGCAGGTGGGGTTGGCTTGGGTTCCGAAGATAGGGGTAGGAACCCCGTACACCCCAAAAGTCTTTTAAAGTTGAAGAAGAAAGAAGAAGTTTTTTAAAGTCGGTTAAATCAAATTCCATGACAATGAAATTTATTTTAAAATTTCATCGCTTACACCAAAATACTGATTACAATACTAAAACGATAACCGACTTTAAGGTGGCGAAAACTACAAGTGAGGTTTTTTTAACTTAGCGGGTAAATTACCAATCCCTCAGGAATCAAATTAGGAATTTTGAAAATCGACAGAGGCGGTGGAGTAAGATTGAGGCTGAGTCTGTGAAGAAAATCCGTCCTAATATTTTATTTCATCCAAGAACACCACGTATTTTTACATTACCTAAGACCAATTTAGCCTACTTTGCCTAAGGGTTACCTTGTCATCGATCTTCGTGATCTTCAAAAGCTTGAATGATATCCACAAATTAAAGACCGCGACCGTTGTACGTGTTATATAATGGAAACTCGGATGTGTTTGGGAAATTCTCTTCCTTATTATCATATTCTGGAAGCCATTGCGTAATTTTACGTTGCTTTTCCAATGAAATTTAAAATTTTGGATTATTTATATAAAGAACACACTAATATTCTAAATGTGATGTTTTGGGTGTTAATGTGCTTGTGGGTATGGTGTGTTAGAATATTTTCGTTCCCACACAACTCTGTAGCAGCTAAACTTATTTAGATGTAACTAAGAATATATTAGTTTGTGATCTGGATGTGTTTACATAGGATATCTGACTGAGTGGAGACCGCGGCTGAGAAGTTTTATTTTATTTAGTACGAACATTACAGTACGCTTTGAATCGTCAATGTTCTTATTTACCACCAATTCGTAATTATTATTCAAAAATCAAAATCAAAATTCATTTATTCAGTAGGAACTGTAACACTTTGAAACGTCATTTTTTAAATTGACACCAATTCTAAACGCGACTAAACAGTGAAGAATTGGCAAGAAACACTGTAAGGTTTATATTTTTGTAAAATCCATATTATAATTAGACTTAGCTGCGTGACATACATCTTTTAAAATTTTTGAGTAATTCTTGACTTTATATTTAAACTTTTCACTAAAATTATACTGTTTGTCTGCTTATGTGAATTCCCACTGTTGCCCACTCACAGAATGTGGGACTGTCAGAGACCATGATCGATTTTGGTTTCAATATTGTGCTAAATTCCTTGATAAAATGATTATATATATATAATTTAGATTATTATTAATATAATAATAATTAATATAACTATATATATTAATAATATTAATATTATTATTATCCCCCTTTATTAGGGGAGGCCTATGTCCAGCAGTGGACTGATATAGGCTGGTGTGGTGGTGGTGGTGGTGGATTATTATTTTGATATGAACAAGGTGATCTATTTATCAAATTATTTTTTCTAATTGATGCACGATCACTGGTACAAAAGTTATTTGCCGTTTTACATTTTTCTTTAATTGATTTTCAATTTTGAATAACTGACAAAAGTGGTCTGATTTTATGTTACTTATTATATTTTTACTTAGTACATTTGAATTTGTAAAAATATTGTCTATACATTTGGCTGAAGTATCAGTAATTCTAGTTGGCTATTAATATTCTGTAGGTAGCAGTAGGTAGTAGGCTGCTGGTAGAAGCTGGATGCGTCGAGCTGAGGACAGGGCGCAATGGCGCTCATTATGGGAGGCTTATGACCAGCAGTTGACACACTGGACTGTTAAAGACTGATGATAAGGTACTTTATTATAATGATGTTCTTCTTCAGGTGACCAGCTTACTTAACTTGCTTTACTTCAGCTTGCTAAAATTCTCTGAGCTATATCGATAACTTTAGTTCTCTGTCGTCTTTCTCCGTGAAGACTTCAGAAATTTCAATAAATTGCCTAAATACTCATAAAACAAGTTACTTTTCTATTTAATTATACTGACATACAGTTTAATTTGAAGTCTAAAATCTGGCTGTAGTTCGAGCAAAGATTAATCTTAATTTCGTGAATTTCGGGCCACGCTAAGATTATATAGAAATGAATTTTGTAATTAATTATTCCGACGCTCACTTGCTTGCAGCTTGTAAAGTTGGATTACTATTACTTAGTTGGAACTTTAGATTAAAGATCAGTCTTCCAAATCCATTGACGTTGCTATTTTACCCATGAATTGATAGACCAAAGATATTTTTCGCATATTCGTTTACTGAAAAGTAAACAAGTACCTACACAACCAAACATAACACAAGTATTTACACTTAAAGTATTAAGTACTTATAAATAAATAAATTAATAAATAAGGCTGGACGTTATCACACAGGATCATGTAGCGTCAAACTAAGCAGAGCTTGTATCATGGGAAACCACATGATTGAAATACTACACATATACAGTTTCTTTTTTTAAATACATACTTATCATATATAGAAAACACCCAGACCCGAGACAAATATCTGCAGAACATGCAAACATTTGTCCCGCGGCGGGAATTGAACCCGCAACCTTCTGAGTCTCAGGCGGACCGTCGCCCACTGCGCCACAGAGGCCGCCCACTTATTCTTTTCATTATTTTTCGAATTTATTCAATCAACTAGCTTCCGCCCGAAGATTCGCTCGCGTCATACCCGGATAAAAAGTCTTATGTGTTATTCCAGATCATAAACTATATATATTACAAGTTTCATCCAAATCCGTCCACCTGTTACGGCTTTATGTAGGAACAGACATACTAACACAAACTTTTCTATATATTATATTCAGGGTGTGTTATAAGTACCTACTATCACTGAATTGTTGACGACAGAAAAAATTGCCTAACAAAAACAAATGCCTTAGAAATATTATGTTAGAAACTTGTAGATTAGTTGAACATTCCAGTCTCGTAGTAAATAAATATTAATATCCTGATATTGCAGAACTGGTAGGTGATATGCAAACAGCCCCAGGAAATAGGCCAGCGTACCTAACAAATAATACTCCATCAAAATCAAATAAAAAAGCAATTTATTGACTGGTAAGTAGGTAGGGTAAATCTTTTATGAATGTTTTGTTCAGTTTCTTCTGTGGAATTTATCACAGATCAGTATTATCGCGCAATAAAACTCATAAATGTGAAATTTAAGACATGTGTGCTCCGTGCCTCCTTCACGCCAAAACTTCTGAACGAAATTAATGAAATTACACACAAATGTAATTTTATACCTAGGACTGAAGACCTAGATAAGACCAACTTAAAAACCTTTCAACCATAGGTACCTTTCTATTTATTTTTCTATTCCTACAATGTTTTACCAAGTGTCATTTAGATAGATAGATTCCTTCCTCCTTTGTATGAGCTAGTGACCAACTCTGGTATCGGAGTTTTTAGGCCGCCCGAAAGCCTCCGACATGGCTTAACGATTGAAAAGCCGGGACCAACTTCTTAACGTGCCTTCTGATAGGTAGATAGAGATAGATAGATAGATACTATAACTATAATTTTAATTCACACCACACATATAAATACAACATAATGAAGTAGGCTAATATAATATAATATAATAAATTAATATGTGTATTTAACGGAGTTTATAGAACAAATATGTAGTCCAGAAAGAACCATATTCCATAGACAACAGAAACGCTTGTATTTTTTTAAAATAAAGTCAATTTAATTCGTATACGAAATTGTTCACTTCACTTCACTTCTTTATTAAATGGCTTCTGGGATAGTTATCCACAATTTCGCCAGTATCAAGTATAATAATTGTTCATAATAATATGAGGCAACGTAGTACGGTTTATAAGTCCAGTCGTCCAGTCTTCGGTTAGGTCCTGTTTTCTGCTATAGCCATGGCGACTATAACAAAAAACGATCCGCACAATTTTCTTCATCAGAGAATTCCCGTTCAATCTTTTTTTATTCCATTTCACTAATACTTGTGTCTTTTATGTAACATTTATCGGTTATAATACCATGAATATTAAACGACATATATTACAAAAACACTAGAAAATAAAATTTACTAAAATTGACAACCGTCGTTCAAGATGAAAAACATGGTGTCCTACGAAATTGTTACGTATGCTTTATAGATAGAAAAATGCCACCGAAAACCATTTGTCAAATGCCTCTCAAATGTTCATCTGTGAGACGAGAAAATTCAATATCATTTTTTTTTTTATTTACTATGGGCCAGCTCTTGACCTGGCTCGAGGCTTGCGTGGGCAAGGATGAGGTCGACGATGGAACATTTTTTTTTTCTATAGTTGACAAATGAAAAAGTTTGTTGGCAAAAAACAGACTGCGGAAATACCTTGATTTGTGATCATGCCATCGAAAATAGTAACCAAGGATGTAATTTTTATGGAATTTTGAAAATATTAATAACTTGAAAACCATGATACTTTTACTGAAAACTATTTGATTATCTGATGTCATGACACACTCCCAGGTGATAGCTTGACTACTCATTACGCCACACCCTGTATTTGATGTCAGCAATTTTAGGACATCAAACTAATACCTGAAAATTGAAACCAACACCAGCCAATATAAGTCCACTGCTGGACACCGGCCCATAATACCCACGCTGGTAATGAGGGTTGAGAATCGCAGGGCACAGCTTCTCGCACCAACACTGCTGCCCGTCGGCGGTCAGAGAATTTAGCGGAGAATAATGAAACGGTGTTCAAATAATTATGCTGAATCAAATGACATATCAGTAAAAGTTATGGAATAACAAATTATGAAAATACTTTGCAATATGTTTGACGACCTTTGTGGCGAGGTGGGTGAAGGCCCGCCTGGGACGCAGAAGGTTGTGGGTTCCATTTCCGCTGCGAGGATAAAATGTTTGTATGATCCGCAAATACCACCAACAAGATACTTGCAAGATCATTGTGGTACGAATTTTTTGAAGTGCTAAATCGTTGTTCTAAGCATATAATCTTGGTTAAGTAGCACTCTGCCCGGTCACTACTTGGATGGGCGGCATTCTGAGCACTTCCGTGATTTGAAAGGTACGTAAAGAGGTAGGTCCCATGTTTTTAGTCGCTAAGCCATGTCCGCCTTAGGGCGGCCTAAAAACTCCGCCACCAGAGTTAGCCCAGTGGCCAACACTGGCCTTACTCATATGAAGAAAGAAAGAACCTAAGTATTTAAGTTTTACCTTATCTAAAAGAAATGCTGGTTTACTTTTAAAATTAGAGCTGTAATTGTAAAGGAAAGATCCAAATAAATTACTTATCTTAAAAGAAAGTTACAAATAAATGATCCAATAAGCAAAAATTGATGTTAGAACAACGTTGGACAACAGCTGCTGTTCTGCTGCAATCGTGACGACGGAATGGGACGCGCTTAGAATAAGCGACGTTGAGTAATTTCTGAGCGCAAGTGAGCCTCGTTGCGCTTGTCAGATGCGGTCTTGGCAAGAGCTTCTTCTTAATGATATTGTTTGCTTTACGTATTTTTACTCTGCGTTTGGCGGAGGACCTGGCGAAGCATTTAAGCCCCTCTAATTCCTCCTAATCAAAACCAATAACTCTTTCTTCAATACTAGCTTTGTAACTGGATGGTACAATTAGGATAAAGATAAATATCATTTGAGTTCGCGGCTTCACTCGCATTAAAGTTATTTTTCTTTCCAGCTGGATCTTTTTCGGGATAAAGGTACTATGTCCTTACCTGTATGTCCTTTTCTGTACCCCCTGACAACGTTTATGCAAATGATGGCGTAACAATTAAACAAACCAATATACTCACATAACGTTCAGCGCCTGGTTTGATTACAAAGACTAGCGAAAAAGTATTCGTATCGTAGATGAAAAATGTTGGCCATTATGAAAGCATGATATCAAAATAACGCTTTGTCATTTTTCGCTTCACTTTTTTATATGCCAAAGCTGGCAGACGAACAGGCGGTCCACCATATGGAAAGTGGTCAACGCCACCCATGGACACCTGTATCACTAAAGGCGATTTTTTTATCACTTACGATATTTATATAATATTTGTGGCCTAATAGGTAAAGGGCACCCATAGTACAAGTACCTATGTTTATATTGTATGTGATACTGCGATCTTATCCATAAACAGAGTAAACTGAGAAGTTCCAATAAACATTAAACTCCACATCTCAGTGTCAGATCCGGAATTGACTACGAAGCCGTTTTAGTTTAAATAGGAAGGCGGAACTAATTCCGGACGCGGCAACTAGGCTACGGCCCAAGGTATACATTGAGAGCGATAATATAAACTCGCATTAAACCCAATTTTAATGCAGTATAGCCAGTGGGTATATGTTCCTACCTACATCTTTAGTACCCCTTTTTTACGTGGGGTTATCCTCTTGAATACCATTCCATTACGGGGCAACAGAAAGATTATGCCGGCCTCCTACCGACCAAAACCATCATGGTGTTCCAAGATAGCGCCATTATGCCAAAGCCATGGGTGCTCTTGAGGACTCTTCCACAACATCTTTAGAACCCAAGCCAACCTTTCTGGCCCGTGACATTTCAGCAGAGTTTGTTGCCAATTCTTCTGTTTGGCGCGTTACGAATTGGTGTAGGTGAATTACCAAAAATGACGTTTATGATTACCTATTAGAAAAAAAATGTATTCTATTTTATTTCGTGTTGCACTCTGCACTATAACAAACGGGGCCCTTGCGGTCGGCTGAGTGCGGCGTAGGCCGTAGCACAGCCTAATTACACGCACAGCTAAATCCCGTGGCGATCGCGACGGGCAGCAGCGTCTCGGAGCGGTGCGAGAAGCTGTTTCTTACGATCCCGAATGTTGGAGCAAGTGTGTGGAGTAGCTGTGGACTGTCATAGGCAGTATTTTTTTAAGCTATTGCATAGCTTCTATCGAGGGCCTTGAGCGCGGGGACCGAATCCAGAATTTCCGTAACGAAAAAAAACCTCACGCTCTCCACTCCGACGGGCACGGAGGTGTGGCTTGAAGGCCGTGCATTGTCTAACGTCGTTTCTTTTCGGCAGTCTTCGACACGGTGTTTGTGTGCGTGCATCTAGACGTATTGTACGACTCTACGAAGCTCGTTTATTTAATAAAAGAAAAACAATTGTTTACTTATCGGTCACCACGCTCAAAAAGTGTAACTTGAATTAATATCAAAGAAAAAGAAATACTGCATAAATAAAATAAATAAATAATTATAATTGCATAAGTTGATACAAAATGCTATGCAATAGCTTTACCGCGGCAGTCCCCGAGTGCCACACGTCTTTTTTTTAATCTACTTCAAAAAATGGAGGAGGTTCTCAATTCGGTTGTATTTTGTTGTGTTTGTTATCTTAACTCTTAATCTCTCTTAATAACTCTGTCATTTATGAACCGATTTGGAAAATTCGTTTGTCGTTTGGGTGCTATTTATTGAAATATAAATAATACATTTCTTTGTCTATAAAATAGTACATTACTGCAGCGGCCAGCACAAGAGACATTGATAGACGTGTAAATGTAGGCCGAGGCGAAGCCGAAGCACACATACATACGTAAGTCCATCAATGCCTTGTTGTGGGCAAGGATTTTATAGTACTTTTTAACCGACTTCAAAAAAAGGAGGAGGTTCTCAATTCGGAATTCTCAATTCGCGGAAATAAAATACAATGAATGCTTTTCAAAATAAATGACGAACAACAATATTTTTCACACGCCAAACAAAGTGTTCATTTGTTTTTTTTTTCAATAAACCGCTTTCTTTTTGCATGCCGGTATGAAATTTAAATAAAACCTTTGATTAGTTCCCTCCTTGGTTGCTATGTTTCGGAGTAAAAGATCGTTCTATTTTTAAATTACACGACAGATATGGATTTTCATTCAACTTTTGCCGGCCGCTGCTCGCATGTACTTGGCCAGTACTGCAATTTCAAAGAAGGTTCTCAAAATAATATTCAATTTTCCAAGCATGTTTGAGAAAAAGGTTTATGTAGGACGGTTTTTTTATTATATAATTTTTATGGCCGCTACGTTACCGTACAAAAGAGAAACTTAAATTGTGAATCCCAACTATACTTAATATTGGGTAGGTGACATCAGTAACTCACTTGCACCAAAGAGTAAAGAGACGAGAACTGACTTGTAGAAAACAAAGTTCAGAATCAGTTTTCAGTGGCGGCTTTTAAAACTACAACTGCGAGATTTGAGTACGTACCTACCTACTTGTTGGCTTTATTGTAATTTCTAAGAGTATTGTAGAGCGTAAATAGGTGCTTTGGAGTAACTAGTTTGAATATATTAAAGGCCTTTGCATACGAGGACTTTTTGCGCAGCTGAGGCGTAGCATCGTACATATTCGTAGCTGACTGCAGACAGCAGGCGACATGTCGCTGCGACACAAACTGGTATTTTGTATCCAAAATATCAGATTTAAACTCTTAGTCTTCGTTTTGAAATAAGACAATACTATATAAACATATGTATTTCTATGAAATACCTTCCGTGGCACTACAGGACGAACTTCAGACGACACTGTCGCCCGACCGCAGATCAGTAGTAACCAACTGGTAAACGGCGCTGTCTGCTACTGCCGCCGACAGTCGGGCTCGGATTTATGACTGCAGTTACGTGACGCCGCGACGTGTCGTCGCGACATGACGCGGCGACACGTCTCCTGCTAATTCTGCCTACAGTAGACTACGAACTTATATACCTTTAGACGCGACTAAAACGAGTTGTCCCCTTACAACTTTTATATGGGATTCCAACCTTATAGAGCCTAAGCCAACTTCACCTGCCTAGGGTGTATCCAGCTGTCTTACAAACGGGGCTCTGACGGCCGGCTGCTTGCGGCATTACGCAACTTAAAACTGGCCTGTGATACCCAACCCGCATGCCCAGCGGAGGATTATGGGCGTATCCCCGTTTATGCGGCCTATCTTTTTTATACTACTTGAAGATGGAACAATCACGTGGCCAACCTGATGTTAAGTTACCTATCACAATCATGAAGATGATAAGCCTCATGTGCCGAAACACAACTCAGCTGTTTCAAGGCAGAAATAGGCACGGTGCCAGTACCTCCCCGGACGAGCCCTCCACAAAGAACTACTACCTTCAAAAACCTACCTATGCCCAGCAGTGGACTGAATATGCTGGTGTTGTTGTTGTAACACCCCCACTACTTACGGTTTAGGCTGTGCTTTAATTCTTATTCAGACAGTCAATCAGTTTTATTTAGATAGATAGATAGAATATTCTTTATTGCACAGAAATAAATGTACATAGTCGAACTTAATGCTAGGAAGCATTCTCTACCAGCTAACCTTTGTGTAGTGTGGATTTAAAATAAGTATGTGGTGGCAATAAATACATCAAGGAAATTTTAAAATACCTCAAGATGACAGAATTTTAGTTTTCAAGTAAAGTAGATACGACATGGTATATTAAAGATGAAAGTAAGTAAGATGATGTATTATTATTTAGTTCTGATCTAACTAAATAAAACTGCGCTATAAATTAGCGAGAAGTCACTAGCGAGTGCATAAGTTCATATTTTATGAATGAATAAAAAACATTTCAATCTAACTGTTTTTTTGTGATACATCATAATAAGAAAACAACGACAGAATCTTAAAAATTAAAAGACACAATGGGTGGTCTTATCGCATGGAAGCGATCTCGTCCAGATAACCTTTATATTTGATTATACTGAGAGATCACTGTCGGCGATAAGATCGCCCATACTTTCTTTATTAGTTGATGTGAGTTAATTTAAGAGTTTTCTATCTATCTATCAATGCTAAAAACAATAACGGCCGGAGTGAACGTATTACCTGTGATAATATGAAATATAGTATAATATGGATCAATCATTATAAAAAATATTCGCCATGATGGTACCTGGCAAAATTTTATTTTAATGTTTTTCTGTTGCAACATAACCCTTACTGTATCTGAAGCACTATAAAAGGTTACTCCTACGGAGCTTCAGTAAGTACTGAACTAGTTTAGTAGGTACTACATACCTTAAGTATTTATAACAGAATTCCTTCCGACTAACTCGTCTGACCTAGTTTACCTCACTCCGCGTGCTATCTAGATCATAATACTAAAGAGCTCAGCTCCATTAGCTCTACGAAGCTCCTACTTATAGCGAAACGCATATATCGCAAAGTTCATCTTCTTCTTGCTCAGCTTAGCGCTCAAGTGTAGCGGGTTCCTCCATTTGCGTAACGCAAATCGCTACCTTTGGTGCACCTTACTCAATAACAAACCTACTTATTTGAAACTTAGACATCGCGTAGTTCTTTATGTGCTCAGTTAAGCTTGAGGTTGTCTCTGACGTCGATTTTCGGAACGCAAAGCTAACATCACCTACCCTTGGTGCACCCTGGTAAGTAACAAGCATACTTATTTGAAACTTAGATATCGCGTAGTTCTTTTTCCTGTTCGATTAAGCTCAAGGGTGTCTCCGACCTTGATCTGCTCGTGGTGTAGGTTCCCTGCTAAAAAAACAAAGAGGGCTCTGGCAGACGGCTTAATGCGGCAAAGCGGAGACTAATACAGATAGATACAGCTAAATCCCTTAGTCACTGACGGGCAGCAACGTCGACGGTGCAATGAATGCGTATTATAGGCATATTATATAGTATATGGATATGGTGTCCAGCATTAGACTGATATAGAGTAGTGTGGTTACTAAAAGATAAACTAGCTGTCCCTACTGTAAGTTTCCATAAAGTTAATCAATCTTTTAAAGGGCAATGTGTACGATTTGTTAACAAAATTCCAAATGATATGCTTAATTTATCTGTAAATAAATTCAAATATGTTGTAAAACGTAACCTCTGTAATAAGCTTGTAACAAAACAGGTCTCAAGACAGCGTTCCGTCGTTCACAAATATTTATTTATTTATTTGGGGTAACAAACAATTACACTCTTAGCCTAATTAAATGTTTACTTAGTTATGTGTACCCCTCACCCCTCACCCTTAGATTAAGTTTACAATATTGTTTTTGCCTGCATTGGATTGCAGCTTCTTAGAATTGTGTAATGCTGATGCAGCCGTCTGGGTGTCGTCCGGCTGAATCCGAACCTAATGTACTTACTTCATTATTAAAGCGCCTCCAAATCGGTGTGGACGTAATCACCTTAGTTTTATTTGATTAATTAAGTAAATCAGTTAGCTTTTTAAAAACCCGTAATAACGTTCCCAAATTAAGAGTACTTATTCTAAGATGTTGTTCTTTAAGTGCAATCAACACCGCTACCCTCATAGAGGTATAAAAATAGTCAGGGCGACAGTTAAGCTGCGCGCAAGTATATGACTTAATGAATAACAAAAGTATGTATCTTTTATGTCAGACTCCCACATCGTTTATAGGCACAGGCAGGTACCCACATAGATGTCGCGCTGTTTGTGTGTGAGTGTGAATCTGGCATATAAGACAACAAAGTGACACAGTGCAAAATATTATAACGAACAATATAAAAGGAAATATAAATGTTAAATATAAGCAAACTTATTTAAATAAACCCAAAACTAAATACTTTTTCATGAGATCAAAGTGGTAAAGAGAGGAGGGGAGTGACAGTGGATGTCTCAAAAAGAAAATTTTGGGCAATTCGTTGAAAGGGATGTTTTTTTTAGGCTTTTCAGGGAATAATCAGCATGAAATCATGGAATGTTCAATTCAAAAACAAGGAATTATGAGAGCTGATGTTTTCCGTGTCAATTAGCGAGTGTACACAATAATAATGAACCGAAAATCTAGTTATAGTTTTTAGTAATCGTGAGTACTAGAATGTAAGATTCTGCTCCTCCTAAGGGATGGAAAGGTAGGTGGGTTGAGCACTGATAGGAGCAATAATGGACCGTTGATAGAAGGAAGGTCCGGCGGGTTTAATTACTTTATTACAGCAAAGACTAGATCTGCGTTTCATAGTGAGACAGAAGGTCCACTAAGCGGGAGCCAGATGGAAAGAGTGGCTTTTACAAGCTGTGGATACAGTGGAGCAGCGGAGTCTCCATCAATCCAAGCATTCAATGTTACTATGTGAGATAAAATTATTAAAATTATTTATTTACTGGTAAAGATGTGGTCTGCACATGGACTGCTACTGTTGGGTGAGTTGCCAATATTTACCTTTATTGTCTGTATGATACTATAAAACTCTGAATCACAATGTTTTCGAAATAGTTACAATTTACTGCCATCTAGCAATGGATTATGGAACTAATTAAAAGTAAACTTTATCTCATATTATGGAAGTGAGTGTAAGTTTGTTTGATTGTTATGTTTTCACACTATGAATATTCAACCAATTATCATAGCATTTACATTGTTAGAGAAACGAAAGACATGAAGTACCTACTTTGATTCAGAGGAGGTTTATTGTTCCTACGGGATAACAACATACCTATCTATAGTGAGACAGCGAGCAAAAGCTAGTTATCTAAAATATAAAATCAATCTAAGATACCCCTTCTTAACCGTGATACGGTTGTCCAAAGTAAAGATTCTTCGGGAAGAATGAGCTGTTCAGTTCTATGATTCTTTATAAAACTGTCTAAGAAATTACATTCTTTATATTCACTTTAAATATTGTACCTAAGAGGTAACTGCTGATATATTTGACTAAGCTACTGAAGCTATTGAACCTACTATGACTAGCATGAGCAGTCTTTATCGTCACAATAAATCCTCACTAAGAAGAAAGAGGTATTTTACAGCCAAAAATATGAGGCTTACATTACAAAGACAAGCAAATGCAGTTCTTTTAGACAATCCTACGGGATTCTTGATGAAATATATCATTGAAACACATTCTATTATTTAGCAAAGCTAACAATTTAAGAATTGAATTTCTTGGATGTTTTGTATTGTATCAGCAGACAAATAACTGCTTCATTTTACCTGATATAAAGGTATTAACCATTAAGTGATTTGATGCATTTTGCTGCAGATCACTCCTTACTTCTTTAACAGCTTCTTTAACAGCTTATAATATAAAGTAAAACACAGTAGCTAGACAAATAACTGCTTCATTTTACCTGAAATAAAGGTATTAACCATTAAGTGATTTGATGCATTTTGCTGCAGATCACTCCTTACTTATTTGCTTTGCAAAAGACTTACCATAATATAAACAATAGCCAGTAATGAGGCATGCTCCCAATTCCATAATGAAACTATGGTGGGGGGCTGCCCAGTCTGGTGACGAGGCTCACAGATGGCGCGGGGTGGAGCGCCATCCTTTGCCATTTAGATTCAGTATGTGAGAGATAAAACTATTCATGACCACATGACGGTCAACAGAGTCAGAATGAGAGAGAATTATCTATCGGAGAAGAATAGGTTTCACTGGTTTTTGCGTAGGTAGAGCTCCAATCGTATGCCTGATGTAGAGTCGGAATGTATGAGATAATATTTGCACAAAATCTAATTTGGTTATAAAATCATAAAGAAAGATACAAGACTATTCACGAATCTTTAGAATCAGAAAGAAAGTGATTATTCTACTCACAAGTCGATAAAAACTAAAGCTAGACTGTGCGAAGAATATAATTAATTCTTTGAAGATCTTTATTACAATCTAAAAACATAATAAGTAACATAGTAAGGACATCGTTCATGTTCTTTGGTATAGCTAATATTTTATTCTCTAAAAACGTATTATAGCTTATTTATAAATTCTAAACAGCGTTATTCTCCTCTATCGTAACTAGGTCTTAGAATGTACATAGATTATGAATTTTAATAGGAAAGCTAGAATAAATATCGTTTCAAATGTCTTGAAAGATCCGTTGAGTTGCTACGTTCATTTCATAGAGTTCTAACTACTAAACTAGACGATTCACGTGGCCATAACAAATTAGTATTCTTAGTTCATAGGTTCATTATTTAGTTAGACAGGTTTATAATAATTATTAGGATGTATAGGGGGGATTTTTACAACCTTATTACGAAATTTTTGATTATTTAGATGACATAAAAGCTTGGGAAGCCAACTCCCTCAAAAACAATGAAATAGTAAAGAATAAATTTTGAAAAAAATAAGACTAAAAAAATATAAGCCAAGCAGTTTCTTGCCAATTATTCTCTGTTTGGTCGCGTTTCGAATTGGTGTAAATTTAAATTTGAAAAAAAAAATACGTTTTTAAGTGTACTTGTATGTGCTTATTGAATAAACTTATTTTGAATTTTTTGAATTATTAACTGTTGCTGTTACGACATCCATTGAAGAAAACGGGTGAGCCTATAGCTATACCTACTCTATGCCGGAACCACCACGGTAAAACAATCATTTTATGTCAACTGAAAAACCACTGTGATGAACAATATATAGACCAGAATTTTATTAATTTTTCTTACTATTTTTAAGATGCATAAATATTAAAAGATTTTCCACAACATTCGAGACTTACTTAAGAAAATTGTCTTAATTTTACCAAGTAACTATTAATTAAAATAAAAGTGATCAAAAGGCTTTTCTTTTTGCTCGCTAATTATCTGTCGATCCTGAGGCATCGATATCGTCATTAAAGTCCGTTCCCTTTTTTGAAGACTTGATACCTGTCTTATTCAGGGTACATTTTAATTATTTTTTCTTCACAACTACCTTAAAAGCAGTAAAAAAGGAAAGGTAGAAAAAGTAATATAAGTAATTTAATAGAAAAAGTATATTTTTTCTAACAATCCTCACCCGCTTCCTCACCCAAAAGAGAAAAGTCATCATGTAGAACCTAGGTAAACGTCGTGTGGTATATGATAAAGCTGGGTTCGAGAAGATAATTGGATCTATATCTCTGTTTAAAAACCCACAGTAAGGTCATACATTATATTATAACGTCTCGACTACTTGCCATCGAGAAATCTACTTGATTATCTTTCACAAAACCAAGTATACTATATAATCAAATGTAATAGGTCAAGGCATTGTGTATTATAGTTGATTTCCAGAGAACTTGGTTTCAACATATAAGCACCTACACAGTACATACACTTCGTATGCGAAGATATACACACAACCGATTATCAAAGCACGTATCACTAAGCAGATTTATCGAAATAAAAATATCGATACTTGAACATAGCCTCATACCGATAGTTTTCAATTTTACAAACTGGCTCGCTTTGGCTTTGGGCTTTGCTCGCGTTACAAGTTATTTTGGTATCCCTCGAACAGTACTTTTTTTCTGGATTTTCATCCAGAAAAAAAGTACTGTTCCCTATGTCTTTTTCTGAACCCTTATCGGGGGTACAGAAAACGTGTGAGCGACATGATGATCGATTGAGGAGGTAGTTAACACTCTAAGTGCTAAAACACACTTGCTCTGGGGTGCGAGCTGCTGCTACTCGTGCATGGCGCGGAGCGTGATGTTCGAGGCCCGCAGTTAAAGTGTTAAGGCGTAATAAACAAACAAATATACTCATATTCACATTTATAATATAATTAGGTTCACATTTTATAATAATTATTAGTAGGATTGTACGAATATCGTTATTGCCAATATTGGATTGATGGGATGTTAGCTCTATTCACTCGAAATGTCACTATGAATTCGAGGTTTGGGTCACTAACGGCGAGCTACAACACTGCGTTGCGACGACGCATCGCAAAATAAATAAATAATGTTCACTATCACAAAGCAAAATGTAGCTCCAAAATAAGCAGAGCTTGTATTATGGGAACCACATAACTGATATTAGCGCCCTGCACACGTAAAGATCGGACCGCGTATCTGGGACTGATCACTGACTTGATCCGTGGTTAAAACTGTGAGATTTGCCTTCGCGTTGACATGCCAGATCGGAATGTCAGCCCCGCGCTAACAGTATATTTTATATCAATGGCCCCGCGCATCTACACGAGAGTGACGTCACGACCATTGACGAGAACACAGCTGATCGTGTTATGTTTTGCTTTTAAAAATACCTGCAGTGTTCCAAAGGTGCCGGTGACATATCTTAAACAAGGATTTCAGTGTTGTTATAAAAGTGTGGTTTTTTTGTAAAAGACACGTCAGTAATAACAGTTATATTTCGCAAAACAATTTATGTTTATTCATAGTGCAACAAAAATACCCTCTTCACCAATTTGAACAAAAATTAAATACTGACACAACATTAGTGCCACAGCACAGTCAGCGGTATCATTTGCCTACCTAGTGTGTGGTTAGTACTTGTGACAGTGATAGAGTCTAGCAATTATTAATTGACCTAATTAAATAGTGTCGATTGCCTACTACTTGCGCCATCTGCCTTCGAGTAGCGGAACCCCGGAAGCAAGGCTAACGATTATTTAATAGTGCCACCTGTGAGACTACGAGTGAACTGCGTCGTTACTTTTAATCTCTTTTTTCTTCGAACCCAAATCACCGAAGATGGCACAGAAATGTATAGCCTGCGGAAGATTTTTAAAAGATGGCGCTGTATGCCCAAATTGTCGCTCATGCTCACATTATGAGTGTGTTAGATTACCGGTAGGATCCAAAATTTCGGATAATTGGCGATGCGGTGACTGCCAAATGCGAACTCCAAAAGGCAGAGATCCTTCGACGCCTGTGCGAGTATCTCAGGTTGCCCCTTCGAGGGCCGAGTATGAGGAGCGACCGTCACAGGAAGAGCTCCCCGTGCCGACTGCCGAGCCCATGGCACTGGATGAGACTGCGCACAACATAACGGCAGAATTTGGTGAAATGGAGCTTCACTTAAATTTGAAGTCCTACAAGGAGGATCTGCTGGAAGAGATCCGCAAGATTCAGGAAGGTTTTAACTCACGACTTATCTCCGAGTTGAAGTCACTCAACTCGGAGGTTCGCAACCTTGGCACAGAACTGCGAGAGGTGAGGCTCGAAATGGCGGACTTTCGTGCTTCCGTCGCCGGCGTGTCCGCGCGTATGGACGGCCTGGAGGAGCGGCTCGCCGCTGTCGAGCTCCAGCGCGCCGCCGCCGCCGCCGAGCCCGCGCCGCATGTCACCGTCGCCGTCGCTGATCTGCAGTCCACCGTGGTGCGGCTCCAGCAGGAGCTGAATGACCGGGACCAGGATGCCCTCCTCGCGGACCTGGAGATAGGACACCTGCCAGAGGAGCGCGGCGAGAGCGCGCGGCAAGCGGTCACCGTGCTGGCGGCCAAGCTGGGCGTGGTGTTGGAGGAGCGTGACGTGGTGTTCGCGGAGCGCGTGGGCGTGGCTGTGGGCGCGGGGGCCGGGGGCCAGGAGGGGCGCGCGCGCCGCCTGGTGGTGCGGCTGGCGCGCCGCGACCTGCGCGACAGCCTGCTGGCGGCCGCCCGGGTGCGCCGCACGCTCACCACCGCCGACGCCGGCCGCGCCCCCGCCGCCGGCGCGCACGCCCGCATCTTTATGAACGAGCGGCTCACGCGCGTCAACCGCCAGCTTTTCTTCAGGGCGCGCGAGGAATGCCGCAAGCACCAGTGGCGGTTCGCCTGGACGAAACGTGGACGGATCTATGTACGTCAGGCGGACGGCAAACAACCATACCCGATACGTTGCCAGGCAGATCTCGACCGGGTTTTTGGATCTGTGCCCATAATTGCTATTCCTCCTGTAAATTAGTTTTTGTAGGTTTTCATTATTTGTGTTTTGTCTTTGGTAGGGTAGCAGTTATAATACTATCACTTATAAACTTAATAAACTATCTTTCTATTATATTATTAATATCTCCGTATCTGCTATGTAAAAAAACCACAACTCATTTATTTATAACCATAACTTTACTGTCTTGTTTTCATATTAACATGTTTTGTTTTTACAGTATCTTATTTTATATCGTTTATTTGATACCATTACAGTATTTACTTAACGCAATCCATAATATTACCTTATATTTATTAACTAGTTCAACCGACACATTATTCAACAAATTTATTTCTTTGTCTATATTATTATTTAACGTCCACAATGTCAATTCATGTCAGAAACAAATTAAAATATTTTATTTTTAATACAAAGTACCTTAAAGTTGGACTTTTTAACTCTGGTTCTTTAAATACAGGTCATGATGAATTTTTGGTTGCCATGGAGGAACTGAAACCTGACATCATGGCCATAAATGAAACATGGATAGGCTACAATGAAGCAGAGAAAGCACCTAAAGTACCAGGCTATCGTTTCAGATTCATTCCTAGGCCTTCTCACATCAAACGCGGCCGTGGAGGGGGTGTTGGCTTCTATATTAAGAAAAATATTTATGCTCATGTCTGCCCGCACCCTTCTGCACCAGATGTCGAACAGATGTGGATAAGCATTAAGGTTAATGGAGAAACTGTCATTATTGGTACAGCCTATAGACCACCTCAGCAGAACCCTAATCCTGTCTTTGAGGCTCTAACTGAATCTGTCACATCTTTTCTAAAATACAACACATTAATATTACTAGGCGATTTCAATATAGATGTTCTAACTCCTAATGAATGGAAAACGAAACTACTTAATGAATTTTTACATAGTCTAAACTTAGTACAGGTAATATCAGAACCAACGCATTTCACTGACCACAGTGCCACTCTCATTGACATTGCGTGTACTGATGCCAAGGTTCGTAAAAGTTTCGTTAAATACAGCCCGGATCTTGGACATCATGGTATGATTATAGTTGAGCTAAATATAAAAAAGGAAAAACCACTCCCACGGATAGTAACATATAGGCCATTAAAAAATATTCTACCAGAGATTTTTAATAATGATATCAGCAACATTAATTGGAATTTTTTAAATACCCTTTCAGATGTAAATGAACTAGTTTCATCTTTCACTTTATTAATAAGTACTTTATTTGATCTGCATGCTCCCATTAAAACCGCTAAATTCAAAGAACCCCCACATCCCTGGATAACAGATACCGTTAAAACTATGATGCGCATCCGTGATGACTATCATAGTAAATATCGCTTACAACACACATCAACTCTTAAAAAATGCTATAAAGAAATGAAGCTCTTAGTTCTGACTGCAATTGAAAGTGAGAAAAAGGCTTATTTTACTGAACACATAAATAGTAATATTAAAAACTCGAAAAAATTATGGAAAAACCTTAAAACTACATTGTTACCTAATAAACAAAAGGAGATAGAACTGCCCCCCCATTTTAATAATCCTGACTTGATTAATAACCACTTCCTCAATATACCCGGGGAGGACTCAGTGACAATATCTCAATTGACATACTTTGAGCACAATAGGTTTGGATCGGAGACCTTTTCCCTCAGCCCAGTCACCCAGGACATGGTATTAGCTATTATCCGTAGACTTCATTCTAATGCGCAGGGTGTGGACAGTATATCCTTAGAAATGATTCTAATGACCCTACCTGAGTCCCTAGAAACTATCACTAGTATTATAAATATGTCTATACTGAGTGGAGTTTTCCCAGATAACTGGAAAGTAGCTAAAGTGAGACCAATTCCAAAAACCAACAACCCAACAACATATAAAGATCTGAGACCTATCAGCCTACTTCCCTGCCTCTCCAAAGTCTTGGAGAAAGCAGTCTCCATGCAACTCACCAAGTATCTTGAAGACAACAATATACTGCCACCTGCTCAGTCTGGGTTCCGCAAAGGACACAGCACGGCAACAGCTCTTCTAGACGTTGTCGACAATTTACTTGGTGCTCAGGATCAGGGAATGGTCAGTATTCTAGTTCTTCTAGATTATTCCCGAGCATTTGACTGCTTAAATATCTCCCTGCTTTTATCAAAGCTTTCTTTCTATGGGTTTGATGCCCGCACGATCCACTGGTTCCACAGCTACCTTAGCAACAGGCAACAATTAGTAGAGCTGACTATGCCAAATGGAAATACACTGAAATCAGCCCTCCACCCTGTGCTGCGAGGTGTCCCACAAGGCTCTATTCTAGGCCCAATACTCTTTGTGCTTTATTGTGCGGATATCACTACGACTCTTAAATTCTGTAGGCATCACCTCTATGCTGATGATCTTCAGCTCTACTTTTCATTCGCTCCAACTGATCTCTCGATTGCTATAAACAAAATTAATATTGACTTAGATCAAATATCTCACTGGTCTAAACTAAATTCACTAGTAATTAATCCTGCAAAATCAAAATTTATGCTTATCGGTACTAGACAAAAAATTCAGTGTCTTCAGGGAGCCCCTATGAACATCCTAGTAGATAATGTGTGTGTTGAATGTGTTACTGAGGCCAGGAACCTGGGTATCAACATGGACAGTAAGCTACACTTTGAGACCCATGTTGCAGAGTGTGTCCGTAACTGCTTCTACCGCTTAAAATTACTCTATAAAATCCGTCCATACATTAGTGAAGCAGTGCGGATTAATCTCTGTGAATCACTCATATTATCCAAACTGAACTACTGTGACACAGTATATGGGCCTTGCTTATTGGCAAGAACAGTAAATTTAATTCAGAGAGTCCAAAATGCCTGTGCCCGGTTTTGTTTCCCCATCCCCCCTCGCACTCATGTAACTCCATATTTAAACTCTTTTAACCTTCTAAAAATGTCATCACGAAGAAAACTACATCTGGCTGTACTTCTTTTCGGTGTAGTAAAAAATCAAAATCCTAAATACCTTTTCAGCAAACTCATCTGGGCTAATGCCCAATCTAGATATCCCAGTAGGTCATGTACTTTTGTATTCTCCACCCCGAAGCACAAATCTATGGCATTCCGTGGTTCTTTCAAATTCGCTGCCTCGCGGTGCTGGAACGATTTGCCACCGCCAATGCGTGCTCTGAAATCGGTAAAAAACTTCAAAATTCACCTCAAAAAGCATCTCCTTATTGAACAAAAATGCTTACCGACAAAATATAGTACGCAAACTTAATATTCCCTTATTCCCCTCATGATTACAAACTTACCTGCTGGGAACGCACGACTTGCTCTGCAGGAGCAAATCTTCCAAATGTAGTGCCAGTGTCTTGTTATCTATCTATGCTGTCTTTTCAGTTTTAAAGCTCTCTTCTCCCACAACGATTCGTTTGCTTACTTCACCTGTATACAGCACGCACAAACTAGTATTCAATGTATCTAGGCTAACCGTTCCTGAAGAGTACATTAGCGTGCAGACATTTTAAAAATTCAAACTCGAACGAAATTCTTTTGCACCCACTTCTTCAAACAAAAATCGCTGCCATCATGTGTCATATTTTCCGCCATTATCCACTGCTCGCTCGCTCATCCAATAGCGAATGAGCTGCGAGCTTGTATGTCAATCTCAACCATAGACAATTTTGTTTTTTTTGTTTTTAGAGTTTAGTTGTTTTGAGTTTTGTTCTTTTTATTTTTATTAATTTATGTCACCAATTATTATTACCTTCCTACTTTTAGAAGATATGTTATGTTTTTGATTTGTACTTTTATTATAAATTTGTGACTTCACTTGTAAGGGCCCTAACTGAAAACCAGCGCAGCATCTGAGCTTGATCTCTGATGCTGCTAATGCTGAGTAAGGGTCCTATTTTACCCTCTGTTCTAATATTATTATTATTATTATTATTTTTTAATTTTTATAACTAGGTATCTAATTTTAAGATAATTGTATAAATATGTGTGTGATTTAAGTGCTATATATAGTATATATAGCACGTATAATATATGTATAAGTATCATTGTTTTAGACCTACTTTTATGTATTGGGTAAAATAAATAACTTTTCTTTCTTTCTTTCTTTCTTTCTACACGTACGTTTCGGAGTGCGGGTTGGAATGGCGCGTGCTGTTTCCCGCGGTCCGAACTTTAAAGTTCGCTTAAGCACGCTTAAGCGTGCAGGGCGCTTTTAGATATTTTTTTTGTAAATACATATGTTATCATACATAGAAAACACTGCAGACCCGAGTCAAATATCTGAAAAGAATCCAATTTTTTGTCAACGCAACCTTCTGTGTTCATTTCAGTCCAGATCAAATCTATAGCAACATTAGCAACACATAAACATAAGAAATTCATAAAACACAGAATCTTGATTGCGACATTAGGCTAAAGACCGGCTTCAGTACAGCCAGCCAGTATGATCTATGATGCAATGCTTTGTGATAGATAATGGTTACCACTCAACATCAGTTGGGCCTTGTGCTTGTTCCATCTTCAAGTACCATATTTTTTTTTTAAAAAAGTGTCGCATCTTGCTGGAGCAAACACCTCCAGCCACAATGGCGAGGAGGCTGGAGGCTAAACGATGTCAACATTTCTATTATAAAAAATCTTCTTCGTATGAGCTAGTGACCAACTCTAGTGTCGGAGTTTTTAGGCTACCCGAAGGCCTCCGACATGGCTTAACGACTGAAAAGCCGGGACCAACATCTTAACGTGCCTTCCGACGTAGGGAAGCTCTCAAATCTAAATATCACTATACGGTTACCCATCCCAGTAATGATCATAATGTATTGATGAATATAAAAAAATAAAAATTATACGCACCGCAGTATCGTGGCCTCGCCGTAAGTTATTCACCAAGCTTTGTGAATAAAATGAAATTCAAAAACTGTTATGACAGCGTCTCTGAAACGACATTCGTGGGAACTTAGATGAAATGAATGGGTTGTAAATTCACTTCTTTTTTGAACTAAATAAGTTCTTTGATTTGAGCGATGTCTTCTTCAAAAGTTTCGGGTTTGAGTTCCAAATAGGTACATCACTTGATGGTGATTAAAAACTTCAATATTCGAAAATTCCTTAAACAAAATAATGTCGTTTACCTTCGGGAGTAGATTTACCCGTTTCATATATGAAAAAATGAAAAATGAAAAATCTTTATTGCAGCAAAAACAAGACTAAGTAGGTAGTAGGTACAATAGTTTAAATTAAGCCTTAAGTTAATGGAATGTACTTATTACTGTTAATGTACTTAAGTTAAGTTCATAGGAAGTTAAGACATTGGTATAAGTAACAGTAAAATATGTGTAACAAAAAAAATAAATAAAATAGTTATTTAATAAATATTACAAAGATTATCCTGTTTGCTGAAGGGAATCATAATCCGGTTTCCTGTGATACCCACACTAGATTGAAATCTGTGTCGTGAGTATCCATACGAATTACCAGTATGGTTTTAGGTCACGGTCAGGTTTAATATAATAATAAATAAATAAATAATGCTGGACAATCAGACAGCTTCACATATATATATATATGTTAATGGTAAGTATGAATATATACAATAATATTAAACAAAATAATAGGACATTAACTTGATTAATATAATACGATCAAGATAATGTTAATAATAGAGATTCCGTGCAGTCATAAGATAATGAAGCTAGCCATTGGGTTATAATGTGTTTTGCTTTACGGACGGAGCAGTTTCTAATTTCACAACTTTTAACTACTTTATTGTACAAATAATTTGAAACAAAGGGACTAAACCTTTTCGCAAATGCCGAGTTTACGGATGTAGTCTGGACTTTAAAAACTCTGCGACATAACAAGTCTTGATAAGAATCACTGTTGATAACTGATTGGTGGACCTTAAGGGACACTTTCAGGACAAAGAGTTTACGCAAACTGAGAACACCGCTTTCAGCATATACTTTTTCTGTAGGGTATCTAAACGGTTTTTTTAGCATTGTTTTGAGTACCGATCTTTGCGCTCTTTCTAGTTGAATTAATGTTGTCTTTGCGGCGCTGCCCCAACAGCAGATACCATATGTGAGGATGGATTGACAAAGAGCTAAGTAGGTGGACCGAAGTGTATCAGAGTTTGCAGCATTCCGAAGTAGTCTCATAACGTTGATTAATTTGCGAGTTCTAGATGATAAATTGATAATGTGGTCCTTGAAGTTAAGATTTTGGTCCAATAAGATTCCTAAATATTTAATCGAGTTAGTTCGGTTTATCTTTTCACAGCTGCAGTTTGAGTTTGTTAGACTGCTGCATCTATGGAGTTTGATATCGGTCAACGACGCTGGAGGTGATGATGCTTTAGTCTTGTGAAAGCATAAGAATTTAGTTTTTTGAGCATTGAGGGTCAAAAGGTTCTTACGGAGCCAATGGTTCACCGTCTGCAGACCCTGTACTGTATGCGCGACCGCGTCCTGCCAATCCGATCCATGAAAAATGATCGCAGTATCATCTGCATAGCATACTATATCTGCGTTTGTCAGATTAAGATTGTGAATGCTATTTATATAAAGGATAAACAATGTGGGTCCCAGAATACTACCTTGAGGTACTCCAAATCCTACATGCTGTGAGGAGCTTGTAATACCGTTAACACTTAGACACTGTTTCCGATCTGAGAGGTAGCTCTTAAACCAGTTTAATGATGTTCCTCTTATACCTGTGTGTTCCAGCTTCTTTAACAGAATCGGGATTGAAACAGTGTCGAAGGCCTTAGCAAGATCTAAGAATACCCCTACACAGCTCTTATTTTGGTCAAGATAGGGAACTACTTTTGAAAGTAAAAGAGCTAAGGCGCCCTCTGTAGATTGGCCTCGTCTGAACCCAAATTGTCTATCCGAAAGTATGAAGCGGGATTCAAGGTATTGAACAAGTCTCTTATTTACCAGTTTTTCCAGAAGTTTTGAAAATACTCCCAACAGAGAAATTGGGCGGTAGTTGTCTGGTAAACATTTCGGCCCAGCTTTATGTATAGGTATAACAGTGGCAACTTTCCAAATTTCAGGGAAAACGCCAGTACAAAGACTTTTATTAAATATAGAAGTAAGTGGCACGATTAGAAGATTTCTTAATTGCTTAACAAGAAGGTTGGTTATGCCATCTATGCCAGGGGCTTTGTCAGTTTGCAAATTCAGAATGAGTTTTTCAACCTCAACCTCATCAGTTGGGTGCATAAAAAATGATTTAGAGAGGTGATTATTAGGAGTAATTTCCCTGGCCAGGTTTTCTTGTGTCGTTCCTAAATCATTTAGAATTTTTTGAGCTAGTTTTTCACCCACAGTAGAGAAGTATTCATTACATGAATTTAGCGCTTGTTTGGAGTCGGTGTTCCCATAGGCACGGAGCAGTTCAAGGGGTTCACGTTTTATGGAAGATAGATGGCATATACCTTTTATTGTTTTCCATAGTTGTTTTGCATTATTTCTATTAGATTCTAGTTCATTATTTTCATGTTCCTTTTTAAGTTTGTGAAGCAATCTGTTGCAAAAGTTACGATAGCGGGTGTAAATTGAGCGTTGTATAAGATCCTTTGGATTAAGATTGGAGATAGCGTGGAGACGATCTCTATGGCGCATGCAACGCACTAGGCCCGGCGTAATCCATGGTTTTAAGATACGCTCAGAGCGTCTCACAAGGGTCTGTTTTGTATGTTTGTTAATTATGCCTTGCAAGGTGCTGTTAAATACCTGTATCTGATCGTTTATACTGTCTCCATCAAGCAATTCTTGCCAATTTACAGAGGTCAGGTCGGTTTTAATGGATTCTAGATCTCTAGTAACTTTCCATTTACAGGAGAGATTATGTTTTTGTTTTGAAAGTGACACTCCAGCCATAACTAATTTGTGATCTGTTAGATCTGAATCACAAACTATTCCAATTGTTTTACTTTTGCTTTTAATAAATATATGATCTATACAAGATCCATCTCTAGTTGGGAGGGTTATGGCCGGGAGTGAACCATGCTCGGCCAAAAGGCACAAGTAGTCAGCGTTAGGAATTTTTTCACCTGAGTAATTTATATTTATATTTATATCACCCGCTATTACAATATCCGATTGGTTTTTATAATTATGTAGGATCGTATCAAGTGAGGACATAAATCTGTCGGTATTTTGAAAAGACGGAGAGCGATAGATTCCCAAGAGCGTTATAACATTTGGAATTGTGAAAAGTAAGCAGTTGGCGTCATCGAATTGGGGCTCTGTGACCGAGGGACTCCATACGTTTCTGATGTAAATAACTACACCACCATTCTGATTTATCATTTTTTCGGTTCTGTATGAGGTGTAGTCTGGAATCTGGGGAATGAGGGAGAAGTCGCTGAGCCAACATTCCGTTAAGACGATTGCATCGAAGTAGGTATTAAGACGCTTCAGTGTTACAAGAAAGGAATCAAAATTTTTATTAATGCTTCTTATATTGAAGCTTAATATCTTAAAATAATTATACGTTGAGGTGAGAAAGGTGTTTACTTGTTCTGGTTCTGTAAGAGAGTGGCAGATTATTCCTATAGATTCTAATTCAGATGATATAGTTTCTAAATCCATTTCAAACGCTTTAAATATGACTTCCCGAGTTGAACCATAGTGATAATATATTTTTTGCAACGCCATCTATACGTCCCAAAGAACCCACCAATATTTTTCATTAGTCCAGTTCCCCGTACAAATCTATTACAACAAAAGTTAGTGTCCACAACTGAATGCACTATTTTTGGCGTTATATTTAGAATATTATATTTGGCAGTAATATGACTACATAGATGTTTAAATAAATATAAAAATTTAGGGTATTGAATATAGAAATAAATAAATACTGAGATTAATATACAAAATATTTCTAAGTTTACAGCACAAATAAAGCGGGGTACATAGCTGACATCGAGGAGAAAAGTTATGCGTAACAATTTAGATTCTGTACAAAAATTATGGGTCTGGTAATTTTTTTGATCATACTCCAAAAATGTTGTCAAGATTACCAATAGAGCGAATTTGTAAAGCAGTTTTCCCTTCTCGCTGGCGGACGTAAATAGAGCCCTGGCTGCACCAACAGAAGGCATATCCTTTCGCCTTTGCTCTAATTCTGGTTTCGCGAAATAACATACGATTATCCTTTGTGAGCCGCTCATTGAAGTATACCTTGTGGGCCGAACCCTGGATGTCGAGGTCAGTGCTCATAATGTTTTTACGAGACTTTGAGGCTTTAAATAGTAGGTCTCTTTTTGACCGTCGCATTAAGCGAACTACCACAGGCCGCGGGGGTCTCAATTCATTTTGGAGAACCCCAGGTAGTCGTGCTCCTACACGGGTTACCCAGTCAATGTCAGAATCATCCACTTGAACTCCCAATTTCCGAGCTGCAAGAAGCACGAGGTGGTGTAAGTTTTCATTCTGGTTTTCGGGAATTCCAGAGATCTCAATTTCATTGCGTAGGTGCGCCTGAGCCTGTGAGTTCATGTCCCTTTTTAAAATCTCAACAGTGGTTTTAAGACCAATAATCTCCTTTTCTTTTTCTTCAATGACTTGGATGCGGGATTCATTGGTAGCCACTGCGGTTGCAAGCTCGTCTAGACGTGTGTGGCACCTGGTTAATGAGTTAGTGGCTTCCTCCAACCTTTGTTTCAAGGAAGATATTTCCTGTGTTAGTAATCGTACCTCTGATATGAGGTCTTTGACTTCTGATGATGAGGATGATGAGTTGGGTTTGGGTGGGAGATCCTTGCTTTTTCGGACTGTGACATTTTGGGAATCAGTGTACAATAAACAAATGTAATCAGTGTACAGTATACAATATATGAATTCAAACATACCTTGTAAGTATACTTACTTAGAAGTGCCTACTTATTTTTATCCGATCATTCAGGCATCAAGGACGATGGAAAGTTATTTGATTTATTTGCCGCCTCGTAGTCTGAAAAGGCTCTCGGAGCCTCACCTAAAGGATTGCCTACATACGTACCGTAATTTCCTATTGATACCAAAGACGTTGGATCAGAATTTTTTATTCAGTAGAAGGTTCTAGATTTTTAAAAGTAGCCATTTTACAACATAATTCTGGAATAAATTATAAATTCTGAATTATTGACTTAAATTTATATCTTCTTTTTCAAGTGCTTTAAGACATTAAATAAATAAATAATATTTTATTTCGGACACCTTAAATCCATAAAACAAAAATTAGGTACATAACGTACACAACACACATAAATATAAAAAGAGCTCAAAAAAGAAAATGAAAAGAAAAGGAAAAAGGCCAGAAAATTACAAATATTGGAAAAATATTCCATTATTAGTCACTCTCTGCACAAAACAGACAAGAGACATGATGTAAATCATCAACATCAGGATACATTGCTTCTTGCCAAATTTTATCATTCCAGGTCAAAGGGAAGTACCCTTTAGGTTTTGATTCCCTTGCGAGTGTTCAAATATGTAGTCTTCTTCTTCTTCTTCTTCTTCGTATGAGCTAGTGGCCAACTCTGGTGTCGGAGTTTTTAGGCCACCCGAAGGCCTCCGACATGGCTTAACGACTGTAAAAGCAGGGACCAACATCTTAACGTACCTTCCGAAGCACGGAAACGCTCAGATGTAATTGCCACTAAACGGTCACCCATCCAAGTAGTGACTAGGCAGATCGTTGCTTAACCAAGGTAATCTGCTAAGACCACCAAAGTGAGCCACGCCACGAGCGCTTCAATATTTAGTGTACGGCGGTTTTAATTGCGTTAACAAACAAACATATATCCTTGATTTTTTTTTCAGTTCCAAGAGATTGCAGATCTGAGTATTTGATAATAATTTTAACTTGATATCTTTACGCGCACCTGAGAAAATGGATTTGACAGATAGACATAGACATAGACATATATTTATTTGCAACTGAACACACAACACAACAAAAATAAAAACGTAACAAACAAAATAGAGAAAAAGTGAACATAAAACGTGGTGGGATGTGTGCTACAGCAGCAAAATGGCTTCGACTCAGCATTATATCCGCTGTTTTAGCAGCGGAAGCTGGTATTCTGCCGAATCCATCATGTGTAGAGCCATTAAACCCTGTGAGACTAATTAAGACTAGTTTACGTAGGTATGTTCTTTCCTGAAATAGTAAATATTATTTAGGCAAATAATAATTATCATTTATGTCATTATAGAAAATAATAAAAGTCATAAAATTAGATTGTGTAAGTGATATGTGATGTCAAACATGATAAAAAAAAGATCGAATAGTTAACGAAGTGTGAAATGATGAAGTAAGTCAAAGATGAATTAAATATGAATGTCATATGAATGATAGACAAACAGATGGACAACGAAGTCTCCCTTTTTTTTCTTTTGAGGTACGGAACCCATACGGTAAAAATTTATGGGTTTTAAATAGTTTGCCGAAACCGCCGGATATAAATGATTCTTTTTCAGTTAAAAAGGTAACAAAGAACTAGTTTCAACTTTTAGTATAACTCGAGGTTAAATGTGACCGCCAAAGTGGGTCATATCTTACAGTTATTAAAAAAGTTGGAGCCTTATGAGGAACATGAAGAAACTTTTTCTAAGTTAGTAGACATTCGGCAGACAAAGTAAAGCTTTTGAGCTTTTTTTCCAAGATTTATTTCTACAACTTTTGAATCAAAAAACATCAAAGACATGGTTATCTATAAGTTTTAACTAGTTTCCACCCTAGGTTTCGTATGGGGATGAAAAGCCTATGTGTATCCAGGTCATTAACTATTGTAATCCAAGTTTAATCCTAAAACAGTCAATTCATTGACTGGCCTTTTAGCTCAGTTGGTAGTAACTCTTCCTTCTGAGCTGCAGGTCGTGGGTTTGATTTCCACCCAGGATAAACATTTGTGTTAAGAACATGAATGTTTTTTCTGTATCCAGGTGTTTTATACGTATCTAAGTATGTTTATCAGTCTCTGGTACCCGTAGTACAGGCTCTGCCTCGTTTGGGATCAGTTGACCGTGTGTGAGAGGTGTCCGGTATATTAAATGTGATCCAAGTTCCATTCAAATTTCTTCAGCCGTTATGGAGTTGAGAGTGAACAAACTCACACGCACCCAAACTTTCGCATATAAAATGTTAGTGTGATGTGATTATAATTGAAATTTAAAAAAAAATGCTTATTTACCTGTCTTTATATATAAAGTCGGTCAAGTGCCAATCGAACTCGCGCACGAATGGGTTCCGTACTATCACATCACACTATCACACTTCACACTAATATTATAAATGCGAAAGTTTGTGAGTATGTATGGATTAATGGATGAATGTTTGTTACTCTTTCACGCGATAACTACTAAACCGGATTTGGATGAAAATTGGAATATACATAGTTTGTGACCTGGATTAACACATATGCTACTTTTTATCTGGGTTTCACGTGAGCGAAGCCGCAGGCGAAGCTAGTTATCTATACATGTATGGGAGTCCCACTTAATCTATTTTATTTTGAATTAATTATTTATTTTTGAAGTGAATATAGGTACAACTAAGTATTCTGCGAATCTTTCAAGCGTCTACTTGTTGCCGTTATTAATATCGAGCAAAAAACAGTCAAAAAAATCACGTTTGTTGTATAGGAGCCCCTCTTAAATATTGATTTTATTCTGTTTTATAGCTATATATTTGATTATAGTGGCTACAGAAAAACATCATCTGTGAAAATTTCAACTGTCTAGCTATTACTTCACTTCACTTCTTTACTATAGTTATATAGGGATAGTTTTCCACAATTTTGCCAGTATCAAGTTCATAATAATATGAGGCAACGTAGTACGATTCATGAGATTCAGTCTGGTGACAGACAGACAGACGGACAGACCGACATAGAGATGGACAGTTAGAGTTTTAGTTTCATTTTTACCCTTTGGGTATGGAACCCTAAAAAATACCTAGGTACCTACTTATTTTTATTTGAGACACTGAAGCTAAAGCAAATCCGATTTTAAATACAAGAAGCGAGAATTGAAAATCGATTTGCTAATCGCCCCTGGCTGTCTTCAAGCCAATTAATATCCAAAGTTACTTAACTTCATTTAGTGAATTCCAAGGAAATTTCGCACTCCAAAATGTATGTAGAAAACTGTCGAGGTAAATTATCCTGTTAAGTTGGGCGTAAACTGGGCTAAACTGGAGCTCCATAACATTTTCTGTTTGTACTAAGTGCTTCTGCGAATCATTGTAAAGGGAACTTAACTTATGTTCATAATGTTTAAAACACAGTTTAGATTTTTTTTTTCTTTTTCAGAGTTTAAAGATGTTTGTTCATGTTAAATGTTTCTGTCCTAAACTGAGGGATAGGATTTCCGAGCTGCTACTCGAATCGCAAGTAAATGTTTCACATAAGTAAAGGTAAGTGAATTATGTAAGTAAGATGAAAACCATGTGACTAAAAGAGTGATGAGTATGAATGATAACTGGCTGTACAAGTAGAAGGAGGCCGAAGAAGAGATAGATGGATTGTATGAAAAAGGATATGAGAGTCAAAAAAAGTGAATACAGAGTTGACAGCCGATAGGAGTGAATGGAGAATGAAAGCAGAAAATGCCGACCCCACCTAGAGTGGGATAAGGCATACAATATCTACTTACGGATCTATTTATGTCTGTGATTGACAAAGCTTAAAGCTGCGTAAATTGCATGCGAATAAGGAACTTAACTGCTTTGTGGATGTTTCAATTTCCCTTAGTATGTTATAAAATGCTTTCCGATGCTCTCCGACGCGCGCCGGTAAGTGTGAATCGTACATAAACGTAATGCTAGACTATCACATATCATCTATCCCCAAACTAAGAGAACTTGTAAGTATTATGTGATGGAAAGTAGTAAGCGGTCTGCATGTCGTGTATGAAACCAAAAAAATACACAGGAAAAAGGTAGATGTACTAGTGTAGATCAGACATGGAACATATCATGAGCAGCAGTGAAAAATCATATGAAATAAAATATCATACGTCACACCTGTTCCGAACCTTAGCACAGACTGCTATAAATCATAGGTTGCGATTTCATGTTCGGGTTCCGAATGTGAAATAATGAGTGTCCGAGCATTTCATCGTGAGATATCCTCGACTCAGTAAAGCGAGACACGCTTATGGAAAGAGCAAAACATACTTTGCTGATGCGTCGTCAAACGATGTTATTTTTGATGACCTTTGTCCGTAATTTGTGTTCAGAGTAGAATCATTATAAACTCTAATCGTATGTACGTAAAGTGCTTTTGTTGTTATAATGATTTGTAGCAGTTCAGATATTTAATTTGGGATATTTGAAAACAATTGCACTTCTCCCGCCATAGACGTACCTATGCGATTTGTTTATTATTTATTTTTGATAATAGAATTATTGGAATGTTCGTAACTGTTTATGCGTGCTGGTGCGATTTGCGTGAACGTCCATTTCATCAGTATCAAAACTTCACAAAACGTATCATTTAGGCTTTCGAAATGAAAATCATTGCCTATTTCTATTAATATTTCACCTGTGAAATAACAGTGATCAAAAATTATAATTTCATGAATGAAAATTATTTAAAAGTAGCAATAATTGCCATCGTTAGTGTAGATGCCCCACCATAGTGCAGATTTAAGGCTACGTGATTACCTAATAATTATTGGGCAATATGCCCATTGTCATAAGTAAATAAATAATAATAATAATAATAATCATCATCATCATCATCATCATCATTATCATCCACATAATAGGCCTCCCCTAATGAGTGTCATTGCGCCCTGTCCTCAGCTCGACGCATCCAACTTCTACCTGCAGCCTTTCGAAGATCGCCACTCCATCTGGCGGGGGAACCCTACACTTCGTTTATCGAGGCGCATTCTCCACTCAATAACTCATAAGTAAGTAACCATCATTATCATCATCCACAGCCTGATTTTATTCACTGCTGGATATAGGCGTGCAGAAGTTTGTGCCATCCACCACGATCTTGTGCTAGTTGCATCCACGAACGCCCGGCGACGCGTACCCATCAATCCATCAAGCATACGATATTGTCGTCAACCCACTCGCTACTGGTCTTCCGATGCTTCTTCTTCCTACCCTCGGCCACCATTCGGTCAATGTCCTGCTCCACCTGTCATCACCACGCTTCGCAATGGGACCACCCATCCCCACTTGAGTCCCAAAGTCAAATCCAATGTCATGTACCAATGTAGCCTGAGTACGAGATGCAAGATTCAAAAACTCTCATAGTTTACTTATTCGAGCTCATTTTAATGTAACTTTACTGGTAAATAGCTTCCAACCGCGGTTCCACTGGTACCTGGATAGAAGCTTATGTCTTTATCCAGGTCACAAACTGTGTATATTCCAATTTTGATCCAAATCCGTATAGCCGTTCTGCCGTGAAAGAGTAAAAAACATACATCTTCAAACTTTCACGTTTATAATATTAGTAAGATTACAGTAATACTTATATAATTATCTTGATGGCAATTACTCAACTAGATTTAAATAGAAACTGTTGGAACAGCGTAGGTAATATACCTAATCGTCTTGCAGATTGCAATGTTTATCACTCAAAACAGTTTGGTAATTAACGTAAAAAGGTAATTTAAAATTGAGCTCGTAAACTATGAATGTTTTCGAATTGTGCAACTCGTACTAGGGGTAGGTATTGGACTTTTTTCCGTTTTCGAATCTCGACGTAAATAATACAATTCTGGCCATAATTGTTTTACACTGTTCCGTCTTTATCAACATTGATTCACTTAATTTTATTCTGCTCTTTGTGTCAAAGCACATAGTAACCGACTACTGACAACAAAAGCCCAACGGAATTTTAAAAGGACACTGAAATTGTTTAATTGAACTCGCAAAACAATCATTGGGTAACAGGGTAGATTGGTCCTTGTTGTCTTAAGTGGTATTACTCGCCCTTGACCCTTTTTAAATTTAATTAAAACTTGGAAATTCGAAATTCAATGATGTTCACTAAATTAAATTTGCAAATTGATAGAAATGTTACTACATCTTTTTTAGTTTTGTTTGAGCATGGTTAGCTTAGCCCAAGATAATGTAGCTAAACCAATGCACGACTTGATTCTTCCAACATGATCATGAAATTTTACAAGCAGTTTTATCATCAATATGTCATCAATTATATCAAGTAAAGGAAAAAAAATGTACCTAATTACATGATTTAAAAAAATAATTCATACCTACATGTTACGGAACCTTGGGTACGCGAATCCAAATCTCACTTGGTCGGTTTTACTATTGTTTAAAAAAAATGAAATTTTATAAAACTGTTTTTTTTTTTCTTGACCTCTTCTTCATGATTCTTAATAAAGTATTTTGGATCACCGCGAAAGTGGATTTTACTAGAGGGCCACAACCTCTTCAGGACTTACAGGTCTTTGGCAAAAATACTATAAAAAAATCGGGCTGGTTTTTAG
Organism: Horisme vitalbata; assembly: GCA_951804965.1. NCBI lineage: Eukaryota > Metazoa > Arthropoda > Insecta > Lepidoptera > Geometridae > Horisme > Horisme vitalbata. The sequence goes on from OX638094.1 coordinate 5,332,145, forward strand.
CAGGTCACAACATACATATTATTATCCCGATCCTAGGTACTTTTTTCGGAACGAAATATAAAATGTTACTTGTTTTAGATAAGTTGATACCCAAGATGAGGGTATCACTGTAAGCATAAGAGTATATCACTATCATTTAATTTGGAGCGCGTTGGAGGATATATTTAAGACACTGGACTAGAAAGGTATGGGCATTAACATAAACGGCGAGCACATTTCAAACTTACGATTCGCTGATGACATAGTCCTACTGGCGGAGTCGCTGGAGGAGCTGCAACGGATGCTGGACGGCCTAGCATCAGCCTCGCGAAAGATAGGTCTCGGCATGAATTTGGACAAGACCAAAGTCATGGTCAATGACTGAATTGATCCGAGTCCTGTCGTCGTTAATGGACACCTTCTTGAAGTTATTTCGGAGTACACATACCTCGGGCAGATATTGCAGTTGGGTAGAAATAACTTCGAGAAGGATTCCAAGACGAGGATTCAGCTGGGTTGGGCAGCATTTGGAAAACTACTACTAGTTTTCTCGTCACCCATACCGCAATGTTTGAAAATGAAAGTTTTCAATCAGTGCGTCCTACTCGTCATGACATACGGAGCCGAAACGTGGACACTCACAGTACGGCTAGTCCCCCAGTTTAAAGTCGCTCAGCGAGCTATGGAACGAGCTATGCTCGGGGTTTTTCTGAAGGATAAAATCCGTAACGAGTTTATCCGACATAGAACTAAAGTTGTCGATATAGCTCAGAGAATTAGCAAGCTGAAGTGGCAGTGGGCTGGCTATATCTGCCGAAGAATCAATAACCGTTGGGGTAAACGAGTTCTTGAGTGGAGATCTGGGCTCGGCAAACGTAGTGTAGGACGCCCTCCGACCAGGTGGGGTGACGATCTTCGAAAGGCTGCTGGTAGAAGCTGGATGCGTCGAGCTCAGGACAGGGCGCAATGGCGCTCATTAGGGGAGGCCTATGGTCAGCAGTGGACTGCTATATGCTGATGATGATGACTATGATTTATCTAGTATCACTGATACAGTGTCTCATAAACTGAGTGGAAAACTTAGAAAGAAAGTGCTTGCACAAAATCTCGGCGCACACTGACATTTTTTTTTTCATAATAAATAGGCTTACGTTTGACTTCATTTCGCCTGATGGTAAGCGAAAATGCAGTCTACGATGGAACGACTTCATTGCGCCGACTTTGAATACTTTTAGGGCAACTTAAGGTCTAAATTAGTGCAAATTTGACATTTTGAAGTGTATTTATGTCAAATACGCTTGGACGATTTTTATCAGTTTTCACTAGAAGACTGTCACTCTATAGAGTTCTTTAGAATGATCTCAAAGACCAAGTTTCAAACCCGTTACAATCACAAAGCTTCAGTTTCATAACAGAGCGGTTTAAGTTCCATCAAGATTCCTTTACCAGCTCTAAAACAGAAAATACCAGAACGATACATAAATTCAAATCTCCGACACAAATCTAGCGTGCATTATCCACCACATTCTTATACGAGGGGCGAAATGCATTACCCTTTGTGTTGACATCGTAGAGTATAAAACCTCCTCTTGTTTGCATTCGCTTTCAGGGTGATGGCTTTTGTGGTGTAGTGAGCCGTGACGGGTACTGTAAGTCGTTTGGTTTCCGAGTATTTTTATTGGTTTTCCTCCTTTAAATGGATGTAAGAATCAGGCTAAACGAATATCTAAGGAGATAATAAGAGAGTAGATATGTGATGAGAGTTGACGGCTGATAGCAGTGAGAGATTAAATACCAGTAGATTATTAACCAAGGAAATATAACAGTGTCACAAGCACGATATTGCATCACGAGTCCATCAAAAGATTCTAGAGATAACTTGCCTTTAAAGAGTTAGTTTTTTAATCAGCTAGTTTGAATTTCGAATTAGTAAATTCTTTTTGGTGTGGTATCTATGGTAAAAACGTATTCTGCCTTCGGACTGCAGTCTCCAAGAGGGCTAGTTCGAATTTCGTTTTTTTTGTTGTGGTCTCTATAGTTATTTCCATAGACATAAAGACAGATGACGGCATTGTACACGATAGGACTTCATTTAAAAAGAAATGTTGAGGTTCCAAATTCAAATCCACTAGTGTTGTGAAAAATATTTGTGACCCCACTAGGATAGGACTGAGGCTGTGTTGTTTAGGCACCTATACCCTGTGACCCATGTGTTTGGCACTCCTATTAGCAAATTGTTAAGCGCCAGACTCTTCCAGATAGGGCTAAAATAGGTTGTGTAGGCTTTTCTCAGGATGGCAGCTGGATTTTGAAAATCTCAGGGAAACTCGGGAATTTTGAAATTTTCAATAAAATAGAGTAGTTTTTTAAGATCTTACAAAAACAAATAATAATTAGAGACTAATTTAAAAATCAACTTTGGTCATGTGAATTTCACAAATAAACTTTTTAAGTTGACTTTTGTCTTTTTACACTACTATATAATGCTTCGCACGTTAAACTCTTGAAACACAAGGACTACGTGCCGTGCCGTGGCAACAAAGCTGTAAATTAAGTTTTCGCGAGAATTAGAAAAATTCTAGAAAATCTCAGGATTTTTCAATAGAAATCAAGTTTTTTTCCGGACTTTTAAATTTTCTATCTGGTGACCCAGACGCACTACCGGTACCTACGTATCTCCCGCTCCTGAGCTGCGTCGATGACCCCAGGATCCAGATGGTAATATCAAGTAGATCTGCCGTAACACCTTCGTAGTCTTACATTGAAAAATAAACAAAGGGTGTGGCAGTGATTCTTTATTGTCGCGTCATCATCGTCATCATCATCATCAGCCAACACAATAAACGACATTGCGCCGCAGCGCATACAAAATAAATTAACCAGTGTGATGTAGGGGCTCTATGACACACAGACATGTTTCATACAACTTTGCATATCCTCTGTTGTCTGTTGTATAACTAATCCAGCTTTTAAAGCCAGTTCAAATTGATTAGGTGGGTACTCATTAAATTATTGTAAAGCAACTATCGCTATCTTTGAGAAAATAGGTCAAGCGCCGAGACTCCAGAACAATGCAGGGTTGTCAGGAAGACTTATCTATGTAGGTACTAATTCTGTACCAACCAGAGAAGCTCAATTTAAGGTGGCGAAACATGTCAAACCGGGAGGGGACATAGGTCGCCCTATAATAAGAGCGTTATTCCAATAATCCCTACGCTAGGCTTGCGGGTTGGGGATCGCATTGCACAGCTTTTCTCAACGCCAACCAGCGTTGGGCAGCAGCCTGCTCGTCGGTGGCTAGGGGATTTAGCTGAGCCAGTGTTACGCTATGCTATGCCACTGTCAGCCGAACGTCAGAGGCTCGTTTGTTATAAAGCAGGGTACCACAGGCACTACCTACGTACCTACCTACCTACCAGATACCTGTCAAACCTTCCTCTCGCTCGCACTATTCAACATTTTTTAGATATAAAATCACTGACTATAGTAATGCAAAATAGCAAACCTTCACGGCCTAGAAAATAACAATACAAAGGTTCAGAAAAAATATCACGCTGAACCCAGCACGTTTTCCTACCAAAAAATTTGTACCAAAATTGATCTCATTATTACACGTTTTTTGGTAAGAAAACGTGATAGAATCAAAATTATATTATTGCTGAACCTTTGAATTGTTATTCTCTAGAATGTGAAGGTTTGCTTTTTTGCATAATTGCATATAGTCAGTGAATTTATATCTTCAAAAATGTTGAATAGTGCGAGCGAGAGGGAGGTTTGATATTCGCCTTAAGTAAACAACAGCACTAGCCTATTTCAGTTCACTGCTGGACATAGGCCTCCCCTAATTAGAAGGGGGATACGCCCATTAATCCCACCCTGGGCATGCGGATTGGGGATGGCAGGGCACAGCTTCTCGCATCATCGATGCTGCTGCCCGTCGACGGCCAGGGGATTTAGCTGTGCAGGTGTTAGGCTGCGCTATGCTGCAACCAGCCATCCGCTAAAGTCTTTTTGTTAGTTAGGGTGTACCAAGTGCATGTGAGGTTGTCTTGGGTTCCGGAGATGGGGGTTGGAACAGCTTACACCCCATAGTAGGTAATTATAGTTTCTTATATCCATCAAAAATTTTCGCTTTCACTTATTTCATTAAAGGCGTAGAATAATAGGCGTTTTATAGTACTTATATAAATAGCTACTCACCAATTTGATTATTTTTAACTAGCTCATTGTAACGTTTTGGCCTCTAGCTGTTAGTTTGTGAGCATTTTTGCAAATAAATAATAATATTTCATAGAACATAGCACGAAGAACTCAGTTTGTCATTCCAAAGTGGATATTTGGAAATTCTTTAAATATATTTGTCGTCTCGTCTTTTTGCGCGATTTTTCGCGCCAATAAGCAGGATAAATCTAAAGCGGACGGCATCCCTATAAACCAAGAATTTTCTAATTAAATTTTCAAAAGCCGATGCCTAGTACAACGGTCAAAGGAGATGTTGGAATAAATTACCAAATTTTATTGGACCATCCTTTTACTTTCCGACACCAAAGAATTTTCTTTTAAGCTGGATAAATAAATAATACATTAATTTCTATAATATCATTAATGTATAATTATTCAGAAAAGAAATACTATTTAGGTCTACTTACCAAAATAGTATATTAAAATAGTAATATATTGGTCATAAACAATGCTGAAAATTATTATCACACAGCATCATGTAGCCCTAAACCAAGCAGAGCTTGTTTATAGGGAATTATATGACTGCTTATAAATTGTTTTTTTTTTTTCAATAAATACATATTATGCTGAAAAAACACCCTGAGACAAATATTTTCAAATCAAATAAATATTTGTCTCGCGGCGGGAATCAAACCCGCTAACATCTGCGTTCTAGACAAGAGCACGTCTAAAACGCACCCACTGCGCCACAGGGGTTATCAAAACATACAAATATACTAAGTAAAAAAACTTTTTAATTTGTTTTATACATTGATACTTAGGAACCTACAACCACATTCTTCACTATTCTGATTGATTGGCCCACTTCCAAACTTAGGTACCTACCTACCAACGTTGTTTGAGAATAAAATAGCGAGCGTTTAATTTTTGAATTTTTATATGGTTCTATTCCCGGGTAAGGCAAGCTAATTTTAGTAAAAATTTGAATGCTGTTTTGTTTTTTTATAAAAATTAAAGAAAGGTTCTCTTTGAGTAAAATAATTAAAGTGTTTTCCCCTCAGGGCCCATTGATTTTTTCAACTTTGTATAGTTCTACCTATCAATTTCATCATCAGCCTATAGCAGTCCACTGCTGCACATAAGCCTCCCGTAATGAGCGCCATTTTGCCCTGTCCTGAGCTCGACACATCCAGCTTCTACCAGCAGCCTTTCAAAAATCGTTCAAAAGTCAAACTATTTTCTGGTTTTGATCGTGTGTGGCTTTCATATTGCATGACAAGCATGTAATTACCAAAGGGTTTGGATATTTTTCTTTTTCAATACTAAATTTATGGTAATTACTACTTGTACTTAGGTAGCCTCTTTGATGACCGGTATTTTTATAACCACACACGGTCAAGCTTGCTGGATGCTGCTTCAAGTCCGCTGCAAACTTGATAATGTTTGCACTTTTAAAGCCTAGTGACTAGACCACAGCCTTTTATCAAACACACTTCTATGACGTAAGTTACTCTATTCAACTTATTCAAACCATTTTCACAGATTTGCATGGATTTAGGCATCACTATTCAAAGCACACGCTCCTAGAATCACAGTGCCATCTACACCGTATTCATGAAACTTGTTTACCCGAGTTGAACTGGGTTGCTGGATAGAAATTCGGGAAATTCAAACAGGGTTTCCATGTCGTTGATACTTTCCCGTCTTGCATGAATTTTAGTTCTGTTACGATAGATGTCTAGTATGTGCGAGGATAAAACGAATGTGTCATTTATTGGCGTTAGTTTTTTTAAACTTAGGTTTACATAAGTATATACTTAAATATATGAGAGATTGATGTCGATTCTGTTGTGCATTTTCCTAAACAAAACTTAATTTGACATTCTTAAAAATGATACTATCCCTTTCTTAGAGGTGAAAAAGAAAAGAGTAGCTTTAACTTTAAATCTGTCAAATTAAGTTAAGTTTACAAAAGTGAACAACCGAATCGACACCAGTAACATGGGTAATGTTTTTTTCATATTTTAAAATCCATCATTAAAGGCCATCATTAAAAACGAAAATATAATACAAGATTATTATATTTTCGGTAAAAAAAATTGATTTCATCTTCAAAAGTTTAAAAAATGCGATTCATCTTTTATAAAGGTAAGCTGGGTTCTTAGTGTGTGCCGCGCCAACAGCGATGAATAGAATTTATTTAATAATACAAAATACGTGGCATAAGTTTATTATTTTCATTCGTTAGCACACAGCCCGGCTAGCTCAGTCGGTAGAGCATGAGACTCTTAATCTCAGGGTCGTGGGTTCGAGCCCCACGTTGGGCGAAACATTTTGCTTTTTCAAATATTTTTTGAAATAATGACAAGTAGAAAAAAATATGTTGTAATCAACGAAAGTGCATTTTTTAAATTACTACTAGATTGGAACTCTTTAATGAACACTGTATATCAATAAAATAATAAAAGTACTTGAATTAACTAATCTTCAAAACTAATCCACGGTTGCACATTGGCGGCCTTATCACTAAAGAGTTAAAGTCTTCCAAACGACCTTTATGATATTATAACAGTCGAATAAAGTTAATTTATTTCTGATCTAAAAATCTGACAACATCAAGACAGAGATAGAAACAGGAAAGAACTTGGTTTTGCCATAAAATTATTTAATTGTTAGTAAGTATTTTCATGCACACTTTTCCTTTGATGTAATCCATTATTTTCATTCGACTGTTCACTTTGTTCACCGTTACCATTATTAACATTGACAGTATCTTTTTCAACGTGATCCTCGAGTTCACCTTTCTTCGCGATTGAGTCTGCTGGTTTTCTTTTTTCTGTAAAAAAAATTTAGTAAGCCACATTTTATTTTATTTGACTTTGTTAATTATTATTATAGTTTTTTTATTAAATTTTCATTCTAACTTTTTATTTTAATTTATTTAAATGCGTGCTAAATGAATATTTTCTATTTTAATTTGATTTATTAGTATTCATACGTCATAAAACTGATTTTAGTGGAACTAAAGGGAGCAGTATCTTTATGTAACCAGAAATCTGAATCAATGTAATTATTTGGAATTATAAATTAGGCTCATTTGCACCGACAGACCATCGGGCTGTTTGGCTTATTTAAATAGGAAAAAGTTTTCATTTTTCTGTCGTCATCTTAAAAATTGATAATATAAGTATTAATATACTTATATGACACATGAGCCTTTAAATCACACTCTCACGTTTAGAATATGTATGTAAATACATGAAACTGTTAACCATCTTAGGTCTACGAGTACTTATTATATGTGCTCTAACGGGGTTAAACGGTGCAGAACTTTTATTTATTATTGGTCCCTTGAATAATGATTATGTACCTTCGATTTATGACAGTAGTTAATATTAAAATTAAAAATATTTGCATGCCTAAACTACTGGCACAGATCGTATATGGCAACCCACCAATAAACAACGATGTAAAAGATGTTTGCAAATGAATTATCTGATTTCTGATTTCTTGAGAGCTTTACAGCTGTAAAAGATGTTTGCAAATGAATTATCTGATTTTTGATTTCTTGAGAGCTTTACAGCTGTAAAATTGTCTTTAAATCTATTTAGGACAGTTTTACCCACTGCAGGTATAATATAAACTTACTGCCATCCAATAGTTGTTTGGTTATAGTTGTGAACGGAGCATCAATGAGCAAGGTGGCAAAGTAAGCTACCACCACAGACAGCGTTGCATGTGCGAGGAATTTAAATGTCTGTAAACAAAATTACAATGAACCTCTTTACCTATTTACTAACATATCTCTAAAAATCTAGCTCAAAACAGCCGCTGCTGGACAGACCTTAACAGAAGGGGGACATACCACAACCCCTACGCTGGTCATGCGGGGTAGTATCGCCTATATCATGTGTGTTTCAAATTTTTTAGCCTAAAAATTATTAAGATTTTAGCTTTTTGATAAATCAACGCCACACATATTGATTGATTAATCCATTGACTGTGGGCTTCGGAACAGCTTTAAGCAGTACGTGCCTTAGAGTAAGTGTGTATACTCAAAGTGTTTTGTACGTGTCTTTCCTGTGGGTAGGCTAAGGGCGACTAGGCTGGAGGATGGATAGTACAGGTGTCGGGAATCGGGCAAGCCTACTCCATCTTACCATGTTCCTAAAGCGTTCCTTACTGTGAGTAAAAGTTCCCACATGACGCTTTAATCTTAAGAATATTGATGAATAAAGCTAAGAAACTAGATCATCTAAAGATAATACTTACAAATCTAGCGGGTGTGAAGTAAATCGGTGCTAAAGCCGTCGCATTAATTGCATACATTATCGGGTAGTGGAGTACGAATAATGCGTAGGATAATCGAGCCGGCAGTTTCCAAATATTCAGACATAAGAACCAATTTATAGGACCTGAAAGTATTTATGAATTAAGCTTGATTCGATGCAACTCTTTAATTGCAAAATTTTTTTATTTCGGTTTTTAGTCTTTCACAGTCTACCTAGGTACTAGAATAGTTTACTGGTAATGGTATCATACAAAGACTAATCGATCCAATGTCTTGAGTATATGCGTACTGTTTAAGACATTTCAATAGTCTTTTCGTGCATTCTCTTCGTCTGATTGCGTACCGTGGACATACAAGTTTGATTAGGAAGACTGGCGCTGGCGGTCTTACAATCCAGGCACGCGTTCCTAAAATCTAACCCGTCCCTTTTCCCGGAGTCAATTTACTCTGTAAACAATCGAAGGCGTTTAAGCAGCCCGCCACGAATCCTGACTATAAAATATGTATTGCTAGTTGCGGTCGAACAATTATGTAGCCAAGAAATATTGCAAGTTTAGTACTCAATGCTATCGGCGAATGATAGTGACGCTAAGCTGACTGAGCTAGGCCTAGGTTACAATCGAGCTGGTTGCTATCACTGGAGACAGTAAATTGCTAGTGTTTTATGCCGCTTCAAGTTGATTTTGTATCCAACCCTCGATGAGAATTTTTATTGTCTCTTATGTAAACTATCAGGTAAAGCTGAAACTCTGGGTACAGGCATTACGCCTTGTGCAGAGAACTATGAACTAATTCTGAAAACACTACTCTAAGTAGGTATATTATACTAGATACAAGATACAAGATACAAGATATTTATTTGCACAAATAAGTGTAGGTAACATTAGGTCTTAGGACTAGTTTTAAAAGTACACGACTTATTTACCCTTTTCAGGCATCGCAAATTAGGTTGGGTAGAGGGCGTTTAAAACAAAGGGGGACAAAGCAACAAATACATAGGAAATTAATTAACTATTAACAAAGTTTACTTAATATGAATACATTTAAATTGTAACTTTTTGAGTACATAAAGTTACTCCAAATATTCCTGTACTGTATAAAAGCACTTTTCTGTAAAAAATGTTTTAAGTTTTTTAACAAATATATGAGTTCTGCTTTCGTTTTTTATTTCAGTGGGAAGTTTGTTGAAAATTCTTACAGGCATATATGCATATATATGGGCTTTTATTAAGCATTTTTATTCTAGAGTATGGTAGGTAAAGTTTATCTTGGTGACGGGTATTTATATTATGTGTTTCTCTTATTTTAGTGAAATTTTTACTATTTTTATGAACAAATGTGCAAATATCTAATATATAAATTGATGGTAGAGTTAAAAGTTTTAGTTTAATGAAAAAGGGTTTACAGCTTTGCATGTTATCTATTTGGGCTATAATTCTAATACATTTTTTTGTGTAATGAATAGGTCATATGCATTAACACTATTTCCCCAAAGCATGATCCCATATCGAAACCATGAGTAAGCATATGCGTAATAGGCTGATAGTGCTGTTTCTGTGTTTGTACTTTGTTTTATGTGAAATAGTGCGTAGGTAAATTTAGATATTTTTGTTTGAATATTTTCAATATGACTTTTCCAATTTAAATGATTGTCAATATTTAGACCAAGTAAATTAAATGTATCAACTGTTTCTATGGGAGTATTATCAAAATCAATGTTTAAATTCAGGGAAGGGCTATTGTATGTTTTAAATTGTATTATCTTTGTTTTGGTGTAGTTAATTTCAAGGTTATGATCATGAAGCCAGCTTGTTATATTATGTAGTGTATTATTTAATATTGAGTTAGGGTTTTCATTTCACTATAGGTACATATAAAAGAATATGTGGAGCATAAAACTCGGAACATGTTTTTTTTTTGCAAAAGTCATCGCTAAAGTATACTCAGTAAAACATAAAAAAAAATCTTTCATTAATGAATAAATGTTGACTTATTATATTTTACCTGCATATCCATGGACACAAGCTACAATCATCCAACAAACCGCCGCGCTCCACGCCGGTCTCATAATCGAGTTCATTAGGTTATCTACAAAGGGATTGTCCCATTCCATATCACCTATGAAAGAAGTATAGCAGAATACTGTAGTTGACACAGTCGCCGCACAAGCCCAGAGAAGTGCAACTATAATCTGAAATAATTACCAGTAGCTATAGACTTTTGGAAACTCTTTTGAAAATATCCACGAAAAGCCAAAAGAAATAGTTAATTAACAACTACTATGTAATGAATATTTTCGGACAAGAAAGACTTAGTAGAAGGTAAAGCATTTTTTCTTTCAAAGTTTAAAAGCAGTCATCATCATCATCATCAGCCTATAGCAGTCCACTGCTGGACATAGGCCTCCCCTAATGAGCGGCATTGCGCCCTGTCCTGAGCTCGACGCATCCAGCTTCTACCAGCAGCCTTTCGCAGATGGTCACCCTACCTGGCCGGAGGGCGTCCTACACTAGGTTTGCCGAGCCGCGGTCTCCACTCAAGAACTCGTTTACCCCAACGGTTATCGGTTCTTCGGCAGATATGGCCAGCCCACTGCCACTTCAGTTTGCTAATTCTCTGAGCTATGTCGACAACTTTAGTTCTATGTCGGAGAAACTCGTTACGGATTTTATCCTTCAGAGAAACCCCGAGCATAGCTCGTTCCATAGCTCGCTGAGCGACTTTAAACTGGTGGACCAGCCGTACTGTGAGTGTCCACGTTTCGGCTCCGTATGTCATGACGGGTAGGACGTACTGATTGAAAACTTTTGTTTTCAAACATTGCGGTATGGGTGACGAGAATACTCGACGCAGTTTTCCAAATGCTGCCCAACCCAGTTGAATCCTCCTCTTGGCCTCCTTCTCGAAGTTGTTTCTACCCAACTGCAATATCTGCCCGAGGTATGTGTACTCCGAAACAACTTCAAGAAGGTGTCCATTAACGACTATAGGACTCGGATCAATTCGGTCATTGACCATAACTTTGGTCTTGTCCAAATTCATGCCGAGACCAATCTTTCGCGAGGCTGATGCTAGGCCGTCCAGCATCTGTTGCAGCTCCTCCAGCGACTCCGCCATTAGGACTATGTCATCAGCGAATCGCAAGTGTGAGATGTGCTAGCCGTTTATGTTTATGCCCATACCTTTCCAGTCCAGCGTCTTAAACATGTCCTCCAACGCGCTTGTGAACAGTTTCGGAGATATGACATCTCCCTGTCTCACTCCGCGGCGCAGTTGGATGGGTTTAGACTGCTGGTCCTGTACTCGGATACTCATAGTGGCGGCTTCGTACAGACATCTCAACACTTCGATATAACGATAGTCCACTTGGCATCGCTGCAAGGATTCCAGGACAGCCCAGGTTTCTACAGAGTCAAAGGCTTTCTCATAGTCCACAAACGCCAGACACAGGGGCTGATTATACTCTTCGGACTTCTGTATAAAAAAATCTTCTGTATAAAAGCAGTTCATGAACAAATTCTTGGAGTACAAAATGTGGAAAAGGTTAATAAGTTTGTGTTTTAAAATCATCTAGATGCTGATGAGTACCTAGGTACCCATAAGGTAATTGGTTAAGTATTACATTATGTACATACACAAAATAATACCTATACAAGGACCCTCTTAAGAAATTGGTCTGAAACTCACATTATTGTTCTAAGACTAAAAGTGACCGTTTGTTGGTCATTTTTAAACTGATTATCTTAGAATGTCTTTATATAATTTAAATGATTCGTGTTTTGAATCATAATACTTTTGAATTATTTGTGCTTTTAATCAAATAAGACTAATTTGTTGAACCGTTCAGAATGCAGGAAGTATCAGGTATTTCTGATAAGTGGTAAGTAGGTTTAGTGCTAATGCTTACTTAAACAAAACATGATTTCTTACCAAGGACAACTCCAATTTCTTTCCACGCAGTAAATGTAGCACATAACCTGCTATCATTCCAACAAAGAACGGGGAGGCACGTGTCAAACTATTAATGTAGTAATATCTTATATAGTCTGTAATTTCATCACCCCGGCTGCAAAAAGATTATAGATAGGTACCGACGTAATCTAATCAAAAATTGCTGAGTTCCTAAACCATTCTGACAGCACCTAGCCAGACTAACGGAAGGGCAGGCACTTAAAGGTTGCTAACAGCCTCAGAAGCTACATAATTTTTACCTCTGCATGATGTAACTTTTACCAATGTCATCATCATCATTATCATCATCCTATAGCAGGCCACTGCGGGTCTATACCAGCAATGGTATTAAGGGAGGCATAGGCCTATAGTCTATTGATACCTGCCTGTCCTCAGTCCTATGCGTCCATCTCTCTCCCAGCAGTCTTTCGCCGATGTTCGCTGGCAGATCGAGTACTAAAAGTGTAAATTGAAAGTGCTCCCGGGGTCAGGTGTATCGATGGTACCATAAGAATTCATATTGAAATACTAACGCAGGTTGTACAATCCCACTAGGAAAGTTACTTATGAAATTGTAGACACTAGCTCCAGTGATTGCTACCAATAGTCCGGCGGTGAGGGCTATCCAAGCATCTTTACGACTACGTCCCAGTACCCAGAAGAGGACCAGTGGGGATAGCAAGTAGCAATGGAAGTCAATAGCCACGTACCAAGAGTGGGTAAGGCACTGAAAGGAAAATTTTATTTGGTTATATTTTGTTTTCCTATAGATCGTCTCAATGTAGCGGTGTAAGGAGCTTCAACCTTTATCTTTTGAAACCAAGCCGCACCGCCCCGTGGTGCAACTTACTCACTAACTAACTGCCGGACAAGACCAGACAGCTTGACCTCTCAGTAGTTTCCGCAAACATACTTGGGAGAGGTCTCTTCTAAATGGCCATAATGTCTTAGAGTGACGGAAAAGAAACTTCCCATAGTCTTTGCACTGCGCAACTAGTTAAATAAACATAATTTACCATCTGATCCGAATTGATAAAGTTCTGAACATGAAGCATAGTCAGCCACCATGAGCTTCGACACCAATTGGTTTGATTCTCGACGTTAAACCAGACCGGACCATCTAACATGCGGTTGAAATATGACGCTTGGAGCAGTACTCCTACTGCTAATATAGGCATCAGTCGAAGCAAACGATTCAGGTAGAATAGAGGGAGATTCTTGATTAGTTGGACTGAAATCATAGTAGGTTATAGATGTCTGACTAGCAAACAATTACATTTCAATTGAAGATCAATGGTCTTACGCATAAAAATCTGATATATATAAGATAAAAGATGCTTAGACTATTGCCATCTCTTACTATTGGGTTATGACAACAGTGGCAGAGCTAACTTTTAGTAATGCCATAACTTTTGAGTAGCGTTTATAAGTATGTTTCTCTTTTTAGGGTGACTTTACCGAACCGGTCAAATGAACCCTTATAGTGCCGCTTTGTCTGTCCGTCCGTCCGTCTGAACAGCTGATTATTTCAGGAACTACATAAGCTACCGACTTGAAATTTGCTATAGATTTAAAATGCACTGACTGCGTAAGATTGCAAGTAAAAAAAATAAATAAATATTTAATAATAATCATTTTCATCCCCCAAAAGGTCCAAAATAAGAAACGTCAAAATTTCAAACTGGTGCCAATAGGTCGAGTGGCATTTCATATGAAAGGGGCAATTAGCTCAGCTTATAGCAGTTTTTTATTTTTTATACGATGCTTGGTTTTCCTTTTATGATCAAAAATCGACCAAAAAATTACCATAAACGAAATAATTTTTTACGTGATTATTAATCGAGTCGGTGTGTAAAACTAAAGAAAATGTTAATGTTATTTATAAAATAAAGGCAATTTTATGGGATACGTTTGGTTTTGATGCAATTGGTACGGGTTATCGCCATTCTCCTATAAACATTAGAAGTATATCTATATTTTACAGTAAAATTATAGCAATGTCTCCGGCTAATATGGTTTTGTAGAAACCTCAATAAATATAATAACAGCTGTGGTCAAGCTATCAATTTGCCCATTCTAAAGCCGATTTTTATTGTTATATAGGACGTACACATTTTAATTACGAAGAAACCTTACTAATTAGTATCGCGCGCCATTGACGTCACCCGCGGTGGGCGAGTCAACTCGCACTTAACCGGTCTTGTTTCGTTAGGATATAGCTTGATTAACTTTAAAATTGTAAAAAAGTGTGTTAAAAAACGCCTGAGACGCCAGAAGGTTCGATTCTCGCCACGGGACAAATGTTTGCATAATTTGCAGATATTTGTGTCAAAAAAAATTGTGTAGTATATCAGGCATGTGGTTCCCATAATACAAGCTCTGCATAGGTTGGGGCTACATGATGCTGTGTGAGACAAATTTATATAAAATGACTAACTTAACTAACTTAGTGCTTAATCACCCAACTTGACATAAAACGGATACTGACTTCGACATTATTATTACTGGTATTTTTATTTAACCTCTTGACATTTATTTATTTTATTTTACTTTAAATTTTTTTGAATAGTTTCTGTGATGACATATTAAATTACAATTATTAATTACATGTTATTTGACCTTTTCTTTTAAATTATAATAATAATTAATATGTAATTTAATAATAATTCATAAATAAGCTTTGAATAATTTGACATACCTTGTTCCTACATACATTTGACATTTCTATAAATTAATTATTTTCCTGCAGTGCCCTGACAGGGTCAATGTACCTACCAATCTACTCATAAGCTATACTAGACCTAAGCTATACCACTGTAATGTAGGACGTTGAAGCATGAATAAATTAATATGAATATGAATATGAGTGTCCAGCATTATCTTTGCTATTATGACCTACTAACTAGATACTCACCTCCAGTCATTTTTCCGGCAATAGTGTAAACTAAAACTAGACCAGCCAAACAGAAAAACGTATCCACTGTAATAGGAGCCGATGTAATCCATATACTTTGGATAGATGTCATCCACTGGAAATACAAATAAAAAATTGACCTTGTTATTGAAGTTCAGAATCAGTGAACATAATTAAGAAAAATACTAAAGTAGTAGGTACGTTATTTTTGTGAATAAGGAATGAAAGTAGATCAAGTTGCATACCCTGAGTGACCCCGGTGACTATGATTTTTTTTGGTCGTCGTGTACCAACTCAATCCACTATTAGGTAAAGATAAAACTCACGTTAAAAGATTCAAGTGGATTAGCAAGGGCATTTTCGGTACTAAACGAGTGTCCAATCACAACCCATGCCATTGCCAAAGTTCTGATGCCATCCAAACAATGCAACATACCAGGAGCGGAAGAAAATGTCATTAACCGACGTCCATTAGTGTACACAGAAAATGATGTGTAAAATGGGTTCAATTTTTTAGAATCTGAAAACAGAATGATGGGAAAGGTCAAACTGTTTTATTTGGAGGTACGAGTTTGACAATTTGTTTTGTTAGCATCAAACTTACCATTCTTGAGAAAATATATGTTGAAAAAATCATAACCCGTGCTCAATACAGTGAGTATTCCAATAACTGAAAATATTACTCTGAAAATACCAAATATAAAATAGCATTATGTAAGTGGTGTGTATGTAAAGGTTAATCTGTATAAGTTGGTCCTTAAAATTTTGCAGAGCTAAAAATATTGCCAGTCCAAGTATTAGGGTACTAGCGCCCGTGGTTTTACTAGCGTGGTAAATCCAGATAAAAAGTACCCTATTGTAATCCTGGTCTAAAACATAGATAATTATGTGTAAAATTTCAGATCAATCCGTTCAGTACCTATCAACTACCTACCTAGTTTTGGCGTGAAGAAAAAACAACAGCACATTTAACAAACTATCGCCTAGTAAGTAAAGTTCATAGAATAGGTTACTTTGGGGTTATATGATGTTGTTTGAAACTGTCCGGCATTATATAAACTAGAGTAAACCTATACTTGAGTATATTATTCATACTTAAGTTTGACTAAACGTGACTAAACAAAAGCAAGGAGCTGGATATTTTTATATTACATATAATGTTGTATACGCATTCCGTAATTAACTAAACCACAGATAAAATAATCATACTAACTTGATACCTACGTTATAGATTACAATTCTATTGATTGTATTGATTTCATAGTTACCTATGTTTATCTGCTACCCAGACACCACAATACATTTATGATATCAATACATAATCTGTTTAGAATATCAACATAATTATTATGAATAGGTTTTGCACGATATCAATGCGGTAAATCTTTCAAATTATTAAAAATCTTTTTCCTGTTCATGAGGATAAATCTGTTTGTTTTTTTTATTTTTAGATGTGAATTCTATCACTAATCTTTCAGAGAGAGTAAAGAAAAAAGAAAAAAAAGTTTCAGAGAGAGGGCAAAGCACGATTAATCAAAAGCTAAAAATAAGAAACAAAGGTCCAAAAAGCATTTAACATCGAGTTCGCCTGTGTAGGTACTTGTTTTATTTTGTACTAGCGGCAAGCCCCGCCTTCGCACGGGTACTTAAAAAAAATTAAAAATTACTCACACACATACACCTTACCGTACCATACACCTACACCCTATACATTTATTTCTTGATATTGACTTCCCTTCCGTACCCCAGTGACGCAGTACATCGCTTTGCTGTCTAGCTAGACGAGAGGGGTAAGCGGTAACCAATGTAACCACGCGACTTTTTTCAAATACTTACATTTTTAAACTCGTGATATCTTTCGAATGGAATGTCCGAATGGAATTATTCAAAAAATTATATAAAGTTATTAAAACAATCTTGAATATAAAGAAATTATTTTGATAGGGATTAATACCAAGTGACAAATAAAGAGGCTTTTCTAGCGCCGGTGTTTCAATAAAAATTTTAAAATAGAAGAGGGGGTTGCTAGGTCGAGTGGGGTATCAGATGATAAGGCTTGATTTGAACAATATAAATCCATTTTTTTTTTATAAAATGCACGAAGTGAAAAACCTGAAAGGACAATGCCGTCTGATGTATGGCGCTCGGCACCAATGCTAGTGATTACATCAAAACGAAACCTATTTTTTTCGGAAGATATTAAACTGTTATTTATAAACGTAAACAAATTGTTTTTATTTGATATTAGTTTTAGAGTTTGTTTTTTAAAGAATGCTTTCCTCAGACCGTGTTCAGTTTTGTCTACATAATTATAAGTATTACACTATAAACATTTAACTATGATACTATATCTTTAAGAAAAGGTTTATATACCTCACACAGATAGGTAAAAGGGTGTTTAACTTCTACTTCGGAGGTAGGACATTACTACTGTGTTCTTCTTTTTAATATTATCTTATTTTCAAATAATGATAGTGACGAAAAAGTAGATAGGCATTTTCATCATTTATGGTTATAATAGGTATTAGTTTTTTCTGGTGAAGGTGAAATCCAAGCTAAGATCCAAGATCTTAACACATTCATCACAAACACGAAAAGGCCATGGATACCTCTTCCAAACTATGCTGATTTAGCGTCACCGGTTATTAGCAAACAGTTAATGCAACGATTGTTTATCGTTCATTATTGTGATGATGTCTAATAAAATATCTATTTACAGAATAAACACTCCTACACAATGCCACAGAAAACTCTAGCGAGAGCATATTAAATACATAAAGATAGGAAATAGTTTGGTAGTACCACAAAAAAGTTTCTGATCCAACCTCTTTGATTATAGAAAGTGAAAAAATCTCCAATGTTTTGAGTTGATTCTACTGTCTTAAATTAAAAGTGAGGGTTGTTGCAGTGTCATGGCGCCGGGCGCCGGTAACCAAATAAACGAAATATTTTTTTACGTGATTATTAATCGAGTCGGTGTGTAAAACTAAAGAAAATGTTAATGTTATTTATAAAATAAAAGCAATTTTATGGGATACGTTTGGTTTTGACGCAATTGATACGGGTTATCGGCACTCTCCTTTATACATATTAAAGAAGTATATCTATTTTTTACAGGAAAATTATAGCAGTCTCCAGCTAATATGGTTTTGTGTAGAAACCTCAATAAATGTAAGGACAGCTGTGGTCATGCTATAAAGCAAGTTACACGGTCAAATATGGTGTTATCTGAAAGGCCCTAATTAGCCCATTCTAAAGCCGGTTACTATTTTTCTATAGGACGTACACATTTTAATTACGATGAAACCTTACTAATTAGTATCGCACGCCATTGACGTCAACCGCGGTGGGCGAGTCAACTCGCACTTAACCGGTCTTGTTTTAAATCGATCTAATAGTTTCGGAGCCTATTCAATGCAAACAAACAATACTTACGTTGCTACAGTGTCAGCTGGTGACCACGGCTTATCATCAGGCAGGCGACAGAACTGATCAGTGTATCGGAAGCCAATTAGGGTGAGATTGAAGAAAATAGAATTAATCGCTTCTTCAGTGGTGCATGGTTTCGGGATACATATTGCCAGATCTGTGCTAAAATTGATTGTTGATGGAAGTGATCTGAAAAATTGTTTGTATTTTAAGCAAATAAGTACTTTTTTATTTATTATAAGGCCAATTTTGATTATTATAATTATAATATTGGTGATTTATTTTTAGTGTAACAATCACCGTACCTACACCATTATATAAATGAATAAAAGAAATAAAATGAAAAGGTCATACCTTGAATTCTCCATTCCCATGGCCTTCAAAATTCCAGCACGTTGCGCATTGAATTCTTGTACCTTCAACGCAGTGCCTTCATCCACAACCAAAGCAGTGGGATCGAATCCAGACCATTTAACATTTCCAGGCACCGTTAGATTCTGGTTCACTGGTACTTGGATCATACAGTATTTTCCTTGTATCTGCTCGTTTTCAATATCATGCCGTATGTCCAAGCATTGGTGGTAGTTGCCCCAATCCCTAAAGTTTCCCTCGGTGAACCCTCTTGGGATTCTGAGCCCTGCATCGGCAACTGAAAGTAAAGTAATTCGTATACATTAGATACCAGTGGAAGGCCCGTAACCACTCTGAGATTAAAAAAAGCCATAATGTAAGAACTTCATACACCTATAGGCCCTACATAGTGTAGTTCAATCAGTAGTGTTGGCGTTAAAGAGGAACAAACACACCTACATCTTTGTTATAAGACCTTTAGATTATTGTTAATAATGATGAATTACATCATTAGTGAACTCTGAAGATAGGTACGCATTTATTAATAATTTAACCTTTAAATGATCGAGCGAGCGAAGCGAGTGTTGATTTCAGTGGCAACTTGGGCGATTTTACTTTGTATTTGTATGTTTGTAGATAAAAATGCGCACGATAGGCGATATTCTTTCTATAACGATGTTTCAGGCTGATTCTGAGCAAATCACGGACAACGTAAAATAGGGTTGAACTTTCGGCTGAAACATCGTTAAATGGAGGATATCGCGTGCAGTTTTTTTTTTTAATTTTCAGTTGAACATCAAGTTTTCTAAAACTTCCTCAAGTGACGAGTGCATAGGTTTCTTCTAGGCAAGCGTGCTCCATCCTATACTTAAACTTAAAACTCAAACTCAAAATATATTTATTCAACTAGCGGCCGGCCCGGCTACGCACGGTTAGTTAATAAAAATTTCAAAAATTTTAATCTTTTTACACACACACTCACGCACCCTTTATTTCTTGATAATATTGACTTCCCTTCCGTACCCCAGTAACGCCTACTGCATCGCTTTTATTATCAGGTCGTTGCTGACTAGCTACCCGAGCGGGGTAAGTGGTGACCACGCGACTTTTTTCAAATACATTTTTTTAAAACTCATGATATCTTTTGAATGAAATGTCCAAATAGAATAATTCAAAAATTTATATAAAGTTATTGAAAAAGTCTTGAATATGAAGTTATTTATTTTGTTATGGATTAATACCGAACGACAAATAAAGAGCCTTTTCTATCGCCGGCATTTCAATGAAGTTTTTAAAATAAAATTAATTATTATTGTGACATAACTATAATAGCTAGACATTATGCTGTCACGACACTTTTTGTAGATTATAATTTGTTCTGTAAAGTCGTACATTATTTTGTTCTATCATCAATACTTGTCGCAGCGCACGCGATGTAAGGAATTTATTAGATAATTTTTTTACACCTCGGGTTACATTATTGAAAACTTAGTAAGGATCCCTATTTTTTTGAAAATATAATATAGCCTATAACACCCGGGGATTGTGTTGCTACCCAACGGTGAAAGATTTTTTTAAATCGGTCCTGTAGTTTCGGAGCCTATTTAATTTAAACAAACAAACAATCAAATCTTTCCTCTTTATAATATGAGTGTAGATAGATAGTGTAGATAAGCACAGTAAAGTACACTTCGAATTGTCATTTTTTTAATTTACACCAATTCGTAACCCGACCGAACAGAAGGCGACAGGAAGACACAGAGAAAAATTGGCAAGAAACTCTGCTTGACTTATAGTTTTTTTTAAGTCCATGTTATTACAATTTCTATTCTTAACTATTACATTGTTTTTGAGGGAGTTAGAGATAGTATATCCCAAAGTTTTTTGTTATGATAATCGCTGTTTTTTTTTAACAAGTCAATATGTTTTCGGACATACATTAGGTTTTCATATATATATTGGCACGGCACTGTGATAACATTTATTTCTTTAAACTTAGTTCTAAGTGATTCTCTGGGGACCATATTATAAATTGCACGAACAGCCCTCTTCTGCAACACAAATAAGGTGTTGATTTCTGCTGCATTCCCCCACAACAAAATGCAGTACGACCTAATGCTATGCCTAATGCTGTGGAAGATGAAATAAACCAGTCTAGCCGTTTCTACGTCAGTAAGTTGACGGATTTTTTTGACGGCATATATTATGCGTTTATACCATCAGACGAGATGTGGTCAAACGCAAGCCTAAAAATTATTAAAAATGAAAAAATAAAAATAAAATTATATATTTACATAAATTAGATTTTTTCTTTCTATCTATAGGTCCTCACGGCGCTCGAACATATCACCATTATATATATATCAAAGCGCGAATGCAAAACTTGCGGATGGTTAAGACCACGCGCGAGATAAGATAAGATAGATAAGATGAGCTTTATTGAGTACGGTATATAATGAATATATAATCGTAGCACAAAAATTATAATCAACTAGGGATTCACTCGTAGCTTAAACTAGAAGGCAGGTATCTAGGATCCTGTGCTATAAGCGCCAACCTTAGTTTGGGGCGAACTACTAGAGTGTAAAGCTGCCCGCCACGACCGAAAAACTTGACCGATTTTTTGTAATGAAAAATTAAACTTACTGATTGCAGCAAAAAGTCTGTCAGAAATACTATGTAGGAAAAATCGGCCCGATTATCGGTCCTACAAAAAATCTGACGTAAACGGGAAAAAGGAAAATTAGAGTGCTTTTACACAGTACCTACTTCTACGATCTAGATAATATAGATATAAAATATTTGAAAAATAGATTAAGAATGAAGCTCAAAGAAGCACTTACACTGCATTAATAACATTAAATTATCCTGCAGAACCTCGATCTGCTCCTGGCATTTTTTTGCGTCCAACACTTTATTGTAAAGCTCATAATCCAGAGCTGGGTTAGGGCTATTTAACTCGATACTAATAAAAGCATTTAATGAACTAAAAAAACTGATTATAATAAATATTTGAAACTCCATTTTAAGACTAGAATTTTCTCGGAATTATTTAGGTAAGTATCTGTGATTTTTACTGTGCAACTAACTATTTTAAAGCATTGTTGCTGTTTATAATTGATTTTGATTTGCGATATTATCTTATCTATATCTACCGACACGCAGAAATACAAAACACAAAAAAACCAACATCATCACGACTTTACGCATTATCTATAAATTTATATAGCAGTCACAGTCAGTACCTACTTATCAGTAGGTTATTAGGATTTCAAAACGCAGCTCGTATTATTAATGTGTCCAAGTCGGATATCCTTATTGGAATGATCGTCTTCAGACGGAAAACCAGCCTGTTCAGTCCACTGCTGGACATAGGTCCCCCCTATAAGAAGTAATAATCCCCACGCTAGGCTTGCGGGTTGGGGATCGCATTGCACAGCTTTTCTCAACGCCAACCAGCGTTGGGCAGCAGCCTGCTCGTCGGTGGCTAGAGGATTTAGCTTAGCCGGTGTTACGCTATGCTATGCCACTGTCTGCCGATCAGCAGAGGCTCGTTTGTTATAAGGCATGTATGTAGACATAGACAGACATAGACAGACATTTATTCATACAAAACTGTACACAACAACAATAAAAGTGGACAAGTACCTATAGCACATACACAGACATAATATACAAAAGAAAGACGAAATTATACAGGTGTGCAGGACGTAGCTGCTATGTACAGATCTGTACGAAAAGCCCTGAGCTCAGCATATGCTGCGAACGAATCCTCAGCGCTGGTTTTCAGCTTTTTTGGTGACGCACGAACAAAAATTGTACTATAAAAAAAAAATAAGTTACTTAGTTAATTAATTTACGAACTTAATCAACTACTAAGAGAAAAAAAAAAATTCTAAGGCTGTACAGAAGTGAAAAAAAAAATTGTTACGCCAGAAAGAAAAGCAAATAATAAAATGATAATTAATTGATGGTGTACGAATAAATAAACAAACTACGTAGAACTGAAGCTTTCAATATTAAATATTTAAACTAAAAATAAATAAGAGCATAAATATTAACTAATTACTAAATCATTATTAATTACCTGTATGGTTAGTATATAGTGTCCCTCCTAGTACCAGACTATAAAAACATGGACAGTAGTTATTGTGCCACAGTGCAGTACCTACCGTTGATTGAAGTGGTGGTTTGAAACAAAGCAAAAACAAGAAAACAGAAAGTCTAGTTCAGTGGTATAGCTAATAACATTCCTGGTCACTGAGTAGACCTCTGCAGGTCCATTATTATTGCCCTGAGCTTCGTCCTAAAGTTCATTTTATTTGAAAGTGCGCGCAGTGGTGGAGGAAGAGAATTCCAGCACTTCGTGGCACAGAAACGAAAGCTACCGCGAAAGGCGGCAGAACCATGTCGAGGGGTACGAAGGAGTAAAGATGACGGACGGGGCGTATACCTATTATAATCTCGTGCCCATTCAAACTTTGTGAAAAGATATTGCGGTTTTTGGGACTTTATCACGTCAAACATTAGTGTTGCCAAATGCAAATCTCTCCTAGCTTTCATTTTTAATATATTATGTTGATTCAAGAAAGAAGAGACATGACTACGTGGGGGGACATCAAAACAGAAACGAGCGCAGGCATTTTACACTCTGTTCGCGCACCGAAGAAGACGCCGTGGCGCGGCGCCGCCCCCCCGCGCGTCCGCGCAGGGCATTACCCAACTGACCGTGGACGCGAGCGCACGCGCCTATATTTTAACCGCGATCCGCGACCTACCTACCTAGCAGTGCAGTGAATAAATGTAAGCTGTATGCACCAATAAAACATAAAATAATAGCGAGTCTTTCATTCGAAGACATATTGGCGACCGTGACAGGACTTCAACCTGGAAAATCTGAAGAAACGAAGCCGGATTGCAAGTGTACATTGGATTGGTACCGTGAGTGACTAAGCGCCCGGCTCGAACAAGAAAGTAAGCCTATTCCTTTTACTTTCCTATTCCCTATTTCCAACTTCTATTTGTTGTGTGAATGCCTAGCTGCTTTGAAGCGATTAGGGAGGTATCAAGCTATATGCGTACCGTCCCTGCCTTATAATATTCGCACAAACAAACCCTATTTCTTTTTGCAAAATTTCGTTGCATCGTCCGCCATCTTACTCACGGTAAGTTGAGCCTATCATTTTTAATACTAAACTACTACATCATTTCTATGCCTAAATTTCAAACGCAATTAGATACATCGTGTAAAAAAATAAGTTTTATGATCCTATTAGTGCAGCATTTCCTTTCTTTGCATATTTAACCCTTTGACGTAAATGGGACACCCTTGTCCCTGACTTATATTAAAACTTTTTTCACTACAATATGCCAAACTTCTTTGTAATTGGAAGTCCAAGCACTTATTTTTGAACATATCCTTTATTATTTATGGTAAAAAATGTACGGCGTGCGAAAAAAATACAAAAAGTTTATAATTCAAATTTGATGTTTTGGCGTCCATCAATGTATTATTTTGAACAATAAATTAAACTATGTTTTAATTGTTGTTGTGGTTGTTTAGTGCCAAAGTTTTATACAATGGTAAGTAAACATTTATGTTTTATTGCTTTTTACAACAATTTGCAGGAATAAAGTAACTAAAAGACCATATAATGTTTAGGGGAAGTATGTGTCCCAATATGCTTCATAGGTCAAATACTTTATAATGTTCAAGTATATTTTGTATAGCATTTTATGTACGTTTACTAACAGTTACTAAGCTTTTTTCACTGTTTTAGGCTCATAATGGAACGAGATTATTTTCGTTGACCTCAACGAGAATAATCTCATGCTCTCAACGAAGTTGAACAATATTTTGTGGCCATACCAGCGTCTGTGATGAGAATGGTATGAAGATGCGCTGGTATTGGGCGATGAAGATCAGACATTTATCGTACAGGGTATAGAAACTACGAATGTTCCAAAACCTGCCCCTGCTTTCTTTTTTGGAAAAAATATCCTACCAGCCATGTCAATAAAAGGAAAACAAGCCAAGTGCATGTTGGAATCGCGCACCGGGGGTTCTGTACAAACTTGTAGTTAGGAAATTTTTTTTTTTGTGATCTAACTATAAATTTAATGTTTCGAAAATGTTCCTTTACGTCTTGTGCTATATGAGTCATTGCTTCTTGCCAAATTTCATTATTTTAGGTCAACGGGAAGTACCCTATAGGTTGGATTCCCTTGCAAGTGTGATAAATTGCTAACATGCGTCATGAGCGGCTGTATCTTTTTTGCGTTGACTTAGAACTTTGATTGTTTTACAGCTCGAAGGGATTACAGACTTGAGTATCTGATATTAATTTCAATTTGATACATCCACGGATTCCTGAGAAAAGAGTCTTGACAGACTGGCATCCAGACCGACAAATAACGCAGTGATCCTGTAAAGGTTCTCTTTTTCCATTTGAGGTACGTAACCCTAAAAAGAATAGATACAGAAATCAAGAGATCTTCACCGGCTCACACCATGGTAAAAGAAACCAAAAATGATGAGTCAATTGTGCAAAGGCAGATGTTTGTGAACACAAACCTGTGTCTCACAACAGGGTGAAACTTATTTGCGGATTTTCACTTGTAATAAATATGATTAAATTAGCATAGTATAATTATAATATATTATTATTGTACATAATAGCACTGTTTTTATTCAAAAATACCCTGGTATTCTCAAATAGCATGTCTTTTATAAACCTAAGAATTACACATTATTTTGACCTTTGGCGCATATTGGGACACCGGTATCCCAAGGATTTCCAAAAAATCTACCAAATAATTTATGATTTTTATAATAAATATTGTTAAATTACATCAAAATGAACCTTCTAATTCACTAAAAATACTAGAATACCTTCTGTATCGATTTTGTGCGTGAAAGGGTTAAATACCTAAAACTTTCTATAAACTTGCCTACATTGCAAAGTTCGTTGGCCTTTTAAATTGCATAATACGATAAAGATATTCTCATTCCACTTGTATAATCGATTGTTCCCATTACATATCTACCTATTTCTTCTTTCTGGAACATTTACGCATAAAATTTAAATTCAAAAATATATTTTGAAACGTAAAACCCCATTATCGTGCATTCGTCATAACGGCTTTATTTGAACGCTTTTGCCAAACAATTCCAGATAATCGTCGCGCCCGCGCCGCGTCTGGTTGCGTCCCGGGGGCGTAGCTGGCGTCTTTGGTGGGTTCTGCGGCAGCGCACAGCCGTCTGCTGCTCGTGCTGCTGCGAGCTTGGGAGCAACTGTGGTTTGAACTGGTGACTACTGGATTGTATACGGTCAGAGTGCACAATTTACTAAATATCCTACCTACTTAACTCATTGTTAGTTCGTATCTAGTGTGTTCATTATTTTATTTTATTAAAAACCTGATAAAAATGGCTGAAAGTGATTCTAGATTAAGATCAAAAAGCCCTATTCCAATCTTAAATATCGAGGCAAATAAAGATGAGCCAAAAGAATACCTAAAAACTTTAGCTCGTAGGCGCGGAGCTATTAGAAGTAGATTGTCGATTATAAAAACCTTCGTACAAAAATACAAACTAAGTAAAGTTGCTGATCATACAAACCTAGAAATAAAAGAGCTTTCGCTAAGATTAACACAGTTACAAGAGTTATTGTCTAATTTTGATAATATCCAAAGTGAGATTGAGGAACTTTCTCAAAATTTTGATGAACAGATTTTGCAACGGGAATTAACAGAAAATGAGTTTTATTCTTTGATTGCTTTAGCCCAAGAAATAATAGATGCATTTACAGCCAAAAATAAAGATTCAGATCATGGTTCGGTAAAATCAAGTTGTTGTCATGCTAATAATAATTCTGTAAAATTACCAATCATAAACTTGCCTACTTTTGACGGCAACTATATAAAATGGCTCGAATTTAGAGACACTTTTGATTCGTTAATAAATGACAACGACTCAATAGCACCGATTAATAAATTTCATTACTTGAGAAATTCTTTAGTAGGTAGTGCCGGAGTCGTAATAAGATCCATTGGGTTTGCCGCGACGAACTACGAATTAGCGTGGCAGGTATTGTGCGACAGGTATAATAATAAAAATATTTTAATAAATAATCATTTGAACGCGTTGGTCAGCCTCAACCCTATTCAGAAAGAATCCTTCCAAGCCTTGAGGTATTTAAGTGATCAAGTTCATAAAAACCTAAGCGCGCTCAATAACTTGGACGTTCCTACAACTGGGTGGGATCCGTTAGTAATATTTTTGGTCTCAGCAAAGTTAGATCCCAAAACAAGTAGCAAATGGGAGGAACATAAAGGTCGCTTATCGCACCTACCTACCCTAGTAGAATTTAAGGAGTTTCTTGAAAATCGTGCTAATGTGTTAGAAACGACTAATTGTAGCCGTACTACCTATGAATCAAGAAGTAATCATAATAATAATAATAATCATCATCATCAAAAAGAAAATAAATTTAATAGCACAAGATCTTTTACTGTTTTGGAGGGTTCCCACAAAAAGGCATGTGCTATATGCAACCAGCAACAGCATTATGTGCATCAATGCCACAAATTCAAAGCCATGAGCGTAGACGACAGACTTGCTGAGGTTTCAAAACTCAAGTTGTGTTCCAATTGTCTTCGTAGTGGTCATAATAATGTAGACTGCACGTTGAAAGGTTTGTGTCGCATCTGCGGAGAGAAACATAATACATTAGTTCACAAAAATAATACCGTTAGTAATTTAGCTACCCAAAGTAACAAGTCACCAGCTGGTAATGTTCCGGTCAGTTTATCTGCTGTCTCACCAGGCCAAGTCCTATTATGTACGGCACAAGTTGAGGTTGTAAATAAACAAAACAATCGTACTTACCTCGCCCGCGCGTTGTTGGACACTGGGAGCCAGTCGTCGTTCATCACCAACAATCTGAAACAAAAATTAGGATTAGAAACGGAACAAATAAATACATTTAATGTGACAGGTATAAACAATGTGGTGTGTAAAGTTACAGAAAAATGTAATATTTTATTAAAATCACGAATTGGTTCGTTTAGTGTGAATGTAAATTGTTTAGTTATACCTAAAATAACGGGCACTGTACCTAACGCGCATGTCGATGTCCGGCGATTATCCTTACCAGATAATATTGTTCTCGCCGATCCTTTGTTCTATGAGCCTTCTGAAATAGATATTTTACTTGGAGCTGATCATTTCTTTGACATTATAAGTTCAAATCAAATAAAATTGGGTAAAAATAAACCCATTTTACAAAACAGCTCGTTAGGATGGTTAGTAGCTGGTCATATAGGTGAGTCCTATAATAATAATAATAATATCCAATGCAACTTTGTGCAAAATGAGTCTAGGATATCACTACAAGATATTCATGGGTCTATACAAAAATTCTGGGAGGTCGAAGAATTGCCTTCAGACAATAATATAAATACCTATTCAACGGATGAGCAATTTTGTGAATCGCATTTTATAAAAAATACTCGTCACTTACCTGACGGACGATTTTCTGTCATGATGCCGCTGAAGAAAGATCCTGAGCAGGCACTTGGCAACTCATTCCCTATTGCCATGAGACGTTTTATAAACCTATAAAAGAAATTAAATAAAAATAATAATATTAAAAACGTATATAAATAATTTATGCGTGAATATAAGAATTTAGGACATTTAAGTGAAATAAATAAACCTCGATTTGGGTACTACTTACCACTTCCTTCCTGAAGGTACTTGGGTGGCTTAAGACACAAACAAAGCGTTACAAACTTTGGTTCGTAACCGAGTAAACAAAATAAATGAACTTACTCAAGATTGTCAGTGGAAACATGTTCCAACCGATTTAAATCCTGCAGATCTAGCGTCTAGGGGCATTGACCCACAGCACCTGCAGGCAACTTCATTGTGGTGGGATGGACCTTCATTCCTGAAGGAAGGTCAGTCTGAATGGCCTAACCAACCTCACACTACACCTAATATCCTACCTGAAACCAAATCATTACTGGTGGATGGAATTTGTAATAAAAATAATGTTGAACCTATCGTTTCATATAAAAACTACTCCAGTTTTATAAAATTAAAAAGAATTTATGCCTATGTTTTACGCACTATGTTCTATGCACTTATGTTTTAACACTAATAATAAATTGACCGGTCCATTACAAGCAGATGAACTCGAGCGTTCTCAAACATTTTTATTAAAAAACAGCCAGGCCGAATCTTTTCCCCAAGATATAAATACAATGATTACCGGCAAGGCATTGCACTACAAAAGTAAATTGTTACCACTTAGTCCGTTTGTAGATGCTGATGGCTTAGTAAGAGTAGGAGGTAGATTATCCCAGTCTGATTGTCAATATGATAAGAAGCACCCTGTTCTACTCGATGCTAAGCATCATTTAACAAAATTAATAATGAAATATGAACACTTACGTTTGTTTCATGCAGGTCCTCAGCTGCTTCTATCATCCATACGTGAGAGGTTCTGGCCACTACGTGGTAGAAACCTAGCACGCTCTATTTATAAAAAATGTGTGGTTTGTTCACGTATGCGTGGTCAAACTATACAGCCTAAAATGGGTGACCTGCCTAGTGTAAGAACCAATATAGCCTTTCCGTTTAACTCGTGTGGGATCGACTTTGCTGGACCATTTATGATCTCTTCTAAAAAGGGACGAGGTAACCGAATAACGAAAGCGTACCTATGTGTATTCGTATGTCTCACTACGAAGGCCGTTCATTTAGAGGTTGTCAGTGATCTCACTACTGACGCCTTTCTTTCATGCCTACGCAGGTTCGTATCACGTCGAGGCAAACCAGATGTGATCTACTGTGATAACGGCAAAAACTTTGTAGGCGCTAACAATGAGTTAGGTAAAATTATACGGTCCAGTCGTCAATCGGTCTCAGACTACGCTGCTAATGAGGAAATTAAATTCATGTTTTCTCCCGCCTACTCACCACACTTCGGTGGCATATGGGAGGCGGGCGTTAAGTCCGCCAAGTTTCATTTAAAACGCATAGCTGGGAACGCCTCCCTAACGTTTGAGGAGTTAGCAACGCTCTTCACACAAATAGAAGCTATCCTTAATTCCCGCCCTATTTCTCCCCTCTCGTCTGATCCTACCGATACTAACCATTTGACTCCCGGGCACTTCTTGATCGGCCGCCCGCTGATGTCAGTACCTACACAACCGGACAACATAAGCAGACCAAATCGATACCAGCGCATCGAACAAGTCCGGCAACAGTTTTGGGCGAGATGGCGTCGCGAATACATGGCGGAGCTACAAAATCGCACAAAGTGGAGGAAAGACCAGACGCCACTTCAAGTAGGAGATCTTGTTATACTGAAGGAAGACAATCTAATGCCGCTTCATTGGAAAATGGGCCGCGTCAGCAAATTATACGAAGGCAAAGATGGCACGTGCAGAGTAGCTGACGTCTACACCACCAAAGGAACCGTGAGGCGAGCTGTCAACCGGATGTGCCTAGTACCATTGTCGGAACCGGATCCAGATGATCAATGAAAACAAGACTTCCTCCAACCTACCTACTTTGTCAAGAATAAACCAATACCAACAAAATCAATACTATACCAATATCTACAAGAATACTACACCAATACCTACAAGAATACTATAACAATAACCTACGTACCTATCCTATATAAATAATTGGAATCAAGCTTCCAACGTCGCGGAGGATGTTCGCGCACCGAAGAAGACGCCGTGGCGCGGCGCCGCCCCCCCGCGCGTCCGCGCAGGGCATTACCCAACTGACCGTGGACGCGAGCGCACGCGCCTATATTTTAACCGCGATCCGCGACCTACCTACCTAGCAGTGCAGTGAATAAATGTAAGCTGTATGCACCAATAAAACATAAAATAATAGCGAGTCTTTCATTCGAAGACACACTCTTTGTACCAAATTGGATGTTTTTGAGAGAAGGCGAGGGCCATACACGCAGTCAACATAGTTGAACTTCGAGAGGATTAAAGAGTCTGTTAGCATGATACGAAGGTCCGTACTCAAGTAATTCCTTATCTTATATAATATTTTCAATGTATAAAAGCAATTACAGACAGTTTCTGAAACATTACGTTCAAATCTTAACTGTTCATCTAAGATTAATCCAAGGTTTTTCGCTTCATAGACACGCTCGATAAACTCTCCGTCAATAACCAATTGTGGATTCAAATGAGTGATTTTAAGAACTTGTTTTTTGGTACCTAATACCATATATTTAGTTTTTTTAGCATTAAGTAGCAGAGAGTTTGACCCGGCCCAGGCCTGCACCCTTTCAAGATCTTGCGTTATTTTTCGCTCAGCATTTCTTAAATCCGCCGATAATCTTAATCCGATCTTATGTCGCCTTAACGTGTAAGTAAACACATAATGATAAAAATACCTACCCTAGTAAGGCATGCAATTATTATATCACATTACATTCAAATGAATATACAACTACGATTAAATAACTAATAAATTAAAACAATACTACAATATGAGATCAATATGAAAATACAATAAAAAAAAACGAACACAAATTACAATTGTCAAAAACTAGAACTGCAAACAAAAAACAATCAAATTAATTTAGGAATTTGCTAAATCCTTATCAATTAGCAATTAATTTACGGTGTTTTTTTGTTAATAACGATTTTAACTTCCTCTGAAAAATCGAACTCGGTAGTTGTCTCGTCTCGCATACTTTATTGAATAAAGATGGAGGAGACGAACAAAAGCGCATCATTGTAGTTTTGGCGCTGTGGACACAGAGTTTATTGTTATCTCGTCTGTTACGAACTACTATATCAGGGACGGCAAAACAGATTTGGATTGTTTTTTACAAACATAGCCGCTTCCAAAACATACAGCGACGGTACAGTCAAAATATTATAAGTACCTAGTTTAAGAAGAAAGGTTTACATGAGTCAGTAGTTTTAAGGTGACACATAGCTCTTACACAACGTTTTTGATATTTTAATATTTTTAAAACGTCTGTGGAATTGCCCCAAATATTATCCAATATCATAACAAATCTAATATTAGAAGCTATAATACCATGATAGGCAAAAAGAAAGAAAGTAGGGTTTCTAAGTCAACAATTCGTGAAATTTTGAATTAATTTTCTTGCTCAAAGCTTCTAGGTGTGTTTTCCAATTTAGTTTTCTATCAATATTTAGCCCTATAAATTTAGTATCTGCGTCATCAATTATGTCAGTCTTGTAACATATGTCAATATTTTTTGTAGCAGCTGTATCGCCTTATCTGTAATGAAATGAATGATCTAACCATTGTAGATATCAATGCTAAGTTTATGTCCTTTTCACATTCAATAACTAACATACAAATACCAAGCGATGTAGAATTACGTAGGTAGAGCCAGCAACAAAAGTCGATTAACAAAAAATGTTACAAAAATCGTTGTGCCTATTTTAAATATTATTTATTTATTGGGTCGCCAACAAGAGATAACTACACTGACAAACAAAATAATAGTAACTGATATACTTAAAGACGGGTTCGGGTTCGGGTCCAAATGCGATGGCTGTAAAAATTACGCACAAAGGACTTCTATGTAGAGTGATGCGGAAACGCACTGCCTCTTTGCAGTGATGTGGAAACGCACTGCCTCTCAGTTGAGCCGCTTGCGTAAGAGCACCAACAGCCTCCTGGCTGTTGTGGCTGGAGATGTCCAGACTCCACCATCATGGGACACCGGTTGGCTGTACTGAAGCAAGTACAGCCTAGTCTCACAATGATGTCAATTATTGCTGTTTTTTATGATTTTCCTATTTGTGTTTTTATGTGTGTTAAATATTAGGGATGCTTGGTCTGAAATAAACATTTATTTATTAATATAACATAAAAAAAACATTAAAGCAAAAAAAAAGTATAAATCTAGGTGTCAATTGTCCAACTTAAATCTTTATTATAATGCAGTTACACGAAGCATAAAGCAGGAGAACCTGATTTTAAATAAGCACATACTTTATTAATTACACACACACACACATATATATATATATATATATATATATATATGTATATATATATATATATATATTTAATTTATTTCTTTGGGAAGATAAACAGTCATATGCTATAACATTTGTTCGTAAACATTAGGGTAACTTAAGTCTAAGGTAAACATGTGACCCACAACATCATCCACAGATTACTTTGCTAAATATTCGCATCGTTTAGAATAAGTAAGAAGTAGGTAATGTAACGATTCTTGATTTTACACATACATTATTTTATTCAGAATTATAATTTTGGTTTCTATCTTTAAAATTCTCATGGGAAACTATTTTAAGTTGGGTTTCAAAAGGGTCTTGATAAGTTTTTGCTCTCATTGAAAACCTAAATCAACATACGAATTTTGACACCACTAATGGATTTTCAAGAGGTCATAATTTTAGCGTATTTATTTGAAACTGTCACATAAACTAAAAGTCAAGAGTTGCAAAGGCGCCAGCACTTCGCAAGTGTGGTTCCGGGTAGTTTTTTTATAAGTCTGGATAGATGTGGCCACTCCTTACTTTTTTCTTAAAACCAAAGAAGTTAAGTTTGATTGGCTATTACTATAGTATTTGTCTGAAAGAGGTGTTAACTATCCACGCCTCCAAAAGTAGCAGGGATTTCGACGCGTAAAAGGGAGCACAAGAGGAGATCGAGATTGGAGATTGTGACGTAGGGATCGTCAGATCGAGGACAGGGGGAGTTCTGGTAGATTTAATGACCGTGAGATATTATAATATTTTAGAGTCGGTTACCTTGTTTTACAGTAAATAGAGTCTGTGTTTGTATTAATTGTAGGTCGTGAGTTAAGACCTAATTTATATTAAAGTCAGTGATCATCTGGTAACGTATTTAGAGATAGAGCTTATTTTAGTATTTGCTAGGGCAAATATCCGCCCCATCTTACTATAGATAAGGGCTAAGTCTTTTAGAAGAGGTTAGGGTTTATAGTTAAGAAGTAAACAAATAGATAAAGAAAATAGGTAGCTGCCGTTGTTTAAGAAAAATAATTAATCCCTTCCTTACAGCAGGTATTTTAATTGAGTATGGCGTTGTTAATTGCTGCTACTTGATTTACATTTAATTGACATGTGCATGGTATTGTAAGATTCTTGAATAGGCTGATGTGAGCGGGATGCTGATCGGGAGTGAATTAATACTACTAGGCATGGTATTTTATTAACCTCTACAGGGTTGCAGAGCAGAGAACTAGTTCGACTGACTTGAGATGACAGTTACTGATACCTAATTTATATGAAACATATTTATATTAAAATATAATTTATATATAATATCCTTCAAATCCTTCCTTATCGCCTAAACATTTTAACTTACAAACCAGATTCTACGAAAGATTTATATACTAGGATTTTATTTAATCATTCGCCTTTCTACTACTGTTTTATTATTGAATATGTTTCTTATATAAAGAGACAATTGTCGACTATGAAATTATTTGATTGGCCGATTGTTGTACCTTGATATGCAAAACATAAAGTAGGTTTATCTTAACAATATTTTATAACCGGTTCTGAGTTTAAAGGGATGACTCCAACTACGTGGTGGACCCTGGCTAAAAAAGTGGTTGTTTACAGCCCGTCAGTGTGGAAACCCTGGATGTTCACACCTTTAGATGCATAATTAGGTTGTGGAATATTGCCAAGGTAGTATTGATCATCATACATGCCTGGCTGTGTGAAGATCAAGTAGCTTTAGCTAGTTTAGAATAAATGGGGATAGTTTAGCTAGTGATTTACTTATACCCATTGTAGTACTCAGATAAATATATCTGAGTCTTACCATGGGTTAAATAAATCAGTGTTAGAAATATGTTTGAAATCAATAGGATATTCAAACATATTTGGGAATTAATTGGGAATAAAAGGCGCCTTTCCTTTCCTTTCTATCCTCTCCTTTATCCGCTAGCTCCCACTAGCATAAGCTTAGACCCAGGCTTAGAAAACAGGTGGGGTCAAATCCTAGGCTATACCTCATCCCTAAATCAGAACAAATTATGGCTTGCACATGGTTTGTCACTGGTGAAAACCCGGTTAATTAAACAATTAATCGAAAGGCACTAGGCACACGGCTTTTAAATCAATCTAAGACATGTCTTAGATTGGCATCTAAGGTGTGTGGGGTAGAGGCACATTACCATAAAAATATCACATTTTCCATTTGTTTTCCCCGTAGATAACCTCTTGTAAATTTAGTATATTTCTTATCCTTCAATAACTTGTTTTGCTCCCGACTTTGTTGATTTTCTCCTCTTACACAATTATTAATTATTAACGACTTACTCTCAGAATAGACCGACGTTATAGACTTAAATGACTTGCATGTTTCTTAAATTTATTATAATTTAACTTTCGAGTATGTTTTCCTTCGCCGTCATTTTGCATAAGAAAACTCACAATTTTAAAATAAACTAATGCAAGTTATTTGTTACCTTTTCAGATCCCAAGAGACTTATTTTAGTCTTAAGCTTAGACTAAATCAGTTTTAATTTTTTTGGTTGTCATCCGGCGATACTTTCAATAGATATACTAAAATTAATCGTAAAGCAGCCTTGTCTAGTTTTGATAAGTATTTTGTTATTTTAGATTCCTTAACGTAAAGTTAACATAATAATTTTAGATACATGTTTTTCAGTTTTAAACTTTATTTGTTCATTAAATATTTCATTATTATGAGTAAATAGTATTTCATTCACTATCCCAACTTCACTCAATGTAGGAATTATTTTAAATCTAGACGATCACATTAGAATGGCCAAATGTAGAGTTAGGTTCTACTTAGGTTTAGACTTAGTCTAACTTTAGGTTAGGGTAGGGTTGTTACAGTAACTACTTACTAAGATCGATCATTATGTGTTTTTAGAAAAGTAAGTAAATGAAGTTTTACAAAAATAATATAAATATACAATATGTTAGTGTCTAATGCTAGTGTTACTTAAAGTAAAGTTACGAGAATGAGTGCCTCCATAAGCAAGACAAAACCTATCTGTGAGCTGTACTGTTCCTATGGCAGATATGGTTTGGTCTACTATCTACTACACTTCAACACTTTAATGTTTTAGAGAAGAAGAATTTGTATTTTTATGTGTGTGTGTGTATGTTTGTAATGAATAAACTCAAAAAATATAATGCCGTTTTCAAAAATTCATTCACGATTGGAGCTACCCTGAGTAACATAGGCTATATTTATTGCTAGAAAAGATTAGGGATCCTTACTAGAACTTAAGTAATGTAACCCAAAGTGTAAAAAAGTGTCCAAACCTAAGCGAAGCCGGGACGAGCTGCTAGTATTACATATTGATGATATTTATACAAATTATTTGTTACATAGGTAGTTACTAGTATAACTACTTAATAAAAATAAGAAAAGTGTAAATGCCTGCATTGTATGATTACAACATTTAAAATACCCATTTAAAATACCATTGGTAGTGTAGCAGCGGCGGAAACATATTGGGGTATAGGTACTTGCTTACACAAATATAATATAATGTACCCACCACACACCTGGTAGGAGTAGGCTCCTAAAACACAGGCCTCAGAGTCCAGGCCCAGGACAGCTGACCATCTTCGGCCTGTTTTCCAGGGAAAGAGGTAGTGATGGACGATGTAATGTAGAAAGTTAATATTTTTTACTTGCCTCTTTCCCCAAAAAACAGGTTGCATCCTAAGGGAATATAAAAAAAAATATGGAAGAAAGTCAGCCTACGAAGGCCAGGGCTCCAACGTAAGGTAATCCAAGAACACGCGTAGATGACGCGTATTCAAGTTGCGGACGAACAAGTGACTTGAATAAATGTAGGTAGGTAGAATGTCTAGCAAAGTCTTTTCCTGAACGCATAATGAAACCGAACAATTGATAGGCTTTACAAATAATTTTATCTATATGTTGATCAAGATGCAGTTTGCGATCAAGAACTACACCTAAATCCCGAATTGAGGTGACTGTAGATAGTTTACTGTTGCATAAATAGTACTTTACTTCATAAGTGTTGATCTTTTTAGTAAAGGTCATAGACTTACATTTACTTAAATTGAGCTGTAAATTATTTAATGAACAATAGTCAGACAGTCGATCCAGGTCTTCCTGAAATTTAAGGCAGTCTTCATAATTAATAATAGTTTTATAAATTTTTAGGTCATCTGCATATAGAAGGTAATTTGAATGGTGAAAACAACTATCTATGTCGTTAATAAATAGCACGAAGAGTAAAGGGCCCAATATGGACCCTTGAGGAACCCCAGAAGTAACTCGTTCTATGCGTGAACTATAATCTTTGATGACAATGACTTGAGACCTATTAGTAATATAAGAGGCAAACCAACGCAAAAGATTTCCGCGGATTCCGTTAAATGCTAGTTTATTTAATAAGAGCTGATGATCTACTTTGTCAAAGGCCTTACGAAAGTCAGTATACACTGTATCGACTTGATGCGTTTGGTCTAGATTCTCGAAGAGGTCGTTTGCAAAGACCATCAAATTGGTGATAGTAGACCTACGTTTGACAAATCCATGTTGAGTGCTTAATATGATGGTGTGCAAAGTCGGGTATATAATGTTGTGCACAAGACGTTCGAAGACCTTTGACAAAATAGAGAGCAAGGAGATAGGTCGGTAAATACTCCGAAAACATGTTACATATTGCCGTAGGATCGTCAGTAATATGCGAAAGGTATGATGGTAGAAGGTATATCAGATTTAGCATTGCGATTTGCTACATATGACCAAAAGAATTTAGAGTTTTTCTTAATGCTGTCTTCAACCGTTTCCATATATTTTCTGAAACATACTTCGCATTGTAGCTTAAACCTTGTTCTATATAACGAAAAAATTTCATAATCTGATTTATTTTTATAAGTTTTCCATTTCTTCCAGTGTTTTGTTTTATTTTTATGTATGTGTATAAGAGCAGGCGTTAACCAGATCGGGTACTGCGATGACTTACTGGACGTGGTAGGTGTGTGTGCGATGCTAATCCCGTTTATAAGATTATAGAAGTGATCTAACGCACCTTCTGACGACAAGTGGTTAAGTTCATGATTCCAGTCAATATCAGCAATATTCATATTGATGAGCTCGTAGTTAGCTTTGTGGTAGTTTAACCTTTTCACGTTGTTACGTTTTAGAATAGGAGCGGTGTGTATAGAAGTTAGTATGCAGAATGGTGGATGGTGTGAGTCAACTGGAAGCGACAGTGGGTTGGCACTAAAAAAGTCACAGTCAGTGTTTGAAATGAATAAGTCTAATATTCTATTGTTACAGTTAGATAAATTATTGTATTGCAAACCTTGGATATGCGACATAAAATTACGTAGGAGGCTGTTTATTGTAGGTCCGCCACTCTCACAAATAAGGCCATGCGACGTATCCGCAGCCCAAATTGCCTTTGTAATGTTATAGTCACCAACATTGAAGAAATGGTCTATGCTTTCGTTATTAACTAGTCTTTCAAGATAATTAAAATGTGCCTCACAAACTTCGTCAGGAGTATCAGGTGGGATGTAGGCTGCACTAACGAGATGGCGCGTGGTTTGTGGACCGATTGAGCTAGGTATATAGATAAGAATCTGTTCGAGATATGAAGATTGGCATAGCAACGGATTCACCAGTGTAGGGCGTAGTTTTCGCAAAACTGCAAGAAGTACACCTCCACCTTCCTTTTTATTTGTGGCGATATAGTCACGGTCGCACCTAAACACTATATACCTCGGGTCGATAAACTCATTGTCATGTATTGCAGGTATGAGCCAGGTTTCAGTTAAGACTATAATGTCGTAATCATTAGCTAAAATATTTATGTATATAGTATTGAGTTTAGTTCGCATGCCTCTGCAGTTCTGGTAGAACACAGATAAATTGTTATTGTTAGCCATCATGACGAGACAAACAAATAATTACGTATTTCACATTGAGTCTTATCAAAAGGTTCCCGCCCTTAGTCGCGGCCGGCCTTTGCCCATAAGTTGGATATTTTTTGTGTAATATAAATAGCATGTAAATAACAACAATGATGTACAAAGTAAAAAATAAATGAAAGAGTGAAATCATATAAACTAGGGACAAAAAATAACGTAACGGGGTGACAGAATAATCATAAGCAGAAAAAATAATTATCATCATTAGGAGGCACACATAAAACTCGTTTGAAAATTGACAATAATATAGACAAGAAGAGTGGTTAGTATAATCACAATAGAAAAATCCACTATATTGAATTAATCGCGGATAGCCCCTAATTAGTGTCTTTTGGTCGCGGTGTGATTTTTTCCAGGTCCTCCTTAGCACGCACAGCGAAGGCCGCCGAAGTGTCCGTCTCACGTACAAGTATCGTAGCATGCTTGACCCATACGTAGCGATATCCAAACTCCTTTGCCCTCTCTCTGCATTCACGAAACAAAATCTTGTTGTGCAAGGTGAGATGTTCGTTCATAAAAATCCTATTCGATGTACCAGCGATACCTATTTTATCCGAGGATGTACCCTTACACATTCTGAAGGCGCTAAGTATATTGTCTCGTAGCGTACGTGAGCTGAGTTTGCAGATAATATTTTTTGGTCTGTTGTTCTGCTGATGGGCATGAGGCACTCTGTGTACCGCGACGATATCGGCCTGTGATATAGTGCACTTAATGGCCGAACCAATGTACTCAAGGATCGTTATGTCTCTATATATATATATATATATATATATATATATATATATATATATATTGCAACGTTCCCGAAAAGCGTGGAGAGAACGTTGCAATATATATATATATATATATATATATATATATATATATATATAACGTATATATATATATAGCCTCTGTAAATTGTAAAACATATTATATTTAAGGCAACATATTATCTAAAAAGAGCGACCTTGATTTTGGCGACGCTTTACATAAATATATAAAATATATAATTGATATTATAATTAATAAAATATATAATTCATATTATATATATTTATGTAAAAGGTCGCCAAAATCAAGGTCGCTCTTTTTAGATAATATGTTTTACATTTTACAGAGGTTGGCAAAACGACATTGAATTCGTTCTACAAAACGGTGTAGAAAACATATCAAATGTTTATTTCTGGGAAGTTTTTTGGGTACGTTGATATTTATCTAGTTAGCTAGTTCAATACAGTCGATATTTCCGTTTACTAGTTTGAGTAAGAAGATAAGATATAATTACTTCCTTCGGGATTCGGAGTGATGTGGTATATTTTAAGTCTATCATTATAAATCCTCACTTTTTTTGCCATATTGTCGCCATATGAAACGTGATAAAGGAAGCGTATCTGTATGTTCACCAAATTATGAATAAAAAATGAAAACAATTCAAAGCAAAAATTCAAATTAGGCTTGTAAGTTTAGTCCGAAGTTTGATAGTTCCAAAATTATAGCTCGAAAACGAAATAAGTGTTCAAATGTAGATTAACTTTTGTGGCCGACTGTACTTAGCTGTAACTCTTGATACGATAAAATAAGTAGTATTCATCGTAATCAAAGTGTATTTATCAGTAGCGGTTGCTAGTAATTACGTATCTAGGCGATTATAAGCTAATAGGTAATCTAAATTCACTACCGGATCATGTCTTGAAGCAGAGAAAAAGGTGGTGTCTTGACCATTGTATATAATAAAATCGAATAGTAGAGCGAATACTCTGGTTTTACATTCTCTATTAGGGGAGGGCCGGGCAAGACGGGACCCTTACGGGGACTAGGTTTGAAGTGCTATAAAATGAAAACTGTTATAGTTTCTCTATAATGTTTAAGGATATTTCATAGTTAGTTAACTGGTTTAACTATTTTATAATAATTGCCAAATAATTACTCATTAAGAAAACAAAACCAAAAAAATTCCGACACAGCTCCCATAACTGTCACAGGGAACAGACATACGTGCGCTGTGGAGAACCTGACTGAGCAGGCAAGTGCCAGAGGCCTATGTATTCGAGGAGCCAGCGACATGTGCAAACTGTGGAGGAGCACACCCGGGAAACTTTCAGTCCTACCCGTTGTTTAAGAAAGAGACCAGGTATAAAATAGGAGGTATCATTGCCCAGACCCTCGCCGACAGAGGTAGGAGAGGCACCACCCCGGTCACCCCAGTGACCGTCGCGGAAACTGCTGCGTCTTTGCTTATGGCTCAGGCAAATCCTCCAAAAGGAGCCACAAATATGCAAAAGAAGAGAAAAGGCAAGAAGGCCCACCGGGAAGAACTAAGCGAAATCCCCACCAGCGCGCATGGGCTCCCTCGGAGACTATAGGCGTCCGTAAAGACATCCTGGAGGCAGTCCAATCCAGCACAGACGCCGAGACAGCCACCGCCATGAGACTTATTCGATTCTGTTGTACACTTTTTCCACCTTTGTGCTATTGCCTCTCCTCTACTCAAAGATTTGCTGAAGAAAACTCATAGAGGCTCGCCTCTGTACATATTTATAATATTATATTGTATGATATTTATGCTGTTTGCGTTCCTATTAAATAAATAAATAAATAACTATTATTTAGCTTATTTATTGCAACATGAAACAGTGTGAACAGGGTCTGGGTGTTTTCTATGTATGATATGTATGTATTTACAAAAAAAAAGTATCTATGTAGTATATCAATCATGTGGTTCCCATACTACAAGCTCTGCTTAGTTTGGGGCTACACGATGCTGTGTGATAACGTCCAGGAAAAAAAAAAACATGAAACAGTGCGTGGTCCACTAACTTTGTGGAGCCTACAAAGTTAGTCGATCACGCACACGCGTTGTGCCCGCCCCCTACCTTATGCATTGCGCACGCCTCGTGCACGCCTGGAGCACGCCTGAAGCACGCCTCGCATCCGCTTGTACTACATGAGGCGAGCGCGTTTCGTCTGAACGCAGCGTAAGTAAAATGAGCCTATTAAAACACTAGCGGCCGTCCCGGCTTCGCACGGGTTAGGGCACTTTTTTACACCTTGGGTTAAGTTACTTAAGTTTTAGCAAGGATCCCTAATCTTTTCTAGCAATAAATTAGCCTATGTTACTCTGGGTGAATGTAGCTTTCCAATGGTGAAAGAATTTTTGAAATCGGCACAGTAGTTTTTGAGTTTATTCTTTACAAACATACACACACACACAAAAATACAATTTTTTCCTCTTTATAATTTTAGTGTAGATGTAGATTTCTAATCATTTGGATGAAAAAAAGAGCTTTGGTTGAAACTGTCTCCAACTTCCTTAAAACAATGTAAATTCTTGTTTTTTTTTAGCTTTATTTACCATCTTCCAGCTTTATCATCAGACCCTGGATACCAGGATCTAGAGAAAAATTAATCGTCAATACGAATCATACAAGCCCAAACTCGATGGCACTATGTCGTTTTATAACGGAGTTCCTATGCCCACCTTCCAGCTCCATCATCAGATGATACAAATACAACTATATTTATTGCCAAACATAAAATAAAATACTAGAACACAAATAGTTTTAGTGTGCTTTAGGCAAAAGGTAGTACACTCAGCACTAATCTGCGCAGACCACGGTCGACGCAGGGCTGGTTTTCAGTATACCTGAGCTCGATCTCAGGTGGTAGTCGAGAGATGATGATGATGGAACTGCCATATCATCATAATATTGCTTTATCACGCGATCACATTTACAAAATTTCAACTCAAATCGGAAACCGGGAAGTGTATCAAAAACTTTCAAGATTTGATTACAAAGACAAGCAGAATTTCTTGCCAATTCTTCTCTGTTTGCTTGCGGTACGATATTAGTGTAAAAAAATACTATTTAAAGTGTTTCCTGTGGATCCCACTGAATAAAGAAGTTTAATAAAAAAAAATAACTTTGAGTTATTGTAAATCAAATCAAACCCATCAATGTAGGTATCACATTACACAATTTATCCTACTAATATTATGAACGCGAAAGTGTGTTCCATTTTCACGTCAAACCGGCTGAACGGATTTTGATGGAATTTGGTATAGACATAGGTAGATGGGACCTTTAGACATATCTATACTTTGATTACTTCTTTTTATTCGGTGATACCAGGTACCTACAAAATCTAAAAAGTTTATCATGCGCGTTTGCTATTTTAAGAACACAGGGGCTCCTGCCATTTTGATGTTGTAATTTGTACCCCTTTCAATGCTGTAATATCTAAAGATTCCTGGAGGTACCAATTGGATTCCTACTAAATATCTATTAGGTATCTACAAAAGTACCTAAAATAAGGGATCCTGCTATCTTGACGTTGACGACACAATACGGTTTGGCTATCGTATTGTTAACTTCGTGGTAGCTCCTTCTAAGCTGTTGAATGAATAGGTGTAGCTCGTGCGAGTTAACTTGACACCTGACGTAATTGCATTAATGAAATTATTAAGAAAATAGCTACAGTTATTTTTGCTATTAACAATAATTAGTAATTGCAATTACGTTCATAAACTTGAGGTGAACATTAATAGTAAGGTAGCCGCGGCATATAAGGCCCACCTAACTTGAAAGTGATAAAAATCGTGTATAACAGGACTAATGAGATAAAAACTGGGTTAATCCTAAACTTTGGTTCAATATGCTAGTATGTAAATAAAAAAATAAAATGCTATAAAATAAAAAGTTAAAGTTATGCCCATTCAAAAAAATCCTTCCTTTGGGCCTTATTTTACCATAGCAGTAAAATAAGGCCCGCTAAAAAACTCAGTTTTATTTGCGAAGTGGTCAAAGAAATATGTTAATGTAGTTATAGGAATATCAATAAAAATACAACATTTATAATCAGTAACCATTTTAATCAAACAACCAGTCATTGGGCCTTATTATACTATAGGGGGTTATAATGGCCTAAAAGATATTTTGGCAGCATTTGCATACGTATGTATATATGAGCTTTAAAAACTATTCAAACCACTAAAAATTACTTATTGAACAGCTAGTAATAGTTTTAAGGTAATTCCACTTTTTAAATGGTTTCTTAACGTTCGTCGGGATATTATACCGAACAGCTGCAGTACGTTGTGTGAGTTGCCCTCGTTGAACTGCTAACATAGCAGATTGAAGATTTTCTTCCATCCATAAAGACCTTTTGGGCGGCATGTTGGCTATATCTGCAAAAACAAACACAAAAATATTAGGCTAATTGACTTCATACTCCTTAAGGAAAATAAGGCCCAGCACTTGTTTTGCTGGGCCTTATTATCCTAGAGATAAGTTCAGCAAGAAACCCCAACATATCGAAACAAACAGATATTTACGTTAACAAGCATTGAAATCACACTGAGCTTGACCTAACATACGGTCTGAACCAGTAATTTTGTACCAAAGTAATAAAAAAACAAAGAAACTTACAGTTTTCTGCATTCAAATCTTCTAAAATCTCGTTGCACGTCTCACTTTCACAACTTTGAGCTTGTCACTGACAAGATGGTGGTGCCAGCCCGCGGTTTGTTTACGCGATGGGGGTTTATGCTCATGGAGCATGTGTGCGTGTAGACGGAAGCTGGTTTTAGTCATTAGCCGCGCGAATTCCGAAAGTGGGCCTTATTATGCCGCGGGCTTTAATTACCTCAGGTACCTTACCATACCTAACATACCTAATAATCA
The DNA here is from genome assembly GCA_951804965.1 of Horisme vitalbata. Lineage (NCBI taxonomy): Eukaryota > Metazoa > Arthropoda > Insecta > Lepidoptera > Geometridae > Horisme > Horisme vitalbata. Next base: position 5,376,897 of record OX638094.1, read on the forward strand.
TTTTAGCTTTTATTGTAATAATAGGAATTTCACGAGGTGTCAAGTTAATTCGCACGAAATATAACTACCTTAGGTTGCCTGGAAGAGATAGCTTTTTATAATATAGATAAGGCCGCCCATTGTACAACCGTGGATTATATTTTAATTAGTTAATTTAAATATTTGTATTTTTTCTGGTGTACAATAAAGAGTTATCTATCTATCTGTCTACCTACCTACTTCGGACCCTCGGTTACACTCTATTGCCCAAAGACTCCAATGAGACCTAGGTTGGAGCTCTGATATTCACGCCATGCCATCAGCTTGTTTAAGACTGACCTGTCTGACGAAGTGGCCCAAGTGTCTTTTCTTTAACGTCTTAGGCCGTGATATTCTACAAGACAAAATATTTAGTACAAATTCCGCTAACTTTCTCTGACAAGTTCCACAAAATGCATACGCATGCACCGCCCTCCCGCCCGCAGATTCACATGCAAATCAGAGAAAGAACAAGCAAACATGCAATCATTAATAAATGCAACCGTCTACTTACTCTTCCACCAATTAAAAACAACACGTTAACCTGTAATTAGCTTGGAGAAACGATACACACATAAATACACAAGAAACTCAACAGAAATTCGACAATGTTTCGCCTTCCCCATAAGGTTCATCTTTCTGTTTGTTCATCTTTCACACGTCTGCGGAGTTCTGCGTCGTTGTTGTTTTTTAGCGACGTCGACGTTGGTGGACAGCGAGTCGATCATTCCTGAGGATGCCTTATGGGGAAGGCGAAACATTGTCGAATTTCTGTTGAGTTTCTTGTGTATTTATGTGTGTGTCGTTTCTCCAAGCTAATTACAGGTTAACGTGTTGTTTTTAATTGGTGGAAGAGTAAGTAGACGGTTGCATTTATTAATGACTAGCTGACCCGACAGACGTTGTCCTGTCTCAAAGAGGGTATCGAAGTTTAAAAAGCAATCAATGAGGATAAAACAACAACAAAAACTCCGACACCAGAGTTCCGAACAAACAATGCTCTTTCAATATAGTCTATGGCTGTGAATGACATTGACATTCGTTACGCGCGTTTTTTTAAATATGCAAAATGAAATGTATATTTTTCAATATTTCTGAGAGATTTCCTAAATATTTTTTTCCTTAAGAACCTTCTCCTAATAATAACAAATACAACAAAAAAAGAATTAGTGAAATCGGTCCAGCCATTCACGCGTGATGCCGTGACCAAGGAAAACGGGTTTCATTTTTATATATATAGATAGACTAGAGGTTGGGTGGTGCGCGAGCTGCACGCAGCTCGCGGATTTAGCGTGCATTGTAAAGCTATAAGACAGGATTTTGAAGTGAAATAAGCAATCAAAGAGGATATCGAAGGTAGGAGAAAAAATCGATGACGATTTAGAAGTGGAAGAAACAATCAAAGAAGATATCGAAGTTGAAGAAGCAGTCAAAGAAGTTATCTGAAGTGGATGAAACAATCAAAGAGGATATCCAAGAGGATGATGCTTTAACAGAGGATTTTGATGTAAAAGAAGCAAACAAAGACGATACCGACGTGGAAGAATCAATAAAAGGTAATTTCGATGTGAAAGAAGCAATCAAAGAGGATATCGAAAAAGAAGAAATCGTTGGTGAAAAAAAAATCGAAATCGAAATCGACCAACAACTACCCTACAACTACCCTACAACTACTCTACACCTACCCTACAACTACCCTACAACTACCCTACACCTACCCTACACCTATCCTACCCCTACCCTACAACTACCCTACACCTACCCTACAACTACCCTACAACTACCCTACACCTACCCTACACCTACCCTACACCTACACCTACACCTACACCACACTACATATCTATACGATTCCACAAAACAAAAGAAAAAAAAGTTTTGTATGAAGGGGTGAAAATTTGTATGGGATATTTTTTTTTTGTATGGAACCCTAATTTTTTTTTTCGGATCCTTATATTAAAAAGCACCCTGAGCAACATTAGTTTGAGCGCGAACCCTCTACGACCTATAGTTTCCGAGATACATGGGGAGTGGGGGTGAAAGGGGGTGAAAAGGGGAAATGTCAGATTTTTCCTGAGGTCGTCCCCACTCCCTCTATACGAATCCACCAAAAATTTCAACCCTACGAGGTGGCATCTGGGAGAACAATCATGTCAATCAGTCAGTCAGTCAGTCAGTCAGTCAGTCAGTCAGTGAGTGGTAATCGAGCTATATATAATATATATATATATATATATAATTGCATGTTTGCTTGTTCTTTCTCTGATTTGCATGTGAATCTGCGGGCGGGAGGGCGCTGCATGCGTATGCATTTTGTGGAACTTGTCAGAGAAAGCGGAATTTGTACTAAATATTTTGTCTTGTAGAATATCTTGTAATGGATTTCCGCAAAGTCACGCCTGAGTCAATTAATTGTCTTAGGCCGTATTTTCTTCAGAGTTTGGACCCCTTAGTACGAGTTGCACAATTCAAAATTTTCTTGGTTTACCATATCAAGCTCAATTTTAATGTACTGTTTTGGAAGTTATGCAACTGGTTTTAAGTAGAAACTGATCGAACAACGTAGGTAATGTAATCTTCTTGCAGTTTACAATAATTATCACAAAAAACGGCGAGGTAATTAACGGAAAAAGATACTTCAAAATTGAACTCGATAATACTTTAAGTTTTCGAATTGTGTAATTTGTACTACGCCTAGGCCTTTAAATGCTCCTAACTTAGGTCTGACGTCTCTGACGAAGTGGCCCGGGTGTCTGTCCCGTCTTTCTGTCTTAAGCTGTTCTTCAGAGAGTGGACCACAGACCTGTATTTTTTTTTTTTTAATAGAATTTAATACCCTTAGCCCTCAACGTTTCAACCACGCTTAGTAAAGTTTCGTCGACGTCATTCTAACGAGAGCTGAAACTTATCTGTGTCATCTTGATAAGATAAGGCACGGAAAAAAGTATTTAGAAATAACTTTACCTTAGGCTAGCGATAAATAAAACCATTAATAAACATTATGAAACACTATAATGATAAAAAAATAGATTTTAGTAACAAAACTCATTACAGCTTGGTACCAATTTGCCTAAAAAATATACAAATGATTAAATGTTATGTGGAATATAATTAAATACAGTTACATAAGCTACGAGCAGCTCAGCTACACTACAAATCGTAGCATTAAAAGCAAATTACTGATAATAAATCTCATACTATTAGTATCATAGACTACAGGTCAAATGGCCTTAGATAGAAACTAGGATTACAGTGACTATTGATAAGAGATAACAAAATACGTCAACAAATTTGTTATTGTTCTAAAATTGATAACAAAATGATCCAATCTCCTGTACTTACAATACTATTAGCTTCTTATCTACCTAATCCTTACAAACTGCGAGAGCCTCTTCTCTCTCCTCGGCAAGCTCCTTGCCTGTAGCATCGAGCATTTTACGGGCAAAGTCTGAAATGGTCAGGCCCTCAACAATCTTCCACTTTCCGTTGCTGGTGGTAACGGGGAATGAGAACACTACATCAGCAGGGGCACCGTATGATCCATCCGAGACCACACCCATACTGACCCAACGGTCCCCAGACCCAAGGAACCAGTCCTTCATATGGTCAGATGCAGCTTTAGCTGCAGACAGGGCGGAAGACATCTTCCTAGCAGCAATAACAGCAGCACCACGCTTCTGAACAGTGGTGACGAAAGCGTTCTTCAAGTACTCATCATCATTGATAGCAGCAGGTACAGGTTTCTGTACCCCCCCAATTGCGACCACGGCGTTTGAAGCATCAGGGAACTGAGTTGAGGAGTGGTTACCCCAGATTACTACATTCTTCACATCCTTGACAGGCACTCCGAGTTTAGCAGCAAGCTGAGACTGGGCGCGGTTCTGATCTAAGCGGGTCATAGCTGTGAAGTTCTCTTTAGGGATTGACGGGGCATACTTCGAGCAAATGATCGCATTGGTGTTAGCTGGGTTTCCGACAACGAGGACTTTGACATCTTTACGAGCGACCTTGTCGAGAGCCTGGCCTTGTTCTTTGAAGATGCGAACGTTGGCGGCTAGGAGATCCTTTCTCTCCATGCCTTCCTTCCTGGGCATGGCACCAACTAAGAAAGCAGCTGCTACATCTTTGAAGGCTTCCTCAGGGTTGGCGGTGGGCAGGACACCAGCCAAGAGTGGTAGGGCGCAATCAGCCAGCTCCATGACCACACCTTCAAGGACCCCCATCATGGGGGTGATATCGAGAAGGTGCAGGAAAACAGGCTGTTCGGGTCCGAAGCATGCTCCTGATGCTATTTGGTAGACCAGAGAATAGGCGATCTGACCAGCAGCACCGGTGATAACAACTTTGATTGGGGCGGCCTGAAATAAAAATGTCTTATTTTATACAGTTTTCATTTTTGTTGTTATAGTACAACTTGCTACAAACGAAGCCAGAACAAAATCCGGGTTACAAAAACTGCTTGATCAAGCCTCACAAACGCAGGCAGTATCGGTAATCCTAGAGCAATGTTGCCACCAACCCAGAGTCCTTCTCCGTTATTTTAAGGAGTTGGGCTGGCTGGGGTTAGGTTAGCAGGGGGGCAATGCACAATACACCCCAATGCGGGACGTCGGTGCAGAACTTTTTCCCCCCACTTCAAATTAGAATTAGAATTAGAATTATAGTACAACTTGCTGGACTTTAAACTTCTATCATACATGGGAGGTGACAAGATTAACTTTTTCTTTTCCTAACTAGCTTCCGTGCGGTAGGGTACAAAGTGATACCAGGATAAAAAGCAGCATGTATTAAGCCACTCTTTACTGCGATTAAAAGCGATTAAAAAATCTTAAACCACCCCGTACTGGGTACTGGGCGTTACTAGGATAAAAAGTTACCTATGTTAATAGATTACAAACAATATAAATTCCAAGTTTCATCCAGATCCATTATTATTAGTGCGGTATACAACATAACCCTATCTTTTGGCTTTACCATAGTCAGGTAAAAACAAAAGAATAGAGATACTTAACTAATTTTGAACTATTGAAACAATTGAAGAATGAAATATACCCACCACAGGAATAGGCTTGTTCACAACAATAGAAGTCTGTTCACAGTTACTTGAAGAACAACACCAGGCCATGGTTTATAGATCTTAGAAGTGCTTAGCTTGAAATCAATGGAATCATTGTAATTTGATAGATAACACTATTATCTTAAGCAGGGTATGGATAAAAATGTTATAGGCAGATAAACAGATAAGCCTGCTTTTTAATTTCATTAAATTAGACATTATTTGACAAAGTCTTAGAATTAAAAAAAAATAGATGTCCTGATCAAGGAGGTTTACTGTAAATTAATAATCCATGGGCCTGATGGAGCTAAACTTAGAATCTATTTTTAAAAAAGTAGGTACCTACTAAAATCATACAAATATGCAAAATTTTGAATCTATACTACATTTTGTTAATTTGTTATAGTGGTCAATGTCGGTAAAGAATTATTTTTTTATCTGAGTAAAATAACTAGTTAACAACCCAATTAAAAGGTTGATAAGTGCATTTTAGTGAAGGTCAAAACAATGTCACTGGAATTAATACACGGTCTTACCATTTTAGCGAAGTAAATCCAACAGGAAATCTAGGTAATCGTAAAATTGTCGGACCTTCAACCTCAATCACGAGTTTTTGGTTAACGAACGAATATCTAGAACGAGAACCGGTAGCCGGGTACAGAATCAGAATCAAATTGATAGAAAGATACTAGCACACACGTCACCAAATAAATCACCAGCCAGACTATAGTTGTCTATAATGAATAAAATCTTCGCAAATTTATTCTTCGTTCGTGTCTGCACTCTATTTTTACGGAAAGAAACGAATGGATTGGATGGCAGGGGGTCCTGATATTGCACGGCCTGATTATGCACAGGCTGATCATCTATGTACAAACAAAGCAAAGCAAAAGGTCCACCAAAAACTGGCTGTGAAAAATCAACACGTGACGATTATGCACGGCCTGATTAATCACAGCCTGATTATTGATGTACATGGCTTCTGATTGGTCGATTTTTTTTGGCAGCCAGCGCTCTTTTGAAAGCGTCAAGTAAAAAAGTCCATAGAAAATAAATCACTAAATAAAATCACTAAAATGTAAATAAAAATTGATATTTGACTCCGATATCGGCTCTCACCAGAACCTTGGACGCGCAGGCCAGCCATGGAGCCTGCGGTGTCCGCGTGGGCGCAACAAGCTTATTAGTTTGTGTTGAAGTATGTGAAGTATGTGCCGTTATGTGGAAATAAACTATATGAATAATAATAAACTCTTGCGAGGTCACCCCTGAGTATCGCTTCGTCCACTCGTCCTTCGCTCCGCTTAGAAGGTCGCTGGTTTGCTTCGCTCGCCACCTCCTCCCTTCGCTCTACTTGTCCTCGCGGACTAGCTCCACTCAGGGTCTCCCACGTGAGCTTCTGGCTCCGCATTTTTATATACACTCTAGGGGTAGGGACCACAAGACTAGGTGGCATCGGGGTGCTCTGCGTCGGTTCTGTGATATATTTAGAACCTAATCTACTGAAGTCTGGGTGCCTTTTATTACCTATTACTGTCCTAATCTATTCTTGGCACCTCGGGAAAGTACTATAAACGAAGCGTAAGTCTTGTCTATGGTGTGTAAATGGCTGATCAGGCTTTGCATTCCATGGGTGTGCATAATCAGCACGTGCAAAACATGTACAGCCTGATCATCCATGGCCAACCGTGTACATAGATAATCAGGCTGTGAATAATCAGGCCGTGCAATATTGGCTCACGATGGCATGAATGGAATGGTTACCTTCCTAGAGATAGAGAAAGCAATAGACGACGAGATATCTTCATCGCATTCTTTCAAGAAAGAGAACTACATATGCGTGCTTCATGCAAATAAGGGAGACCGCACTATATGATTTGCTGTCCCTTATCGCGTGCCGGTTTTTTCGTTGTTTAGCGCAACATTGCGCTAAACAAACTTTGGCAGCTAGCAGCAGTTTTCGAAGATTTTGTAAAAACTTGCTTGAAACTAAATTATTACCAGGAAAAATTATGTTTAATCTATTGTAAATCAATAATAACAAATTAATCTTATGGATTTCTCTATCAAAATGGATCGGTGTAGTGTATTTTGGTGAAAAAGTGGCAGTGATCAAAACATTCCGGATTTGTATTTTCATTCGTAAGTATCGTACTTTTGACGAGGTATTTCTTCAAAAATGGATTGTTAACTAGACTTCCACAATAAATAACAACATTTAGAGCAGAAATCTGTAAGAAAATAAGCCCAAAAGTGAAATTCAATTTTGTTTTGTTTTGTTTGGTGTTGCCGGCATTTGAAATTAATTTTCCCCACTGCACATTAATTTTTGGCTCAACTTTCATTTATTTGTAGTGAGCTAGGCGGCTGGTACTTTTGTCACAGATTGGTCTATATCTAGGAAGCCTAAATCTAAAATGGCGTAGTGCGGAAACAAATAGTTTTTGAGATATGATTATTTAAAAATTCAATTTTTTTACTTAATTTCGTCAAACTTGATGACACTGAGGGCAATTTTTTTTTCATCGCTGAATAGCGAAAACATGGTCTTCTTTTTATTTATGGCCTCTGTGGTATTTTTTGGTAGTTGGACATTGACAATGATATTTCTCGTTGTTTTCCCAGAATAGACAGTCAGTTATTAGATTTTTTACAACCACCTGGAAATCCTTTCCGCAGCAGTAGGTTCTAGGACACCCCAACTTGAGTAGCAAAGGTTCTAGATATATCACAGAACTGACGCAGATCACCCCGATGCCACGTAGTCTTGTGGTCGAATCAAATATCCATTTTTATGATTTGAAACTGTTTTTAAACTGATCATAGGTCATAGGTCCCTCTCCCGGTAGTGTGTTTTGGCGTATATTGTATAATTTTTTTTCTCTCGTTAACCTCAGAACTTAATTATATTTTTCTCGGAAACTGTGAGTTTCCCCCTTTTAGAGGGAGGGTCCTCACTCCCTCCCTGCCCTTCCCCACCCCATAAGCTCATTACATATAAAGGAAAGTATTTTTATTAGAACTTTAAATAATATAATTTCTTTGGTTCATTATTATTTGCATAGCCCGGTTTAAAGACGACGTTTTAATTTTAGGATAAAAAACCAAAGGCCACGTAATTCAATGGATGGTAACTGAAAATACACCTGTATGTCTCCAGTTATGTGAACCATCCACAGTATGTATAAAAGCTTTAATCTTTAATCTATTTTGATACTGATTTTATCGTTTAAAAGTCATGTGCTATATTTGGTCAACCTTGACAAACCGAGGTTTTAATGAATGTATAGGAAAAAAGACCACGAAAACCAAAGAATTCATTATTTTTATATATATTGTGCTATTAAATGTTAGGTTATTAAGCTATTGCATAGCTTCTATCGAGGGCCTTGAGCGCGGGGACCGAATCCAAAAATTCCGTAACGAAAAAAAACCGCACGCTCCCCACTCCGACGGGCACGGAGGTGTGGCTTGAAGGCCGTGTATTGTCTAACGTCGTTTCTTTTCGGCAGTCTTCGACACGGTGTTTGTGTGCGTGCAACTAGACGTATTGTACGTACTCTACGAAGCTCGTTTATTTAATAAAAGAAAAAAAATTGTTTTCTTATCGGTCACCACGCTCAAAAAGTGTAACTTGAATTAATATCAAAGAAAAAGAAATACTGCATAAATAAAATAAATAAATAATTATAATTGCATAGGTTGATACAAAATGCTATGCAATAGCTTTACCGCGGCAGTCCCCGAGTGCCACACGTCTTTTTTTGTTATTATTATTATTATCATATCTACAATGATAGAATTCGTTCATTTTTGTTTTGGTTTAAAACTGTTTTTTTTATTTCAGACCAGAGAACCAGAGGCTACGTTAAATCAACGGATCATTCATTTAAAACGGATTCGGGATTCGTCAGTCACAACTGACAGCATTTTTTGACAATACACCTATATGCCCCCCAATTATTTAAATCTGCCACAGTAAGTAAGTATCAAACAGCCTAAGCTATATTTTATCAAAACCGGATAATTGAAACCCAATATACTGCTTGCCTTCTCCGAAGTACCCGCAAATGTAATTAGCTAGTTGTGGGTTCAATTCCCACTGCGGGGCAAGTGTTTGCATGTTCTGTTTGGGGCTACATGATGTTGTGTGATTACGTCCCGCATTATTTATTTATTTCCAATGGACTTTGGCTGACAGGAAAGAAATACTTTAATGTTAGCTCCAGTTTTAAAAAAGTTTTCACTAAGATTTTATACTAGCTTCTGCCCGCGGCTTCGCAAGCATGGTACCTGGATAAAAAAATAGCCTATAATTTTATTCTTGGTGTAGCTCTACATAATGTGCAATGACAATTTGTTATATAGGTACACCTAGTTAACTACCTACAAAGCCTCGGTCTGCCTACTATATAACCATATTGCTAAATTTACCCTGAGAAAGGGTTTATGTGAGATACCTTACCTATAATCTGTAACATAATGCAATTTAACACCATTTAATTTACTCCGGTGATCTTCGCAGATCATCTTGGTTAAGCAACACTCCGCCCGGACACTACTTATATGGGTGATCTGGATGGCAATTAGATCTGAGCGCTTCCGCCCTTCGGAAGGCACGTTAAGATGTTCTTCCCGGCTTTTTCAGTTGTTAGCCATGTCGGAGGCCTTCGGGTGGCCTAAAAATTCCAACAACAGAGTTGGCCACTACTTCATACGAAGAAAAAGAAGACCAATATGTTCCATGCCTCAATTCATATGTTTCATCATCATCATCAGCAGCATTGTATTGTATTTGTATCTAAATTTTGCGTGAGGGAGAAATAAACAATACTCAATACCTTTCACCTTTATTATATTAGTAGGATTGCTAGCCTTTTATGTACGTATTTTCTACGGTTTACATTTGTTATGTTTAAATACCGAAATTAATTTTTGATTACTGTTTTTAGGGTAAATCACCATCATACACACCACGAAGGCTGCGGAAAAAATTTGCGTTGAACTGCTAAGCTATTAGAAGATACGCGAAAAACTGCGAGCTCTTGGGGAAAAAAGTTGGCGTTTAATAAAAAAGTAGCGAATTTAGAAAATATGATTGCAGAATCGAAAGCGTAATTTTCTAAATGTTGAAGTTTTGGAGAAATAAAAAAGACGTGTGGCACTCGGGGACTGCCGCGGTAAAGCTATTGCATAGCATTTTGTATCAACTTATGCAATTATAATTATTTATTTATTTTATTTATGCAGTATTTCTTTTTCTTTGATATTAATTCAAGTTACACTTTTTGAGCGTGGTGACCGATAAGAAAACAATTTTTTTTCTTTTATTAAATAAACGAGCTTCGTAGAGTACGTACAATACGTCTAGTTGCACGCACACAAACACCGTGTCGAAGATTGCCGAAAAGAAACGACGTTAGACAATGCACGGCCTTCAAGCCACACCTCCGTGCCCGTCGGAGTGGGGAGCATGAGGTTTTTTTTCGTTACGGAATTTCTGGATTCGGTCCCCGCGCTCAAGGCCCTCGATAGAAGCTATGCAATAGCTTAAAATATATTTCCTATAATTCTATTCTTTTTTGCATGTAGGAATTTTGAAAGCTTATACAAGAAACATAAAGACATGCATGAACGATAACTTAGGACACAAATAAATAATAGGATATTTTTGCCGTTCTGTAAAAAATCAATGCAAAAGATATCTTTATTCATGTCCGTTAAAATATTCAATAGTCTCCCCGAAGACATGAAAGATTTGACACTTACCCTTTTTAAAATAAGACTTCACAAATGGCAACGACTTCAAAAAAATTTCGTCATGCAATTAATCTATTAATTAATACTTTACCTGCAGTATTAATTGATGGATGAATACTTTACCTGCATGACATTAATATCTTGTTAGATTTATATTTTACCCATTATCATCATCAGCCTATAGCAGTCCACTGCTGGACATAGGCCTCCCCTAATGAGCGCCTGAGTCCCTGTCCTGAGCTTGACGCATCCAGCTTCGACCAGCAGCATTTCGCAGATCGTTACTACCTGGCCAGAGGGCGTATTATCAGTATATTTTACCCAAATCTATGGAAATTTTAATTATCTGGCAACCCTGCTGTTGAAATGAGAAAGACTCGGGTGGCCACGCTGTATATATATCTATAGGTACTTAATCTATGGTTACCTTCCACCAAAGTAACGAGAGAGCGAGACGCGACCAAATAAAATAAGATGACTTTGATATTGACAGACATGACAGATTGACACTTGACAGTGAGCTACGACAATCACCGTCTTTAGCGTCCCGCCCGCGCCCCGGCTTTGCACGGGTATATAACAAAATTTTAATCTAGATTAGTATCTCCTTTGAATCAATCAACATTTAAACGTAGTATTAATTCTGTCCTCGTCTGTCTGTGGGCAGCCTATTTCTTTGGGGCAGCACTATAAAGAATGAATGAATAAATAATAGAAACAATGTTGCCGATTTAGCATTTTTAATGCGAAATCTAGCATATTTCGTGACTCATTAGTATGAAATTTTTTTGCAATTTCATGATTAGCATATTTTTAACGTTACCGTAAGGACATATTCATAGATTAAAAATAAACAAAGATTTTATAGAAACCAGAGACAACTTGTTTATTGACTCCAAAGTAGTTTTTTTAGGTAACATGGAAACTCAGTATAAATGAATTACGACTTCCCCGAAATTTATTTTAATCTTTTGCTTGGTGATTGTTAATTAGTTACGAATGAACAGTGCAGTGTTATTAATTTTAACGTCTTATTTGAATTTGATATGATAATATAATATCAACACTTCTCAAATTTGTTAGCAAAATTTACAAGAACAATGGGAAAACATGACAGAGTTTAACTTATTGCAAAGGAGAATGCCGATAACCCGTACCAATTGCGTCAAAACCAAACGTATCCCATAAAATTGCCGTTATTTTATAAATAACATTAACATTTTTTTTAGTCTTACACACCGATTCGATTTATAACCACGTAAAAAAATATTTCGTTTAATTGGTTTCCGGCGCACGGCGCCATGACATTGCAACCACCCTCACTTTTAATTTTAGACAGTAGAATTTACTAAAAACCATTGTAGGTTTTTTCACTTTGTATAATCAAAGAGGTTGGATCAGAAACTTTTTTGTGATCAGAAACTTTTTGTTACTACTAAACTATCTCCAATCTTTATGTATTACTGGAGTGTTTTGTGGCATTGTGTAGCAGTGTTTATTCTGTGAATAGATATTTTATTAGACATCATCACAATAATGTACGATAAACAATCGTGGCATCAACTGGTTGCTAATAACCTGTGACGCGAAACAGTACCAGCTACACCTTAAGCCACCAGTAAGTATACCTATTATAATTATGTAAATGCCTATCTACTTTCTTGTCACTATCATTTTTTGAAAATAATATAAAGTAGAACACAGTAGTAATGTATGTAATGTCCTACCTACGAAGTAGAAGTTAAAACACCCTTTTACCTATCTGTATGAGGTATATAAACCTTTCTTAAAGATATAGTATCATATTTAAAGGGAAAGCATTTTTTAAAAAACATACTCTAAAACTAATATCAAATAAAAACAACGTTCTTTACGTTTATCTTAAAAAAGACTTAGTATTACATGAATAACAGTATAATATCTTTCAAAAAAATTAGGTTTCGTTTTGACGCAATCACTTTAGCATTGGTACCGAGCGCCATACATCAGACGGCATTGTCCTTTTGTAAGTGTACGATAATAGCTAAAATTTACGGAAAACAACATGCAAAATGTGAAGCGCCAATGAACATTATCAACCTACGATGCAAATTAGTCTTAAGTCCCAAAGAGCAGAGTCTTCTCTTGGGCTCTTTATATGCAAATATGCATCTTTTAAGCTATTGCATAGCTTCTATCGAGGCCCTTGAGCGCGGGGACCGAATCCAGAAATTCCGTAACGAAAAAAAACCTCACGCTCCCCACTCCGACGGGCACGGAGGTGTGGCTTGAAGGCCGTGCAATGTCTAACGTCATTTCTTTTCGGCAGTCTTCGACACGGTGTTTGTGTGCGTGCAACTAGACGTATTTTTATTTAATAAAAGGAAAAAAAAATGTTTTCTTATCGGTCACCACGCTCAAAAAGTGTAACTTGAATTAATATCAAAGAAAAAGAAATACTGCATAAATAAAATAAATAAATAATTATAATTGCATAAGTTGATACAAAATGCTATGCAATAGCTATACCGCGGCAGTCCCCGAGTGCCACACGTCTTTTTTTTTTTAAAGTTTACCACTTCAGCTTGCTATTCGGGAATAAAAACTGGGCTTTTAGAATTTTATTTATCATTTTTGGCATTACATTATCTACACCAAGTTTCAGCATTATTTCCAAATAAAAAAAGGCAACACTTATTAGAAAATGACATAACGAAGCATAACCTCTAAAGTTCTTTCTCAAAGTCTTGTCTGGGTTATTAAAGGATATTCTTTGCAAAATATACTAACGCCTACAATTATCCAGTAACAGTGATTGCCTTCATGCATATATCAAATATTTGAATTAAAATGTCGTCACTTTTACGATCTACGAAATTTGTCCGATACTTCACTGGTGCCGCAAGAACTTTGCTGCTTAACTCTGCAAAGACAGCAGAAACCAATTTGTTGATCAATTCGAAGGCTCTCTGCGCTGCTAGCAAGTAAGTAAACTCCAGTTATAAATATAAATCCAGTTTGAGGACTCTGAGAAGAAAATGCCGTTTAATGCATTTATTTTATGAATTGAACTCTGGAGGAGTTTCCTAATTTCTTAAAAATGTATTATATCTAATGAATTAGAGACGCTTCAGATAAGCAACTTAACCTATCTAACTAAACCTGAAATTCTAAATGTTAGGGTAGGTATACACACGTAACGGCATAGTCGTGCGGTAAAATCGAATATATGTATATGCATGTCCGAGGAATTCACTAGGTGCATGAGCATGAGCGGGCCGGCAGTTTGTTGGCATAGCAGGGCAATATATGCAGTTGGATGTTCAGGAATCTCAACCCGCTCAGCTTAAATTTTAGTTCAGCTGAGCATGTGTGTGTAAATGAAAACCGATTGAAGTCAAACATATGTTGGAGTTGCTATGGGCCTGCTGTTTCATTCCACAAGTACTGCTGAATCGAATGATGTGTCGACCCGAATGAACTACCCAATGGGCACAAGTTTAACAAGTTCAGTAATGACTTCGGGTCAGTTTTGTTGTTCAACAAATACTGCCCAACCCATTATTGCAGCCTGATTATGTGTGTAGCTACCCTTATCCATCAAAATTAAGAGACTACAGTAGGTACAATCCCTATCAATTTATTCTGTTCATCATTGGGCTATCATAAAAATGTTTGTGCTTTTTAGTGTATTGATGAGAGATTATGCAACAAAGAAAGCAGAGAATCTAGAACCACTTCTGCAAAAACTTGATTTAGAAGTAAGAAGATATGGACGCATTACTAAGAAAGACATTGATGAAGTTTTCGATGAAATCCGTTCAAGAAATGACATTACCAGTTCTCAGTCTCTACTGGTGATTAGGTGTTGTGGTAAGATTTAAAAACAAATATTCTTATATTTTATTAATACTAGTCCAAAACTCTAGTTGGTCCACTGTGTGTGTGGCCCAAACTAAACAGAGCTTATATTGCTGATATATGTACTTTTAAACATCCTCTTTTAAAACGACAATCTTTGACCCGTTAAGTAGTAGTAGAGTTCTTCGTGGAGGGCTTGTCGGGGGAAGTACTGCCACCAGGTCTATTTCTGCCGTGAAGCAGCTGTGCTATGTTTCGGTTTGAAGGGGTGCCAGTGACCACCAGAGAGTTCATCTTCATGCCTCAAGTTGATGGACACACGATGTTGCATCATAGAGCATGTTCTGAAAAAACGTGATCCATGATGCAATGCTTTGTGATAGGTAATGGTTACCAATTAACATCAGGTGGGTCATGTGCTTTTTCCATCTTCAAGTACCATAAAAAAAACCAAGTTGTGAAACCAAACCTTGCTACAAAGTTTGTGACTTTAATTTTGCATAGGGATGCCAGTTTTACAAACTTATAGTTCAGACAACCCCAGTGGCGCGGTATAGCCCGACTAAGATGCAGAAGGTAGTGAGTTCGAATCCCGCCATAAGACAAATGTTTGTATGATCTGCAAATATTAGTCTGTATGCATTTAAAAAAAGCTGAGGACAGGACGCAATGCCTCATTAGGGGAGGCCTATGTACAGCAGTGGACTGCTATCAGGCGGATGATGATGATTTAATTAAAAATGTGTTTATGTAATTTAACAGTCATGTGGTAAAATTTGGGGCTATATACAGTATGTGAAAATGTTAGGCATCATTTTATTTTTATTACTTAACAAAAATATAGTTATGCAAACTTTGTAGTTATAGTAAGGTATAATTTTCACAGGCCATTGACAGGGTTCGAAAATAATTATCATTCATTCATCATGATAATTATTGTTAATTGATAATTATCATCAATTGATCATAACAAAAAATTGCACTGTAAAAGTGAACTGTATTTGTACATGTATTTCCGCGCTTACGTAAGTAAGTATATCTTAATGGACGAAACGTCAACGTGCCGTACGTGGGAATACCCGTAATCCCCTGACAAGCTAAATTCACTTCACTTCACTTCACTTTACTTCTTGATTGTGGCTTTTATTGGCTGATAATTATCCGATAATCATCCCATATCTAAAGGGTTATTATCTTGATAATTTCAAACCCTGCCACTGATTGTCTATAACAATTTGCAGGTGAGTTAGTGCCAGAAGAGTTACCTGAACAGAGGACGCTACTCGTCCAGAAAATATGGAGTGTTCTGACAGAACGAGGAATTCCCATGGACATATCACACTACAATGCTTTGCTGAGGGTGTACCTTGAAAATGAGCATCCATTCTCACCTGCACAGTTTCTTGAGGAACTTGAAAAGAAAGGACTTCAGCCTAACAGGTGATGATTACATAATCTTTCATCTCTTCTTTTCTAAAACTGTAAAAAAAGTATCGGACTAAAGTCCTGCGCACACCGTTGGACGGCGGGGGCAGACTCCCCCAATGAGCGCCATTGCGCCCTGTCCTTAGCTCGACGCATAGAGTGTTCTGACAGAACAGGGAATTCCCATGGACATATCACACTACAATGCTTTGCTGAGGGTGTACCTTGACAATGAGCATCCATTCTTACCTGCACAGTTTCTTGAGGAACTTGTAAAAAAATTGTGTCTGTTATTTGAAGATATCAAAAAATTATCGGACTAAAGACCTGCGCATACTGGTGGACGGCAGGGGGAAGACTCCCCCAATGAGCGCCATTGCGCCCTGTCCTCAGCTCGACGCATCCAGCTTCTATCAACAACCTTTCGCACATAGTCACTCCATCTAGCTAGATGGAGGGCATCCTACACTATGTTTGCCGAGACGCAGTCTCCACTCAAGAACTCGTTTTCCCCCAACGGTTGTCGGTTCTTCGGAAGATATAGCCAGCCCACTGCGACTTCAGTTTGCTGATTCTTTGGTGTCTAATAAAATTTGCATAATGTTATTACTGGTCCAGAACCATTGTAAATTTTCAGCTCATTGAAGTTAGTCACACAGGGTGCAGTAGTGACTGCTATAGGCTGATTATGTTTAGTAGTTTTGGCGTGAAGGAGCAATAAACATGTCAACAGATGTCCTCACATTTCACGTATACAAACATTTGGGTCCTTCCCATTTCATCCAAAACCATTGTTCTTGGAAAAGAAAACTTTCATACATTAGTTCCCAACCACATCCACTACTAGCATTTTAATAATTTTTTTTTTAAATATTTTCGTTTATACATTAGTTCCCACTCACATCCATACCATGTTGAGGTAGAGTCAGCACGAGAATCTTCTGATAGTTTAAATGCCTCAGTAGGTAGTTAGGTAAAGTACGAATACTAAAAACGTAAAAGTAAATGTTTGCGTCAACGCCAACGTCTAGCGTGTAGGTGTGGCTTCACGTATTATATTTTTCCCCGATAACTTTAATGTTGCTTGACACGAGCTGTGTCAATGCCACATTTGTGATCCATCATTCAGTGTGTGGTGCAGACAATGGCGACGCCTGTCTCTTTAAGTATTTTTCTGTTTTCGGTAACAATGATTTTATAGACTTGATATAAATTCTTACCTACGAAATTGGCGTTTTTTTACTCTATTTTATTTTGTACATACTTTTTTTTAATTCAACAGTCATAGACAAAATTAATTCATACTCTGAACGTAATATTATTGCATATATTGAAAACTCAATATATACTATTTTTGGGAAAGTTCATCCCCAAAAAATAATAATAATTTCATGTGTTGTCGCTTTCAATGTTTAAATTCGTTTTTTTGTGTTAAATTAATGAATTGAATCAGGCGTTTTGCGGAAATCCATTACAAGTTATTTAAAAGATAAAATATTTAGTACAAATTCCGCCAACTCTCTCTGGCGAGTTTCATAAAAAACTCAACAGAAATTCGACAATGTTTCGCCTTCCCCATAAGGCATCATCAGGAAACGATGACTCGCTGTCAATACGCATACTTTTCCCAATGTTGCTCAATTATACACACAAAATTTTAGAGCAGTAGGATTTGAAATTTCAGAAAAAAATTCAAAATTAATTTATTGTATAAACACATTTTCTCGAAATACTCCATACTCCTTTGCTTTGATTGCAAGCTTGGCTAGTAAACTATGAATAATACCTACTTAGCGATTATGTAGCATTTTTTTGGTTTATTTGCGTCGAATTACTTGCTCCTTTTCTATTAAATAAATCTTTACAAAAATTATGAATAAAATTTAAAAGTTACTTCCTAATAATGACATCCAAATTGTGGTAGAGCCAAGGATTATTTTAGACTCGCAACATCGAATTGATCATCGTCGTCATGCACCTACAAATAAAACATGAAACCTACAAAGTCTTGCTTATGTTGACTGTACTAAAACATTTCGTGTATGAGAATGGGTATAGGTTTTTTAATTTAATAAAAGCTTCCGGATGAGAGTGAGAATCTTTTTTGGATGTGATGGGAATGGCCCAAACATATGTATACTTATTAGAATAGAGTGAATGTGACGCACTAGAGCTGTCTTTATAGAATATGACTCACTATAAAAGCTGTCTTTTTAAGCCACATTCTCACTTCATATTCATATTCCAGGGTCACTTACCAAAGACTAATGTGGCGCTATTGTCAAGAGGGTGACGTGGAAGGTGCGACGAAAGTTCTCGAAAAAATGCGCGAACTCAACTTCCCTGTATCTGAACCAGTTCTAAATGCCCTTGTCATGGGTCATGCTTTCCATGGTGACACTGATGGTGCCAAAGCTGTGCTTGACACCATGGCGAGAGCTGGTCTGCACCCAACCAACCGCACTTTCACACTGCTAGCATGTGGCTTTGCTAGGAAGGGAGATATTGATGGAGTCAAGGATGTTATCAAACTGGCTGCGGAGAAAGATGCTATTATTACTGATAAGGTGAGAATGAAAAGGTTATGTCGTTTCTATTGGAGCATAAATCTTATTGGGAGGTAGATGATGAAGAAAAATATCTATATTTTTTTTATACAAAAAATAGCCAAGCGCTTGACCACTAACACACCTGAAACAGGTGAAGATGTGGTTTTAGATGGAGCACGCTTGCCTAGAAGGAACCGATTCACTGTAGATTTGAAGACTCCCAAGTTATACTGGGCCCGGAAAACAGACGCCGGGAGCAAGTATCCACTCCTTATTAGTACTAACAATAAACGTAGAAGCGAATCGTTTGGTACGACAAGGTGGTTTACTCTTTGATTCAAGATTCAATTATTTACATAACTATGTTTAGGAAATAATATCAATGCTATAAATATATGCACCTAAAAAACTCAGTGGCCTTTTAAAATCAAAAAGTAAAAAATTGAAAATATAAAAATAGTTTTTGTTAATTCAATTCACCTACTTTATCTATAGAATTTTACATCTACTTCTTCAACCAAAAAGTCCACTGACTGTTTGCCATAATCGCCTTGAGTAGTATATAGATGTCTCTGGAATAACATGTGTCTGTTTTTAACATGCTTTTATTAGTTTCACCTGTATGTATGTATGTAACCGACTCCTTTGAGCTCGATTTTGCCCTACTTTGAACGATCAGATTTGATTCAAACTTTGCACACCTGTCAAAGGTCGATGACAATGCAATAATCCGATAAAAATATCCGATTATCCTAATTAGATTCGCCAGGATTAATTAATTTCTTTCCGCATCCTTTGCATGCGAGTAAGAGAGACAGAGCTAGTGCGCGAACTACGCATGCTTGCAAGCGTGTTTTTTTAGTTTTTTTAAACTATTATTATTTACAGGATGTCCTAGAAGTAATTGAACATCTAGCCACTGGTGGCCATGAGGATAAAGTAGAGCAACTGTTCCCACATCTCCAGAAGCATCAAGGGTACAACCAGGATGCCCTCAATCTCATCCTAAGACTCCTCAACAGAGGACATGTACAAACAGCCAAGAAAATGCTGTTAACCATGCCCAAATCAGCAAATGTTGAAGATACTCCTTTCAAAGGAGCATTCTTCGTCAAACAGTTGGTAAGAGTTGGTAAATCCGCTGATGATATTGTAAAAACTTGTTTAGAACTGAAAGAAGAAGGTCTGATTCCTAACGCGATATACATAGCCACTGAAAGTGCTCTCATCCAAGGTAGAACGGAATTAGCTCAAAAACTTCTCACTGAATATGAGAAAGAGGGCAACGAAATACGTCCACATTTCTACTGGCCGCTTTTTGCTCAGAAAGTCAAGGAAAACGATGAGGAAGGCCTTCTGCAAATCGTCAAAGACATGCAAGTTAAAAACATTACTGTAACCGGGGAGTCTTTAAGGGACTACATCATTCCTTACTTGCTTAAGAAGGATACTCCACAAGTCGTGATATCTAAGCTGCAACTAGCTAACGTGGCTGTTAGCCATACATCAAGAAATGTAGTGGTTGAGCTACTAGATACAGGAAGAATAAAGGAAGCGGCTGAAATAACACTCAAATACCGGACTAGGGGAAATTTCGCATTGTTGTCTAGACCTTTGCTCAATGCTTTAGCTAAAACAAAAGATGTCAACTCATTTGTGTCCATCCTTCATGTACTCGTCAGCCCTGCGCAGAACCTTGCGGAAGAAGACGCAAATGATGAATACCAAACAGAAGATATGGACACAAATGTGAGCCGTATCGTAAAAAGCGCTGTGAAAATTATTTCTAAAGACAATAGCAGCTGTGAGCAGTTACTATTAGCCTTACACTCAAAAGGTCTGCACATCACAATTGAAGCGGCAGAAAACATTGAGCAGTATCTAGGAGAGAGTATGACGACGAAAATATCTGAGATCCTCTCCAAACTGACGTCTCCGCAACTAGAAATTTCTCCTATCCAAAGTTCCCGTAGCGACGGAACACCACGCAACTCTGTTCAACTTGAAAAACTGATTGATACACTCAAAAGCAAAGAGGGAACAAATGTTACTCGTCTACAGAAACAGCTACTCACCACATACATTGAAGAGAATAATGTTGAAAAATTAAATAGTTATGTTGAACAGCTGGAAACTTCCACCGATTTTGAGTTGAGTCCTTCATCCTACGCGCAACTCTATGAATTCTATTGCATCCACGGTGAAGTCGAAAAAGCTAAGAAAATCCAAGCAAGGTTACTCGAAAAGAACCCTGATTTTATATTAAACAGATACAAGCTAGTATTAATGGCAAACGCGTTAGTGACAGCTGGTAAATTTGATGAGGCAGTAGAGTTCTTGAAAAACAACACTCTTAGTGATGATAAGGAATCTGGCTTTATGTTGAACTCTAAATGCTGGCAGTTGTTGAATAGTCTTGCTGAACAAAAGGAAGCTGCTAAAGTAAGTAGACTTTTATAATCTTAAATAAATAAATATAGAAGGGGACAACTCACACAGGATCAAGAGATCCCAAACTAAGAGTCTGTACTTATGGGTACCAGAGACTGATAAACATACATTAATACTTATAGAACACTCAGACACAGAACAAACATTCATGTTCATCACACAAATGTTTGTCCTGAACAGGAATCGAACCCACAACCTCAGAAGGCAGAGTTACTATGTTAGTTAGTTACCAACGGGGTACATGTACCTACCTACTGAATAATCATAGTTTAATAAAACCTATATGAAAATGATTTACCTACATGTAAGCAATAATTATATGAATATGAGTATGAATTAGTTCACTAGTTTATTAGGTACATATTATGTGTATTTTGTTCTCAATCGAATGAAAATCTTTCAGGTAAAAATGCTGACAGAAACCCTCATAAACCATGACTACATCGAGCCATCTAACGTGATTCTCGGCCCGCTTATCAAAGTCCACTTGAAGAACGAAGACTTGGAGAGTGCCTTAGCGGAGTTTGAGAACTGCTGTAAGCAATATAGGAGTACGCCATGGAAAGGAGAGCTGATGAAGGCTCTTATAATGAAGGAAGATGCAAATAAATTGCAGTGGCTGGCAGATATAAGTACACAGGTAATATTTATGCAGGGTGGGACAAAATTTTAACTCATTGAGGGTGGCTTCGCGTCCCTTGGACAGCTGACCAACTCGAGGAACTAAAAATAACTACTATCTTCTCTCCATCCCCAACAAGTCCATGAATATATTAGTCATCTACTCATGGACTCATTGGAAAGAAAATAAAGAAAGCGTAGCGACAACCTGGAGAAACTGTCATAGGCAAAATCACGAAAGAGTTTACGGGGATGAAGTCTGATACGCTGGTCTGATCAGACCCCCACTACTCTTGACTTCAATCTCGATGAAGCCGTACATTAACAGATCTCGATGGCGTAACATCAAAACATAATTCAGGGAAGGGGTCCCGCGTTCTGACCCTCAGCATTCCGAAAAATGATGCGAGGAGAGTATATAACATTAATTTTTCTTCCTTCAGATTCACGGTGAAGTGAACATCCTTCATGACTTGGTGCTTGCGTTCGTGGAATGCGGCCGGCTACGGCAAGCGCGCCGCATCCTCGAAACGCCCGGTCTGCATACCAGATACCGCCGTTTGGAGGACGCCTGCCAGAGATATGTTGAGGTATATTTTTTTTTAATGTTTCATATAGCCCCAAAAGCAGAGTTAGTATTATGGGGTGGTTACAAACTCATATCATCATTACTGATTATCTACTTCTACATATTTTTTTGTGTATACTTACATATTACATTATACAGTCAAACCCAAGACAAAATCATACCAACATTTGTCTCGGGGCGGGATTCGAAGACCTTTTACGTATCAGGCGAGCCATCATCCACTGCGCCACAAAGGTCGTCAAATTAAGCGCGAAACTCTAAGACAGGCTGTGTTGGCGGCCTTGGTGTGTCCATTAGGAGCTGTTTTCTTACGATATTTTATAAACTATTGAATTACTTTTTATTCATCCCGCCGCCTGCGCCAATCAAGTGTGAAAAATCCATTTTCACAGTTGGTAGATGTGTCAGCAGCATCCACATCCAAAAATGCTATCAATCATCAATATGCATTTTCTAACGTTTTTCAGGAAGGAAAATCCGAATACCTAGAAGGTCTGCTCGAAGCGACAAAGGAACTTTCGCACATCGACCGCTCCAACATTTTCTACCATCTACTAGTAACTTACTGCAAATCTGATGAGACCGACAAAGCGCTTGGTCTTTGGACCTTACTCCAAGAAGAAGGCGAGGTTCCCAGCGATCAATTCCTAACATACCTCGGCAATCATCTAAGATCCAAGAATCGAGATGTACCATTCGTCATCCCTAACGAGCCGCCTCCGAAACCCGTCGAGGAAAAAGTCACCCAACAAAAACAGATCTCGCAAAGAACTCAAAAAACTGACGTGACATCGTCTATCGAGACATCTATCCGTAACGGGCAACTCATACAAGCTATGGATATCGCTTTGAAGTCTATCCAGGATGGCGTGGTCCCAAAACCGACTGTCCTCAAATATCTATTGAAAAATTTGGGACAGGAGGGCAATGTCGAAATGATACAGAAGCTTGGGACGCAAATAACGGAGTCCATGAAAAAAAAGGTTACCTTTAATGATAAGCTAACTCTGGCTATCTTCGTGAGAGGCTCTGGCGCTCAACATATCGAAGAGTTGTATGCCGCAGTGCATTCGGCGAAGAATACTGAAGAATTAGAAGCGGCGCTCGTAAAATTCCCTAGAAGCAGTGCCCTAGCATCCATTATTGACAATGACGAGCTTTTGACTAAATGTAAGTGCGATTTTGTTATTTACCACCAATATTTAAAATGCCTATAATCCCCACGCTGAACATGATTGGGGAACGCTGCTGCTCGTCGGTGGCCAGGGGATGGAGCTGTGCCGGAGTTAGGTTACGCTATGCCGCAATTAGCCAGCCGCCAGAGCCCCATTTGTTAGATGCAGGGTGCACCTCCAGCAGGTAAGGTTGGCTTGGTTTCCAAAGATGGAGGTTGGAACCTCTTTCACCTCATTTATCACCTGCCAGTAGAAATTTACTGATTGAAGTTTTATTGACTTTCATTCTCTGCGTATTTTTGCATGTTAGTAGCAAACATCAGACAATCCTAATATTCTTTATGCCGAAGTTTGTAAAAAAGATGCAAAATGTTAAAACGTTTAGTGTGGGGGCCAACAGATTATTATCATTAGTGGTTTCAACACTCAGTGATTTAATGTTTGTTCTTTCTTCACGCAGCTCAGCTCACTCAGTAGTATTGCTGAGTGAGCTGAAGTTTTGCACGTATGTAGTTCTAGAATGACTCTACTCTCTCTGACTCTAAAACTCATAGTCTAGACGAGGAATAACAAGTCGCAAGCTGAAGTTAAGGAAATATAGCATGTCTATCCGACATAGAACTAAAGTTGCTAACATAGCTCAGAGAATTAGCAACCTGAAGTGGCAGTGGGCTGGCAATATCTGCCGAAGAACCGATGACCGTTGAGGTAAACGAGAGCTTGAGTGGAGGCCGCGGCTCGGCAAACGTAGTGTAGGACGTCTTCCGACCAGGTCGAGTGACGATCTGCGAGAGGCTGCTGGTAGAAGATGTATGCGTCGAGCTCAGAACAGGGCGCTATAGCGTTCATTAAGGCAAGCCTATGGTCAGCAGTGGAATGGTATAGGGTGATTATGATGAATAAAGTCAAAATACAAAGTGTTCTACACTTCGTCATACGCTGTACTATAACTGTCCTACACTTAGCCAAATAGACCGATGAAATCGTCAAAACTTGTAATCATGAACGGCATTTATTCCATACTAATTCATGTCTATATCTACAGGTCGTAAGGTAGCAGAAATTGCCGCATCTAGAGGCCAGATGACACCGATCAATCTTATCTGGATGGAGTATGTTCTGGCGGGAAGGAAAGAAGAGGCCGATTCAATTTGGAACCAATACTTAAACCACTCTAGCTCCATCATCTTCCGTAGATTACTACAAGAAAGCCACACACGGAAAGAGCCACAGAATATCGAATATCTTATAACCAAACTGAAATCAAATAAAAATATGACGTTAGGATCATTAGGGAACGCTTATGGGCGTCTTATCAGCTACCATGTAACTGAGAGCAACGTTGAAAGGGCTGAGAATGTTCTGGAAGATGCTATCAAAAGTGGTGTTCATTATGCACACATAGGTACAATTTGTCTCAATAAACTCAAAACGGCTGTGGAAGCAGCGGGAAGGAAGTTTACGCATAAGATTGATAAAGAGTAGTTTAACTTAAAGACTTTTAGGTTGACGCATTTCAAGAGTTGCATTGTCTTTGTTATGGTTTAAAAATGAGAGGATAACCAGAAAGTTGTCCAAAAATGTACTTTCGTGCATTCTATTATGTTTATTTGAAATCCACATAATCGATACAGTTGTATTACTATTATGTATGTAGTTATTATGTTTATTATGTACCTAGTTATTGTAATAAATTATTAGTTTAAAAAAGTGTTTTGTTTAAATTCTCCACACTATGTGAATGACGTGGGCACAGGTAACCTTTAATAAGACTTGACCCATGTTTGGTTATTATTACATAATAACTTAGAGCAAGCAGGGGTTATTGTACCTTATTTCCTAAATTGGTAGTTTGAAATGAAATAAAAGTAAATTTGGACTAGAATTCTTCAATGAAGAAAATTGTTCACTGATCGTTTTTAGGGTTCCGTACCTCAAAAGGAAAGAAAAAAACCCATTATTTTTATAGCCCCTATAGCTAATTTTCAAGGAAGCACAAGGCACGAAGGAGTTTTTATAGGGGAGTGCGCGCTTTAAACAAACATTTGTGCCTGAATGCCAATATGGGGTTTAAAAGAGGAAACGAGAGAATACAGTTCAAAGCGCGCATTCTCTTGTACGTTAGAACTAAAAAGCAGTACTTTGATAAGTTACACCGTGTTGCCTCAATTATTTTATCAATACAATGTGATATCATTGAAATTGTGGAAATGTTATCCCAGATGCCATTGAATAAAACATGGAATCAAACCTACTAGCTTCGTGTGAAAACGCCCACCGGAACTAAAAATAGACTTTATACAGGAAGTGCGTCCTCAAAACTGACATATTGCATACGGAAAAAAAACAAGATTTTGGCGGGAAGTAAAGCGTTTGCGGACAGGTTCTTTTGCAGGAATTTTTGTGAAACAATACTTATAAAAATGTTTTATCCAGTTGAATCTCTCAAAAGAGGTGGTCGTTTTTATTTGTGTTGGGTGGCAGACTCGTGGCCGCTGCGTTTTGCGACAATAACTCATAGGCAACTTTGGTCGCAAGATGTGCGTAAAATATGGTAAGCAAATGCAAATTTTCTGTAATCCCAATCAAACTTAAAACTATAATGCAAGAGTTTGCCATATTTCTATTTCATGTTTCAGTGATGATTTAATGCAAGTTATGACTAACGAATCGGGTCGCCCAACAAACAGATTTTCTCTACGTCTCAGCTCACAATTGATGCGAGGATTAGCAAGGCTTTACCAAAAAAAAGTCAATGTGTTTTTGAGTAAGTTTTGTGTAAGCTACTTGTGTACCTAACCTACCTACTTTAAATGTTTGCCTAGCTACTTTATACCTAAATGTTAACTGCATTAGTCTACATAGGTATGTAGATTGGTAATTTGGTACCTACCTACTAGCAAAACATACATACTTACCTTACATACTAATTTAAAATAAATATTTTATTAATTTCAGGTGACTTGTGTATGATAAATGCCAATGTAGCGAAGCATGCAAACAAAAAGTAAGTGTTAAAAAATATTTTACGACAGTTCTTACTATCCAATTACCTACTCTATCTGTCTTGTAGACAAATGTGAACTCATAACTTGGTTCACTTAAGGTTAGATCTGCCCGACTGGACCACAAACTAGAAACTTAGGGGCACAAGCACAAAGTATCACATTGTACATATTACCCAGCTTAATAAGTCTAAACCTTTTTTTGCCGAAAGTCTAGAATGAAAGAAAATTAGGATTTTTTATATATTTAAAAAATATATATGTGTAGTATCAATCATGTGGTTCCCATAAAACAAGCTCTGCTTAGTTTGGGGCTACATGATGCTGTGTGATTACGTCCCGCATTATTTATTATTATTATTATCCCAAAAATTTTTACTCAGGCGGGATTTGAACCCGTGACCTTCCCATAAATATCGGGAAAATCTTAAATTTTCCCTGAAGAAAACATTGAATGAAACTTATTAAAAAACAATGATTTCAGGTATAATTTTTTCATTAGTCTTCTTTTTCTATCAATCTGCATTTCTGTGATTGAGCGAGAGTTTTGATGACTGCTCCGTCATTGGCATGCATGGAATATACCCAGTGGCGTATCCTCAATGTTTTCCATGTTATTCATGGGTTGTATTAGGAGAATCTTTTTTGCCAAGAGTCTAGGCTGAAAAGAAACTTTGTAAAAATCTACAGATCCTAACACTACGCGCAACTATCAAAGGCATTAAAAATGTAGGTAATTTGACGGAGCGTAGTCTAACCTCGCGCGTATGGGACCCGCTACCACCTATACAGTTTTTGTCCGCCCGCCTCCTAAGATTGCTCAAACTGTAGCTTCATTCAATGCCGAGATAACATTTTTTCGGTTTCTTGAATAGCGAGCTCAAAAAAAGTTATTGGGAATTTCTCGATCCAAATCAGCGAAAAAATCTCAAAAAGTTACCGACTGAGTTTGGGAATTTAAATTGCACTTTCAAGCCCTCCGATAGACGCACATTTTGACATAATTGGTCCATCCACGTACCTCTCATATCTGCGGAACTACAGACAAATGTCATAGATCGGGGCACTGTATTCTATCAGGAAAATATCATCATCATCATCGGGCTATAGCAGTCCACTGCTGGACATAGGTCTCCTCCAATGAGCAATATTGCGCTGAGCTCGACTCATCCACCTTCTACCAGCAGCCTTTCGCAAATCGTCACTCCACTACACTACACTACACTACGTTTCTCGCCGCTGTCTCCACTCAAGGACTCGTTTACCCCAACGGCTATCGGTTCTTAGGCAGATATGGCCAGCCCACTGCCACTTTAGCTTGCTAATTCTCTGAGTTATTTTGATAACTTTAGTTCTGTGTCGGATAGTCTCGTAGCGGAAAACAAACATTTTCAATGTCAAAACAATTTCAGATACAACATCCATGAAGTCAGTGATGCCCACCGGACTCCAAGACCGAAACCAGTTGACCAAGTGCCGCGGATCACGCTGCCAGAGGAGACAGAGAATGAACAGCGGATTGAAGAAATGATTCAGGTGCTCTTCTTTATTCTCATCTCATAATACTCATTACTAAGAGCTCGCCTGAGACGCAGAAGGTTGCGGGTTCGATTCCCGCCGCGGGATAAATGTTATCTGCAAATATTTGTCTCGGGGTCTTGGTGTTTTCTGTATAATACAAAAAATATATTTATGTATACAGGGTGGGGCAAAATTTTCGAATTTGAACCATTTACCATTCGAACACTTGCCGGGAAATTCTCTGTTCTTATTTCAAATTGATGTTTCATAATGTGTTGTCAAAACTCGTCAGAGAGAGTTGGCCGAATTTGTACTAAATATTTTATATTTTAAATATGAGTAGCTATAAAAGCATTCTATATTTACAGAACAGCGGCAACGTTGTTTCAAATATCCAAGATATCACACTGAAAGAAGCCACAATACCGGAGTTTCAACTGCCACCGAATGTATGTATACCACATCAACACCACACCAGCCTATATCAGTCCACTGCTGGGCATAAGCCTCCCTAATAAAGGGGAATATGCTCATAATCCACACGCTGGGAATGCGGGTTGGGGATCGCAGGGCACAACTTCTCGCACCGCCGCGGCGTCGACGTTGTTGCCCGTCGGCGGTCAGGGGATTTAGCTGTCCTGGTGTTAAGCCGCAATCAGCTGGCCGTCAGAGCCCCGTTTGTTAGTTAGCAGGGTGAACCACGTGAAGGTGAGGTTGGCCAGGTTTCCGAAGATGGGGGTTGGAACCTCTGAATGTATGTAGAAAAAAAAACATATTTTGTATCTACGAATGTAAAGTTTTGGACTTGACTCTGACTCCTATAATAAAGTGATATCGTAAAATCGTAACAGACATGCTTTACTTTAGCATTTATAAAGTTAGGAGTTAGTTTCTGGAGATACATATTCTCTTAGGCTGCCTACCTACAGTACCTACTAGTATGGGTAGCATGTCAGTTTTAGTTGCTTCTCATACGTATACAGACTTTTAACGCAATCGTTTAAGAAAACCGCCTATTCTACCTCTTATTTATTTTAAGTTTCTATCAGTTTTTCTAAAATTAAGGTGAACAACGGGACGGGAGGGCCAGGTGGAGTGACGATTTGCATAAGACTGCTGGTAGAAGCTGGATGCGTCGAGCTCGGAACAGGGCGCAATGGCGTTCATTAGGGGAGGCCTATGTCCAGCAGTGGACTGCTATAGGCTGATGATGATGATGATGATGATACAATAGTAGTGAGTAGAAGTAGAGTTCTTTGTGAAGGGCTCGTCCGGGGAAGTACTGCCACCATGCTTTTTCTGCCGTGAAGCAGCTGTGCTGTGTTTCGCTTTGAAGAGTGTGGGTGCCGGTGCAATTACAGGCACAAGAGGCTTATCATCTTCATGCCTCAAGTTGATGGACGCAGGGCGTTGCATGCTTTGTGATAGGTAATGTTTACCACTTAACATCAGGTGAGCCATGTGCTTATTCCATCTTTAAAAAAAAAAGAATCATTCATTTGATTTTTCCAGGATGGATTCGGAGAAGAGAACCCTGACCAAGCTCTCCAACTGTTGGCGGACCGCACTGTTGAGCTGATGATGGCTCCAGCTGATCCCTCAGGCCAGCACAGCGGACTGGAGCTGGCATTGGACGTCACTGACAAGTCACATGACAGGACCCGCCTGATGCATGACAGGCAGATGGAATTAATCCCTGAGCTAGATGCCACGATGTTCAGGAAACGTAGGTCTTCTGAATTTTCTTTCAGTATAAGCTATAAGATATAAGCAGCATAAGTTATTTTGGGTATAAGCAAACAGCCGGATTTTTTAGACCGAAAAGCAAAGTAAAAACCGAGACCACAAAATTTTAACATGCCTTAAATTGCACGAAAGCGTTCGAAGTTCTGTGGCTTGAGTGAGAAAAAAAACCTTTCCGCCAAGTTTTCGTTACCTAACAAATATTTTTTTATGGAGATGTCTAACTTTTACAAACTTGCCACTATGGGCGCTGCTCCATTTTCATACAAAAATATAGTTAACCTTCGATCAACTATACAAAGGATTTTGCACTATCCGCCCGAAAGCGGCTTGTTTAAAACTCCGCCAAAACTCGGCTAGTCGGCTTACTTAGATTTTCTGTCATATCTTCATTAACAAAGAGGCGATATTCGTATGACGTGCTTTTGACAAATGATAGCTAGCAATGTGTCACTTTTTTCACAGTGCATAGTATGGCGCGCGATATCATTTGTATAGTTGATCGAATCGAAGTAGTTAACGCAAACTTTGTACTAAGGCATATTTTTCGCACTCAAGCCACTGAGCTCTCTGAGCAGCCTCTGGGCCAGAGTGTGTCACACTCGTGTGGAAATCACGAAAAAATCAGTAAAATATTCTATAATCCTAGTGATGAATGAATTTTATACTGATTTTTACGAAGATGGTCACAAAACGTATTATTTTGATATAGTGAAATTAAAGACATATAAGTTTAAAGTTTAAATAGCTTTAGTGCCCAAAGTTGTTTTCCTTCTTTATTTTGAAGTATGAATAAGTACTTTTACCATGGAATTCAATAACATACCATCATACCGTAACCGATGACGCTTCGTTTTCCCCTGAAAAACTGTCAAAAACTAACAACGAGACGTCGAAAATTTGACAGGGGAAAACGAAGCGTAATCGGTAACCGGCCATTTAACAACATGCAATCATATTAGCTACTCAAATTAAAGACAGAATTTGTTTTAGTTTGATACTTTCCACACAAAAATGTAAACTTGGCAGCGAGATATTATGAATGTCACTCACCACTCACCAAAACTAGTCACCGTTCAATCTGTAAACAGTCGAGCTTCAGATACAAAACCCCTAACTTACTAAGCTTAACTGTTCTCCTGCTTTTTTTTATTATACCTATTGATGGAACTGGCACATAGCCCACCTGGTGTTATGTGGTAACCATTACCTATAACAAAGTATTGGTTTGTAGGTCACGGATGTTTGGAACATGCCCTACGATGCAACACCCTGCGTCCATAAACTTGAGGCATGAAAGTGTTAAGCCTCATGAGCCTGTTATTTCACCGGCACCCACACTCTTTGAACTAAAACACAGCAATCCTGCTTCACGGCAGAGGTACTTCCGCGTATGAGCCTTTCACAAAGAACTCTACCACTGCCTTAACGAATAATGTTTTGTGCTCTACTGTTGTAAGTACTTATGTTTTTATGATTTTGTTACAGCTGATGGAGAAGAAATTATACCTGGAGGCGATTTTGAAAAAGGTAGGTATTGACTATAGATTACAGGGCTATGAGGGAGAAGTAATAAGGCCGATACGATTTAAGTAAATTTAAATGATAGATGGGTACTACAGCTAGTAGCACGTTTATACGAATGCGCAGAACATATTTTTCCAATTTTGTAAGACTTTTTGGTCTATTTGTTCTGCGCAGTATCTCCGATATTTTAGCCCGCGCCTATAAATCCGTGCCGTGGTCCTATACCAGCCTATGTATTTTGGCAATAAAACAATAACACTCAACTCAGCAGACCATGTATTTCATATCGGCTTCATTCCGCACAGCATATGTTTACTTAACCCTTTCCCTGACCTCTAAATGACCTTATTCCTACAGAGATTCAGATTCCCGAAATTCCTGACATTGTGATCCCTGAAAAACCTATTCCTCCTCAAGAACAGTAAGTAAAACCAAATCCCACAGTTCCTCATATTTTTAGTTAATCGACTCATCTTGACTTTGCGGAAATCCATTACAAGATATTTAAAAGACAAAATATTTTGTACAAATTCCGCTAACCTTCTCTGACGAGTTTCACAAAAACCTATCAGAAAATCGACAATGTTTCGCCTTCCCCATAAGGCATATTCAGGAATTTATCGACTTGCTATCCGCCTTCGGTACTCCACAGAACTTTGTGTATGTGTTGCTTAGCCGAGCTTCAAACCGGGTTTTGATTTTTGTGAACCTTGTCAGAAGTTAGCGAAATTTGTACTAAATATGCTGTCTTTTGTATATCCTCTTATTTTAAGCAAAATTATTGATATACATACATCGAGATATTATATACTAAGACTGTAGAGTCACAGTCTTCAAGTTGAAACTGACAAAATTCGTCCAAGCGTATTTTGACATAAATAAACTTCAAAATACCAAATTTGCAGCGTGCCTAACTAATTAACAGAGTGCACCGAGTTTTGTTGCAGACACTTTTTTCCAAGTTTGTGGCTCTAGAGTATATAATATCTCGATGCATACGTAAGGAAATAAAGCATACGGCGAATTTCAACTTTTAATTAATGTCATCCAACATTGAATTCGTTTAGTACTACTGAGCGCTTATATAGAAGGTACCTATGTCAATAATAATTGTATGCTTTCTTTCGATAATATGTGTCAAGTGACTTATGCGGTTGAAGCTATCGCTCCCTTATCGGCCTTACAAGTCACATTCGTAAGTGTCGAACCTTGTAGGACGCGTCTTAATTCATCTTGTATAGATGTTAAAGGCCTATGACGATGATGTTTCGATATGTATTCGTAATTCGTAGTGTTTGTATTCACTCGTTGATGCTCTACCTAATCCGATTTACTCACTCCATTCCCTTACCAGTTATGGTTTTATCTCGAGGTGTTATATTTAGTTCACGCCAATCAACAATTAATGAATAAATAATTTTGGACGCTATCAAACAGCACCATTATAGCCTCAAACTAAACAGAGCCTCTATTATGGTAACTACATGACTGATATTATACTTATACACATTTTTTGTAAATAGGTACATAATACAAGTTGATGGACGCAGGGCGTTGCATCATAGAGCACGTACCAAAAAAATGTGATCTACGATGCAATGCTTTGTGATGGGTAATGGTTATCACTTAACTTCAGAGTGCCTAGTGCGAGTCTTTTACCAGCTCGATCGCCTTTACGTATGCGCATATTTATATGGAATTGAGGTAGCGCCATTTAGGTAAGAGACGCGTGGCACTGATCCTTTCCATACAAATTTGTATGTAAACGCAAGCGCGATCTAGCTGATAAAAAGACTCTCACTAGGCACCCAGGTGAGCCATACGCCTGTTACACCTTCAAGTACCTACCATAAAAAAACACTCTGACCCGAGACAAATATTAGCAATCTCACAAACATTTTGTCTCGAGGGAAATTAGGCGGGTATTTGTCCACTGCGCCCGAGGTCGTCAAAATAGCTGTTGTATGTGAAAATCGTCAATTATGTCGATTTTCAAGACATCTTTATCATGAAGAACGCAAAACCTGTAAACAGAATGCTAATCACATCATCACATGGTCATCAGATTGCCATCGGAACCAGAAGCCATTGAAAGAAGGGAGGAGCCAAGAGAGGTGGCCAAAAGAACTGTGCCAGAGCCGGACGAAATTGAACTGGAGGTAAATGGGTACATGATATACATTAGGTGGCAGGTTAGGAGTGTAACGGGTCCCAAACCTCTTCGGAACCCAAGCCAACCTCACCTGTCCGTGATGCACCCTGCTGTATAACGAACAGGGCTCTGGCGGTCGGCTCATTGTAGCGCAGCCTAACACCGGCACAGTTAAATCTACTGACCGTCGAGAGGTAGCAGCGTCGGTGGTGCCAGAAGTTGCACCCTGCAATCCCCAACATGCCCAGCATGTGGATTATGGGTATATCTTCCATATGGGGGAGGCCTATGCTGGACATATCTAGCTGAGTACGGTTAGGACGGTCTATCCTCAGACCTCGCCTCTTTGAAATATTATCCAAGTACCTATTAAAAATACTAATATTATAAGGACGAAAGTTAGGATGTGAGGATGTGAATGTGTTAAATAATTATTATGTATATATTATGTTTATGCTACTTTCAATCCATTTACCACGCGAACAAGTCGCGGGTGTATAAATAAATGCGAGTCTGAAATGTGTAGTCCTTATGCTTGTTACTTCTTCACGCCAAATCTTCTGAACGGATCGAGCTGAAGTTCTGCATATAGTATTTTATTTGAGACTGGGAATAAGGCTATTTTTATCCGAGTATAACGCGAGCGAAGCCGCGGTAGGAAGCTAAAATTTAGGTTTCTCGACTATGGCCTCTGGAAACATCAAAGTTCGAAACGGGTGCTGATTATTTGTATATTATTGAAAAACCAGCAATTTTTTTTGTTTTGTTTTGATATTGTTATTCTGCACTGTTTATGTGACAATGCACTTTTTTTTATCTAGGATTTAGAAGAGATAGAACCTCACGCAAAACGACGTAGATTCAGAAAAATCATAATCGACAAGAAAACCAAATTAACTGCAAATTTTCTGCGTACCAGAATAAATAACCCTAATGTAGAGCTACGATGCGAGGTATTTTTTTTTTTTATAATTATTATTTATTAGAATCTGAACGATTTTTTTTCAGCTCCGTTATTAAAGAGTCTTATAACCCACCGAAAAAGTAGGTATTCTGTTGCAAAATACAAAGTTGTTTTATTCAATAGGAACATTTTAAAGCTGTACAAGCAGAAAAACGCTTTTTTTTAAACCTAAAGTGCCTAAAGTAATTTTGAAATGATACCTACCGCTTAGCAATGCATACCTTCCTGTGATTATAATGAGTTCAAACTACCCACAGGACAGCTCAGATGACATAATAGAGATCCGCGTTCCGTGTAACGTGTACATGCATCGACCTTGCCACGCGGGTGCCAGAATAATATCCAACCTCTCGTTAGAGATCACGAGGCTGTTTATGAAAAACCTTGGAGTCGTCAACCGGTCTCCACGCGCCGAGAAGGAATTTCAGGTAAAATTAGAATAAGTTGCAACTGTGTAGACGTTTTCAAACAATAGATTTCAAATTGTAAAAATCCAACGATTACATTGTGGATTAATAATCCTAACATCATCGTTTTTTCACAAAAGATAAAAAAATATCATCATCGGCCTATAGCAGTTTACTGCTGGACATAGCCTCCCCTAATGAGAGCGCCATTGCGCCCTGTCTTCACTATCTATAAATATCTGCTGATCTTAAAACTAACAGTACACTAAACATTATTAGGTACTTTTGATTTATTATGCTGTAAATGCTGGTAATAGCTGGATACGTCGAGCTCAGGACAGGGTGCAATGGCGCTCATTAGGGCAGGCCTAGGTCTAGCAGTGGACTGCTATAGGCTGATGATGATGATTATGCAGTATGTAGATTTAAATGTGTGTGTGTGATAATATGTTATAATGCTTTATGGATTGTGTACATAATATGATCTGAAATTAATAAATAATAAAATACATAAAAATATTTATCGTTATCTACCCTAATTCTTTACAATCCTTTGAAGTTATTACGCAAAATGGTTCTTTCAATATTTTAACTAAATGGAATTATTTCAGGAAATGATGCATCACCCTCAAAGAACCCGCACTAGATCGATGCTAGAACGAATAGAGGAAGTTGAAGAGCCTCCTATTCCGGAAAGACAACCTCAAATCGACCAAATTGAGAACATAACTTATCCGGAAAATGTCACGCATCCAGATATAAGCTTAGCCAAAGATATTAATTACTCGAAAGACAATTTGCAAATGGATGTACAGAAAGATGTGGATATATCTGATATGGTGACGCAGCAAATCGAGACGCTCTCTCAGCAAGCTAGAAAGCGAAAGTCTGCACAAGATAATATCCTAACTGTAAGTAAATAAGGCATAGTTTCTACTTGGAATTCTGTGTGCAAGAATGTTTGTTATGTATGGAGTTTCGAGAAGCATTTTAACATTATTATCAGCAACAGTTATCCATTATTGTAAGAGGTAGTGCAGTCTTCTCGTAATGTACGATTCACATTTACCGGCTCGCGTCGGAGCATCGGCATTTTAAAACATTGCTAGAGGACTGAAACATCCACAAAGCAGTTACTTCCTTATTTGAATGCTATTTACGCAGCTTTGACGCGCCGACCGGCTGCACTAGAACTCCGCGACCCACTCGCGTACGCGGCCGGCTGCTCTCGGCTGCTCAGTCTCCAGTCAGATTTTAGGCGGCTCCTGGCCTAAAATCTGACTGGAGACGGAGCTCCGGTCGGCTGCCGGCGCGTGCCCTCGCTGCGCTGCGCTCCGATGCGGCGCGTCAGGTGTGAATCGTACATTACATTTCCACAACTGACGTGCGGTCTGAGATTTTTGACGATCTAATTTGTTACAGCCAAAAAAACAGCGCTCCGTCGGATACGTCTCGTTCAGGCAAAGCCAACAAAATAGCCAATCCATGGTAACAACAGTCGCAATCGTCGGTAAGTTAGAATAGAACATTTAAGCTGTGGCTATTGAGGTGATAGCTGCATATTTGGTCACTTCTGCGGTAGACGAATCCACTGAGATACGAGTGGTGCGGTTTCGATTCCCGCTGCGAGACAAATGGTCTATATTTGTATGGTTTTTGTCAAACTTCAATACCATTATATGTACTTGCATAGTACACGATGCTCCTAATTGAATTATTCTTATTATCATCATGTAGTCCCAAAATAAACAGAATCTTGTATTATGGGAAAATGGAAACACATGACTGAAATACTACTTATATATATTTTTTTTTGTAAATTCATACATAACATAGTAAAATTCAGACCTGTGACAAATACTATCGAATCATATCAGCAGGACATGGCGCCATGGCGTTCATCAGGGGAGACCTATCTATATATCCTAATTTATATTATCCAGCAGTGGAATGCTATAGGCCGATGATGATGATGAATGCAATCATTTGTCCCGCCAGGAATCGAACGCGCAACCTTCTTCGGCGGACCTTCGCCCACCGCGCAGGCAGTCTAATCCAATAGGTAATTAGTTGTAATTTTTTTCCAAGATTCATTAGTTATATTTTACAGAACCCAGAAACGAGCCCGGCAAAGAAAACATTCCAGAGAACATGCAAGACTTGCCTGAAAACGTGCAACCTATCCGCCAGTCGAAAGAAGCAGAGAGAAGTGTTACAGCAATGCTACAAGAAGCCGGTTTGGCCGACATTCAATCATACCAACCAGAACAAGCTAACCAAGTAGAACAGGCGGTGTCACAGCGTAAAAGTTCTAGAAGGCAGGGTAGCGAGGGCTCTGAGACCCCTTTGGGAAGTCTGGACAGAACGAAAGTGTCGTTGGGAGATTCAGAACAAACTACCGATTCGAAGAGGTTTATAAGGTTGGTGATTATTTTTATTAAATTAACCTGCCTAACTTGTTGTAAAAGCTGCAAACTAAGCCATATGCACACGTAATATCCATAATTTCACCGGAATAAAAATTTCTTCTTGCTTCAGAGACCAGTGGGGCACCGAAGGCACGATGTTAAAGATTCTAAAATTCATCAGAGAAAAGTCAACACCAGTTACAGTAAGGACACTTATTGCTAAAGGACCTGTGATATCTGGTTACAAAAATATCATTGCCGCAAGATGTTTTACTTCAATACTGAGTAAGTTGATGGTCTAAAACACAAAGCATCAGCATTTTCCCAGCAATTTTTACTTAATTCCTGGAATGACGTAAGCTACGAGCGAGGCTATTGTCAACATCGTTAACTAATCTGATAACTTTTGTTGTTTCAGAATTGAAGCAACATGGTTTCATATCCATAAAAAAACACCCAGACACACTGGAAATAGAAGACATAACATTAGGACCTAAGTTGGACTAGCTATGCTAAGTGTCTTGTCTTGGAAGTTGATTTGTTTGTATGCTGATTATTTAAAATTATATTATTATTGTAGTTGAATTATTGTTACCTAATAATATGGTTTTGTGAAATATATTGTTGTTTAAATGAAAGCGTAAATTGATATGAACAATTTATTTTGAATAATTTGTATATATGATATGGATTTCTGTACAACTTTATACAAGTCATCAACTAGATTCAAGTCAACTAGATATTTTCATGAGTATCTTATTTAGGTAGGTTGTGGCTTAATAATTTATACACTAAATAGCGTGATTGGAAGCTGTACAATAAACAAGTTGACTTATTTAATAATTATTTATCTTAGAATTTACAGTCATTACATTATGGAATTGGAATATTAATGAGTAAATTACTTAGACTTATTAATACATTTAGGACCATAGATAACTTTATACACATAAACTTAATTGAAAAACAATTTCTAGTTTTCCTAACTTGGTATAAAGCCATATCACTATTTTTATACAAAATCAGTCTCCTACTATTTTGTTGCCGAGCTCTGCCATAAAGGATGTTTATAAACCGATTCTAGAATTGTTAAAAAGGCAGTCAAGCATTGTTGTAACAGGACGTTCAGCACTGGACGTAGTGATAAGTGTATAAGAGTAACCTCGCGGCTCAACCGCGTCCACCAAGCATTAACTAATGTCACTATGACGCCATACCACTCATGAAACAACCTCGAGTACACCGCAGTGTTTCACAGCCTTGCTACAGTCGTTCCAAGCTCTCACTCAATTTACCATGTAGTACATACAGTCTGTTTACATAATATAGGAATGACAATAAGTTATATAGCTACCATTATTACTTAACATTATTTAGAAATAGATTAAAATATTAATAACGATTTAAAAGGTTTATGAGGCAACATGACGAGACAATTACATAATATTCTTATATTTTTTACAAGTAAAAACATAACTAAGTTTCTCAAAATTCGAAGATAATGCTTAAATTAATTTCACATAAATTAAACATGGCTTGAAACCATTCATCAAAGCCATACGCAAACACAATCAACCGTATCAATTAAAACTAAAAGGAAAAATTCACTAATACAATGCACAGATGAAAGAAAATGTTGAAAAATGAAATTGGTGACATATCACAGATCACACAGGATAATTAGCGCGTCTTGGAAACTTGGAATGATACACCTGGCAATTAAATTGAAAAAAAATTATACAGAGTACCCCGTCCTAGGGAGCGAGCGAGTCGCTATCGTAATCTTTGTTCTCGCTACCGGGCCGGCCGCCATAGTTCATGCTCTCAAAGTACTGCTGTGGCTTCCCGTTCCACAGCGAGTTGTGGGATTTCAGATTGGTTATGTCGATGGAGTCTGCGTCCTCGTAAAGGATAGATTTGGTGAGTTCGAGAGCGAGATTCTGCGGCGATTCGTATGCTAAGCGGATGTCTTCAGGGAGCGGCCGGGAGCGGATGGTATGGAGGCGCGGGAAGAGTGGCGCTAGGCGTTCTGTCCGGGCGAGGTACTCCGCAACTAGTTCCACGTTCAGCGAGTCACGGTAGCGCTCATCGGAGCTGAGGCCCTCCGCTCGCGAACCCACTCTCTGTCAAACCAAAACAATATTACGTAGACCTTTGTCACACGCTCGCTCGATCCTCTATTTACTACAATCGTGTCGGGTGTCAAAGTTCTA
Organism: Horisme vitalbata; assembly: GCA_951804965.1. Classification (NCBI taxonomy): domain Eukaryota; kingdom Metazoa; phylum Arthropoda; class Insecta; order Lepidoptera; family Geometridae; genus Horisme; species Horisme vitalbata. The sequence continues at coordinate 5,416,321 of OX638094.1, forward strand.
TTATAACAAATACACGACAAAACTTTAAACTAATTTCATTAGTCTAGGTTTAGTCTACAGCGTAGATGGTTCTAAAAGTACTGGTCAGTATCGCAAAGTACTTTCTATGAGTCTATTCAAACCAGGGTGTCCAGTGATTGTTCTTTCAAAGACAATTATTGTGCGTTAGATTTACCTACTCGATGTAGAAAGGTCATTAGTGTGTTACAGCCATGTGAGAGCATTTTGTTCGTTACTGCTTTTGTGAGTAGCCAATTATTCTGCCATTAATGCCACTATGTCAATTACTTTTAAATAATACCAAACAAAATTTAAATAACCAAAATACGCAAATTAAGTGTTCTAGTGTGTTTTAGCGGCATAAATAAAATAGCTATAAAATAATGATGTTGATTTTCACTTACCATAGGAAAAAGTCCTCGACATCACTTGACTGCTAAGAGATACACTGCATAAAATTATTTACGTAAACATGAGTAAGTACATCGGTGAAATTAATCCAAAAACAACAGAAAAAACGGGTGTAAAATGTAAGTTGGTAGTGTCCCACTCCAAGGTTATTATAATGGTCGCGTATGAGAATGGCTGAGAGTCATAATATTAGCAACATGAAAATATAGCTTTCACCGGTCCCATACACGACTTTTACAAGTAATGTGTCGATTAAATTAACATGATACATGTAAATGTGTTTTGGCTTGAAAGTCGCATCGGTAAAAAATCGCTTAGCCTTTGATAAACTAAATATTTTATGCAAATTTACTATCACCAAGATAATCAAAACAGATAATGTATATTCAAAACTATCGACGCGAAAATTTCAAGCCGCCACACAATAAATAGTTAGTAACAAACGATTTCATATCAACATGCTCGCCACAACTATATCGAACGGAACCGAGCTAAAATAACTACATCAATCGCGACAACGCAAGCGAAAAAATCGAAAACAAAAACTTACGATCGACATAATGGCATGTGAGCTAGGACCGTAACAGTTTGTGTTCTCACACGGTGGGGTTTAGCACGGGGGGGTTTACTCTTTAGAGAACCAAGTGTTCCAGAAGTAGCTACGCCGCACCTTGTTGTCTGAGGCGGGCGAGTGTCGCACGGGCACCGAGGACTTGCCGTGATGTCTGGAGGTGGCGGAGCGGGCGGACCGGACCGAGTGGGCCGAGGGGGGGCGAGAGGGCGGCGCGGGGGCTGCGGGAGGGCGGGGCGCCGCGCCCTTGTTGGCCGTATGGGGCTGGGGGATCCGACTCGGCCTACGCCGCGGGGTCTCAGATATCCTCGCCTCCTCGTCATCGGGGATATGCAACGGCTCCATATCCCTCATGGAGCTGTGAGCGTCGCGGCTTCGCTCGATGCTCTCGGTGCTTCGGTTCTTCTCGAGTTTGCGAACGAGGGCCTTTGTGCCTTCTAGCTCGATGCTCTTCTCTTCTAGCTGGAAGTTTGTTATGGTATCATTAGGTGTATTCTAATTAGAGCAGCTATGACATACTATGATTAATTTATTCAATAACAATTACAATACAATCTTATTTGAATACTATATTCACATAATAACAATTTTAAACACTTAAGAATTTATTAAAAATAGGGTTATAACAATGTGATGAGTATTAAATAAGCAAAGCTAAAGAAAACGTGACCAATAAAGCTTCGAAATGCAGCCAACAAGCATAGTTATAAAACATCAAAACAAAATAAACTATAAAACTAAAATTTTCATCAAAATAAACTTTATTGTTAGACGTTACATGGATAAATTAAATATCTTGAAGCCCTTGCAAGCATAAAACTGAACATGAAACGAAGGGCAACTGCTCGTTTAGGTACATACTGTAGTAAAATTTAACAGCTTTTACCGCAACCGATGGAAGTACTCGTATTTACGATATATCTATTCAACGAATCAGGTACTTTTAAGTCTAACAAGGCATTAACCCTGAATTTAAATTACGAGGAAATCCAAAGTACTAACTGTTTTCCTTTGCATGTCTTCAGCTAGTTTTAGCAGCATCTGATATGCTACTGATTGAAATCAGTTTATTTAGTGTATATCTTAAAGTTTCAGTTTCATTCTGCAAGATAATTAATAATAGTGGCAATGATAAAGTTTTTGGATATTAAATTTAATTTTATTTAAAATTTATTTTATTTGGATTTTGAATTTTCACTTTAATTTTAATTTGATGGAATTGTAAATACTATTATTAAAACTAACTTCTTAAATGTATGAATGCAGTAACTTCTTAAATGTATGAATGTAATAAGTTAAGTTATGGAATAAACAGGCTTTTTATTTGTATTATTTAATTTAATGATTTAGAAGGTAGTAGAGTTCTTTTTGGAGGGCTCGTCCGAGGAGGTACTGCCACCATGCTTATTTCTGCCGTGAAGCAGCTGTGCTGTGTTTCGGTTTGAAGTATGTGGGAGCCGGTGAAATAACAGGCACAAGAGGCTTATCATCTTCATGCCTTAAGTTGATGGACGTAAGGTGTTGCATCGTAGAGCACGTTCCAGAAAAACGTGATTTACGATGCAATGCTTTATGATAGGTAATGGTTATCACTTAACATCAGGTGGGCCATGCTCTTCTTGTTAAATCATCAAGTAGCATAAAAAAAAAACTAAAAAAGGTAAATAGCTTACTCTGAACTTGAGGTCTTCACTAATCTCTCGCTCCATCTCTATCCTCTCGAGTAGAAAGGAGCGTTGTTCCGCTGCTTTCTTTAATCGCTCACACAGCACCTGGAAACATTAATTATCTTATTAATTTATGAATATTGATCTAATTTTCCATATCCATAAATCCTAAGGCATGAATCCCTTACCCTCTCCTTCCAAAAGACATTCTGTATACAAAATACTAGATTTAAATGGATACTGTCTATAGTCTCCGTTTTGGAATAAGACAGTTTGGATCTAACGACAGCTTGTTTTTGAGTTACAAATCGCCGTGCGTGTGTCGAAGGCTACAAAACGGTTCGGTTTTTGTTTTGTTCCCCTTGTTCAGTTAAGGAAAACATAAAATATAGAAAACCTAAAGGAACCGCTGAAAAACCTTAAAATCTAAATTGGTAATTTTATATGGGAATTGCCACTTCGGATTGCAAATCAGTTTGGTGGTTCAAACTTCACCGGGTCATCTAGTCTTATGTCTATTAATACCATCGAAATATTTCCAGTCTACCAGCTACCGATCCAAACGCATCGGTATCAACTTAAGGTTACGACTGAACTGAACTCTATACATAAATTGCAATGGCTAAGGCACGAAATACCATGTCTTGAATCTTTAAATCTTTCGTATAGGTCGCTCTCTGCTCACGTTAACCAAACTTATTCAAACTGAATCTAATTATGATCAAAGGAAATAATACATCATCATTTTAATAGCGCAAAAAATCTGAAGGCTGCTTCATGAGCGATATTTGGCTTGTGTGGCAAAAAATAAATTGCTTAGAAGTTGACTGGAGGCTTGGATAATAACACAATTATTTATTTAGTTGAGTGAGGTTAATTAGAGTAGTATATTATATGGCTTTTTGTATAATATGGACCCAGGGAAATTGAGTTTGTTGATAAAAAATATGGTACCTGAAGAAGGAACTAAATGGAAATAAGGAAGGAACTAATGGAAATATATTATATGTTGGTGCTTGCATTAGCATATACTACATATTTGCAATTATCATTTAGTGAATTATTTTTCATAGTGGAACTAAGTACCTTTCTACCTATAACTGCATTGTAATTTATGAGAAATATTATTATTTTATGACGATAAATATTTTTTTATTTGTATTTTTCTTGTGTATATTATAGCACATGGCCCACCTGATGTTAAGTGGTAACCATTACTCATAACAAAGTGCTGCTTCGTATGTCACGTATGTTAGTAACGTGCCTAACGATGAATGATGGGGTGTACAGGGTTCCAACCCCTATCTTCGGAACCCAAGCCAACCCCACCTACACGTGGTGCACCCTGCTAAACAACGAACGGGGCTCTGGCGGCCGGCTGATTGTGGCATAGCACAGCCTACATCGGCACAGCTAAATCCCCTGGCCACTGACGGGCAGCAGCGTCGGTGGTGCGAGAAGCTGTGCCCTGCGATCCCCAACCCGCATGCCCAGCGTGGGGATTATGGGTATATCCCCCTTTATTAGGAGAGGCCTATGTCCAGCAGTGGACTGATATAGGCTGATGTGGTGGATGTGGTAACGACGCGACGCCCTGCGCCCATCAACTTGAGGCATGACTAAAGGTGTTAAGTCTGATGCGCCTCTAATTTCACCGGCACACACCCTTCAAACCAAAATACAGCAATGCTTGCTTGCTTATGGTGGAAGTACTTTCCGGGCTGAGCCCTTCACAAAGAATTCTACTTCTAAAATAATGCTGGAAAAGCTTTGTGACATAAAACGTTTCGAGAAATTCTAACTTTTACGTATTTTGTTTGCCCAACAAAGAAATAATATTATTCACTAAGTTATCTTTGTGCACAAGTTTTGATGAATAATTATACCGCAAAAGATGGTGAGTAATATAAAAATAAATTAGGCAAGTTAACTGCAGTTATTCCGTTTAAAACTAAGTTATTTTCACAAAGGGACATTAAGGTACAATGTTGTTTCCGTTATAAATCTTTCAAGCGGAACCGGGGCATAGTTAGTGTGGGATTAATATGTATGTGCCCTACATTGTATATACCGTTCACAAAGCTATAATAATATTGTAATGTAATATACGACAGTGCAGCGGACGCGGTCACTGCCATTAGAGGTCAACTTGTTGATGTTACGTCTGTTTGTAGTCTATTCAATCGTAAAAAGGTTTACCATCAAAACGACCTCTGGGGCTCCGTGGGTTCGATTCGATTCCCACTACATATATTTACTTGACACTAGCGGCCCGACCCGGCTTCGCACGGGTTAGGGCACTTTTTTTACACCTTGAGTTACGTTACTTAAGTTTTAGTAAGGATCCCTAATCTTTTCTAGCAATAAATATAGCATAAGTTACTAAGGGTGAACGTAGCAGTGAGAATTTTTGAAATTTGCATATATCATGCAAATATTTGTCTCGGGTTTGGGTGCTTTCTATGTATACATTTAAAAAAAGTTTTTAAGTAGTATATCAGTCATGTGGTTCCCATAACTATAAACTAGGCTTTGTTTGGGGCTACATGATGTTGCATGAAATTATCCAGCTTTATTTATTTACCTAGCTTCCTCCCGCGTCTTGGTTCTCATGGTACTCGGATAAAACGTAGCGTATATGTTAATCCAGGCCACAATCTATGTATATTCCAGTTTTATGCAATAACGCTCAGCCTATCTGGCTAGAAAGAGTAACAAGAATTCATACATCCTCACAATCTGTCACGTTTACAATAATAGTAGGATTTCATACAAAAAGTAACATTACAAAATAAAACAAACATCTTCACGACTTTTTCCCCATTATCTATCCGATATCTTCAGATATTGCTCAGTACGCAAATCTATTGAGGATACCTTAACGGGGGTAGTCAGAGGCAAGTCCAAACATTACGTTCGATACATGCCCACTAACAAGCAGCTAGCATTCCACGTGACAGGTTGCAAGCCCATCGTCGCTTTTTATTGGAACACTAACCTAGCACATACCTTTCGAACATTTTAGTTCGAGGGCATGCCGGTTTCCTCACGATGTTTTCCTTCATCGTTTCGAGATCGTGGTAATGCGCACATAAATTTTTCGAAACGAAAAATTCATTGGTTCACGGCTGGGATTCGAACCGACGACCTCCAGTCGACTCTAAGTCGGGGAACATCCCACTAGGCCACCACGGCTCCATAGACACAAAATGTCCCATTTAAAAATCTATAAGAATGATATAAACCATAATTAAAGATCCATGTGGCATATTCAACGAAAATGTCCTGGGCGGAACTCCAACCCGCGACCTGCAGCTCAGGAAGAGCTTCTACCAACTGAGCTATTAGGCCAGACTCAATCAATTCTACAGTGTTTAACGTCCCCTTACCAACCGGTGGGTTATGAAGCAGATGATTAAACTGGCAAATACCAGGCGCAGTATGCAGTAGGTCTTGCTGAGGAGATACAAAGTGCACCACGGTACTCAGATAACATCTTCTTTACCTAACAGTTTGACTGATAGCCAGTTTTGCGTTTATCAACTATTTTTATCATTCTTAAACATTTTTTATAGGCTATAGCAGTCCACTGCTGGACGTATTATGCCTCTCCCAATGAGTGCCATTACGCCCTGTCCTGAGCTCGACGCATTAAATGGCATATTTTGTCTGATATACTTTTTGTATTCAATAAATAAATAATGCTGTCCCGCACTACCATGAATTGTACCGGAGCTGTTGTCGTTCACTACCTGCTAACCACTGAAGGATTTTAATTTGTAGCCTAGAGCTATGAGGCCCGTCTATATACTACCCTACTGTAAACATTAAAGAGATTTTTTACCTAATTGATGAGTAACTCCATTTCTGAGTCATTATATGTTCAAATCCCATTGTAATCAATCAAAAGAAGTCAAGGTTACACACTCATAGCAGACATAATTTATTTATAGCTTCCTAGATTGCTAAGGATTTCAACACAAGATGAAGATAATGGTTAAAACTCGGCAGTTGAAATTTTTATATTTATTCCATAGGAACTTCAGACGCACTGCTAACTACCATCCGCATCAAGTTCATTTAATAGGACTAAGCGCTTCCAAACATCATTTTAATGCGTACTGCTAAAATATGGAATCTGTATAAAATATGGAGTCTGTTTTTCATCAACTTACAACCCTAACGACTTCAAAAAGAGAGTTAATAGGCATCATTTGGGCACGCTCGCCCCATCGTAGACCTTATCCTTGCCCACGCAAGCCTCGAAGTCAAGAGGTGACCCATAATAAAGGAAAAAAATTTTTTTTATTGGCAATACCGACAAAGGAACTATTCTAAATGTTTAACGACTTTTCCTATTTCGGCCACACTCCATTAGGTCCGCGGTTCCGCGTAATTTTACCAAAATTGCGTTTGCGTCATTTCGCCGACGTCGAACTCTCGTTAGCAATGACAGTTTGTAGAATTCGCAAATTTTAATTACCTAAGTTTACTTGTAACGATCATCAAACATCATAAAGAACATTGTTATTAAACTTTAAATAGCTCCTTTGATGAAAGGTCACCAGTTCCTGGGGACGATGTTATCATCAATAATGGTCTCTATACTATCTATTTATAGGATTTGATTAAACAATATCAATGCGCTGAAAAAAATATGCAGTACTAGATTCCGCCCGCGGTTTCGCTCGCATGGAACACGGATAAAAAGTTACAAACTATGTTTCCATATTACAAACTAATATATTCCAAGTTTCATCTAAATCCGTTCATTCGTAGAGTTGAGTTTCTGTTTTTTACAGTTTATAGACTTAAGTTTGACCGCCATCTCACCTGTTGGTTAGTGATGATGCGGTCGACGATGTAGCACGCTTGAGTTGAGTTGAGAACAAACATCACATTTCGCGAAGTAAGTGACACTAATATTATATTTACACTATTTTGTTCAAATACATGTCTTATCATAATAGACTTAAAAATATTTTTTGTTAAATATCAAACATAACAAAGAGTAAGCAAATATTCAGTGTTTATTTATAAAAATAGGTAGGTCTAATTGTAAGGTCATATAAACGTTTAGGTAAGTACAACCTTGTGACAAATTCATAACAGTAGGTGTATGAAGATTTGGCAGAGTTATTCCCACGTTAATGAGTCATTATCAACCTTTGTCAGATAAAAGGTTAATCCAAGGCTGTATAAACCTCATTAGAAAGGTATTTCGCGATTAGTTTTAGTTTTTGTCCATCACGCAATAGCACAGACAACTGGACCAAAACTGCAATTGTTTCAATTTCAGTTTACAAATAAAATAGAACAAAAATGATTTAAGTACTTTGCTGAAGCTCTTGTCTCGGACAATTTTATTTCTATACAGGTTGTTGTTATTTTCTTTGGGTGATTCCTAACATTCCTATTCTTTAACGGATCATACCAGTTATCTCCATTGAGTAAGCCCCATTGATGGGATTTTCATTTTTTAAAAGTTCATGAATGCAAACCCTCTTCAAAACATGAGGTTTTATATGCCTGACTCTCTACCACCTGAAATGTAACCCCTGAAATGTAGAATACATTAGACGGGCACATACCTGATTTTGCACTGTGGAAGTGAGAAGCTGCCGTTGCAGTTCAACCGGACTGCTCTCGCTGAGAATCGCGGCGAACTTGCTGGAGCATGGGGTCGGCACTCGCGGCGGCCTCGAGGGCGTGTCCAGCACGGAGTCGAGCCGGCCCAGCGGCTGCGGCCTCGGGGTCGAAGGCTGAGGGGAGACGCAAGCAGCCGCCTCCAGCTCCGCCGCCCGGGCCAGCAGAGCGTCGCGCTCTGAACGTAATCTACAACATTATGCGCAAGTATTTTAGCCCCCATACTCTGTTATTGGTGTGTTAAGGCCGGATTCCTTAACGTGCCTTCCAAAGCACGGGATGACGAGTGGATGAAAAAAATATTTGAATTAGTCCGTCAGATAGATCAACAAAAAATATTGTTTTTTTCATATTTTTTTGTTAAATTGACATAAGAAAAAATACGTGTCCAATATTATTTTTTGACAATGTAAAAGACGGACAAATTAGATTTTTTCAGTCCTCATCCCTATTAATCGAAATACGAAATTACTTGTTTCGTTACGTGGGATTGGTACTCGTACGATTAGGATTAAGACGAGTCTGTTATGTGACACTGCTGTTCCTCCACTAACTACTATACCACGGTACTCACAAAACGACACGGTACAACCAAAATTTGGGCACGAAGTTCGTAATGTGACAGTCCGGAAGTTGCACACCATACTCTTGTTCGCAAAGCAAAGATGGAATTGACGGTATAAAATTCGACCAATCGCAGTAAAACATAACATTGAATTTCGTACTTCGGTGAATTATAGTAGACAAGCAGATTTAAATGGCACATAAAGTTCATCGAGGTAGTTACTGAGCGGATTGTTATAACCAAGATGAACTGCGGGATGATCGGCTAACTCAAACAGAAACGATTGGCACCGATCCTGTTTTTACAAACTTTGACATTTCATCTATCGAAATAGGCTAACAGAGTTAGCCCATTACTCCGCTGCTAAAACACCGAAGAAGGACTAAAAGATAGCCATCTTTGTCAGGTCGCTTTCTTGATCATTCTGAAGCCCTAAAGGATAGGTTATTTGATTCGGTGGCACTGAAAAAAGCTTAGTGATTGGTGGTGAAAGAACCAGTATTATTGATAGATGCAGTATTTTTATAAAAGCTAGTGTTTTATGTTTAGTGGAATTGCTTCAAGGATCATCCTTTGGAAAAAGCTTTTGCGCACTGGTTACCAATGAATATTTAACTGAACAAATTAAAAAAATACATAAATACTTATTGAACTGAATAAAAGTTCTAACAAACGAATCCCCCTCATTCATAACAAAATGTCTTTTTATAACGGCTCGATAAAGAAAATACAAATACAAATTATTTATTTCTTCGAAACATACATAGGTTACAATAAAAATTACAAAGGTCTTGAACATTAAAAGATCAACCATGTTTCGCCGTATAGGCATACAAATGTCAGTTCAGTAAGCTTGTCTATTTCATTTAAACGTAAATAATTAATAAGAAGTCGGTTAAAAAGAGGTGACATGATATTTTTATGCCATTTTAGCTGAGGGTTATATCTGCACGGAAGTTTATTCAGTAAAACCGGAACAAAAGAATAATTCAACGATTTAGGTCAGTGGCTCAGCGTTAAAACTGCTAAAGAAGTAATCCCATTGCAAAACGCTTCGTTGCATTGTGTTCGTTTAACAACGTCTGTCCCAACAGCAATTCGGGTCATATGGTGATGTGACATTCTTTATGATAAATATTTTTTTTGCTAGATGCTAGTTTGTAAAAAATGTGTTCAAATGAACTTATCACTAATCCACCCTTGCATCCAAACTCTTTAATGATATAAATTTTAATAATGCTCACACATAATCATGTAGCCCCAAACTAAAGGGCCCCATATACGATTTATCTGTACGATCTGTCGCTTGAGACCGATCGAAACGACGAATCGATAGTGTATGTCGAGATCGTTAACGATTTACTTCATCGAAAATTATCAGCAAACAATTGCACAGTATTTGCTGATATTTGTCTCTCAACATATTATAATTTATTAAAAAAATAAAATTATTCCTCATTTATAAATTTTATTATGACTTATATAAATTTTTGACTGATAAATTGAAATCATTTAATTGAATACTTTTAACATGAAATTTGTTATTAATTCTTGTAGCACTAAATCTTATTTTCAATATTAATTACTACTTTAATTTTTTATTAAACTTATAACCTAAGATAAAATTATATAATACCTACTCATAAAAATCCACCCACCTAAAATCTAATGCATGAAAGCCTCGGTCTGCCTTCTACATATTGCCATGACCTAAGCGGTCCACATGTGATACTACCACACTATACTGTGTTAACTCTGTTACCTTATAACCATGTGATGACAATAAATATATTGAGTATTGAACATTTGTCCCGCGGCGGGAATCAAACCCTCAACCTTCTGCGGCTAAGGCGGACCTTCGCCCACAACGCCACAGAGGTCGTCTGTTATGTTGGTATTGGACACAAATCGGTCGCGTTCAATCGAGCAACAAAAATCTTTATAATCATAAAGCAGAAATACTAGTTACCTTTGCAAATCACCACACTCACAGGCTTGCATAGCCCGTGCGAAGGACTCTTCAGCTGTCGTGTTCGCATCGATTTCGCCCCGTAACTGATCCGCCTCGTCCCGCAATCGTGCGCCCTTCCGTTGGATGACGTCGAGTAGCGCAAGCAGTTCGTCTTCCACGGGCCGCGACCGTGTGGCTGAGGCGGACGCGGAAGCAGACGAATGCGCGTCTTTCCCGCATGATGTTTCGGTGCTGAAGCCAGAGTCCTGCGAAGATTATAGTCAGTCAGTGTTGCTGATGGCAGAATAGGGTTGCGACTATCACTGCTACACATAGTCCGGCCTTCCCTATTAACAAGAAAAAAGCTTCAAACGGCTTAAAATATTTTCTTAAAACATAGATAAGAACACTTTCGCTCAAACCACCTTTCAAACAAACTAAATCAAAATCGGTTCATTAGTTTAGGGAGTTACGATGTCAAAGACAGACACAGATATTACAGACACACATTGCACTTATAACACCCTCTTTTTGCGTCGGGTGTCAAAAAGGAGGAAATGGCTATAATCCGCACCCTGGGCATGTGAGCTGCTGCCCGTGATCTTATTTTTCTTCTGCCTGTTGCCTACTGCCCTACCGTGGATGCACTTCGCATCTCGGCAGCAAGACCTACAGCAATCTGCTCCTGGTATTTGCCAGTTTAATCGTCTGCTTCATAACCATAACCTATTGGTTGGTAAGGGGACGTTTAGCATTTCGTAGATTTGATTGGGATTTGGGACTGCTGTGGGTAGCTGTGCCGCTGTTCGGCTGCGCTATGTTACGATGCCGTAAGCCGGCCGTCAGAGCCCCTTTTGTTGTCAGCAGGGTGCGACTGGCTTTGGTTCCAACGATGGAGGTTGGAGACCTTTTTATTAGTATATAGGTACCATTTTGAGCCACTGCTCAGGTGAAAAAAATACCTGCACGGAAGGTTGTGGCTTCGTTCTCGCGGAGTCGGTTCCAGCAGCAAGTTTTCGTCGCACTCTGACCCCCGGCTCCCAATCCCTTCGACTACTGCTGGCCGGTGTCGATGGAGGCATCTTCGAGCGTAGGTTCGGAAACGTCTCGATGACGAGGTCGCGAAACTCGAGCAGTGCTCCGACCTCATTCTGAAGTTCCTGTGCGAAATTAGGGAAGCAATACTTTGTGTGAGTGAAAGTGTTGGAATAAAGATATAAAATAACAAAGAAGAAAAATTACAGACCTTTATATACATTGGTTTTGATTTAATTATTCAGATACCGAGATAAGAAGATCGCTATTATCAGTATGTATGATGTTATTTATAACGTAAGTAAAACAAAAACTCGAGTGCAGGTTATTTTCAAATTGGAATTTGTAAAATGGGTACGTATAATGACGCAAAAATGGGTTCTAACAATGTAAGGACAACGCTATTTCAAAGTTTTCAACTTCACCCTTTTCACTGTCAAAACAGATGGGACCTCGGAACCGTGGAGTTGGAGTGAGACTTGAAGCATCAGTTTTGACAAAATTCGATAGACATGACTACGGGAATACTTGCCCTAGTTCTTTGTTTTTACAAGATAACTAGTATACTTCAAATGATCATCATCATCAGCGTACAGCAGTTCACTGATGGGCCTCCCCTAATGGGCGCCATTGCACACTATCAATCATGTGGTTCCCATAATACAAGCTCTGCTTAGTTTGGGGCTACATGATGCTGTGTGATAACGTCCAGGATTATTTATTTATTTATTTATTTATCCTTTTTGTTGGATTGTTTGAGTTTAAGCTCGACCCATCCAACTTCTACCGGCGGCCGTTCGCAGATCAAATTAAGCGTCGTTGAAAATATCTGTCAGTTAACTTGGACTATATAAACTTTAATAAACAAAAAACTCCAGCTCAGACACAGCTCGAGTCTGATAAAATTTTTGGGATTCATATTTATGAAAAACATCATTAGGAAAGTTGAGCTTTTCTCACAAAGTACCTACCAAACTAAGCAGCACATTCCTGGATCATCAGTTTCTACTGACCTACATTAGTACACACTAAGAACTTCAATTCCTTGAGTAGGTACTGACCTGAAGAGCAACGAGGGACTTAGCCTGCTCCGATATGAGGTAGTGAAAGGGTTCGGGCGGCGTACGGAGCTGGAGACACTCCATGCCAGAGCCGCCCGAGCCCCCGCTGGCGCTGTCTGCACCTCCCGTCTGAAACAAAATAATAAAAATGTGAACACGGAAACATTCCTACAGGAGGCATAAGTCCTGCAGTGGTCTAATACAGGCCCCAAATATAAAGGTCCCAAGTCACCATCACTGATCACGTAGGTGTTCTTCATATGAGCTACCGGCCAACTCTGGTTCTGGTTCGACTCGAAGTTTTTAGGCCGAAGGCCTCCGAAACGGCTTAACGACCATTTAACGACTGAAAAAGCCGGGACCCACATTTTAACGTGCTTTTCGAAGCACGGAAGCGCTCAGATCTAAATGCCACTAAACGGTCATCCATCCAAGTAGTGCCTAGAACGCCAAAGTAAGCCACACCACGAGCGCTTACTGTTCACATAGGTCAATACACTAAGTACATTCTTAATTTTATCAGTTGATTGATAAATACAAAAATTTGCGTCTACGGGATTAAAAAAATATAGAGATATATATAAAATAATGTGTCGTTATATTATTCATATTCATTTATTCAATAACAACAATTATATAATGGTATTTGAAATTTCCTTAAATTAGAATAATTGAATTAGAATTTTAGGACAGGATAACTCAGTGGAATTCAACAACTAGTTTACATTATAAACAAGCGAAAAGGCGGCAATCCTACCTATTTAATTATTATAAAGTCAAAAGATTAACTACTGAGCAGTAGCTGATATTTTCCACAATTACGTAGTTTTCTCTCAATTCGTCGGTACCTTTTTTATTTTTAGTTTTTTTATGTATGTTCACCGATATCTTCGTCAATTGTAAACCGATTTTCAAAATTATTTTTTTGTTTAAAAGAATATACTTCACAGGTGGTCCCATATAAATTTTATCCCTGACTTTTCTCGCAAAACTCAAAAAAACTACATCCTCACTTGTAATTTTCCTTACCTTTAGTTGGTCTGCCCATTACTGACTTCACACAGATGAGTAGCTACCTATTTTCTTCTATGAATTAAATATCTAATAAAGTTTATTTTTCGCTTTTTAGGGCTAGAAGTAAGAAGTGTTTTTTTTGAAGTCGGTATTTTTTTTTAAAGTTTATTTATTGTTTTAACGCTTGAATAAGAAATACGCCGAGAATAAGAAAATAGGTACCTACAACTAATGTAGGAACTACTATGGTATTCGTCTACGAGCACGAATTTAATAGTTAAACATTAACTTTACTATTTATGTATTTATTTTGGCAACAACTTGACAAGATGTGTTGTAATTTCCAGTCAAAGCCATTTAACAACTTCAACACTAAGTTAAACACAGAGTATAACAACACCATTACGCGTTGTTTACAAGTTTTTCAACAACAAAATGTTCTAAAACAGCTCAATTACCTATTTGTGTAGGTTTTTCGAAGGAACACGAAACAGTGTCGCCGTGTGCTCCACCGTTAAATTGAGTCACGGCTGAGCGCGCTGCGTCCGGGCGCAGAGTCCACAAAGCGTCTTTCTTCCTTTGCGACAATAGAACGTTGCATTATCGAAAATGGTATTGCAAAATCCCTACGAAGGGAAGTAGTTTCAATCTCATCTGACAAGGTAGCGAAGTGCTTCGATCATAAATCAGGAATTATGGCAGTTTGCTATTTCATTGTGGAAGTCATGAATTTTAAAGAATTTGCATATCGACTCGAGGTTTAATTGTTAATAGATTCTGAGGCTATTAAATTCGTGGTTTCGTGAAAACTACGAACCAAACGTTTATCAGACTTTAAGAGCTACAGTAATTGTCCGTGTTGTGGCGCACAATTTGCAATTTAGTAGTAAATATAAAAAACCTGAATGATCATCTTAATCTTATAACGATGAAAGTATTATAAGTGAGAATTAAATACCTGCCGTAGAGCTCGTCCCTTCCTTGATTGTATTTCATCTTCAATATAAAATAAGCACATAACTACGTCTTGGTTTAATCATTTACACAATGAAATAATACTGCTTGCAGTATGTAATGTTCAATAGATATCAGCTGACTGGTACAATCTTATCGCACCTACCTAACCACGTATAGCGGAATGTTGTCAGTAAATAAGTTTATCAGATTTGATAAGAGCACATACACGCACAAGAAGAGAAAATGTCGATGCCACAGACGCAAGTGCTGATAAACCCAAGAGTGTTTAGTTCTTAAGATACAACACCAGCAAACGAAGTTTCTGTTAAAATAAAACGCTGTTGCATAACAGTGGAATTCGAAGAATAGAATACTGAGGAGATGAATCACGTTGAATCTATATTGTCATAGGAAGGAAGTGCGATGATGGATGAATAATGATGACACAACTTCCAGTATTTTCTTGAATCACTGCAAATAGGTTCATAAAGAAGGTGCGTGGAACGGTGTGCGTGCGGGGAATCGTAGAAAAGGAAAGTAACATGGGTATATTCAAATTGACTGAATGAATGATATGAAATCACGATTATGGATATCTTCTTCAACAATTAACAGAAACTTGTTCGAACCGAACCCGGGTCGTGTGAAAGCTTTTGATGGTTAATTATGTACAGCGAGAAGTTGACAAACCACTTGAACAATCGCCGAACCGACGCCGTCGGACTCGACGGAGTTTTCATTGAATGACACCACGTTTTGGCGTCAATTTCATAGTTTCACTTTCTTTAAGAGCGGGACGTTGCGTCATCTTGTTTACATCTCGTTAAACACTAGTTAGAAGCCTTGTGTTCTGTGCTATTATAATAGCAATTCACTAATGCGGCAGCCTGCCATTCACATATCATTATCAAGAACTGCCGAATTTGTCGATTGTTTTATTTTCACTCGCTAAGACGTAACAATATGCAAATTATGAAGGGTCGAATACAACTTAATGTTAGTTTTAGTCAATTGTCGACCGATTTTCAAAATTCTTTAGGGCAAGAAGTAAGAAGTGTTTTATTTGAAGTCGGTTTAATTTTTTATAAAAAGTTTATACTTGTTATTGTAATGACATCATTTATATTTATAAAATTGCATGCAGTAGGGCGGATTATGGAGGAACTTTTTTGTCTGTAACATCATTTTTTTGTACCCATTTTCACAGTAAATGATTCTGATTCTTTCTTATTAAACAGTAAGAACAACTCTACTTGTCTATGTGCGGTTTTTTTTAGTCTAAACAATGACATTTGGTATTACTGATGCCACAGCAAAGATAAAGTAAACTACAAGATATGGACAGATCTATCTATTTCTAGCAAACTACGAATTATTTTTATATTAAAAAAAAGTTTGTTCGAAACAATGATTAAAGAAGAAAGGTTTAAATTAACGATGGATTCTAGTAATTTGTGTCAGAACAAAAGTCGGCAATGTAGGAGGCGCCTAATGCATCAAATTGTGTTTCTAAGCTCCCACAACAATGATTGATTGATAATGGATCGTGTAGGTAGAGCTTCCCTATGGAATATCTTTGTATGATTGCAGGTAACTTAAAAAATATACAAACACACTTGGCTTAGATAGATAAATCGAAAACTCTATTCTATGGTATTTACGACTGTCATACATACTTAAGGAATTGATTTAAAAGCGCTCCCAAAATGTTTTCACGAAGAGCACCGATAAATTGTATAGAGACCTTGATATTGAGCTCATCAATCAGATAAACGTATACCTGTACTAATAACGTTCAATTGAAGGATAGTATTCAAGGCCGAATAATAAATTGCGCCGTAACAGTTTACAGGTAGGATTTTAAACTGATTCAACGGGAGGAATAGGTAGTTAATGTAATTTTTAACAATTGTTATATGAACCATGAACCCATCCAATCCAACCCGATTTCACTTTATCCTTTCTACATGATGTTGAAGAAATCGGTTTTAGAGTTTAAGGCGAGACATTTCGTTATAGCGCTTGATTCTTCAGCGATTTTGAACGAATGCTTTGCAATATCCACTTTTGTATTATTGAAAGCATTTCTATTAATAATTTTTCATATAATTAACATCAACAACGGCCACATATCTAAGGAGCAGGTTCATTTTGATTGAAGCTCCGGTTCCGTAATGAATAATAACTCACATTATCTTACCGTTAGCGATCCACGACGCGTGTTCTTTATTTTTGAGCTAATTTATTTTATCTACACGATGCATAGTGCCGATATAATAAAGAATTTTTAGAGGTTCTTGGCCTCTAGATTTCGTGTATAATAAAATATGATAGCGCGATCACCATTAGGTATGTTTTATACAGATATAATTTAGATGCCTAATGTTTATCTATTGTGTTTTAGCTTAATTTTAACATTTTTACTTTTGGCATTCTATGTAATGTACCTTACCTTATATGTAAATAATAGTATCTATCTGGACATGGGCTGCGAGCGAGCGATAACTAACCAAGGTTAGGTGGGGAAAAATATGACTAAATAGAAAGTTTACAAAAATGGAAATTTTGCCCATTTTCAAAAGGAATGAAGCGCTCCTGTTTCAATATTTTAGCTTATTTGGATTGAAGCACATCAGCGCACCCACACACCCAACGTAGACCCGCCTCATTGAACAAAATGACTTTGCAGTTAGCAAAAACCATTTTTATAATTAACTTGTTTGCAAAACTCCAGTTTCTGCGCTAGTATAAAATAACTAAGCGTGACAAGACACATAATGAGAAAAATATTATAGTGATTTACATACTTTAGACAAACTTGTAACAGGTTTTATAGTGTTTTTATAAATAAACGTTAATGTAACTTTTAGATTAATAAAAAAATACAAAATACAGTACGTTCAATAATACGTACACAGACTTAAAAGGTTAATAGGTAGGTAAATTGCTAAATTTAATTATTAAGGCGACTATAAGGGTCAAACCTCCCTCTTGCTCGCACTATTCAACAGTTTTGAAGATATAAAATCACTGAATTTCGATAAGCAAAATAGCAAACCTTCATGGCCTAGAAAATAACAATAAAAAGGTTCAGCAAGAATATCATGTTGAACCCAACACGTTTTCCTACCAAAAAATTTGCACCAAAATTGATCACATTGGTACCATTTTTTGGTAAGAAAACGTAATAGAATTAAATTGATATTACTGCTGAACCTTTGTATTTTTTTTTTTTTAGGCCGTGAAGGTTTGCTATTTTGCATAACTACATTCAGATTTTATATCTTCAAAAATGTTGAATAGTGCGAGCGAGAGGGAGGTTTGACATGTATCGTCGATTTAAGTATATTTATACGTATCAATTTTTAAAGCATGATCTAGGAGTGATATATAAACAAAGTTGCATTACCGCAAGGAAAGAAATTTAAAATAAGGATTTTATTAACAACTAGCTGACCCGCTCGCAACTTCGTTTGCGTTTATACTCTTTTTTTACATATGTCCTTTCATGTGAAATGCTTCCCAAGCCCGGTAATTTGACATAAGAATGGAATAAAAAGTACCTACATATTACTACATTACCTACCCCGTGTTGTAGTAATATGGAGGTACCTGTTCCCGCTCTCACTCCTTTTTTCGTTCCTGTTTCCGTTGGCAACCCGTCGCCAAGTTAACAGCCGGTATAGGTATGATGAATTTTTATATGCCTCACTCTTGATTATGATTGGTTACCCATGCAAACTTTCATCACATAAATCACCCTCTTTAAGTTTCATTTTCGCTACAAAAAGCAGCAAGTTCTTCTCCAAGGTCCTAACCATGGTTCAACGCTTTAGGTGCTTATTTATTTTCGTTATAGTCTCTGTTAAATATCTCTAAATGTAAAAAAAAACTTTCTATCCCGTGGTATTCAAATATCCAAGCACAAATGAATAAAATTGAAATTTCGAATTCTAATCCGATTTAAATATTATTTTTTATTTGACATTCCAATTTTAAAGAGTATCGCATTGCACCAAGCTTTTAAGGCTCCCCCACACAGGTGTGTTATTATCGGCGATAATATCGCATGCGTTATTGCGATAAAGCGTCCCAATTCCTTGCACATAATTGCGTTTTCGTCGCAGTATGTAACTTTTTAGCCATCCTAATACATAATGAACTAAAATTCTACAGATCTCACACTACGCGCAACTATCAAAGGCATTGAAAATGTAATTTAGAATTTATTTCTCGACCCAGAAAATTGATGAATTTTGACAAATTTTGGAAAATCTCAAAAAATTACCACCCGATTTTGGAAATTTAAATTGCACTTTGAAGCCCTCCGGCAGACGCAAATATTGACATAATTGTGACCGATCACTTTATTCAATTACACATCTTTTTTTAATGCATGTGTCGAATTTACTTTTCATGTATGGAGTTTCAAAATTGTGAAGAAATTCACTTTGTGGCAAATGTACAACAACCCCTCTTATATCTGTGAAACTACAGGCAAATGTCAGAATTTCATGAATGGGGGCTATACTCGATCAGAAAAACTTAAACATTTTCAATATTTGCGCATGCAATATTATGATATATTCTGTTATATTGTCTGATATTATCGCCAATAATAACGTACCTATGCTCACGCACCTGTGTGTAGAAGACTTTACGTGAGAACGTTTTTGAATAAATTTGGAATGAGTTTTCAAACACGACAGTGTCAAAATAAAATGGCATAATATGTGTCACTAAGGAGTATTGATATCAACTTCGATGCAAATCACCCCTAAAAAACTTTGTACCACTTTTTAACCCCGTTAGGCGATAAATTTCAATAATATACGAAACACGTCTTTCATCAATTTTGTTAAAGAATGTTTATGCAAAATTTGAAGTAGATTGGACCAAGGAATCACGTTGTTCCATACAAACTTTGCCCACGTTTTTCACCCCTTTAGGGGTAGAATCTCGGAAAATTCTTTCTTATCGGATGTCTACGTTATACAAAGAATACGCCCTCCAAGTTTCAGGTCTTTACGATCAGCGGTTTAGGCTGTGCGTTGATCCGTCAGTCATTCAGGACAAAGGATTTTATTAGTATAGATTACCCTCCATAAAGGTATTTTTTTCGAAAACCTGGTATGCGGTCTTTTATTATTTAATATTCAAAGTGTTCTGACGAAGTTTCAATAAAATCACACCACGCGTTAAGATTTTCCCATACAAACTTTACCACCCCATTGCAACCCCCTCAAGGACTATTTCAAATTTTCAATGACACCAATCTTCATTGTTTGTATGGAATATTACATGTCCCAGGTTTCAAGTTTCTAAGTTCAAGGAATACGATTTTTCATACAAACATTTTTACCCCTTTTTAACCTCTTAGGGGTTGAATTTCCCAAAATCGTTTCTTAGTGAGCGCCTACACCCTACAAAGAATACTTTTGCCAAATTTCAGATCTGTAGACCCTGTAGTTTCTGAGATTTCGTGATGAGTGTGTCAGTGAGTGAGTGAGGATAGTTCTCTTTTATATATATAGACTAGCTGACCCGCTCGCAACTTCGTTTGCGTTTATACTCTTTTTTTACGTATGTCCTTTCATGTGAAATGTTTCCTAAGCCTGGTGATTTGACACGGAACTCTAAATATGAATAGAATAAAAAGTCCCTAGATATTACTACACTACCTACCCCGTAGTAGTTACATACCTGTTGGTAAAATTGGTTACCCATGCAAAATTTCATCACATAAATAACTTCATTTTCGCTACAAAAAGCAGCAAGTCCTTCTCCAAGGTCCCACCCATGGTTCAGCGCTTTAGGCGTTTATTTATTTTCGTTATAGTTTCTGTAAAAAAATCTCAACTCTTTATGTAAAAAAACTTGCTATCCCCGTGGTCTTCAAATATCCAAGAACAAATGAATGACATTGAAATTTCGAATTCTAATCCGATTTAAATATTATTTTTTATTTGATATTCCAATTTTAAAGAGTATCGCATTGCACCAAGCTTTTAAGGCTCCCCCACACAGGTGTGTTATTATCGGCGATAATTTCGCATGCGTTATTGCGATAATGCGTCCCAATTCCTGCACATAATTGCGTAATCGCAGCTGTATGTAACTTTCTAGCCGTCCTAATACATAATGTACTAAAATCCTACAGATCTCACACTACGCGCAACTATCAAAGTAATTTAGAAATAAAGCACACGATAAAATTTGACTATAATGTACTGACGAAAAAGTGAACGGAGCGCAGAGTGGCTTTGCGCGTAAAGGCCCTTCTACTGCCTACAGTTTTTGTCCATCTGCCTCCTAAGATGGCTCAAGTTGTAGCTTAATTCAAACTCGGGATATCATTTTTTCCGTTTCTTGAATAGCGAGCTCAAAAAAAAGGAATTGGGAAATTCTCGATCCAGAAAATTGTTGATATTTGACAAATTTTGGAAAATCTCAAAAAGTTACAACCCGATTTTGGAAATTCAAGCCTTGCACTTTGAAGCCCTCCGGCAGACGCAAATATTGACATATAATTGTGACCGATCACATTTACCTACACATATTTTTTTAATGCATGTGACGAATTTTCTTTCAATGTATGGATTTTCAAAAATGTGATGAATTTACTTTGTGGCAAATGTACAACAACCCCGCTCATATCTGTGAAACTACAGGCAAATGTCAGAATTTCATGAATTCTCAATTCATGCACTATACTCGATCAGAAAAACTTAAACATTTTCAATATTTTTCAACGTACCAATGCCCACGCACCTGTGTGTAGGAGCCTTTATGTGAGAACAACGTTTTTTGAATAAATTTGGAATGAGTTTTCAAACACGACAGTGTCAAAATAAAATGGCATAACATGTGTCACTAAGGAGTATTGATATCAACTTCGATGCAAATCACCCCTAAAATAACTTTCTACCCCTTTTTAACCCCGTTAGGCGATAAATTTCAATAATATACGAAACACGTCTTTCATCAATTTTGTTACAGAACGTTTATGTAAAATTTGAAGTAGATTGGACCAAGGAATCACGTTGGTCCATACAAACTTTGCCCACGTTTTTCACCCCTTTAGGGGTAGAATCTCGAAAAATTCTTTCTTATCGGATGCTTACGTCATACAAAGAACACGCCCTCCAAGTTTCAGGTCTCTACGATCAGCGGTTTAGGCTGTGTGTTGATCCGTCAGTCATTCAGGACAAAGGATTTTATATGTATAGATTACCCTCCATTAAGGTATTTTTTTCAAAAACCTGGTATGCGGTCTTTTATTATTTACTATTTAAAGTGTTCTGACGAAGTTTCAAGAAAATCACACCACGCGTTAAGATTTTCCCATACAAACTTTACCACCCCATTGCAACCCCCTCGAGGCCTATTTTAAATTTTCAATGACACCAATATTCATTGATTGTATGGAACAATACATGTCCCAGGTTTCAAGTTTCTAAGTTCAAGGAATACGATTTTTCATACAAACATTTTTACCCCTTTTCACCCTCTTAGGGGTTGAATTTCCCAAAATCGTTTCTTAGTGAGCGCCTACACCCTACAAAGAATAGTTTTGCCAAATTTAAGATCTGTAGACCCTGTAGTTTCTGAGATTTCGTGATGAGTGTGTCAGTGAGTGAGTGAGGATAGTTCTCTTTTATATATATAGATTAACCATTATCTAAAATTTCTAATCAAGTATCACTCTCAAAATCATCAATGGAAAGTTCAAAATGGGAACCTTATACTTAAATTATATTTAAATAGATAGGGAGTTAAAATGTTTGGTAACGACAACATTCTTAGCTACGGATTGCTCTTTAGCGTCACTCGTAAACTTTGTGCTCACAGAGTTAAAATTTTACAAAGCAAATTAAGTATAGTAGGTTAAATAAGCTATTACTTCTAAGATACTGACTTTACTTGCAAAATATGGTGAAAAAAAATAATCAACATTTTTATGCTTCTTTAAAATATAAATGAACAGAAAGAACTTCAAAGTACTCAAAGTTAATACAATTAAACCAGAAGATATGAATATGTATGAACTATGAATTAGCAATTATTTGAATAGCCGTCTCCTCTCCGAAACCTATTTGAATCTATTTGAATATAATCTGATCACCGCCCCGGTTTCCCTATCAGGAAAACAAGTTTATTGATGTTTCATCGGCATACCATAGATTAGAAATACAAACTGCATAAAACATGCTTAGAAAGACGTTGCATGCGAAATTAGACAGAAATATACATTTATGGTTCGACGCTTTCGATGAATGTAATGCGGGTGCTTGCAAAATTTCTAATTTACATAAGCGCCCCGCCGATACGAATAGGTAACAAACGACAAAGTTTGTGTCTTTCATGTTCACTACCAACGTTTTGTGATCATCATCATCATCTCATCCTACTTATAGCAGTCCACTGCTGAACATATGCCTCCCCCAATGAACGCCATGGTGGGGAGGATCGGCTGATGATGGTAATGATCACAAAACGTTGGTGGTGTGGCGCCCCGTCCTCAGCATCCAGCTCCATGTTCTTTTGTGATTATGTTCGTCTGAAAATATACAATGGTAGTATTGGCATATTGGCCAAATTTAACCCATATACTAACCATTAACCATACAAGAACACACAGAAGATTGTGAAACACATATGTTGAGTGTCACAACGTTTACAAAAGAATGTCTCCTTACGCAATAATAATTTGAAGTCATGTCACAAATCACAATGAGGTGTCTTTGAAAGCGACGGTAAAACAACGCAAAGAATTCATATTATGGCAATAATGAAACTCAGGAGCGTATTAACCTTAACGTGGTCAAGCTCTATTTCTCAATTACCAAGGTAAACTGTATTAACAATGAAATCATATAGCCTACGATGTTTAAATAATTCATACGTGTACCCTACCTATAATACTATCCGATATAAAAGTTAAACACAATAGACGTTAACTATCCATTAAGAAGAAACTTATAAGAGTTCTTTTAATTCGACATAGCACTTCTTACCATTTAATAAATGCTGCGTCTAAGTTTAAAGAAGAGTTGATTCTTTGAATCCAAACATAAAATATGACACAGCATTGAACATTCGTACCGGCTGTGTGGTAGCGTGGTGCCACGGAATTATGTTACAAACAACACGCGATATTTTATACGCAGTCATCAAATTGCGAGTGTAAAAAATAGGACAAGCATTTTGGAACAGACAAAAAATATTTAATGGTATACAAGGGAGCTTGAAATAATTGTTGTTGTTATTGTTAAACTACTTAAATAGGCCAAGGTACTTTATGGTACCTGGTTTGTGATTGAGAATCGAACAAAGAAAAGTTCGCATCGCAAATCTAACAAGGCATTTTGCCTGTCTATTATCTAGAGAACTCAGAATACAAAAATCACTTCTTTCCTGTTTGTGTAGATTTTTTAACATTTTGCTATTAAAACAAGCATACAGTACGGAGGAACCTGTGGAAGGAACTTTGGCACGAATATCGAGTCAACTCAATAGAGAATGGATTCATCTGACGAATTAGGTTGATTAATAATGGGACTGAAATTGTATTATATTTTGCTGCATTCTAAGTAATTTTTAAGTTATCCACTTACATAATCTGATTAACGTTTAGACAAACGTCTAACCAACATTTCTACTAAATTACCCTTTGTTTTAGAAAACCAGATAGCGTTGTTACCGGGTTTCTTGGTAATCTTTCGCCTTATTAGACTAGAGACAAACTTTCTTTCTAGTTTATTCCTGATCTTATTTATTTTTAATTGAGATTTTCAAGTCGTGGAACTGCGTACTTGAATTTACTTTTACGGGCAAGATGGAATTAGAAATTGACATGTGGTCGTGCGTTTTCCGCCGGCAATATGTTGCTTGTACGCTGCTGACTCAGTTAAGTGGGCCAAGATACATGCTATTGAATGAAAGGTGTCAGACAGGCAGATGTCGGCGATAAGCAAAGCAATGAATTACGTATCTATAGAACGGGACCGTTCGAATTAATATGACTCACTGAAACGCAGGATAAGAGTTTTCTTTGTATATAAAGTCTGGTTAGGGTTACTTCCTTCTGCAATTTTTTTTGCAGCATGCACCTTGTCTAGGTGGAATGTATAGTATCAAAGAACGTTTACTGGACAGCTCTAGACCAAGTTATAATCTAGGACCTACGCACTAATACTAAGCCAGCACTCCATCTACCAACGGAGACGGATAATGTACAAATGGACGCAGGGCAGCGCTGGGCACTGGGCATGAGGCAGGCGCTCACGGCAGCGTCATGCGATAGTTGGCCACCACTATCCTGAAGTAGAAGCTGACGAGGATGGTGAAGAGTTCATATCATATTGACTTCAGACTAAAAATTGCTTTAGAAACGGCTTACTGGGGCGGTGTTCTACGAGTTTAGTGAGTTTAGTGAACTTCCTTTGACTTGATTGACATTTTCATTCTAAAATATATATAACTATAACAATATAAAATTAATATATTTTTATTGTTAAAATTAAATAATATTTGTAATGACTTGTAACATTGGTGTTATTAAGAAATTCTTTAATCTGTTAAAATATCTGGAAAGTGTTACCAATACCAATAACGTAGGGAAGGTCAAAGGTCAAATGATCAAACTCTATTACAGTACCCCCCAACAAGATGCATGTACTAACTATTAATAAACCTAAGCATTTATTATTATGTACATGTAATCAAAATAAATGAATATGAATATAACATTACTTTACAATATCAAAACCGACACCATTTTGATACACTATAATTATGAGCGATTATTATGTATCCATCTTGACCTGATCCTAAGTCGTTGGTATCATGTAAATAGTTGTACAGCTTACAGCACACCATAAAACGTCATAATCACTTTTATAAACTTCACATAGCTAAAACGAGTCTAGTCACAAATTATGTATATTCCAAGTTTCAGCTAAATCCATTTAGCCGTTACGGAGAGAAGTAGGGCACACACAGACACACGCACAAACTTTCGCATTTATAATATTATTGTGATCATCGTTATCCGTTGCTATCTCATCATAGCTACATGTATATAAAATAATCCCACTTAGTTGTAAGTTTTTCAATTTTCAAGCAGAAACTCCAACGATCACGCATCATAACATGAGGTATTGGACCTGAATACCGGCTGTCTGATAAATAAAATTTAATAGCGTAACCGTCTCACCACAAAATTGGATGTTGGCAAACAATGACACTTGCCAATAAAATGTAAAAGAAACGAGGAGCAACGTGAGCCAATCAAGCGTTACGTGCTTTCACTCTCCAGTTTTGCTCGTTCCATGTTAAGGTTCATTTAAGAAATTTGTGGTAGGTACGTAAAGTACTTGACATAGGCTTAATGATGGACGACAACATTTCACTATCGATAGCGGCAACCGTCCCTGCATTACGTTATGTTAGTATCTAATTATTGCCCTACAGCTGAAATATCATTAAAACATAATTAACTAGTAGGTGCCTGCAAACGTTCAACTAGATGGAAGAAATTATGGAAGAAACCCAAGCAACCAATTTGTACTTAATGTAGGTATGATAAATTACTTTCATACTTTCGTAACATAGCGATGTTAATCTGGTTGAAATTAGAGTTAAATAGACAATTTGCGTTGTGAAAAACATGTATATAACATTGTATTTTAGTTCGAAGCACATTGAGCATGAATACGGAAAAGGTCCGCATGCTTGCATTGCAGGCAGTGGAGCATGTAGCCAGAATCATACTACTAACTTGTAACACGAAATGTTTGTTCTGTCTGTCGGTGTGCGTGAAACAAACATTTAAAAATGGTCCATTGTAAAACTGTTGCATGATCAGAGACTAATTTTAATTATTTCCTTCAACGCCTAGTGGAGTCAGCTGGTCTACTAAATACACCTTGTACGTAGCTATTTACCGCAATAGAATATAATTGCAAGGTAGCCGAGTTAAACATTCGTTAGATAACACTCGACATCCGGGAATGTTTCAAAATAACATTACAATTAGAAATGTAATCACGTTAGAGCAATGTTAGTAGAGTTTTAGCTGGTATTGACGTTTGAATAGTGACAGCAAAACAATGTGATAACGTTACATCATGCGTTTCTAGTGTAGAATCTAGTATTCGAGTAGTATTTTATAGAACAACAATACTATTGTGTCATTCATTTAATCATATGTCAACAATAAATTCACAATCAACTAAAAACAATACACACAAGAACCTACCTAACCCAGATTAATGCTTCTTCAGAATAATTACTGAATTTGCTGAATATTACAAATTATGAATAGAAAATAGTTCACACGGCATAGTGATTCATGTATAACTTCATGCAGGTTTGTGCAGTAACAATAATGAGAATGCCTCAATACAATCAATGCATAATCTCAGCATAAGCTAATCGGTTTCTGTTGAACAATCGACCCGTCACCCGTCACGTTTTCCGAATATATGGGAGTGCAGTACATACATGACATACGTACATAGGTAAAATATGGATAGCCGCTGCACGTGCAAGGAAATGGTCCTAATACAGGTTTAGCTATTATTGTTCATATATGTAATGTAATGTAAAATGGACAATATTGCATTATACAATGTTGCTATTTTAAAAGGTTCTGGTCTTTATTAAGTAGTATAGTTCTTTGTGGAGGGCTCGTCCGGGGAAGTACTGCCACCAGGCTTATTTCAGCTGTGAAGCAGCAGTGTTTCGGTTTGAAGGGTGTGGGTGCCGTTGAAATTACAGGCTTATCATCTTCATGCCTCAAGTTGATGGACGCAGGGCATTGCATCGAAGAGCAAGTTCCAAAAAAACGTGATCTACGATGCAATGCTTTGTGATAGGCAATGGTTACCACTTAAGATCAGGTGGCTTGTACCATCTGCAATTACCATTAAAAAAAAGAAAATCTGCTGCAATACTGAATTATTCTATTCTATTCTGAATAAACGTCAATAGAATAATATAGATATAGAGTAGGTTCAAAAAGTGTGAATACCAATTAGTTACACCTGGAGCAACATATATGCAGAGACAATAACGCTTATAAAGTTAGTCCTTATCATTGACCAGAAATAGTGCCCACACTTATAATGATTAGATGAACGTACACTGTTGTGATCAGGTGAAATAATGACACATTGTTAATTTTGAAAGTTGGTTAATTACACAAAGTCAATAAGAACCTAAGATTGCCGAATATATTTATGTAAAGGCGATACATTAGTAGAATACACACGTAGGATGGTAAGCCGTACAAGGCAGACGTTTAGAGCTTCATTCATTGTTTTATTGTTGAGTGTGGGTGAACGATTGTTGCACCCACTAAGTGCACTTACTCATGAATTACACCGTGCGAATGAATTAATCCCAATTACACGCTTACACTGAAACGGAAATTGCAGCATGTTCAAGAAGTACACAAACAAGAGGATGATCCTTTTTGTTTATGGTACTTGAAGATGGAATAAGCACATGGCATAGGCATGGTGGCAGTACTTCCTCGGGCGAGGCCCCCACAAAGAACTCTACTATACTACTAAGCTTCTTTCGAAGCTATATGGAACAGCTGTCTGTCTAGTGTCATTGTTAAAATTCTAGATGCTTTCAGTTTGAAACAGAAAATCAAATGAGTGTTAATAAATTATTTAAAAAAAATTATGGTGATGTGTGAAAGAATAACCATGAGGTAAACAGATACATGTTTATAAATGAAGGAAAAAAATGTGTATTAAAAGGACTTCTCTGACTTATGCATTCAATATAATTTACCTACGAGACTTAAAAATTAAAATTCATGAAACTAGACGTATAATTATAAGAGTTGATTAAGGAGGTTGTCGGTAACAAATCGCTGTGAGATTATTCGACATTTCGTAATTCATAATCATGGACCAGTTTAAAAATGATACACATGAACACGTAATTGCCAGGAATGTTTCGCCAACAACAATTATCTTTCACAATGGCCAGAAACAAAGCGTATCAATTAAACAAATTATATCTTATTTTGTGAAATATAAACGTAGCAAGCAAGCAAGCATTGCTTGAACGGAGCAAATAGATAACTCCAAGTATCAAGCGGCCAAGTAGGTATGCAAATTCATTATAAGGTTTAAGTAAGCTAGATATTTCATAGCACGCAGTTTATCAGTCATATATTAACAACAACCCACTCAAATTATTTTGCAATATAACTTACATAAAGATGATAAAAAAGAGAATTGGAATAAACATGGAATACTGAACAGTTGCAGGAAATACTGACAGCTCCTCTAAGGAAATTACTCATATTATTGTATACTAGCGGCCCATCCTGGCTTCGCACGGGTTAGGGCACTTTGTTTACACCTTGGGTTAAGTTACTTAAGTATTAGGAAGGATCCCTAATCTTTTCTAGCAATGAATATAACCTATGTTACTCAGGGTGAATGTAGCTTTGCAATGGTGAAATAATTTTTGAAATCGGCACAGTAGTTTTTGAGTTTATTCATTACAAACATACACACACACAAAAATACAATTTTTTCCTCTTTATAAAATTAGTTTAGATGTAGATATGTACAAGTAGGTAGATTAGTTACTTAAGATTAGTCTGTTAAATTGTAATAAAATCTTATATTTCATAAGTTGGTTTGATATGCGAATAAGACCAATAAAGTTTCATTAGCGACCACCATTAGTATCCACGCTTATTAAGTTTTTTTTAATTCGCAACCGCGCATTAGAATACCAGCCTGTTGATATCTCTAGAAATAACTTTTGACCTGTCTTGTATGTCAATATACTTCTAAGTTGCATTATTTCCACATGTAAGATGATGCAAAGCTTATGATTAATTGATTGGCAAGCATTATTACGTATATTGTTAAAATACTTATTCAACATGATATCCTACTTAATGGATAAAATTTTATTCAAAGTTACTCAACGAATGTATTGCGTTCAGTCTCTCTAAAGAATGATACGACCACGATACGGCGTTAAACGTCAATAGATACATTAAATAAAGATAGCTACATATTTAGGAATATTAAAACTTCACTTCCACAAGTCATTGGCTGGATGTCGTCAAACGACAGGCGCCAGCCTAATGAAACAGATATAAGCATCGTGTGAATCATAATAATTATAGACTGTGGAGGACATAAGGATGCCCTTATTGGTTTAAATGTCTGGCAAGGAGCCGAGCATTTGGACCTATTCAAAATATGACACGGCTATTTAAATGATAACATATTAATTGGAACAACTTTTACAAGGTGTGTTTTTTGGTCGTGGAGAAGAGATGGTTTATACTTTCCAATCAAAATTCCAGACATTCTAAATAAAGCACTTTAAATAATGATGACCTATTAGAATATTCAGAAAAGGCCATTAATAAAGTTAGGCTCGTGAAAAAACGCTCCCACATTATAAGCAATAAATATTAATCAACAACGGCGAATTAAGGTCCACAGGTTTCTAGAGTGCCTCTAGCTACAATTTGATAGAGCACGCATCAGCAGCAACTAAACATAAGTTAGGTCTACTGGTGACACGCTTTATGTCCCCTTAACGGAACTAATGATACCGGCCCCTCGACACTGCATTGCACTCGCCAGTGCCTTTTGCGTCGGCTATTGGTGTCATTCTGAATCTGTACTTTGAGCTTGTCTAGTTTATGGTTCAACAATTTCATTTGTTGAACGCCATGTCATAAATCAGAATTAATATTGTCCCCAATCACAAGCTTTCATTCGTTATAATTTACAATTCACCACTACTGGCGGCTAATGGAACCAGATCTATAAGACTTCCCATGAATCACAATATTACAATTGCTCACAAGCATGCTGTGAACACAATGCCACGTGAAATAAGAACAAATAGGTCAACAATAGACGATTGCAAAACGATACACAAAGATAAAATAAAACCTTGGAAAAATGAAACCGAAATAAGAAAAAAACTCCTTTCAGTAACATAGATAAACAATATCATTTTAGGCACGTTCAAGTGGTCAATTTTAAGTAGTACGAGCACTTGATATCTGAGAAAAAGTTTACAACAACCAGATGGCCAGTAGTTAGTTGTTAGACTTGAAGTGTGGGCGAGGAAAACTGTATAGTAAAACCAGTGAATCATCTACAGCTGTGAATGAATAATGTTAGACAGTAGGTCGCTGCTCCCGAAACAAAAATAGAATCCTCTTGTTTTGCCACGTTAACTATTTATTACACCACCTTTGACGTTTCAAGAATAGCGCAAATTTTTCAACAGATCTTGGTTTTGATAATAATAATACTGGTACATTGAAACATAATATATCTTGTACATAAATTGACGTAGTTTATTAGTTTTTCAAAGACATTATTAATTCTTCAGAATTAAAATTGTTAAGCATGCTACTATTATATTTCATGACGCATAAAACTTTCAAATTCAGTCTATTTCTGTTTAATTTCCCCTTTTACAATCACGAGAACTATAAAGTCTACACCTTGAAACAGTATTTCTCGTAATAAACAAGTAAAACGCCTAAATCCAAAGGTAATCAGGGTCGACATTAACAGATCAGCTATATTTATTAAAAGGACAATGTCGTCTGATGTATGGCGCTCGGTACCAATGCTATTGCGTCAAAACAAAACCAAATTTTTGTAAAGTGAAAAAATAAAAAATCTCCAAAGTTTTTAGTCGATTCTACTGTCTAAAATTAAAAAGGTTGTTGCAGAGTTTTGGCGCCGTGCGCCGGAAACCAAATAAACGAAATCATTTTTTACGTGACTATTAATCGAGTCGGTGTGTAAAACTAAAGAAAATGTTAATGTTATTTATGAAATAAAGGCAATTTTAAGGGAACATATTCCTTAAAATTGCCCTGGTTTTGACGCAATTGGTACGGGTTATCGGCATTCTCCTTTTAATCAATATGTAACAAACATATAACAATACAATATAACAACATATACAATATAACATAACAATATTAACAATACAAACACACTTTTATTGTTTTCGAAAAATTCTAATCAAATTATGAATGATGTGTTCAAAGTCAGCTAAAGCTCGGAGCTTTTTCGATAAGTGTTGAAAATAATAAAGCATATTGCAACATGAGTTTCTAGGAAGTCTGAGATATCTATCATATATCTTAGTGACACTTCAAAGCAAGACAGGCGATTGTTCTGTGAGTGGGACACTTTCACCCGTGGAGCCCTGGCTCACGCCTCTTTAATTCAAAAACCTATGTAATCCACCTCGTTATCGGCGAAGTAGAGGATTAAAATCGTAGTTCACAATAAATACATTCACATGCGCGCCACGTCTTGAAAGGTTACAGAACGAAACTTGAACACATTGTTAGACTCAACACTTTCTACTCATTTATGTAAGTAGACGAGCGGTTTTATTATAATGTGTCATAAAATGATAACTTTCGTGTATGTGATAAGATTAATGATATGATACGCATGCACAATGATTCAATCACAGTTGACCCAGAACTTGAAAGCCTCATGGGTCATTATGTAAGAAAATAAAGTGGGTAGGTACAAGATTTATTTTGTTTTGTTTCAAGCTATCAATAAAGCTTGAAACAAAACATTCGAGAAACTTTAACTCTCACAAGAGTTTCAAGTCTTAAGAAGATTAAATTTTAATAGACGTTTGACCAATAGATATTTTAACTAAGGCACTTGGCGATAGTTGGTAAAGTTTCTTTTTTACGACCAAATAAACGTTTGAAGTAAGGCTGAAAAGGTACAGTAGTTTTATAGAAACCTAAGTAAAAGTTGCTATAAAAGCGATGATTGGCAGATTAATAACTTATATGAAGTTAATCCAATCTTAATGTCAGATGTTCTTTTATCTAAAACTATAAAACCTTTTCTAAATTCGAAGAAGGATAAGCATGCTGACTTGTGCGAACCTTAATAGATGATAACAATGAAAATTAACGTAGGAACAGGATAAGCAACGCCAAACAAAGTAGACCAGAAACGGTACACAATCACATTAGCGCCAATGATTAACCGGCGAGCTCTCTACGCGCTAATTGCAGTGCACGACGAAATCCGATAGCGCAGTATCGTATAGCAATATGTCACTCGAAACGACAACGGTCCGAGAATTGGTCTCTTGTTTCTTGCGGTGCCCGCAATGGTCTCGGTGCAGTGAGTAATACAAACTGAAACTTCCCCTTTTTAGGATGTAGGTCTTCTTGAATGTGGTCAGATTTAAGATCCCTATTTCGATTAGCTTTTAAGGTTACTAAGGAAACACGAGGAACTGATGAAAATACACATATTCGGTAGGTATTACGTCAAAAGCAATATACTAGTAGATAGATTTATAAAAAAAGCTGCATTATTCATTCCGGCACCTGCACGGGCACGGTAGATAGGTTTTATCGAAAAGGTTAGTTTACAATATTTAGTAATCGTTTCTAAATCGCATAGTATAAATAAGTTTATCAAGGGCAGAATCTTAGATTTCGAATTCACAACTCAGGGATCTCGAAAACGTTAATTGAATTTTTAGAGAGTTTTCTAAATATTTAATGACACTATCTTCAATTCATTCGTGGAATTTGGCAGAGAGAAAAAAATAATCTAGTCGTAGTTAAAGTTTCGGGATTGAATTTTTTTAAATTTCGATTGTGTTTAGGACATATCGTAGTTTAAAGTAGATAAAGAAATGAAAATTGGATAAAACAAGGTTCACATAATTTTGGTTGTGGATGGCGGAAATGGCCGGGCGGAAGCGAGGCGTCACGGTCCACGGTTCGGGCGCGCGCTATGACGTGACGTCACTATGAGCTCCCGGATGGGAAAACAAAAAAAAAACTTACCGCAGATATCAAGAACATAAAGCAGCAACAACGTGTGGTATTTTGTCAACGCTATAATTTTAAAGCCGGTGAAGGAAATCGTGAGGAAGCGGACGTATTGTGCAATAACATTAGAAGACGTGAAAACTAGCAATTCACACGAGACCCGCAGGTCGAGCGAGTAAAGCCATTTCACGATATTGTCGCTATAGAAAACATCAAGACATAGCAATATTAGTAGTAGTCAAATATAAATTCTCATTTCTATTGGAATTTGTTTTACTTCTCTCTCTTCTGGTCTCTTCTTCAATTAACAAACATGGGAGTCCAATTGCGGGCAAGGGAGCCCACCTTACAGAAACACACTCTGCCTTCTGGCATGTCTCTTGATTTATACATTCAAAAAGATATACGATACACGGCATTAAGTGCCTCTAATCAAATATCTTGTGACATATCAAGGTGATCAGAATTCGATATGCTATACCTCTGAGATAAAAAATAATATTTTGCAACGGTACTTATTTATCCGCCCGAAACTATATCTGTGAGTCATGCATAACAGGTAAACAAGTTTCATTGAAATCGATTCAGGCATAACCGATTAATTCGAGGCTTAGAACAAAAACCATGATATTCTGTTCCACATTTAGATGTTTTTGCATCCGGAACCAAAAGTCCGTAACGTCCATGGAAGGGTCATCCGTTGTTTTATAGCAGTAAGCGGCATCTATTAAGTACAGAACAAATAGATGTAAGTAGATAAGTGCACAAGGAAAATGATAATTTATAGACAGCAAACGACTAAATAATAACGGCAATTGCTAGCAATTTTTAAAATCCATGAAGATAAAACCTTGAGCTACCTTTACGTTACATTTTTAGTCTAGACAAGTACAACTTCAACAGGACAGCTTCAAGATGCTATACCGCACTCAAAAAAGATGGAGTCACTTGAGAACCTCTTCAACACCGTGCTTCACAGTAGGAACTCCAAAGGCGTGGAACGAGACCTTGGTGGTTCTGTTTTTTAAGAAGGGAGATAAAACCCTTCTTAAAATCTACATACCTGTCTCGCTCCTGAGCCACGTCTATAACCTGTTTACAAGGGTTATTACGAATCGTCTCGCCAGAAGACTCGACGAGTTCCAGCCACAGGTACAGGCCGGGTTTCGAGGATGATATGGCACCATAGACATTCACACAGTGAGGCAGATTATACAGAAGTCAGAAGAGTATAATCAGCCCCTGTGTCTGGCTTTTGTGGACTATGAGAAGGCCTTTGACTCTGTTGAAACCTGGGCTGTCCTGGAATCCTTACAGAGATGCCAAGTGGATTATCGTTACATCGAAGTGTTGAGATGTCTGTACGAAGCCGCCACTATGAGTGTCAGAGTACAGGACCAGCAGTCCCATCCAACTGCGCCGCGGAGTGAGACAGGGAGATGTAATATCTAAACTGTTCTAAACTGTATCTAAACTGTTCACGAGCGCGTTGGAGGATATGTTTAAGACAGTGGACTGGAAACGTATGGGCATAAACATAAACGGCGAGTACATCTCACACTTACGATTTGCAGATGACATAGTCCTACTGGCGGAGTCGCTAGAGGAGCTGCAGCAAATGCTGGACGTCCTAGCATCAGCCTCGCGAAAGATAGGTCTCGGCATGAATTTGGACAAGACCAAAGTCATGGTCAATGACCGAATTGATCCGAGTCATGTGGTGGGGCAGGATTTGGAAAACTACGTCGAGTTTTCTCGTCACCCATACCGCAATGTTTGAAAACGAAAGTTTTCAATATGTGCGTCCTACCCGTCATGACATACGGAGCCGAAACGTGGACACTCACAGTACGACTAGTCCACCAGTTTAAAGTCGCTTAGCGAGCTATGGAACGAGCTATGCTCGGAGTTTCTCTGAAGGATAGAATCCTTAACGAGTATATCCGACATAGAACTAAAGTTGTCGACATAGGTCAGATAATTAGCAAGCTGAAGTGGCAGTGGACTGGCCATATCTGCCGAAGAACCGATAACCGTTGGGGTAAACGAGTTCTTTAGTGGAGACCACGGCTCGGCAAACGTAGTGTAGGACGCCTTCCGGCCAGGTGGAGTGACGATCTGCGAAAGACTGCTGGTAGAAGCTGGATGCGTCGAGCTCAGGACAAGGCGCAATGGCGCTCATTAGGGGAGGCCTAAGTCCAGCAGCGGACTGTTATAGGCTGAAGATGAGAATATGATGATGACTCAAAAACTATCAAAAGCGTAATCCAGGTGAAACAAACAACAGTCCAACAGAGCCAATCAAGGTTTCGAGGACCAGGTATCTAGTGAATTGCGTGGCAGCTGATATTCGTTTCACTTTAAACTTTGTACTTGACGCGGTTCGCATGCATTGTTGCTGTGAAGTAAAAAACATTAGAAAATACATTCAGATCATCAGAACAGACTCCATTGCGTTCGCTACAAACTGTCTCTACAATCACCGAATCTGTCATATCACGCGATGTCTACGCCATTATTTCATCGGATATTTCGATCAATCGTAACATAACGTCGTCAAAACAGATAAAAGTTGTTGCACAATATTAATTGTAACTTTCTCGATTCCATGGTTAGTATAACGTTCGGTATCAGAGTTTATTTGCCGGTAGTAATGTAATGGTAGGTCTGGCTCTTAGTTTAATCAACTTGGTCTGTTCTAAGACTACTTTAACAAGTAAAGTCTATTAATAGTTTGATGATTTTGCTTTTGAATGTAAAAAAATCGACTTATTGAAATAAAGACAAAAAAAAAATAGAGGGGACATCAGAAAGAGATTACCCCAAAGTGGGTGAAGTTGTGGCTTTTCTATAGCATTACAATTTGGGAGAACTTATAACACTAAAACAATGCAGTGTTCACAGAAAACAGTGAAATATCGAAGTTAAATTCGGCTTAAAGCCCTACTGAACAGAGTAACAATAAATATAATTTAGAATGATTGATGAGCTAGTGAAACAGACGACATCGCCTATTTCCGGTGCTGGTGCTTAAATTACAATTTATTTCATAATTTGAAAATCTTCTCTGTGATGTGAATGCTGATAATATTACTTATATCGCAGCATTTACTTATAATAAATAAGCCATTATTTAATGACAATAAAACAACCTAATGATGTTCATGACATCTAAGATGATAATTAAGAATATCTGGAACGTTCTCAAAGTAGAGCGAAAACATCGATAGAGTTGATAATAATGATAAAAAACAACTTGATCAAGTCATACATGCCTACTGCTGGTATCTAGAAAACTCTTGACCTGGAAAAGGATGACTAAGTAAATATCAAATAGAAATTATCTCTTACTAACCCTCTTCATCGAAAAGCGATTATTTCCGAGAGTAAGTAAACGCATCGATCAAATTGGGCTCGTATGAAATAAGAAAGAGTGTTAACGGAAGAAATATTACTTATCTATGTATTGAGACCTGTTATACAATAACTGAAGCAGATTTGAAAACCGAATAACGCAGTAGAACTCCAGTATCCAGTCCAGTAGATAGTGACAAACAATAACAAGAATAAATATACTAGAGAAAAGATACGAAATCCATACATGCAGCTAAGCTACAACAAGGTATAATACAAGCTATGATAGTGCCAGGCCACTAACCCATTTATGAGGTAGGGGCGGCGGTAATTCAATTACAATTCCTGACGACGCCAAACTACGGAAGATTCAATAGTGTGATCGTCACACAGCGACCTTTTGTGCGAGTCATAATTTTATTATATCAGGACCGCCCTACGACTATGTTTGCGTAGAAGTTTGTCAACTTCAACTCTCAGGGGTTGAGTTTCAAGAAAATTTCTTGGGCTCTTCAAATCTTGAGTGAACCGGTCTTTGCTAGCGTGCTCCATCTTAGACCAAATCATCCTGTTTCAGGTGTGATGGTGGTCAAACGCTAAAAAACTTTTTTAGTGCACTATGCAAGGAACTTTCATCATTCCCTCAAATCTCAATTCTCTAGGACGTCTGTGTGTTGATAGGCAGTCAGTGAGTCGTTGATTTAATTAAAGTTCTATAGTTATTAAGCTTCTATTGAAAATGTGTTTTTTTTTTTCAATGGGTAAATACTTCACTTATCAGGACAAAGTGTATCTAGAAAATAATAACTCACGTGCATTTGAAGAATGAAGTCATATCGTCTTACGATTGAATCGAGCATACACATTGAATTTGGCTTACCTGAAACAAAACAAGTCGATATTAATAAAAATAAATGACTGGAAGAAGTGATTCTTGAAATGATAAAAAAGTAAAATAAAAAAATACAGACTTCAAAGAAATTGATTCTTATTTTTCCATCAAATTTAAATCAAATAAACGGGAAGTACACCCTCCTAACAAAACAGCATTTTGCGAATCGATTCATAAATGACGAAGTTATGATGAATGAGGTGGCAAAAAGCAAACATATTTTTTTAAAAGTCTGTTTAAAATATACAAATTTTCTAAAACACTCGGTATAAGACATCCCAACTTGGCTTTACAGCTTTTGACACCCAAAAAATGACAATACAGACGTCAAAACAAAGTTGCCAAACACCATAATTAATCTATCTATTATTGTTGAAAGAATAGGCAAAAAACATGCTTATGAGTATTTAATTATAGCAAAGTTAATTTAGATGTGGTTGCAAAATATTGGTATTGCTTACATCACGAATATTTTATTGTAATAGTCGAGTACAGGCATTAAAACTTTATGTAACGGATCATTATACATTATGATAATAATTATTTTAATATCATACAATACTTTATTAAGAAGTGATGTAACTTTTATATTATACCATGTCGATCTGAGGTAGAAAATATTGGAACGTTTTATTTAAACCTACTTTTCAATAAGCAGTGGCGAGTGATACTATAGACTGATCGCAAAATAAGGCATGGAAACTTATACGAGTATATGATAGATTCCCACGTAAGGTTGATTAATTATGTATGGAAGAAAATATAGATATGAGGATCCAATACGGTGTTTTAAATTATTCAACACTCTGATAATGAATCATTAAAAGGAGCAATATTCAAATATATTTATGAGCAAGTTAATCATGAATTTATGAGAATAGGCTAGAAATTATTTCTTAAACCTACTAAAGAATATACCTACTGTATAGAATTTTTGTAATATTATAATGGCTAAAATAAGAAGTAAAAAGTAGGTTTGATTGTCTAGATAAATAAATAAAATACGAATTAATTAATTAATTACTTATAGCACGTAACTTCATCGTGCTATTACTAACTTTGTGATCAACACGAGTTAACTAAATTAATGCTAAGTTTTATACATGTTCTATATATATAAAACAAAGTCGGGGATACCATTTCTAACCCAAGAACGGCTGAACATATAGTCATGATCTTTTAAACCGTTTGCGCCTTTCAGATGCTGATCTTTTGAAATGTAAATAGTCGCAATCACAAAACTACGTCATATAATATTTTGTTTACATATACACGATGAAGATTACCTACTTGTACAGTTCCGATACAATTTCAAAAACAGATCTATGTTTGAACAGACTGTTCAAACATCGATCATAATGTTGCTATGATTTACGCAAGCAAGCGAAATGCAAATATATCACAATAGGTCGTAGACAGCGCAATGACAATATGTTCCATGAACCACGCACCCACATTGTTAGTCGCATTTATGTAAATATCGCTTGGTGCACTCAAAGTAAACGGTGAAACAATGATTGGATTATTTGCATGCAGTTGTAGTATATTTCCACGTACTTGGACGAAGCAATGAGGCAAACGAGGGTTCATTTTACGAGGTGCAAGTAAGACAAAACAGAAAATAAAGGCATGCATCAAGTATATCTCGATGGCATCAAGAATACATTTTGTTCAGTGACTTTTACCGTGACCATGTAAAATGGTAAAAATGACAATAACTAATTAAAAAAAAATCAAATTACAGATATTCCGGTAAATAACTTATAAAATAGGTAAATTAGATAAAATTTACTTTATTTTACAATTTAATCTGAGTACCGATACTAGAAATTTGCATAATAATGTACCTAGGTATCCTATGTATCCTAATTGTAACTAAAAGATGTAAACTCGTGATAGCACCAACTCAAACCTTAGTGGTTTTTAGATGCTTTTCTAAACAAATAATATTGTAAAAAAAAGCTTATAAGATAGTAAAAAAAAACTAGTAACTGACGACTGAAATAATGATAATTAACTAATAATTACAGTCGGATAGACCAAGTAATCGTAGGTATCTCTCTTATATCAATCAATCTTATCTCATATTGATAAATCGCCACTAATTCGTAACGTGGTTCTCTTATACCTAAAATATATAAAAATAGTTTAAAATACAAGGAAAATCTAGGATCTATGTATATATATTTTGTATGAAATACAATTACGTAAACAGATACAGTTCGAAGTGGCCTGTTGCTGACCACCGCCCGTTCTGCATGAGCGGTATCCCCGTCTCGTTCAACGGAACGTGACCCGCCCGCGAATGTCCAATCAAATCTCCCTTCACGGAAATCGTTTATCCTCGGACAATACAGTTCGATAACTTAACACACAGAACCCGAATGACACCAACCAATTTTTTTATGGTACCTGAAGATGGAACAAGCCCATGGCCCTGCTGCCGTTAAGCGGTAACCATTATCTATCACAAATCATTAAATTGTAGATCACGTTTTTTTGGAACGTGGCCCCGTAGGCGTTGCATCGTAATGCAACGCCCTGCGTCCATTAACTTGAGGCAAGAAGGTGATAAGCCAAACCGAAACACAGCAAAGCTGCTTCAAGGCAGAAATAGGCATGGTGGTAGAACTTTCCCGGGCCAGACTTTCACAAAGAACTCTACTAACCAACTTAAACTATACGATTAAAAAATATTGCAAGCAAATCATGAACCAATAATACATTAAGTTAAAAAAGGTGACCTGCTTAATTGCAAATGGCCTAGAAGAGTTATGGTAAAATAATATGACCAATCAAATATTTTATTGTTGTGTTACTTAGGTACCCACACTAACTAACTAAACATTAAACAACATGCAGTTTCCCGAACAACCACAAAAACTATAGCTAAAATCGTAAGATTCGACAGTTATGAGCGGACGACCTTACCCCAAATTTCATAACAGACCTCGCATTTCTTGAAAACATTCATAGTAACGACTGTAAGGGCGATGCGTGTGCAATCCACGAGTCTATAATCACAGAAGCAAACGGTTGAACGGTACATAACCATGCGTAAATGTTCTAAATATGTAGTTAATAGGACGTAATTATAAAGGTACTTACGACTAGCAATGCGCGACAGCACCTATGTTATTCTGTGTGGCGAACGAATGCGAAGCATTTGACACTTTCTATTTATGTCTCGGCTTCGAGTTGTCGTGACTGATGCCTTATTTAGTGACATAATTGAAAACGCCCTCTGGGATACGAGTGTTGGTAACAATAGAAAAGTTACGTAGTAGTTATTTAATGTGGCAACTAAGTAATTTAATTTGGCTCATGGAATTAAAGTTACATTTTTAAAAAATAACATAAAATTGAGAATGCGAGCCTTATTTCATGTTAGAAAATGGCAGGTCGACGTCCGTTCGAGACGAATGCACCGTAGATGGCAAACAACCGCAGCACTTCGCATGCGGTTGTTGGCACTAGTCTGGAACATGAAATGGATGCCATATAACGCGACTTATTGATGATAATGACATAAATCAGATATCGAACTCTATTGCACGTATCAAGAAAATTGACAACATGTCCAGTGACCCACAAAGGAGATTGAAGTGAGCGATCAACAAGCCGTGAAAATAGATTATTTACGTCTCATTTGATCACGCAGTCCCTATTCGTACCGAGTTTGACTACCAAGAGGAAAGAGGTGTCGATTAAGAGATAACAGATAGAAAGCGCCGTTAAAACACCAACCGCGTTACGCGTGTTGAACAAACTTGAAAATGGAACAGCTGCATACACGTTCAACATAACCATACGCATTCACGATAATGCTATAGGAACACTCTAAATCTAAAGTGATATTATTGTGCCTATAGCAATTTTGTTACTCATCATCATCATCATTATCATCATCAACTTATAGCAGTCCACTGCTGGACATAGGTTTCTCCCAAGGGACGCCACTGAACCCTTTTTGTTACTCTCTCGACATGAAGTTAATAAATAAGATCATTATGAAACCCTTGAAGAATCAAAAGTAAAATAGGTAATATACACTATGAGATAATTCAATTGCCAGAGCGAACTCGACAGTACAGGGCCAAAAAGCTCGAAACATTGCAATGTCAGACGCAGACGGCACAAGGCCACCTCTCACGATAAACGCCTCTGCAATTTCAGGTTCCAAGGCATTAAAGCCTTAATCAATTCACATTACCCCCCCATCGGTAGGTACATATTTGGCTCGAGAGTCTGCATATGGATACCTATTACCTATTTAATGAATAGGTTCTTTGTTTTAAGTACTATCTACCATAACCATATAAGGTATTAAAGTTGTGACATCGGTTTTTGATTATATTTGCAAAAATCTTAAATATTTGTTTACTTTCTGCTATAGCAACATAATGAAATGGAATTTATTTAAAATATTATTTAAAAAGGAAGTACTGATGAGAAACTTGTTTATATGAACCCAATATAGAATGATGTATTTAACGCACTTCTTACTAAATCTACTGAAGTATGATTTGTGTTACTACGCAACTAGTACAATATAGTACCTACCTAATGTAAGTTACTTGCACGAGTAGTGATATCTTAACTAGTGAGTGTCTCAGCTTGGCTGGTAAATCTGTGAACAATCGATCACGATTCGCGAGTTCTTATCGCGATCTAAGCACCACGACTCGGCTTCCACGTGCTATAATTCTGTCGGTATGGGCTTGTTGCATAAATGTGTAATAACTGCATAATAATATTTACGATTGCCAACTATGCATTTACTAGTACTTACTCAGCACCGGACTCATGAAGCTGTAGGAAATTAAGTTGAAACCTTTCGATCTAATACAGATTAAATCAATTCATTCACCAGATAATACATTGATTGTGATTCAAATAAATAAATGTCTATCTATATCGATTATTATTTTTTAATAGATCATAAAAACTTAAGCTTTACAAAATGTTGAATAGCTCTGTTGCTTATACAATGTAGAGAAGTGAAATTTGGGGCGCTCTCAATTATATCGTCACGATAGAAAATCACCAAAAAAACGACGTTGTGGTTATGCAGCATGGTGATATTTAAAATGATACTGTTGAATTTAAAATGGCTACTCGTAACATAAGGGACTTGCGAGATAATCTGTATGAAAGGAGTAAAGGACAGCTGGCTTTGGTTCCTCTATTGATTTATTGAGAACCAGTTGCCGGATGTAGTTTATTTAGTTGAAGCGGCCACCTGTCACACAAAAGATACAATAAAGGAGAAGGAGGAGTCAGTTGGATGTGAACCGGTCTCTACATCCTTTGCTAATTGGGTCAAGCAAGATTATGGAAGCGAAAGGGGATTTTAATTGTATTGATTCTCACGGCGCGGTTGAATCATGGTGTGGGATCTCACTTATAAAAATCTGTCAAAGGATAAACGATGCTTATACCATTGCCATCTCTTACCGTTTAATAATGATAAACAATGACAGGGCTAACTATAAGCAATGATTAACTTTGAGTAGCGTTTATGAGTGGTTGATTGCAGATGTTTGTAAGGCACTACTTTTATTTTACATGCTTTCTTAGTTAATTTATACTTTGTACACTTTTGAAAAGTCTGATGCACATACTCCTTCAATTTCAGCCAGGCGCTTATTGTTACCCAAAAATAATCGAATTGTTGCAAGTAAACTTGTTTATTGTTCCTCCACAGTAAATTAATAAGAAATACTACCTAGACTTTAGAGGGCATTGCTTGCTTTCAAAGTGGTTAGGTTAGGGTTTAAAAAAATTCCAAATTTTAATTTTATTTTAATACGCCCCACAGAGTCGGTACCGAAGTATCACAAAAATTGGACAACAGCCTTTGTTCAATTTATGCGAGCAAAAAAAGCAGGTGTTCAACTTTCAAACTGCATAGTTGTTTCAACACATGAAGGCAAGGATGAAATATTCAGAAAAAAATATGTGAAGTAGATAGTGGTTCTGCTAGATATACGGGCTTCATGTTTATAGGCTACGGATGGTCGTGTCTTTAAACAAGTTTGGTGGGTTGATTGATACACCTGTCACCTATCGTATCGTAGTTTATAGAGAGTACGAACCATCCTGTGTCAAACGCTTTTAAATTATCTTCAAACTCTTTCTAGAATGACTCATTTCCTAACAACACGAAATGTGAATTATTTGGAGACTCATACAAATTAACCAATATTTATCGGTCTATGGACTTGGTATGTAAGTGTCATCATCATCATAATTATCATCAGCATATAACAGTCCACTGCTGGACATAGACCTCCCCTAATGAGCGCCATTGCATGTAAGTGTACGATATCTAAATAGATAATAAACTATTATTAAGAAACCTACACTGTCCTTTTGTTATTGACCCCCTTATCGTTGTTTTGCAAAGATAAAACCATGTAACTTTAGTTCTTCATCAATATAAGTAAATTACCATTAGGTATATAAGCTGTGTTAAAAACGTTTTTTTAAATTCCAAAGAACCTGCATACATATTTTTTATTATCAATGTGATTGCTCAATGATTTGCCCTTTCACAATTTACCTTGGTTTTGCTGGTAAATCGTTGGGTATGCCTAAACAGAGTTAGCATTGAAGTTGATTTGGATTTTGAAAACTTGTGGTATTGCGTATCGGGTAGTCCTAAAATTTAAATAAGTTATGCGAACCTGTGGTGCAAGATCTGAGGCTGTCTGAGTTGTCGCCGTTTTGTCTGTTTTGCTGGCCACTAGTCACAACCGCGTGCATTTCGACCACTCCAAAACACTCTTACTGTATCCTCCATCAGTCCCAAGGTGCTCAATCGTATCAGCTGCAACACCACACCTGGGACACTCGAGACGGAACCCACAGAATCACTGGGCCGTAAACACACGCACACACCGGTATTCGTAACCGCTCCCTATATTTTTTATACAACATTAGTCATATATTAGTTGTATTGCACTGCTTTAGTCGAATTGTTTTGGAAACAATAACCATCGACCGTTTGGTA
Organism: Horisme vitalbata; assembly: GCA_951804965.1. Classification (NCBI taxonomy): domain Eukaryota; kingdom Metazoa; phylum Arthropoda; class Insecta; order Lepidoptera; family Geometridae; genus Horisme; species Horisme vitalbata. The sequence continues at coordinate 5,461,316 of OX638094.1, forward strand.
TCGAGTCCAGTTTGGCAAACTTGTCGATTGTTTACATTCAAAATTAAAACTGATCGCAAACAATTATTGCTAGTAGGAATAGTTTACTACTGTTAGTATTAGATCACAAACAGATCACGTCGTAATTTTTCGTTGTATTCGATAGCGGTAATGGGTTACTCGTAAAAACAGGTAACAGTCCGTGTTACTTCAACGCTTTTACCATACTAACTGGACGTAAGGCAGCTGTTTCTGGGGAAAGAGAAAGAACTATACACAATGAAAACAAGCTAAGTAAACGTAACCGGTATGCTGGAAACGATCTGAAACGTGCCATAGTGCTCGTTAATAAAGTATATTTTGTTGAGATTGAAGAGTCTGATAGAGTCGATTTTCATGAACGTTGTGTGTGGAAATCGGTGGTAGAGGCGAGGAGCGCAGTCATTGAGTAGGAAAGAGAAGGGAATAGATAGCGGAGGTAAGCGAGACAGACCGACCGGGGCCGACCGCCAAGGCCGGCTCACGTCACGTTTAGCGAAGACTAGACGTGCCTTGCCTCCTGCCTCGCTCCCTACCTAAGGTAAGTACTAGCTAAGTAACTATGTGTTCGGAATTTCGGATAAGTAGGTAAACATGGATAGTCAACAGGTTTGGAATAAAATGATTTTTACGGTATAAATATTTTCACCTGTTTTTTTTTAACTGGGACAGAAACCGATTCTATAGCAGATAAAGCACGTCTTCAGTTAGACAGTTGTTTTCAGCACTGAAAGCGTTAATATAGTGATCATAAATACGTCTACTAAGCGGTGGGTAAATACCTATCTACTCCCGGGTTGGCCATAAATTAGGAAAATACCTATTTCCTTACTGTAGTTGGACTCAGTAGGCTGGAGAAGATGAAGAATCTTTTTCTGCTTGTACCATTGCCTAGTACAACAGCGTGAAGTGAGCACGCGAGATTATACAAATCATCATTCGATATTTTCTCTTCCAACGTTAGCTACTGAAGCGCGACCAACACCAACCGGTGACGGAGAGATTACGAATGAATTTTTATCAATTATCTCCAGCAGTGAAAAATCGTGGAAAGGTAACTCGATCAACAAACAAGCCTTGATCATCTTTGAGCCTTAGCTATAAATAAATAGCGTTTATTTTTTAAATTCCATTGAATTCTTTTAAAACCAACCGCCCGCCCACGTGATTTCCGATGTCTAAATATGTAGTTTGAGCAGATTTAGTATTTTACTTTAATTGGATTACCAGATGCCACGCTAAAATGACGCCACCAGGTACTTATCTGTTCTGGACTACAGGTATAAAGAAATTAGTTTATTTGACAATCCTAACAGCTGGGCGCACGATCGATAAAATAAAGCTGAGTGTGGGCGGCGGTCAACGACCGGTCCAGGAATCCTACTTTCACTTTTGCAGGGATCTAGGACTACAGGATATATGTTAGATAGCTATAAATCATAAAATAATGAGTGAAAGCTGTTAGACTACTGAATAAAAGGCTTTCAAATGCTAGGTACGCACATCGTAACAAGTTTAGCAAGTAAACACATTGATTCATTGATTCATAATCATAATCTATCTCTGTCGCAGATACGCCAATTTTGGTAAGAATAGTACTTCTCACAAAACCCTCTTGTACAAGCCATGAAACATTTAAAATTAAATTTTCACGTTTTACCAATTGAGTTGGCGGTGCAATTAGTTCGGTGGTCCAGTCGGCCAGTCTAGGCCTTACTAGAGCCAAGTTATGAGTCATAATCATCATTATCTGTCTAATAGCAGTCCACTGCTGTAGGCCTTCCCTAATGAGCGCCTTTGTGTATTGTGTAGCTCGACGCTTCCAGCTTCTGCCATCAGCCCTTCGCAAATCGTCACTCGTACAGTCAGATAAAGTGAAATTGTGTGTCTATCGGTCTACTGTATATAATGTTTATGTTATCTTATTACCTATATGTCATACAGATAAACTGCATTCTAGTTTGTATCAACTTATCGGCGTCGCATCGCATCGAAGCGTAACTACTTTCTTTTTACGTCCCAGAGGCAGAGGTAACTCGTCCACTTTGTTAACATAATGTAAATGTCACCGCATGCCTCTCGACCGGTTAGGAACAATTTTTTCAAACATCCAACCGACTAGCTATTTTAAAAGGTGCAAAATGTTCAACTGATATTTCTTCAAAGTTCATATATGACCTTTATTAACTACAAATTCAGATGAACTGGGGAAAAAACACCCTTCACTGCGGGGAGCAATTACATGGAATTACTAATTAACACATTTCTTTAAAATAATAATGTTTTGCTGCGTTTTAAAATATGCAAGAAAGCTAATTGTAAAACTGAGCCAGTCGGTAAGTTAAGTACGTATGATTATACCAGTCGACATAGAAAGGAAGGTTGCATGACTCGCGTACGTTCGCGAAGCATAAATTTTGTAAAATTGCTCTAAAGCTACCAAATGCGTCGTAATGGAAGTACACGTAGGCATAAGTGCTGGCCTCGACGCAATTGATATTCAATCAAACCGAATCTCGCGTTCTCTTACGTTACCGAGTGTAAACATGATTGTAAAGCAAGTGTTTAATTACAGCCAATTACAAGCGATGGACGCAATGTAGTGAATCAACAATGTCGAACGCAATTGACAAGCAGCCGGTGACCTGATGGTTGCTAACGATGCGCATGATGCACGACCACATTTTATTTGTGATGCAAACCTGCGAACATCCTATCGTCACGACCGACGCGACGAGGCGACTGTCACATAAGCTTGCAACCTTAATCGCTTGCTTTTTAACGAGTAGCAATTCTGGAAAACTCTTGTAATTTAATGTGATGTCACGATAATAATCGTCATACTTACGTCATCATATTATCCAGCCTTTGGAAGCCGTAAAAGGAAGTAGGAAAATAAAGGCCAAACACTTTTAAGTATTGGAACTTTTTGTGATATTATTTATGAGCTCACATAACTATTTCATAGTAGAGTTCATGTCGCAATAGCACTTATTATACCAATTCATCTATATTTAGTATGAATATACAACCTAAACGATCCTCAGAATCGTTGCTTTGATGCACGACATTGTTTATTAATGGCAAACAGACAGTCGGCCCTTTGAATGCACACAGGAAACGGACTAATAAAATGCGCGGGAGCTTTTAACCTCGCGGTGGAGCAAACTTAGGAATATCTAACAAAACAATCTATTGGAATAATTTATAACGCGATAGTACTATGTAAATAAATTTGCAACCTTTAAAAAGCCAAAGCTTTTACGGGAATTACAAATGTACCTTCACCATCAACAATGCTAACAACATTCTAGGAAGTAATTACACATAGCAAAGCACACTCATGAGAATAAAGAACTATAAGGCACAATTAAAACTATAGTTATCGTTTCATCATTTTAAGTCAAAGTGCCTTGTGTCGACATAGCACATTATTTGAACATTTCGAACGTAACAACTCTACGATGAGTGAGGTGATGATGGATAGAGTCGAACGGGGGCGTGGTGGCTATTAATCAACATTATATCCATTTATTTCTTTGATATCTAAAAAGATAACAATTATTCCATCAAAAGAGCAAAAAGTTACATCATCTAACCATTGTGTAATTTGCAAGATGTGTAAAATCAAAAACAGCTGCCGAACATGAAATAGGTAGAGCATCGTTTGTGGTATTTTAATAAAACTGCTTTAGGTACTTTGCGTAACCCTTCAAAGTCATCAAATGTGTGTAATAATGTTATTTCAATTCAATAAATGATTCTTCTATTAAGTATCCTAGCAGTTTAGATGAAAAAATACAATGGGTGATGAAATCATATAAATTATGATAAGTACAGTTACAATCAAAACAATCAATAATAATATATAACATATTTTTAAAATTTTATAGTAAAATTTGATTTATGAGTTTTAAGGTAAATAATGTTTTTTTTTATGAAACCTGAAGATGGAACATGCGGATGGCTCATGTAAGTGGTAATGGTAACCATTACCTATCACAAAGCATTGGATCGTAGATAACGCTTGTTTGGAACGTTCCCTATGATGCAACGGCCTGTCCATTAACTTAAGGCATAAAGGTGATAACTGATAAGCTTGTGCCTGTAATTTCACCGGCGTCTGGCACCCACACCTTTCAAACCACAGCAATGCTGCTTAGGCAGCAGAATACGGATGGTAGTACTTCCCCGGACAAGCCCTTCACAAAAAGTTCTTAAATACTAAGTGGAATAACATTAAGAAAAACATAATTATTTGTGTCAAAAATAAAATATATACATATTATTTTTTCCTGATACCTGTAGACTTATTTTAAAATTTAATTTCAGGACCGTTATTTTATAGTTGTAATTTAGAAAGACGCAGTTATCAGTTGATCTTCGTATATAATTAGGTCTTTTACTATACACCACAGTCAAAAATATGAACCGTTTACTACTATGTACTTTTTATTCTTACATTCAATCAAGCCCATGATCATTATTATTGCTTGCCTACATTTAGTTTAGTGTATCGAATCCTTATTTTTGTCGTATCGTTTCATACATCATTAAACATCAAACAGCATTTATCATCAGTGGTCATTTGTACAGCAGTTATGCTCCAGTTTCGGATAATTGCATTTGCACTTGTTATGCAAAAGAAGCCAACCTCGTCGATAATTATTAGCCAATTTATAAAGTGAATAATTCCTGAATATCTGCCACCGATTAGGTTGCATACCGATACTTGCATTCTCGATAATCTTTCTAACGCATATATACGGGTTCAGAGTGCTAAAGGTCACACGAAACTGATCATCGACAATAACAATCTACACTCCTATTATGTAAAAATTTGTTTTTTTGTGTGTGTGTATAAACTCATTGTGAATAAACTCAAAAACTACTGTGCTGATTTAAAAATTCTTCCACCATTGGAAAGCTACATTCACCCTGAGTCACATAGGCTATATTTATTACTAGAAAAGATTAGGGATCCTTACTAAAACTTAAGTAACGTAACCCAAGGTGTTAAAAATGTGCCCTAACCAGTGCGAAGCCAGGATAAAGATGTAAATCTGAAGCATAGGAAAAGAAAACTATGCCTACATACATTCATAATAAGCAATATAGTAGGCGTTACTGGGGTACGGAAAGGTAGTCAATATTATCAAGAAATAATAGGTGTGTGTGTGTGTGTGTGTGTGTGTGCGCGTGTGCGTGTGTGTGTGTGTAAAAAGTATTAATTTTTGAAATTTTTATTAACTACCCGAGCGAAGCCGGGGCGGATCGCTAGTTTATTATATTCGTCAATAATTTTCAGTTCCATTCCAACCAATCAGCAACTCCATAAAAAATGTTTTAAACAAGCTTGATTATATTTCAATTCTCTGAAAGAGATCCCTCGTATTCCTACCTGATCAATATACCGGTAGATAAGTTGTATTTGTTAGGTTTCTGACCTAGACATTTGTAATACTATGATGCAATGACTTAAATTAATTAAAAACCCACATTTCCTTGCCCTCTTCCTCAATCTCACATGTTAGCAGGATAGTTTTTTTGGATTCTTGTTCCATGTGGTAATAGGCTCTACAATACGCGCAATCAATACTTGACGAAAGCAGTCATTGTGTTATCAGATGGCATTGTAAATTATGGCGCATCGTTTCGGTGCCAACCTGAGGCGTCTCCGCCTACGAATATTACGATATTTTCGTGTAACAAATACCTTATTCGAATTCTTCAAAAGACATTATAGATTAGAGTAATAATTTGGATAGATAACCTCATCTGAATGAAAATCAAAAATCTAAATCAAAATAAGTTTATTCAATAAGCACATGCACTTGAAAACGTCAATTTTTTAAATTTGAATTTATACCAATTCGTAACGTGACCAAACAGAGAAGAATTGGCAAGAAACTCTGCTTAGCTTATATTTTTTTAGTCTTCTTGTTTTACAAAGTTTATTATTAACTATTACATTGTTTTTGAGGGAGTTGGAGACAGTTTTATCCCAAGCTTTTTTGTCATCTAAATAATCAGAAATTTTATAATAAGCTTTATAACAGAGGTTACGTTTAACAAAATTTTTGAATTTATTTACAGATAAATTAAGCATATCATTTGGGATTTTGTTAAAAAACCGTACGTTTTGCCTTTTCAATGATTGACTAACTTTATGGAGCCTTACAGTAGGTACAGCTAGTTTATCTTTATTTCTAGTCTTAACATTATTATTTATTATTGTCGCTATTTCTCTTAAACAATTTGAAATTTTTTCGGACATACATTAAGTTTTCATATATTTGGCACGGCACAGTCATAACATTTATTTCTTTAAACTTAGTTCTAAGTGATTCTTTGGGGTCCATATTATAAATTGCACGAACAGTCCAAATAAGGTGTTGATATCTGCAGCATTCCCCGACTGGTCCATGTCATCTGCAATGCCAGCCCCGTTAGTTCCGGTCAGTGTCGATGGGGTATGAAATATGTAATTTAAATTCTAACCTAGTACCCAATTGATTGTGTTGCGGCATCAAGAACGTATGAGTCATCTATCATCAGCTACGCTACACAAACCAATTCTTCGCTTTGGGGTCAAGCAACTTTAGTGGAGGCATGGTAATTACTTCCTTATAAACGGCTAAGTAGTCATAGATGTATTGTCCGGATTTTTTCGGTACAGGTATTTAAAGTGGCTTTAAACTTTCAAGGTAAATTCTAAACTTGCCAACATTCAAGAAGAATACCTTTCGCCCTTCCAATCAATATATATTAATGCGTCAGTCATCATTTAAGACGTAATTTTAAAGGCCATTAATTCAAGAAGACGTCCACCCTCACGTAAATTTTGTCAGACAAGAGCTGTCGGACAAGCATAACTTCACTTTCTTTTGTACAACTGCTGGCATAAGATGGGCGTTTCTTCTGCCCGGCGGCTTTCAGCGGACTGTCGATTGTATACTTTCCCTGTTTTTATGGGAATTTCACTGAAGCAACTATGGATAGTATACAGCACCTGACATAAACGTGAAAGCAATGTTTTGATTGGTCTGACTACAAATATATGAAGGAATCATTACATTACATAGAACACAGTTGGCTTGACCATAGAAATAAATTGTCGTTTAAAATTACAACGGATCTATCAGAAGTAAATTAGCTTTGTTAGGTAATTTCCTCACCTACACATAATATTAAATACTCTACCATAAAAGGGATGAGTAAATCACCTTATCAGTCATTGCTTCTCAGTGACACAAAAGCTATGGCCTTTAAGAGGGCGTTAGTGAATTGTGATATTTAAGAATTTCCAGTCATATTTTAGACTAAGATAAATTATAAATTAGTCAATGGCATTTGCGTAAATCATAACTTTATTACCAGCACTGCTAGTACTGTGCAGAGAAACTACATTTCAGGTCAAATAATCGCATTAGTTGAATTTTAAAACGAGCGCGACATTTGTTATCTACTTTGTTGGAAAAAACTTTTTTCATTACCAACCTAGACTTTATTATCAAGTTTTTCACATCACATACATATTTATCGAAATATATAAATTTAAGCACCGACGTCTTATTTAAACTAACCAATATTAAAGTGAAAAGGCACTCTGGGTCAAGTTCGAAGCAAACGATCACTTACAAAAAACCTTGAACAAACATTGAATCTGACTGAATAGACAATTTGACTCTTAAACATAGTTTTATCATGTGGAAAACGACTTGCGCAACCCAGCAATCACATCGCAATAATGAATTTCAATGCTAGTAGGAAATGGTAGGTACTTAGGTAGTCAATGTTAGTAGGCGTACTTTTAGAACCGATTACAATTTGTTTACCATTTTATGTAAACCACAGAGAAAATAACATGTTTTATAATGCAATGTAGGATACTACGAAGAAGATGAATAAGTCAAAGTTCTAGTTTGCGTTATGCCTAACAATCTTGATATTAAATACGATAATGGTCAAAGAGTAAACTGAGATAACAAACAAAACCTTTTAGAAAACATAACAATAGCAAATGAATACCACTAATTTGCTCATTGTAAATGACTGACTCGGAAGAGAAATTTTACAATGCAAAGAAAGTTTTTTGGGCTCATCACAACGTGATTAAAACAAACGTGTTTTCGCTTAATGCATTTGCCAGAGAATATAATGACATGACGAGGCGTGGTGAGCCTGGTGAGTGTTAATACCAACCTAAACTGCAAATGAAATCAATGATATCAATACGACGACGTACTTGTCAATTCAAACCATGCTAATCAAACAACAAAGTCTGTTGATAGAGTACTTTTAAAAATGACATATACTTGAAAGTAGGTTTTGCAAAACTTTAAACTCGATATGTTTCGATGGTTGACTTTATGATTGCAGATGCATATGTAAATCAAGATGGGCAGTATCAGTGGCGAAAGACGAAGAAAGTGACACAGTGACCCGGTTATATCAGCGCCGAAATAAGCAAGAGTGGCTAGATGACGTCATAATATGCAAATATGCTAAAGGAGTTGCACCAGTTACAATTTCAAAGGGTATCCTAATTTTTTTTGATTGTGGAAACAGACAGAACAATTTTAAATTTAAAGTAAAGTAAAGTAAATTAAATGGAGTTGGGCAGGACACATTGCGAGGCGAGGTGATGACCGATGGAGTAGGAAAATTACAGAGTGGTGGCCTAGAGATGGCTTTCGGAGTGTGGGACGTCCGGCTGCAAGATGGGCAGATGACATTGTCAAAGTCGCGGGCCGTACGTGGGTTAGACTAGCGCAGGATCGTGGTGGATGGTACAAGTTGTGGGAGGCCTATACCCAGCAGTGGGTGAAATCGGGCTGTGGATTTTGATGATGATGAAAGTAAAAAATCTCTTTATTCATAAGGCACTTAAAGTACACTTTGAATTGACGGCCTCTGTGGCGCAGTGGGCGAAGGTCCGCCTGAGACGCAGAAGGTTGCGGGTTCGATTCCCGCTGCGGGACAAATGTTTGCATATTCTGTAGATATTTGTCTCGGGTCTGGGTGTTTTCTATGTATGATATGTATGTATTTACAAAAAAAAATTATATGTGTAGTATATCAATCATGTGGTTCCCATAATACAAGCTCTGCTTTGTTTGGGGCTACATGATGCCGTGTGATTACGTCCCGCATTATTTATTATTTATTTATTATTTAATTATAAACCAAATTAAAGTAAATCCTAATCCAATGAAGTTTCCACTTATAAAATGTAGCACGTCAAAATGAAATTTCTATAAATAAACTTATAAAATCGAATTAAGTAAACGGCAATAAATATACTGAAAATTATCTTAAATATACTTAGATATTGTTATTGATATTGAAACAGTAGGTGTCGCCTTGAACACTCAACAAATAATTAAGGTTTGTCGAAACTGCCATTTCATTAATTTAATTAATTATGACAAGACACGAACCCATCCATGCAGGTTGGCAGCACTAATTCACTAGAATAGTTTATTTATAAACCATTAAAAGGGAGGGGATCGTCGGAAGTATGCAGACTGCAAAAAATATGATGAAAATTGCGAACTTAATGTTATCTAGCAAAAGGGTGATAAATATTATGATGACAGGTACAACAGCACTAAGTTAATTTTGTACGCTTAAAAAGGAACAAAAATAAAAGTTACAAGTAACAATGACAAATCTACACGGCTAACACGCTGACTGACACAGGTCTTCGAATACAACACACGTCAAAATATGACTGTAATTTTACTAAACTAAACCAATGACGAAAAGCAATTTAGCAACGATCTACTTTCGCAATCGGAACTGACAATGTTCAATTGTGTAAATGTGGTAATGATACCACTAGAGCAATTTAGACCCGCACCCGCGCATGCCTATAGAGGTTGTATGATCGCGTAATAAAACAATCAAAGTCGGTAGCACTATAAGTGACGTTCGACGATTGCTGAGTATTGTTGGCTTCAGAAATCAGAGTGCTTGGCAAGGTTGTTGAAGAAAACGACATAATGTTGAGGAGCATCCGCTTAAAATATCCTACAATCATTTGCAACATGCATATCTAATGATCTCAATGACTTGTTTATCCAATTAACCCTAATAATGAAACTTTTAAGCCTTAAGAGCGTGTCATGGCTGACATTTATAGTACAAGTGAGTGAGAAAAGGGGCACTTAAGTTTACGAATCGTGTAATATAATGGCACTGCGGATGGCGATCAAGCTGCTGCGCGCGCGCATGACACGCAACTACTTTCGCCGATTAAATCTGACGCCGCGCGTCCGAGATTTTATACGTGAGACGTTTAACGCGAATCTATTACGAAATACTACTAACATATGAAACAGTTACGGTATCAACAAATAATGTCTCAATCAAGGTTAATATTTTACACAAACTATATAAACAAAGTATTATCTTGTTTAAAAATACCGAGTAGGTTATTGATAATAAGAGAATGTGAATACTACTACTATTTTATACTATTTTAATAATACTGAAATTCCAAAATTAAATATGAAGATGTACGTTTGTTACTTCCTCCATCATACCTAATCTACTATCTAGACAGGAGTAACACCATAGACAACTTTTCCTCGGATACCACGCGAGTGAAGCCGCAGCGGAAGCCTCTCAAAAAAAAACGATTCTTTAGTGTGAATATCTATAGTTGCCAAGAGTACATAAGTACAGATCTAGGTGTAGATAATAAAAATTGAAACAATTTTTTATATAGCCATTAGAAGTAGAAGTAGATTAACAATTCGAAAGCATTGGAGATATCAAATAACTCGAAACCTGTTTATTTTAATCTCATTACTTATCGTCTACCGATCCTTATAAGCGTCATAAAATCCTGATTGATGAAAGCGTCAAATCAGTGAACTATGATTGTGATGATGGATAAAGATAACATTACTTTCACTAGTAATGGACAGAAGAAAAATAGCGATCGATAAATCAATTTCATATGGAAGTAAATTATTGCCAGGGGCGACTGCACGAGGTGGCGCTATATGCAACTAAAATTAGTACACAGATCTCCCACTACCGGTAACAACTTTTGAAATTGAACCGGAAGTTTGAAAATAAATCGATATCATGGAATCTTAATCGGATAATGTGTAAGTATTCATATCAACCGTAAATTAATTATTTTAACTGATTTGTACGTAACTTTCGTTACATGATTACTTGATATTTTGAGAAATTCGCATTTGCTCTACTTTTTGATCAATGCGACAATTTTTGTTTGTGGTGCTTGAAGATGGAGCAAGCACATGTGTCCACCTGATTTTAAGTGGTAATCATTACCTATCACAAAGCATTGCATTGTAGATCACGTTTTTTAAGAACGTGTTCTTCTATGCAATACCCTGCGTGCTTCAATTTGAGGCATGATGATGATAAGCCTCTTGTGCCTATAATTTCATCGGCATCCACACCCTTCAAACAGAAACACAGCAATGCTGCTTCACGGCAGTAATAGGCATGGTGGCAGTACTTCCCCGGACGAGCCCGTCACAAAGAACTCTACTACTTCCCGCAATTTGTATATTAGATAACATTTTTACAGGATAAGAAATTTAATTGCAAAATACGTAAGCATACATATTATGGATGTAGCAAGACTTGCAAGGTCTATTAAACTATGCTATTAGAAGACAATACAATAAATAGCTAATAACAGATAATGCTGCCTCAGGTAGATAAATATTAGATAAATTAATGTTATCGTTACTGGACAATTCGTGAGTGTCACTGTTAGTATACGCTCGTGCGCGCATAATTAGGTTACTCTGATGGGGTTACGTTATGTAAGATCGAAAGTTTTCAGTTATTAAGTAGACAAGATATTGATGAAGTTGATCTGAAAATATTTGAATAAAGCACTAGTTCAAAATAAAATAAGCTATTTTTCATCACTACTGAACCTATGGACAAACTATCGTTGAATCTTGGTAAGACGTTATTCTATAATTGCTTACTTTAAATTCAATTTAAAATGTTATTTCCTTGTCAGACGAGATGACATTGTGATCGTCACAGATAATTTTGAAGAATTAACTTTACAATTAGCGTACAGAAACGAGCAAGTAGAGCGCGTCGTCTCTTGGAGCAAAAAAACCATCTAGCCTATTGCTGCCGCTTCAATCAACTGGCGTAATAAAGCTTTATTATGCTATTTTTAACACTTTCTTGGTTGATCGCAACTTTCTGTGTCAAACGAAACACTTTCCATTGATCAGACAAACTAGATTTACAACGGATGTCGAGAAAATGAGGCATGTCGCTAACACTTATATTTTATTGATTTGCCTGTAACTTATACCTTAATGGGTAAGTAATTAATAACTAGGCGCGTTTCAGGTTATAATCGTAGTAAGATTTTCCAATTTTCATTTTTGATCTGCAGTCCGTGAAAGACCATATTCTATATTCGTAGTCACATAACAACGTACTAGAATAAAATGTCCTTGTTGAATATGGAATGATGGGATCATTAGCACTTCGTATGCCAGAAATAAAATAAAACTCCCGTCAATTATTTTGTTAGACTACTGTCATATTATGCATTATTAAAAACACATATTATTATTACACACTTTAATCAAAATTCAAAATTTAGGAATGTTATTTCGTTTGTAATTATATTACTCGTTCTGCTCGCTCTCGATTAGGTCTTGACTGAAAATCAGTGTTTTTGCTTTAAAGCAAATAAATTTCAATGAGGCAAGGCCTTTTTGTCTTGCTGCAGCACACACAAACTTACATAAAAGTTTATAATTCCTAGCTTCTTTGAAATGTTTGTGTTTTTTTCTTCTTTCTATTAATGTAATTTTTTTGTGCTTATATCTTGTTATTAATGTAAATTGTGTGCCTGTAGTAACAAATAAATGATTTATCTATCTATCTATCTATCTACCAACCAAGGATCATGTTTGGTTAAACATTGGTTTGTGATAATTCATATGCCCCATGAAAGGCTGGACTTTTCTGGAATTAGTTGGGAGTGGCAGCAAGCGACACAAACGCCTCTGACTATCCCATAACGGAAAATAGGTTACCTTCGTGTTATGTCGCCCATTTCACTAAAACAAACGGCAAAGTAATTACATTTGACACGAAACATGATAATTGACTGGACCTACCTACATTTTTGCGGGTTAAAGTACCTACCTAGTCCAATATTTGTATATTTTAGGCATAAGTGCAGTAAAAGACTCGACCCTATGGCAGATCTATCTTCCAAATAGCATTTGCATACCGCAGCATTGAGAATGAGATAAATGACAGTAACAGCCAATGTGGATGCTCGCCTGAGTAGATTTTTTGACATATAAAAATCTTAGAATTTGTAAAATCTAAGTTATTTTGAAAATATGCGTGTAACTACTAGCTATATTAAATATTCACTGTTTGTTATTGAAACGTCCGCCGCCCGTTAGAATGGCAAGGTGTGACAGACAAGCAAGATTTATGATACATTAACACAACACAACACAACAACAGTCAACTAGTACAGTTAGGCACGTGAAGGATATACATTTGGAGAACCCCCACCACAACTAGCCTAATCAGTCTACTACTGGACATAGGGGGACAAGGGGAGGTCCCCTTATAAGAACAGGGTTATGCCAATAATCCCCATACTAGGTATGCAGATTGGGATCGCAGGGCACATCTTCTCGTAGCGTCCGCCGAAGCTGCTTCCTGTCGGCAGTCAAGGAATTTAGCTGCGCGGTGTTTGGCTGCGCTACGCCGCAATCAGATGGACGCCAGGGACGCAGGGTGCACCACGTGCTGGTGAGGTTGGTTTGGGTTCTAAAGAAGGTTGGAACCCCTTATACCCCAATTTGGAGAACATCCAATAGAAATACAAAAATATTTTAAATTAAATATATTGAGTGAGTATAAAAAATATCACCACGCTACAGGAGTACTCCATACAGCGCGATAGAATTTTTTTTAATATTTAAAAACAAAATGTAAAACAATATGACAAGTGAAAATAAGGTCCTATTCACTATGAAATCATAATATACTTTAACTTACGATCTTATTAAGTCAAAGTAAACGATACAAAAACGAGACACCGCAACCTTGCATCGCAGTTACCGCAGCGAAACGAAAATCGGACCGAACGCGACCGCCGATATCATTTTAGAAACCTCTATGCTATATAGCATAGAACAAAAGATCTGTACGACTTGATGTTAAACATTATAAATAAAAAAAAAAAAAAAAAAAAAAAAAATTTTGGTTGGACAGCATAACTGATTGTTGATGAACTGATGAATTCCTGACCGATTTCGTCTACTGCAACTGAGGCATATTTAACTCTTAATTACATAAAACAAAATTTATATTTCATATTTATTTATTTGCTTACATGTACAAAATAACAAAGCTTAGATAGTAGGTAGCTTAATAGTTTAGACATGCACCCTGTTAGGGTATTGCAATATTGTCTGAGCCTATTTTTACATAATATAATCAGTCGATCCGCCCTTTTGAGTGTTCTTTGATGACTAAATTACGCAATCTTGTTGAAGGTATTGTAACTAACTATAGATAGACACAGTAGATAAGTACAGACTTCCGCCCGCGGATCCCCTTGCGTGTGAACTTAGGATTTTATAAATTTACATATTTATTTAATTTCAAAATGTACACAACGATGAACAATTAGTCACTCCTAAATCCAGATATAAGCACAAAAAATACGAAATACATGTCCTAAACCAACTCAATCGCGTCAATGAAGGCAGATTTACCATGTTGGGCGCCAAATAAAATTCCAACTAAAATAAGGATTAAACGTGGTATTTCATTATGTGGTTGTAATTTGTTATCCTACTATTACTGTCAACGGCGAGACACTTAAGGCACACCTCGACGCATATATTGGTTACACACTTCAAGTCCAGCACCTAGAGTAATCAATGTAGAGCCGATATCAACTAAAATATAAATAGAACTATCTAGATTGAACAAGTTTTCTATTTACCGACTTAGGAAAGTTGCTTGATGGATGAGTTTTGTACATCGTTCTTTATTTTAAGCTCTGATTAATACCTAATAAGAAGTTTTAATTTTTATAGTCATCGTTCATCAAGAAAATACCGTGTTTGTAGCCATTAAGACAATTTTAGCAATCTTTCAAACGTTTTAGGAAAGCATCGATTAACTTCAGAGGTATTCGTACGTGGGAACAGTTTATTACTTTCCGGTAATTGGCATACCCAATCGAACTATCAATTAAGACTCGCCTTAAATGATTTGTGATCCTATTAAAATTTAAGGATATTGCGTAAACAGCGTTCTCTAAAACACGAACCAATCATGAGCGTGATATCATCCTAGTCTCATCCATTAATGGCAGTTGTGCACTAGATACACTGAATTTGATTGTAGGGCGATCCTATTTTTGTCTGTCATATATACATGACGCAGACAAATATTGTCACTATCTGCTATTTATAGAATATCACCCGTTAAAATAAATAGACTTTACGTTGTCGCACAACGCAAATAAAACGGACGTAAAATTCAGTGTAGTGCACAAACCCAGACGCAGCTCTCAATCTTTTTTACAATTAACTCTCATCAACATCTACAAATACTTAAATAATAATAAATAAATACTTTAACTTCTTGTACTTTGACTTTTATTCTAGAATACGGACACAGTTAATATTTTTTTTGTATTTTAAGTGTTTCAAGGAAAATCTATTTTTTTTTGGGCTTACACTTATAAAACAAAAAAAACAATGAATAAGCAAAGCGAAAACTCTCGTCAATGAACTAAACTATTAGTCATTGAACAGGCTTGGAAGCTGCAACTTCTCCCCTGTAGGTGGAGCAAACGGCGCTTGGCCGGCGAGGAGTTGACTCGGTAGCGAAGTTGGTTAGCGCGTCCCAGTATTGATGGGAATGGTCGCGGGTTCAAATCCCACCTGAGTCGAAATTTTTGGGCTATATAAAAATCTTACAGTTAATAAACATGGTATAGCGTATTACATTATAGTTAATGTTGATGTCTTATTTTATTGGTTGTCACCTGCATAATTAACGCAGCCTCAGTTATATTGGTATGTATTAGCCAGAGGAACGCCCAACGAACGCACTTAGTACTTAGACCAAATTCAAGATCCAAGGACTAATTTAACATCTTGTTCTCTTCTGATTTATAAGTTTAATAACAAAATAATCCATGAATCCACAAACTGGTGACGAGTTGATACACTTGATACCATCCCACGACAGAATAAAGCATTGCTCCTACTTGAAGCAGAAATCGTGATTCATCTTTGATCTCACAACACTCCATCAAACGCTTAGCTTTAAGGCAAAGATCAGCAAGCGGCTTCATTAGATGCCGCTAAATAATACCACTAATGTAGATCAGAATGATAAGGATGCCTAAGTGAATTACGTAAGTGTTATTCAATATTATATCGCATTCATCGGCTGAGCTCATTACAAATGAATGTTTATAAAATTACTTGATTATTTTAATAACTGAGTCTATCCGAGAAGGTTTTTGCTTTCGAAAGTATCAATGAATCCGTCGAAAAAATTACCGGAATAACTAAGACGTAAGACAGTCAGATGACATCACAAAAATGGGCCAATATCATCATGTCATAGCAGCCCGTTGACGAATGGATGGTGTCGTCGGTCGTCGAGGTCGGCCGAGGAAGCGTTGGCGGGACGATCTCAACTCCTTCGCTAGAGAACGGTGGGAGTTAGCGAAGAAGTGTGGGAAGGATTTAGAGGAGATATATTTGCCTAGCAGTGGGATAGTTTTCGCGCGTAGAGGTGTCTATTTCAATGCCGCTGTAAAATTTCGTGAATTGTTTATTGTCTGTTTGGGATATGTTTTGTATTGCAAGACACAACTCAAGGCTTTTTTGCCTCGAGTTGTTTTTTTTAAACTGACTTTTCAATACCAATCGTGAACAATGACTGCTCGTTAGACTCGTAATTTTTTATATTTAGTAAGTTAATTTGAACTTCAAAACACAACAATAGTTATCACTTTTTCTATTGTAACACTTTCGGTTATAATTGAGTTTTTACTATCCGTTCTTAATAAGACAATTGCATGTAATCTTCATCCGAATAAATTGTGTTTTATTACACCGATTCACAATTGACACAGGAAATTAAACCCACGCCAATTGATTTTTATTTGTTGGACGTCAATTAGTTTGAGAGTTCGCCAATACTTAGTATGACTAGATACTCTAGCTAGAGAGTTTGCAGTGTGGGCGGAATCTATTTTTTAAATAGGTTCCTTTTAAAGTTTACATTATGCAAAGCCTTCAAAGTAACGTCTACTCGATCAGTTTATTACTTGATTTTTTTAAATAATATCTGTTTTTATCTTATAAATGGTTTATTGGCCAAAGGCTCTGAATCGAAGAAGGTTTGATCGCCAAGCTGGTCAAATAATTGTGATCATTCGATTCATTAAATTTAACTACCCCTAGTTTAACATAAAGAACAAGCCAAAATAACCAGATAACTAAATTTCCTCTAAGTAAACTTATCAAATTAATGTACTAAACAACGTGAAGTAAAAGCATCCGGCGACCTTTTAACCTTTTAGTTAATTGCTGATAGAATTATCTTTTGTTTATTAACGAATTTGTTTACAGTATGATTTATTTAGCTTAGTCTGGGAGTTCTGCTTCTCTAACTTTCCTTGCGCAACGTTTGCTTTATGTATTATCACAAGCGACAAGAAGAAAAAGTAGATGGATACTTTAGATTTTTTAAACTGCTATAATTCTGTAACAATCAAACTTCTGACTAAACTTCCACAGCCAATTTGTAGATTTTTCTTAAATTGTCTTGATTTTAGGGTCATTTTTTGGCTTTATAAGTCTTGATTATATAGGCATTTTAAAACTATAAAGATTCATAAAATACATTTTTTGTTAGTCTACTTTTGTCACCGTGCTTAAGCTCATAATAATATACACATGTGAAGTTAACAACAGACTGATGACAGATATCTTGGATCTGTTATTATACACTACGCAATAAATAACCACATGCATTTATGAAGTTACCCAATGGCAGGATCTTGGATAGAGTATGCTGCTCAGGATCCCCAACTATTCAATTTTAGGGCAATAAGAAGTTATTATAACCAAATCCAAATACAATCCAAAGGTATCCAAAGAATTGCAAGGATTGCAAGTGGCAAGAATCTATTTATTGGTATTTTTGAAGAAATTTTATTTTTGGCACTTTCTACAAAAATTTAATGTAATATAATTATATTAATAATAATAAATGTAAATTTGTAAATCGTTCATGAATTATTAGATAAACATACGTACAGTGTGTAAAGAAAATTAAATCATATTTCCGCACGTATATACGTGAACCATGTGCCCTTGAAATTGTAGAACGTAGGGTTTCCGTTCCAAGCAAGCCTGACAAGTGACTTCGGTTAGGTTGTGATTCGAATCAATTTCAAACTCTATTAGTTTCATTATTGCATATTGTATAAAGTCTCAGAGAATTCTAGCTAAAATGAAAGCATTAATTTGAAACATATGATGTAGGTAAACAAGGAGTATAATTATTTTTTTAATTAAATAAGGTTTAAGACCTTAACCCGCCTACTGGTAACAAAACTGAAAAGTAAAAAACTGGCCAAGTGCGAGTCGGACTTGCGCACCAAGGGTTCCGAACAAACTTTCATTGAAAGAGTGTGTTTCCTTTCCTTTTGGCTTAACCGTGGTCGGGTTAAAATGGGAATTTATTAATCAGACGCTTCAACGAATACAAAAAGTAGAATTCAAATGATGTGTATTAATTTAACATTCACTATATATCACAATAATGGAGAAGATAACAAGGTTACAATATCACATTTTTACGTACGTAGAATCAAAGTCTAGACCGTACACATTATTCTAGTTTTTATTTCACATCGATCGGTGCAATATTACCGAAGTTATAAGCGTCGGAAGTTTACGTGGGTTTTTTAAATCTCGTCAGTGATCGCGAGTAGCGCGTGACGTCATCGCTCGGCGCGGCCGGGCGTCCGTAGTACATTTCGCTGCTAAGTTGTTTGCTCTCGTGCGCTCTGGTTATTTTTATTAATTTAAAATAATGCTGATTGATTGAGTATATTGTGTAAATTATTGGTTATAATTATAAATTATACTAAAATGGAAGAAGGATTTCAAAAAGACCAATGTAACAACCTTCCCATAGTTCACGGTCTGATGGTGGCAGAATGTTTTATAAAAAATAAAGAGATCATTAACCTTGGAATGGTTCAATAAACTGCGAGTCGCGTACCCTACATACGACATACTTACTACATGTATCGGGGAGCCCCCCTTAATTAATTTTAATATAATTTAATTATTCATTTTTTAAGTACCCAAAGATATAAACAAAATATTCTGTGAATATTTCAAGGGTCTATATACCTGTTGCCGTTATTACCATCGAGCAAAAAAACGGCAAAAAAAAGTGGCAACAGAAATACATCATCGGTGAAAATTTCAACTGTCTAACTATCGCGGTTCTTGAGATACAGCCTGGTGACAGATAGACGGACATATAGACGGACAGCGAAGTCTTAGTACCTAATAGGGTTTCCTTTTTTACCCTTTGGGTACGGAACCCTAAATAGCATTTTACTAGCATTAACAAAGTACCTACCTAGTCTACCTACTAGGTCCTTAGTTATTGTTTCACATTGCAAGGTTAAGTACCTACTACTTAGTTAGTATTTCAGATGGTATTTGAATAATTACATCGACATGATCCTCAAAACAATATACTGTCGTTTTTGGCCCTAACGGGGGCTCTTCACATCGCATTTATCAATTTTATTCTGATTTTTGGATCCTTAGGAACGTAAAAAAACAACTTTTCTAGTTTTTTTGTGGCCGTATTTTTACACTGAGGCACGACACAGTATTTATTAGATGGACTCAAGTTGTTTTTATTGTTTCTTATTTAAAATAAAGAAAGTAGTTCCGCACGCGACGGGCACATTCGGGTAAACGCTTTGAATCCCCGAGTCGCTCGCGTGGAGATAGGACACGTGACGTCATCAACGATATCGCGCTCCGTCCGCGGCTTAGGCTAAAAATGTTAACTTTGCACTTTTATATCTCGGTTAGTTTTAGAGATAAAAAAATAATAAAAACACAGTTGTTCTCGTAATTTTTTGTATAATTTTTTGACACATGTAACAAAAAATGGTTTTCTTCTTCATTGAACTATCACTTTTACCTTCTTCAAATTCATCATTTAGATTATTGCATACTAGCATTATAGTGAGACATGAGTGCATTATTTAACTAAGACGACTTTTATACCATGTTTGACGCAATAAATATATTTGAATCTTTGAACCTTTGAATCTTTCATCAATACACAAATACATTGTATCCGCTATCTAGTGTATCTATGCCTTTAACCGGTAGTTGACTTGTGAATGACCAGAGATAGTGACTAATTACCCCATTGCTTAGAATAGTGTGGTCATACACACGCAACGGAACCCGGTTCGACTAACAAGTAGAGGCTTTCATCCTTGTGTCAAGTATGCTAGCAAAAGGTGTGCCGTTGGCGATGTCTCTACTCAGCTGCAATCTAGAGAAATTCTGTATCATGATCATGAATGATCGTGCAATATTATCGGATTCATTTTAATCTTGGCTAGGCGCAGTCAACGTGTTGAAACGAGTATTAAATTAAAGGAATGTTTGTAATTAAGAACATGATACTGAGCTAATATCGAAGTTGGTGTATAAAACGGACTTCTGCATATAATATTACATGCATACCTACTACGCTGAACAATTGAACATGGCTGCTGTAAACTGCATGACTTGAACTGTTAGTAACCCATATTTCTTTGAAAAAATAGGCTGATGAAGGTAGGGACTAAGGATGAACGATGATTTGACAGTAGAACTTACAATTGATACTCAAGCTCAAGTAAAATTGGGTCTCGTCTGAGAAATTGTTAGCTATTATTACATGCTAGAATATCTCATTCGTAGGATCACTGCATCGTAACAGGTAATAAAAGCATCAAATCATAACATCTGTTAGTATTTACGAAGAAAGTATCCAATTAATAATATTAAGTCTCTCATCAATCCGGTAGTTTTCCTTCGAAGTCTTTTATGGTAAAGACGAGAATATTAAGATTTAACTTAATACCTATCAATACCGATAACCACTACATGGATACAGCTATAGATAAGAAATAGAAATTATGGTCAATCAATGATAATGCGAGCGATTGCGGTTAGAAAACTACGCTTATACGCCATTTACACAAATAGCAAAACATTTAATGCAGCTGGAGAACTTTTCTTTGGCAGTTTGACTCCAGCATAATAATACGACAGTAGACGGCTGACAACAGCTATTTAGTAGCTCTCAAATGACTTGCGATTCATTTCACGTCCTGATATCTTGATTCGATATAAAATAAAACAAATTTTTCAATGCGTCTGTGACTGTTTAATGAGACAGCAGAGGCACCGAATAAGACTGTATTTACCCTCCGAATTCTAACCTCGCTAACAATATATTTGATATTCATTTACTTTTGAATCAATAGGTTTCTCCCGAAAGGAAGAAATTATCAATTACAATCTCGCAAGTGGTATGTTATCGATTTGTCAATCATGCTGTAATGTAACACGTTTCTAATACATTTGCTGCAATCAATACCACAATATGACAGGAATCAATCGGTAAAAAGCTATTAGATATTACGCAAAGAGAACGTTACGTTTTGATGGAAATTCTTGGATGCTCATGCTGGTATCGATGTAACACGAAATTAGTTGTTGCAATCGAATAATGAAAAAAGACGATTGGACTAGAACGGTTAGATGACGCAAGCAGAATAGATGATATAGGAATGACAGTAGCATAAAAGGCATTCCCTGGTTATTATTAAGTTCAGTCCAGAGGAATCTCTTTCTTCCAAATGAATGATTATAAAATTCACTGAAATGCAGATAAATCAACCTTAATGAATGAATAAAATCATCCGAATAAGGTGTGAGGAGTGATTCTTAGAATAGATTATATTAATAAATTATCAAGATAACTCATTTATAACGAAATAATCCAAACAAACAGTTGCTAATGGGATAATCCAAACAAACAGTTACTAATGGGGACATTTAAGTTAATAGGCTATCTTAAGTCGAGAGGGGAAAACTTTTCCTGACATTTAATGATAACAATACATGAAGTGCGACGTTCAAAAGGCTGCCGAAGAGCTTGCCATGTTATGAATATTTTGTCTCATGCAGGGTTAAATTATACTGTTATATGAAATTATCTTACCGTGTGCAATTCGAGTGCTCTGTATTAGTGCGTCGCTAAATCTATGACATGATGTGAAAACGCACCGTTTTCTTCGGTTTCTTTTTAGCAAACCACACTTTTTTCATTTTATACAACTCAAATTTCACTTTTATTATTTTAAAACTGTATGATTACATCTTTGTTTCACAATTTCGAATTACATAAATTCAAATTTCACATAATTAAAATCGAGTCCAGCCTTACACAATGCGCGATGGAATCACAGTTTTAATATAAAAAATCAGTTTTCAATCCTTTGCGCAATTATCTCAAAGTTACTCGATCTAGGAAGTCTAGGGAGGGCCTGTAGGCTAGGTCTAATTTATAGATTCCACTCCCAATATAGCTATACTTCTCGATATCCACGAACTTTAGTAGGTATCATAAACTTCTAATCAAATTATTGGCCTGACAAAGGCGGTAAAGGCCGGGAACTAGCGAGTATTTCGCAAGACTGGAACGAACTGGCTGACAAAATTTTGTACTCCAACTTTGCCAACTAGGTAGATAGGTTTTGCCAATCACGCGATCCGTACAGCCTTACTTGTGCCGATAACATTGTGTGTGTACGAAAAGGCAGACGTTTTGATGTCTTGGATATAAAACTTAACCTTCACGAGAATCTTTTCAATCAGATATTATGTTTTACATCAGTTTTCCGATCGGAATAGGTGCCTATAATAGTTGTTTTGCTTTTACTGCACATTGACTGCACTGTGTGCAATCCATGAACTTAGGATAAAATGGTTCGATATAAAGTTAAATAACTGGTTTTATAGTCCTTAGCTGAGCCTTGATCTTGACAACCATTTTTACCAATAACAATCAACTGCAGATTTTAGAAAACATACAAAAACTACATTTTATGTGGGTTTGTAGTAGTGGGGGAATGTTCACGCGATACAAACCGATTGTGGTGCCCTGGTACCGATATCTTCGTTCTAACATGCGACCTTTAGGTCTGTAAAAATGGCTTCTAGCTATCTACTGCGATGAATAATTCACGGGTCCAACATTCTGCATTTCATTGTCATCTAAAATTTTGTATTAGGTCCAACTACGAAATTTTAACATCAAGCGATACATGAAAATGTTAAAAGAAAAAAAATTGAAAATGTTTATTTCAGCTTTAAGAACAATAAAATTATTATTATTATTATTATTTATTGGAACAAAAGAAAATATGTACACAAAGACACTGGTGAAAACGTTGACGTCTGCAATAGTTAGTAACTGTGTAGCAGAGTCAGCGCCCTCCTCCTAGTTAGGATTAGGTCAAAGTTCCACTCTATAAATGAGGTGCTTTTACAAAAAGATAAATACAAATAAAAGAAACTGAACGATGTAAATAATAATACTGCATGAATTTGTGTATGGGTATGTGTATGTGTGTGTGTGTGTGTGTGTGTGTGTGTGTGTGTGTGTGTGTATGTGGGTGGGTTATCCTGTTCCCCCCAGTCTCTTAAGAGTCTGGTTATCACAGGGATAACCCACGGTGTCTGTATAGAGTGTGTTAAAGTGTGTTTGTAATCGAGATTTGTACTTAAATGGGTCTTAGACGATTCAATATTTAGAGTTAGGCATAATAAGGTTAAAACTGTTGAGGGTATAGCCATAAAAAAATAAAAAATAAAAATAAAAGTTTATGATTGGATCATGAGTAGGTTTTCGGTGTCCTCATAAGAAAGCGATCTAAGCCAGTTAGTGCATGCGAGTTTACATTTATAGAGCGGTAGAGAGTGAATGTTGATAGCTTTGTTGACTCGATTATACAAGGAACAGCTTAGGTAGAAGAAATGTCTACCTGCGATTACAGTTCTGCGTGACTCTATTTTGCAGACTCTGTCGGATCGACGTTTTGAGGACAACAAAGGGTCAAATGACAGTTGTGCGTGCTTGCGTAAAATAGTGGCTAGGACAAATAGTTGTCGTACAGTTAATATACCACAGATTGAGTAGAGGGTGGTGGTTGGAAAGCGTCTAGGGTTTGATGTCATAACTTTGAGGACCGCTCTCTGGGCTCTCTCGACTCTGAGCATGGAAGTCTTTGTCGATCCACCCCATGCTGTAATGCAGTATGACAGAACAGATTGTGCTAGGGCATAGTACACCATTTTCAGGCAAAGAAAGTCAGCACTACTCCTAAGGATTTTAAAGATATATAACAATTTCCTTACTCTAGAGACTATGCACTCAATATGGGAAGTCCATGACATATTACTGTCCAACCATACACCTAAATATTTGGTACTAAGCGTTCGCTCTATTTCGGGACATTGGCAAGAGTGAGGACCTGAATGGCAGGAGTGAGCACGAAGTATTATTGAAGTAGGTTGTGTTTTAACTGTCGAGGAAAATGTTATATATTTAGTTTTACTTAGGTTAATAGTAAGAAGATTCTTGGACAGCCACTTTACAACTGATTTTAGGGCAGTTTCCGCGAGTAAGCCTGCCTCCGCCCAGTCTCTGCCACCAACGATCAGCGCCGTATCATCTGCATACGTAAATACATTGCAATTAGGGAGAGATAGATTGCACAGTTCGTTGATGTAGATGAGAAATAGTGTGGGCCCTATAACACTCCCCTGAGGAACTCCAAAACTTATATCTTCTTCTTCGCTTGAGAGATCGTTAATAACAACTGACTGGCAGCGGTTGGTAAGGTAACTTTTAAATAGATCATTAACATGACCTCTAATACCAATGTCAGTGAGTTTGTCCAGGAGGATAGGGACAGAGACTGTGTCAAAGGCTTTAGATAAGTCGAGGAAAATACCAATTGTTTTAATTTTTTTGTCAAAATGTTTGGTTATTACCGATGTCAGTTCAATAACTGCGTCTTCCGTAGATCTGGAGCTTCTAAAGCCATATTGGCGGTCGGAGAGGATATTTTTATCATCAAGAAATTTAACGAGACGCTTATTGATAGTTTTTTCAAATATTTTTGACAACACTGTAAGTACGGAGATTGGGCGGTAGTTGTTGACACTGACTCTGTCGCCACCTTTATAAATGGGATGTACCAGAGCTTTTTTAAAGACCGCGGGGAAGACTCCAGTTGACATACACAGATTGAAGAGACTGCTTAGGATAGGGGACAAAATAAACTTAGAGTTCTTTATAACTGAGGTAGGAATTCTATCCCAACCTGGTGCAGATTTATCTTTAAGATTAGTGATAATATTTGCGATCTCTTCACTGTCAGTTGGTAATAGAACCATGGAGTCAAGAGGAACAGAGTTGGGGGGGTTTTGAGATGAGGAATAAGGCAGAGCACTGGTGGATTGTTTAATTTTGGAGGCTAAGTTTTTACCGACGTTCGCAAAAAAATTATTGACTGTGTTGATAGATGTAGAAGGATTAGGTGATAGTTTTAATAGATTCTCAGATGAAGATTGCCTTCTATTAAGGTTCGCCATTTTTTTTATTATGGACCATGTCGCCTTTGGGTTGTTCTTGGCTCTCTGAAGTTCACCGCGTTCAAATTCTCGCTTTACTTTTTTGAGTAAATTGTTGCAGAAATTGCGGTAACGAGTGAATGAAAGTCTAATTGTTTGGTTTTCTTTGTTTTGTTTAAACTTACGGTATAGACGATCACGTTGTCGGATGCATCTCAAAAGGCCAGGAGTGATCCACGGTTTGATGATGCGCTGTTTGTTTGACACAGATACGGTTCGACTGTGCTTTTCTACGATGAGCGAGAGCAGATCAACGAGGTAGTGTGCAGCTTCATTTGCATTGGTTGCTAACATAACCGTAGAGAAGTCAGCCAATTCGATTTCCCTAGTAATAGCATCAAGGTCTAATTTTGTTGTAGGTTTTGCAGTTCGAACTTGAGCCACCATGTTCATTAAAAGGAGGACAGGGGAGTGATCGGTGATGAGTGAATCAAGAACCAGAGTTACAGAGTTATGAGGGGATTTTAAGATAATGTGATCCAGGCAGCTGCTATTACGTGTGGGTATAACATGTGCAGGGAGCATAGCGTGTGAGGATACCAAATTAAGATACTCATCAGAGTGATGGTCTCCTATGCCTGGGACAATGTTAATATTAATATCACCGACAATTATAATGGTAGAAAAATTATGTAATGAAGTTAAGGTGTTGTCTAGACTATTGAGAAAGCCGTCAGTGTTTTTATAAGATGGAGAACGATAGATTGCTACAACTGCAACCCTGTTATTAAATGTCAGCAACAAGGAGTTTGAGTCATCAATCATAGGAGATACACAGTTGCAGTCCAAGCTAAATCTTACAAATGCTACCACACCTTCATTTTGTGATTTGTGGTCGGAAACAAAGGAGTTATACCCAGGAATTGAAGGGAGGCATGGGCATTTGCTTAGCCAGCATTCAGAGAGAATGATGATGTCAATGTCCAATTGTATCCTGTATAATAAAACCAAAAGGGCATCAAAGTTGCAATTAATGCTTCTTATGTTCAGGTGTAGCAATTTGAGCGATTTGTTAAACATTAAATACTGTGAGGCATTTTCGGGAGAACAAATAAAGGATTCGGACAAATTTATATTTTCGATGTTACTAGATACGGTAGCTATATCATCCATATTTGGTTCGAAGAACTGACATGGGAACGAGTAACGCATGGCAAAGTGAAGAACAAAAATCGGCGATTAAATGTGTTTCATGGCGAGTTTTTGTGTGAGGGTGGTTTGAGTGTTTAGGGGATGAGTAGTGAAAGTAGTTGTGTATGGGTGTAGCAGTATTCTCGAAAGTTAATATAATATTTCTAAGTAGTTTAAAAAATAACAAAAGTAACAAAACCTTAAGCTGGAGAGATTTGATATTATACTTAATGTCTAGTCACTTATTGGCGTTAGAAGTGGTGAGATCGGTTTCATTGCCAACTCTGACCAGAGTTCCACCCTCTCTCTTACGCAAGAAGATTTTTCCATTGGAGACCCAGCAGAATCGATAGTCATTTTGCTTTGCGTACTCGCGGGCCTGGAAAAATAGCTTCTTAGCTTTTGCAGGCAGATTTTCAGAGATAAAGATTGGTTTTGCCGGTCCGGGAAATCTAAGTTTTTCAGTAGTCAATTTGTTGTTTTCTTTGATGCTTTTTCTATATTTGTTAATGAAACTTTCCTTTAGAAGCACACTGGTGAAATCAACTATGACGGTTTTGTTACCTGGGTCCTTGGTGCGGATTCTGAAAACATCTTTAATTTCCGAGGCCTGTATTGCCACGTTGAGTTGTTTTCCAGCATTGAGGACAGTGTCAACAAGCGACAGCTTCGATTCCGACTGAGATGTGGGAAGATTTCTAATTTCCAAACATGTGGATCTGCAAGTGCGTTCAAAACTATCCACTTTATTCTCCAAGGACTCAATGTAGAGGAGATTTTCTTTCTTTTCGGAGTCAAGCCTCTTTACCTGGTCCTGCAGTGTCTCGTTTTTTGCAACAAGAAAGTCAACAGCAGAGCGAAAGTCTTCTACCACGGCAAAAAGCCTTTGATATTTTTCGTTTTGTTCTTTCTGAAAGTCCGATATTAGCTGCTTCATCTCAGTCATGAAGGATTCAAGCTTTTCCTCACCACAGTCCGTCCGTTTGCGCTTGGAATTTCTAAAATTTGGAATTGGTGTACTACCTCTGGGAGTCCCAAATTCGAGAACTGGTTCCGTTGTAAGACTCGGCTCAGACGAGCTATGTTGTAGCAGAGGGACACTCAGGGTAGGATTAGTTGGGTTATCCGAAGGCGGAGTGCGGTTAAGCGGCATCCTTGAGCTGAGATACGTAGAAGAATTCCCAGGAGTGGGTCGGTATACTAGAGCGCGAGATAGGCCTGCTTAGTGGAGTTAAATAAGCGATACTTAGGTAATAGCGAAGACGGCTCGTAGCACGCAACCAGTCTCGTAGTACGTAGCGTAGACGCCCGTAGCATGTAGCGTAGACGCTCGTAGCACGCAGTGTGATGAGCGTTCGGTAATTTCGTCGCGGTCGCTCACTCAAGCTCTGGCTCAGTTGGCACTGCTACCGACCTCAGCGCGGACGAAGCCTGGTTCAAACCCGCCTAAAGGCAAAAAGCAGCGCAGACTCACACGTCCCCGAGACTGATGATGCCCCACCTGAAGACACAGGGCGCAGCTCCAACTGGATCAAGTGCGGGCCAGGATACGGGGGCGAAGCACCACGGCAAATTAATTAAGACAGGCAAACAGCAAAAACACGTCCGCTCGGTACGAATGCCACGGAGGAAGGCAATAAAAAGATAATTATCTAAACTTAAACTTATCAACTAAAACATAATTGTGTCCTAATGGCTGCAGGAGAAAACATAATTTTGACAGGATTTTATGGTCTTCATGGTTTTGTAATTCCTAGTTAGCTGTGTCAGTTTAATACTCAGCAGAAAGACTACGAAGGGGTAACTTTTCTAATTGCTAATCAACGACTCTATCGCTCCCTCGCATGCGATAGAAGTTTGCCAACAATCAATGGCTTTCTAGCATACATGTGGTAGGTACTACCTAATTCATAACGGCCGTTCGTTATAAAGCTTGAAGTGAACATCGCACGCCGCGCCGGGGAAGTAAGTTGTGAATTTACATTGTGTAAGTATAATGTTGTGTTACCAGTTGCATAGCTTTTCCTCTCAATCGACAGATGCGCAACGACAGATGCTGCAAGCCCAAGGCTGACGAAATAAATAATGCACGACTTGCATGCTCCCCCGCTGCTTGCCATTATAGGTTTGATTATTGTTCAGTAAGTTAAGGCTGTAAAAATAAAAGCACAAGGATATAAATGTAAGTCACGCAGGTGAGGGCACCTTTAATTCCAGCACGTAATGAGTATACTTGGATGTCACTCACAAACCTTGAAGCAGGGGTATTTTCATACGTCTGAAACGTTTCCAAGTCGAATCCGTCACTGAAATCGTTGTTTCAAGCAATCGAACCGAAAATAACAGCATTAAGGGGGCCAAATGATATTAATTAACCATAAGAAATGTCATACAGTTTGTTAACCTGTGTGTGCTTATGTGCTAATTCGGATAGTAATTGTAGTGCAGTGCGTAAAACTAAAAACAATCTCATAAGGGTTACATTTATAGATAAAAAGATAAAAGCAATGTGCATCGATATCGACAATCGATCAGACAACGCAGTTATTATCCACTAAAACTGCAAAACTAATACGAGAACGCCAAGCTAAGCAATTTAATTGTGTCAGCTGCTTGCCCCACATCGCATTGTCTCGCGTCGCGTGGGATAGAGATTCAAGACGATCATTGTACCGACATCGAAGACCGACTGTTGGTAAAATAGAAAATGGTGAACAATGCTATGTTATTTTTTTACTTCCCGCGTTAAAACAGTAGAACTTATGATCATGTAAGTCATGAGCTGTAATTAAATTATACTTTCACGGATGGTAGCACTGCAACACAGCAATACACTACTAGTCTCCGAAAGAAATATAATAAGTACCTATACGGTACATTTGCCAGTAAGTCTTGGCCGTAACATAACTGATAAAGACAAAATGATTAGACATTTAAATAAAATATACCGACCAGATGTTTATTTGTAATGTTTTAATTTAATTTTTAAATAATGGATAATATTAAGATGTCTACCTTTGACTATCAAGCTTATAATCGAAGCTGGGTTACTTAGCTAGCGAGTGTAGGAGGTCTCCCACCTAGTTTTGGCTATTAGTAATACTAATAGCGTTCTACGGCAGTAGAATGTTCTTTTAAAGAAAAAAAAAAGAATGGTCCAGCCCTGGCCTAAGGTCAAGTTTTAATTACCCATACTAAACGAAGCAACTTTAGTCAAATGCTGACCTAGCCAGTAGCCACTGGGGCCAACGGTATCTCAAAGACGAAACAAATGTGCAAGCTTTAAGAATCTCTAATTCCACTAAGCTTTCGCGAACTGCACGCTGACGCATATAAATTTAAGATAATGCATCAACCTGTTCAGCAACGCTTGTCGCATAACCTGTAGATTTCCATAAAGATAACAGTTTTATCCTTATCTAAATGCATGCTGGTCATTGCAATCTGCTTATATTTAGGTAGGTAGAGCTGGTAAAGGTAGGTAATAAACTCGTCTGTCTGGGCCTTGGCGAAATCTTGAACTAACTTCTGAATGTTGAACGTGAGTTTAGATAGCAAGGTGTTGTAGGTATATTATATATGTGATGTACCGGTTATGAGTGTGTGTGTTTCGGCGTAGGTACTTGTAGGTAGACAAACATATGGTTAACTTAAGGTGTGGCTACCGTGTGGCTAGCTCAGCTCGTAGAAGTCACAGCTAAAGCAAAGTAGCAAGGGTGAATTATGAATATTTCAACCTGTCTTATCAGTAATCATAAACGTATCGTAAAAATTTGTCCAATGAGACTTACCATAGCCATAGCATAGCTTTGTCATTGGTGAAAATTTGACTACGCTTACAATTCGGGGGTGTAAGATCCAATCTCTATCATCGGCACCCAAGCAAGCCTCACCTGCCCGTGGTGATACAGCAAATTAACAAACGGGGCTGGTTTGGAGATTATTCCTATTTGCTGGCTCTTTAGTTTTCCCCAATATTATATTTGTTACATTATAATTTTAAGCATTGTTCCAGGGCATACCTGAATGAGAGAGGCACAGGACAGAGGCAAAAACTAACGATACTTACCTTTTTTTTTCACTGCGTTTGAATAATCGTTTAAGGATGTGGGTGGGTGCCGGTGAAATTACAGGCACAAAAGGCTAATCATATTCATGCCTCAAGTTGATGGACACAGGGCGTTGCATCATAGAGCATGTTCTGATAAAACTCGATCTACGATGCAATGCTTTGTGATAGGTAATGGTTACCTTTTAACATCAGGTAGGCCATTTGCTTTTTCCATCTTCAAGTACCATAAAAAAAGCAGGCCTATACTAGGCACTGGGTGTTCCAATCCTGTGTCAAGGCTGAGATCTTGATAATAATGATGAATATTCAAACAAACAAAATAATTAAGGTACCTAATCATCTAGCTGCAAATAGATTTTAAGCAAATGATCTTTGCTTCATTAAATGAACCCAGATAGATATAACTTGAGCCTGCTTAATGCTTATCTTGTTTTGTAAATATTTAAAGCAAACTGCTGAGTTTTGATAAACAGTTGGTAGTCTAATGCAGTGACTATTAAATATTCTGTAGGCATACTACTGCTGTGTGTGGTATGAGTTCCAAGTAAAATTAAGTTTTTTTCCTTACAAGAACTCCGACACTCGAAGAATGCATTGGATGTTTTGCACAAGAAGCTTGATAAATAGTGGTTTTGTATTTGAAAGGCCTTAGATTTGATATGATGTTCAATGTAGGTTTGAGTTTGAATTTGACAGCTAGTAGTTGTAAATTACAGTTATATGTAGATAGCTATAAATACATATAAGATAAGACTAACCAAGTCAAAACATACTAAATACATACCACACAAACACAAACCTCCCTCCCAGCGCAACCAGTCGCCACTACCAACAAAATGTATGGTGGTGAGGTGAGTAACTCTCTATCTATAGAGCTGTATACATTTTGATGGTAGCGGTGACTGCACCGCCATGGTGTCCAGGTAAAATATAGTCCTAATAAGCTCTAGTACCTACCTAAACAAGGTAATGCCGACCAGTCATCAAAAAAGAAGTGTTTAAAAAATCAACAAACTCTAAAACACAACAGTAATGATTAATGGTAACAAATTCATAATCTACATGGTGGTTTTTTGAGAACGGCGGTAATGGCCAATGCCCTCTATTTTTAACAAAATTATAACAGCATATTTATTTATTTCGAAAATCTTTTATTTTTGACGGAAATGGATCCGAATGATTTAAAAAAAAATTACACTCTTTATTATTGAACCAATGGATTATGTTGCTGATAAGGATCAATCTTTGCAAATAAATGTTTTACTAATAATGAAAGAAATAGCAAGTTTTTACGATTTACTTTTAATATCTCAATTTCACCTAACTAATAAGTTGCTCAAAATGGTTTCCATTGACTTCAATGCATAAGTTTATACGTCTTTACTGCATTTGACACCATGACAAGATTTATCCTCGATAAATTATCAAGCAATGAGCTTTGTAACCTCTCAACCATTTCGTAATGAGCTTTGTAAAGTTCGTTCTTGACGTAACTCCATAGGAAATAAATAAAAACAATCGTTGACGATTCGTGAATTTCGTGTCAATGGGTTTTTGTAACTTCTCGCCTTAGTTCTACGCACTTTTTCCGAGGGTAAAGAGCGCTGTGGGTTCCGCCATAGTTTGCGCCATAGTTCTAAGCACTTCCATCCATTCTTAGAAAGATTTGTTTACTGTCATAAACCAACACAAACAACTCAAATCGAAAAAAAAACAATAATTCGAAAAAACATGAATGGAATTCTTATTATGATTTTTTTGTATCACCACAGTATCCCGCTAATAAGACAAATGAGTCATGCATAATGACCAAAAAGTTTGAATAGGTGAGTTTTCTTCTGTGTAAAAATATAAAATTGTGAAAATTTGCTATTTCCCTTCATTTTAAGTAACATATTTATTTGCAAAGATTGATCCTTATCAGCAACAGATTCCTATGGTTCAATAATACAGTGTAATTTTTATTGAAAAATCATTCATGTCCATTTCCGACAAAAGTACATTATATTATTATAAGATTATTATATATATAATCTTATAATAGTATAAGATTATATATAATCTTATATTATTATATAATTATTATATATATTATATATTTATATTTATAAGATTTTTGAAAAAAATAAATAAACAGTTATCTTTTTTTTTTTTTATCGAGGGCATGACTCCTTTCACGACTTTTCCCTAACTCTCGTGGTTTCGGACTTGGCCATCGCCGCCCTTCTCATACCACCCTGTATATTTGCTCCAAAAATCGCTTTAAATGTATTACAATTCAAAAATTAAATTACAAAATGGAATCTGATCAGATAATTTCATCCAGTGATGGTAAAAAGTACAGAAAAAGATATATTTATGAAATCTTTTGTTTCATCATCCACTCATTATGAACTAATATTATAATTGTAAAAGTTTGTGTTAGTTGTTTGTAGTTTTTTTCTACTCAACTCTTTAAGAACGGATTGGATGGAAATTGGAGAATGTTCACAACAGTGATACATTTAAATTATTCTACAATCTTTGTTTCCCTCATAAAATAATAACGAAAAAAACTACAAAACCTACCCCTTGGGTATCTCGTGGCATAAAATTATGCTGTAAGAAAAAAAGACAACTTCTTTGGCAAGTAAGAAAGACACCTTCTGAATCTAATAAAATCCAATATAACAGATACACTAAAATGCTTAAAAAAATAATAAAACTGACACAAAGAACGCAAAACAATCATAAAATAAGTACATCTAATAACATATCAAAAGCTACTTGGCAAGTCATAAATAGTACAAAACGAAGTCTCCCTAGGGATCAAATTGATAAAATTGTCATTAAAAATAATATAATTACAAATCCAATTGACATAGCGAATGCTTTTAATAATTTTTTTATAGATAAAATTATTCCCATTGAGAGTTCAGGCAAACACATAACCTCTCTTATAACTAGTCGGTGCGACTCTTTATTTCTTAAACCCTGCATCCCAAACGACGTTTTGAAAATAATAAGTCTTCTGAATAACACTAATAGTGTAGGATACGATGAGATTTCTACCAAAATCCTTAAAACTGTGGCACATCTAATATGCACACCATTAAGTCACATTATAAACTTATGTATTGATTCAGGTATATTTCCTGATGCATTAAAGGTCTCAATCATAAAGCCTCTTTATAAAAAACAGAATAAGGAGTATATGGAAAATTATAGGCCTATTTCCTTAATACCTATTATTTCAAAAGTATTTGAACGGTATTTATACATGGCAATTAATGAATACTTTGAAAAAAAGAATATATTTTGTAAAGAACAGAAAGGTTTTAGGAAAAACAAATCAATTAACATGGCTCTATATGAATTTCTCTATCGTGTCACAAGCAGCGTAGATAAAAAGACACCAGTATGCTCTATATTCTGCGACATGACACAAGCTTTCGACTATGTACGGCACGATATACTACTTAAAAAACTAGAAGTGTACGGTGTCAGAGGCAATGCATTACAACTTATTAAGTCTTACCTTGAAAATCGGAAACAAATTACTGAAATAATAAGAATTAACCATAAAACTAAACATGAGGAAATACATAGATCTAAGGAACGGATCACTAGGTATGGTGTACCGCAGGGAAGTGTGCTGGGGCCACTACTCTTCATAATTTACATTAATGACCTGCCAAAATCCACTTGCCAACACATGGCATTATTTGCAGACGACAGTACAGTAACTATTAAATGCATAAATAAAGAGACATACAAAAATGACATAAATTCCGCACTGACATCAATTATAGCATGGTTGGACAATAATAATTTGAAAATAAATTTGACTAAAACTAAAATGATTAATTTCCGACAACGCGATAATGCTGCTCTACAATTACTTGACATACAATATGATAATTATAAAATTGATGAAGTTGATAATACAAAATTTCTAGGACTAATTATTGACAAAAAACTTAACTGGAAATCTCATTTAGAAAAATTATGTAAAAAACTTAATAGCTCTGTTTATTTATTATATAAAATCTCCCCGATCGTTAATAATAGAGACCCTTCTTACAGCTTACCATGGCTTGATTGCATCTTCTCTTAGATACGGTATACTTTTTTGGGGTAACTCATCCGACATTATCAAAGTATTCAAATATCAAAAGCGGTGTTTAAGGGCTATGTTCAATCTTAAAATAACAGACTCGTGTAAGCCTTTTTTCTGCAAACACAACATCATGACAATTTTTGGACTTTATATATTTGAAACGGTTATGTATGTGCGAAAGAATCCAGACATATTTGCCCAACTTTCTGATACTGTGGTTCGCAATCGACGAGACAAACATAAAATAGTGACTCAGAGCTGTAGAACTAGATTGATGCATAAAAGTATATTCTGTACTGCACCTTACATCTATAATAAACTACCACAGTCACTGAGACAATTACCTTGTTCGCTGTTCCAGAAAAAACTGAGAGCATTATTGACAAGTAAATGCTACTACACACTAGACGAATTTTTAAATGACAAGCAAATAATTTGAGGTTTTTTTTTTCTCTCATTGACTTTATTTTGTGTTTCAATTTTTTTTTTTTTTTAAATTATATATCATATTTTTTTTTTTCTTCTAAATTGATTTCTACGAGTATCGAAGACATTTACGATTCTGACATACATTTACGAATATCAATCCCTCAATTTATTTGATTGCATGCAATTTTTGTTTTTTTTTAATTATTATAGTATTTTAATATTTGTATAAATGAAATTGCACGCCTGAGTTGGGTAGTTATACAGTGAAACCTAAAAAATGATGTAACACCTTGTTAAAACCTGTATTTCATGCAATAAATGATACTTTACTTTACTTTACAAATTTAAATTTAAATAACAATAAATAATGAATTTAGCAGTAGGCACCTTTTTATTCCGGTACCATGCAATCATAGCAGTGGGGGGTACAGTCATTAGCTAAAGATGGAAAAAGCTAACAGGGCGATATGAGATTTATAAGGACTTTGTACTAAAACGTATGAAGCTGAAGCCACATTTAGAACCTAGTAAATAAAATGAACCCTAATGGAGGAGAGTTGCTCAAGACAGGAAGTAATGGAAACTACTGGAGGAGGATTTCGCCAAAAGGCACACTGAGTTGAGAGACGTTCTATAGCCAAAAAAATTAAACAATACATTCATAAAGATTAATCTCACCCAGTTAAATGGGCTAAATAATTAAATAAGTAAAATATACCAAGAACTTAGGAAGCAGATATATTCACATATATAAACATAAAATAGGAACTTAATCCCTAACCACAACCTTGGTAAACTTACAATATAATTTACCAACTCTTTGTGATGAGACCTTGAATAATTGTGAACATAACAATATTGTATTCTATGTTCCTGACAGATAGAAGATATATGAACACACAGCTAGTTCCTTTCTTCCTAATATAATGAGAAAGTGGCCAACTCTGGTGGCTGCAGTTTTTAGGCTGCCCAAAGGCCTGATTGGTTATGAACCAACATCTTAACAAGCCCTCCAAAGGAAAGAAGCGCTTTGATCATAATATTACCCATTTAAGTAGTGACTGCGCACTGGGCAGAGAGTTAACCAAGATGATCTGCTGCAAATACATAAGTCAGCCACGTCAACATACTTCATAAGAGCAACTCATAAGCACATTCAAAAAGCAACGTAATGTAAGAGGGTGGACTGAAAAATAATTTTCATGTACAACAGGTTGTTTTAATAAATCATTAATGTGAACAATGCCACCGTAATCCACTAGTACAAAAGACGTTAGGTAAGACCTTGGATGTTTGTGATTGTACCTACATTCATAATTTGAGGTAACAAAGAATAATTTTTAAGCTAAAAAATTAAAATAAAACTATTAGCGTTATGATAAAAAATGTTTAAACAACAAATGTAAATATGTAAATGAATAGATTTAGATATTAGAAAAAATACAAGTCAATAATCTAGATTCAAAATGTTGCAGTTAAGTATTAGAAAATAGAAAGTTTAAAAACTTTGTAAATCATGCACATATTTTATGCAAATTATTTGATATGAATTTTATTGTAATGCTGAAGGAATAACAGTTAGATTACTTTATTTATCTATGTGAGCAGAAACTGCACTCAGGCTTTTATAATTATGGCTGGCAATAGATCAAGACCTCTGGGAAGGCACCAAGATTGGCAGCCATAGAGATGCATTCTATCGGGCCAGGAGTTATATGACCTAAACCCTAATAGATCTGACCTACCAGGCAGTTACTTTAATCCCATAATATAGATGATGGTATCTACTCACCACATTGTTGTAATTGAACGCTGCAGCTCCAGCTTCGAAGTATTCTCCATTTAATTTGTCTCCCATATTCACCAAGGTACACTCAACTTTTTATAGTTCCAATAACAAAAAATCTCATAAATACCAACATTTTTACTGATGTCAGTACTATCTATCAAACTTTTTGATTTAATTTATTAGAAAAGCAATGACCATCGTTGGGTAGGGAGCGTCCGAAATAACATTGCTTGATTGTTTGTTTGTCATCTTAATAACTGCACTAAATGTAATGACCACAAGACAAAAACACATTTATTATACGAAAACCAGTAATAATTAGTGGATTATAAAAAGAAAAATCTTTATTTCACGCGATTGAACACAATATTCGGAGCAGATTTTCTAAATCTTTTGACTGACATTTCAATCAGTTTACCTTGACACGTAAATGTCAAACAATTCTTTCCCGCCGCCATATTGGCTCCCATATTGGATCGTCCATCCAAAAGACAAGAGTTGTCTATGATCTGATAATTTTTTTTGCAATGGTTTATGCTCTTTGGCTAGAAATTAAAGCCTCCCGCGCACAGGTGCGTTATAATTATAATCGGCGAAAATATCGCATGCGTTATTTAATACTAGTACCTTCGTATTCGTTTTGGTAATAGTACAACAAACGGTAACAGACCCCAACGGTACAAGAAAGGTAACAAGGTAGTCCAAGGTAAACAAACATTAGTGTCACAGGTCCACGATTTCAATACATTATTAAAAAAAGACTGGTACTGGCATCGTACGTATTACGTACAATTACCATAATGCATCCCGATTCTTTGCTGCTACGAAACTACACACA
Organism: Horisme vitalbata; assembly: GCA_951804965.1. Classification (NCBI taxonomy): domain Eukaryota; kingdom Metazoa; phylum Arthropoda; class Insecta; order Lepidoptera; family Geometridae; genus Horisme; species Horisme vitalbata. Next base: position 5,499,533 of record OX638094.1, read on the forward strand.
GCTCCGAACGCAGCTGTGTGTAACTTAGTAGCCGTCCTAATACTTTATGCAGGTACTAAAAACAGTTACTACATATAAAGCGCATACGATATTAATGCATTAAAGGCTAAAAGCTACGCTAGACTGCTTTGGCCATAGGAAAATAAAGGCTTAATTTATGTACTTTTTTGAGTAGGCACTTTTTTGATTTTGTAGCACAGTGGCGCACTGCCTCGCCAAGTTAAACTTGTGGCACTGTATGCGTATGTGTCAAATCAAAGCACACAGCAATCGCACATACTCAATAGGAAAGATAGGTTAATACTGAAATAAAATAATTCTCATAATAAAACTTATTTTTTCATTTTTATTATGAATAAACATAAAATATAACTTTGATTCTTAAAATAAGATAAACATTAAAAATGCACATATCCCCAAGAAGTTAGGTACCTACTGATAGTATAGTCCCACAATTTACAATATTATTGGAGAAATTAATCCCATAAACCATTTTAGAATATTTGCAGTAATTCTGACTTTTGTTGAGTTATTATAACCCTAACTTGTTTAAATTTAGAGTACGTACATAGCATATGTTGCCCTTACAATTTAACCAATGTCATTTTGAGTGATTATTGTTCCAATTGAGACAACCTCTGTGGTGCAGTGGACGAAGGTCCACCGAAGACGAAGAAGACGAGGAAGACGGGTCAGATTCCCGCCACGAGACAATGTTTGTAGGTTCTGCAAATATTCGTCTATATATCACAATTTAATCGACTGATGTAGCGTTGTCTCTGTTCAGATCTTTGCAATAAAATTGTTCACTAGTCAATTCGAGATATTTTGCGGACGCCATTTAATTTTACGACGCATGCAGCCACTTAATAACAAATTTCTCAATATGCTCAGACCCCATCCGCTCCTCAATCATTTTAAGAGATATTTCGAAGACCGATTTAGCTATATCATTGTCTCTAGCCAGAGCGGACTCCTCGCAGTAATAGCAGTTGTTGAAATAAAGACCGGTGACTCCATCCAGGTCTTCTGCGGTTGCCACGTAGACCGTTGTCGCCGCTGCTTGTTGCTGAAAACAAAAGGTTTATCTTTTTAGTATTCACAAGCTTCTATAACCCAATACAGGACAGTCCTTTATCGGATTTTCCGTTCAAAACAATAGTTAATGAATGCAGTTTGGTGTTCGGTAAAAAGGTGGGGGATGTAATGTGTCTTTGGAACCCAAGCCACCTCACCTATACGTAGTGCACCCTGCTAACTAACAAACGGGGCTCTAGCGGCCGGCTGATTGCGGCATAGCGCAGCCTAGCACCGGAAAAACTAAATGCTTTGGCCGCCGCCGGGCAGCAGCGTCGGCGGTGCGAGAAGTTGTGCACTGTAATCCCCAACCCGCATGCCCAGCGTGGGGATTATGAGCATATCCCTCATTATTAGGGGAGGCCTATGTCCAGCAGTGGACTGATATAGGCTGGTGTGGTGTGGAATGTGGAAACAGGTGGGGTCGTCGAGATGATGAAAAGGTGCAATGGCGCTGACTAGGAGAGGCCTAAAATTACTATTGACTGACGATGATGATGATGATGATGCAGGTGGATGCTGTGGCCTATTGTCTCATGCAAGCTCTATGTCGAATCTCAACATCTACGGAAGAAATAGAGGAAACCATGTTCTTTGGTCAGGCCATTTGAAATTCTTGTCGAATCTCAACATCTACGGGAAGAAATGGAGGAAACCATGTTCTTTGGTCAGGCCATTTGAAATTCTTGTTGAATCTCAACATCTACGGGAAGAAATTGGAGGAAACCATGTTCTTTGGTCAGGCCATTTGAAATTCTTGTCGAATCTCAACATCTACGGAAGAAATGGAGGAAACCATGTTCTTTGGTCAGGCCATTTGAAATTCTTGTCGAATCTCAACATCTACGGAAGAAATGGAGGAAACCATGTTCTTTGGTCAGGCCATTTGAAATTCTTTACTATAGATGCTAGAGTAGGTATGTTAGTGAAAGCTGAATTGAAGCATCTATTGTCTGGTTAGATGTATTGTTACCTATCTTACTTCAACAACTACTAACATCAGGTTAAGGGCAATCACGAGTATTTCAACTGCTTGAATCGTAGACTTTTATCGTAGCACCAGCCATAGATAGACTTAGGCAAGTATACTTGAGGGTATAATCAAGAAATATTCGCAAATATCTTTCAACACACACTCTAAATGTGTGTGGCTTAAGTGTTTTGTTTTTGGTCAAAGCATCCTTAGTAGCTTTAGACCACGTTTCGCTTCGCTCGCTTCGGTACCCGGACAAAAAGTACCCATAAGTCATTCCAGAGAAATACATGAGTGCAAAAACTCAGTTCAATCCGTTCAGTAGTTTTGTTGTCAAGGAAGGACAAATATTTCACAAACTTTCGCCTTTATAATATTACAAGCTTCCGCCCGCGGCTCACTGGCATGGTACCCGGATAAAAAGTACTTTACCTACTTATATGATAATCTACTATCACAAACTATGTACATTCCAAGTTTCTTCCAATTCCGTTCAGCCGTTACGAAGTTGAGTGGGAACAAACATACATACAGACACACACACACAAACACACAAACTTTCGCACTTATAATATTAGTACCAGCTAAATGCTTACGTTAATGGAAATGAGAATGGTTGAAATCGCTCGCCTCTCAGTGTTCTATAGGATACATTTCGGAGAGTGTGGCCCATAATTTCCGAAAATCAGTTTTTCTTGGTCGTAATTATTCTGTTCCCATAAATTCCCAGTGGCATTTTTCCCAGTCACCTATTTTTAATAGTTTTTTAATTTTCTTTCCTTTTCTTTCCATTCTTTTCAATATCTAGGATAGTAATTAAATGTTACCATATTTTAATAGTTTTTATAAATTTTGTAACGTTTTTCCCTATTTTATTATTTCCATCGTAATTTTTATTTCTCGTTCATAATTTCTTTACAACCTTTTCTTAATTTTATTTTTTTACCCAACTGAAGTCTTCAGTCGGGTTATGTTTTTAGGGTGTATGTATGTTTGTAATATTATTTGTCAGTCACTGTAGCCCGAACGGCTGAACGGATTTTGAGTAATGACGTGTCGTTGGATTTGTCTAGATCACAAGGGTGACAATGGCTTTATGAAAGGTCAAAAAATCCAAAATGGCGTCTGTAACAAGCCATTTTCATTTTACAATGAACTGAAAAGGTATCAAAATCTGATAAATTTCCATAAATTAGGTTTCATTGGATTTGACAGAATCATTAAATTGGCATGTAGATTATATGAAGTGTAAAAAATCCTGACTGTAAGATCCCATTTTCATTTTAAGCTGGACTGAAACAGCTGATTGATTTTAACAAACAAGGTGCCATTGGAAAAAAAATTAAGTAGGCAAGTACCAACTTAGGTGTGCCTATCATACCAATCTACTTATTTGTAACTAAAAAATATTTAATTAGTATCTAAAAAATTGGTTGATACAAAAATCTATTTTGGTACAACGGACTGGACAGCAACTTACCAAGGACCTCGTGTTCATATTAGAGTTTATTTTGTTTAATGATTTTAAAAGTTTTTCAAATGTACTCGTTTATCCAGCAGTGTATGTCACTAGTTTGTTATACGATGGTGGCGACTAGAAACTTTTTATGAAAAATAGGTTTTTTTTTTTTAATATCAATGTTAATCGAGACTGTGTAAAAGAAAAATTATTTTTTTGAAAAAAAGCTTCTGGTTATTTTCACCATTTGGATTTAAAAAGTAGAGAAAAAATGGAAAATAGAAAAAACTATTTGATGAAAAAATGCCCATAGAAAATAAAATATTGCTAATAAATTCCACTGGGAAAATATGGGAACGGAAGAAATGCGACCAAGAAAAAATGGTTTTCGGAACTTATAGACCACACTCATTTCGGAGAGTGTGCGCAAGAATTACACAATTTAATTCCCCCATCACCATTTCATTATCGTACGACCAGAATTTCGTCACCCATACACGGTAGACATTTCTCCTACCCGCACGAAGCGTTTCGCTGCAACTTTCATCCTTAGAACAGCTAAGGAATGAAATGCTCTTCCGGCGTCAGTGTTTCCTGATCACTACGACTTAGGGGTCTTCAAGCGTAGAGTAAATAGGTACATTCTAGGCAAGTGTGCTACATCTTCGACCGCATCATCACTTACCAACAGGTGAGATGGCGGTTAAACGTAAGCCTATAAACTGTAAAAAAAAAAAAACTGAACGTCAACTCACTAGAGATTTAGTAAAAGGCCGCACAAGCATAAACGCTAACCGGAACAGCCACCAGGATTTGCTCAAGTTCGAGAATACCATGTTGCCAGGATGTAAGGAGTTCACCAAGATGCCTTTGGACACCCACTCTTTGCTCAGGACCTGAAAAATGTATAAATACCTATAGATTCGCAGTTTTACACCAATTACTAGGTAATAGGGACCCAGGGCACACCGTCAGTTACTTCCCTATATATATAAATAATCTATTGTTAGCGACTCCCCCACCAAGAGGACATCGGCAAACCGACGCTCCTTTAAATAGCGGGCAGGACCATTGCTCGGGGTCAGTCTGTTTGTGGTGCTCGACGGTGTAATAGCTTAGGGACGTTAAAAATTATTGTGCGAGGCTATGTAAGTCATTTTGTGTTTCTGATTTTCGTCATTTTCAAGTGTTATAATTATTTGTTAGGAGATACGAAAACTTTAAAGTGGCAATACTTCCTCGGTCTATAAAAGCAGCTGGCCTACCGGCTCGCGGGGATAGCTTTCTGAGTCGTCGTGCTGTGTAGACGTATTTTGAGACGTATATTGTGTTGTTCATGCTGTAATTTATAATTCTAAGTCCGTGTTCTTTGCCTGAATTGTTTGGCCAGTTTTATAAAAGTTATGTTGTTAATAAATTCTTTTTTTTAAAAGTAATTCTGCTTCTGATTGTTAAAATCAGAAGTGGGATAAAGGATTTGCACGCCTACTTGTCAATTACTTATTCCGCTGGTCAAGATTTGTTTAAATACGTCTGTACAGTACAAGCTATCTGCGTGGCCTAGATAACCTCAAAGCACGTGTTTTTTCTGTGTGTTTCCGTGTATGTGTTTAGCTAGCCGTGTGGTAACTACTGAGGCGCGAGGCATCCCGGCGTCGGAGGGCCCTGTGGCGTCTCTGCCCCTCACGCCGTTGTCAGCACGCACCGTTGACACGCGTACGGCAGGCTGTGGCCTCCACGTCTTGTTACGCGCTCTCTGCTGTGCCACCACGCGTTTGGGAAGGCCTGTGGCCTCCACCGCGCTGCCACGTGCACGGCGGGCTGCGGCCTCCGCGTGCCTCTGCACGCTCCGCCGCACCGCCTCGGGCCTGGTGGGCTGCGGCCTCCGCGTGCCTCTGCACGCTCCGCCGCACCGCCTCGGGCCTGGTGGGCTGCGGCCTCCGCGTGCCTCTGCACGCTCCGCCGCACCGCCTCGGGCCTGGTGGGCTGCGGCCTCCGCGTGCCTCTGCACGCTCCGCCGCACCGCCTCGGGCCTGGTGGGCTGCGGCCTCCGCGTGCCTCTGCACGCTCCGCCGCACCGCCTCGGGCCTGGTGGGCTGCGGCCTCCGCGTGCCTCTGCACGCTCCGCCGCACCGCCTCGGGCCTGGTGGGCTGCGGCCTCCGCGTGCCTCTGCACGCTCCGCCGCAGCGCCACGGGCCTGGCAGGAAAGTGGCTTCCGCGTGCTGCTGTGCGCACACCGCTGCTACATGTTCAGGTGGACATGCCGTCACCACGTGTCCATTCGCGCCCACCAACATGGCGTGTCTAGCGCATGCCTCTGTATGATGGTAGTCCGACAACACGTCGGTAAGACCTTACCAGTATTTTTGTATTTCGAGTTTTGATCAAATCATTTGCATAACGTTGATGATAAAAAGGAGGCTTATACCTAATGTGATGGTTTACGTGCTAAATTATGATGATGATTTTCGATCAGCTTATACCCAATGTGGTTGTTTACGGGCTAAATGATGATGATGATTTGCCATCAGTTTTGTTGAACGAGATTTACATTCGATGACGATAAAACATTGTGGGTAGTTTTGATGATTTATTCGAAAATTATTTGGAAATGTTGTTTGATTCCGAGTGCTATGTTTAGAATCTCCAAGTAGTTTTTGGGTTTGAACTACTAACGTTTGATACCTCTTCGATAACCATGTCCAAGGAACGAGATCGTAAGCCAAGATCGTAAGTGGTTTGGAACAGTAATTCCAAACTAGTTTAGACCGTTTGATCGTTTTGGAAGTTAGTTCCAGGGTTTGCAGTGCGAGTGTAGATGGGGTAGCTACACCGGGCCTATCTGGTGGGGGCTACTAAACTCTTCGGAGCCGGAGATCGTTCCGATGCTGCACCGATGGCGCAACTGCAACCGCAGCTATCTAACGAGAGAACCGCCCGGGCCGAGCGAGCCTATTGGTCTGCTGGCTATCTCATCCAGCGCAGACTTGGGCGCCGAAGTTTGAACATGACCGTGCCATGTCCAAGCGTCCAGGTAGTATTGAGCGTGGTAGCTCAAAAGCTTACTAAAGCTGTTGGCACGATCCTGGTAAGGACGAATCGTACATTCATCTCAAGTTTTGACCCCTTCTTACATGATTTTGAAATATGGTTTTCCAAAGTATATTGCTAGAGTGTCGGGAGTCTTTAGGCCGCCCGTAGGCCTCCGACACTGCTTAACGACTGAAAATCCGAGACCAACATCTTAACGTGCCTCCCGAAGCACAGAAACGCTCCGATCTAAATGTCGCCAAACGGTCGCCCATCCAAGTTTTGGCCTGGCGGAATGTTGCTTAACCAAGATGATCTGCGAAGAACACCGAAGTAAGCCACGCCATGAGCGCTTCGCTACATTGCTTCCATGTTTTGACTATTTACTACATAGGTTTAGAGTTAATAGGTCAAAACGGCATGATTATGATTAAGAGTTGACTATAGTCAGGCGAGGCCGAGCGAACCTAACATTCATTCGGTAACTGTGTTCAGATTTTCGATGTTGATGATGATGATGATGAGTTGACTATGGTCAGGCGAGGCCGAGCGAACCTAACATTCATTCGGTAACTGTGTTCAGCTGTTCGATGATGATGATGAGTTGACTATGGTCAGACAGACCAGATCGATGAACTTTACTTCGGATGTACTTTACATTCATTCTGTAAGCGTGTTCAGCTGTTTTATGATGATGATGACTAACTGACTATGTTCAGGCGTAGCCAAGTTTAGTGAACCTAAATTTGGAGGAGTACACGCGTTCTTTATTGTGATTGGCTATTTATTAACCCCTAAAGTTGTTTCCTTGTTTCATGTTGCATAATTGCTGGAATCGAGCTGATTCGTGCTGGAATCGGGCTGACTGGTCCTGAAGGTGACTGCAAATTCTGCTCTATGGATACAAGTCTACTGGGGCTTCACCAGTGCAGACGGCGGTCCTGTTCTCTGGATACAAGTCCACTGGGGCATGGCCAGGGCAGACGGCGGTCCTGTTCTCTGGATACAAGTCCACTGGGGCATGGCCAGTGCAGACGGCGGTCCTGTTCTGTGGATACATGTCCACTGGGGCATCTCCAGTGTAGACGACGGTCCCGTTCCGTGGATTCTGGTCCACTGGAGCAGTGCCAGTTCAGATGGCGCTCGATTGAGCTGAAGCTAATGAAGAAAATGATCGCCGTACGGTCTGACATTGCTTGCGTCTTTGTTGGTAGCCACTCTTTCATTAGTTATGTTAGGCCCAGCAAGGTTAGGTTCAGATAGGCTAGGTTCAGATAGGTTAGGTTTAGATACGTTAGGTTTAGATAAGTTAGGTTCAGATAGGTTAGGTTCAACAAGATTAGGTTCAGAAAGGCTTGATTCAGCTAGGTTATTTTCACTTATTTTAGCACTGGGGCTTTTCAATGAGATTCTAGGCTAGGTGGCTATTAGCAGTGACGTATGCAATGACTAGACTGAGATTAATGGTTTGACCGGCAATAGCGTGTGTAATGTAATGTACAGGACAGAGCGATCCGTATCTGCTACGTAGCATAGTCGGACGGGGATAATGCCAAGATCAGTATAACAGCGTTCGTCGCTTTGTATGTCCGTGTCTGCAACTATCGCATAGTCGGACTTACCGTGTCTGCCTAAAATAGGCATAGTCGGTCTTACCTGTGTCAGCGCATAGTGCCGCTTAGTCAGGTCTTCCGTGTCTGCGCTTTGCGCATAGTCGGACTTGCCTGTGTCTGCGTTAGTCGCATAGTCGGGCAGACGCGTTAGTCGCGTCATGTTACAGGTGGATCCTGCTTCACCTGATGCTGACAACCACAGAGCCGGAGCCGCAGCGGACACACGAAACTGAGGAATGGGGCAATAAAACCAAGCCTTGCTCCGAAAACGAAATAAGTACATGAGAGACGTCTCATTAGGAGGTGTATGCGCTGGTGAATGAATGAGATTTTGTGAGGACGTATGAATTAAATGAATGGTGATGCAAGAAGAGTGTGAACCGCCACATCTATGTAAAATCGACGCTCTTTTGATGTAACTCTTCTTTCAGACGAATACGACAGCGAACCAGATGCTAGTCCTACGTATGGTTCCGGCGCAGGTCCGTCCATGCCCTCACTGGATCCTGAACCTGAGGCGGGGCCATCATCTTAGACTTCAGCTTCGGGCAGCCTCATTTGACTTTAGGAGTAGGTCGAGGACGACCTATAGTCAGGAGAAGCCGTGTTAGCGACTCCCCCACCAAGAGGACATCGGCAAACCGACGCTCCTTTAAATAGCGGGCAGGACCATTGCTCGGGGTCAGTCTGTTTGTGGTGCTCGACGGTGTAATAGCTTAGGGACGTTAAAAATTATTGTGCGAGGCTATGTAAGTCATTTTGTGTTTCTGATTTTCGTCATTTTCAAGTGTTATAATTATTTGTTAGGAGATACGAAAACTTTAAAGTGGCAATACTTCCTCGGTCTATAAAAGCAGCTGGCCTACCGGCTCGCGGGGATAGCTTTCTGAGTCGTCGTGCTGTGTAGACGTATTTTGAGACGTATATTGTGTTGTTCATGCTGTAATTTATAATTCTAAGTCCGTGTTCTTTGCCTGAATTGTTTGGCCAGTTTTATAAAAGTTATGTTGTTAATAAATTCTTTTTTTTAAAAGTAATTCTGCTTCTGATTGTTAAAACTATATATATATATATATATAGAAATATTATATAAATAAATATAAAAAATACTGGACATTATCACACAGCATCATGTAGCCCCAAACTAATCTATAATCTACCTATCGCTTTTTACGTGCCAATGTTATTTTTACTTTGTATTATGTTCTCTTCCCGGCCTGGTTGTTTTTTCTCATTCTGTAGGTACTTTTATTTGTTTTTATCGAGAACCTAGTGTCTAGACAAACCTAACATAGGTTTAAAGAGATTACTAACCAGAGTTTTGTTAAAAGTTTACTTAATAAAAAATAAAAGAAAATAAAAATAAATAATAAAATTGGAGCTTGAATTATGGGAACCACATATGACATGAGTGTTATACTACTTATATATATTTCTTTTTCTGTAAATACATACAGCTCGAGCTCAAGACAGGCCGCAATGGCGCTCATTAGAGGAGACCTATGTCCAGCAGTGGACTGCTATAGGCCGATGATGATGATGAATTAATGAATTAATGAAAATTCTTTATTGTTCACCTTATTTTTAGAAGCAACAGAAATATAGCATAATTAGAAGGTACAATAGACGGTCTTATCGTTTAGAAGCGAATACAAAAGATATAAAGATATGAATGCGATATGAATATAAGCGATGATATACATAGTAAACATCCAGACCCGAGGCAAATATTTGCAAAACATACAAACATTTCTTCTTCTTCTTCTTCTTTTTAGCCTTCTGGCCTCTGTGGTATAGCATATAAACATTTGTCTCGCAGCGGGAATCGAACCCGCAACATTCTGCGTCTCAGACTAGCCACCGCCCACTGTGCACAGAGTTGTTGTGAGTCGTCAGAGGCTAATGACTTTATAAATATTGTGATGGATTCTAAATAACACTATTTATCGTTAAAACTAGTTATAACTAGCTAAAAGTCATTTCGTCTCGTACTCTCCTTACATCTCCATCAACAAGAAAGAGATAGCTCCTTAAAGTTTAACGATAAGAATCGTGAAAATCTTTCAGAATCACTACTATTGTTAAGCTAGAGACAAACTGAGCCCACGTACGCAACCTATGTAACGCGTAACTTTTGTTGCAACCAAAACCTAGTCGCACCTGTAAATTTTGGCAGCGTTGCGATCACGGAGAAGCTTCGATTGCAATAAAAATCGGATATGTTCAAAACTACATCTTTGACAAAGAACGATTGCAACAAGATGTAATGTTGGTGTAAATAGTGATAGAAAATTATAGTAACATGATGCGTGATCGCTGTACCTTGATAGTATCATTTATTTGTTAGTAATCGTATGCAACGCAATCAGACACCTCCTACGCAACTTCGACCTGCGATGTTCAGATTGGCATATGAAGGTGTATATTCATAAAAAAATGGTTAAATTAAAAAAAAATACGATTCAAAGTGCACTGTAATGTGCGTACTGAATAAAGAAATTTCCACTTTTACTTTCACTTTCACATACCTTATACCACGCGTGGGACCAGTGTATTTCTAGAACCTATGTTCGCAACGTTCATAATAAACTATTCGAACTGTTACAACCATAGATTGAAAGCCCTTTTGCATAAGTTTTTTAAACATAACTTCAAATCAGCAGTTCTAGCTTTCCCACGGGAAGCAACCACCTGCATTCATTTCACTTCAGTACTGACTCCAAACCGCGACAGACGCATTTACCAAATTTCGAATCATAATTAATTTTCTTTTTCATTAAAAGTTTTAACTTCATTTTGCGTCACACGCGGGACTAGTGTACACACCGTTGCGTCGCATACGTTGCGTACGTTGCATCGCATACGTTACATCGTATACGTTGCATACGTTGCATCGCATACGATGCGTACGTGGGACCAGGGGCCTGATTCTCGGGAATAGACATAATTATCACGTACGTTACTGTCAAATATACATAGAATTTTGACAGTTCACGCGATATGATGTGTAATGTGATAAATATATATCGAATCACGTCAGTCTCTAGCTTTAACGTCATCTTACCTTAGCAGTGGTAACATTCAACAGTTTCGAGTTATTGTACGCCATCATAGCAAAATAGTCGTCTTTCTTCATAGATAGATCTTGCTGGACAAAGGCATTCTTCAAACTGGCAAACCTGTAAAGATAATTAATCAAGAGGTCAATAAGAGTATTTAAAAGCTCACCTTAGGCCTTACCTACTATTAGGGCTACATACTCAGTGTGCACACAGGTGAATAGGGTATACCGCCCCATAATTTCAGAGTATAAACAAACCTTAATTAAAAACTAAAACAAAACACCACTTACTCTACTAGGGCAAAAAAATGTATTTAATTAGTATTAACTAGGTAACTATTGCGGCACGCGGTGGAGGGCATGTTCGAGGTGGGAGGGGTATAATTGCTATAATATCGTATTTACATGGCTGAAGTCGACTCCAAAAATAACATGTAGGTATCTACATTTACCTTCTTCACGCGCTTCTATACTTCGGAAGGCACGTTGATGTTAGTCCCAACTTTTTAGTCATTACACCATAAGCCATATCTAAGTTTTCTTACCTATGTGATTCTGAAGACACAAATATGACCCGAGATCCTCTTTTAAGCAGTGGTTCCAGTAGCAAGGCCAAGTACATATGGCTGAGGTGGTTCACTTGAAATGTGGTCTCCAGTTTGTCTTCTGTCTCTGTGTATGGAAGGCCAAATACTCCAGCGTTCAGTATCAGCATGTCTAGGCGGCTGGAAGGATATATTACAGTATTTAGTAATAAATTTACTTTTTGTCTGTGCTGGAGTAGATCTTGAACTGTTGCGCTTTTATACATTAACTTGCGGCCTATGCTGTTTGCACGGGTTAGGGCACTTTTTTTCCACCTTGGGTTACATTACTTAAGTTTTAGTAAGGATCCCTAATTTTTTCTAGCAATAAATATAGCCTATGTTACTCAGGGTGAATACAGCTTTCCAATGGTGAAAGAATTTTTGAAATCGGCACAGTAGTTTTTGAGTTTATTCATTACAAATTTTTCCTCTTTATAATATTAGTGTAGATGTCGTACCCCTAGAACAACACGGAATTATGTCGAAAAATCTCAAAATCGACTTAATTGCATATTCGAATCCGATACATAAGCAGATAACGGTTTTTCAACGATTCTGAAAAAAGTAGTTTTTCGACAGAATTATGTCGAAAAATCTCAAAATTGACTTTATTGCATATTCGAATCCGATACATAAGCAAATAACGGTTTTTTCAACGATTCTGAAAAAAGTAGTCTTTCGACATAATTCCGTGTTGTTCTAGGGGTGCGATGTAGTAAAGTACTAGTAAATGACTTTCTTAAATTGCAATCTTTAAATGCATAACTAGAAATATAATAATGTAAATAAATAATAATATAAATAACTAATTTTATTGTAAGCCGCTTCTTTGCTCTTCTGGTGCCTAGATAGTTTATTTATGGTCTAACTATATGACCACAAAAGGAGATTATCAATTTTAAATTTCAATTTGATTAATTTACAATCTAATTAAAACTAAAGCTTTATTTGAAAATTTTCCATAACTGATTCTTATTTAATTTATAAATGTGCTTTGTTTGGCCTTTAGTTATTTTGATTTTTAAATCACATTTTGTCGATCTTATTTTGTTGTTGACTATGTAGTGCTCAACGAAAGAATAACAAACATACATAAGTTTAGGTACATCAAATCAAACTTTCGCATTTATAATAATTTATAAAAGGGTAAGGGCAGGTGAATTATGATTTTATGACAGATAATGACTAATAACTTAACAAATATTTGAAATACAAAAAATAAAGGAAATTGAGGACAACAAATTTTTCACTTCTCTTGCTCAAAAAGTGTATCATAATAGTGTAGCTTAGCGGGCCTAAAACTCGAGTTTAATACCTAGGGCTAAAAAGTATTTTTTCTTTTTAATTTTTGTCTAAAATCATCAGCCCGTACAAAGCATTCGTTCTCTTATATAAAAACTCGACTTCATGGTGCTCCGTCAATCTTTTTTTTTGAAAATAGAACCGTCTTGGTGATGTTTTATGAAGGTTGATTCTTCCCTTCACGGTAGAATGCGAACTGTTTCGTTGAGGGTTATTGAAGGTATAGAGATTTAAAAAAAAAGATGGTATTGGCGCTAAATCTCTAGAATTTTCTTCATTCCAAATCACAAACTTTTACGTTTAACTTCCTGACTTTAACTTTCAAATTGTGAACGTGAAAAATGTCATCAAGTGATAGTGAAGATGCTAATATGCAAATGGAAGAAAAGGGCAAAGAAATAATTATGAATCTGTTGCCGACAAAATCACGTGAAATATATTTAAAGAGTTACGAAAATTTTATGAAATGGAGAGATGAGAAACGTGTGGATTCTTTTACAGAAGGGGTTTTTCTCACTTATTTTGATGAATTATCGAAAAAATTCAAATCGTCGACTCTTTGGAGCACATATTCAATGTTAAGAATGACCTTAAAAACGAGACACGACGTCGATATTAAAAAAATATGTAAATTTAACGGCTTTACTGAAGAAATTGTCCACTGGATACAAGGCAAAAAAATCTAAAGTCTTGACGACACAAGAAATCGAAACATTTTTAAATAACGCTCCAAATAAACAATACTTGGCAACAAAGGTAACCTACTTATGTACTCTACTCAAACTAAATAAATAGATACCTACCTACATACCTAAATGATGTACCTAGGTTATTACGATTATTAACACACTTATTTTTTTGTTCAACAGGTTGCTTTAATTTATGGAATCAGCGGTGCATGCAGAGGAATAGAGCTTGCCAATATAACGCTAGAAGACGTAGAAACGGATACAAACCTACAAGCTGTGAGTCTGCCGAACACGAAAACAAACAAAGAGCGTAAATTTGTCATCAGTGGAGAATACCTTAATATAGTTAAAGCCTATCAGGAGTTACGTCCCACTAATGTTTCAACGAGAAGATTTTTTCTAAATTATCAAAATGGTAAATGCACAAGGCAAGTCATAGGCAAAAATAAATTTGGTAACATGCCTAAAGATATTGCCACTTATCTAAATTTACCAAATCCGGAACTCTACACGGGCCATTGTTTCCGCAGAACATCCGCGACTCTGTTGGCGGACTCTGGTGCGAATATAACGACATTAAAACGCCACGGTGGATGGAGGTCCGATCAAGTGGCTGAAGGTTATATAGAGGACTCTATACAAAACAAGTATCACGTCACGCAGCGGATTATGGAAGGAATCAATATTCTACCAAACATTACAGAACCCCAAGCATCTACATCGCGGGATTGGATGAATATGTGAACTCAGCTGAAGCCGCGCAGGAAACTCAAGCATGATTCGAGTCTCTCCAACTTTTACTCCACAACAATCAACTCAAAATATTATCACATCCCAATCACAGAGAACCGAAATAAAATTGCCCGGGAAAAACATATCACTAAACATTCAAAATTGCTCTAACTGCACATTTAATTTTTAATAAAATTTCTGAAAATTGACTAATTTGGAATTGTTTTATTTTCTCGCAATCGAAGTGAAAAGTAGAGTGTTTTACTCGGGCCAAAACCACCCATTATAACTCGGTCTTGTCATCCTCCCTCGCTAAGCTCGGGAGTATAACAACCTCGTATATAATGGGATGGTTTAGTCCCTTGTAAAACAATCTACTATTTTTGTATTTGGTATTGTAGTAATGTTAAGGATAATTACTTACTCATATTTACTCCGTACTTCTAACGCACATTTCTTAACACTTTCTAGGGATGATAAATCAAGGTGAACTGCAGTTAAATTACTCTTCGACACATTCGTTTCTTTAACAATCCTCTCTATAGCTTCAAACGTCGCTTCCATATTGCGGTTAGCAAATATAATGTTACAGTGGTGCCTCGCCAATGACTTTGCTGTTTCATATCCAATTCCCGCATTGCTTCCTGTGATTAGGGCATATTTTACTGATAAATCTACTCCATGAAGCACCTGGAATTGCATTTTTATTGATGAATTAGCTTATTTTGGGAGCTCTATAATTCACTCGAAGTCTCTATTGAGCACCTGGTGGTACAGGGAATGTTCAAGGGCAAAAGAGGAGCATATGGCAGATCACCCATGATTTAGGCAGACCAAATAAAGGCTGCACTTGATATTCCCTAACAAGTGAACCAGAAAAGCTGCGTTGCAAAAGGAATGGTGTAGGATTGTGATGCAGGCTACTGGCCCGACATAACGTCCATGACCACTCTCTGAAGACTGTAACGACTAAGAAGATAAATCACTATATATGTTATTAGAGTCTATATAATTATGTTATTCAAGGTCTCACTGGAATTCGATTAAAATTTATTTTTTTGTGATGTGATAGGCCTGTATTAAGTGATATAATAGGCCTATGTCCAGCAGTGGCATCACCTAAAGGCTGATTATTTTTGATACAAAGGTACAAATGGTGTCAGGGAGGAACATTAAGGTATTGGTCACTGTGCAGATCACAGTGACCGATACCTTACGTGAAGTTGCAAATCAGAAAATAGTAGGTAATCAAATATCTAACATAAAAATGCTAAGCACATTATTATTACCTATGTATGGGTCTTGTTGCATAAAATAGTCTGCCTAAGACAAGTTAATAAAGTGAATCATACTGAAGGAGATAGTGTTAAAGTACACATAAGTTTATTGTAGGATTATTCAGATAAAGCTAAATGCAACTGCAATAAGAAAACAGGGATTTCCACAAATTGTTTGATTTGCCTACATTTACTATCTGCATGTACCTGATAAGCAGTAGAAGATGCGTCGAATCTCTGTCGGAAATCATTGGGGTGTTTCTTCTCTTCTTTAGCGAATGCCAATCTTGGGTCTATAGAGGTGGTATTACCAGTTTCCCCATGAATGTACAGAACTTTTCCATCCTCTTTAGTAGTTTTGGTCCAGCCGAAAGGAAGCTCTTTAGGAATTATCTTCTTTTTACCTGTTACAGGGTGAACCCATTGAATCTTGTTTGTATAGTCACTGGAAATAAGACAATTTTTTTTTCCATAATACATATAAGCTCTGCTTAGTTTGGGGCTGAATGATACTATAGTCGAATTGGAAATCTCTGATGCTAAATGTAAACAAACAAATGTCACGAAATGTCAGTGTCAAAACTTTTATTAGTGGGCGCTAAACATTTTATAAAGTGGATCAAAATATAAAATCGTCTGCCGATTTTACGTTAAGCTGGAAAAATTATTTTACTGCTGGTAGGTAGGTTACATAACAATGAATCTAAATCGAACCACGCCTGTCGATTTTACGTTATTATAAATTTAACAAGATTGCACCTAAATGTAATAAATAGCTAAAGGTAATTGTAGAGTACATGAAATGTACTCTAAGGGTGGTTGAATGACAATGCACAAAATTATATCGCTATAGCACGACCGCTCGCCTCGACCGCTGCGTCCAGAGTGAGCAAAGCGGGTCCACTACACTTTATGATTTATCAGTACACTACATCTGTAGAGTACATGAAATGTACTCTAAGGGTGGTTGAATGACAATGCACAAAATTATATCGCTATAGCACGACCGCTCGCCTCGACCGCTGCGTCCAGAGTGAGCCAAGCGGGTCCACTACACTTTATGATTTATCAGTACACTACAGTAATGCTGAAAATAATATTTTTTATTTTATAAATGAAAGAAAATATCTTACTTTTAGAGAAAATTAGACTAGATTTTACACATGCGGCTTGTCATTCGCATCGTCGTTCGTCTCGCTACTCAACTCGTGTATACGCGGTGTTACAGATGGCTTCCCGCGTCAACCTGTCACCAGTAATCGCCGGCGCACTGCTACCCGGAACGCACGAGCTAGTAGCGAATTTTTATTTTCAAGAGCAAAAAGTAAAAAAAATATGTTTACTAAATTACTAAATTTCTAAGTCTCTACTAAATTTTTTGAAGTCCTAGAATCTGCTGTGTGGTTTTGATGTAATTATTAGTTTATTAAGCATGAAGCATACGAAGAAGATTGTCGAGTGTTCAATCAGTTAGTTCAATCTCTTAGTAGATACCTACTCGTGTACAGGATAATTTTTATCGTTGGCTTGCGAAAAAAATTTAAAATCCTTGAAACTATAAAAACACTCAAATCAAATTACCTAGGTATTTACGCGACATTACTTTCGTGTCGTATTTTCTCGTTGAAAACGGAAAATGTATACATGAGTTGAGTGGCGACACATTGCGGCTTGTCAGTCTTTCGCATCGTCGTCGTTCGCGTTGCCACTCAACTCGTGCATACGCGGCGTTACAGACTGTCATCGCTATTTGGTATTTTCATTCGTGCCTTAAATGGTGTCATATACGAATATGTTTCTTCTCGTCCCGTCAAGTGTGCGTTGTAAAGGTATTCGTCCGATTGACTCGACGAGAACTTCTGCGAAACAATTACCTACGAGTTTTGACACGTAGGCACATAATCGTTGAGAGTTGGTCACTAGCTCATACAAAGAAGAAGAAGAAGAAAATCGTCGAGTGTTCAATTCAATCATTGTAGTTCAATCGTATTTGCGCACAGAATAAATTTTATCGCTGGCTTGCAAAAACATTTTAAAACCCTCTAAACTAAAAAAACACTTTAATTTATGTACTTAGGTGTATACGCGACATTACTTCGTGCGGTATTTTCTCGTTGAGAACAAAAAACTACGCGGTTTTCCGAAAAATCAACTCCCTTCGTGATGATGATGATGATGATAAATCGCTCTTAGGAGTGTGCAATGAAAACGATCCAAAGTTAACAGAACCCTTGCCGGTGTTCCAAGTATCGAGAATTTTTCTACCATGAAATTTTATTTATTTAGTAACTACGTCTTAAACGGAATAAAAATAAAAACAACTACGCCAAAATAAAGTTATAATTATAATTAGTCAGGTCCAATTGAAGGAAATAATATTACCTACATATATTTTGACAAAGTTCCGAAAAATAATAAACGCTACTATGAACGTAGCATTGCTTTTGGTCTGGTAACACCTTTGTTTACATTTAGCATCAGAGATTTCCAAGTCGACTATATACTATGCCTAAGTGTCCAGCATTATTTATTTATGTATAATTTTAAGTTTACGGATATGACCTGAACGCTTGTTAGATGTAGATGATATTAGTCCTAGCTTTTTCAGTAGTTATACTATGTTAGAGGCCTCAAGGCGGCATAAACACTTCAGATAACTGGGTACTAACAGAGTACCTAGATAATGGTCTCTTGAAGATAGTACCAAACTATTACTTACTTGTATTATGCGCCTTGGACGCGCGGGCAAGCCATGGAGCCTGCGGTGTCCGCGTGGGCGCAACAAGCTTATTACTTTGTGTTGAAGTATACTTATGTGCCGTTTTGTGGAAATAAAATATTATGAATATTACTTACTTTACATAGTACACGTTGCCGTCCACTGTAGACTTTTCTTTCCATCCTGACGGCAAATCGTCTTCACTATCCGACTCGTAACTATTCTGCATAGCACGTACTTAATGTAAATTCAAAATAGAAAATGCAAAATTGATTTGCAAACTCTGTTTGAAGAAAAACAGGCGATGAGAAAGAAAAGAAAGAAAAGTAGAAACCAAACAAATTGCCGTCACTCTTACACTCACTGACACTGACACTGACAGCGTCAGCATCGGTTCAGTGACATTTGAAATTGTAATTTTTGACAGTAACAGATAGTTCAATCGAGGTTTGACTATTATCAGAAGGGACATGGGGACACCATTTTTTTCATCTTGAACGACGGCTGTGTCATTTTATTTTCTAGTGTTTTTCTAATGTATATCGATTTTTACTATTGGTATTTTAACTGTTATGCGTTAGTAATAAGACACAAGTATTAGTGAAATGGAATAAAGAAGATTTGGGCGGAAACTCTCTGATGAAGAATATTGTGCACCCATAGTTTTATATGTTACTAGCGGTCCGCCCCGGCTTCGCACGGGTAGTTATTAAAAAAATCTAAAATTATATTTTTTACATACACACATACACCCTTTATTTCTTGATAATAAGTATTGACTTCCCTTCCGTACCCCCGTAACGCTTATTTCATCGCTTTGCTGCCTAGCTAGCCGAGCGGGGTAAGCGGTGACATGACCACGCAACTTTTTTCAAATACTTACATTTTTGAACTCGTGATATCTTTTGAATGGAATGTCCGAATTAAATGATTTAAAAAGTTATATAAAGTTATGGAAACAGTATTGAATATAAAGTAATATTATTTTGATAAGGATTAATACCGAGTGACAAATAAGAAGCCTTTTCCAGTGCCGGCAGTTCAATATAAAAAAAAAAAGACGTGTGGCACTCGGGGACTGCCGCGGTAAAGCTATTGCATAGCATTTTGTATCAACTTATGCAATTATAATTATTTATTTATTTTATTTATGCAGTATTTCTTTTTCTTTGATATTAATTCAAGTTACACTTTTTGAGCGTGGTGACCGATAAGAAAACATTTTTTTTTCTTTTATTAAATAAAAATACGTCTAGTTGCACGCACACAAACACCGTGAATGCCGAACAGAAACGACGTTAGACAATGCACGGCCTTCAAGCCACACCTCCGTGCCCGTCGGAGTGGGGAGCGTGAGGTTTTTTTCGTTACGGAATTTCTGGATTCGGTCCCCGCGCTCAAGACCCTCGATAGAAGCTATACAATAGCTTAATAAATTATCACTTATTGTGACATAACTATAATAGCTAGACATATGCTGTCGCGACACTTTTTGTAGATTATAATGTGTTCTAAATAGTCGTAGTACATTATTTTGTTCTATCATCAATAGTTTTCGCAGCGCACGCGATGTAAGGAATTTTTTTTGTCATTTTTTTACACCTCGGGTTATATTATTGAAATTTTAATAAGGAACCCTAATTTTTTTGAAAATATCATATAGCCTATAACACCTGGGGATAGTGTAGCTACCCAACGGTGAAAGAATTTTTTAAATCGGTCCATTAGTTTCGGAGCCTATTCAATGCAAACAAACAAACAAACAAACAAACAATCAAATTTTCCTCTTTATAATATTAGTGTAGATAGTCGCCATTGCTATAGCAGAAAACAGGACGACTGAAGACTGGCCGACTGGACTTATAAACCGTACTACGTTGCCTCATACATTAAACTTGATACTAACGAAATTGTGGAAACTATCCCAGAAGCCAATTATTAAAGAAGTGAAGTGAGGTTTGAGGACTTTGACGGGGAGACCATTTTTGTCATCTTGAACGACGACGGTTGTGAAATTTTGGTTTTTAACGTTTATAAGTTAAGTTGCGTAAATTGGCATTAGAATGCAATATATACGTTTGAATTAAGTCACAGTGTAGGGAAATGGAATAAAAGTGAATTTATTCTGGTATTCTTTGGTGAAGAAAATTGTACGCCAACTGATTTAAAAAGCACAGTGGCGTACTGCTTCGCCAAGTTATACTTGTGGCACCACGTTGCCTTGAGGCAATTGAGACAAAAAGGTTTAGTATAGGTGTGCGCGCTTTGAACAAAAATCTGTGCCTAATGTATTAAGAAAAGCATTTTTATAAAAAAATCAGGCGCACATTTTATTCAAAGCGCGCATTACCCAAGTACGAAGTACTATTAATAATTCCATGCGTTGCCTCATATTAATTGTTATTATGAACAATATAGGTACCTACCTACTTGTTACTTTAGAAATCTTGGTTTATAACAATGTGGTTAGGTACTGTATTTTGACACTTGGAGGTTTGCTCTCTTGTCATATAAATAACTCACTGGAATAAAACCTATGAACCTACGTTTTTTTATGGAACTGGTACAGTGGCATAAAATAATGAGTCACAAACGAACTATTTAGCAATTTATGGGAAAAATCACCGCAATGTAAAAATAAATGAATTTTTAATAGAAACCATCAATGTTTTATTTAACAAGTGTCTCCTCAGACGGCACTGGCGTGTGACATCTCCTTTCATCCCTTTCTTCCTGCGGCTGAGGCGCCAGTTCCGGCTCGTTAGGGTTGTGCCGACGTAAGTGTTCTGCCAGCCAGAGAATAGGCTCAGCTGGGCGGTCCTGAGCTAGAGCTGACAGGGCTGGCAGGAGTGTTGGGATAATGTTCTTCTGTATGTAGTCGTTTACTTGCCAATGACGGAGAATTGGGCCCACAACCACTGAAAATAAGATTTTCATTAATTAGCAGTTATAGTAATAAGTATAAATTAGTCTATTCAGGCAGTCTAAATAATCTAAAACTGAACGCGACTCCTCAAATGCAAATTCTCTACAGTACAAAGCTACAGGAAGCTTTTTTTTTGTACTTTGGTCTAGTTACAGCAATGTGCAACAGGTCCAGTAGCACATTGCTGTAACTACAACCACAATTTAGACCAAGGTAACTAGACGAACAAGTATGCGTTGAGCTGGATCCAAAACTGACTTTATCTGTAGTACAGGTACAGCCTAGGAACTTTGGATACCTAGGTAGCGTAAAAAAGACATTGGATAGGCGTTCTTCTTCAAAAAGGAGGTTCTCAATTCATCGGAATCTTTTTTTTTTTTTTGCGACTTCTTTTTTGGGCTTTTTAATGTGCTTACCACTAAACGTTACTTCACTAACGACGTAGTACCTACCTA
The DNA here is from genome assembly GCA_951804965.1 of Horisme vitalbata. Classification (NCBI taxonomy): domain Eukaryota; kingdom Metazoa; phylum Arthropoda; class Insecta; order Lepidoptera; family Geometridae; genus Horisme; species Horisme vitalbata. Next base: position 5,521,434 of record OX638094.1, read on the forward strand.
TCATTTTATGGCCGGTTTCTATATTATACCGTTACCGATTACGCCTCGTTTTCCCTTGAAAAACTGTCAAAAATTAATAACGAGGCGTCGAAAATTTGAGAGTTTTTCAGGAGAAAAAAAGGCGTAATCGGTAACGGTATAATATAGGAACCGGCCATTAGTCAATCCACTAGCTTATGTCACTAGTAGTTTACCTCATCATTATCATCATCATCGTCATCAGCCTATAGCAGTCTACTGTAGGACATTAGGCCTCCCGTAATGACCACCTTTGCGACCTGTCCTGAGCTCGACGCATCCAGCTTCTACCAGCAGCCTTTCGCCTGATCGTCACTCCACCTGGCCGGAGGGCGTCCTAAACTACGTTTGACGAGCCGCGGTCTCACCTCATGAACTCGTTTACCCCACCCTAACGCACTGTTACATGCCTATGCACATCGGCGTGTTAATTTTTAGACTAGACGTCTCTACTCTACCTAGGTAATAATATAATAACTTAGATCTTACTGTTAGGAAAGAAGAAATGTATTTCCCTCAAAGCTTCAGCATGGTTTTCGCTGCCGTGCAGGCCATTGAAGTAATCTCCATATTTAGTGCGGCGTCCGTAACACGCTCGTAGACTATCCGGCCAATACGCTTGTGCTTCTACAACTCTGCAAAATTACAAGAAAAGTAAGTAAATACTTATTTCAAGCAGATTTAAAGCTAGACCTGCTTGCTGCTTTAAGTAGGGAAGTTCATTGTTACCTAATTCAACTTTTTAAATCGGGCTGTAGACAGCTACTAAATTTAGTTAAAGTTACCGCGTAGAATATTTAATCTTAACCTAGAAAGCGAGCAAAGGGAACAACGTTGATGTTGGTAGATAACTACTGACGAGCGAGATTTTCATGAATTATGAAAATCTACTCTAATCTCCCTTTTTAGCAGACCAGTAGGGTGATTCTTGACTGCTGCAGACTATTATTTTACAACCCTACCTCCAGTAACTAGATTAAAGAAAATAGAGTACAGCTCTATCACAGAATAATTACAAGCACTTTTTACCCAAAGAGGTTGGATGTGAAAACTCGTATTTCGTGACTCGTGGCCAAATAGTTTTTATAGGTAAATGCGCGGTTTGAACAAACATCTGTGCCGGGTTTTTCTGTGTAACACATGGGAAATCGAGACACAACCTCTTTTTGGGGAGTACATTAGGCACAGAGTTTTGTTCAAAGCGCGCATTCCCTCGACTACGGTACTACTGGTACTTCTATACTCATGACTAATATTTACCTAGCAGGCCCCATTAAAGTGCGCCATTTCTGTATGCAGTTCCTGGCAGCAAGCACCAGAACAATCAGAGTTCCACTGGACATGTGCGCCACGAGATGTGGGAAGTGTTGGCGACCATAATGCCCTTTGTAGAGCTCAGCTGCTTGCTCAGGTGTTAGACGGACTGTACGCTTCTGAAAGAATATTTAAATTCTTAGTTATCTATATGTACGGTGAAGGGAAACGTCACCATCATAAGCTCGATAGATTGAGAAATAGGTAAGCATCTGAAGAATATCTATCAAGTACCTACTTAGGTACCTACCTAGTCGGTACTACATGGTATTCTCAAAAGATTTGACGTTAAATATTATAAGCCAAGCAGAGTTTCCTGCCAATTATTCTCTGTAACTCTTCTCGCGTAACGAATTAGTGTTGGTTCGTAATGATTAAAGAAATGAGTTTGAGTTTGTTAGGTTGGTAGCAAGTGCTCTAATATTTGTTTTTCGAATCCAAACTCTTTGGTACTCTTAGGCCGTTTTCGAGAACCATGCTCAGGGGCTAATCTATCCCTGAGCAGTAATTTTTCAATTGCAATCTCAGCACATTTGAATTGAAAAACTACAAATAATCTTTAGGTAGGTAAATACCTACCTACCTACATATTTATACAACTAAGAATAAATAAAGAAAGATTTTATGAAATTAATATACGTCGACAAAATTATTTAAATAGACTAGTGAAAAAAAAGCAACATACAGTCGCATTGAGAATGTCGTCCTTTCCTTTTTTTGAAGTCGGGTAATAACAAATGAACGAAAAGACAAATTAAATACAGAAACAAAAGACCATTGAAAGAATTATTTTTTCAAATTAAATATTAATGTATGGCCTAGCCAGTTTGTACTAAAAACTTTTTGTACATAGTTTAGTATTTTTATTTGGATGAAGCGATCCTATAAATCCTATAAATAAGTCCATGAGTGTATTACATTGTTATAGTTATTAAGACGTATAAATGTAATACTTAGGTAGGTACTATATGGAGTTAAGAATTATAGCGAATCTCTTTAAAAACTTAACCAAGAGAGGCTGCCTACAGCACTGACCCTCCAAACGTCAACACGAATATTTAATTACTTTTCCTACGGTTTCTATAGATAAAAGCAATGGGCGACCAGCGTGTGGCAAGGGTGCGCTGAGATCTATCGGGCTGTAGGGTTGTCAGCTCGATGTTAGGCTAAAGCTCTTCGTAGGTAGTTTATATCGAATCGACACCAATCCAATACCCTTCCAACCAGAACTATCGATTCGGTATCAACGAGTCGTCAACTAAGCGATCAACGAGTTGGTCAGCAGTGAACAACTTGGCGTCAATAAGTGGGCAATGCGTAAGTAGTCAACGAGTGGGAAGTGCGTTGTCAACTAGCTCTACCTCAACTATATTTTCAGTCATTACTCGAATTTCAACTACAGCAAGCGAAAAATGTCTCGCTTCACATATTAAAAACGGGCAATAATTATCACTTATCGCGGTCAAAATGCTATTTATATTTCAAGTTTCATCCAAATCCGTTCAGCCGTTACACAGTTGAGTGGGAACAAACATACTCAAACATACACATACACACCGACGCACACACAAACTTTCGCATTTATAATACTAGTGAATCGTTTTTTGTTAAAAGTAATAACTAACATCCTATCCGATTTTTTTATCCTATTTTTTATTACATAGGTACCTACCTTGCTAGCAAAAAAAGTGTGGTTTATATTGTGGACCTACTTACCTCTAAAAACCCTAGAGTAACCTGAAAATACAAAGTGCCACAAATAGACAAAAAACTAAACTGACAACCCTACCGTAAGGGTTGCATGTGACGTGGAATAATGAACGGACCCTCCGTGCGTTCAGTTTTGCATATCGCACACACAACCCCTGCACAGTGCACAGTACAGACGATAACATAACTGTTTCTATTGAAAATTACGCTTCCGTAATAGTGTTTAGGAACTCATTTTTAACACTTTGAATACTGAAAACACACTTGCTCTAGTGTACGTATTCCTCCTAAAAATATTAAAATACTCATTTAACTTCCGAACGATGACGCTGATACTGCGCGCCAAGATCGTGAGCGTGACCCGAAGTCAACGTTCTAGTGGTCACTTTGAGCTGATAATACACTTGCACCTGCTTGCACTAATAACAAATATATGTAGGAGAGAATTTTCCTCCCTGTGTGTGTTCTACCGCTTGTATAATGGAGAGTGTTAGGAGAATTGTTTAAGACGGTGCCTGCTGCTTCTTTTTATCTTCGCACCGCTCGACATCGGCTGAGGTATCATCCACATACATTGCCACCTTTATCTTCTCGCACTGTGAGGTTCCAGAGGAATTTCTTTCCGAGAACAATCACACAGCTTGATTGGTGGAATGGTCTCTCTGCCGAGGTTTTCCCCAGAGACTACAATATCTAGCGTTTCAAAAAGGGCGTTTTAAAATTTTTAAAAGGGTCAGCAACGCGCATGTAATAGCTCTTGATGTTACAGGCGTCCATAAGCTACGGGAACCGCTTACCATCAGGAGGACCGTATGCCTGTTTGCTAACTTAGTAGTATAATAAAAAAAAGTAGCAAGCATGTGTATACTAATTCCTTCCCCTATTCGACGGCGACCCACAGTCAACTTGTTAAATAAGTTTTTTTTTATATTTTTATAATCTCAGTTAATACAAATGAAATATTTTTTAGGGGTATCAATCACAAAAAAAACATTGATAGGTATTTTTAAAGGATACAATTCATCCTGCACTTGCCTGGCGAGTAATTACTTCTTCTCTCAGTATTATTGATATCACAGATAACACAACAAGTTGGTAAAAACAATAACAGTTCAGTTACCTAACATAAGTTCTGCAGCGAGAATCAAATACGCACAACGCACATTGCAGCCAACTAACTCAATATGCCACTCAAGTTATAAACGCCAAGTTGGCATACTGCATACATAGAATTTGGTGTCGAATGCATTGACAGCAAGCTCGGAAAGAAGCCACTGGTGCTACGCTGCTACAAGCCGTAGTAAGACGTAGACTAAGCTACGGTACCTTCACGCAAGACATCTCCTCGCCTATGCAAGAGTAGCTCCGTAGAACCTACCTTACCAAGAATTTGGCTATTAAACAGAGCTGTCACTGTCAATGATATTTTTTTTTATCAAGATAACTTCTTAAAGAACGATATATCTGCACGCAACTGTACCACCGATGGGCAACCGTGGTGGACATACCTATATTGCCAAAGTGCCTTTATTTGGCCACCCTTCCTTTCTGTGTCAGAAATAATCAGGATTGCACAAGTATAATAATGTCTATAATAGTTAGCAAAGTAAATTGTTTCAACGATATTTTGAGTTCGTTAGTTCCATAAAAGTATAGTATAGATAGTATAGTTTCAGCGTAACTCATTCAGAAAATAAGTATCTCTACCTACTCACTTTCTGAAGTGTAATACGTAAAATGTAAGTAGGTAGGTAGGACAAAAAGCGTTCAATGTTCTATCACCACGCTGCCGCTGGTTCATGAAATCATGACCATTATGGTACCTACCTACAATCAATAATATTAGTAGACTTACCATTTAGCTAGGAAGTATGTTAGATTCTCTTTAGTAGTAGATTATTAAAAGAAGTTTTTTTTTCCTGATTTTTCCATCGTTTTCTGATCAGAAAACGTATTGTTTTGATTTAAATGACAATTACTTCAGAATCTAATACACGATTCCCGCAGTCAACGTGCTACCTACTGCACTTACTTAGTTTAAGAGAGAGGTTACCACAGTAACAGTAGTGAGTACCTACCACAACCTCCTACATATCTAATAGTTACTTAAATTTACCTAAGTATTTATGTAAATTTATTGAGTTGATCCATAGGGAACGAACGACATTTTTCTTTATGAATGGTTTTACTACTTACCAAAGCAAGTTTGAAGCAGTGTTTTTTGCATTCTTCTTGCATCCGCAGTACAAGCCTTTCCCTACAGACCATACCAAAGAGAACTCTTTTTGGTATGGCCTTTAGGGAAAGGCTCGGAGGCTGCGGATTGCAGCAAGAAAAATGCTAACAAGTAAATTATTTTTGATGTGGTCTCTATGGTTGAGGTCGAAGGGACTTCAATCCATAAAGTTCGTCTTAAAAAAACTCTTTGTTTCAATCATATTATTTTCATAGAAATATTGAGGTTCCAAATCCAAATTACAGTTAATAGTATTTCCATGTGTGTGAATTAGTGTGAAACTTCGAGAAAATAACAGATTAAACCTGCATAGAGACAATCCTACTTCCTAATATTGTAAATGTGAAAGTTTGTGAGGATGTATGGATGTTTGTAACTCTTTCACGCCAGAACGGCTGAACGGATGAAACTTGGAATAATATTTATGTATTGTGGCCTGGTATAACACATAGGCTAATTTTTATCCGCCTTTTTTACGCGAGCAAAGTCACGTGTGGAAGCTAGTTATAGATATTTTGATGGGTAGGAATGTACATTCGTGTCAGTATGCTTAAATAATTCAAAATAACATAAAACACAAATGCTGCATGTGTGCGCATATGTTACTGCGCAGTTATTTGAAGGGGACTACTCTGCTTAAAATATTTAGGTACTTAATCATAGTTTGATTCAGTAAAATATATTTCCTACGATTTTTATGATTGAGAAAGTATTTTAAAAGTATTTTAAGGTTCTGTCTAAACAAAAACAGGCCAAGCGCAAGTTGGACTCGCGCACGAAGGGTTCTGTAACGTTGAATTGGAGCCCCATTTAAAAACGTATTTTATTCTTTGTTTTTTCTTGTAGCGGCAACAAAAATATATTACATATGAAAAATTCTATCTAGCCATCACGGTTCATGAGATACAGCCTGGTGGGTGACAGGCAGACAAGCAGACGGGCAGTGGAGTCTTAGTAATAGGATAGTAGATAGAGAGTAGTAGGTAGATACGGTATCTACCGTGAACAAAAAGTGGACGAGTATTTAAGCAAGGTCAAACTGAGGTACCTACATCAGTTTGCCACCTATACATACATATACCAACCTAACCTTCTTACACATAAGTAAGTAGTTTAAAGCAAAACTAGATGCTACTTAAGTCATGGGTAACTAAGTAATGTTCTTGTAAAGCATTGAGATGACAATATCGATGTTGTAAAGCGTCAGCGTTTAATAAGCTCTTTGAGTTCTTGGAGGAACTCTTCTTATTTTATTCGTATGAGTGGCCTGTAAACAGCAGTGCACTGCTGTAGTCTGATGATGATGATGATTTGATCTAGTGGCTAACTCTGGTATTGATGTTTATGCCGCTCGGAAAGCTTTACTTGGCTTTACGACTGAAAAACGGGAGCAATAATCAACATCCTAGCGTGCCTTCGTAAGCACGGAATCACTCTAAATTATATTGAGTGGTAACACAAATTGTTGACAGCTGGAGGGTTGCATAAATGATCTGCTAAAGAAAATTTACACATCAAAGTCGCTGACACTCGCCGATAACACAGCCGTACAGGGCGGTAGCGACTCGGAGACGGGCTGTATTGGTGGCTTTGGTGTGTCCACTGCTTTAGTTCAACAAAGTTAGCAACACCATGAGATTTTGTATGATCATGGTAAGTATTAATTTCCTTATTTACGAGTATAATCCAATGATTATTAGGTTACTATACTAATAGGGCCATAGTATGACACTATGGGGAAGGAAATCTAGCGATTGCGAACTTTTATAAAATTCTGGGGAAGGCCTATGCTGGATTGCTTTCCAGCATAGTTCTAATAGTCTCAATACTAAGATTTTTATAATATTACAAAAATTTCGACGAAGAAAAAATTATAGATTTTCCCTGAAGTGTGGGATAAAACTTCCAAAAAAATCATAGTCTCAATATTACTGATGCTTTATACTTTATAGATGTTACTCACTTTATTATAATAAAACTTGTATTAATATTAAAAGCTATTGAAATTGAAATACTAACAGCAAGAATGATAAAGCCATTATCCGTGATGTGGTCAATTATAGCTTCGGCGTCCTCATAGGCCTCTGGCTTGATGATGGCCAGGGTCCGTTCGGAGTATCCATGGTACTCTGCGCCAGAATCTGATGATGCTATAGACATTTCTATGATAAACCTAGAAAATTGTTTGTTTGTTTTCCTGTAATAATTTTTATAAAACTGCCAAAGAGAATAAAGTACGAAAATCAGCAATAAAAATCAATACAGGTTTTATTTAAAAAAAATATAGTCTTCAAGGTTTACAAACAAGTAGTTCTATTTTATTGTTTATTGTTTGTGTATTTGCTAAAGTATTTATGTTTTATTTTTAACATTTCTAAATATTTTAAAAAGGCTGAAAACTGTATTTTATTTGGATTAACATTTAATTTTGAAACAAAGAATTAAGGAGGTTAGCTAGCAGGTTAAAATTCGCAAGCGCCCCGCGGCCATCGGGATCAATGACCTTGTACGTTAACCTATTCAAGTACTGAAGGTGAAGGAAAGTATTTTTTACTTACAGAAGTAGATGTTTTAGCTACTTACTGATAAAACTTTATGTGTGATCATAATACCAGTTTACTAATCGCCAAACACCACGTCATAATCAATCGTCGCAGACAGTGTTAAGTGGGAAAACTGGCACGCATTTCCCGGGCGCCACCCCTGCCTCAGCCACCCGAGGGGGCTGCGGGGGCAAGGGGTCGGGGGCGGAGCGGGCGCGGGGGGGCAGGGAGACGCGCCAGTGCCCCCCCGGACGCAGCGGCGGCGCGACGCCTCCCTGCACCCGAAATGTCTCGCTGACCATCTCCCGCCACCCGATAACGACGTACACATGGACAACTCCTGCCTTCTAGACCTCCTCATCAGGTGTTTCGCCATGACAGAGCCTGAGGACCTCAATTTCACGGCGTTCACCGACCTCTGTAGACTTTGCTCCTTGAAGAGTGGCCCGCGGCTCCACATCTTCGATAAGGAGGCTGAGCAGAGGCAGATCCTGTTCAAGCTGAGGACCTGCTTGCCGACTATGGTGAGTACAGAATATATTATTTGGAATCCTTAGTTTTATGTCCTTGAGCTTATGTCTTATTCTCAAGGTTTTTTTCTAACACATTTTTGCTTACCATTATTTATTATTTTTATAGCATCTTCTCTAAGTAGGAACTTTGTATCGTAAATTTATAGTAGAAATTAGTGTATGAAAGATAGGTAAAAGAAGACCGCAATAATACGGTGGTTCGTAGCTACGTAGCAGAGCGTAGCCCGATCTCGTAGCCCGTAGACGCCTGCGCGCTACGACACGGCAGGGCGGCTACAAGATCCGGACTATGGAATTAGGTAGAACACGATACCTGTTGATATTCTTAAAAAATCTTATTTGTTGATGTCGAGATAAGTCATTTTGATTCAGTGAAAATTAGCGTACAATTTCTACATTGAGAAATATCACGTAATACTTACCCCTTTTTCCCCTTTGAAACCCTTTTTGAAGTCAACATAGAGTTTTCTGAACTTTATTTAAAAAGAGTTGTTTCTGATATAAAAGTTTACGCTTAAAATAATTAGGTCAAAAGTACTTCATAATTATTGTATTTGACCTTACGCTTTACAACCGCTTTTATCAAAAGGGGTCAAAGTCTTGGGAGCACCTACTCAAATATTACATTCCAATTCACGTTTCGCTGGAATAATCATTACTAAACCTAATATACAAAGCTCAAAATCAAATAAACAGATATCGATTATGATGTCAATATGTTTCGTTATTTTGTTAGGGTAACATTTCCGATTGATTTTACGATAAGGGGATTATGTTGTGGCGTATTTAATTAGGGTTGGTGTATAGTTATATTGGTGGTGTAGCAATATAGCTAGTTGATAGCTATATTGGTAGTATCTTTAAATAGATTTGTAATCATCATCATCATCAGCCTATAGCAGTCTGCTGCTTGCCTCCCCTAATGAGCGCCATTGCGCCCTTTCCTGAGCTCGACGATTTGTAATAGTTAGAGAATAAACCATAAATTTTTCAACTTTTTAGCATTGATAAAAAAAGATTTAAGGTTAAAATCACTTTTAACGCGAGCGAGGTTATGGGCAAAAAAAGTTAAATAAATTTAACATTAAATTCTATAAATAACTAGATTATTATTACTAGTATTATTACACTTTATTTAATTTAAAAATACATTTTTTACTTTAAACCTAGGTAATATTATCTAAAAAAATATAGTAAGAAATGTATAAAAACGGAAGACCACCCACCGCGGGGCAAAGCTCAAACGGTCGGTGGCTAGGGCTGCAGAGAGAGCAACCTCCGCACAACACAATGCGTGCCGAGTCCAGGAGAGCCTTCTGTATCTGACCCTTGATCCAGCTGCCTAGCGAGAGCCTCTTAAGATGTTAGTCAAGGTTCTTTGCTATTATTATTATTATTTTAAGCTTGAAATATCTCATGGCCCCCTTCCGTCCTTCAACTCCTCTCTATTAAGCGCAATCACCCGCTATCCCATCGTATCATTAGTTAAAAGTAAAACATAAATTCTGTTGGAGATAAAGAATTACTCTAGCTGATGATATCGACTTTGTATCGTTTAGCAGTTAAAGTGATGTTTATTCTATCGAGCATATCTATTGATTCGATTCCCCGGTAACTCCAGCAGATCTCGAAGGACGACTTCCTGCCGAAGAAGATCTGCGAACGATGCATCACTCGCCTGGAGCAGCTGTACGAATGGCGGCAAAGCTGTCTCAGCACGGACTCTGTGCTGCGCAACTACGCTGAGTCCATGCGTATCGTCACCTCCACCATCAACTTTCAAGTAAGTGTAGCGTTGAAGCATCGCTAATAGCCTAGCTGCATTATCAGGCTTCAGTGAAGAATTACGTTGTGAAAAAGACAATACAATAAGGGAACACGCAAATCTTTGACGTACGGCGATAATTTAGCCGGGCTATAAGAAATTTATTCACAGTTAACTTTAATGACAGTGTAAAGCTGTTCGCACATTACATCGACTCAACGCCCACCCAACTCCAACTCAACTCACAGTATGGCATTGAAATGTAAGCTTTATGTTATGTTTTTTAAGAGTAATTTTGTCAAACAGGTCGGTGACGTCAATAGGTGAATAATGCGTGGACCACGCGTCGTCAACCTTTATCTTACAAGTTGACAAAATCACTCTTAAGAAACATAACATAAAGCTTATATTTCAATGCCGTACTGTGAGTTGAGTTGGAGTTGAGTCGGCGTTGAGTCGATGCAATGTGCGAAGACCTTTATGCTATCCTATCCCGCTTCCCCTCCTTACCCAAAAATTGACCGACAGGGACAAAAAAGGCTCGAGATAATGTTTTACAATAATTATGAATAAGGTTTAGTATTCCCAGTTTTTCCTCCGCTATAATGAGCTCGATTTTAAGGTTTTTTTAGGTAGAGTGTATTAACAAAAATATCGCTATCTTAGCTATGAATGCCGTCACGTACAAGCTATCTGTGTAAAACCCAAGTAATTCGAAGGTGAAACACAACTTAGTGAATTCGATCATTTTCTTCTTTTTGCTTTTTATCCCTCATAATGAGGTTTTGTCAAACAAAAATTGTTTTGTTAAAGTTTTTTGTCAAACATTTAGAATAATTTAATCAAAATTAAGTTATACCATCGATATAAGATTATGATGCCTATTACACGAATTTGACCAGAAAAAAGAACCAACTTCTCTCTTTCAGTATAGATAGGTTGGTACTTATTTCTATCGTTTGTCATCGTAGAACATCATTATTAATTTGTTCCTGTCCAGCGATTAAGAGACAATGTTTCCAATAAAATATCAATTTATTTATTTCGACAATGGGTGGGCATTATCTATAATGCTGGTTATCTCTATCGATTTTTAGATTGTGTGCTTATAATAGAGTTGTAAGGGTTTGGTCGCGTGAATTTCAAGTAAGGCTAAATAAAAGTTCATATAAATAAATAAATAAATAATGCTGGATACTATCACACAAGCATTATGTAGCCCCAAACTTAGCAGAGCTTGTAATATGGGGTATAACATGACTGATAAACTACATTGATACATTTTTTGTACACGTATTATAAATAGAAATGTTGGAGTGAGGCCAATGTATAGCAGTGGACTGCTATAGGCTGATGATGATGATGATAAATAGACAACACCCAGACCCGAAACAAATCTTTGCAGAACGTACAAACATTCGTATTGCAGCGGGAATCGAACCCGCAACATTCTGCATCTCAGGCGGGCCTCCCCTACCTGTTCCACAGAGATCATCGTATAAATAGAAGCAGTCACCATTAATTTTGTACAAAAACAATGTCTGGACATTCATAATGCAGGGCTACGTAATATTTTATGTAAAGTTTTGGTCGCGCGAATTTTACCAACTTATTAAGTAAGGCTTTACATACCAAAATAAATGCTCATATAAATAGAACTGACTTTAATGCATACTTTGTCATTAATTTGTATAAATACAATATCTTGAATCACAATAAAGAGCTACAAAGTTTTGTAACTAAAATATTTTATGTTAAGCCAGTTTTTAACAAATATCATATTTTTTTCGTTTAGGTAATGAATTATTATAATATTTTATGTATGCATTAGCCCTAATACAATTTTTTCACACGTAGCTATGTTTATTTCTATATCCGGGTATTGAAACCCAACGGGGAGCAGATATTTTGGTCGATTCACTCTCACTCAATTTTATTTTGCTTTCGAGCTTTATTTGGATTCAAGGCTTTCGATACAAAAATAACTAAATAGGTATTAATGTGCTATCGGCAATAGCTGTTGGTATTAGATTTATTTGATTATGGGTCATGAAAATTGACTTAGGGATACACGTAGGTCGATTGTCTACTATTATCGTGAGTTAATACGGACAAGACATGTGCCAGCAATGAGTGATTTTATTTACCCTCTCTGTCTCCAAGGTTTTGAGGAAACATGGGCCTGTCAAAACTGACGCACATCAAGAACCCCCTATTATTGTTGACAGACTAAATAAGGCACTTGGGGGTAGAATATGAAAGGTATTTTGTGTAGGCACGCGCCACGGCCGCCGGGCGATGCACGCTCGGCCCCTCCTCTATCGATCCAGCCTTGCGGCCGGGTCTTATCGACCCACTTCCACCCAACCCCACGAAACACCTCACGCAAATCTCAACCTTAACCCTCCATACACAACAGCCAAAATTCCAAAAATAGCCACCGCGAAAACGGACAGAGGATTTCCAACCCAAGGAAGACGTATCACGATTCTCTATCGACTGGTTGTTGTCTTCGTATAAACGTGACGAATTATCACCTCTATGGCTCAGGTCGTAAAGTTGGTTGTACGAACAGCTTTGAGATCTCTACGCATGTCCAGAAGCGATTGGTTTTTATGATGCTCGATGTAAATTGCTCGCGTATAATCAATACTCTTCGTGTTCTCGAGACAAAGCAATCGCTTATTTATGAGGATGCTGAGTATTTAAGCCAAAGGAATACCACAGACAAGTAGCCTCTTTGCAATAATGTTTGTGATTTAGCTGATAGCAAACATTTAGGTTAGTCTTAAAAATCCCAGAACTGCCCAATAAGAAATATTACTCAAATACTTAATCAAGACGTGCGCAGACCATTTATTTTCAACTATAGGCCTAGAAATATAAAGATCTTATCACAAATGGAAATAGTTTGAATATTTTATAGCAGAAGGCTTGCAAAAAGCATGCGATTTCTTTAGGGCAGTAAATAATTTTCCAAGACATATTTTTTAAAATGAATTAGGATCTTATTTAAAAGACAAGTAAGATAGAATATTTGAAAAAAAAACAGGATCGTAACAAGGCTAAGAGTGGCATAACGGAATGAACATTCTCTTGGGGGTTATTTACAAATGTTTGGCTTCATAGAGCCATACAAGTTACACGTGATAACATTTACGCTGATTCATTGTGTTTTTCCCACACTATTAGGTCTACTTTAATGTTAATAGATTGCATTGTTTATTATCATTGTTAAAACATGCAATGCTACACAACCGTTATTGTTTTTATTCCTGACGCAAGGTGGTATTATTCGGGATGGGAACACTTAGAAATTTGACTGAAATTTGACTGTTTGAATTATTTAAGGAAAATACGTCAGCATTAAAAACTTTGAATTTTGAATAAGTCTTTAGAGAATTAATAAGCGGATTTAATCTTACTGAAATAATCAATGGCATTTTCTTTGCATCTATCTCCGCGTTTCCAACGAACCCTTTCTTTGCGTTTCTTACGAAACGGGTGCTCAGTTTTAACAAAATGTTCTAAGTTCCATGTCTAAAGAATCCATACAATAAGTTTTTGACTTCTATAGTATAGAAGGAAGAATAAGGTACTACGCTTTCCCCCGGTATGCTGATGGCGGTATAACCCCATAGCCCACGGGGGTATGACATCCATGATGTGACGGGCACGGGGGAAGTCAGTGCAAGTGGTTCAGCCACCCGCGGGGCGGATCCTTCCCCCCTAGGTCAGGGTTAACGGTACCCCCGAGCTGGGAGCTACCTTCGACCTTGGTTCAAATGCGTAATGCACTTCCTACACACGTCTAGTACATGTGCCTGTAGTATTCATCCATGAATGGAGGTACATAATTGATAATTATTGGGTCCTTGTCTGAGCTCTGAATTGTTAGTTAAGGTTAGTTTGGGGAATTCAACATACAAAGAAAGCACTTTTTGCTCAATGATTATGAATGTGACAAAATCTATTGAGCATGTTAAAAGTAGTTAGAGGAAGTTGTAGGAACATGTTTATCTAAATCATTATCATCATCAGCCCATATCAGTCCACTACAGGACATAGACCTCCCCTAATGAGTACCATTGCTCCCTGTACTCAGCTCGCCGCATCAAGGCTATCGCGGATCGTCACTCCACCCGTCAAAGTAAATGTTGCATCAGGTGAATTCAAAATAAATAAAGTAATTTGTCAATAAAACACGTAATCTACAGAAACAATGTTCGTAACTTGTCAGGGAATTATACTATTATATTCTGTGAGCTACATTAATATCACTTGAAGACGAATAATGTGTGACCTCAGTACGACCTCCGCAGCGTGCGTAGCGAGCTTAGTGAGTTTAGTTTAGCGTAGCTTCGTTTCCTAAAGTAAACTCATTAGTGTGTAGATATAAATCGATATTGTACCTACCAATTTATGCCGCACGTCTTAACGTTTGGTGGTGGCCAAGTTGGATGTATCCCGACTTCGGATCTGGAAGTTGTGGGTTCGTATCCAGCTATGCGCCAATAGATTTTTCGTTTTGAAAAAAAATATACCACCTGTTCGAAACGATGAAGAAAACTATCGTGATGAAACCGGGCATGCTCATAACTAAACATTTGAAAGGTTTGTGCTAGGTTAGTATTCCAATAAAAGTGGCGATGGGCTTGCAACTTGTCATATGACTTGCTTGCTTGCAAAAAGTAGGCATGTTATTCTCAATGGATTTACGTACTATGCAGTTTGTGATATTTTTTTGTAAATATTTGCAGATCATTTATTGTTATCTCTGCTTTAGGTACCCACTGTAAAATGTTCCTAATTATCAAGGTTTCTTGGAGAAAACTGCGACAAAATCACTAGCACAAAGGACCCAGCATTTTCATCTATCAAATCCCCCTCAAGTTTCCGGCCAGACAGGGCAGGTAGACACAAAAAGTCGGGTCGATGGTAGTCTAGTAGCCGAGGGCTGAGACGGGAACTTGCACTTACCACTTAGTGCATAGTAGCGGCGGAGGGCGCTCGCTTCACCCAAGACGCCCTTATATTTCGACCTCTTTACTATTTCTGTCCGCCTGGTACTTTAGTTCCGGGTTCGGGATTTTTTTACGAGATTTTCGGCAATTTATCAGTTTGGCAATAAGATTTTATATTGATTTATTTTGGATAATTATAATAAATAGATATTATCGTTTTTGATTAATCTTATAAAACTATTTTAATTATTGATAATTTGCCTTTTCCTCACCACGTGTTTGATTTTTGAGTATTTTTTACTTTTTGTACAAAAAAATATGTGTTTGAAAAGAATAATTTAAAAGTGATAATTAGTGGCGTTACAGCAATGATGACCAATACGTATTACATCCAGTGGGATTATGGGGTAAGAAGATCCTTGTTGATTTCTTTTCATTTTGTATTTTTTAATGAGCTAGTCTACAGCTCTGGTGCCGAAGTTTCAGGAACTAAGAGAATTCTCGGTATCGCTTCGTTTAGACCGCGATCTAATCCAGAACGTCACTATAGGCATACTCATATGAAAACCATGGCAGCATCTGAGCTTGAACGCTGATGCTGCCAATGCTGAGTAAGGGTCCTATTTTACCCTTTGGTACTACATTTATTTTTTTATTTTTTTCTAGGTACCTAATTTTATGATAATATATATTTATATATATGAAGATAAGTACTAAAGTTATACACCTACTTTTATACATTGAGTAAAATAAATAACTTTTCTTTCTTCTTTCTTTCATATTTTTCATTTACTACCTAATAAATTGGGCTGAATTCGTATACGTATTCGTATTCGAATATTATGTAGTAAAGAGAATTTGTAACTACCATGCTATATAGTATTCGAACTTAGAAAATCAAACAAATTTTCTCTTCTTAACTCTACAATTTTCAAAACCTCTTTAGTATGAAGAACACGTAGCCACGTCCTTAATTTCACCCTTCTCGCCCTTCGTATGCAAACCCTCTTATTCTAAAGTTTGTTTTTAATCAGTGCACGAGCCATACTGATAAGACCCCTAGAGATTTCTCGGCCCCTATTTCCTCACCGTTGCTATGGGGGACTAGTTCCTACGTACAATGGTATGCAAATTTAGATCACAGGTTAAATTATGTAGGTATTTAAGTAGGAAAAAGTATTTTATATGTTACAAATAGTTTTTTATTCATGATGTAAAGTGGTTTTCCATAATTGGAGTTCCGTATTTTTATTTGTGGTTAACCTGTTTTGAAGATAACAATAGGTTGAGTTGTCAGAAAAAGCTAGTTAAAAAATAGTTTTTTGCTACTTTTTTAATGTTTATATACGAATAGCTTCCGCCCGCGCCTTCACTCGTGTTGTACACGGATAAAAAGTAGCCTATGTGTTAATCCAGGTCACGAACTGTGTATATTCCAAGTGTCATCCGAATCCGTTCAGTAGTTCTGGCGCGAAACAGTAACAAACCTTCATCTATTCATCCATACATCACAAACTTTCGCATTTATAATATTAGTAGGATTGTAGGATAGGACAGAAAGTAGGAAGGATTGTTTATAAAATGAACTGAACTTAACTGTTGGCGGTTCAGTGCACCTTTATCCAGTAGAGTTCGATGTCTATTGCAGAAATAATAAACTGCATACAATTTATATTTTATATGTAGTTCCACAAATCCAAGTGCGAGCACGTGCGGGTCAAGATTTTATAGACTGTGGGATGTGGATGCGATTCTGTTTAATGTTTCGGTTTTGCAAAAACGAATCCCTTATCTCTTTCATTCTATTTCTCCGTTATTTCCGCAAGGGTGACGTTCGCAATCTTCCCTAACACGTTCATTGAACTTCTAATCTATGTGGAAATCAAAATCTGTTTCTCCGGTCAATGAACCGGCCACGCACTTTAGACAATTAACTACCTATAGAAGATAGGGCGCTTCTACGTGTTGCCATAGAATGCATTAGATTGACTTTACTGAGGTCCAATCACAGTAATTTAATTTTGTTGAACGCAAACAATTTACAAGCTTATAGTCAGCGTAGAAGGTTTTTTTCCATTTAACAATATCCAACACCTAGTTGGGGTCATAGTAGTATGCATTTTAAGCTATAGTCAAATATAATAAAGTTTATTTCACATTGAAAGCTGGTTTGGAGTAGAACAGGCCTGTAACGGTATGAAAGTCGGGGGTTGTTCTCACTTTCTGCGGGGTGAATGCACTGCGGGGGCGCCACCCTAACGCGACCCTCCCTAGCCCTAGCATCAAAGACACTCAATGAAGAAGCTGGCATAATTTTGAACCCCGTCTTACATTTTTACATTTCGGTAGAAAAGTCCAGCACCCATGTGAACCTGGCAACATAAAAACCTTTGCATATAATCTAATCAAGTGGTAACTTTTACGCATTAACCTGGAGACTGTAGTGCCCTGGACTTGCCCAGAAACAATACCATCCTCGCAGCTAAGTAGTTCTTACACACAGGACCTACTACATAGTTATTTGCTAAAAATAAAATAAAACAAAAATATACGGCTATTATACTAGGTTTATATCCGTACCGTAGGTTTGTGCTCAATTTATTCGATAAATTTATTTATTCCAATTCAAATCATATTTATGTAATCGAACTCAAATCGTCAAAATTGGTCAGAATCAAAGCTCCTCCAGGACTTTAACTTATGGCGTCCCCCAAGGATCCATACTGGGACCATTATTATTCTTGTTGTACATAAATCTCACCAAGGGGGGGCCCTTGGTGAGATGTCGTGAGATTTTGCTCGCCTTCCTCCCGCCACCCCCCAAAATCTCACGTGAGATTTTTTAAAATGTGGATTGATGATAATAAGTTGATTGCGTTAGATTCATATCAAAAAATTGCTTAGTTATTTTTAAGACTAGTAAATTTCAAGATTCCTAGAACGTAGGAGTAATTACAGTGAAAACAAAAGAAAATAATGTAGTACCTACACTGTAAACCGAGGCAAAGAAATGACCAATTTCTGTCAAGTGTGTCTCAAAAGTTAAAAGTTATGCAGGTGTCAAGAGTCGCGGTCATTATATTTATTTATTTAAACTTACAAAATAAGCACTTAGAAAAGTCAAATTTTATGTAGCCCTTCGTTGCAAAAAAAAACAATTATGTGTAGTATATCAATCATGTGGTTCCCATAATACAAGCTTTGCTTAGTTTGGGGCTACATGATGCTGTGTGTTTACGTCGCGTATTATTTTTTTATTTTTTGTTGCAGCTCAAAAATGTACAAAAATATGAAAGTTTTTAAAAATAAAGTGCTAAATTAAAATTATGACATCAAATTACACTATTAATGCAAATAAATATCTAATATCACAGTAATATTATAAACCGGCATTGCTCGCGGCTTTGGAATTGACGGAGTTTACTTAATTTTTTCTTGAGGAATCAAAATAACATGAGATTTGGCGGGACTTCCCCCCCCCCACTCCTAAATGGCTCACGTAATTAATGGACGCCCCCTTACCTACTGGTATCCATAAAACATTTAAAATCACAAGCATGATATTTTTTTGTTTTAAGTCTCATGAAAACTGTTTTTGCATCAGGACGGTACAGTCAACATGGACAAAATGACGGAAGCTCAGAAGACTGCTTACCTGGAGGCTCACGTCGCGGTGCAGCAGCACATGGCTCAGGCCGCTGCTGCAGCACGGCGTGAGCAGCAACAAGAGCAACAGCAACAGCAACAGCAACAACAACAGCAACAACAACAGCAACAGCAACAGCAGCAACAACAGCAACAGCAACAGCAAAGCGTATTTGAAAAGGTATAGAGGTTGAAAAGTACAAAATGTATATAGCAACAACGCTTAAAGAATTTTGTTTTGTATTTTACTGTGTATGTACCTACCATGTAGATAATTTCATATGGTAGGTAGTATTGTATCATTCTCTGGCGGCCGGCTGTTTGCGGCATAGCATAGCTAAATCCACAGTCAGCAGCGTCGGTGGTGCGAGAAGCTGTGCCGTGCGATCCCCAACGCGCATGCCCAGCGTGGGGATTATGGGCATATCCCCCTTTATCAGGGGAGGCCTATGTCCAGCAGTGGACTGATGTAGGATGGTATGGTGGTGTGGTGGTGCCAGTCTTACATGTATTTAGTAGTCAGTAACAATAAAACTGAGAAGGTTACATTTATATTTAATACACAGAGAACTTCTATCTCAACGTTTATTTTTATTAGTTTAATCTATTTTTTAGCAACAACATCAGCAACAACACCAACAGCAGCAGCAACAACAACAACAGCAGCAACAGCAACAACAACAACAGCAGCAACAACAACAACAGCAACAACAAGTTTTTGAAAAGGTACATATTAATACCAGCAATAATCTGGCAGTCTGGAATTGCACATGCCTTTATTCCGTTAGAGCTAAAATATTTATAATGTAGTTAACATTATTGTTGCAGCAACAGCAGCAACAACAACAGCAGCAACAGCAAGTCTTCGAAAAGGTAAAAAATAGTAATTAAAATAGTATTTCGATGCGTTGTTAGCATTTTTTTGCGTACAAATGTGTTGTTTTATGTGTCTATAACAGCAGCAGCAACAACAGCAACAGCAGCAGCAGCAGCAGCAACAACAACAACAGCAACAACAACAGCAGCAGCAACAGCAGCAACATCAACAGCAACAGAACAATAACAACAATGCTAACAGACATCATCAGCAGATGCAAGTAGGAGTATGTATTATCAATTTTTAAATGGCCCGAATAGTTTATCTACAATACTAAGCTAATTTAAAAACCTTGCTCAGGGGCCGATCTATCCCTGTGTAGAAATCTGAGCTGAGGTTTTTATACG
Organism: Horisme vitalbata; assembly: GCA_951804965.1. NCBI lineage: Eukaryota > Metazoa > Arthropoda > Insecta > Lepidoptera > Geometridae > Horisme > Horisme vitalbata. The sequence continues at coordinate 5,541,386 of OX638094.1, forward strand.
ATAAAAATGAGCCTGCTATGTCCCACTGCTGAGCAAAAGTCTCCCCACGATCCCTTTAGCCATTTCAATCTTGAGCTGTTTGTAGCCACGCTCTATCGAAGGTGTCTCTATTTAATCTCGCTATCTTTTTCTCGGTATGCTGCGGCGCCGCCTTGCGCTCTCAAGGCTCCACAGGGTTGTTATCTTAGCACATAACCAACCCAGCTCATTTAACTCTTCATTTAAGTTAACATAAATGATTTTTTGTATAATAATGAATTAGTTTATTGCAAGCACACAAAATACTGGCAAATATGTGTTCATTTACATTTATAATCGCCTTCAAATAAGGAAGAGTTTATCTGTGGTACTGTACTCTACTGTACTGTGTACTGTAGTTCTCTTCAGTTCAGTTGTATTAGTTCAGTTGTTATTCTTATAAGCTACGCTATCGATACATAGAAAATTCTTTATTGCACAAGATAAAACAAGTAAACAGGCGAACTTAATGCTAAATAGCATTTGTTTCCAGATAACCTTCACATGACATAGTAGAAAATAAAAGTAAAAACTCATAAAAACATAAACAAATTAAGAAAACATCATAAAACAATAATTTTGTAATTTATGTATGTTTATTATGTTTTGTTAATGTAGTTTAACTTATATTTTAATACTACACCATAATAAACAATAAATTACTTAAAGTATTGAATTTTTCATTGACTATTTTGTCGAGGGTTAAAATTATTAAAAAGTTTGGATTTGAAGAATATCGTTCTAACTAGGTATTACTCTTCAAATAAATGAGAAAATTTCTTGTGATAACAGCAGGCTCAGAACAACAACGCTCACCAAGGCCACCCATCTCCGCCCACCGTCAGCTCGACCCAGCATCACTATGGCACTATCAACTCTCCCATCAAGGTCCCGCAGGTCAGCTCCAGTACCGGCGGTCCGGACAGCACCTTCACCGTCCCTGATGATGTAGGGATGGGCTTTGAGGGTGGCGTCCGTGTTCTGCAGAGTCTTGGGAACTGGTAAGGTTTTGTCTTGAAAACTGTTTGGCCTATTGTTTACTAGCTTCTAAATTCGTCTTCGCTCGCGTGATACTCGGATAAAAAATGTATTGAGCTGAAATTTTGAAAATATTGTAGTTGTAGGTCAAGAATTATATTAAGGCTTCTTTTTATCCAGGAACTACGTGAGCGAAGCCGCGGATGGTAGCTGGTAAACAAATAACAAAGGAAAAAATAAATAAAATAATATGAAAAAAGCTTTATTTCCTTACATTTAATAAAAACACTTCAAAGTTACCAAGTAAACGCATGATAAAGCTTACTAAAAAAATATTTTGATGGTATATACCTAAACTATCTTTCAATGATTATCAGTGGATGTTTTTCGGAGGATCTATAAATCTTATAACATATCAGGCCACTCGTATAGTATGGTTTTCATGTGTGGAGTTTCAAAAGGATATAAATATACTTGAGAGTCCAAAGAAAAAGCAACCAAGATACCTCAGGCTCTATGTTGTTTGACCTATGAAGAAAGATTAAATGCCCTAAACCTCACTACTCTAGAAGAAAGACGTCTCCGTGGTGATCTTATCGAAACCTATAAAGTCCTTGGTGATCATTACAACTTGCCAGACATTCAGGATATCTTCTACAAGAAAGAATCCCTAAGACCATCTCGTGGCCACCACCTTCGACTAATGTGAGCCCCTACCAACACCATGGTTGCTCATCACTTCCTTAGTAACCGAGTGGTCCATAATTGGAACTTGCTACCTGAAGATATTGTATTGGCTACAGCAGTAAACAACTTCAAAAATAAGCTCGACATCTGGGTACGACTAAATCAATCAGTGATAAAAAAGTGACAGAAACAATGACCTAATTTTGTTTTCACTTCTCTTGCTCAAAAAGTGTATCATAATAGTGTAGCTTAGCGGGCCTAAAACTCGAGTTTAATACCTAGGGCTAAAAAGTATTTTTTCTTTTTAATTTTTGTCTAAAATCATCAGCCCGTACAAAGCATTCGTTCTCTTATATAAAAACTCGACTTCTTGGTGCTCCGTCAATCTTTTTTTTGAAAATAGAACCGTCTTGGTGATGTTTTATGAAGGTTGATTCTTCCCTTCACGGTAGAATGCGAACTGTTTCGTTGAGGGTTATTGAAGGTATAGAGATTTTAAAAAAAAGATGGTATTGGCGCTAAATCTCTAGAATTTTCTTCATTCCAAATCACAAACTTTTACGTTTAACTTCCTGACTTTAACTTTCAAATTGTGAACGTGAAAAATGTCATCAAGTGATAGTGAAGATGCTAATATGCAAATGGAAGAAAAGGGCAAAGAAATAATTATGAATCTGTTGCCGACAAAATCACGTGAAATATATTTAAAGAGTTACGAAAATTTTATGAAATGGAGAGATGAGAAACGTGTGGATTCTTTTACAGAAGGGGTTTTTCTCACTTATTTTGATGAATTATCGAAAAAATTCAAATCGTCGACTCTTTGGAGCACATATTCAATGTTAAGAATGACCTTAAAAACGAGACACGACGTCGATATTAAAAAATATGTAAATTTAACGGCTTTACTGAAGAAATTGTCCACTGGATACAAGGCAAAAAAATCTAAAGTCTTGACGACACAAGAAATCGAAACATTTTTAAATAACGCTCCAAATAAACAATACTTGGCAACAAAGGTAACCTACTTATGTACTCTACTCAAACTAAATAAATAGATACCTACCTACATACCTAAATTATGTACCTAGATAATTACGATTATTAACACACTTATTTTTTTGTTCAACAGGTTGCTTTAATTTATGGAATCAGCGGTGCATGCAGAGGAATAGAGCTTGCCAATATAACGCTAGAAGACGTAGAAACGGATACAAACCTACAAGCTGTGAGTCTGCCGAACACGAAAACAAACAAAGAGCGTAAATTTGTCATCAGTGGAGAATACCTTAATATAGTTAAAGCCTATCAGGAGTTACGTCCCACTAATGTTTCAACGAGAAGATTTTTTCTAAATTATCAAAATGGTAAATGCACAAGGCAAGTCATAGGCAAAAATAAATTTGGTAACATGCCTAAAGATATTGCCACTTATCTAAATTTACCAAATCCGGAACTCTACACGGGCCATTGTTTCCGCAGAACATCCGCGACTCTGTTGGCGGACTCTGGTGCGAATATAACGACATTAAAACGCCACGGTGGATGGAGGTCCGATCAAGTGGCTGAAGGTTATATAGAGGACTCTATACAAAACAAGTATCACGTCACGCAGCGGATTATGGAAGGAATCAATATTCTACCAAACATTACAGAACCCCAAGCATCTACATCGCGGGATTGGATGAATATGTCAACTCAGCTGAAGCCGCACTCAGATCTTAATAATGCAGGAAACTCAAGCATGATTCGAGTCTCTCCAACTTTTACTCCTCAACAATCAACTCAAAATATTATCACATCCCAATCACAGAGAACCGAAATAAAATTGCCCGGGAAAAACATATCACTAAACATTCAAAATTGCTCTAACTGCACATTTAATTTTTAATAAAATTTCTGAAAATTGACTAATTTGGAATTGTTTTATTTTCTCGCAATCGAAGTGAAAAGTAGAGTGTTTTACTCGGGCCAAAACCACCCATTATAACTCGGTCTTGTCATCCTCCCTCGCTAAGCTCGGGAGTATAACAACCTCGTATATAATGGGATGGTTTAGTCCCTTGTAAAACAATCTACTATTTTTTAACACTGCCTGAAATGGACACATCAGCGTCAAACTGCTCGTCCATAATTAAATAATAATAATAAACTACTTGATAATCATATAAACTACATACAACTGATACTTTGATGTCGATACTAAATCTCACTTCTGACGATGAAAGCTTCCTCCAACCCAAGTCCTTTCAGGCATCCCTGTATTTTTTCTTTCTAAAAATCTTTGGATAAAATTGATTTTACGCGACTTCTTTTATATTGATAGCCAATCCACCTTTTTAGTGGTCGATGTTGTTTTCGTTTTAGACTGTGGGACACAGTTTGTGGCTATATGGGGCTTTTTCTCTGAAGGTGTCCAGCCTATTTCTATTTCAGCCTTAAAACTTACTGGACCATGGCTTCTGTCCAAGGGAAATTATTTCATAAAATATCGTACATTATAACTTATCGTCCCAGGTCTCCAGAGGTAACGAACAACATACCTCGCCCGAACCTAATACCCTTCACTGAGCCCTACGCGGAAGGAGGCTCTATGCACCCTGGTACCAGATTGAAGGCGATACAAGGGACTACGATTAGGAAACACCCCGCTATCAAAGCAACTAGTTCTACTACCGAAGGTAAATACTATTCTGTAAGGATATATTTTCTTGTATATATTTAAAAGAAAATTGAAGTTCTGGTTGTTGATTCATTGCTTTTATGACATAGAAGATTAAGGTCGGTTTTTAGAATAATTATTTTTTATGACTCAATTCGTATTTTTTTTAATCAATTGACATGCTATAGTTATAGGTAAGTTTGTATTTATTTTATTAAAATTTGCTCACCTGAACGAGGTAGAATACGTATAATATATAATATATGTATTATTTATATTAATTATTATTTTTTTGGTCGTTGGACTGGGTAAAAAAATCTGATTAGTCCGTCAGATAGATCAATAAAAAATATTGGACACATATTTTTTTATTAATCAAATAAATAAACATTTACAGAGATAAAGAGCGTCAAAGTTCGGGAGTGTGTCGTCACGGTTAGGTAAAAATTGTCCTAAGCCGTGACGTCACTTCAACGTGTCGTGTACTTACCTACTATATCTATGTTGCTATTATTATTTGTATGTGCAGATATGCAATAAAAATGCAGTCTGGTCAAGCCATCTTTTAATTACGACATGGTGACTGCGGTGCTAAAAGATTAATTGTGATTTTGCGTAGCGACTCCTGTGTTTAAAGTTAAAAAGATAGATAAAGTGCGAGTTTAAAGTATAAATAAAATACTAAACAATGGAGCATGTGCGGCCTCCGGCTGAATTAAATTTAGAAGGTGGACCTGCCTGTCGGGCCGAAGCGTGGCGAAAATGGCTGCAACAATTCAATGTATTTCTCAAAGCCTCCGGAGTAAATAAAGAATCGTCTGATACGAAAGCAAGCTTATTGGTGAATTGAATTGGGTCAGAAGGCTATGATGTCTATACAACTTTCAAATTTACCAAAGATGAAGACAAAGAGAGTTATGATACCCTCGTCAGTAAATTCAACGCCCATTTTGCAACGAAGCAAAATACAACAATGGCTCGTTTTAAATTCTTTACGAGAAATCAAGAGGAAGGCGAGTCAATTGATGAGTACGTAACGGCATTAAAACTTCTTACTCAGCTTTGTGAGTTCGAGCATCTGGAAGAGGGTCTTGTTCGGGACAGAATCGTTTGCGGAGTCCAAGACGGAATGCTACGTGACAGACTGCTTAGAGCCGATGATCTCACTTTGACGCGAGCAGTTAAAATTTGTCATAGGCCACAATTGGACCAAGACCACGACAGGAGGACAAGTGGTAGCAGTCGACGCTATGAGCGCGAGAGAATCCGCGCCAGCAGGAGTGCGCGAGGGGCTGGTAGTGGTAACGGAGGCGGCCGTGCTCGCGGCGGCGGCGGCGGCTGCGGGCAGCGCCTGCCGCAACGCGTGCCGTGGCGCAGCCAACGGCCGACGGCAGCTCAAGCGTCAATTTGAAAAATGTTGTGTTCTGCGTGTGGTATTCGTAGTTGTGATAGCTATAAGTGTGTGGATAAAAGTGCGATGTGTTTTTGGTGCAACGAGATAGGTGACTTTAAGAACATGTGTCCAAAACTGCGTAAGCGTGTGTTACAACTCGATGCCGGCGAGACCGACGAATGTGAGGACTGTGACGACGGGCTGTCTGTGTTATCGGGAACGGAGAAGCGTAAGGACTCTAAATGGTATGAAACTTTACTGTTTACTTATACAGGTTCGGAGGAAAATTTTAAGTTAGATTCCGGGTCAGATCTAAATGTTATATAGCTGAGTACATTTCAGCGGCCAGGACTCACAAAAAATATATAATCAATTCCGATAAAACTAAGGCGCAGTCCTTCTGTGGTAATTTTATACCTATTGTTGGTCATTGCTATTTGGATTGCATGTATATGTAATATGCAATATAAATTATAGATTACGATTCACTATTGCCGATATCGATTGCCAAAGCGTACTAGGAAAATATGCGTGTGAAGAATTAGGAATGGTAAAACGTATTTTGTCTCTCAATATAGTTAAGTACGGTGATCTTTTTTGTGGATTGGGAAAATTATCGGGTAAATATAGAATAATAGTAGATGAATCTGCCCAGCCGTCAGTCTGTTCAGTCAGAAAAATTCCGATTCGTGTGCGTGATAAATTATTGCAAGGGTTGATTCGTATGGAGACGCAGTGAGTGATAAGGAAGGTATCGCACCCGACGCCGTGGGTGAACGCCATAGTGGTAGCGGCCAAGAAGGATGACACCATCCGCGTGTGCCTTGACCCGCGGCCGGTGAATCGTGTAGTGCGGCGCGCGCACCTCCCACTGCCGATGCTCACTGAGATCGCCACTAAACTAGAGGGAGCACAGTATTTTAGCAAACTGGACGCTCGATCTGGTTTCTGGATTTTGCAGTTGAAGGATGCCAGTGCTGATCTTTGTACGTTCGGAACTCCGTTCGGTAGGTATCAGTTTCTACGTCTTCCGTATGGTATAATTGTGCCTCTGAGGTATTCCATTCCAAGATTCGCCAGATACTAAAAGATCTGGATGGAGTCGATTCTTTTATCGATGACGTAATTGTCTGGGGGTCCAGTTAGGCTCAGCACGACGAGCGCCTCAAAAAGCTGTTAGATAGGGCCCGAGAAGTGAGAATAAAATTTAATAAAGAAAAATGCGTTTTTAAAGTAGAAAAGTTCAGTTACTTGGGCACGTTTTTAGTGCGGAGGGTATGTCGATAGATAGGGCAAAAAAAACGATGGAAAAACTTTAAAATACTACTTTTAAAACTATTGAGGGAGTGGGAGAAAATGTCAAAGTCGGAGAAATTCAAAATTATTGCAAGATTTGCGGATTGAAGAAAGTGGACAACTATCAAAAATACATTTTTTTTCTATAAGCAATAATAGTAAAAAATAAAAACAAGTTACACGTACAAAGAAGACAAATAAAATTAAAAGAGTAAAAACAATAAAAAAAATAACGATGGAAAACCTTTAAAATACTACTTTTAAAACTATTGAGGGAGAGGGAGAAAATGTTAAAGTCGGAGAAATTCGAATTATAATTATTGCAAGATCTGCGGACATTAGACCCATAATCGGTTCGACCTGTGGAAGTTTGAAATACATTTTTCTTCCTTGACTTAGCTCGAGGACATTTAAATAGTATTTCCCCAAGAAAATAAGATGAGTCGACATGATTGTTAATAATTTTGTATAAAAACATCTGATCCCTAATTTGTCGATGTTCACAGAGTGTTAGTAAATTAGTAGGTACTGGCAAATTTGAATAACTCGAACGGAAACATAGATGTTTCACAAATTTGTTATGGATTGTATCTAATTGATCTATATAAGTATCGTAGCGGGAGTTCCAAACAACTGATGCATATTCCAGAATAGAGCGTACAAAGAAATTATAAAGCAGAACGAGTGTAGATATTTGCCTAAAGTCTCTACTAACCCTTAGAATAAATCCTAACATGCGATAGGCTTTATCAACTATCTGTTTGATATGGACATCGTACATCAACTTGGAATCTAAATAAACGCCCAGGTCTCTGACTACAAAAACTCTCTACAAGACCTGAGAATTTATTTTTATTTGTATTTTGTATTTATTCAAAACATAACAATTATTATTACAGGTCAGACCTAATACAATAGTGTAGTCATCAAAATAATCCTTAATTCTAATAATTTAAGTAAATTAATTTATAAAATAATAAATAACCTATCAATTAAAATAAATAATTACAAATGTCCATCAGCAAAGTAAACCAATAAAAAAATTAAAAATGTTGATACACATAACTTAATTCATAAAACAATAATGTCAATCCGTAAAATAAACCAATAAAAAATAATCAAACTAATTTCATATGTCATGATAATTTGATAAGTCAAAATTATTATTATTTACAATAACACAAATTTAATAATATAGTCCTTTCGAACTCGCTCTGTGAACAGTGGAGTACGTCAATGGTCGCCGTTACCAGATTTAGTACTCGCATAGTGCGCGGCAGTGGTGCTTATGAAATAATCGAAGTCAATGTTAGATTTCTTACGGGAATAGGAGATGACATGGTCTTATAGGGGTAGCCTTGGATTGGTAATTCTTTTTAAAGATAATTTAGTGTACATTCCGAAAGGAATTCGGTCAGAAATACTTATCGTCTGCACGACGGACATATGGGAATATATAGATGCAAGCGTCATTCTCGCGAGGTGATGTCCTGGCCGGGGCATGTCGCGCGACGTGGAGGCCATGGTGCGGCGCTGTCGCGCATGCGCCGAGGCCCGTCCGGGAGCCGCTCATGTCGCATTATATCCCGCCCCTGCCCTGGGCGAAAGTAAGCTCGCATATATTTCAACATGGCGGTAAATACTTCTTTGATTTTTGTGGACTATTTTTCAAACTTTATACAGGTGAATCCATTGTCCAACATTGGAACGAAAACAGTGGTTCCTGCCATGAGGGATCAATTCGCAAGACACAGCATTCCTCAGGAACGTGTAACAGATAACGGACGAGCTTACGCTTCCAGAGAGTTTAGTGAGTTTAGTAAAACATGGGGTTTTGAACATACTACTAGTTTACCAGGTTATGCTCAATCAAATGGACAGAGTGAAAGAAGTGTGCAGGCAATAAAAAATATATTAGTTAAATCAGTCAACTCCGGTACCTACTGATTTCTACTTGGGTTTCTTGAACTTTAGAGCAACACCACATAACGGTATCTGTTCTCCGAGCTTCTAATGGGACGTCGGTCGGCTCAATACGAGATTGCCCTTTCATGTCATTAAATTAAAACCAAGTAGGGACAATGAGAATGATTATACGGGAATATTACGTAATCAGCAGGTAGATAAAGCGAACTATGACAGACGAGCAAAACAGCTTCCTGAGTTATCACCGGGCCAACCGATTCTGATAACTGAGGAAGGTAAACTTAAGTGCACGAATTTTACAGCGCGCTGCTCAGCCTTGTTCTTATTATGTAGCGGATAGTACTGGCAGGCACTTCAGACGTAACCGGCGACATCTGACCAAATTGCCATCCGATGGCAATAGCTCTCAATCACCAGAGCCTTCTCTTGAGGTAGCGAGTGATAAGGAAACCTGGGCTAGCCCCAAGGGCGACGGCGATCGCAGCAGCGATTACGGGCTCGAGTCGCCAATGAAGGGCGAAGCGTCTTCACTACCTGACGTGCCAAGTAATCGACCACAGCCATAGTCACAAAGCGGCGGCTACGCTAGCACGTAAAAAGTGGTTAGAACAAACATAATTCTATTAATTGAACATCTTCTTATCTGTATTGAGCGACTGATATGGTATCGTTGTGAGTGAACACTATGTATGAGTGCATGTAAGTAGACTGTGTATAAAATCTATATGTATAGCTACTAGGTACCTATTTAAGCTGATTTATATTGGTCTTCTATGTAAGCTGCTATTCCAACTAAATAAATAATAAATAATCAAAACTATATAATAGAATATTAGTGATAATAAATCTATATGTATAGCTACTAGGTACCTATAGCTGATTTATATTGGTCTTCTATGTAAGCTACTATTCCAACTAAATAAATAATAAATAATCAAAACTATATAATAAAATATTAGTGATAATGAATCTATATGTATAGCTACTAGGTACCTATATAAGCTGATTTATAATGGTCTTCTAATGTAAGCTAAAAAAATAAAATAAAATAAAAAATATGTAATAACAGAATTAGCAATACCTTAGTAATAATGGGAACACATTTTGTATTAAAATAATTAATTGTTATGATTGTGTTATATATTAAATAAGTATGTATGTATGTAATAATTAAAAAATATATATATAATAACAAAAAAAAATTATGGAGATTTCTTGTACTTACCTACTATATCTATGTTGCTATTATTATTTGTATGTGCGGATATTCAATAAAAATTCAGTCTTGGTCAAGCTATCTTTTAATAACGACAAATGTACTGTATCTTTGTCATTTTTTGTTTAATTGAAAAAAGAAAAAATACTTGTCCAATATTTTTTGATAATGTAATCGACGAACTACTTAGAATTTTTCATTCGTCATCCCTAATAGAACTTTTGTACAATTTGTTTTAAATACTTTATTGATAAAGTACTGTAAAAAGCCGTAGGTTTGTCTCAGTGCCCATTTGAAACTGACGTATCGTAAGCGTAACGAAAAATTGGGGCCAATGACAAAGCGTTATTTTGAATCTACGCTTTCTCATTGGCCAAAATCTTACATCTACGTTCTAGTCTTCGTGATCACTTCTGAAAAGAAGGGAGAAAATTTGAAATAGGGTTTAACTTTACTTACTTACTAAACTACTGTTATAGATAGTATATATCGTATGCCAAATGGTAACAAATGCTTGTCTATTGTGAACTTATTTTTCTTTTCATTTCAGGAAGTAAAGCCTTTGAATGTACGGTCTGTGGAAAAGGATTGGCGCGCAAAGATAAACTTACCATACACATGCGAATACATACAGGTAATCCAACTATTTAGTCTAATAAAACTATAATCAGCATAAGAATATTTTGGTGTTTGATCTTGTTATATGCATGCTTGAATACCAGAACATGGATCTCAAGTTCAAATTGAATAGAATAGAATAGAAAATATTTTTATACGAACACATAGCAACATAACGAATCACAAAAGAAAATACATTAACAAAGAAAGTATGTAGTACGTAGGTAGCAGTAGAGTTCTTTGTGGAGGGCTCGTCCGGAGAAGTGCTGCCACCATTATCTGCCGTAAAGCAGCTATGCTGCGTTTAGGTTTGATGGGTGTGAGTGCCGGTGAAATTACAGGCACAGGAGGCTTGTCATCTTCATGCCTCAAGTTAATGGACGCAGGGCGTTGCATCGTAGAGCACGTTCCAAAAACGTGATCTACGATGCAATGCTTTGTGATAGGTAATGCTTACTATGTAACATCAGGTGGGCCATGTGCTTGTTCCATCTTCAAGTCCTATTAAAAAAAGGTAAAGAAGTATAAAATAAAACATAAGAGAATACGTCAGTTTTAGGTTTAGTCTACAAACCTGAACCACAAACCTTAGCACACTTCATTGAAAATCTAAGATTTTTTTATGTATCTTGCTCCACTACAAAGTTTATCTCTTTTTCAGGAGAAAAACCGTACGTTTGTGAAGTATGCAACAAAGCATTTGCACGTCGCGATAAACTGGTACTACATATGAACAAATTGAAACATATAACACCATCAAATATTGCACCCTTAGGTAAACGGACCATTTCGATACCTCGTAAGTATATAAGGGTTTGGTTGTCTACCAAAGGCTGCCTAGACGGAAATGGTGACATGGCTTGCAAACTCAAATATCAAATGTATACTAGCTTCCGCCTGTGGCTTCGCTTGCGTTGTCCCTGGATAAAAAGCCTATGTATGCAGGTCACAATTTATGTATAATCAAAGTTTGATCCAAATCCGTTCGGCCGTTCTGGACTGATTGAATAACAAACATACATCCATCCATCCTCAGAAACTTTTACATTTATGAAAAGTACAGGATAGGATAGGATTGGCAAAAATATTGCTCTATGTTTATGTATTTTTAAGTATAAGTTCGGGATTTCTTAAAATTATCAGATAGTCACAAGCCAAACTTAAAAGATAAGCTTGTGTTTCGGGGGTGTAAAAGTTTACGAGATGTCTTGCAAGCTTCAAAAACCAACAGCATTAGTTTTACTATCATCATCATCAGCCTATAGCAGTACACTGCTGGACATAGGCCTCCCCTAATGAGCGCCATGACGCACTGTTAGTCTAAGTATATGATCTTTATAAAATGTAACTTATTGAAGTATGTTTCGCTTCAAACTAGGTAAAAATCCTTTATGAAATAACTATCAAGAAGATAATACTTAAATATGTTAGCATTTATAAAATCATCATCATCATCATCCACGGCCCGAGTCTATCCACTGCTGGAAAAAAGGCTACCCGAAGTTGTTCCATCCAACACGGACTTGTGCATTATTAATAATTTCATTAAAAATACAACACGGACTTGTGTATTATTAATAATTTCATTAAAAATATAATAATAAAATATTATTTAATTTCATAATAGTTTATCCATATTATGATATAGTTTATTGTTTTTACACAACCCAAACTTTATAAACTTTTTTTGCTGATTTGATAAAAAGTTTTTACTCGCGGTTAGTACCAATTTCCTCTGACAGTCCATGAAGAATGTAACCCCGAAAACGGGTAAATCAACTCCTGGAAGTTGAATAACATTTGTTCAAGACTTTTCGAATTCAGTAGTTTTTCATGGAAGAAGTGGCTTGTAAAACTCAAAAAACTTTTAAGGCAGCCTTATGGAATAACTGATTTAGTTAAACTTTGTCCTTGACTTAATGATAATGGTAGTAATTATAGCTCTGCAAAAGTCACATTTACAATTAATATTTTAAAACAGAATAACATAGAAAACAGAAAACACAATTTTGTAGGTATAGGCGGTATCTGCATAATAAAATCATCAGCAATAGCTTCGTCAAGTATACGATTTGGACGGTTATAAGTTTCTAATTTTAACACTAAATCGCACAAGAATTTAATAATAGACATGGAAGATATTTATTTACAATACAAGAAAAACAAGTAACAAGCAAATGATAAGCATATTATAGCAATATTAAGGAGTATGCACGGCTACATCAGAAACATCACTTATCTATTGTATTATTAATGTCTATATCATCTTTCTTCATTCAAGTAGCTGGAAAATAATGGCCAAGAAGAGCAAGAGATAGGGAAGAGTGGCGATCCTTGGAGGAGTACTGTCAAAGGCGGTCTCATGCATAAAATAATATTTAACATTTAATTTTCTTTATCCTTATATAACGTTTTTTTGTGTGGAAATAAGGCTCTTTTTATGTTTTTATTTTATTTGTATTCATTGTATATCATCTTTCTCCATCATTGCAGCATTAAAGCTAGATGACGTGAAGCCCCAACTAACCAAACAGGAGGACACGAAGCCCTCGCAGGCTGAGATCGCGGCGGTGGCCCAGCAGCATCATCAGCAGCCTATTCAGGTCTGCCAGGTACCCGGCCACAACTTCACGGTAAATCCTGCTCCAACGCATGGTTCCTAGAGTCATCTCATTCAGCATGGAACATCTCCATTTCGTTGGTTTCCATTTCATTTTGCTACAAGACTTTGATAATAAATAAATAATGCTGGACAATATCACATAGCATCATGTATCTCCAAACTAAGCAGAACTTGTATTAGGGGAACCACATGACTGATAAACAATTTTTTTTGGTAATATGTATATGCCATGTTAGCCGGGTGCCTCCAAAAAGATGGGCGAATGCCATAACATCCTGGCAACCCGATAGAAGACGAGGTCGTGGTCGGCCAAGAAAGCGATGGGGGGGACGAGCTCGAGGCCTTCGAGAGAGGATGGTGGGATATCTCGAAGGATAAAGATGGTTGGCGAAATTTGGGGAGACCTTTGCAGAGCAGTGGGACCATGCAGGTTGAAATAAAAAATATGTATATAGAAAACACCCAGCCCCGAGGCAAACATTTGCAGACCATACAACATTAATTTCGTGGCGGGGATTGAACCTACAACCTACTGCGTCTCAGGCGGGCTTTTGCTAAATGCAACCAAACCCTTTAAATAAACGATGTATCGATAATAATAGCAACATTAGACAATAATAACAACAATAGCAACATTTTTGTGGAGGTTAGCCAGAGACGCAAAAGGTTACAAGTTCGATTCCTGCCTTAATGTTTTCTATGTGTTCAAAAACAAAAAAAAATATCTCCATATACCTTAACGGGGGTAGTCAGAGGCAAGTCCAAACATTACATTCGATACATGCCCACTTTTTGCAAGCAGCTAGCATTCCACGTGACAGGTTGCAAGCCCATCGCCGCTTTTTATTGGAACACTAACCTAGCACATACCTTTCGAACTTTTTAGTTCGAGGGCATGCCGGTTTCCTCACGATGTTTTCCTTCATCGTTTCGAGCTCGTGGTAAAGCGCACATACATTTTTCGAAACGAAAAATCCATTGGTGCACGGCTGGGATGCGAACCCACGACCTCCAGATCTTAAGTCGGGGTACATCCCACTAAGCCACCACGGCTATAAATTTTATGTGTATTATGTATGAATTCACAAAAAAGTATAGGTACCTAAATAGTAGGCACATCAGTCATGTGGTTCCCATAATCCAAGCTGTGCTTGAATGAATGAATGAATGAATGAATGAATGAATGAATGAATGAATGAATGAATGAATGATCATTTATTTGCCAGAATATAGGTTTGTACATTGGTTGTATGTTTTAATATTATGAGTGCTATATTCTTTACTTACTTACGACTTATTAGTCGTGCAAATATTTCTTAGAGATAAGTCGGATATAATCGAATTATTAAAATTATATTACAAAATATCAAATTATAAAACTAATACAGCTTAGTTTGGGGCGGCATGCCGCGGTGTGATAATATCCAGCATTATTATTTATTTAACTATATTTATTTTCACTTTTCTGAGCTTTAACCGAGATGGTTGGTAATCAATGCTGGTAATAGAATAATATAAAATTAACTATCGGTTTTTGATGTTTTGTCTGTGGCACTTTGTTATTTTTCGAGGTTTCATTAGCATTTCATCTAGAGTTTACTTTCTTGATGTCTAGTTTGTCCATTTTGTTTTGTATAGTCTCTTGAGCAATGCGTTGTAAGAGACAGAAATGTTTACGTAATTACGGTTTACGTTTACGTTGTTTACTAGTTTCAATGTATTTTATTTCGTTGTATTGTCGTTTGAATGTTGTTTGATGTAGACGTTTCTGTTTCTGGATACTAGAATAAGTTTTTTTTGTGTAAAATAGTTATTAGACAACCTATTTTTTGATATTAGCTTCCGACCGGAGAAAATCTGGAGAAAAAAATTATATGTAATTCCCAAAATGTACGGCTTTGTACATTTTTCAGAGATTAAAAGTAACCTATGTGCTGTTACAGACTATGATGTATTTCTCTGCCAAATTTCATATATATTCGTTTAACCGTTATGGCGTGGTTGAGTAACAAACATCCGTCGTCATTTCGTCAGTATTTAAAAACAATATTTATATAACAATAATTATGTGAATTTTCCATTGCATGCCAAAATAAATAAATTCATATCTTTATACATTTTACGATACCCTCATGATAAATCGAAGGCGTTAACTGATCAGAAAGAAGGCAATCCTGCTTAATAATATAATAATAATATAATATATAATCCTGGACGTTATCACACAGCATCATGTAGCCCCAAACTAAGCAGAGCTTGTATTATGGGAACCACATGATTGATATACTACATAGATACATTTTTTTTTTTGTAAATACATACATATCATACATAGAAAATAGGTTGGGGATCATCAATATGGCTTTTTTAGGCTTTCACTCACACCGTTTAATTTTTAATCAGGACTTGAGCCTGATAATTTGATCAATCCAGCGGCTCAATGCGATAATAGGTTATCTGTGTTGTCGATTTTTCCGACATGATGTATCCCGCAACCAATTAATCTCGCTCTGCTACCAATTTATGGGAAAGTAGGCAATCCTATCTAATAGGTTGGGAATTCAAGCATAAATGTAAACTACAATCACTTACAATACAAGCTATACTCAATATAAAATAGTAAACGACTACTTTGCTTGAGTTTTGAGAACTTTGAGTTTTGAGCTTGAGACCATAACTGTTTCAAAAAGAGAGTTAATAGGTATCTTCTGGGAAACCTCGCCTGATCGTTGACCTCATCCTTGCCCACGCAAGCCTCGAGGTCAAGAGCTGGCCCTTAAATAAAGAGTTCTAATCACGCAGTGACGCACGTAGGAATCGATCTAGGACATTCCATAAATTAAAAGACAATCTATTCGATTAAAGATGTAACTTCGTACAGTGCTAGTGACGTTTCAACACTAAAGGTATAAGTTCGTAGCCACCGCTGGCAGCAGCAGGCGACATGTCACGACGACACGTCACAGTGTCATGCGTCATGTCGCTGCAGTCATAAATTCGAACCCCATTGCAGGACAGATATAGGTCACGTCACGTAAAAAGAACGCTGAGAGGAAGCTGCGCGAAGGTGATTTATCGGTATTCACCCGTGCGCAAACACACTCCTTCCCCTGCTTCCAGCGTTCTTTTTAAATAATAACAATAATATAAACTTTATTTCAGGCTACAATAGAATAAATACAGATGGTATTTTACTTAAACTACGGCCCATATAAATATATACCTCAGTGACAACATGTATGATGTTAATAAAACTATATTTAAACACAATTTATTATTATTTGCAACGTAACATACACGACGTGGGTCGCGTGGTGTCCATTATTCGTCCACGGAATCGTCGGAACACGACACCCTTCGGCCAGAGCTCCTCCTATATAGGTCGACAGATATTCGGTCGGAAATCGGTTTTTTACGTGAGACGTGGTGACGCGACGTATACATATATACCAGTTGGCAGTACTGATCTGCGGTCGGGCGACAGTGTCGTCTGACGTTCGGCCTGTACCGGCAGACGCTAGCCACGGAAGGTATTTCATAGAAACCAGTAGTTTCGCTGCGACCTGTCGCCTGCTGCTGCTGCTGCTGTCTGCAGTTGGCTACAAACTTGTACCTTTAGGCTAGCCGCACACACACAGTAATATTCCAGAAATTACGATTTTGTCCCGTCAATATCGGGGGGAGGCAGGGGTAATATCAATAATATTGTCGTGTGCGGGCGCGCGGCAATATTTTAATTGAGGAAAAGATTTCAAAGCAGGCGGTCGTTCGTGTTTTTTTTTCAAATGGAGGATGAAAGCAGTATCCATAGCGAAAATAGTGTTGTTATCAACACTAATAATAAATAATAATTATTATAGTTAATAGTACTCTCACGGAAAATCAATATTTGTCAGTATTTTTTACATGGGAAGCTTTTCCAGAATTATGGAATACATCCTGTGAAGCATATCGCGATAAAGTTGAGAAAAATAATGCGCTTGATAAATTACTTGATATTTATAAAAAAATATAAACCAAATATGTAGCACGAGAGAAGTGCAATGCAATGCAAAAATGCAATAGGTACTCAATGCAACGACTTTTTTCTTTCTATCCATTATGTTAAACGTGCTGCGGCTGTGTAGCTGCGGAGCGACTGATTGTACAGATTGTACCACGAAAAAATTGCCATTAATATTGCGTAGTATGCGGGACCGTATATTGAAGAAGATTTTTGTCAATCTTGCATTGACAATATTATTGTGTGTGTGCGGCTAGCCATACACACAATATAGCGAAGAGCAGCTGGTTGAGTTTATGAGGCTAGCTGTTACGACTTGCCAACAAAAATTCCAGAACTCGAACCTGGTTCACACGAGCGCGGCCACGGCCGTTGCAGCCGCCACCGCCGGCATGGTGGTCTCGTGGTCGTGCGAGCTGTGCGGCCGACTGTTCGCGACTCGCGACGAATGGAGCGCGCACGCCAAGTCACACCTGCCTGACAACAAACTGTTGCAGGACAAGATGCAGCAGGCCACGCAGCAACATCAGGTTAGTTTGAAGCTGAATTACGAAGACAGTATGTTAAATACATTAAAAAACGACGAATTGAGAACCTTCTTCTAATATGAAGTCGGTTAAAGAGGGGGTCTAATTCAAAAGAGAATTCCTTCGAATGAGTAAGTGCCTTCCCAGATGAGCGATTTAATCGCGCGAGTTGGTCGCGCAATTGACTTGCGTATCCAATCAGGCTTGCTGAATGTCACGTGGAATGTGACGTTCATAAATTAGCAAGCCAGATTGGATAAGCATGTCAATTGCGCGAGAAAAACACCCATCTGGGAAGGCCAACTCTCATGTCGTAGTTTTTAGGCCGCCCGAAGGCCTCTGACATGGCTTATCGGCTGAAAAAGCCGGTATTAACATCTAAACGTGTCTTTCGAAGCAGGAAAGCGCTAAGATCTAAATGCCACTAAACGGTATACGTAGTAGTAGTGACCAGGAGTGTTGCTTAATCAAAGTGATCTGCTAAGAACACGAGAAGTAAGGTACGCCACGAGCGCTTCATAAAGGTGGTAAAAGGGGTTTGATTTCCAGCTTTGAAACTCATGCCAGCCTCACCTGCCCGTGGTGCACCCTGCTTACTTACAAACGGGGCTCTGGCGGTCGGCTGATTGCGGCATAGCGCAGCCTAACACCAGCACAGCTAAATCCCCTGGCCGCCGACGGGCAGCAATGTCAGTGGTGCGAGAAGTTGTGCCCTGTAATCCCCAACCCGCATGCCCAGCGTGGGGATTATGGGCATATCCCCTTTATTAGGGGAGGCCTGTGACCAGCAGTTGATTGATATAGGGTGGTGTGGTGTGAATGATAAAAATATACCTTAGGTACAGACAGTATGATTTTTTGTTCCTCAGCTAAATAGAATCCGCGTTACTATGGATTAGGTCATCATAACAATGACATAAGCCGTGGTGACCTAGTGGGATGTACCCCGACTTAAGATCTGGAGGTCGTGGGTTCGAATTCGAGCCATGCACCAATAGATTTTTCGTTTCTAATAATTTATATGCGTATTACCACGAGCTCGAAACGGTGAAGGAAAACATCGTGAGGAAACCGGCATGCCCTCGAACTAAAAAGTTCGAAAGGAATGTGCTAGGTGTTCCAATAAAAAGCAGCGAAGGTCTTGTAACCTGTCACGTGGAATGCTAGCTGCTTGCAAAAAGTGGGCATGTATCGAACGTAATGTTTGGACTTGCCTCTGACTACCCCCGTTAAGGTATCCTCAATAGATTTGCGTACTGAGCAATATCTGAAGATATCCATAATGGGGAAAAAGTCGTGAAGATGTATGTTTGTTTGTTTTATTTCTGTTTTTATCAATGACATAGTTTTGCAAATAAACGTAGATAAAAGATGCAATGGCTTGGTTACAAAAGGTTGATACATCACCGCTGAAAGTTGGGTGATAAGATATTATATAATCTTCGAATCGTTTATGCAAAGTCATGCCTGAGTTAATTCCTACATTAATTCATAATCGTTTTACTCAATAACAAACATCACAAATAAATCATTAAAAATAATAATGCTGGGCCCTATCATACAGCATCATATAGCCCAAACTAAGCAAAGCTTGTGTTATGGGACCAAATGACTGATACCTAAGTACATTTTTTTTAAGTATCCATATTATACATAGGCAACACCCAGACCTGAGACAAATAAATAAATAAATAAAATAAATAATCCAGGAGACGTCCAGAATTATTTATTCTCACATTTTATCACGCAACATGTAGCCCCAAACTAATTAGAGCTTGTATTATGGGAACAACATGATTGATATCTGCAAATAATTCTTCTTTATTTTCTTTCTATGGATAGATGGATGAATGGATTGATTGATGGATATCGATGGTCAGATCGATGGATCGATGTGGATAGAAGGATGGATTGATGGATGGATGGGCGGATGGGTGGATGGGTGGATGGGTGGATGGGTGGATGGGTGGATATCGATGGTCAGATGGATGGATGGATATGGATAGAAGGATGGATATGGATAGGATGGATGGATGGATGGATGGGTGGATGGGTGGATGAGTGGATGGGTGGATGGGTGGGTGGATGGGTGGGTGGATGGGTGGGTGGATGGGTGGGTGGATGGGTGAGTGGATGGGTGGGTGGATGGGTGGGTGGATGGGTGGATGGGTAGATGGATGGATGGGTGGATATCGATGGTCAGAAGGATAGATGGATACGGATAGAAGGATAGATGGATAGGTGGATGGGTGGATGGGTGGATGGGTGGATGGGTGGATGGGTGGATTTGTGGATGGGTGGATGGGTGGATGGGTGGATGGGTGGATGGGTGGATGGGTGGATTTGTGGATGGGTGGATGGGTGGATGGGTGGATGGGTGGATGGGTGGATGGGTGGATGGGTGGATGGGTGGATGGGTGGATGGGTAATTGGGTGGATGGATTGATGGGTGGATGTCGATGGTCAGATGGATTGATGGATATGGAAAGATCGATGGATGGATGTGTGTTACTCTTTCTTGCAAAAACTACTGAACGAATATAAATGAACTTGGAATTGGCATACATTGTGACCTAGATTAACACATAGGCTTTTTAATCGCGGCCCACGTAAAGGGCGGAAGCTAGTTATAAGATAATAATATAATGTCATTTTTTCAGCAACAAGACAAAGTGCACCTGACGAACCAAGAAAAGTTGCAATTGTTGCACCACCACAACCAGAACCAGCAGATCCTCAATGGGCACATAGCTACCACCTCCGTCTCCTCGGCGACCGTCGTCGAGGGCGGCTACTTCACCCACGGCCATAACCACTACACGCAAGAAAGGCAGCACACGCACGCTCATCATCTATGCCTTATGTGTAGGCAGGAGTTTTCAAGTAAGGCGGAGTTTATGTTCCATGTTCGAGGCCATTTTGAGGGTAAAGTGAACGATATAGCGACCGCTGATGTGTTGGCGCGATCGCTTGTGGATAATTCTGGGTTGTGCACCTGAGCCGAGTCGAAGCCCACGTTTCAAGCGGATGCGGGCTACTACCAAGATGAAAACATGATAAAATTCTAAAGTGATGTAAATTGTATGTTGGTTGTAATGTGTCGAAATTCAAGTCTGACTTCCTTTAAACAAGAGATTAAAGTGAATTTTAGCTTGGTTTTCAGGTCGTGTTGAATTTCTGTAACGTAGTTTTGGATAGAATGGAGTTGAGTGTCTGATACAACGAATATTGACCAAAACATGATCCTTACTATGAGAAATCCATAGTTTATCTTCCATAACATACAGTTTATAAGAGTTTAGGACTGTTCTAAATCACAGACTGCAAACATTTTTGTATTTATTTTTATTTATTTATTAATTTAACATTTATAATACCATAACAGTCTTAGACCAAAGCGATATTGAAAATTACAATATTACCCATTACCCAAAAACTTATGATCTACTTAATATGAGGGCCCTTTCTGTAAATTTTAGATCAAAATTATTTTTGATTATTAAATCATAATTGATTAATTGTAGGAAGGGCTCTTGTAAGCGGTACTTCTTTGCTTTTTCTTTCTGGAAGAAAATGCTAATTAGCATTAAGTTACAAGGAGTTTGCGACTCAGATGCGAACGCATAAATCATGTAAATTACATCACGTTTATAACCTACATTTGCATAGTTTATGGTAAGTTATCTCTTCTCCCACGACACGAATACTGTTTACTAAGCGTTTTTGTTGTCTCAACAAAATCTCACGATAAGGTTGATTAAGAATAAGCCTATACGTTGACGTGCAGTCAACTCATCGTGAGATGAAAAGAAAGCAAAGAGAATGAAACAATTTTCACGAATATAAACCCTCGTAATTTACATCTATGATTTTTATAAGAGGAATATCTTCCGCTCGCGGCTTCGTTTGCGTTACTTTTTCTATCCCTCGGGAACTTTATTCTGGATAAAAGGTATCCCATGTCCTTTTCTACAGAAACACAAACACGCAAACACACACACAAAAACAAAACAAATAAAAATATAGGGATCACCCCTGAAAACGTGTTTGCGAGATTTGATGATGATCGTTTAAATAGATGCCAACAAATAAACAAATAGGTAGGTACCTAACTCATTCTCGCATTTTTGATATTAGTTAGAGTTGAGGCTAGATGCATGAAAAATTATATATAGTCCGTCATTTTGCAGTATCAAATAATAATAATAATAATAATAATAATAAATTTTATTTCAGGCACAAAGAAAAAGTACAAGATCTTAATTTACTATTGAACACGTATTTTTGTAAGTGACAAAGATATAGTTGAAATTCCGCGTGACGTCACGGGTAAGTACACTTGTACATACAAGTGACGTCAAGGGCCCCCACTTCAGAACTTTGACGCTTTATAACTTTATCAATTTCTATTGATTTGATAAATAACAAGCATAATCTTTTATTAAAAAAATAAACTGACTTCAAATAAATCACTTCTTACTTCTTGCCCTAAAGAATTTTGAAAATCGGTTCACAATTGACGGAGATATTGGTGATCATAGGGCGAAAATCACAAGTGAGGATGAGGTTTTTGGAGTTTTCCGGGAAAAGGACCAATCTCTCAGGAATAAAATTTATATGAAGTGTACTCTTTTAAATAAAAAAAAGAATTTTGAAAATCGGTTTACAATTGAAGGAGATATCGATGAACAAACATAAAATAAGTCGAAAAAAAAGGTTCCGATGAATTGAGAACCTCCTCCTTTTTGAAGTCGGTTAAAAAATACTTGTCCAATATTTTATTAAATCGGACGGACTAATTTAATTTTTTTACACCAGGCATCATCCCTATTGCCATTATATTATTGTAGGCACTGATGGTTAATATTTTAAACCACATTCTGGTGTAAATCAGAACTAATTTAGTACCACAGAAATCTTAGTTCAGTGCTCTCAACGGATTGTTTGTCCTCTGGAGTTAGGATCGATTCGGCCAATCCTAGTACACTGCCACAAGTATAAGGGCGGTAGCGTTTATAGGAACTAAAATAGGAACTGTGTATTTGGCGCATGGTCGTTCACGGACAACAACAATCTGCGAATCATTTGGGTTTTAAAATGCCAAAATTGATTAAAAGAGGTTCAATATAAACCGTAATCACAGTACATTCACTTTCTAGTTTGAAGCATAGTGACGCAATGCCTCGCCACTATACTTGTGGCACTGTACTATCCAATACGAATATAAGGACAACATCGCTACTTGTAGCCAAAATCAGAGGGACAAACATACGATGTGCGTGTTGTAAATATATGTAGCGTAGCATATTCTAATTTTAAATAAGTATACTCAATACTTATTACCGTGAATTGTAAAAAACTAATTAGTATATAAGTAGAATACTATAAAAGTTTATAAGAATCCAATATTTCTCGCTTTACCTTATTTTATAGTTACCGTAAGGTTAGTAAATGTACAAATAATTAGTCGATAAAAATGGATGAGTGCATCTAGTCATTGATAGTTAATACAAGAGTTATAAAAATAAGTATATCCTTAAAACTAGTCATTTTTAAAAGTTTAACATAAATATATATTTTAATCTACCTTTCGTTACTGGTCAAAATTTAACGATACAAATGTAGAACCAAGATCTAAAACGATAATCTAACTAATCTAGATGCCTGGTTTCATGATTAAATGACATTTCAGAAAAGGGGTGTATAGATTATCAAATTGCGCAATTCATATACTAGCTTATAAAATTATGGGAGCAATCACTCTACTTTTAAACAACTGTGGTGCGTTTTGATTGTTCAAATATTTGTATATTTGAGAAATCTTATGTTATGTATGAGCCTCTTTGTTCCCACTGCTGAGCATAGGCTTCCCTTCCCTCTTACGCCGCTTCCGTGACACAGGAAATTTTGTTGCCCCTGTCAGAAGATACAACAGATATTTCGACTCTGGAGATTTATTGCTAAGAAATAGACTACACAATGAGTAAGCTCTCAGAAATGTTTAACCAAGAAATGTTTTTTTATAACCCACGTTTCCTAACGTGGTCTTATGGGAAGACGTTAGTCGCATCATTCAGTGGAAGTTCATAGGCGGACGTTGAGTCTCCTGTGTGTAGGGATTTTCACCATCTTAAACCACCATCTACCATGCTGGTTACTGAACCAGCATCGTAGATGTTGAAAGTTGGAAATGCCTTAGGACCATCCTTTCTAAATCATCGAACAGTTTGGCGTAGGTTCCGTTCGATACCAAAGCAGAACCCTTTGAAGAAAGATGATATCAATTTACAATCGTAGCAATAAAATTACGAAGTAGGCGTATAGCATGAAGTATTAATTGAAAGTTAATCAAGTAGTCGTCATAGGAGCTGATTTTATAATTGTCAGATAATTCAGTAATTAGAATCAAGAAGTGTATGAAATTACGCGTCTTCGATAATACATCTTCACATAATATAGCAGATAGTGGTTGAAGATATGACGATTGTATAATCGGGTCTCAATGCAGTACCGAATTGCCTAATTGTTTCACTTTAATTTAGTAACAATTAGAATGCTGTAAATCTAAGTTACTAATAAAAAATATATTACATAAATAAGAGCCAAAGGCAAAAATTCTATATATTCATGGAATATAATTCCAAATTAATATTATTTTGGTTGGATGTTTTTTCGGAATCCTTTTTAGAAAGCTATGCTTGAGCGCTGAATCATAAAAATGTATAGATTCTATTTTTTTATTACAAAATCTTTATCTTCCCTTGAATAGATAACTGATAGTTTTGTTGGTGTGGCTATAATATGAGATGATATTGTATGGATTGTATTAAAGTATTTTTTCGATGCTCAACATTGCCAGGATTTTGCTCAACAACGCTGATATTTGACATATCATCAAGCTGATATTCCTAACTACTTTACTCGTATTTCAGTGAACTAATGTAATATGTTATTTTATTTTATTGTTCATCATGATATCAATTATCTAAATATAAAAAGGCAGATACTAAAGATTAAATCTATATAAGATCTTTATTACGATTATGTATGATTTACCTATAGCCGAGCAAAATTTGAAGTGGTTTATTTTCATCCTTGTAACAAAGCATCGAAAAGATCTTTAAAAATGTTAGTTGTAAGGTCAGTGAAGTCTGCATTCAATATTATACTAGTAAACTTTCTGTATATTAGACAACTTTTTATGTATACCTACTATTTCGATTCCAATTACAGAAGTCTGAAAAATTACCGTCTGTTCAATTCAATGTCCGAAAAGATACCAAGGTATTTTTTTTACTTTATAAATTATACTAGAAGTAATTCCATGACATTTTGTCTCAGTGGTAAGCAAACCCCCTGGTATTTTCAAAATATAGGTAAGCAATATTGAGATAATTATAAAGTGTAGGTATAAACATATACTATATAATTATCTCAATATTGCTTACCTATATGTTGAAACTACCAGGGGGTTTGAGACCCTGACTAGAATACTATCTTGTTATTTATAATTTCTGTATACAGGACCTCGTGAAATGCAATTATTAAAAAAAAAAGTTGATGTATATCCGTATCAAGGGGAAGGCCATGGGTTCTAACTAGTCCCACCTGGGTTTTAATTTTTGGTAAGTAATTTAGGTATCAAATATAATGTTTCTAATGCCTCTAATAGCCCGGCTACATTATAACAGTTTTATTTCGGCGACAACAGTTGCTTCTCTGTCTTCCTAATGAAATTATTACGTGGTTTCATTAATGAATTTCAGTACCTACTGAGCCTTCCTTGATAAGGATAAAACGCGATAAAGATATTCATGTTTTTGTCGTTTTATAAAATAATCGGAATAAAACTTGTTTTATTGAATGTGGATTTCAATGAATGTGTTTGTCTTCGACAAAACAGAGCACGATGGAAGTTACAAATTCGAGTAGGCATGATTGTACATAAGTTGAGACATGGAACGACAGGTGGGGACATTTCTGCAATATAAATAGTTTATTTTTAATATTGTCTTCTGATATGTATTATTTGTAAGAATTTGTGTGTGTAGTTATATTGTAAAGTTACAATACAATGTATGAATTCTGAGCCAGAATCTATCCCGTAGGAACTAATGGCTGTTTGCCCTAACTTCTAAATGAAACCTAAGATTGGTATAACGGATACAAACGGTACTTTGTATACGTTTTA
Organism: Horisme vitalbata; assembly: GCA_951804965.1. NCBI lineage: Eukaryota > Metazoa > Arthropoda > Insecta > Lepidoptera > Geometridae > Horisme > Horisme vitalbata. The sequence goes on from OX638094.1 coordinate 5,567,524, forward strand.
ACATTATCATCATCACCAGCCTATAGCAGTCCACGGCTGGACATGGGCCTCATATAATGAACACGATTGCCCCTGTTCTAGCCACGTCCAGCTTCTACCAGCCAAACTTAGGTGACACTTAGAGATAAGGGATGCTGGTGCCAAGGCTATAAGGCTGTCTTTATTTGTTTTATCGTTTTTCATTAAATATGCAACAAGCTCTAAACGAAGCTAATAATTTTAACTAACTACATTCCAACTTACGTGTGTAACAATTTATGGTAATAAAATGGATTCACTCAGGAATTATTTGACAAGCGCGTTGATGTCTTTTGTACGAATGAATTGAGTTTGAGTAAAAATGGGATTGTGAAATCAAAAACAGTGCCTTGATGTTTCGACATACTTTTTCTGTTAGAACCATTTTTTATTAATCTAATATTTAATATAATTTACACCTTTTTTGAAACAAACTAGTTTTTTTGTTTTTTTTTAGTAGACTAACTTTTTCCGATAAATTTGTAATAAATATATTGTAATAGTGTAGTCCTACTTAAAATAGAATGATGTAACTAACATAATAAAATCGGCTTTCAAATGATCTCAAAATCTAGTCTATATTATAAGAAGTATAATAAATCCGTGCTAGATGACTATTTCATAATAACACAGCCTCCTAAGGGGTAGGTATCTTGTATAATGTAAATATTTTTTTAATAATGTAAGTATTAGCGGTAACGTATTCATTTCGTGGTTTTCCAAATTTTTAGTAATTTATAACCAATTTCAATGCATTATATTTTTTTTACTGAAAAGAAAATGTTATCGAAATATTAATAATATGGAAAAGTATTGGCTTTTTCATCTTATTTATTGCGTACAAATATGTATGTTGTTGTATCAAATTATTTACATTCTACAGCCTGGGATCTTCCCTGGATTATATTTAGGTTGAAGTAGGATGCAGTACGACATCTTTGCTACCATATCTAAACCAAGTCAAATTTCAACAAAAAACCACATGATTACTATTAAACATTGATATGTCTTATTGTTTGTATTAATTTAATTAATTGATATAGATATAAGCGTATGATATGAGCAATAAATACTGGTACGCATATCGTAATATATAATGTAAAAATGAAAATAAACGTATTGTACAGTATAGAGAGTTTGAGTATTAAAAAGTGAAATATAAAACTGTTTTATTATTGCAATATAACTCTGAAACCACGGATTTACGTTTAAATAAACATGATTGAATTGAGCACTTTTAGGTTCCTGTTCAAGAACTCGGGGACTCAAGAAGAGATTTTTTTCCAGGAAACAATCTCTGCATATATACTATTCAGGCATAGATAAGGGGCCTTCGACAGGTTTTCGCTTATGATTTTTTTCTTGTATTTGGCATTTTTATAACGAACACCACTATTAGTCTTATCACAGTCCACTGCTGTACATAGGTCTCACCTAATAAGAACCTCAGGTACTCAAGGGATTGTGGGCATATGCCCTTTATGCCCACAATCCCATATAGCCTTGAATTCCTTGGGTGGAGGATCACAGGGCAGTTTTTCGCACGCTGGTAGACAGGTAATTCAGGTATGCCGGTACCTTTTAGGCTGCGCTATGCCGGAGTCAGGCAGCTGCTGGAGCCACCCGAAACGGTGCACCATGGGCCGGTGAGATTGGCTTTGATTGCGAAGATGGAGGTTGGAATACCTCTACTTTGAACTAGCTTCCGCCCGCGGCTTCGCTCACATGGTACCCGGATAAAAGGTAGCCTTTATGTTATACCAAGTCTATTATAACTACATTGTACATATGTGCAAAATTTCAGTTCATTCCGTCAGGTATTTTTTGTTATACTAGTTTTGGCGCGAAAGAGTGACAAACACTGAGATAAATAAAAAGAGATGCAAACCTCTTTAACAAGTGTCAAAATATATTAACCAATGGCGAGCGAAGATATAGCTTTGAAACTAATTGTCATTTTGAAGTAAACATAGATATGTTTAATAAAGAATTGAACCATTTTATAAAGAAGTGAAGTGAAGAATAAAAGAGATCTTTTATTATTCACTTCACTTCTTTATGAAATGGCTTCTGGGATAGTTTCCACAATTTCACCAGTATCAAGTATAATTGTTCATATGAGGCAACGTAGTACGGTTTATAAGTCCAGTCGTCCAGTCTTCAGTCAGGTCCTGTTTTCTGCTATAGCAATGGCGACTATAACAAAAAACGATCGGCGCACAATTTTCTTCATCAGAGAGTTTCCGTCAAAATCTTCTTTATTCCATTTCATTAATACTTGTGTCTTATAACTAACGTATAACGGTTATAATACCATGACTAATAAACGACATACATTTGAAAAACCCTAGAAAATAAAAGGAGAATGCCGAGAACCCGTACCAATTGCGTCAAAACCGAACGTATCCCATAAAATTTATTATATTTTATAAATGACATTAACATTTTCTTTAGTTTTACACACCGACTCGATTAATAATCAAGTAAAAAAATATTTTGTTGATTTGGTTTCCGTTGCACGCCGCCATTAGACTACAACAACCAATGATATATACGTTGCTATGGCAATAAATATTGATGTAAAGAGTTACTATGGCAATAATCCTCATTTTTAATTATTTTGACAGTAGAATCGACTAAAAACTTATTGGATATTTTTTTGACGCACTCACTCACTCACGTCTTTGTACCGAGCGCCATACATCAGACGGCATTCTCCTTTAATGAAAAAGAGACAGCCGTCGTTCAAAATGAAAAAAATGGTGTCCATCTCTTTTATTTAAACTGGACTGCTTCGAGAATGGCAGTTAATTTTATAGAGATAGCTATAATGCTTGAAATAAAAAGCTCGATGTTGCCTGATCTCAATTTTTTTTCCGAATATGTGATTTTTTATGGTATACTAGCATCCGCCCGAGGCCTCGCTCACGTGGTACCCCGATAAAAAGTCGCCTATGTGTTAATCCAGGCCATAAACTACTATGTTTATTTCAAGTTTCATCCAAATCTTAAATATTTTCCTGTATGTATTGTGAATTCTTGCCGAATTAAGAGGTTTTTACTGGCAACATTACATGGCATGAACTATTTAACAAAACTTTGTTTAGTATTTGCTGTGATTTTAGCAAAAAATCAATAGATATACATGAAAAAAGTATTTTCGCGTGATTTTTTACGCAATTGAGTTCAAGAAATGCACTTTTCATGAAATTATTTGCCTATTTCGTGGAAGTGTGAACTGTCTGAAGGAAGTAGAGGATCTTACCCATGGCCAAGACCTGAGCCTACACGCATTATGGCCGATACTACGCATCTAGTTACGATAGTAACAATATATTTTATCAATGGTGACAAACATTTCACATGTTCACATTTTACAAAAGCCTTTAAATTACATACTAAGGTTGGTAATTGTAATTGTAAGGTTGAAAATCAAAACTAAGGGGTATCTTGTATAATGAAAAATTTGTATAGGTAATGTACAAAACTTTTATTTATATATTTACCTAATAGAAAACCAACAGCTTTATTATAAAAGACTAACCATAGTTTATACAATAGAAAGCCAGTGAAAGTTTCTTACGTATAGTTGTCATACTAGGTACCTACATAGCATTTCGGCGAAAACTTACCCCCTTATTCATATAACTGAATATCATATCACATCACACTAATCACACTTAATATTATAAATGCGAAAGTTTATGTGTGTGTGTGTGTGTGTGTGTGTGTGTGTGTGTGTGAGTATGTTTGTGGTCGCTTCATGCCGTAACGGCTGAACGGATTTGGATGAAACTTGGAATATATATAGTTTGTGACCTGAATTAACACATATGATATTTTTATACCACGCGAGCAACGCCGCGGGCAAAAGCTAGTCATTTTATAACGGCTGAATAAAGTAGCTTGTCTCTGTCAGTTAAATGTAAATAAAAAGAGGTGACATGACATAAAACTGTTAAGAATACGACGGTAATAATATAATAATACAAACATAAGTAATAAAAACTTTTTATTTATTTGAAATCTACATACATCCTTTTTGGTTAATTCTGTATAACTATGAAGAGGATTGCATCATATCGAGGAGGCCTTTCAGTAACGTCATGTAATGACAGCTATTTATTTGGACAGGCTATGATAGCTGTTATAAATTAGTAGATTTTTAAAATTTTCTGTCTTATTCTACATCTAAATTATTTGTAAATGTACTCTACTATTTTGTAATACCTGCTTCGGGCTCTTCTTGGACGAGTAAGTGCTTATTCCATATTTTACATTTGTGAAAATCTACCAAGAAAAAAGGATATTTTTTTATAGAACTGATGGATTTTTCAGATTTATTTTATTTTTGTAACCAATAATGGAAACCGCTAGCATACGAATAAAATTTACTCCTCTTTTGAATAAAACACTTAAAAATGGATCCAATTGTTGCCTTGAAATAGTCCCAGAAGTCTCTTATGTTCAGAATTTAGACAAAATATCATGGAAGCAAGAAAAAGATTTGATAGAATACACCATTCCGATGACTTATAGAATAATACTCAAGAAGAGAGAAAATGCTAAGAAAATCGATCATGATTTGCCAGATATGGCTGAGCTAGATAAAACTTATCATTCGTGTGTAGATTTGCTACCACCATCGTCAATGACCACTTTCGATATGGGATCTGGCGACGTGACTAGGATAATAAGCGATACATATATCATAGGAAATATATCGGCCAAATTCTACGATGATAAACATATAATAAATGATAATCTAATAAATGATATAAAAGCACAGGTAACCGAACTTCAACCAAATGACGGTGCTAAAGAGATGGCTGTATATAATCACATTATACATGAACAAACAGCCTTTGTTGATGACAGGGAAGATAAGGAAAATAATTTAAATGATAAGGGTTATTATCTTGTCATCACAGAACACATATTTTAATCTAAGCACACACCTATTATTTTATTGAGATTATTTTTTAAAATTATTTTTGTTTTAGCCACTGCCAGATCCATAAGCGATGTTATTAATAAACACTCTTTAGACAAAATAACAAACACAGATATAGCATTGACAGATGATGATAGGGAAGATAAGAAAGATAATTTTAATGATGATGGTAACTATACCTACACCTACTTAGATTAATCTAGGTACTTAATATTATTTTAATCAGTATTTTTTAAATTAATTGTATTTTTTTAGCCACTACCAGACCCTTATGCGATGTTATTAATAAGCATTCTTTAGACAAAATAACAAACACAGATACAGCATTGACAGTATCTAAGGTTACCGGAACCGAGTCGATAGAAACAATAACTGAGATATCCACGAGCAGCAGAGATGATTCGAAACGGAAACTGACTCTGACACCAATATGCTCCATTGATACAAAAGAAAATCCATTTAGTGTAACTGCTGAAAAAAATCCATTGAATTTCGTAGTCGATCGGGTATTTCGATATGAGACAAGAGATTTTAGTGAAAAGCTTCCAAAGAGGAATGAAAAGCACATTAATCTTACAACTCTGAATGAAGATTACAACATGTCCATTGGAAACATTCACATACCCTGCAAAAGAGAACTACCATCAGACAGAGTAGCGAAGTTTATAAAAAAAATGGAAACCGAGATAATGCCTTTAAAAATGATGCTCAATGACATACTGCAAAAATGTTCTGCTTTAAACTTATCTAAAAACAAATGTATCAAGCAAAGCCTTATTTTATACAAGCTCCCGTGCTGTAATGTCCCGAGCTTTAAGAATCGAGTAGAAAAGTATGGTAAAACTGAAAAACCTAAATCTAACCGTGTTGTGTATTCAATTGTGTTCGACGGCTGAGTTTATAAGAGTTTCGTTTAAAAATTTAATAAATTATTTTTTGTTATTATATTATAGCTTTTTTATGTAATATTTTTTCATACTTAACATTTATTTAATTCTCTCAAAACAAGGTTACAATAAAAGGTGTACCTGTAGTACTTTCATAACTTAAGGGTAGATACTTTTCTTTATCTGTTTAGCGAGAAACCGATGCGGTTTATAAAAAAACCTGTAGTTATTTAAATCACTGATATGCAAGCAATTAATTTTACCCATCTAACGTCGTAATAAAAAAAAAGGCATAATGTACCCAGCAGTTGAACGAAAACGGCTAATTGAATTGTAATTCATCCTCGAGTAGATGCATCTACTCGACGAACCTAGACTTAGATGATTATCCTATGGTTGGAATGTACTCACAGGACACTAATAATGCACTCATACCCTTTTTTGTTCAGTACTCAGAACGCGTAGTGATTGCTGTCACGTTGCCAGGTGGGTTTCGCCGTACGACAATATGTTTGTTTATGGTCTGCTGAATGCGGATATAGGTATATGAGAATATACATAAATAAAACTTTTGAGCTACAAAATTAATTATTATTATTAAAATTTTTAAATTAATTTCCATAAATTTTATTCTCAGCTCTTTTGGTGCTACCTTTGTGACTATTAAGGCGAATTTACATTGCGAATGAAGTTTCATGCATGATGAAAATACTTTCACGAAACTTGTTTCACTATTTATAAAATTACTGTCGCGAAAATAACAGTGTCATGATTTATGGCTCCGTGAGCATCGGATTTTTTTTTTGTTGTTGTCAGTACATAATATTAAATTTTTATTACCTATAATTAAAAAAGGTTGTCTCGAAAGATTAAGATCAAGATCTCGATTCAAATGCATGGAAAACTAGCACAGGATAAAAAATAAACAATCTACTCAACTCACGCACTTTTGTGTCCCTAGTTTCACATCGCGGTTACACTGTAAAATTAGTTATCAAAATATTAGTAACACCAAATATTGCGCGTGGGACGAAAGAAAATTAATGAGTGCATGCATTGTGAAAATGAGCGTTTACACGTGAAATTGATAAGTAGTGAAATTATAGTCGTGAAAGTAGTTTTAGCCACTACTTTCGCAATGTAAATTTGAATATGATGAACACATGAATGGAACAAAGAACTTAGACTTTGACTTTGGATGTTACGGTTAATACTTTTTTACTGTTAGATAACATCTCAGGATTTATAGATTTCCAGAGTAATGGATAACAACTCTCTTGTTGAGCAAATTGTTCGAAGTTTATCATTCGAAGTGGAAGCAATCCCTCAAGACAACATTATTCAAGTATCAACAACATCAAAGTCAGCGCCTCTGAATGTCAAAATCAGGGTCAGAAAAAAAGATGAAGCTGGGTTGAAAAATGGCATTCTCTCGTTGCCTAAGCCTGGCCAGGCTAATACTCCTGAAAGGATTCGGCTAGTCAGCAGCGATCAGACTATAATGTCGTTCAACATGGTTATGGAAGCTGATTTCGAGAAGCCTAAAAGGAAACCTCGTAAGAATATTCTTGGTATTTTCACACCAAGTGAGTATCTACTGCATTCTAATTCAGTGGTTTATTCAGCCCGCTTGGGCCTTATGCAAGATAAGTTAATGTAAACATAAGTTAGCATGTTTCTCAATATCTTAACTTGTGACAGTTACTGACAATTGTATTTTCAAAAAGTCAAGCTTTAGTTATCATTAAGAATTTGGTTTATATTTTTATAAACGGATTAAAAAAAACTTAAAATATGTCTCTATTATTAAGCATAGGCTAGCAAAAATTAATGGTACTTATAATAATTATAGCGATATGCTTGGGAGCCCAACCTGATGATGATAATTATGCTTATTTGCCTACTACAACTTACAAAGCAGAGATTGATGAAGAAAACTCAAGTAAATCAGATGGAGCTATAAAGATATTAACTCTTAAAAGAGAAGCAGATGTTCAATCAGCAACCTTGCCAAAGAGAAAAAAAGATATTTTTGGGAAATGTAAACCAGGTAAGAACGACCATTTTTTATCAATGCATTCCCAATTTTTATAATAACTAATTCATAATTATTTTTGTCTCTAGGTGGTTGCTTAGATCCGCCATTTGGAGAAGACAAACAACCATATTCACCAGCAATATTAAATTTAAAATCTACGACTACCGAACAAGATTCCAAAGTAACTGAACCGATTGATGAACTAACAGACAAAGCCAGAAAGAGTTCAATTATTAACAAAAAGCTATTTAACTGGAAAAGGAAAAGTAAAGATAATGAAGAATTGGAAACCAATGTAATCAAAAATGAAACTACAGCTGAACCTGTTTTAGACTTGTATCAAGCCGGTTCATTACAAACATCTGCAACCTATTCTAACTCTATTCTGACTTATCCATCAACGTTAAATTCTAGTGAGCTTCGAATACAAGAAAAAAAACAACCTGGAAGTCAAATTTACGCTGATTCATCGAAAAAATCATTTAGTATTCACTCAGATAATTATTTTATAACGCCAAAAATGATGCAAAATGTTCTTGGTGAAAATAACATTAACAAAACAGAAGACAAAGATGAAATTGATTACGAGAAAAATCTCACAAAATATACACAGTCTAAACATAAAAATACTGAAACTGCACAAAATCAAAATTTGGAACAGAATGATAACATACCAATTCTGAGAACAAAAGGTTCAGTTACAGATGTAAGAGTTGCAGAAGATTTTTTATTAGAATCATCAGATTCTAAAACAAGTGAAGTAAAGAAGGCGTCTGATTTTAGAGCAGATTCAAAGCATCAAGAAAAAAATCGACGGATTTCTAAACAAACACCATTTAGGGCTTCTCATGACAATTTTGGTCCTCCTATTATTCCTATTCCATTACTTACCAAAACAGAACTTATGCACCATGATAATATATCTGACAAGGATAAAGGAGAGGCTAATGTAACAGAAGTATTAACAACACCGGTTCTTTCTTTGCCCAGAAAAAATATATCTGAAATTCCTGCAGAAACTGAAAAGATTTTACTGCGTGCAGGGAAAAATTCTGATAATGATATTGAAGACGAAAATAAAATAATTAATCTTAATTTTAACATCGATAAAAAAGAGAGTGATAACGATGAGAAAGAAAAAGCTATTGAACATAAAATTAGTGATGGAATTAAAAACGTTTGGACAGTTCGTAATATTAAGAACTCTATTAATCTTGAAAGTTCAGAATCGACCGAATCAGAAGATGATGATGTAAATAAAGTCACATTGTCAAAAAGTAAAAACAAAAACCGTGAAAATTTCACTGATAATAGGGAGCCACAAAAACAAATTATTACATTAGGACATAAGGAACCTACAACACTCTTAATTCCTATTATGGCTAATGATATTAATAAATCGAGTACAGGTGATCGTATTTATTTGGACACGGATAATATTATTGAATCTAAAACGAAGTCAGATGATATGATGATATCGGATAATATCGCTGTAAATAACGATCAAAAACTAATTTTAACTGATGTACCAGAAAATATTTTGAAAAGAACACGGTCAAATGATTCTAGGTCTGAAACAAATAAAGAAATAAATAATATACGATCAAGTTCTGAAATTAAAATTGAAAACAAAAGCGTAGTAACACTTGATACCAAACACGAAAAATCTGTTTATGATCTAACAGTTAAAGCCATCGGTGATGATGTTTTAGAAGATCAAATTAAACCAGTTAAAAGAGATAATTCATTAAAAATGATTGATGTGAAAGCCGATGACTTGAAGCAAATATGGAAAAATACAACCGATCCTATGGAATCTAATATAAAATTTCATACAATTGATCAAGATAAGAAAAATATCGATACAGTAATGAAAAATACTACTATCGGAGAAACAATTGGTGAACGCTTAAGCCCGTCTTTGAATGCAAATAATAATGACGATCAAAAATCTAAAATGACAGGTTTAGATGAAGAAACCATAAAAATATCGAGCGAGAACGCTGCAGATGTTAATAATATTCAATCGGAAAATAGTGTTACAAGGAATGTTGATTCAGGAGTGTTTAATAAGTTTCATTCGGAAGAAGGGTTGTTTCGATTAAAAAATAACATTATTGATCAAGCTGATAAACATGATAGCAAAGGTAGTTTAATTCCAAGAAATAAAACAAGCACTTTAAACATAGCAGAACCAAAGAAAAGAAGCGACGAAAATTTAATTTTTAGAAATAACATTGGCACTTTAGATATAGCAGAACCAAATAAAGGCTTCATTGATGTTATTCAAACTGAAAGTAATTCAAGAGATGCAAGTGAGGATACTCAAACCAAAATATCTCCCCTTATGGTTTCAGACAATGTCATTTCACAAAGTATACCTCCAAGATACGAGCAAAATGAAATCTTAACCAGTGATGTGCATCAACATGATTCCAATATCGACAGATACAATAAAAATGAGGCTTATGAAGAATTACACGAGAATGCTTCACAAAATGGTCAAGAAAAAAATGATTACCACTCCATAAATTCAAACATGGAAAAGAATAATGACAACTTTACAGTCCAGTTGGATGAGAAAAATGATGATAAAAAGCTGATAGACCAATTTAGAGTACAAAATGAAGGTGATATTGAACACATTACATACAATAGTGAGACTAAAACTGATGAAAGTAACACATTTATTTTACCTTCGCTCCCGTATAAAACGGGAGAATTATTTAGTCAGAAGCAGTTAAAGTTTGACTTGGATTCAAAAGATGAACTCAAAATAAACTATCACGAATCAGAGTCTACTTTATACTCAACAGACCACAAAGAATATCCAGATTCAGAGAATGACTCGGAATCCAAAACAGCTCAAACAAAATTATATCTTGATTCGGCTAACAGCTTGGAACCTAACGTAGATCAGGCGAAAATTTACTTACAGACAGACATTAAATTAAAATCAGACCAAATAGAATCAAATCTTGACTCAGCGGACTTCTTGAGAACTAAAACTGTCATAACGAAAACGTACCCAGAAAATGAGGGAGACTTGGAATCTGAAACAGACCAATCAAAAGTTTACCTTGATTCAACGGATGATTTGGAACCTAAAACCTATCGATCGAAAATCTACACAAATATTGAAGACGACTTGAAATCAAAAGCAGACCAAACTATCTACCCCGACTTGGATTCAATATCAGAGCCTCTGAATACAAAAGCTATTTCAACGAATGCCAAGCCATTTTCTGAAAATTATAGTTTAAAGCATCCCGAAGCGTTTGAAGTCAAATCAAATAAAATACCACCATTCAAAATTAGTCTTGGTATTCAAAGTTACTTAGGCGACCACAATGAAGTAATTGTTAAAAGTTTTGATGCAAACAATGTACCAAAGCGTTATTCAAATGACACAGTGAGGGTAACAAAGCGCGATTTAGAAATTAACGATACATTAGAAATACCTATCGGACCCGAAAACAACTTATACGTTGAAATCAAAAGTAACAAACAAAATTATGAAGAGTTTGGAAATGATTTTAATACAGGTAAAATTGGCATAGTCATAATTTTGCAATTTTGCCAAAGCAATAAAACGGTTTTACCCGTTTACAAAAAAAAGTATCATATCATTATGATAGTGAATTATTAATAACTACTTTATATAAATAGATATGTAATCATTTTAAATTACTTACTGATAAAATAAAATATTTAGTTTATCTTATTTTCCAGAATTCCCCAGAGCTAGGTTTGATAACACATACAAAACTGAAATGGATTTAGCCAAACGCAATGTTATCATAGCCGATGGTATTCGAAAAACTCTAGTGGCTGTTTATGAAGATGAGTTACTGCCATTGCGGAATACTATTTCAGAACTGAAACATCACATAGAGATGCTTAATTCACAGCACATGCTACTGAAGGGCCATATGTTTGTCTTAAAGCCACGGCCAGTGAGATTGGTACCGCTCAGAAAATGTGGGTGTGGTATAAGGAGGTAAAAGGTATATTTCATTTCTTTAATAATACATGTACTTTGCCTTTACATGTACTCATATAGAGTCATGTGGTAACTTTTTATCGTTGCCCAGTAGTGCCCTGTAGTGCCTGGGACATGCTTAGATGCAGTTAGGCTTAGCACCTATACCATAAATATAAAGATAAAAAGAATATTTATTGCATTGGTCTTAAGTATATATAATATAACATTGTAATATTAGTAGTACTAAATAAATTTGTTGTATGTTAGTTACTAATAACCATAGAAAAGTAAACCTTCTAGGTACCCAATATAAGGGCAAAGCGTGAGAATTTGTATCAGATCGGCTGTCGCCGGTTTGTTTCTCTTCCTCACTTCTACATTCCACAAATCTATTTTTTTACTTTTTTCATGCGCATAACGCGGTGCTGCCATCGGTTTTCATACAAATACAGAGACTAACGTTCACTCACGCACGTTAAAAATTCATTGGCGAATTTGAATGAAAGTATGAGTGAATGCTCATAGTTGGAGCGACGACGTTTCGCGGCACTCGATACTCGCCATGACCTGTATCATCCTCTCAGTCTAGACGGCCACAGAACAGACATGGTCAGGTCAATGTGAGAAGCTGAATAAACCATGGGTTTCCATTCGACAAGTTCTCCTTTGATGATAAGTTTGTGAGTTTCTATATATGTTTATGGGGGGTAATCCGTAGAACTGCTATGAATATTCAATTTTAATTTCATTCTATTTGACTATAAATAAGATGTAAACTCAACAACATTTTTATAATTAGAGTAATTGGTGCAAGCCGTTCTAGTTATTAAGTCAATAAACAATAAACAATTCTATTATTATACAAAAATAAATAAATTATTGACAGACGGGGTAAGAATTAAGAACAAATGGAATTGCGTGCAATAGGCTAGACGACTGAAAAATTCTAATTAGTCCGTTATATTTTGTTGCTATGTATTTTATGTAAGTATTTACCAAAAAAAATATGTGTAGTATATCAATCATGTGGTTCCCATAATACAAGCTCTACTTAGTGTGGGATGCTGCATGATGCTGTGTGATAACGTCCCGCATATTTATTTTATTTATTTATTTACTTATCCAAAAAATATTGGACACGTATTTTTTCTTTTATCAATTTAACAAAAAATAACAAAGATATAGTGCGTTAAAGTTCCCCGCGCGTGACGTCACGATATAGTACATTTTTTTACCTAGGCGTGACATCACGAGCCCCCACTCCCGAACTTTCACGTTCTTTATCTCCGTCAATTTCTATTGATTATACAGTATTTTTTATTGATCTAACTGACGGACTAATTAGAATTATTATTTTTTGACCCAGCCGTCATGCCTATTCAGCTAGTAATGTTTTTTTTTTTCATTTAATCTATTTCATTCCACAGCTGGGCAAAAGTCTCCCTCCATAGTTTTTAAAGATATCTATCTTGAGATCCTCTAACCACCTCTCATCACCTTTTTTAGGCATTGAGCTCATCCTGCCAACGCCAATGAGTCCTCGGCTGAACCCGACGCTGTTGCTGAGGTCTCCAGGCTGTTGTGATGGTGGTCACCTATAGGAAGTAAGCAGTAAAATAAAATATATTTATTCAATAAGATCCATTATTTTGGTCATTTTTTTAATATACCAATCGCTACGCGTTACTGTGTACTTAAAAGAATTGACAAGAAACGCTTAACTTACAATTATTTATTAGAAAATAATAAATAAATAATGCTGGACGGTATCACACAGCATCATGTAGCCCCAAACTAAGCAGAGCTTGTATTATAGGAACCATGTGATTGATATACTACACATATACATGTTTTTTTTTTGTAAATACATACTTATCATCAAAAGGTTCATTAAAAACTCTGACTCTCTTTTCAACATGATAAAAAACACTATTTAGCTAAAGCACGTGATAAGGTTTTCACTACTGCCTAGTCAAAAGCGGGTAAATTAATTTGCATTTAGTAGACTAGAACTATGAAATAATTTGGTGAGTTTTTATTTAGAACTAGAGTACGTACCTACCTACCATCATTGCTTATAAGTTAATTAAGTAATATTTAAACGCAGTTTATGTAAGGTTTTTTGAAAAAAATAGTAATAAATTCATAATGGTATTCAGTATGAAATAATTATTGTAAAAAACTGTCGATGTGCTTGATATTTTTAACTGACTTTATTATTCATTAATTACAAATCTGACCTTGCATAAACAATGATTTTGTATAAACTGAAGGTTAGTAAGGACAAACGATTCTTTTAAATCTTATTAGAACATGTTCATTATGTAAAATAAACATAAATATAATTATGCCTATCTTAACGTAAAAACTTGACTGAAGAACGCCGTTATGAACCGCGTGGAGCATTCGCTTGCAGTTCTACGCTGTACGGATGTAAAGTCGTACATAAATAACGTGTTTACCTACGCTCGTACTTAGGCAACGACCGGCCCTCTAAGGGCAGCTACACACATAGGTGGTTCTGCAGTGTTTGTCGAACAACAATGACCCGAAGTAATTACTGCACTTGATCGGATTGTGCCGATTAGTTAGTTCATTCGGGTTGACACATCATTCGGTTCGGTAATATTTGTAGAACGAAAAAGCCGACCCGTAGCATCTACTACATACATTCGACTCCAACCGGTTTTCATTCACTTAGGTACAAATTCTTTGCTGACCTAAAACTAAAGCCGAGTTGGTGGTGATTCCCGAACATACAACTACATAATATTCGGTTTTACCGATGACTGCCGGCCCGATGATGCTGCCCGCCTAATGAAAGCCGAGCCTTTTCTCGAACATTTATGTACATATACTCGATTTTACCGCGCGGCTGTGACCATTAATGCCGGCCCGCTTATGTGTATAGCTACCCTGATGTATTAACACTATTATTATATTCTATTCTTTTTTAAAGTGGGTACCTACAGTACCTACCTGATGTAACTTTATTTTATATTAACTTTTGAGGAATCAAGTGTAAAATTGTGTACCTTCGGTGGAAATATAATAATGAACTACTCGTAAGTTTGAAATTTGTTTAATAGAGCGTCAAGTGGTAACTTTTACTCGGTTACCAGTTCGTTGGCGAGTTGCCATGATCTCGGTGAAGGCTCGGCTCCGATTTTCGGCGTTGCCCTGCTGTGGTATACCCCCTCTCGAAAGTGCACATTTACTCCGCATGACCTCCAGTATATATAGCCTCTCTGGTTCTGTAACACGACGCGGGAGGATAGGCACTGTACTTCGAGCCGTGGCCTCTGCGATTAGGACGATTAAGTGTAGTGTAATGGATTTTAAGGCTTGCCTAGCTCTCATAGCATTCTATAAGCCTAATCAGCTTTACGTTTATTATTTATTTATTCATATACCCACACGAAAGACATGGTCAATACGTTTGGCGCTAACTAAACCGCGAGTTTTTACACGATATTTTCCTTAATACGTGGTAGGTTAGGTATGCGCGCACATTAAATTATTGTAAACGAAATATCCATTAAATAATAAATAAATAAATAATGCTGGACACTATCACACATCATCATGTAGCCCCAAACTAAGCATAGCTTGTATTATGGGAACCACATGATTGATATACTACACATATATATTTTTTTGTAAATACATACATATCATACATAGAAAACACCCAGACCCGAGACAAATATCTACAGAAAGCACAGCAAAGTTACTTCCGTCAGAAATAGGCATATGGTGGTAGTACTTCCCCAAACGAGCCCTTCACAAAGCTCTACTACTACTAAAACCAATTCACTACGTGAACCAATTCCAGTTTCATATTAGCAAATCTAAGAAAACCGACAAGTTGGTTAAAAGTACATGATGTTGAGAAGAGAAGCAACACTGAATCATGTTATGAGTTAAAAGTCAGATGCTGATTATAAAATGATTGATGTACCTGATTAGGAGTAACCCAATTATGTGCGTTATATATCCAAAATACGTGGAGGCTAATTGCGTTTTAAATAAAAGAAGGAGTGCGTACTTATAAAAACTCAATTGCCTAGATTAGGCAAGGATTTACAAATGCATAGGTACTTTCCTTATTTGGAGCTGTTAAAATAAAGGCTTATTTACAAGAAAATCTGTTGGATTTAGTGTACTATGAGAAATAGTATAATATTTCACATGTCTAGTAAGTCTTTATTTATTATGGGCCTTTTTAACCTATTTTTTTAAAAAAAGGAGGTTCTTTATTCACTTATATTTTTTTTTATTAATACTTAAAACTACTTACTAATATTTTCCCAGGCTGCTTTTAGACTAGACTAGACATTTTTTTCGGCCTTTATACATCGGGTCGATAACATGTCCGACAAAACAAAACATCCGCTTATTTTACGGTTACCTATCTCAATAAGTAATGACTAAGCCGAGGTTTATCATGTACTCAATACTCAGCGTCCATATCCCTGTGTAGATATAGAGTAGAGACAGAGTCATCCGAGATGAGATTTGTATTGAAAACTAAATCTGTACTTCAGCATGATCACCAATGAATCTAGTTCTTGAATACATCAGACCTAAATTATACCCACTTAGGGCGACCACGTAAATTAGGAATTCTGTTTCGAAAAGCTGTTTCGGAATATCGGTTCGAGATTTCGAAACGGAACGAAGGATCTATCACATGCGTACAGTAGGTAGTTTTCCGTTCAAGTTTTCTCCGATTCGAAATTCCGCATGATACGAGAAGCAAGTACTATGTTCGGAATCCCACACGGAAAATGTCTGAACTCAATGCCTAGCGTGTCTCAGCTGTGTTATTCCAAACAGTAGGTAATAAACGTATTTGTTACGTTTGATGTATTTATGGAATCGTGATTCGATATTTAGAAACGGTATTCCTAATTTTGTGGCCGCCCCGGCCCCCGGCCACCCATCAGATGTGTGTGAATGTAGCGTTGTTGAATTGCATACCTAGTCAAATTTGTCGACCTTATTTTAGACGATAGAAATGATATCGATAATCTTTATAATAGCGTGCCGAATAATTATCTTTGTTCTCCTTTCGGATCGCGTTTAATCTAGCGCATTTCTCGCAAACAAATTGTTTAATTAATAAAGTGGATCAATCGTTTTCTTTGTATTCAGCACGCCAAGGCTTTTCGACCACTCGTAGAGCGGCAGTGTAACGTAGGCAACGACAAAACTTAACTATATTTGCAATGGAATTATATGATTGTCTGCATAAAATACGTTAATATACGTGCAATAAAAGCAATGAATTTGAGATACAACTGATACGCCTGTTTATAATTCCGCTCCTGCAATATAAGAACCGACAGCATTCCGTAAACAGCTCTCGGATGTGTCACACTGTTTTTTGAAATAACATCTGCGTTTTGGGACAATACTTTAGAAATAAATGATTTGTTGTAAATGTGATTTTATACAAGAAAATGGAAGGTAAAGTGACGACGGTGTCGGAGAAACTTGATGATGAACGATTTGCAGTCGATTTGGATCAAGCTCTTGCTGTAGCAGGTACATAAGAGAATTAACTTTTACCCTTATTCGTTTCTTTATTAGTTATACTATTAGTCGCAAGCCCCGCAACTTTGCTCGCGTGGTACTCTAGTAAAAAGTACTGTTACTCTAGTAAAAACTACTGTTCTTAACAAAGCAAAGATAACATTTGTTAAGATAAGCATACATTAAATTGAAATAATATAACAATGTAAGTATAAAATTCTAGTTATTTACATAATTTTATTTTAAAGGTATACTTACTCAAGCTTATGATCATAATCATAATCATTATCTTTTTTGTTTCATGTGGTAGGTACATTTAGTTCTTATAATTATCGAGGTCCGATCATACAGATACATCATCAGATCAGACCGGTATACATCCTACTAATATTATAAATGCGAAAGTTTGTGAGTATGGATGTACGTTTGTATGGATGAATGGATGAATGTTTGTTACCCTTTCACGCCAAAACTACTGAACGGATTTCGATGAAACTTGGAATATACATAGTTTGTGACCTGGATTTAAACATAGGATACTTTTTATCCCGATACAACGCGAGAAAAGCCGCGGGCGGAAGCTAGTATTATATATAACGGTGTGTAGTAACTTTTATAGCAAGTCCCAAAAAGGTATACAGAGAAAAAAGGAATTGAATGATGTTAATCCTTGACTATAGTCGTATCTTGGTGTAACCTACCTACTATCAATATCCTTGTCTGGTCGAGAACAAGTGGATCCAATTGAATTGATCGTTTTAGGACTTCAATAGTAGGCACATACATTGTAAGGTACCTACGTCGGTCATTTCTTTCTACACACTGATTTTTATATAATTTCACAGACTACGGAAATATTTCTTAGGTATATGGAACTTTGGATTTTTAGGTTGAAAGAATGGCGAAACTTCTAGTTTGTTACTTTGATTATAGGACTATACACTGTCATTTTATTTGAATAATAAACAACGGCTAATATCAATTTGTAAAAATTGACCAGGCTACTGGAATTTCAATTAGGAACACGCTGCTAGTTAAATTGCCTGATAACATGTGTATTCATGATCATGAACATAATTATGGTACACATGTTATGACAAAGGGTTTAGCAGTTTTTATCTAAACCGCTTGCCAAGTGGGCCATCTGCTTATCGCAACCTTGTACACTTAAAATGGTTATTGGTTAAATTGAAGTACCAATACCTTAACAAATTTGTAGAATAGAAATTCTATTTTTTTGGGGAATTATATTTATTCATAATTAGTTTTGTTATGCACATATTGTATTGTATTATATTTATATAATATTCTTGTGAATATTATGTATGTATGTGAATATTAAGTACAGTAACATTTATTTATAAAAAACACTATAAAACCTGTAAGCGGTTTATCTGAGTGCTTCTATACACTCACAACCATATATACACCTAGTGCATAATTAAAACTAGCTACCTACATTAAACTATTGGCCCGAGCTTGTTGGTAAATGTTGGAAGAATATTTTGTCCTGGCAGTAATATCTCAGGTCGTTTTTTTTTTATGCTAAAGCTGACAGACGTACAGACGGGCCACCTGATGGAAAGTAGTCATCGTCGCCCATGGACACTTGCATCACCAGAGGCGATACTGATGCGCTGCCGGCCCTTGAGGAAATGAAATACCCGCCTTTTGAAGGACCCCATGTCGTAGCTCTGAGGGAAAACCGCAGGAGGGAGTTCGTTCCACAACTTGCACGTACGTGGCAGGAAGGATCGTGCAAAGCGAACGGTTTTCGAGAACCAACCATCCGGGTGGTGCGGATGAAATTTGGTTTTGCGGCGTGTGGTGCGATGGTGGAAAGCGGCCGCGGGCACCAGATTAAACAATTCCTCAGAACACTCCCCAAAATATAGACGATAGAATACACAGAGAGATCCTACGTCTCTCCGCAAACTTAAAGGGTTTAGATCGTCTGTGTGAGGATTGTCGACAATACGAGCTGTCCTGCGCTGTATCCGGTCAAGAGGAAGGAGTTGGTATTGGGGCATTTCGTATTACGAAAGAAAGTTATTCAGGGCCGGGAAACTCTAAATAAATAAATAAATGAACCGGTGCTGGTGCAGCCGTAATCACCTGCAAGTCCTGCAACCAACCGGCTCCGCACGTAATGATTTGACATTCCTGTGGGTCCAGTCGGTTTCCTTCCTTCGTATGAACTGGTGGCTAACTCTGACGCCGGAGTTTTTATGCCACTCGAAAGCCTCTGGCATAGCTTAACGTGTAAGCAGTAAGGTCGAGAGAACGGTGTACGTTTTGGGTATGCCTGCACTATTAGTAGCGTCCCAGGCAATGCGTCTGTGATGCTATAGCGACACAACATCTACAAATGTGTGGTCGTATCTGTGGTTCTCAAATATGCCTTACAAGTTACAAATGAAAGTTCTAAATTGACCTCATTAAAGACGCTTCTTAATCATCTTTTGTAGATGTTACAGACCATAGATAGAACCAATGAAATATAAAAATGAAATTTCGTTTAGCCCCATGCTTGGATGCTTAATCATGTACAAATACTGCAATGATACAAATATGTAATTAGTTCATTTTAATAAAAAAAAGGAGGCAATTTGTTATGGGAACATTTGCAGTGCATTGGCCCTATACTTGCCCTTGAGTCATCGGCGCTTAAAATTGAAACCAGTTTTGTGTTATTACGATAGCATAAAACAAAACAAAAATCAGGAAACCAGTCGGTGAAGTGTAGAAATGTAAGTGTTGAAAGGCAAGGGCACCAGAAAAATACCTACTTAGTTTATCATTTAGGATATAACGAACATTCAGATAATTTTGCTTGGGTACGTCATCATCATCATCATCGGCGTATATTAGTCCACAGCTGGACATAGGCCTCTCCCAATAAGCGCCATTGCGACCTGTTCTGAGGGCTTACCACAGGTTTTTATAGTTTACGAAAACTTTATAAGTTTCGGTATCTTTCCATACATTTTCAGTACAGCGCCTCTAGGGAAACGTGCATGAACTACGAAAATGTATGGAAAGATACCGAAACTTATAAAGTTTTCGTAAACTATAAAAATCTGTGGTAAGCCCTCTGAGCTCAACGCATCCAGGTTCTACCAGCAGCCTTTCGCAAATCGTCACTCCACCTGATCGGAGGGCGTCCTACACTTGGGTACCTACCTAAATTCATTGAATCGTTAAGAATCTTGAATGGCAAAGGTATAAGACGTAGGAATACGAGTAAGAATACCCCACCACGAGAAAAGGCGCGGAGGAGGTTTATATTTAGCTTTTTTTTAATGTCAGTTCGTAGCTAGATATTTGTCAGTGGATCCACTTGCAATTCTTATTCTCTATTTTACTCATTAAAACGTTGATTGCGGTCCTCTGGCATGATACTACACGCCATGCTCGAGAGGAGCAGTAACCTGGCTGGAGCACGTGTGTTTTCAGCACTCAAAGCGTTAAATCACTGGACTAGCTGACGCGTGCGCAAACACCGTTCGCAAGGTTTTATTCCTGTCTGTCAAACTAAATTGACATAGACCACTGCTGTAAAGTAACCCGAACCATGTTAAGCATGCATTTGGGGAGGTTATTCGCCCCATAGGGGTGTAAGGGGTTCCAACATCCATCTTCGGTGCCTAGGCCAACCTCACCTGCACGTGGTGCAACCTGCTAAATAGCGAAAGGGGCTCTGGCAGCCGGCTGATTGCGGCATAGCACAGCCTACATCTGCACAGCTGAATACCCTGGCTACCGACGTGCAGCAGCGTCGGTGTTGCGAGAAGCTGCGTCCTGCTTTTCCCAACCCGCATGCTCAGCGTGGGCATTATGGGCATATCACCCCTTTATTAGGGGAGGCTTTTGTCCAGCAGTGGACTGGTATAGGCTCGTGTGGTGGCGTGTGAAAAATAATAAAAGATAATAAATAATGAAATATTCACAGAATATTTAGTTGTATAAATAGTACATTGTTCACCGAGAGGAGAAAGTGACCGATTACCGTCGAGGGTGTCGTTTGAAGCCCAAGCCGTAGGCGAGGGCTTTAAAACACCCGAGATCGGGAATCGCACTTTCTCTCGAGTGATACATAGTGCTTTATACTACACCTACGAGGAAAATAAAAAACTAACTTGACTTTGACTTTGACTAGCCAGTGCTTTTTTTTTAGCTAGTGGCCAGTGTCATTTTGCGAACTTGGAGATAAAAACTCACTGTAAAAACTTTTTGGCTTTTGATATTTAGGTTACCAGCGCATAGTCTTACCCAAAATTAAAAAAGAAAAACCACGTAAGAAATGGATTTTCATACACTTTTCTCTCCCGCTCAGATGCGTTTTCTCCCCGCATATTTGTTCGATATGCAATGACGTACTTTCTACCGTAAATTTGATAAAGTATCAAGGTACTTTCCGAGCAGGTGTATTATAAAACATCTATTTCTGTTGCTGCCATAACAACAAGTACTAAAAACAAAATAAAATAACTATTTAAGGGGGGTTCCCATACAACAAACGTGATTTTTTTGCCGTTTTATGCTCGATATTAATAACGGCAACAGGTAGACGCTAGAAATTGTGGGTTTTTCTATGTACCTATAATATGTATTTAAAAAATATATATAAGTAGTTTATTCCTCATGTGGTTCCTATAATACAAGCTCTGCTTTGTTTGGAGCCAAATGATGCTGTGTGATAGATGTGTGCGGGTCAGTATTTTAAAGCATCTAGAGCATCGATAACATTCGTCGTTTTTATTTTCTTGTCTTTTCTTTTTATATTTAAAACGCTTCGTTCTATTGACCTTTGGCAAACTTGTATTTTGTGCTCTGTATAGTTATTGTAGATTCACGTTTGGCAGCCATAAGGCATGGCAGTTTGCACGTATCTCTAAAGGTCTGTCCAAACATTATTCCACGCCAGGTTTATACGCCGTATTGTTTCCTAATTGTGTCTTATCTTTCTAAATTATATTTCTTTTCTTAAGTAAATATATTCTTCCACATATTCTAAGAATGTCTAAGTAGTCTAAGGGGTAGGGGTAGGGGTAAGGTAGGGAAGGGGTAGGGTACGGTAGGGTAGTTGTTATTGTTATTGTTGTTTTATGCTCATTGATTTCCTTTTCCACTTCGATATACTCTTTGATTGCTTCTTCAACTTCAGTTTTCCCTTTAATAGCTTCTCCCACATCGATCTCCTGTTTATTTGCTTCTTTAACATCGATATTCTCTTTGATAGCATTTACTACTTTAATATCCTCATTGATTGCATTTTTTTTTCAGGAATCGGGAAATACAATATTCTTTACTGTTTGGCTTTGGCCACCCTACTCATCGCCGCCATTGTGGAACCAGTGGGGTACTCCTTCGTGCTCCCAGCAGCCGTCTGTGATCTTGATATGAGCGATTCTGCTCGAGGGTTCATAGCTTCCGTGCCTTATATTGGTGAGTAGATTATCTGAATTTACTGATGTTGCAACGACCTTGCTCTTGAGTAAATATTCTGATATAAGTTCCAATCAGTTTCCAATAATTTTCCCGCTACTGACCCTTCAACTCCTTCAGCCAGATGAGTCGGCGATATAAGAAAGACCGTGGGCGGCATCTGGGGCCTGATTCTGACGATTAGATATATTTGATTCTATTAGATCTCTAAGCAAAATAGCAAACCTTCACGGCCTAGAAAATAAGAATACAAAGGTTCAGCAAGAATATCATGTTAAACCCAACACGTTTTCCTACCAAAAAATTGGCTCCAAAATTGATCACTTTGGTACCAGTTTTTTGGTAAGAAAACGTGATAGAATCAAAATGATATTATTGCTGAACCTTTGTATTGTTATTTTCTAGGCCGTGAAGGTTTGCTATTTTGCATAACTACATTCAGTGATTTTATATCTTCAAAAATGTTGAATAGTGCGAGCGAGAGGGAGGTTTGACCCTTATAGTCGCCTTAAGACCTATACAATCCATATATAAAAAAGTAGAGTATATTTTATTTTCCAAATGTCCGGGTTTGATTTCGGAGCTGAGTATATGTTTTTTAAAATGTATGAATGCAGTTTTCCTTGTTATTAAAATCGATGACATGGTTCCTAATAACAGATCTTCGTATGTCTTAGAGTTTCAGACTTTCCTATACTGACCGATCTAAATGTTACACCCGGTATATATATATAATAGAATCAAATATATCGAATCGTCAGAATCGGGCCCCTGGTTCAGATAAGCACAGGATCGAGGCGAGTGGCGGAATCAAAAAAAGGCTATACCCAGCAGTGGGTTCAAAACGGCTGAAAATGATGATAATGATGATGATGACTCTTCAAGGAAGTCTTAGAAAATTATCCTATGTGTTTCTTCATTTGATTTCAGGTATTGTTCTCACATCATTTCCATGGGGTTACTTAGTGGACACGAAAGGTCGGAAAAATGTCGTGATCTACTCATCACTGGTGGCTGGTCTGTTTGGAATTCTGTCAGCCTTCATGCCTGAACTCATTAGCTTTACTGTTTGCAAGTTCATCACTTCGCTGTGGTAAGTGGGTATCTAAAAATTCCACTGCAGATTCATTCTATCTATACTTTAGTTTCTGATCCGGTGTCCTTAAGTGGGCTTCTCCTGTTTATTCTTTGTAATGAAAATGGCGTATTGATTTTAGTATTGGTGCTGTCCATAACTGGTTAGTTAACCTAACATGTCAATTCATATGCTTAACTTAGACCCCACACAAGGAATTACTCAGTCTCTTGTGGCTATCGTGAACTATGAGTACATTGTGACACCTAAACCCGGAACAAATATCTGCAGATAATGCAAACATTTGTACTACAGTGGAGTCGAACCCAAAGCTCTTACGTCTCAGTCGTTGCGCCAACGAGGTCGACAAAGGCTGCATTATGCAGCTGGTCCATGCTGCTGCCAATTGCCTAAACAAAAGGCCTCATATTATCCATTTGTTTATTTCTCTTTTAGTTTAGCATGCCCAGCAGCTGTTCCTTACACATTTATTGGCGAAATACTCCCCCAGAAGTACAGGGACGTGACGCTATCTGTGACGAATGCGCTGCAAATCACGGGATCGGCTTCAGTACCCTGTAAGTTTTAGTTGATTCAAGCAGGCATCTTGTCGGAAGTCGATTGATTGAGATGTCATAAGCGGCTTTCATTCTGGATACCGCTAGTAACACACTAAACTACTTTTTTTTATTGTATGGGAGGGTTTCCTCTTTAATTTTATGTGATAAGTTTGGTAAATGCAGTTTTAGAAAGCAATCCAATCATAATGAGTCTCTTTTGGGCGGTTCTGCCGTAGCACATCACATCAAACTTTCATCAGACAGTTACGTTTCATACTAAGCTTGCAACTCTTTATTTTCCAGTACTAGCCTGGGCCATCCTCCCCCTAGACTTCAGAATAGACTTCGGTCTCTACTACTTCCGTCCGTGGCGTCTCCTGACAATAGTATACTCGATTATTTTCATAATCTCAGCTTTCCTGGTGGCTTTGGGCCCTGAGAGTCCTAAATACCTTATGTCCCAAGGAAGACACGATGAAGCCTTGAAGGTTCTGCAGAGGATCTACGCTGGCAACAAAGGAAAACTACAAGAAGATTACCCTGTGAGTAAATTTGATAATGCTGGTTTTGCTAGTTCATTGTTAGATAAGGTTTTATGATAATAGATGATGATGTTTGTGAGCACGCTGTTTATATTATATTGTATATTATGTTTCCTACATAATAGTATAGCCAGTATAGTTAGTTAATAGGTAAGTGCATTCAACATCAGAAGTAAACGAACTACAAATTGATAACAAAAAAGAAACATTGCAGTTACAAATTTTATCAAATTTGAATAGGACTTAGTTTCATTATCACGAAATTTTGCAATCAGTATTTACCTAAAGGACTTTTATTTATTAATAAATATTTTTATTTATTTATTTATTC
The DNA here is from genome assembly GCA_951804965.1 of Horisme vitalbata. Lineage (NCBI taxonomy): Eukaryota > Metazoa > Arthropoda > Insecta > Lepidoptera > Geometridae > Horisme > Horisme vitalbata. Next base: position 5,592,900 of record OX638094.1, read on the forward strand.
TATTTTATAATTCAGGTAAAATGGCTGAAATCGGTAGATAACGAAAAACAGAAGATTGGTCTGCTAACTTCTTTAAAAGTACAAACTGTCCCTCTTTTGAAGGCGCCGTACCTCAAATGGATGTGCCTAAATGGGTTCTTGCTTTTTGGAATATTTTCAGTGTAAGTTTGTACTTGTTTTCTTATATAATAAGACCCTGAGAAATAGCTGTTGCGGTCCTTTTAAATAAACATATTGTTTCAGATTAAACGGACTCTACATGTGGGTACCTGATGTTTTAAATAGAGTCATGACAGGATCAGGAGAAGGAATGACTGCTTGCGCAGTAATAGCTCAAAGACTGAATGCGGTATGTGGCATATATATTGGGAATTCAAAATTTATGTAGCTTTACTACTAGAAATTCAAGTTTGAATTTATGTAATATTTCGATCACCGATCTTCGATTTTTAGTAGTAGTTTTTCCTGAAGGGCTCATCCGGGGAAGCCTATGTCTGCCGTGAAGCAGCATCGCTATTTCACTTTGAAGGTTGTGGGTGCTGTTGAAATTACAGGCCCAAGAGGCTTGTCACCTTCATGCCTCAAGTTGATCAATATATTCTTATAGGGCCATGTGCTAGTACCACCATCAGGTATAAAAAACTCCAACTCGTCTGCCAAATATTGTGATTATGACAAACACTGTTTTATTAAGGAAGAGGGGACATAAGCCTTTCAATGGCTTAACTCATGAATATGAATATTTACGGACTGCACCTTATTTCCAATAAAAATATTGATACCACCCACGAGAATGCAAAGCCTGATAATAAATCTTCGATGTCTTAATCATTAACCCGAGCAAGCAAAGAAAAACAGGGTTATCTAAGGTCTTTAGTATCTTTAAGGTCAGTGGCCATAACAAAACAATATTTTTTTTCCAGACATCAGAAAACGTTGAATGTATAGACTCTATAGATACCATTACATTCACAATCAACTCCATAGCCAATCTAAGCTGTGCTGTCATAGCCGTTGTCGTCAGCAGCACTGTCAATATTATTGGCAAGAAGACGTTACTGATCGTTGTGTATGTTCTTATCGGGGTATTTTGTATACTGATCAACTTCATAACGCAAGATATGGCGTTCGCTGTGCTTCTATCTTCATTTCCTATCATGGGGTTGGCTATAGGACCCGTTAATGCCTATGCTGTGGAGATATTTCCTACACATCTAAGGTGAGAATAAAAACTAGTCTTACTTACCTACTATAGTTGTTCAGTTTACTTAGTTAGATAAGGCATGACGACTGGGTCAAGAAATAATAATTCTAATTAGTCCGTCAGTTAGATCAACAAAAAATTCTGGACGTATTTTTTTATTTATCGAATCAATAGAAATTGACGGAGATAAAGAACGTGAAAATTCGTGAGTGGGGGCTCGTGACGTCACGCCTAGGTAAAAAATGTACTATATCGTGACGTCGCGCGAAACTTTACGGCACTATATCTTTGATATTTTTTGTTAAATTCCAATATTTTTTGGATATGTAAATAACGGACTAATTAGAATTTTTCAGTCGTCTAGCCTATTATAAGCGTGATGTCACAATAATAACAGTCTTCATTGCGGTAGGGGAATGGACGGGAAATAGCTAGGCGGAATGGAGTAATAGTAAATTGTGTCACTGGCAACTCACAAGGTTCCAAAATGATGTATTGAAGGCGAGAGCGATTATTTGAATCCCGAGCGTAGCGAGGGGTTCTAGAGTAGAATTCTAAGCGTAGCGAGGGATTTAATTAAATAATTTAGGTACCGAGTGGCACACTCTGCTTTTCATCCCCCTCTATGAGAAAATTGTTTATGTCAGTTTTTGCGTGTAATTTTACACTTTCTGGTGTTCATAATTCACTTTCACTGCAGAATTCATCCTTCATTTAATTTGTCTGAATTAAATGAATATCTGTAATATTTTGATAGAAAATACATAATAAAAAACGAATAAGAACGTCGCAATTACCCATTTTGCTCGCACTTATCGAGGAACCCTTCGTCTTTTTTACCTACATGGGACGAAAAATATTGTCTTTCATTAGTGGTAAAAGTTTTCCAGAAAGGTGTGTTGGCCTTCCATTGGGAGCGAGGAATCCCGAGCGAGAACCAGTTGAGAAATGGGCGGAGTCAGATGAGCGGAAGCACTTGAATTAACTTTACCGTTGCGAGTTAAATGAAGTCCGCAATGGGTCCGCTCCGCTCGCAGTGGAAAGGCATATATATTGCTAGATATATACAGATATAAGAGGGCTTTAATATGGCTGTAATGAAATGCTAAAATAATTAACAAGTATCATCATCGCCTCGTCATTATTAACAACAGCCTGAAGAAATCCATAGCTGATTCGCTCATAAAGATTGACTTTGTCGTCAGTATCAAGACAAATAAAATACTTATACTAACTACCGCCAGCGGCTTCAGGCTCAATAGGCTATTTGACTGATTTTTAATAATTTTTTTAAATGATATACTTTGTGACATAACAAATACGCCCCAATAATATTTCCAGGAAATAAGCAGTATTTTCACTATAAAATCTAATTGGGATCTTTTTACGCGCACTAAGCAAAAAATAAAGCACTTTTGTTTATAAATATATTGAAATTCCTATTCCTATTCAGGTTACCTCTTCCAAATTCCCCACCAATTCCTCCAAATCCGTTCAGCCGTTACGGAATTGCGTGGGAATAAACATACTCACTCACACACTCTCAAACGTTCTCATTTTTAATATTATCTTGATATATTAAGGCCGGTATCTATCTATGCCTAGACCAAGAGTGCGAGCTTGAGAGTCAAAATCGAAATTTTCTATACAAAAACGTATCATTTAGTTCGAGATACGAGTTGATATCGGAGGCTCGATCACGAAGACTAGCTATTGGTATCATAGACCTACAATTTTGCCCAATGAGAAAGCGTAAATTTAAAATAAAGCTTTGTTATTGACCAATATGTATAGTCAAGCTTACGATACCCCCACTACACCAGCCTATATCGGTCCACTGCTGGACATAGGCCTTCCCTAATAAAGGGGGATATGCCCATAATCCCCACGCTGGGCATGCGGGTTGGGGATCGCAGGGCACAGCTTCTCGCACCACCGACGCTGCTGCCCGTCGGTGGTGCGAGAAATCGGCCGATTAAGGCTGTGCTATGCCGCAATCAGCCGGCCGCCAGAGCCCCGTTCGTTGTTTAGCAGGGTGCTCACGATGCGTCAGGTCGAAATATTCGTGATCGCACTAAGGCTGTGCCTACGGTTACAGTTTATAAATACCAACCTCAATTTTAATCTTGGTCCCTAACAGCTCCGGCTTCGCGCGGTTGATATTGAAAACCATATCTAAATCCGTTGCGTAGTTTAAATGAGCTAAGCTCACAAACAGAAAAAAACCCAAATAACGACTGTTTTATGATAGTTATTTAGACAAGAAATTAGAGATAATTTACCACAACATATATTTAGAGATAAGAAATTGGCTCAACACAAAATAATTTCGTTTCAGAGGCATGGCTGTGAGTCTGTCCATGATGCTCGGTAGGATGGGATCTGTCATCGGAACGAACGTAGCTGGTCTTCTTCTGAATGCTGCTTGCGAAGCCACATTCTATTCTTTCGGGGGATTGCTGATAGGTAACGCTTTTTTTAAGTCGACGATACATGTCAAACCTCCCTCTCGCTCGCACTATTCAACATTTTTGAAAATATAAAATCCCTGAATGTAGTTATGCAAAATAGCAAACCTTCACGGCCTAGAATATAACAATACAAAGATATGTAAATAAAATATGTAGAGCTCTTTCTGAAGGTTTCGCGTCCTGAAAACTACTACCAGCATACCTATTTCTGCCATTAAACAACATTGCTGTGTTTTGGTTTGAAGGGGGTGGGTGCCGGTTAAATTACAGTTGACATGAGGTTTATTTTCACTTTCTTGTCGCAAGTGCTATTGGCCCGCGGCTTCGCTCGCGTGGTACCGCGATAAAAAGTAGCCTATGGGTTAAACCAATCACAAAATAATGTATAATTCTAAATTTCATCCAAATCAATGCAGTTAGAACAGCTGATCGGATTTGGATGAAACCAAATGATGGTTTGTTGAGTGGGAACAAACGTACTAACTCAAACTTTCGCATTTATAATATTAGTTTTTTTTTTCAGTTTGCGGAGCGCTTTCGTTCCTTTTACCGACTGCACAGAAGCCTACTGGAAAACTACGGAAGATAAAGGATACGCATCTATAAACTATTCACGATAATCTCTACTATTATAAATTATAATATAGGTACCTAAATTAAAAATATTTAAAAAAGTATGTCTCTTTTATTTGAAGATATTCAATTCAATTCAATATATTTATTGCAAGTAAGAGATTTACAAGAGATTTTACAATTTCAAGCAAATGCACATTTTTACAAAGTCGTTAAATTAATTTAATACATAATCCCATGTATCCCTACATACTCATGTGCCGAGCTCCCAGGCTCTTTTGTCATCAAGATAATCATTGACATTATAATACGCCTTATTTAATAAGATTGTTTGAACACTTTTCTTAAATTTATTCTCTGAGAGGTTAACAATTTTATCTGGTAATTTATTTAAGTACTTAACACATTGTCCTAAGAATGACTTATTTACTCTAGCTAATCTAGTTTTTGTACAAGCAATTTTATTTCTATTTCTTGTATTGTACATATGCCCATCTCCAAGCCTTTTCATTTGTCCATAATTTTTCCTAACATACATTATATTCATGTAAATGTACAAAGAAGGCATTGTTAATATTTTAATTGTCTTAAAAAGTTATTTTAGAGAAACTCGTGGGCCAAGCTTGTAGATAGCCCTGACAGCTCTTTTTTGAAGTACAAATATGGATTCAGCCCCAGCAGCTCTTCCCCAGAGGAGTATGCCATATGACATGACGCTATGAAAGTAGCTAAAGTAAACGAGGCGGGCTGTGGCGGTATTTGTTAGTTGACTTACTTTGCGGATAGCATATGCTGCAGAGCTAAGTTTGTTAGAAAGGGTTGTAATGTGCGGTCCCCACTGCAGTTTTGAGTCGACGGTTAATCATAAGAACACAGTGTCTGCTACTAATTCCAAGTCTTTTCCACCTATGGCTACTCCAGGGTTGACAGAGGGTTTACAAAGAGTGAATTTAATTAATTTAGTTTTTTTTTGCGTTAAGTAGTAGATTATTTGAACCAAACCAGCAACTTATACCTGCCAGTACGTTATTAATTTGAGATACAGAATAAGTTGCTTTCCTTTTAGCGCTGAAAATTAAAGATGTATCATCTGCAAATAATACAATGTTAGCTAACTTTTCTACATAGAATGGCAAGTCGTTTATATAAACTAGAAACAAAAAAGGTCCGAGTATAGACCCTTGGGGAACTCCTACATTAACTGGTGCAGCATACGATTTACTATAACCACAGTCGGTTGTCTATCAGATAGGTAAGATTTTAATAGTTTTAATGCGGATTGCCCTACCCCATAATGTCGAAGCTTTGACAATAGTATATCGTGCCTGACGCAGTCAAAGGCTTTAGAAAGATCGCAAAAAATACCATAGGCATCTTCCGATCCTTCCCATGCATCATAAATTGATATTCCAGCATCTATAGTACAACGACCTCTAGTGAAGCCATATTGCTGTTTATGCAACAAGTCATTCCTATAAATTAAAATAAGATCAGAATACCGCAGGATCGAGGCAAGTTGCATAATGCATAATCAAAGGAAGGCCTATGCCCAGCAGTGGGTCCATAAAGGTTGAAATGATGATAATGATGATGAAAATGAGATCGACTAATTGAAGGATTGCGAACCCAAAAGTTCTTTTACCACACTGGTGATCTCCCCTGTGGAGTAATAGTGTTCTGTGCTGGTGATTTGCGAAGCGAGGGGAGAGCGCAACTTGCTCGCCGCTTTCTCGCAGAGAACGCGCCGCGCCTGCGCAATGTATTGGCCGCCTGTGCGCAGCGACCTCCGCGTTTTAAATATCTTATATCTTAGATTATTCAATTACAATAGCCACAATGGATCTTTGTTTTTATAACACAAATTAGTCAAGCGTTTGACCACTATCACACCTGAAACAGGTGAAGATGTGGTCTAAGATGGAGCACGCTTGCCTAGAAGCAACCGATTCAATCTGGATTTGAAGACTCCGATTGTTGATCCGGGAAAACAGACGCCGGTTACAACAATAAACGTGGAAGCAAATCTTTTTGTACAAGGTCCCTCTAAAGTTGGCTACAAGCGAAGTAGTTTCTATACGTGGATCGGTTTGTACTAGGATTGGTCATAGAGAGAGAGACATATATAAACTTCAGAGGGATATAGATCCGTTGTGGCTATCGTACATTTAATGAATACCGACAAGGAAACAGTGTTAGCTTTGTTACTTCGAAGACGCAAAAACAAACCTTATAAATAGTGTCTCGCGGCGGGAATCGAGTATTAAAGTATTTATTCCTATAGTCAACATCATGGTCAGCCTATAGCAGTCCACTGCCTCCCCTAATGAGCGCCATGATACCCTGTCCTCAGCTCAACGCATCCAGCTTCGACCAGCAGCCTTTCGCAGATCGTCACTACATCTGGCCGGAGGGCATCCTACACTACGTTTGCCGAGCCGCAAGAACTCGTTGTCCCCAACGGTTATCGGTTCTTCGGTAGATTTGGGCAGCCCACTACCACTTCAGCTTGCTAATTCTCTGAGCTATGTTAACAATTTTAGTTCCATGTCGGATATACTTGTTACGGATATTATCCTTCAAGGAAACTACTAGCGCGTTGTAGGATATGTTTAAGACGTTGGATTGGAAAGGTATGGGCATAAACATAAACGGCGAGCACATTTCACGCTTACGATTCGCTGATGACATAGTCCTAATGGCGGAGTCGCTGGAGGAGCTGCAACAGATGCTGGACGGCCTAGCATCAGCCTCGCGAAAGATAGGTCTCGTCATGGTTACTGACCGAATTGATCCGAGACCTGACGTTGTTAATGGTCATGAACTCGGGCCTATTTTGCAGTTAGGTAGAAACAACTTTGAGAAGGAGGTCAAGAGGAGGATTCAGTTAGATGGAGCAGCATTTGGAAAACTACGTCGAGTTTTCTCGTCACCCATACCGCAATGTTTGAAAATAAGTTTTCAATCGGTGCGTTCTACACGTCATGACATACGGAGCCGAAACGTGGACACTCACAGTACGGCTAGTCTATCAGATTCCTTTAGTAATTAAACAAAAACAAATACATTTTTAAAAAAACTTTATTCGTAGAAACAGTTTACAATGAGCTATCACAGCTAGCGCGTGTCAACTACCATGTTTATAATAAGAACGGTTATTTATAAAATGGACTACATTTTCATGATTGATGAGACTCGATACGATAAATTCTTAATCTAGACCGTTATCTTCAAAACGTACATTAATTAGAGGACAATGTCTCGGGATATGTCGTCAGACATGTCGAGCGATATCGCGTAATTCAACATATGGACGAGAGTTGTCCCCAAATGAATATACGGCTAATAGACACACTGGAATTACTTTATACCACTAATTGTACGATACACACTTACCGGCCCGCGTCGGAAAGCATTTTATAACATGCTAAAGGAAATTGAAACATCCACAAAGCAGTTAAGTTCCTTATTTGCATGCAATTTACGCAGCTTTGAGCTTTGTCAAACACTGACATAAATAGATTTGTTAGTAGATATTGCATGCAAATAAGGAACTTAACAGCTTTGTAGATGTTTCAATTTCCCCTAGCATGTTTTAAAATGCGCTTCGATGCTGTCTACCGCGCGCCGGTTGGTGTGAATCTTACATAAGATAAGGGATCGGTAACCGTATTTTGACTATTATCCATCTTTGTAAATACATCACTTTCTAGAAAACACTACAAATCGAATACGTTTACAATTTGCAAATTCAGATAAAATTCATAAATGTGCCGGAGAGAGAATAAAATATCATAATAGAATAGTAATAGGAGCTGTCCTTTTTATCCGATGTAAATTGTACCAGGGCATTATAACGAAACTGCATTAGAGTAACCTGGTACGATTTACAATTTGACCTAATTTGAAATCGCATTTGCAGAAGTATGCATCCCTTTCTAGCTGATGATATTGGACATAAGAAAGTAGAGATCAACCGTATAAGTTGATGTTTCAGAGCATGGTGAATTTTAAGATTTCTTCTATTTCATTATCCTTGAAGGAATACCCAAAAGAAATGGAAGTTTTACCCATCGGTTTTACCTCGACTTAACTAGAAAAGAAAATATCCGATTCGACCTCATTTTTTATTTTCATTTTCTTTGTATTACGGTGCATCATTACCATATTTTATTAAGGCCCAATACATATTACTGTGGGTTTACGTTTTCATGAGGATATCAGGACAACGAATTTCACAAATAATTATTTCGAAAACAGCTCGCGTCACAATCATTTCGGTAAACAATTGGTACTGATGCCAAAAATAAATTATGATGCAAATTAATTGCTATGTCGAATCAACAAGTCCATGGCTGTGTCGTATTTGATTTGTAAGCTGTCATTCTTAAATCCCTGCATGAATAGGAAGTTTTTTTACGTAAATACTTGATTGCGTTTTACTGGTACTACGCTATCAGCGTATGCGCAGTTTTTCCATTGCAAAAATATTTGCAACCAATAGCGACAACCATTTGCATCAATCTAGGTATAACGCATTGGCTAATTCTGCATGTCTTTGTAATAAAAAAAGAATTTGAATCAATTGTAAATACATCGCGAGTGAATCGTTACTAATTTGATATTTTTATTATCAGTCAAAAATAGTCAAAATACGGTATTCAAACAAAAAATCTTACAACTAAATGAATTTGGTAAAAATAATGGCTAATGTAAAATAATGAGAGATTACGAGTGTCGACTGTTAGCGCGGCCGTTATCTGAAATCAAACATATTACGTATTATTTTTGTTATCTTTTAACTGTTTTATTGTGTAAATCTACATAATTTAGATCAATATTTGTCGTTAAACATGGTAAAATTCTCATAAAGGATTAAACATTTTACTTATGTATGAGGAAAAAGTAATAGTAAAATGAGATACTTTACATAGGTTTCAATTTCAAATTGGTGAATATTTTAAAATTATATTTAGGTTCTTTATGTTAGATCGGTATAAAGGGTCTAAGAGGTCTGTGCTCTGCGATTTCCAACCAGTATGCCCAGCGTGGGGATTATGGGCATATCCTCCTTTTTATTAGAGGAGGCCTACGTCCAGGAGTGAACTGATATATGAGTTACAAATGTGTTCTTTGCAGATAAATCATCTTGTTTTTTGAAAAGAGGTAAAAACGTTTGTATGAAAAATAGTATTTTTTAAAGTTAGAAAGGAGAATGCCGTCTGATGTATGGCGCACGGTACCAAGACTAAAGTTAGTGCGTCAAAAAATCTCCAATAAATTTTTAGTCGATTCTACAGTCAAAATAATTAAATGAGGATTATTGCCATAGTAACACTTTACATCAATGTTTGTTGCCATAGTAACGTATATATCATTGGTTGTTGCAGTCTAATGGCGGCGTGTGGCGGAAACTAAATAAACGAAATATTTTTTACTTGATTATTAATCCTGTCGGTGTGTAAAACTAAAGAAAATGTTAATGTTATTTATAAAATATAATACATTTTATTGGATACGTTCGGTTTTGACGCAGTTGGTACGGGTTCTCGGCATTCTCCTTTGGAACTTGACATAGATGTATTCCATACAATCAATAAAGATTGGTATCATTAAAAAATGTTAAATACTCCTTGAGGGTGCAATGGGGTGTTAAAGTTTAATAGAAAAATCTTAAGCAACACTCCAACAGATCACTATTTGTATGGTTGAACGTTTAGACAATAGACAAAAATGTATTTACCACTTGGCACAAAATACATACAATAACAGAATTAAGTAAGTAGTTATACTAATAGTAGACAGCCTAGTGGGATGTACCCCGACTTAAGATCTGGAGGTCGTGGGTTCGAATCCCAACCGTGCACCAATTGATTTTTCGTTTCGAAAAATTTATGTGCGCATTACCACGAGCTCGAAACGGTGAAGGAAAACATCGTGAGGAAACCGCCATGCCCTCGAACTAAAAAGTTCGAAAGGTATGTGCTAGGTTAGTGTTCCAATAAAAAAAAAAGCTGCGATGGGCTTGCAACTTGTCACGTGGAATGCTAGCTACTTGCAAAAAGTGGACATGTATCGAACGTAATGTTTGGACTTGCCTCTAACTACCTCCTTTAGGGTATCCTCAATAGATTTGCGTACTGAGCAATATTTGAAGATATCCATAATGGGGAAAAAGTCGTGAAGATGTACTAGTTAAATAGTAGGTAAGCAGTATCGTCCTGGCATTTAGTTGTGCCACAGCAGCAAAAAGGCCTCAACTCATCATTAATGCCTTGCCACGTTGTGGTTGAGTTAGTTTAGTTAATTTGTTTCAGCATTTAGATCCAAGCTTCACCGTGTTTCGAAAAGCACTCCGGAAAGTACGACCTGATGGACTAGATCGTTTCGTACAACCAGTTGTGCCAACTGAAAAATCAGTGCCCGATTACGCAACTGGTCGTACTTGGCTGTATCATATGTTGGTCTCGGCTTTTACAGTTCGGAGGCATCGAGATAATTATAAAAAACTCTATAGAGTGACAGTCTTGAAATGAAAACTGACCAAAAATCGTCCAAGCGTATTTGACATAAATAAACATCAAAATGCCAAATTTGCACTAATTTAGACCTTACGTTGCTTGAAGTGTTCAATGTCCGCGCAATTTACAGCGTGCGGAGAGCTTATGTGCAGACACTTTTTTCCACGTTTTCCATTCTAAAGTATAACTTTTTCCATTCTAGAGTACAATTATCTCGATGTTCGGAATACTTCGGGCTGCCTAAAAACTCCATGTAGAAGAAGGAAGGAAGGATTAATTGACTACATACCAGTTTCGTTTCTCGCGGTACATTTTGACGTAGGCCGAGTCAGAGTTGCTGCACAGGCCTATTTTGTGGCAGACTTCCTTCGTGCCAACCATCTCGATCAGATGGATCACGCTGTCGCCGTAAATCTCCATCATTGTGTGGCACTGCGGGGAAACAAACATAGCACATTCAAGGAGCTTTCTACAATCATTGACAATAGGTTAGATGCCTGAAAAATTCTAATTAGTCCGTCATTTACATTATCAAAAAATATCGGTTTGAATTTGTGGGTGCCGGTGAAATTATAGGGACAAGAGGCCTACCATCTTCAGGCGTCAAGTTGATGGACGCATCTTAAGGCAAGTTCCAAACAAGCGTGACCAATGATACTTTTTTATAGGTAATTTTTTTTTGTTCAGTCACAATTTCATAATCGTATTTGAATGTTAACTTATAAAATAACACGTACAACAAAAATAGAATAGTATTGAATTTACTAATAATAAATAAATAAAAACATAACATTGTTAGTACTTATGTATATACAATTTAATTATTGTAATGTTACAAAATGGTTATAATTATAACTCCCTTACTTATGGAGGATACTCAAAGATAACCAATGCACAAAGTTAGCCCTGTCACTGTTCGTCATTATCCAAGGGAAAGAGATGGCAATAGCCTAAGCATTGTTTATCTTCTGAAATATGTTCGTAGGTAAGGTATTGGTATTATTAAGAGGTGTACGGGGTTCCAACCCCCATCTTCGGAACCCACGCCAACTTCACCTGCACATGGTGCATCCTGCTAAACAACGAACGGGGCTCTGGCGGTCATAGGCGGCATAGCATAGCCTACATCGGCACAGCTAAATCCCATGGCCACCGACGGGCAGCAGCGTCGGTGGTGCGAGAAGCTGTGCCCTGCGATACCCAACCCGCATGCCCAGCGTGGGGATTATGGGTATATCCCCCTTTATTAGGGGAGGCCTATGTCCAGCAGTGGACTGATATAGGCTGGTGTGGTGTGGTGTAAGGTATTAATATCAGGTGGGCCATGTGCTCGTACCATCTTCAGGTACCATAAATAAAGAAGTATTGTAACTCACCCTAGCAGAGTACTTTGCCGGCAGCATAGCACACGACTTCTCGACGATCTTTACGATGTCGTTGTCAACTCTGTCGTTGGACAGCACTTTCTTGACGGCCATCACCACGGTCTCACACACAGCACAGTCCAGAATCTCCTCTGCTGAACACAAAAGTATACGGGGTTTAGTTATACAACGTAAGTTAGTCATGCACTCTTGCCATCCTCAATAGATTTGTGTCATTATAATCATCGTCAGCCTATAGCAGTCCACTGCTGGATATAGGCCTCCCCTAATGAGGCTCTGTCCTGAGCTCGACGCATCCAGCTTCTACTAGCAGCCTTTCGCAGATCGTCACTCCACCTGGCCGGAGAGCATACTACACTACGTTTGCCGAGCCATGATCTCCACTCAAGAACTCGTTTAGATAGATAGATAGACAGATATTGCTTTATTGCACACCATACAAAGAATTACAAATTATTGAAACAGGCACTAAAAGTTATGGTACAATGGGCGACCTTATCGCTTAAAGCGATATCGTTTACCCCAACGGTTATCGGTTCTTCGGCAGATATGGCCAGCCCACTGCCACTTCAGCTCGCTAATTCATATTGGATAGTGATCCTATCCTTCAGAGAAACTCCGAGCATAGCTCGTTCCATAGCACGCGGATTTGTGCGCTGAGCAATATTATGCTATAATGCTCAAGAAGTCAGCCTCACTGATGCGCAGAATTCGAGGAAGCACCAATTAAATCCTCAAGATGATAGCATATAGCCAAGAGGGTACAGACTCAATGGTACAAATCACCCAGACTCGAAACTGCAGATCATGCAAACATTTGTCCCGCAGCAGGAATCAAATCTAGACTTTCATCTCATTCGGCTGCTCGTACGCTGTACCCTAAGGTTATTAATCAGCCTTTAGCAGTCTTATGCTTGACATAGGCTTCCCCCAATGTGCGCCATTGCGTCCTGTCCTCAGCTCCTGCTAGATGGAGATACGATAACGATCTGCGAAAGACTGGATGCGTCGAGCTGAGTATGTTTGTTCACTCCGTAACAGCAGAACGAATCTGGATGAAACTTGGAATATACATAGTTTGTGGCCTGCATTAGGGGATGCTTCTAAGGATTACGGGGTGTAAGGGGTTCCAACCTCCATCTTTGGAACCCAAGCCAACCTCACCTGCTCGTGGTGCACCCTGCTAAACAACGAACGGGGCTCTGGCGGCCGGCTGATTGCGGCATAGCACAGCCTTAATCGGCACAGCTAAATCCCCTGGCCACCGACGGGCAGCAGCGTCTGTGGTGCGAGAAGCTGTGCCCTGCGATCCCCAACCCGCATGCCCAGCGTGGGGATTATGGGCATATCCCCCTTTATTAGGGGAGGCCTATGTCCAGCAGTGGACTGATATAGGCTGGTGTGGTGTGGTGTAAGGATTAAAAGCAAAGTGGAAGTCGGTACCCGCAAATAAGAGTCAAAACCGGTGTTATCAATTTATCATCGACAGCGCAGTTCAATTATTGTTGATAATAAATTATTGTTTATTATTTTAATGGATTTATTCAGTCGGTATCTTTACTGTTGCCTTCAATGTTTTCTTTGATACCGCTATCGTCATACATTTGCTGAATAGATAGCATTGATTACAATCAACTGCGTGATCACTATCGTAAATAACAAAACCAAAAAAAAACTACTGGAACTGCTTGCAATCAGAGGATTAGATTTTTCTTTTTTTCGCTTATACTATCTAACCAATAGAGACACAAATCAGGATAGCTATATCATCGAGATAATTATGTATATAATATCTCAATGGGCTATATCTAAATCATTCAAGGATGGAAAAGAGAATAAAATTGCGTCGCTTTTTGGATTATAAAACTTTGTCAGTCAGCCAAATTTTGTACGGACTTATGTTGTCAATCCAAAAGTGAATTTATTTTTTAGGACTATTTTTTTCATCTTGGTGTCATTTTGTTTAATTTATTTACAAATATTAATCTGATTTATGTTGTGTATTTAGATGTGATTTAGGCGCTTCAACCAACATACGTGTTAATTTACGTGAATAAGACAAATGTATTCAAATGAAATAAAAGTGAATTTGGGCTGGAATTCTCAAATGAAATAAATTGTTCACTGATCGTCTTTAGTAATAGTCGGCATTTCTATCGCAAACAAACAACAACAGGACCTGAGTGAAGTCTGGACGACTGAACTTATACACACACTTACACTTGATGACACGCACAATGGACCAACTGGAGTCCAATTGCGGAAAAGGAATCCATTTACATTTACAATATACGTGAAATTGACGAAATTGTGGGAAATTATAGCATCCCAGATAGCATTAAATAAAATAAAATATAAATGAATGAGATTCCTTTGTTTTCCCACTTATATAGTTACAATGCATATTCACATACCTTTGACAGCGGTGATGCCATTCACAGGGCACAGTTTAAGCTCCTCGCATATCTTGGACGGCTCAAGCTCCTGAGCCAGTAAGCTGATCACCAGCTGGCCATATTTCTGAACGAACTGGTCGCATTCCCCGCGGACTGACTTGGGCATATGCTTGCAAATGTTTTCGACTGCGTTCATGATTTCGTCCTAAAATTAAATGTATTATGAGAACAAGAATCATTGTATGGTATAGGTCCCGGCACGAGTGTATAGGCCTGAGCTAAAATAGTGGCGATACTGCACATAACAAGTAGACCAAACAGTCCATACAAAATTTAAAAAATCTGTTTTGCGCATTCAAATTCAGCTCGCTCCATCGTCGACCTCATTCTAGCCCACGCAAGCATCGAGGTCAAGAGCAGCCGCATAACAATTAAAAAAAACTGCCTATGACGGATTCGGTGTAACCGTTGCGTAGCGCGTCACAAATTAATTATGATTGAGACGATTTCGAATGTCTGTAGCGCTTCGGTATTCGGGCGTAACGCTAGCAAATAACAAAATACTCACTTGATTGTGTTTATCTTTGATCTGTTCATCGAGTTCTTTCATGACGAATTCGCAAACGACACAGACTGTTTTCGGCGGTGACGCTTGAGGCCTGTTCACTGGGCGGCCATTCACGGTATTGTCGGGAATTTCATTCGTTTCTATAAACAAATAAAAAAAAGTTTTGTATTAACATCAAATAAGCAGCCGACAACAAACACCTGACAAAGCACCAGGTTATATCCGTCCACTGTTGGACATAGACCTCCCCTAATAAGAGGGTGATATGAGAGTTGGGGATCGTGGAACACAGCTTCTCGCAGCCGACGCTGCTGCCTGTCGGCTGCCAGTGGATGTAGCTGTGACTATTATGCCGCAATCAGCTGGCCTCCAAAGCCTCGTTTGTTAGTTAGTAGGCTAGTATAGCTATAAAAAAAGCCTTTATTTCTATTGCTTCTGAACACTTACTTATTTTAAACTTTAATGCAACTATAACCTAACTTAAATTGAGTTTTATTACTATACCTACTTATCTAATTATTAAAGATGTAGTTGTAACTTAACCTAAAGCAATAGTCGCCTCCAAGGCGTAGGCCAAAAAGGTGATGGAGGGACATTTTTACACAACGGTGCGGAGCTGAATGGATGCGAACAGCGAGAGAACGGAATGTATGGCGAGATTTGGGGGAGGCCTACGCCTTGGAGGCGACTATTGCTTTAGGTTAAGTTTGGCTTGGGTTACGAAGATGGAAATGGGAACCCTTACTAGCAGTCAAAAATCAAAACTCTTTATACAATCCTCTTTATTCATTGTCGTATGTCACTCTAGTACCCGAATATTTAGGTGGCCCGAAGGCCCCCGACACCTTAACGATTCAAAAAGCCGGGACCAACATCTTAACGTACATTCCGAAGCACGGAAGCAATCAAATCTAAATGCTACTAAACGGTCACCCATCGAAATTGTGACAGACGGAGAGCTGTTTAACTATCAACTTACTAAACTAACTAATTAATCTGTTTTCTTGTGCGTCAATTAATAATGGTAATTTACATAGTTACGTGATTTTATCGAGAACCTACTCTCTAGACAAACCGAGCATAAGCATAAGCATTTGGTTTTAAGAAATTAATAACCAAAGTTAAAATTTTATCCAAAAAGTAATCTATCTATAATTTTGCCATTAGCTCTTACGAAAAAGGAAGAAAAATAATCTAATGGGATAAAGCTGGATTCGAAACTCTCACCGATATCTCCACGCGTGGGCAGCATCGAGTGTCCTCTAAAGTTGTTTCTGTCAGCCCTAAGCCGTGGGTTCTCAAAGAACTTGTCGATATTGTTGTGGGTGATTTTCAACGGGCTGTGAACTTCATTCTGAAAATAAAAGTTACCGCTTTAAGAAAATGTTGGTGGCTGGAAAACATTGATAGGTTCAATGCCCTCCGGCCAGGTGGAGTGGCGATCTGAGTGACGATCTGCGAATCAGGATAACCCACTCACTCTCACACACTCACACATACTAATACCTTCGCACAGTTATAAATTACGTCCTAACTAGCCCATTTGTGTTTTTATTTAATTTTAATTTTGTACCGAGTTGAATTTATTTAGCCTTCTTTGTTTATAGTAGTATATAGTTTTTGATTACCTTAAGCTGGGTACCGATAACGCGTTCCTGTATACGCGTAGTCGGGTTACGCTATCGGTACCCAGCTTTAAATTTAACTGATTTTATCCGGTACCTTTGTGTTCTAAATTCTATATAAAGTTAGGTAATCCTCTCCATCCAAAGGTTGACTGGAAGAGATCGCTTCGCTTCTTAGCGATAAGACCGCCCATTGTACCTTTTATCTATTTTAAATTTGTCTGTTGTTTCTAAACTAAGGTGTACAATAAAGAATTTTCATTCATTCATTCATTCATTCATCTGATTTTGTATTTCGGTATCCCGCGACGAGGTTTAGCCCTAGTGCGGGGTCAACCGGTAATCTCTGTAATATGTATTATATTTTCTCTGGTCATAAAAATATAAATTTGTATTTGTATATCAGTCCACTGCTGAGCATAGGCCTTTCCTAATGAGCGCCATTGCGCCCTGTCCTGAGCTCGACGCATCCAGCTTCTACCAGGAACCGTGCGCAGATCGTCACTCCACCTGGCCGGAGGGTATTCTACACTACGTTTGCCGAGCCGCTGTTTCCACTTAAGAACACGTTTACCCCAAAGGTTATCGGTTCTTCCGCAGATATGGCTAGCCCACTGCCACTTCAGCTTGCTATTTCTCTGAGCTATGTCAACCACTTGAGTTATATGTCGGATAGTCTTGTTGCGGATTCCATCCGTAGGGGAAACTCCGAGCATAGCTCGTTCCATAGCTCGCTGAGCGACTTTAATCTCGCCTTATGGGAACCAGATTCTAGTTTTCTTAAATATGTACATAATATACTTTCTATACATCAATAAATATTAAATTACCTTGCAAAGCTTCAAAAATATGCATATCTCCTGAGGATCTAGGTTGGCTGACAGCAACTCGACAAGCTGCGGTGTGTATGTGTCAACGAAGTCAACGCAGTTGGTCTTCAGCTTAACCGAGAGATGCGTGCAAAGATTGTCGAGCGCTTTTCTGATGGTTTCCTATACAATAATACAGAGATACAATTACATGTTATTTTCTTGAATTAAACAACAACACCAGCATATATCAGTCCACTATTGGACCTAGGCCTCCCCTAATAAGTGGGATATCCAATAATCCCCACGCTGGACATGTGGGATGGGGATGTGGCTGCCCACGCTGGAGATGTGGGATGGGAATGTAGTGCCCACGCTGGACATGTGGCTGCCCGTCGGCAGACAGATTTAGCTGTGCCAGAGTTAGGCTGCGCTATGCCGCAATCAGCTGGTCGCCACATCTATGTCCACAGCTATCTCCTGAGGATCGAGGTTGGCTGACAGCAATTCGACTAGCTGTGGTGTGTATGTGTCAACGAAGTCAACGCAGTTGGTCTTCAGCTTAACCGAGAGATGCGTGCAAAGATTGTCGAGCGCTTTTCTGATGGTTTCCTATACAATAATACAGAGATACAATTACATGTTATTTTCTTGAATTAAACAACAACTCCAGCATATATCAGTCCAGTATTGGACCTAGGCCTCCCCTAATAAGTGGGATATCCCATAATCCCCACGCTGGACATTTGGGATGGGGATGTGGCTGCCCACGCTGGACATGTGGCTGCCCGTCGGCAGACAGATTTAGCTGTGCCAGAGTTAGGCTGCGCTATGCCGCAATCAGCTGGTCGCCACAGCCTCGTTTGTTAGTTAGCAGGGTACACCATAGGCAGGTGAATATGGCTTGGGTTTTGAAGATGGTGGCTGGAACCACTAACACGCCCTCTTGAATTCCATTTATTATTTTCATACTTTTCGGATTCTGAACTTGAGGAATCCCAGGGGCTACACAAGTGCAGAGGGATACAAATTGCTTCATCGTCAACATCATCCACAGCCCAACTTCACCGACTACTGGGTATAGGCCTCCCTTTGCATGTGCCAATCTCCACGGTCCAGTGCTCGTTTCAGCCCACGAAGGATGCAATATCGCCCGCCCACCTTGCTACTGGATGACAAAGTGCTCATATAATATATAGATATACGTTTTTCTTTGTTTTCGTTTTGTCTATTCGACTGAATGACGGTTGAAAGGACAAACTGCTTTCTAGTTCTCGATAGATCAGCTCTGTATGTCAACTATGACAAGGTTATACCCGGTATATTTTCAACTGGCAACCTTGCATGGCTGTAATTCTGTTCGTCTGATCGTCAAAGGGCAAAACTACCTTCTATTCCACTGCGCCACAGAGGCCGTCGATTTGATCTCACCTCATTGGCCTCCTCCTTGACCATAGACTTCAGCTGTTCGACGGCGAACAAACAAAGCGGGCAGCTGGATTTGCCGGCGTTAATGTCAACGTGACGTACTTCCGATATCTGGGGACACAGGCCGAGACTTGGGCAGACCTGTTCCAAATACATAAAAACATACAACTAAATAGATAGATAAATATTTATTTATTAAATAAACTTTTAACAAAGTGGTACATATTGACTTAAAACCTATGTTAGGTTAGTCTAAATCACTGATTCTACGCTCTTATGTAGACGTGCTTCTATTACGGTGACGATACATGTCAAACCTCCCTCTCGCTCGCACTATTCAACATTTTTGAAATCACTGACAAAAGTAAGTTAGCAAAATTAGAATCCTGAGTGTTAGCAAGAGAATCAAAAGAGGACGAGGTGAAAATTTTTTGCACTCGCATGCAACACGTAACTTTTCATCCCACCTCAGCGAGGAAATGACTAAATGCAGTTTAACATTTAACGTTTAAAAAAAAATAAAGTACACCAAGAAAGTTCTTAGTCTGAGGTTTAATCAAATTAAAAAAGGTTGTATGATAAATTCGGCACCAAGGAGGTAGAAGTAAATAGGTTTGTGGCGCGTTCCCATCACTACGGTCGCACGCGCACATCACTATCGCAAACCAGTTCCGGGCCGCGGGACGCGGGGCGCGAGGCGGCGGGAGCCGTCATTCCGCCGGTCGGCTCGACAGAGCTACGCACCGACCTTTCCGCGCCGGACCTGTGTCGTTTCGCTTTAGCTCGCGCATAACACTCGCGTTTCGCTTTCCTTATCTATCGCTTTTCTATATCTTCGCGTCTATAACTTCTACTCTCTTTATCTAGTTTATATTCAGTAACGATACCTTTAAACGCTTTCTGTACGCCTTCTGCCCTATCGCTTTGTAATAAACGAAGACATTATATTGTGAGTGCGAGTATCATTTCTACGCCGATCTCCTGCAAGAAAGAACCTACCTAGGCCAGGCTAGTTATACTACACTCCATATATTGGTGACCTTTTTCGACGTGTGACGTTGTGATGTCGAACCCAAGCAACAGCAGTGAGAAGTTTGAAGATTGTGCGGGTCCCAGCCCAGCGGTGGAACGCGTAACGGTGCGCTTGCCGCCATTTTGGCCAGATGACCCAGAAGTTTGGTTTGGAATAATTGAAGCTCAGTTTAGTGTGTCTGGAACAACCGCCGATGCTACGAAGTTTTATATGGTGGTACAACAGCTGGATCACAAGATAGCTCGAGAGGTACGAGACATAATTACAAACCCTCCGAAGACGGAAAAATATGATAAATTGAAGAGCGAATTAATAAGGCGTTTGTCAACTTCTCGCGATCAACGGATTCGACAACTTTTAACGCACGAAGAGTTAGGGGATAGGAAGCCTTCCCAGTTTCTTCGGCACTTACGAACGCTGGCGGGTGATGGAGTTTCTGACGAATTTTTACAGAATTTGTGGGCTAATCGTCTGCCGTCACATGTACAGGCTATAATAGCCTCCCAAAAAAATTCGACGCTGGACGATATTGCAGAGCTAGCCGACAAAATTTGCGAAGTCACGTCATCGCCTTTGACTCAAGTTGCAAGTACTTCGAGCGGCCATTTTGACGCTATGTTGAAACGGATGGAAGATGTTATAACGGCAAAAATTCAATCTGGAATAACGGCTCAACTGGCTCAACTTGACATGCGTCATCGACGGGGGCGTACCCATCAGCGCCGGCGTTCCCGTTCTTCTGGAAGGTCCGCGAATAGAGGTCAGAGTCAAAGCAGAACTCCAGGTATGTGCTGGTATCATGATATTTATAGAGAAAAAGCTCGTAAGTGCAAATCTCCTTGCAACTACAATGCAAGTAGGCAGGAAAACTGTCGCGGCAATCAATAGAGGCGACAAATGATTGCTACTCTGTGAACAGTCGCCTATTTTTAACGGATAAGAAGAGTAAAATTCAATATCTCATAGATACAGGTTCAGACCTCTGCGTGCTTCCTCGACGTTTCCTTCGCCAGTTTCGTGAACCTACAGGTTATGACCTTACGGCTGCGAATGGAACTGTTATACACACCTACGGCACTCAATGCATGCAGTTGGATTTTGGATTGCGGAGAGATTTTACGTGGAAGTTTGTGGTGGCTTCGGTGGATAAACCAATCATTGGCGCAGATTTTTTGTCTCACTATGGTCTTCTTGTTGATTGCAGAAACCAGCAGATTTTAGATAGCGTTACCAACCTCACCACCCAGGGATCACTGAGAAATTGCCAGCTGCTCAGCATAAAAGCTGTATACGGTAACAGTGAGTACCACAAACTATTATCTCAATATCCAAATCTGGTTAAACCGTCGGGCGTGTTTCGCGAAGCTAAGCACTCAACAGTCCACTACATAAGAACCACGCCAGGGCAACCAGTGCACAATAAGCCAAGACGTTTGGCCCCGGATCGTCTTAAAATTGCGAAAGAAGAGTTTGAGCACATGCTGCGAGATGGAACAGCTCGCCCATCAGATTCTCCTTGGGCATCTGCGCTGCACTTAGTACCAAAAAAGGATAATGGCTGGAGGCCCTGTGGGGACTATCGTGCGCTCAACGCACGCACGATTCCTGATAGGTACCCTATTCGGCATTTGGAGGATTATAGCCACAAGCTTGCGGGATCTAAAATTTATAGCAAACTGGACCTCGTTAAAGCTTATAATCAGATTCCCATTTTTAAGGATGATATCCCTAAAACGGCTATAACCACGCCTTTCGGGATGTACGAGTTCCCGTACATGAGTTATGGTCTTAGAAATGCTGCGCAGACATTCCAGCGCTTCGTGGATGAAGTTCTCCGTGGATTAGACTTCACTTATGCCTATATCGACGATATTTTAGTGTTTTCCAGAAGCAGAGATGAGCATTTGGACCACTTGCGTCAAGTTTTCCAGAGGTTGGAGGAGTACGGTCTGCTCATAAACGAATCCAAATGCACTTTTGGTGTTCCGGAGGTAAATTTCCTAGGATACACTTTGACAGAGCAAGGAACACGTCCTCTAGACGCCAAGGTAAAGGTGATACAGGATTTTCCACCTCCAACTACGGTGAATGGCCTGAGACGATTTCTGGGTATGTTAAATTTTTACAGACGATTCATACCCAAGGCAGCCGCTGACCAAGCTCCCCTCCATACCATGATATCTGGACCCAAAGTTAAAGGAACTCAACCCCTTACTTGGACTTCAGAACTTCAAGACGTTTTCGAAAAATGTAAAGACAGTATTGCTCGCTCCACGCTACTCGTACATCCCAAACTTGAGGCACCACTCGCCCTTGTTACTGATGCGTCTAACTCAGCTACGGGCGCGGTTTTACAGCAACTGGTTGACAATGAATGGCAACCACTGGCATTCTTTTCAAAGAAATTGAATAAAGCACAGGTCAAATACAGTGCTTACGATAGGGAGTTACTAGCGATTTATGAAAGCATCAAACATTTCCGATTCATGGTAGAAGGAAGACATTTTGTAGTATTTACAGATCACAAACCTTTGACATTTGCCTTTCAAAAAGAGAAACAATGCTCTCCACGTCAATTCAATTACTTCGATTTTATTTCACAATTTACAACCGACATAAAATATATAGAAGGCAAAAATAATGTTTCAGCTGATTTCATGTCGCGCCTGGAAAGCATAGCAAAGCCGCCTGACTTCGAGGACCTCGTCAGAGCCCAGCAGACGGACCAAGAACTGCAGGAAGTACTTCAGTCTTCTTCTTCGTCTTTGAAACTAAAAAGCGTTCCTGTCCCAGGTACAAGTTTATCTTTATTCTGCGACACCTCGCTTTCATCGCCTCGTCCTTTTGTTCCACGGGAGTTGCGTCGGCAGGTGTTCAACTCACTGCATAGCTTATGTCATCCTGGAGCAGCTGCATCTATCAAACTAGTCACTGAGAGGTTTGTCTGGCCCTCAGTTCGCAAAGACTGTAGACTTTGGACAAAAACTTGTGAAGCCTGTCAGAGGAGTAAGATACATCGACATACATCTTCACCACTTGGTAATTTCAAATTACCATCTACTCGATTCGCTTATGTACACATTGATCTAGTGGGTCCACTACCTCCATCGTCAGATTTCCGGTACTGTTTGACTGCGATAGATAGATTTACCCGCTGGCCGGAAGTCACGCCACTAAAGGATATTACTGCGGAAACCGTAGCTAAATCATTTTTTGAAACTTGGATTGCAAGATTTGGCTGCCCACATACGGTTACGACTGATCAAGGTCGTCAATTTAATTCATGCCTATTTAAATCTTTGACAGATTTGTGTGGAGTCCAGCTACGTCATACGACAGCATATCACCCAGCGTCAAATGGGATGATTGAGCGGTTGCATCGGACGCTAAAAGCTGCAATCATGGCGCACGAAGGAGCTAGATGGACCGAGGCCTTACCACTCGTCCTTCTCGGTATCCGGTCGGCTTGGAAGCCGGATATTCAGAGCTCAGCAGCTGAAATGGTGTACGGTGAGACCCTAAGGATGCCTGGTGAGTTTTTTGACACTCATAAGACCACACATTCGACTGAAACAAACTTCGTTGCACTGCTCAGGGAACACATGGCACGTTTAAAGCCAAGCCCAGCCTCAAGGCATGGGAACAAAGCTGTATTTGTACATGAAGACCTCAAGACAAGCTCTCACATATTTTTACGCAAAGATGCATTACGTGGTGCGTTAGAACCACCTTATACTGGCCCACATAAAGTCATAGATAGAACAGACAAAACAATTGTTATAGAACTATCTAGAAGAGGACCTGTCACTGTTTCAATAGACAGAGCTAAGCCAGCCTACATGCTAGCAGAAAATGAAAAGGAGGCGACACCCAGTCGCATAGTGAAAGATAGCCCCCGCATTACGCGGTCGGGCCGTCGAGTTAAATTTCCTGATTTTTTCCAGGTCCAACATTGATTTTCCAAAGGGGGTGGTGTGGCGCGTTCCCATCACTACGGTCGCACGCGCACATCACTATCCCAAACCAGTTCCGGGCCGCGGGACGCGGGGCGCGAGGCGGCGGGAGCCGTCATTCCGCCGGTCGGCTCGACAGAGCTACGCACCGACCTTTCCGCGCCGGACCTGTGTCGTTTCGCTTTAGCTCGCGCATAACACTCGCGTTTCGCTTTCCTTATCTATCGCTTTTCTATATCTTCGCGTCTATAACTTCTACTCTCTTTATCTAGTTTATATTCAGTAACGATACCTTTAAACGCTTTCTGTACGCCTTCTGCCCTATCGCTTTGTAATAAACGAAGACATTATATTGTGAGTGCGAGTATCATTTCTACGCCGATCTCCTGCAAGAAAGAACCTACCTAGGCCAGGCTAGTTATACTACACTCCATAGGTTTAATGATGTTTTGAATTCACGATGTTCTAAATTCAATTTTACTTTATCCTCTAGCGGATAAAAACGGCTTTTGCACTCAGATATCGAAGAGCAAAAATACACTTTCCGAGATGAGGGGATGAAAAATAAATAAATAAAAGACGTGTAGCACTCGGGGACTGCCGCGGTAAAGCTATTTGTACAAAATGCTATGCAATGCATGCACGCACACAAACACCGTGTCGAAGACTGCCGAAAAGAAACGACGTTAGACAATGCACGGCCTTCAAGCCACACCTCCGTGCCCGTCGGAGTGGGGAGCGTGAGGTTTTTTTTCGTTACGGAATTTCTGGATTCGGTCCCCGCGCTCAAGGCCCTCGATAGAAGCTATGCAATAGCTTAATAAATTACTAACCTGATTAGAGGCGATATTTGTAAGACGTGCTTTTGACAAATGATCGCTAGCAATATATGCCACTTCTTTCACAGTGCATAATACGGCGCGCGATATCGCGCAATAGCGTTAAAATATAATGTCCTCTTTTTATTTACCTACATTTTAATGACAGAGACAAGCTTAATTTATCGAGCGTTATAAAATGACATCTATATATGTAAAAATGAAACCCGTTTTCCTTGGTCACGGCATCACGCGTGAATGGCTGCACCGATTTCACTAATTCTTTTTTTGTTGTATTTGTTATTATTAGGAGAAGGTTCTTACGGAAAAAAATATTAAGAAAATCTCTCAGAAATTTTGAAAAATATACATTTAATTTTGCTAAGGCGGTACGAAGTTTGCCGGGTCAGCTAGTTTGATTATTAATAAGAGGGTTGTACTTTACAATGAGTCATCATTTCCCTGCCCTTATCACACTCTAGGTGGGGTCCGCACAACATGTTTTTTTTCTCCATTCA
Source organism: Horisme vitalbata (assembly GCA_951804965.1). Classification (NCBI taxonomy): domain Eukaryota; kingdom Metazoa; phylum Arthropoda; class Insecta; order Lepidoptera; family Geometridae; genus Horisme; species Horisme vitalbata. The sequence goes on from OX638094.1 coordinate 5,618,199, forward strand.
CTTCTTTCACTCTCATATCCTCTTTCACACAATACTTCTTTACTATGAGTGATAGTTTTTAGGAGGGATGATGATTCTTGCCTACCACGCAAACCATGAAAGGTTATGTTCCATTGTTTTGAAAACGGTTATTTAGAGCGATATTTTGTAATATGACTCACGCTAGCGGGATCAATTTCTTGCACAAGTAGAGCGATGACTGACGGTCCGTACTGGTCGACGAATTGTCTGCATTCAGCGTTCACGGTCTTCGGTAGTCTGTCGCAAGCTGAGTCTACTGCTTCCGTTACTTTCTCCTGTTAAACATTACATACGATATAAACCTTACAACCAGTGATCGGAATAAGGCGGGCTAAAATACCTAAAGTTCAAAAAACAGAGTATGGAGACTTCTTTACTATGACAATTTTATTCGGCCCAATTCGGCCGAAAAATTTAACAATTGTCGCAGTAAGTAAGTACATTTAATACCAATGTTAATAATATTGTGAATTAATACAAATCATTTTTTTAACCGGCAAAAAGTTGTTTATTTTATAACTTACATTATTTAAGTTTTAACGTGTTTCGCATTCCAAGAGCTGTCGTGCGTGCTGCACTATAAACCGGAAAAAATATTAAGTCCTAAGGCGTCTCCACTTTGCTCTGTTATTTTTCGAACATTAAGTATTTTAGCCCGCCTAATTCCAATCACTGCTTATTACAGTTACATTAACCAATATAATAAATAAACACATAATTATATATTTTGGACTATATGCACATACAAAAATATGATTACAGAGGCCCATAGTTATAAATACCTTACAGACTAACATACATATTTTATATAGTACAAACTACTATTAACTTAGGAGGAGGGGTTTTGCTAGGGATTTGCTTTCAAAATGTATTTATAATTATAATCTTAAGATTTTCAGTAGGTATGACGTCACTCCGAATAGTGATCCATTTGGTAGATGATGGTTTGCTAGTGTCTTGTTTAAAACTTTTGTCTAGCATTTATTGATTTGTAATGAAATTATCAGTTATCACCAGTGATCGGAATTAGGCAGGCTAAAATATCTAATGTTTCAAAATAAACAGAGACAAAGTGGAAACGCCTTAGGACTAAATATTTTTAAAATGCAAAATGAGTTGAATTAGTTTACAATATTACTAACATTAATATTAAAAGTACTTACTTACTGCGACAATTATTCAGTTTTTCGACCCAATTGACCCAAATAAAATTGTTTTCGGAAAGAAGTCTCCACATTCTGTTCTTTGAACTTTAGGTATTCAAGCCCGCCTGATTCCGTTCACTGGTTATCACATTGCATCATGTAGCCCCAAACTAAGCAGAGCTTGTATAATGGGAACCATATGTATTTGTAAACACATATATTATATTATACATACAAACTATATATATTATATTATGCATTCACTTACAATATTAGTGGTGTCACTCAGCTCCACTTGCAAGTAATGTAGGAAGTATTCGCAGAATGAACAGACAGCTTTGTTCTGAGGCTGGGATATGAACATGCGTTCTATGGGCAGGACTCCGGCCACGTCGCTCGGCTTAGTTTCCATGACGCGAACGCTGGTTTCCTTCGTAATAGGGACGCGAGCGAGCTGGAAAATAAATAATGCCGTTATCACACAGCATCATGTAGCCCCAAACTAAGCGGAGCTTGTATTATGGGAACCACATGACTGATATACTACATATATACAGATTTTTTGTAAATACATACTTATCATACATAGAAAACACCCAAACCCGAGACAAATATCTACAGAACATGCAAACATTTGTCCCGCGGGAATTTGTCGAGCGGGAATCGAACCCGCAACCTTCTGCGTCTCAGGCGGACCTTCGCCCACGGCTCCACAGAGGCCATCAAAATAGAAAGAAAATGGTTTTGCACCCACGATAAAGATTTTATCTAGTGTGGGTTCCACAGCATACCTTTTTAGCTCTAAGGCCTCAGTTAAACGTTGTCTAGTAGAACTTGTATTTTACCTTAATTTAAAATAATTTGCCTTTGTTTTACTGCTAAATAAATATTTTTCATTTATTTTTATTTTCGTATAATGATCACAAGCTTCCGCCCGCGGATTCGCTTAGTACCAAGATAAAAATTAGGCTATGTGTTAATCCAAGCCACAATCTATACAATATTGAAAGTTTCTTCCAAGTTCAGTCGTTTTGGCGTGAAAGAGTAACAAATAACCATACATCCTCACAAAGTTTCACGTTTATAATATTAGTAGGATTTGTATTTAAAGCTTTAGCCCATATCATCATCATCATCAGCCTATAGCAGTCCACTGCCGGACATATATCTCCCCTAATGAGCGCCTTTGCACATAGCCCTGAGCTCGTTATCTAAGAAAAAATCTAAGATTTTATAAAACCGAGAGAAAGAAAAGTTTAATAAGGCCAGGAACTGACTCGGTAGCGCAGTTGGTAACGCGTAGAATAGTATTTATGGGAAGGTTGTGGGTTTAAACGATGCCTGAGTCGAAATTTTTGAGGTATCATAAAATCTTACATTGACAAATATGTTGTTTACTAAATTTTATTTGTAATCCGATGAGGTAGCTTCCACACAAATAACGAATTTTGGATTCCTTTGAAACACAAAGATTACACGTTATTTTAGTGTCTCAGAAAATAGCTATAAGAAGGTATATATAAGTTTTAAACACGGTAGGCTGTTACGCACACAAATACACAGTCAGCTTCTTGTTTTCGTGTAGCTGTAAGGCCCAGACCTACAAAGGGCTGCAGCGCCGAAGAAAGTAAGTTACTAAGCTTTCTTATAAATAACATCAACCTAACCTTAGAAGTGGTATAGCTGTTCTTCTAATCGTTTCCAATCAGCTCAGTCTTGGCCGTCACCTCCTCAGGCAGTAATAGAGAGATGGCGCGCTCTGACGATACAGAGCACAGCCCCATCAAACCGCAGACCTCGGCAGGATTAAGAAAGAAAATTACTAAGCTTCCTTAGAAATAACACCAATATATTACCTTAGAAGTAGTATAGCTGTTCTTCTCATCGTTTCCAATCAACTCAGTCTTGACCTTCACATCCTCAGGCAGTAAGAGAGAGATTTTAGGTTCTGACGATACAGAGCACAGCCCCATCAGACCGCAGACCTCAGCAGGATTCAACTCCGTAGTAAGGAACCGATAGATGATCGGATAGTACTGCTCGGCGAGGTGAAGGCATTCGTCCTTGAATTTGCCGGTTTGTTTGCAGAGACCTGAACATAAAAGTATTGTATGTTATTATTTGTTTTTTCGCTTAGTGAATATGCAGCTTAATTATTACTAGAATAAAAAACAGTAGGTAAAATATTTTTTCTATATTTTCCAGCCCACATAACTTTTTTTTCTGATCATTATGTTATCATACAGGTGAATGCCGAGAACCCGTACCAATTGCGTCAAAACGGAACGTATCCCGTAAAATTTATTATATTTTATAAATGACATTAGCATTTTCTTTAGTTCTACACACCGACGGGATTAATAATCATGTAAAAACATATTTTGTTGATTTGGTTCCGCCGCACGCCGCCATTAGACTGCAACAACCAATTATGTAACCTTACTATGGCAACAAATATTGATGTAGTGTTATTATGGCAATAAGCCTCATTTTTAATTATTTTGACAGTAGAATCGACTAAAAACTTATTTGAGATTTTTTTGACGCACTCACTTTAGTCTTGGTACCGAGCGCCATACATTAGACGGCATTCTCCTTTATTGAGATAGAGGTCAAGTCTTATGAATAATGTTTAGACCGCTTAAAGGCCTTTGAAATGACTTATTTATAAGTTGAGACCAACATCCTAACTAATATTATAGACAAACAAACTCACTTTCAAGTTTGTTTGTTACGCTCACGCCTAACTACACAACCGATCATCATGAAATCCACCAGAAAATACTGTTCCTGAGGGATATAAAAATAACTTTATAGGCATGTGAAGCCACAGGCAAAGGCTACAAAGGTTCACTGATCAGATTTCGTTGATGAAATTCTACATGATACTCGTAGCTTAGCGTTTAAATACACTATGCCGAAAATTACGCGACGTAAGTTTCGCCGCTGATTTTGACAAGTTCGGATGTATGCCAAAACGCAACATAATTTCAGCATAGTGTGTCATCTGTTATTCAAATAGCTTTGCAGGCGTAATCATGCCGAACTTACGTCGCGTAATTTCGGCTATAGTGTGTTAGACACTTATACTTGCTGACGAAATAAATATTCAACACTACTTGAAGATGATGAAAGAGGCTCCTAAGAATAGGGATGATGCCTGGGTAGAAAAATAATAATTCTAATTAGTCCGTCAATTGAATTATCAAAGAATATTGGACACGTATTTTTTATTTATTTTTAAATAAATGAAAATCGACAAAGTTATAGAGCGTCAAAGTTCGGGAGTGGGTGCTCGTGACGTCACTTGTATGTAAAAAGTGTACTTACCCGTGATGTCACGGGAAACTGCAACGCACTATATCTTTGTAATTTTTTGTCTAATTGACAAAGTAAACATACGTATCCAGTATTTTTTGATAATGCAAAAGACGGACTAATTAGAATTTTTCAGGCATCTAGCCTATTGCCTAATTAGTTTTAGTAACATACCTTGCATCACTTTGTAGAATTCAATCTCAGTGGTGTTAGCGATCAGAGTATCGCGCATGTGCTTCACCAGTTGCTCGCATAGCTCGCATGGGACACTGTAATAGAACGAAGTTACTTAACTAAACTTTGCGGTGGGCATTAATAATGCTGGACGTTATCACACAGCATCATGTAGCCCCAAACTAGGCAGAGCTTGTATTATGGGAAGTTTTTTTTTTTTAAATACATACTTATCATACATAGAAAACACTCTCAGACCCGAGACAAATATCTGCAGAACATGCAAATATTTGTCCCGCGGCGGGAATCGAACCCGCAGCCTTCTGCGTCTCAGGCGGACCTTCGCCCACTGCGCCACAGAGGCCGTCTGGTACGCGATAAAACAGGGAATCCTAATTTTGGTTATCCATCTTGGCATGCAATGCAATAGTCTAAAGACTTAGTCTAAGTATAATATTAACCTAACTGTAACGTTTCTTGTCTTCACCTATTCTTCTTCTTCTTTACTTATTGAAAGCATTATTAGCGTTAAATATAGACTGTATTTTATTTTTAAAAACATTAGAGTGTCCTCCGATAATTGCAATAACGTAAACCAGGGTATCTAAAAATTAAAATTACTTGGCGTTCATGAAAATGTCATATAAAACTATCTGTCAGATAATTAATTTTGAATATAAAACATAGTGCCTTCCCAGATGGGCGTTTTGCTTTGTAAATTTCGTAACTACCTACCTACGTACTTAATGTATTAAAGTACGTAGGTAGGTAAAAATAGATATGAGTCTTTCTAGATGGCGAGTTGGTCGCTCGATTGACATGCGTAACCAATAGGCTTGCTAATATATTATTATTACAATAACTACAATAACAACAATAAGTACATAGTTACGAAATAGGTTAAAAATTTAGAAATAATTGACAGAAGTAAGTGAGTACTTGTAATAAATGTCATGGATAGAATACATACCGTCAAAAATCAGGCAGTAGAAGTAATTAGACTGAGACAGAAGAACCAAGTTGTTTTAAGTAACTACTACAAATTAAAAAAGGTACTCAAAATGAGGGTGTGGATGTCATCCGTGCTGCAAAGGCATGAGCTAAAAAGGTTCGGTCTCAGCTTGAAGCTTTGCCACTGGAACCAAGCAGCGCTGGTTTGCAGATGGAAATAGGTTGTATATTACGGTATGGTTGTGGTGGTTGACCACAGCTGCGGTTTCCTTAGAGAAATCATAATCGTCGTGTTGATGGAACTTGTACGAGCATTGACCGCTGACGTGGCAAACTGAGTACGAAGTGAGATTCTGCCTGGCAGCATTGATGATGTTCTCGAAGTATACTATTCTTATATACTTTAGGTACGAAATAGTTTGATATACTCACTCATCGCCGACCACAACTGCAGTTTCCTCTGATAAATCGTAATCGTCGTGTTGATGGAAATTGTACGAGCATTGACCGCTGACGTGGCAAACTGAGTACGAAGTAAGATTCTGCCTGGCAGCATCGATGATGTTCTCGAAGTATTCTATTCTTATATACTTAAGGTACAAATTACTTTGATATACTCAGTCATCGCCGACCACAACTGCAGTTTCCTCAGGGAAATCGTAATCGTCGTGTTGATGGAACTTGTACGAGCATTGACCGCTGACATGGCAAACCGAGTACGAAGTGAGGTCCTGCCTGGCAGCATCGATGATGTTCTCGATTCTATTCTTATATACTTAAGGTACAAATTACTTTGATATACTCACTCATCGCCGACCACAACTGCAGTTTCCTCAGGGAAATCGTAATCGTCGTGTTGATGGAACTTGTACGAGCATTGACCGCTGACGTGGCAAACTGAATCCGAAGTGAGGTCCTGCCTGGCAGCATCTATTATGTTCTCGTAGTACTTGAACACTAGCATCGAGCAGGAATCTGATAGGGAGTCCATTTTGCGACACACCTACAAGTAAAATAATGTTATGAATATATCCGTTATATAAATGAGGAGTCGCAGGTTTACAAGAAATATAAAGTTATTAATATTGCCGTTATAAGAATGGTGAGCCGTAGCAGACGTTAGTAAATATGTATAGTCTTAAACTAAAGAGATATATAAAAAATAATGTAAAACCTTTTAAAGAGCGTCTTTTAAAATGTATTATTACAAGATCTTATTGATATTAATAGAGTGTTTTTACCTTCAGCAGTCCAATAAGGAATTCTTCGTACGACGTCGCATCGAACTTTTTCCTCAAAACACTGACAGTTTTGGAGCAGTTGTTGCATCCAGCGCGCAACTCCAGTTGTTCGTTCTGAAACAATAACAGGAAAGTTATATCCAGACTCCATAGACTCCAGAAAACTTAATAATTATAGATTTAATCATGTAAGTATGTAAAACCTATAGAGATAGGAAAATAGCAGTAGAGTACAGGTCGCGTCACGTAAAAAGAACGCGGCAAGAAAGGGAAGCGGGGGGGTGTTTGCGCATGGGTACACTCGCCCGTAAAGTAGGCCTACTGTTTAATTTTTGAACTAGCCTTTTGCACGCGGCTTCGTATATTGGATATTTGTAGGTACCTTCATTGAAAAATAAATTAGATAGAGTTATCATTACCTAAAATTAAAAACATGTTTGATTCAGTATAGACTGTTTAATCTAATTACAAAAAAAAGTTGCATTTAAATTATCAGCCTCTCTCTTCATAAAACAATATACGTCTAATTTTCTGTTCCACTCATGAATGATACAGTCATCCTTTTTTGTATCTAAAAAGGTTTTTTGTTCTGATCCAACCTCTTTGGTAAAACCTTTATACACGGTTCTCAATACTGCTTAATAATGACGTTTTTATTAATAAAATTGTGTGTGGGAGTTAATCTTATTTTAAATCGTTTTTTTTTGGTCATTTAGAACGAAAGTGTTTTAATTGTTTTATTTTATTTTCTATTGTTTTTCTGATTTATGTTGCGTAAAGTTAATGGCGTTTTAACCAACCTACGTTAGTAAGAAGACACAAGTGTAGTGTGAAATGTAATAAACGTATTAAAATGGACTTCTCAGATGAAGGAATCTGTTGCTGAATGTTTTGTTATAGCCGCCATAGTTATAACAGAACATGACATGAACGAAGACTGGCGACTTGACTAAAACACGAAAGCAATAGAAGAGAGGAACACTTATGTACTAAAGACTTGGTAGTATGGTCAAAAGACTTTAGCCTGCCCAAATTGGGCAAAGGAAAAAAAATATAAAATTGTTTAGAAACTATTATTTTATTGATTTCTAGATGATGCTAAAACCAAGTCATTACACCTGATTTGAAACCACACGGTGCACAGTTGCACACCTTAGTAATGACCTTTTAGCAATAGCGTACACTCATTGCATTTATGAAGTATGATTTAGTGCCAGTAACATTGTACTGACCATCCAAAATTCTGATAAGATAATAATTTACCCGACAACCTAATATTATAAAAGGGAAATGTTTGTCAGGATGTGGGGGCTGTAAGGATGTGAACATGTGAAATGTTTGTTTCTCATTCACGACTAAAACTACTGAAAGGATTGAGCTGAAATTTTCTGTTTATGCCGTTTTCTAAGAAACGTACGAACTTCATTTTCACAATATAATAGTTTGCTACTATTCCTAAAATAAATTTCTTTTATTTGTTGAATTTTTACCCACGACTCAACTAATCAACCGATCATCATGAAATCACGTATCGTTGTCAGGGATACAGAAAAGGACATAAAAGACATACTGGTTGACAAGTAAAGGGTACTTTTCATCCAGAAAAAAGTACCGTTTCTAAGGCATAGAAAACTTTTAGACGAATTAACGCGAGCGAAGCCGTGAGCAAAAGCTAGTAGAAAAAAATAGTAATGAGTTGCAGTATGTATAAAGTTTATTTTTTGCGCGATGATATCGCTCATATAAATATCCTTCTCTAAATAGCTAACATGAAAATGGCGTGATACGAGGTCACGGGCACAAATCTGTACAGATAATACCAGTAGAGTACCAAGGGAATCTCAAAAATAAAACCACTTTTGAATTAACAGCCATACAGCAACCATTTTTACAGATCATCAGAATTATTATCCGCCTGTAGCAGTCCACTGCTGCACATAGGCTTCCCATAATGAGCTCCATTGCGCCCTGTCCTCAGTTCAACGCATCGAGCTTCAACCACCAGCCTTTCGCAGTATGTCAATCCACCCTATGTTTGCACATGCGCATCAATAAAGCGGATGTTGAGTATATCATTAATTTTTTGCGGAGTAAATTTCAATCGCTCATATAATATCGTTCTCTATATGGCTGTAAACACTTAAAATGGCGTGATACGAGGTCACCGGCACAAATCTAAAGCGGGCGTGCGATAACCCGCGCTCTATAGATTACTGTACGTTGTTTTCAATGTTAAAAGTTTATTTATAAAAAAATGCACTTAAAATCAATACATAGAATTCCAGAGAACTGCAATAGTCTTAAAAAGTACACATGTGCCAAAAAATGTTTGGACTTTTACCAAAAACTATGAGTTGTTAATCTAATATCTATAGAAGCTTTTTATGTATTTACGTAACCAAGTAAATGTACATGTTATTCTTCATAGTCACAATGTATTTACAGCCTATAAAACCTAAAAAAAGTTTCAAATAATTAAATCTGTGTTGTGGGGGAACAAACGGGACGCTTAGCGAATCTTTTTGACCAAACTAGTAATTGACAAGGTGGCATAGATCAAGTTGAAGGACATTTGAAAAAACAGACGAAGCCTATTTCACTACACGTAACAAGTAAAACTGTTACGACTATTTTCAGATCTTGGGAACAGTACTTGCAGCGTGAATAGACTCCGCATTTCTCGCAACTCAGCCAGCTGCAAACTCAATCCATCCAAACAAACGTCTCTAATAAATAAAAAAAAATAAAGTAGGTATAGTTGTCTCATCATTCATAATCATAATCATAAATCATAATCTTTATTGTTTCATGTGGTAGGTACATTACATACATCGGATCGTTTTCGCTCTAAAGTTAGGGTCAGCAAACGATTCGACCAATCCTAGTACAGTTTGACCCAAACAAATGAACTACGCTACTGCAGCAAACTTGAAAGGTCGAGCATTATTAAAGCTAAAAAGCTCTAAAGTTAGGCTCAGCAAACGATTCGACCAATCCTAGTACAGTTTGAACCAAACAAATGAACTACGCTACTGCAGCAAACTTGAAAGGTCCGGCATTATTAAAGCTAAAAAGCTCTAAAGTTAGGCACAGCAAAAGATTCGACCAATCCTAGTATAATTTGAACCAAACAAATGAACTACGCTACTGCAGCAAACTTGAAAGGTCCAGCATTATTAAAGCTAAAAAGCTCTAAAGTTAGGCTCAGCAAACGATTCGACCAATCCTAGTATAGTTTGACCCAAACAAATGAACTACGCTACTGCAGCAAACTTGAAAGGTCCAGCATTATTAAAGCTAAAAAGCTCTAAAGTTAGGCTCAGCAAACGATTCGACCAATCCTAGTATAGTTTGACCCAAACAAATGAACTACGCTACTGCAGCAAACTTGAAAGGTCCAGCATTATTAAAGCTAAAAAGCTCAAAAGTTAGGCTCAGCAAACGATTCGACCAATCCTAGTACAGTTTAACCCAAACAAATGAACTACGCTACTGCAGCAAACTTGAAAGGTGCAGCATTAATTAATAATATAATAATAATAATAATGTGGGACGTAACCACACAGGATCATGTAGCCCCAAACTAAGCAGAGCTTGTATTATGGGAACCACATGATTGATATACTACACATTTTTTTTTTTTTGTAAATACATACATATCATACATAGAAACACTCAGACCCGAGACAAATATCTACAGAACATGCAAAGATTTGTCCCGCAGCGGGAACCGAACCCGTAACCTTCTGCGTCTCAGGCGGACCTTCGCCCACTGTGCCACAGAGGCCGTCAAATTAAATTTATTTATTTATGACAAATAAATAATTCTGGACACTATCACACAGCATCATGTAGCCCCAAACTAAGCAGAGCCTGTATTATAGGAACTACAAAACGGATACATTTTTTTCTGTAGATAGATACATATATAGATATTTATTTATTAAGTTAACTTGTAACAAAACTCTTGTTAGTAATGCCTTAAAACCTATGCTAGGTTTGTCAAGACACTAGGTTCTCGATAAAAACAAATAAAAGTACAGAATGAAGAAACCAACTAGGCTGGGAAGGGAATATAATATCAAAGTAAAAATACCTACCTACTAATAATATATTGGCACGTAAAAGTGATACATACATACATACTACACATTGAAAACATACAGACCCGAGACAAATATGTGCAGAACATACAAACATTTGTCTCGCGGCGGGAATCCATCCCGCAGCCTTCTGCATTTCAGGCGGGTCTTTGTTCACTGCAAATATTGACGCCAAAGTGGTCGTCAAGATTATGTGACAAAGATGTGACTAAAGGCTAGACGACTGAAAAATTCTAATTAGTCCGTTATTTACATATCCAAAAAATATTGGACCCGTATTTTTTGTTTTGTCAATTAAACAAAAAATAACAAAGATATAGTGCGTTAAAGTTCGGCGTGACGTCACGATATGGTACATTTTTTACCTAGGCGTGACGTCACGAGCCCCCACTCCCGAACTTTCACGTTCTTTATCTCCGTAAATTTCGAATGATTCTAGAAATCAAAAATTACGTGTCCAGTGTCTTGTGTATTTTTTTGTTTTTGTCTAACTGACGGACTAATTAGAATTATTATTTTTTTGACCCAGTCGTCATGCCTATTATATGGACTTACGTAGCCAATCAGCAAGCGGTCTATCTTAGCACTGTTACAAAGTCCGGCGACGGAGCAGACGGTCTGAGGGTTCATCTCCGAAGACAGGGTTTCCACTAGCTCCGGCACGAAGTCATCCGCCAGTTTGATGCATTCCTTACGAACTATCTTGACTGGGATCAGCTGGCATGAGCCTTCGAACACTTGCTTCAGCTCCTCCTGTGAAATTAAATCAATTATTACAACACCAGCAAATATCATATCCATATTCATTTATTGCGTACACATACATTGAGTGGCTTAGGTGTTTGTGTAATCTTAAAAGTAAGTACATGTGCCCTATAAAGGCGCTGCAATTTATGATTTGAGCATGCATTTACAATTCATTTACAATTTATTTAGTTATACAAATACAAAAGTAAATTGGTATTAATGTCCTCAAAGTAACTAAAATGTCAGATAGAAGGAATGACAAAAATACAATGGTAAATAGGTTATATCAATTGTTACATTAATTAATATTTTGCATGAATTTATTTTATTACTGTATTTAGACATTTTTTATGACAATTAATTTTATATGACTTGAGTCAGTTTCAAATTTTATTGTGTAATTAACCTAACTTTATAATATTATAAATATTCGCATGCCTAAACTATTGGCAGAAAATTGTCTACGACAACACAGTAATTATTATCCTATTATGTAATCAGCAAATATCAGTTCACAGCTGGACATAGGCCTGCCTTAATGAGGGGGATTATGACCAGAATCCTCACGCTCTTGAATCGCAGGGCACAGCTTCTTGCACTGCCGACGCTGCTGCCCGTCGGCGGTTAGGGTATTTAGCTGTACCGGTGTTAGGCTGTGCTACGTCGCAATCAGCCGGCCGCCAGAACCATTTGTTAGTGCACCACGGGACGGTGGGGTTGGCTTAGGTTTCGAAGCTAGAAATTGGAACCCCTTATGGAATGTAGGGCTACATTAGAGTAACACTTTATATATTAAATGAAAGAGTTTGTTTGGGTGAGGAATGGAGGGGTAAGTTAGTTAGACCCTTTACAACACATTTTGAAAACGACTCTAATCTGTCTTTTGGAATAGTTCAATGTTATCAGTCGTTGACTTGCTCGCTTGGCAACAAAGATCATAGTATGTTTTGACTGATAACGTTTGTAGATAAAGCTCGAAGTGAGATCAAATTCCTAGCATATAGCTCGTAACTTCTTACAACTTAGAAAGTTAAGGTCGCGTAAAATTAGTGTTGCACCGTCGTAGAATGATTGTCCCCGAACAGAAAAATAAATTTTAAATTGATTGATTGAATTAGGTCTAGACCGTTCTTGGACATAGTGTTTTCATTTCAATACTTGCCGCAAGCAAGTACTTAAGATTTCATTAATTTTTTTGTGCAAGTAGTACTGTACTGTATTCAATCAAAAACTTTTTTTAATTTGCCGTTAGATTACACACACGGGATGTCATCCAATAAAACTCCTGTAATTTTATGGTACCGATCGAAAGGGTTATCAATATAATCATTTCCTTTCAAATAACATAGTGATCTGAAATTAAAAGCGGCATTGCAATCTGTCACCTGGAATGATAATGCTTGTATCAAGTGAGTATATACCGAATATAATTTCTAGACTATAGTCTAAAAATTAATTTTTATTTAGACTATAGTCTAGAAATTATAGTAGTTAATTTCGGTGGATAGTTATAACTATAATCATTAAGTAACACTGGCGATGATATTATTTGTTTTAACAGACATCAAATTCACCGATTTGGAAAATTATTTTTTCGTTTGAGAGAGCATACTTTCCTTTTGGTCACATTGAAATTTGAAGAAAAATATACCACCCTAAATAATCAATATCTTTGAAGTCAGTTTTTTGTAAGAATAGGGATGACGAGTGGGTAAAAAAAAAATTCTAATTAGTCCGTCAGATAGATCAACAAAAAATATTGAACACGTTTTTTTTTATTTATCAAATAAATAAAAAATTACGAAGATAAAGAGCGTCAAAGTTCGGGAGTGGGGGGTCCGTGACGTCACGGCTAGGTAAAAAGTGTACTAAGCCGTGACGTCACGCGGAACTTCAACGCATTATATTTTTGTCATTATTTGTTTACTTAACAAAATCAAAAATACGTGTCCAATATTTTTGAAAAAATGTAAATGACGGACTAATTAGAATTTTTCAGTCGTCATCCATATTAAGTTGGTAAAGGAACACTTTAAAAATTAAAAATCTTTTAAGGCTAACCTGAGTCTCGTTGCTTTGTAGCTGGTCCCTCGCCTGAGTAACCATATCGGTACAGATCTTGCAAATGCTGTCGTTGTCTTGAGGGAAAGACATTTTTGGCCAAACACGGGACACGCAGTGGTGTGTGGCTTTGCATTCGTGGCTTGTGCTGGATAGAAAATACAACAATATAACACCCAAGATACATAAGACCAGCTTATTTGGCGGATGGATTTTAAATTTACGTACGCGAATTCGACGTTGTAATTCCTAAATCGAATAGTAACAAGATATCGACGACCTCTGTGGCGCAGTGGACGAAGGCCCGCCTGAGACGCAGAAGGTTGCGGGTTCGATTCCCGCTGCGGGACAAATGTTTGCATGTTCCGCAGATATTTGTCTCGGAGCTGGATCTTCTATAAGTATGATAGGACAGGTATTTACAAAAAAAATACATTATGTAGTAGGTATATCAATAATGTGGTTCCCATATCACTAGCTCTGCTTAGTTTGGGGTTACATGATGCTGTGTGGTAACTTCCAGCGTAATTGATTTATTTTATATAAATTCTAAAACTCAAAGACCGACAACTTAACGTCAAGGGGCATCTTCGTGATGCTCAGGGTGTAAGGTATCCAACCTCTATCTTCGGAGACCAAGCCAACTTCACCTGCTCGTAGTGCACCCTACTAGTTAAATAAAAAATGGCCGGCTGATTGCGGCATGCCGAAACCTAACACCATTCAGCAACATCTACTGGGCACCGACGGGCAGGCGGGAGTTCGCCCGCAATACCTCAGAGGTTGCCAAGTTGGGTGGTAAGAGCCTTCCCAAATTGCGTATCCAATCAGGCTTGCTGAATGTCACGTGAATGTGAAGTGCGTACACATACCACTCGCGCGAGCTAAACGCTCATCTGGGAAGGCTCTAAAGTACATAGGTACCCAACTGCAGAACTTGTCAGTTGGGTACAAGGACATCTCATCTCAGGTTGTAGTATACCACTTAGCCTACTGAGTTCTTTTTAAATGCATAGGTTGTCTGGAAAAGATAGCACATTGTGACTGCTTATTCTTGTATGTTTATAAAGTGTATTATATCTACCATAACACGCACTTAACGCAACGATACATGTCAAACATCCCTTTCGGACGCACCATTCAACATTTTTGAAGATATAAAATCACTGAATGTAGTTATGCAAAATAGCAAACCTTCACCGCCTAGAAAATAGCAATACAAAGCTTCAGCAAGAATATCATGTTGAACCCAACACGTTTTCTTACCAAAAAAATTGCAGTTTTTTGGTAAGAAAACGTGATAGAATCAAAATGATATTATTGCTAAACCTTTAATTGTTATTCTATACAATGTAAAGGTTTGCTATTCTGCCTAACTATAATCAGTGATTTTATATCTTCAAAAATGTTGAATAGTGCGAGCGAGAGGGAAGGTTTGACATGTATCGTCGCCTTATAGAACAAATACTTGTAAATGCGTATATTTGTTCTACAGCAGAATCCAAAGCTACTGAAGGAATTGAGCTAAAACCATGCGTACGTAGTTCTAGGCTACTTTTTATGAGGGTAGGTCCCGGTACAAATTTATAGGCCTGCCTGAGTAAAATAGTGGCATTACTGAGTTACTGAGTATAACAAGTAGACCTTAAACAGCCCATACAAAATTGTAAAAATGTTCTGCGCATTCAAGGTCAAAAGATTAATCCGTGCTGTACCCTAGCTGCACCAAACACGCGAGCGAAGTCGAGGGCGGAACCTCGTTTCTTGTAATTGCTATTTTTGCTGAATTCAACCGTAATCTTTTCTCATTGAACGTGCACAATGAGTCTTGCGTTATATCGAAGTGGTTATGCAACTCAATTGTTTGCAATGGTACTTTGAATGTTACTCGGAATGTTATGACATGGGGTTGGTGAAGCGTGGAGACTACTATGGGCGTTTACTCTGACAAATGATTTCGATATATTCGGAAAGACACAACAGTCCTTCTAATCATTTGGACCTAACGATGTAACTACGATATGATTATTATAGCGTAATCGTTTTTGAGAGTGGAGAGATCTTGGGACAACACTGTATGAGCAAAGACTCGATCAAGAAGTCGTAATAGTATTCGTATCGTAGACGTAAAATTTTGTCCAATGAGAAAGCGTAAATTCAAAATAACTCTTTGTCATTGGCCAAAAATATACGTCCGATTGAGATATTCGTGATTGCTCTACTGTTTTTTATCAATGTCTGCTGTCAACTATCACGCAAGAATGATTCGTTAATGTCGTCTCGTTGAAATTGCTTTACAGCGATTTATGGCTGATTCCTATCGGTTCAGTCATCGGTTACGGTACATTATAGGAATCGGCCAATAAAGTGGTCCTAGCATCTTAAAAAAGGAGTTTTTGAAAATGATCAGATACTGAAAATGCTGAACCTTCACCACCACACCACACCAGCCTATATCAGTCTACTGCTGGACATAGGCCTCCCCTAATAAAGGGGGATATGCCCAAAATCCCCACGCTGGGCATGCGGGTTGGGTATCGCAGGGCACAGGTTCTTGAACCTTCAAATTTGGTTTAAATAGACAGTAGGAATATCTACATAATTTGCAATCAGCTACAATCATGTTTCTTTGAAACAGGCGCGCCGTGGGTAAGAGCTGCTTCCTACGAGGTTGTTTACTTCCTTGTATGCTGTGGTGTCCCACATCCGTAGTAACCGTAGCTTGAAACACGCTTCGACTATATACAGACATTGTTCGCTGTTTTCATAACACCCGGGTCGACCGGCACAACACGCTTCTACTTTATCGTTAACCTAGTCACCAGAAGCTACCGTCCTTTCACAGTCAAAATAAAAAAGATAACGAACAACAAATTTTCGAGATATCATTGAACTAGAACTCTATTAGAGCCACTTGCTTTTGCCAAAGGTTCTTACGCTTTTATTTTCGCTATACCTGATATTAGTAAGATTTGATTTTAAATTCTAACGTTGTAAAATAAGCGTATAGCCAGAAATATACATATATACGTTTGAATTCGTTTATTATCTAGCAGAGTATGGACGGTCATGAATACAATTTGAGGAATTCTGAGCGATTGAGAGCCATCCCTCGACGGCTCGCAAAAACAGAAAAGCTAGTACACATGATAGGTCCAGCAGTTTACAATAACCTACCGCGTAGCGTCACCGATGCACCATTGACGCAGTCCTTTAAGTATAAGCTTAAAATTGGCTAATCTCTCAGTGCTTCTACACGTTTGTAGAATTTAAATCATTTAAACAATGATTTATTTACGTCTAGCTGGTAAGTGGGCATATATGGAAAGTAATGTTGCCTCTTGACTACCCCCATTAAGGTATCCTCAATTGATTTGCGTACTGAGCAATATCTGAAGATATCCATAATGGGGAAAAAGTCGTGAAGATGTTTGTTTTGTTTGTTTTTTTATTTACGTTAAAACATAAGCTAGGTGTTTTCATATTTTTTCTGCGACATTTATACTTAGGTATTTATAAAATTACAATTTATTGTTATAAAAAAATTGTTTGCCTACTGTTATATTTTTTTAATTATAATTATTTTAATTATTGATACTAATAATTAAGTACTATTCTTTTTTGTAACCTTAGTGTTATCAATAAATGAACTTTGAACTTTTTTATTATACTAAAATGGACAATTCAAGGGGATATACCACATTTGTTCAACAGCTTTCGAATGTTGTAGTTTTTCATTAAGGAAACGGCTTGTCATAAATTTACTCAAAAACTTGTAAAAGTTCTAGAACGGCTGATTTTGTTAAACTTTGTTCTTGACTTATTGATAATACGTGTAGCTTTGCCTCAAGTGTAGTGGCTGCCACAGAACATAGAGATTTAGCTATACTCTAAAGCTACAAACAAAGCTGCAAAAAAAGTGTCTGCACCAAAACATGGTGACGCTGTCAATTGCGCCGTCATTCAACCCTTTTCAAGCGACATAAGGTCTAAAATAATGTAAATTTTCTATTTTGAAGTTCATTGATGTCAAATACTTGGACGATTTTTGTCAGATTTCACTTGAAGACTATAGAATATCATCCCAATGGCTTACAGTTTTTGAAAGAAAACTTTTGAATCACGTATTTTTTTAGGTTTTCAATCGCATCCTGTATAGGTAGGTAGTAGTATTCAAATAATTACCTGAAGTTGTTACACCAATAAGATGGTCCCCAGGTACATTTGGATTTTCCCACCAGACCGCCTTTGAATGCTGCAAAAACATAATTTGATCAAAATGTGTAATCAAACCTTCTGCTGCCCTTGTCCCCCGCTAAGTGGGTTCAATCACACTGTGTAACCAAATGTAAATAAGTATACCATAAGAATCAATAAAAAATAGGACTTACTTATCTTTGGAGGTTTAACGCCTTTGTCGACCTCTTTTTTCTACAAAGCAAAAACACAAGTCATTAAAGTCAAAACATTCAAAGGTAAATCCACAGATATAGAAGAAAACTAGATGAAGTTTTAAAATTCACTATGTTCTGAACGTCAACTCATACGTCTGATCTCTACTTTCTTATGTCCATATATCATTTGCTAGAAAGGGATGTATACTTTATCTCAATGCGATTGCTGCGACTTCTTACCAGGGCAATTAAATGAAACTGCATAGAATTTTGTTCGAGCGCCCTGGTACGATGACTTTTTGAAGTCGCATTGATATATGTATGCATCCCTTTCTAACTGATGATATTGGACATAAGAAAGTAGAGATCAGCCGTATTGAATTTTAAGATTTTATCTAGTTCTCTTCTACATCTGTGGGTTAAACAATAAGCTAATATTGCTAATGATGTGTACCTACATGACGATTCATAGAAATTGTATGACATTTCTATCAATCGTCATGTTTAGATTGATTTGGTAAGTTACTTTGGGAAACAGAGTCGATTGAGACCAACTTGTTTCTTTTTTGTCAAATGTTTTTTTTAGGATATTTTCTAGGTACAATATTTTTCAAAAATTCTAAAATGCAATTGTTTTTTCCTGTAACATATTAGGTAAAATTTTAACCCAAGTTTGTCTAAAAAGCTTGGAGCTACATGATGCTGAATCGTGTCCAGCATTATTATTATTTATATAGTAATTAGAGATTATGTTTCAAACTATTTTGTCTTTCTCAAGCCCAAGTTATCGCCAAAATTATGATAATAAATAATAGTATTGATATAATAATAATGCACCATAACACAGTATCATGTAGCTCCGAACCAAGCAGAGCTTGTATTATGGGAACCACATGACTGATATAAGTACTTTTTTAAAATACAAACGAAGAAAACATAGAAAACACCTAGACCCGAGACAAATATTTACAGAACATAAAAAAAATTGTCTCGCGGCGGGATTCGAACCTACAAACTTCTGCATCTCAGGCAGTCCTTAGCCCACTACGTCACAGAGTTAGGCAGACCTTTTAGATAATCATATCATTGACAGTGCGATCACGTATTTTGATTTTACAGTTTTTCAAGGCATGATTGTCAAATGATGCTCATTACCAACTAATTAGAGGAAGAATAACAACTTAAATATATAATTGTTATTCTAGTCTATCAAAATATAATTGTTATTCGTTAGAGTACACGACATATGCTGTGTTACTAACGTAAAAATAAACGCACTTACGGAAAAATAAACAACATTATGAGTAGGTGTTTATCATTATTATTTAACCATTTACGTTTTAAATACTGCTTTTATAGCATTATTATTAATAGGAATTCATCATAAATATAAAGTAGTAGAATACTTTATGAAGGGCTCATCCCGGGAAGTACTAACACCATGCCTATTGCTGCGATGAAAACATTGCTGTTTCGTTATGAAGGGTGAGAGTGCTCATGAAATTACAGGTACTTGAGGCTTATCACCTTCATGCCTGAAGTTGATGGACGCATAGTGTTGCATTGTAGGGTACACTGACATACGTTTTCAATGCAATACTTTGTCATATGTAATGGTTACCACTTAGGATGTTAACGTCGTAATGATAACATGGAAAAAACACGGCCCATCTGATGAGATGGACCGTGTTTTATCCATCTTCATTTTTTTTCTAAATTTTGTCGAATAATGACGATGTCAGTTCCATTGTACCCGAAATGTCTAGAGTTTTCAGTAACCAACTCGGAATATTAGCTGCGTCTGATGTTTGCGCAGCTGGAACAGGCCCCCACATCGAGAAAGTTAACATTTAATTTTTTTACTAATGATTCCCTCATGGGCTAACTCAATCTTCATGACTAATTGTAAAAAAAAAACCAACTTCAAATAAATCACTTCTTAATTCTTGTGCTAAAAAATTTTGAAAATCGGTTCACAATTGACGGAGATATTGGTGATCACAGGGTGAAAATTACAAGTGAGGATGAGGTTTTTTGAGTTTTCCGCGAAAAGTACCAATCCCTCAGGAATAAAATTTATATGAGACCATCTGTGAAGTATACTCTTATAAACAAAAAAGAATTTTGAAAATCGGTCCACAATTGACGGAGTTATCAGTGAACATACATAATTTTAAAAAAAAGGTTCCGACGAATTGAGAACCTCCTCCTTTTTGAAGTCGGTTAAAAAATAAGTTAAAACTGGTGAATTAGAAGAAACTTACATGTGCTGCTGACAGGTGTTCCAGTTTCTCGTTATTGCAAATTCCGACTATTTCGCACATCGTCTGCGGTGTTGTCTGCGACTTGAGGACATGGTGGACGTATTGCTCAAGGCCAGCGGTGTTCGTTTTGCATTCTTTCGCTATGGTAGGGAATGGAACATCGTGGCAAGCGGATGCTATGCGCGTTGCCAGATAGTCCTAAAAAGGGAATTAAACTGTTGTTCAAACTGTTTTTCATCAAGGACATGATATGGTTAAAAAATGGTTCTTTTGATTCTTCGTTTTGTTTTATTTTGATGATCATCATCGATCATATATGTTGTTCCGGCTGTAGAGATTTGTAACTTATCTAAGTACTTTGTTTTAAAATTATTTTAACTTTGGGGGTCATTTAAACAGAAAGATAGGTTGTTGTATCTATATAGATAACTATATTTTTATGCTGATTGCATGTCGAATGTACTATTCGACACACAGTTCTATTGTTTGCTGACAGTGTGTCGAATGTTCGTGGATGCGACTAGCACAAGACCGTGGTGGATGGCACAAACGGGAGGCCTATATCAAGTAGTAGATAAAGTTGGGCTGTGATGATGATGATAATGAGTATGGAATAGAATAGGTACATGTGTATGTGGCTATCATAATAGGTACACAGTATAGGTATTTTGCAAATGAGCAAAACATTCTTGCTCAAACGTCATAAAACAAAACAATATTTGCTGATAGTTACCTACAACTTATATTACTTTGCAGCCGTATCAATACAAAGAATGAAGGACTGAGTAAATAGACGAATTCAAATAAAACTCAGGCAAGAATGAAATTAAATCTTTGTTTTTATACTAATTGTTTCTACAAGGGTTAATCCTGTTTCCCTTTATTACCCGTAGTAGCCTAGTATGATGTATCTCGACTTCCGATTCGGAGGTCATGGGTTGGAATCTTAGCCAAGCACCAATGGATTTTAATGGATTTTATTTTTCGAAAAATTTATGTGCGCATTACCACGTGCTTAAAATGGTGAAGAAAAATATCGTAAGGAAGCCCGCGGCTCAGCCAGCTTAACACGTACTGACCATGTCTTTCTTGTGGGTAGGGCCGACTATGAGACACCATCTATGAGAGGATGGTATAGGTGCTGGGCAAGACTACTGCATCAAACCATCAAACCATGTCCCCGGCACTACGGCTTACCGATCAGTGAGTAAGTTACCACTTGACGCAGTATAAATCATATACAATAGATGCAAAGACCTGAGTTTTTTTCGGCGGTCGAGGCAGACCATGTAGAAGATGGCGTAACGAACTAACACTTATTCCAAAAAGACTGGCAAACTTCAGTGCACGATTGGAAAAAATGGGGGGAGGCCTTTGCTTAAAACGGGATGATTCAGGCTGACAGTAACAGTAAAAGTAACCAATAGGGTGTAAATTCGTTGTCTGTCTGCAGTTTATACCTACTTTTTAGATACCCTTTAGCTAACCAAAAGTATGGAACCTATATACCATATGGTGAGACTTCGTATTAGTCTGTCCGCTCTATTTTGACGAAGAGATCAACGCAAAACCAGTCAGTAATCGGGATAAATCGAATGTTTTGTATGAATAACTCATGTTTTGTAGTACTTTTATTTAAAAATCTATAACTTTGTTTATTATACTAACAGTAAAGCGAAGTGTCATTAGGTTAATAGCAGTCGATAACACATTGATGAGTCATGGACGATCAATTAGGTATGAAGTAAATACCTACTATCTACAAGAAATATTAATAACGCTACTGTCGGGAATGGGACCTTGATAATGCCATATAAGTTATGAGTACCTAATGTGATAAGCATAAAAGACCTAAGTGTAAGTCAATCGAAATTTAAATATTATATTTGGTAGATTAAAGTACATTATTGCAATGGCCAGCAAAAGAGGCATTAGACTTAATATTTGTGGGCTGAGGCGAAGCCGAGGCACACATACGTGAGTCCATCAATGCCTAGTTGTGGCCAAGGCTTGTATAGTACTTTTCTCAAATAATGCGCGGAAATTAAAACAAAATAGTTCCTAGACAGAACTTGTTTGTACACTTTTCAATAAACAGCATTATATTTGCAAGCCAGTTCGAAATTTAAATAAACCATTTGATTAGTTACCTCCTTGGTTGCCATGTTTCAGAATAAAACATCGTTCCGTTTTTAAATAACACGACAGATATGAGTTTTCATAGTAATTTATTTGGCCGCTAAACACGACAGATATGAATTTTCATACAACTTTTGCTGGCCGCTGCTCGCATGTATTGGGTTGGTACAGCAATTTCGATTTATCTCGAAGAATGGTTGTCAAAATAATGCTCTAATTTCTATTTTTTTTTTTTTAATTTAAAGGAGAATGCCGAGAACCCGTACCAATTGCGTCAAAGCCGAACGTATCCCATAAAATTTATTATATTTTATAAATGACACTAACATTTTCTTTACTTTTACACACCGACGGGATTAATAATCAAGTAAAAAATTATTTTGTTGATTTGGTTTCCGCCACACCCCACCATTATACTGCAACAACCAATGATATTTAGGTTACTATGGCAATAACTCTAATTTTAAATTATTTTGACAGTAGAATCGATTAAAAACTTATTGGTGATTTTTTTGACGCACTCACTTTAGTCTTGGTACCGAGCGCCATACATCAGACGGCATTCTCCTTTAAATTCTAAATTCTTAATTTTTCTTCTAAATTTAATTTCCAAGCATATTTGAGAAAAATTAAATTGACTGAATTTTGTGCCATTCTTAAAACTAACCTACGTAATACAGCGATAAAATCAGTATTCAGTACATAAGTATTCGCTGATATCGATAAACTAACCCCTTACTAACCTCATTCTCCGGAACCCAAGCCAACTTTACCGGGACGTGGTGCACCCTGCTAACTAACTGGGCTAAGCAAAATTCCTTGACCGCGGACGGGCAGCAACGTTAGCGCTGCGACAAGCTGTGCCCTGCGATCATCAACCCGCATTCCCAGTGGTGGGATTATATCCCCCTTCTAATTATGAGGGATGTCCAGCAGTGGACTGATGATCGACCCCCCTAACCCTGGAGCCTTATGCTCATTTCAACGGAGATTTTTAACTTTACTAAAATAACTCGTTGATTTGATCCCCGGTAGTTTTGGAACCACACGTTGTATTTAGCATTAAATTCGGCCGAGATAGCGAGCATATAGGGCACCGCGGTTGTCATGAGTTTTCGACCCAAAAATGATGCCATCTCATGTGAGATGAATACTTTGAGTGCTGAAAAACACAACTGCGATGCGGCCGCGAAAGCTGGGCGAGGTCCTCAGGCTCGGTGCGGAGCGTCATACAACGTGTTAAGGCCGCTGCAGTGATGATGATATCAGAAAATTATACTATACCTCATTGATAAGGTCTTTGACATCCTTCAACTGCCTGAAGAGATGTACAAACTTGTCGGAGACTACATTTTGGCTGTCATACTTCGGAGTTTTCGTCTCCCATACTGTGCTGGAGCAGTGACCAACTGCGCCGCAGTCAGCTGCAATCCTGGTAAAGGAATACAAAAATATAAGTACTGAACTTGCTTTCAATATGCAGCTTAATTCGCGTGGTCTTTTACCAAAATTTTGGGTTTCATTTGATGAATTGTCATTGATGAAATTATGGGTGTTTCAAAAGTTAAACACTCAAAAAACACCCAATGAATTAATATTTAAAAACTGGTTCAGCTTGTGTAAAATAAAGGGACAAGACACTCATACTCATTCATATCAACACATAGATACCTAAGTTATCATTTTCACCTTTACATAACTAAATATGAACAGTGTAATTGAACCGGACATAGGAATAAACAACACGCGACGCCGTATTTGGGGAGGAGCTCAACCACATGCTGATAACCCGGCAATGTTATTGTTAAATTGAACTGAATCACTCATAATCGTGCGAATTTGTGAATCATTTTGGTACACCACAAAGCATACTAAATGATGGTGGCAATATTACTGTAAATTGTACTTATAGACGTGGGAACTTATGAATCATTTCAATAAGCTAAAGCTAAACAGATTTGCTAAAATGAAACAGATCTGATTGTTTAACTCATCATCATGATCGACCTATAGCAGTCCACTGCCGGACACAGGCCTCCCCCAACGAGCGCCATTGCTCCCTGTACTGAGCTCGACACATGCAGCTTCTACCAGAAGCCTTTCGCAAATTGTCACTCCACCTGGCCGGAGGGCGTCCTACACTATATTTGCCGAGCCGCAGCAACCGTTTTCCACTCAAGAACTCGTTCACCCCAACGGTTATTGGTTCTTCGGCAGATATGGCCAGCCCACTGCCACTTCAACAAGCTAATTCTCTGAGATATGTCGACAACTTAAGTTCTAAGTCGGATAGTCTCGTTGCGGATTTGTTGTTTGACTGGTTTGATGAAATAGAGTAGTTCCCGTCATATATCATGAGATTCCTTGCACAGAGCGGCCTGCCCTCTCACAGGTAGTCAGGTCAAATTGTTCTAAGATGCGCCACGCACATAATTATAATTTTATTTATCATTTTTTACTGATTACTTATTGTTGTTACCATTTTGTTATAATTTTCCTATAATAAGTAATTATATTTGCCTACCATTATGTTATGCGCCACTATATAATAGTACCTAATTAGTAAGCTAACAAAATCTCTTTCATAGAAAACCACTAGTCGAAAGCCTTTGAAAGTTTATCCAGAGTGCAGACCCCCAAATTGTCAATATTAGGACTAAAATTACCTATCTACTTACTGCATGGCTTTGTTTAAATACACCATACTCCAAGTTACATGGTCAAATATGGTGTTATCTGAAAGGCCCTAATTAGTATCGCACGCAATTGACGTCACCCGCGGTGGGCGAGTCAACTCGCACTTAACCGGTCATTTTTCATGTTTCGCATATTTTACATCTCGTTCCTTCGTCCTTTTGCGAGGGTAGTCTGGGCCTTAAATTTTATTTGTGTTTATTTATAAACAAAGAGTGACTAACTCATCAAAGTAATCCTATACTACTAATATTATAAGTGTGGAAGTATGTGAGGAGGATAGATGTTCTTTTTCACGCAAAAAATACTGAACGGATTTTGATGAAACTATGAATAGACACAGATTTGAGACCTGGAATAACAAATACTTTTATCTGGGTACTACGCGAGCGAAGCGGCGGGCGGAAGCTAGTATTATCAATCTGAAAGTTTGTATGTGTATATTTGCTCCCACTCAACTCTGTAATGTCTTAACGCATTTGGATGAAACTTGGAATATACATAGTTTGTGACCTGGATTAACACATAGGCTACTTTTTATCAGGGTATCCTTTTCATGCGAGCGAAGCCGCGGGCGGAAGCTGGTAGATAATAATTTAGTTCAATACTGTAATATATTTGATAACACCTATCACTTATCATAATAATTTGTTCACATATTCTTTTGTGAGTCACATAATTCTATATGATGCATAAGGTAGATAAGTACATAAGGTACCTAACGATTACGTTGACTTGGACTGATTTATGTCATATATAAACTTATGTATATTTAGTTGCCTATCTAAATTAGAATCATGAATCATTTCAGACAAAGGAACATGTCTAAACAAGGAACATTTTTATACTATAAAATATCTAGGGGAACATAGATACTATAAAATATCTAGATGAGAATATAGTTAAGTTCCAAAGGGTACCTTTGACTAGCTTCTTCTTACTACAGTTACCTACTTAATATTTGAAAAACCGGCCAAGTGCGACTACTCGCACTCGAGTACCGAGTGTTCCGTAAAATTTGGGGTATGTAGTATTTTTTGTGATGTAACTACAAATTTACGGTTTTCGGTATATTTGTACTGAACTAGAAGCAATGTCTTATACATTGCTTCTTGCCAAATTTCGTGATTCTAGGTCAACGAAAAGTACCCTATACATAGGTTGTGATTCCCTTGTAAGTGCCAAAACATGTAGCATAAACGGCTGCATCTTTTGATTGTGTTAAGAAGTTTGATTTTTTCACAGCCCCAACAAATTACAGACACTATTGTATTAGTATTTGATATTAATTTCAACTTGATACCTTATATCCCCGAGAAAAGGGTCTAGACAGACAGTCAAACAGACGAACAACAAAGTTATCATACAAGGGTGCCTTCTTTCCTTTTGAGGTAAGGCAACCTAAAAATTATGAGACCAACCTCAAATTTTGGCACCAATATGTCGGTCCTTTACTGCATTCTTCTGGCAATTGCCGAGCAAATGAATCTGTAATAAGAAACACATAGCATTATTCATCATAACAAAACAAAGATAAAATTAAATTGCGCAGAGGTCAAGCGAGGTCAAGCTTTATTATTTACTGATGGTTTCAAGAATAAATATCTCATCCAAAGTGTACTGTAATGTTCATACTGAATAAAGAAATTTTCACTTCACTTCACTGTCTTCACTTCACTTCATGGGTTTTAACATGTTACTAGCTTTCGCCCGAGGCTTCGCTTGCGTGATAATGGAATAAAAAGTAGCCTATGTGGTAATCCAGGTCTTAAACTATGTATATTCCAAGTTTCATACAAATCCGTTCCGCCGTTATGCCAAGCCAATATTAACCACTTTTTTTACAAACCAATCAGACCTAAATTATGTAGTATCAACAGAAGCAGAAATATGAGGATGGTGTGTCATGCGTTGGTAATATAATCCAGCTACTTAGCCACTTTAATTTGTATGAAAACAGGAAATATTGTTGCAATGAAGAAGAAAACCATTTTTTGTTCTATATGCCAAAAAAATCTACAAAAAATTACGAGAACAACTGTGTTTTTATTATTTTTTTATCTCTAAAACTGACCGAGATATCAAAGTGCAAAGTTAACATTTTCGGTCTAAGCCGCGGACCGAGCGCGATATCGTTGATGACGTCACGGATCCTGCCTCCGCGCGAGTGACTCGGGGATTCGAAGCATTTACCCCAATGTGCTCGTCGCGCGCGGAACTACTTTGTTTATTTTAAATAAGACACAATAAAAACAACTTGAGTCCATCTAATAAATACTGTGTCGTGCCTCAGTGTAAAAATACGGCCACAAAAAAACCCGAAAAGTTGTTTTTTTACGTTCCTAAGGATCCAAAAATCAGAATAAAATTGATAAATGCGATGTGAAGAGCCCCCGTTAGGGCCAAAAACGACATTATATTGTTTTGAGGATCATGTCGATGTAATTATTCAAATACCATCTGAAATACTAACTAAGTAGTAGGTACTTAACCTTGCAATGTGAAACACTAACAAGGACCTAGTAGGTAGACTAGGTGGGTACTTTGTTAATGCTAGTAAAATGCTTTTTAGGGTTCCGTACCCAAAGGGTAAAAAAGGAAACCCTATTAGGTATTAAGACTTCGCTGTCCGTCTGTATGTCCGTCTATCTGGCACCAGGCTGTATCTCAAGAACCGCGATAGTTAGACAGTTGAAATTTTCACCGGTGATGTATTTCTGTTGCCACTTTTGTTGCCGTCGTTTTGCTCGATGGTAATAACGGCAACAGGTAGACCCTTGAAATATTCACAGAATATTTTGATTTTATATTTAGGTACTTAAAAAATTAATTATTAAATTAAATTAAAATTAATTAGGGGGGGCTCCCCGATACATGTAGTAGGTATGTCGTATGTAGGGTACGCGACTCGCAGTTTATTGAACCATTCCAAGGTTAATGATCTCTTTATTTTTTATAAAACATTCTGCCACCATCAGACCGTGAACTATGGGAAGGGTATGGGTGTTACATTGGTCTTTTTGAAATCCTTCTTCCATTTTAGTATAATTTATAATAATAACCAATAATTAACACAATATACTCAATCAATCAGCATTATTTTAAATTAATAAAAATAACCAGAGCGCACGAGAGCAAACAACTTAGCAGCGAAATGTACTACGGACGCCCGCCGCGCCGAGCGATGACGTCACGCGCTACTCGCGATCACTGACGAGATTTAAAAAACCCACGTAAACTTCCGACGCTTATAACTTCGGTAATATTGC
Organism: Horisme vitalbata; assembly: GCA_951804965.1. Lineage (NCBI taxonomy): Eukaryota > Metazoa > Arthropoda > Insecta > Lepidoptera > Geometridae > Horisme > Horisme vitalbata. The sequence goes on from OX638094.1 coordinate 5,646,720, forward strand.
ACCGATCGATGTGAAATAAAAACTAGAATAATGTGTACGGTCTAGACTTTGATTCTACGTACGTAAAAATGTGATATTGTAACCTTGTTATCTTCTCCATTATTGAAAATGTAGGTACTTAGTAAAGGCAAGTTTAAATAGAATTTATGAGTAGCAACAATAGGTTAAAATTAATTCTCGAAAATGCATTCTCATTTTTGCAATGACTTCTTTATGTAAGTGTAAAGGCTCCTACACACTTGCCGCCGGGTTTTTGCTGTGCGGGTAGCTTTTCTTCATCCCTGGTGCTGCCGGTAGGGTCAGTAAGCGTGTGAAATGCTACCGGCAAAGCCCAGTAGATCAAGCCGGCGGCATAGTGTGTAGCAGCCTTAAGTAAATTTATTTATTACTTCTTACTAGCCATCCACCTGTGACTTAGCTCATGTGGTAGCTAGATAAAAACTATGATATTTCCTAGACCCACTATTTTTCCACATTAGTGGCTCTAGCACTAATGTGGAAAAATAGTGTCGGCACCAAAACTCCGCGCACACTGTCAATTGGTTAGACTTTGAACATTTTTCAAGCAACATCTTAAGGTCAAAATTATTGCAAATTTGGCATTTTTAAGTTTCTTTATGTCAAATATGCTTGGATGATTTTTATCAGTTTTCACTTGAAGACATCTATTATTATTATTATTTTCACTTGAAGACTATAAAAAGTTCAATAAACCTTAGATAGCTAAACTGGCATTAAGGCAACTGACTATAAGGGTCAAACCACCCTCTCGCTCGCACTATTCAACATTTTTGAAGATAAAATCACTGAATGTAGTTATGCAAAATAGCAAACCTTCACGGCCTAGAAAATACCAATACAAAGCTTCAGCAATAATATGATTTTGATTCTATCTCGTTTTCTTACCAAAAAACTTTTGCACCAATGTGATCAATTTTGGTGCAAATTTTTTGGTAGGAAAACGAGTGAGAGGGAGGTTTGACCCTTATAGTCACCTTAAAATATCATGTCACCTAATTCTAATTTAATTTTAATTTGAAGTGGGGGGAAAAAGTTCTGCCCCGACGTCCCGCATTGGGGTGTATTGTGCATTGCCCCCCTGCTAACCTGGCCCCAGCCAGCGCAACTCCTTAAAATACCGGAGAAGGACTCTGGGTTGGTGACAACATTGCTCTAAGATCCCCGTTCCTGCCTGCGTTTGCGAGAATTGATCAAGCAGTTTTTGTAACCCGGATTTAGTTCTGGCTTCGTTTGTGGCAGTGCAGTGTAAGATGACGTGCTCCACTGTTTCTTCAGCTTGAAAGCAGCCGCGACAGGTGCCGCTGTCCGTTGCTCCTGTTTTACTAGGTGGTGGTTCAGGTCACATCATCATGTCACCTCTTTTTATGTACATTTAAATGACAGGGAAAAGCTTACTTTAAACTGTTATAAGATTACATTTGGTTATGCATAAGGGGGTATGAATATATCCAATTTCATCCAAATCTATTCAGCCATTACAGAGTTGAGTGCAAACATGGGAACAAACATACAAATAAACTCACTTACACACAAACTTCACATTTTTATTAAATGTGATAATGTATTTTATGCCTCGACTCAACTTTATAGTTTAGACACTTCCCTTTTGGGTCTCCCGTGGATACACATTCCGGTATTTATATTAGAATAAGTAGGCTACTTGCCAAACTGCGTATTTTACAATAAGAGAAATTAAGAAATCAAGAATTCCATTATTTATTAACTGATGCAAGTCGAGTAAATAGCTGCTAGCAACAAAAACAATAGTAATGTACAACGTACAAAAGTACATTGATACCTATCCTTCTTTTGTGATTATTTGTAGTACCCACAATGACAATGATTATTTTTACTATATTATACATGGAGGAGATATTTTTTGCATGTGCAGCAGTGGGGTGAAATATAATTGGGCATTGTAAAATATTGTACGTAAATGCTTACAAGGCCAAAAATACCAACTTCTGGAAACTTACTTGTACAAACAGAAACGAGGAGTAGACAAACACCGAGCGTGTTCATCATTTTTAGAGTTCACAATTTATCTTGTGTGGTCCAGTTTCGTTCTCTGTATGTATCGAACTAAATAAACACCGATTAATTTCACTTCGAAATAAATTGCGTATTTTAGAGAGTAAACAAAATGTCAAGTCACTTCACTGACTGACTGTTCGAGTTTGAAAACAAACACAACCATCAACCAGTGCTGCCAGGGCCCTTGAGTCGTAAGTTACGTTTCGTTTCCTGAAAAGTGTTATTAAATTGTAACATTTGCCTGTACTTTCGCAGATATGAGAGGTACACTAATGTCAAAATGTCTGACTGCCGGAGGGTTTCAAGTGAAATTTGTATTCTTAAAATCGGACACTAACTTTTTTAGTTTTTCCAAAAATTTTAAAATTTTTTCGCTGACTTGGAGCTCAAAAGAAGAATTTCTCATTAACTTCTTTTGAACTCGCTTTTCAAGAAATGGAAAAAAATGTATCCCGAGATTTCATTTTGTCATGGCGTGTTCCATTCAGAATGAATTACTTAGACGTGCCAGTTTTAGGTAGGTTCCATTTGGATGCGTTCGTAAATGGTTAGTAATAAAAATCTTGTAAAGCACATCTCGTTTTTTTCTAAAGTTACGAAAATTGACAAAAATATAAAATTACTAACATGTTACGCGAGAGGGTAAAAATTTACGAAAAATGTAAGAAATATATACTTCTGGCAACACTCACAACAAAACAAAACAAATGTCAGGATCAAAGCGAAAATCAGTGTTGCAAGACTCTCCTAAGACAAGTCACCCAATAATTGTAGACGATACGTACCTCATTATTTTTCAAGCAAAAGTTTGATGTTGTGATTTTATAATAGCCCTTTAAAAAAAATTACATATTGACCTTTTTTTTTGTTTTCAGTCATAGAGATAAGAGATACAAAGCGAATCTTTTGTTCCGACTGCTTTTGGGGTGCACGTATCTGCAGATACGTCGATACGTATACCGTAGATACGGTCAGTTTGGTCTGAGGCGAATGCCTCACCACGTGCCAAGTTAGCTAGAGTTAGGTATCGAACTTATAGTCATTTTTTAAGTATGGCCTCCATCATCAGACTAGAATGCGGCCAAGAAACTGGAAATCATAAACAGGTAGGGTTCAGCGATACTTCACACCTGGACAGCTTCTGACCCTGTGTAGAGCTCAAATCCGATCCTGTATGAAGTATTGCAGCCTTTTTTGAATTGTTTCAGCAAAATATCCACTTGCGGCACTAGATTCAGTTAAACGCAGGGCTAAGAAGTTCATTTGTCATAGTATCTTGCTAAAACAAGGCTCGAGAGCTTGAGCCATCGTCACGACGTCGCGACGTCGACCTCATCTTTCCCAAGCAAGTCTCGGGGTCAAGAGTTGGCCCATAATAATTTTAAAAAAGGGGTATAAATATTTAATAAGTTTAAAACGAGAATTTTACATGAGCACAGATATCACACACATGGGTAAGTTATTATTTAATTTGCAAAATCACAAATCTGTTAATGTTTGTTTATGCATTGAAATACCTAGCCAAAATATATCTATATATATATATATATATCTATATATATATATATATATATATATATATATATATATATATATATATATATATATTATCGTATTCGTATTCGTATTCGTATTCGTATTCGTATTCGTATTCGTATTCGTATTCGTATTCGTATTCGTATTCGTATTCGTATTCGTATTCGTATTCGTATTCGTATTCGTATTCGTATTCGTATTCGTATTCGTATTCGTATTCGTATTCGTATTCGTATTCGTATTCGTATTCGTATTCGTATTCGTATTCGTATTCGTATTCGTATTCGTATTCTTATACATATTATATATATTATAATACTAATAAATAAGTGATATAATTGTTTTTTAAATAGCATACGTACTCAACTTTCATTTTCCAGTCGACATTTTCGATCACACTCTCTCCGACATAGCATATTCGGCGAAAAATCGCGAAAAATCGCCTATCCTGGCATCACAGACGAAAAGACACTGACACTGACATAAAGTGAGGTGAATGTCTTGGTGAACGTGTGAACGAATGAATGGTTTGGAAATAGGAATGAACTTCGAATGGTTTATTTGACATCGACGTACGTTGATATTTTATGCCATCTAGCGACAAATAATGGACATATACTTGAAATTGAGAGTAATAATGGTACGCTACTTAATACTAGATAGCGCTAACGGTATAAACTCTCAGACAGCAATTCGCTAACAGATGGCATTAAGTGTGGGTTCATCAAGGCAGTAAATTTTTTTGTTTATCGTTAGGCAACAGAAAGTAATATTTTGTTTATGATTAAAAAATACTTTGAGAATATAATATAAAAAATGTAAAAGGTTTGTTCTCACTCAACTTCGTAACGACTGAACTGATTTGGAGAAGACTTGGAATAAAAAACTTAATAGTTTGTGACCTGTTACACCTACGCTATTTTTATCCCGGTATCACGCTAGTGGAGAAGCAAACAAAGGCTAGTAAAATAAAAATTCTTGAAAAATAAATAAGGTAGGTAACCTATAGTTATTATGGTTCCTTCCTTCCTTCTTCGTATGAGCTAGTGGCAAACTTTGGTGTCGGAGTATTTAGGTAGGGTAAAATGTACATATGTAGGTACTGTACGACGACGCCAACATAAAAAAATACCTGCTGGTACAACAAGTTGACTCTACCGGTTCGTTTCTATGATAATGTTATGTTACCCACCCCAAAATAATTTGTTTTTAAATTCCTGTCATGTATGTATAATAATATCAGTGCCTGTTATTTAATTCAAAATAGTTTTCTATTTTCCAGTAAGCAGGTAGGTAGGCAGGTAGGTACCTATCCCAACAGTCTTTCGTTGCTGAACAATACCTATCTTTTGGTAGAACTGTGGGGAAATGAAATTGTTCTTTCCAGGTTGGTTTTCCTGAGACACAATTAGGACGTTTCCCTCTGGGAACGGCCTGGGCCGTAATAAAATTAAGGAGAGCCCGCCACTGGCCGGAGTCGCCGTCTTCCTTCGGCATAAAACAAATCCGCCCAAGCCGACTAGAGCGGAACAGGAAAGTTTTGGAGACTCCTTATAAATATTTTTAAAATAAGAATGATTAGAAATGTAATGTAAATGTGTCGAAGCCGTGGTGGCCTAGTGGGATGTACCCCGACATGTGGGTTCGAATCCCAGCAGTGCACCAACAGATTTTTCGTTTCGAAAAAATTAAGTGCACATTACCACGAGCTCGAAACGGTGAAGGAAAACATCGAGAGGAAACCGGCATGCCCTCGAACTAAAAAGTTTGAAAGGATATGTGCTAGGTTAGTGTTCCAATAAAAAGTGGCGATGGGCTTGCAACCTGTCACGTGGAATGCTAGCTGCTTGAAAAAGTAGGTATTTAAAAAAAAAATGTATTGGGTGGTCAATAGGTATAAGCATCGATTTTTACTGTTACCATTGGGTATAAGTTAAGGTGACTGCTATGGACGTTTGATTTGCACTTTACCATACAAAAAGTTAGTCGACTTGACCATAATACGTGCATTTAGGGTTCCGTATACTTCAAAAGGAAAAATGAACCCTTATAGTAGGCATCACTTAGTTGTTCATCTGACTGTCAACCTTTTTATCAGGAACGCGTGGTGGTCTCTAGTTGAATTGAATTTAATATCAAATACCTACTCAGGTTTGCAATACCTTGGCGCTGTGGAAAAACAACCTAAGTCAATGCAAACAAAAGATACAGCCGTTTTCATATTTTGTCTTTCTGTAAGAAAATCATCTTCCCGTTGACTCAGAATCATAAAATTGGGCAAGAATTTATAAAAAAAATCCAAATACTGTAAACTATTCATCAGAAAATAATTTAATACATACAAGTTTGTGCGGAAGTCTCGCACTTGTCCAGTTTTTTTGAACCAATTTCTGTGTTTTGGATTAATAATAATACCAATACCTAATTCTTTTTATCTCTTTGATAGATAATAGTTATTTGTTATGCAAGAGTGCAAAGTTGCTTTTTAACCGCGTGCTCAATTTTAATGAACGAGCAAGCGAAGGATTCTAAAATTAGAATCCTTAGCGTCAGCGAGGGAATCAAAAGAGCACGAGGTGAAAAATCTTTGCACTCGAGTGCAACACGTAACTTTTCATCCCACCTCAGCGAGGAAATGACCAAAAAAAGAATAACATTAGTTTATCTGTATCATTTAAAATTAAAAATAAATAAAGTACACCAAGAAGGTTCCGAGTCTGATGTTTTATCAAATTAAAGAAGGTTTTATGACAAATTCGGCAACATGGAGGTAGAAGTAAATTGGTTTAATTAGTTAGGGCACACCAAGTTCTAAATTCAATTTTACTTTATCCTCTAGCGGATAAAAACGGCTTTTGCACTCAGATATCGAAGATCAAAAATACTCATTCCGAAATGGGGGGATGAAAACATTATTATTGTTTTTTTTTCATTTATCGTTGTTAGAGTAAGGAAGTCTCCACACCTCCGCCCACGTGCTTCATGTTCACATATTCTGAATAACACTTCAATGGCGGTCCCTAACGCACTGGACAGTGGACACAGGACCCGCTCATAGCCACGTGACAAGACTGCGTACTGCTACGACAAGCGGTAGTACTTGAACCAGGGACTGAATAACCGAAAAATTAAGATACCTTTATTTATCGGTATGACGTCATACCTTTATATTCCGGAAACCTAAATATTTCAATAGCTAAAAAAATTACGGTACCGAAAAATCAGGTATTGAAATACGAAACGGTATAAAGAGGTAGCGCTACCTAATCCCACAGGATAAAGGTATTCTTTTATATAACCGCGTCTTCTGTCGTCCTTGGCTAGTTTCAGTTTACAGTACCTGGACGACTGAGCTTTGCTCGGTTTTTTTTAAACCGTGTTTTTGTAAATTATAATACGAAATATTTATTTTAATTTATTTATGAATATTTTTTTTTCCATCTTACCGACACATTAATAAGAAAATATGAACTGGTTACCCAATAAAAAATCACAAGTGCATTTAGTTTAACATTTTAATAGTTAACAGTAATATTTAACAGTTAATCAATCAATTTAGTAAGTACCTATATTTTTATCATATTAATTATGAAATCCTAGTACTTCCTACCATACTATATTGTGGTTTTGTCGAGGATTATCATTTGGAAGGTAGACTTTTGCCATGACTACTTTTGACTTTTTTGCCATGCATAAAGACCGGACTGGAGTTTAAGTCAACCTCAACAAATTCGAATGTTTGCCCTTGGTATTTTTTAGAAAATGCTACGTTTATCATGCCATGCATGAAGACTGGACCACTACCCTTTACGTCAACCCCAACAAATTCCAATGTTTGCCCTTGGACAAATCCCAAGGGCAAACATTGGAATTTGTCTGGACAGTCATGGCAAATGCAGATCTAACGGGAAATTGTTGACGCTGAATGGTGCATCTCAATTGTCCTTTTGACGAGTCAAGGGTTACCCTTAGTATATATACTTCTTTGCCAGATTGTTAACCAATAACAATTTTTGCCTATATTATGTGATTGCACTGACTTGTTACAATAAGTTTTTCACTTCTCTTGCTCAAAAAGTGTATCATAATAGTGTAGCTTAGCGGGCCTAAAACTCGAGTTTAATACCTCAGGCTAAAAAGTATTTTTTCTTTTTAATTTTTGTCTAAAATCATCAGCCCGTACAAAGCATTCGTTCTCTTACCTAAAAACTCGACTTCTTGGTGCTCCGTCAATCTTTTTTTTTGAAAATAGAACCGTCTTGGATGAATGTTGATTCTTCCCTTCACGGTAGAATGCGAACTGTTTCGTTGCGGGTTAAATACTGAAAATTGTCTAATTTTGAATTGTTTTATTTTTTCCCGCAATCGAAGTGAAAAGTAGAGTGTTTTACTCGGGCCAAAACCACCCATTATAACTCGGTCTCGTCATCCTCCCTCGCTACGCTCGGGAGTATAACAACCTCGTATATAATGGGATGGTTTAGTCCCTTGTAAAACAATCTACTATTACACCATTTCATAAGTCTTTCTGATACGTCTAAATTATGCGACAACATTATCAACGCATTTTTTTCAATTTTAGTTCGTGTGATGGCAAGTCTAAAATGTTGACACTATTGAGAAATTTTGTTGTTACTTTGACTGCTCCTTCAGGTGGATCTTTCATTGAGTCATGGCTTTAGTAGATTTTGTATTTACTATACTTACTATTGTAGAAGTTTGGCAACTATATAATAATTAATTTTATCAACATCTTTGTTATGAGGCGCGAGTATTGCTCTGTCTTTCATTCCTTCATAATTTCCATTGACTAAGCAGTTACCTAAAGCCCTCTATACTTACATTTTGATCGAGTTTAGGCCAATGCGAGCGTAGGCAAATTGATACATGAAAAGAGGTACCGTCTAGACGTTTGGCAAGTCTATGCAAACTATTGCAAATGGTCAATGTAGACGAGTTTTGTGGACTTGCCCCAAGAAAGCTGCCCAAACGTTGTGCAATTGGCCAGGTACATGCGAGCGCCTTTGATTTGTGCAGAAAAACCGTCACTGCTCCGAAGTGAGACGACTGGTCGCGAGCGACTGCGAGTTGTGACAATACCTACACGCCAAATGAACTCTATACACGTTGGCGGTTGCGTTTACTTGGCCAGCTAGGTGAGCGACACCGAACAATGGCAAGGCAAGGGTAATATGCTATCTATACGTTGGTGTATTGGCCTTCGCTCGGCAAGGCTCCACCAACATGTATTGCAGGCTTAATACTTCATAAGATCCGGGCTGCGTGCTGGCCAATTCACGGTGCGTTTTAATCTCTTCGCAATATGGTCGAACGTGAGTTTGGCCATTATCTTGCATTAGAGTTGAATTTTCCCCTATTAATCCCATGTAAAGTATCACGTGAGTTTCTAAAACCTCTGTTATACAGCGTTTTGCCGTCAAACCTCCTTTTCATGTACCTATAAAACCTTCTAAACCAAAAACTCTTTGGTTTAGTGCTTCTTAAAAACGACATCTATTGTCAAGTAGCTTTTAGTGTTGCGGTGTCGGCAAAACAGTTTAGTTTTTGTTTACAGATGCTCGTAAACGGACAATTTTGTCAATTTCTTGCTGCAATGGTATAGCCACCAAACTGCCGATTAAATCTCTCACAAAGTGCAATAATTGCAATATTGTAGCCCGGCAATTTTGCAGCAATCGCCCTACTGAAATATATTTCAGAACAGTCGCAAATATTTAATGTCTAGTCGGCTACATTGAAAATTATTTATCCAGCTTTGACTTCACTGCAATATTGCCGTATATCGTCTTTGCTCTGATGTTTAGGTGCATCTTATTTCCCTCGCTCACCTCCCCCCGTCTCGTCCTGTAGCTGCCACTGCTGTCTCCTCAATCTAACCGCAATATGCTCCGCGTGTACGAATAAAACTCCTCAGCAATCAGTTGCTGAATCTTCAAGGGTTATACTCGACAATGTCGGCTTGTATTGCAAAATGAAGTTGCATATCTAATACCTTTAAACGAGCAATTCTTGTATATATGTATATATATATATATACATATATACAAGAATTGCTATATATATATAATCTGGATCTCGAAAGCGGCTCCAACGATTTTCATAAAATTTTGTATGTAGGGGGTTTTGGGGGCGATAAGTCGATCTAGCTGGGTTTTATTAATAGAAAATGTTGTTTTATCCAAAAAAAGGCTGCTACAATATCATCAGCATACGAAAATGACTCTTCCTGATATCTATTGGCGAGTAGTATTACTATTGTTTTGGCAACTAGGGCCATCAGACATCGAGTTAGTATATACTACTACTATAGAGTCACAGTCTTCAAGTGAAAACTGACAAAAATCGTCCAAGCGTATTTGACATAAATCAAGTTCAAAATGACAAATTTGCACTAATTTAGACCTCAAGTCTAAGTAAGTAAGTAAGTTTTGGTGCAGATACTCTTTTTCCACGTTTCTGCCTCTATTTATAATAACTCAATGCTGTCAGCTTAACAACAACTAAACTTTTTTACGGACATAGCAACACTAGCTACTTGACAAAAGATGACGTTGTTAAGCAACACTAAGCCAATGAATGTTTGGTTTGTGTTAGACCAAGAAAATTAATTGTTTATATAAATTATTGATAAAATATGTGTCTTTTCAACTCACGTGTTTACTTAAATTGCCTAAAAGCTCTTTAAAAAAAAGTTTATTTAATAATTAGAATACGATTATGACTCTTTCTGTCATCTATGGGCGAGTAGTAATACTATTTTATTATTTACTAATTTTTACTAATTTTATTATTAACTAGAGTCCAATAATAATGCCGAAGAAGAAAAACCAGAAACTGAATATGATTCTGAATGTACTGATTGTATCAAAGAAAATGAAATTGATAAAGGGAGCTACCATTTCTGTCAAATGCTGCCAAGTGAGCTACAATTTGTACGACCATGCATGCGGTATATGGCATACAAGCACATGTTAAAGATTGTAGAATCTTTCAAAGGACCTTGGACCTTGTAAACATTAATAATAGTACATCAGTAATAATAAAAAACCATGCATAGTTTAGTAAATACTTATATTAATTAAACCAAATTTTCAATTAGGTAGGCATCTCATAAATTTAACATACTAAAAAGTTCAATTAACTCAAGCTAGCTTATTACTAATTTTGGTATTTTCCATAGCTAGAAATTGTCGTAATCACATTTAAGGCGGATCATAATAATTTAAACATATTTATATAATAATTATAATCATAATAATTTAAACATATTTATTTATTAATATTAGTTCCTTACTTAGGAAATTGGCGTTTTTTATGGAGAATTTCGAGAAAATGATTTCTCAATACATACATTTTTGTATTTTTATCTGAAACTAATAATCCAATTTCTATAATTTTGTGTTTATAATTGGACAATATTGTGAAAAGTATGCGTAGCCTTATTTATAAACGAAAACGAACACATAAAAAAATACAACGAATTTAAGCATTGAAGCGACAACACATGAAATGAACTGTTTTTAAGTTTTATTTTTGGGGATGAACTTCCTCTTTTTCTTCCCATTATTACGTAGGTAACAAGCAATAAAATACGTAGCAATATTTTCTAGTAGGTTACATAGAAGGTATAAAAATGAAAGCAGGTAGTAACTAAGTAATGTGCGTGCGTGAGCGCGTGCGTAACAGAACGAATACGAAAACCTAAAGAATAACTCCTGTCAGCACAGCATTCGGTGATCGGCGCGCCCCCAAGCGAGCCTCCCCCTCCCGTCCCGCCAGCCACCGTCACCACCCCGCTTGCATCCTTACCGGCTCAACTTAATATTTTTTCGGTACCGTAAATCTATAGCGGTAAAATAACGGTATAGCCCAACCTCTATCGGATAATGGTATCCTTACGTTTTTACGGTACTGATACCTTTATACCGTAACGTTTTCAGTCCCTGACTTGAACATCTAGTAAGGGGTTATGAATATTTTCTTTGTATAGTCCGACGATTCTGTAGCTGGTATTATTTGAGTTGGTAGTTTTTTTGCCTGCTACGAGTTTCGTAGAATGTCTACGACTTATTACTTTTTTTATCTCAAACGCTACCAGTAGCTATGGTACGTTGTATGTGGTACCTAGGTACTTTAAACTTTTAAACTTACTTATAAAGCGAAAGTTTTATGTTGATATGTAAATTAAGTCGATGATATTAATCCCCGATTTATATTTATTACAAATGAATCTCTTTCTCTCAAACTTAGCATATGGATTATTGTTTTTATTAATATTTTATAAGAGTAATAAAATAATAATTAGCTCAAGATCGAGATGAGTTAAAGGATTGGGGAGGCCTATTTAGCTGTGGTACCTGTTAGTTAAGCTTATCGTAATCGTAATAATTATTTTAGGTAAAAACAAAATATCTAAGCAGTAGGTACCTACTTCTCGTACTCTTAATTACCTAGAGGTTTAGTTTCAGTTACTTACAGGGAGTAATACTTAATGCTGAAACAGTACGTACACACCAAAGCAGAAGGACCTCAAAATACGAACAGCATTCTAAAGTTAATTCCCCAAAGCCGTGGCACAGTAACACAACCAGTGCATTCCACTATTCGGACACTTTATCCAGCTTGGCCTGTACAAAGCACCTGTACTCGGCGAAATATACGAGTGGCCGGCTGAAGTCGCGAAGTTCGCAGCAGTTAGGGAAGATTTGTCGCGCGCCCGGTCTAATGCTCTCCTCTCCTGCCTCTTGTAAGTAAAAATTATGATTATCGCCCACCGAGACCTGAGCCCTTGATCCCCAACTAACGGCGAGCCGCCGGAGACGCGAGACTTTCCTTTTCTTCACTATAACTCTTTTTTATTGCCGAGCCAGTTGCAACCACTGGATTACGGGCTGACCTAACTGATAGCTCAAGTAAAGACTCTTGAAGGTGCTTTATTTAGGGAATCGGAGGATTTGTTTTTTTCTAAAATGAGTTTGACCCGGTTTTCTCGTAAAAGGAAGGGACAATTCGCCCGTGGAAGCTCGCGATTACTTTTGTGACGTCGTAAAAGTCACCTTTACGTGTACCTTCCCTACTTTGGAATTAACTGAGTTGGTTAAATGGGCAAAATAAGTGCGGCTGTCCTTGTTTCGTGCGTACGTATCTTTACAGGAATTTATTTAATGAAACACTTCTTTCAGGCTTGTGCAGACAGGAAAAACGTTGAAATTATTCGCAGTAGCATGGTCTTACCTAACGTACCTACCTGTAATTTGAAGAAAATTTATTGAAAGCATCTTGAAGTCCATGTAGACTTACTTACATGAATAAATCTGGTAAATAATGCTGAAAATTATCACACAATAGCATCGAGCAGAACTAAGCAGAGTGTGTATTATGTAAACCACTTGTCTGATTTTCTACATAAATAGGTAATTTTTCCCTGTCAAATCATACACATTTTAAATATAAAATACCCTGATCTGAGACAAATATTTGCAGATAATGCAAACATCTGTCCCGCAGCCCGAACCCGCAACCTTTGGCATCTCGGGCAACAATAATTTTCGCGAAAAACTGTTAGGTACTGAAACTTTTTAACACTAACACGTATTTCTAAATGTTTATAAACGAAAAGGTACCTAACTTTGTCGCAAAAATATTTTCATGCCAGTAAGTCTATAACTTGCATAATCAAGCAAGTTATAGGTTTTAGGTTTACAAGTGCGCTACACACCCGTACCACATTCAATCATAATCTCACCATCAAAGAAATACCAATTCCAATTTAGAAACTCCTATTGATGTAAATCTAAGTCTAGCATTAATCCCATTTACGACTAGGATCAAACTGTTCATAATAACCTGAATAAATCGTGGGAATAAGGAAGGAATTCGCGAAACTAGTAGATACGAATGTAGCAAATTGCACAGAGCAAACTTGTGCAACCTCGATGCAGTAAGCTGCCCATTTATTCTAGCAGTGCTTACCTATGTGAATACCCAGATATTGCAATTGGGTATTTTATTTTTAAATAACTTTTACTACGTCGCCGACACGCTACGGGTTTGATTCCCATTCTGTAGCAAGTGTGTTTTGTAGTAACATGATTGATTTAGTTTTAAAGTTGAAGTTACATTTTGTTAATAGAATATCCAAAATTTTATAAAGCCCCAAAAATGTTGGCTCAGGGAACCTACAACGTTTCCCCTGTAGGTGGATCTAACAGCGCTTAGTCATGACTCCCCAAGGATTTCGACAAGGCGAGGCGTTGCCTGGGGTGTAAGAAGTTCCAACCTCCAACTTTGGAATCCAAACCAAGCTCACCTGCCAGTGGTGCACCCTGCGGTATAACAAACGGGGCTCTGGCAGCCAGCAGCAGTGCCGCAGTGCGAGAAGCTGTACGCTGCGCTGCGATCCCCAACCCGCATGCCCAGCGCGGGGATTATGGGCATATCCCCCTTCTTATAGGGGAGGCCTATGTACAGCAGTAGACTGATATAGGCTGGTGTGGTGTGTGGTGTGGAGGAGTTTGGCTATGTAGCACAGATGCAGCGTTTGTTGGTTTGAAAAACTTTATTGCACATACTTAAAATATGTTACAAAGGGTGGGCTTAATGCTGGCAACAGCTAGCACCAGCGTCCCGGTATTGATGGGAAGGTCGCGGGTTCTTATTCCGCCTGAGTCGAAAATAAGAAAGATTTTATAGGTAGGTACTCGTAGTCTTTGAGACTCGCAAGGGAAGGGAATATAATCGGACTTTCACTTCTCGGTAGTCGATTTCTCGTCCATTATATACTTACTAAACTCGTAGTTCAAATGCGTTGTTTTGTTAATTTTTTACATAATTTACTAATAACTTGGCGCTCCAACTCAAGGTAGAAAACATAAAAGCCACTAGGTAAACCATAAAACATAAAGATCTCACAAGTGCAATACAATATATAAATGAGAGTCGCCCCCAGAACGGAGGTTGCGACGGTCGATTAAGGAAGCGAGTGCACCGTTGCCTTGACAACGCCGCCATCTTGACACCCCAAACACCCCCAGACACCCCGGGGCCCCTTCAGCCCCCACTGTAAACAACTGCCTGTATCGTTGCACTGAAATACTCGATATATTTTAAAAGGCCAGAGTCTCTCCGATGGCTCGACGGATGAAATTGTCAATTTATTGAGGATCAAAAAAATGTAATTGCGCGCAGAGAATGCGACTTTTGACGGCGTAGTTTTTGTATTTTTTATTGGAAATATTTTATAGTCTATCATGAGAAGTTAAGACTTTTAAACTTTTATAGGAATTGTAAAATATCTACATGATTTTAATTAAACGTAGGTACGAGATGATCTTATGATACTTGTTAGGGCTTGTGAAAGTAGCTGTTCTATATATTACATTTTGATCCTTATTTTGGATAACCATAATACTTTACTACTAATAATAGTACCTACCTACGTCCTTACCTGCAAGAAAAACAAATTCTGTTCTTTTTTGTCACATCTTCTGATAATTTTCGTAACGAGCTAGTGTCCAAATTTGATGTCGAAGTCCAACTGAATTACCCCTGACTTTGCTTTATTACATAAACCTGTTCCTAAACCTTACGTTTATTCCTAAGTAAAACTATAATAATAAATAAAAGACATCTCACACATAGTTGACTGATCACAAACCAGGCAGAGCCTGCACTACTAGTGACTGATAAACAAAGTACAAACATATATACTTATTGCTAAACAAACATCTATATTCACCACACTTATGTTTGAATCCTGGATGGGGATCGATCTTACGACTATAGCGCAGAAGACAGAATTACTACCAACTTAGCTATGAGGCCAGTATTACATAGATACTGACTTCTTTTATAATTGCCTGACATGTTCACCATACTTAGTTCGTCCTGGGCGGGTATCGAACTCACGACAACAGTGCAGGGCAGAGGTACTTCCAACTTTACCATGAGGCAAGTCATATAACTGATTGATATCACTGAATTTCAGGAATGTAAATGGTGACCGTCCAATTACATCACGTGGTGGGACCTGAAGACGGATAGCGGTCATTATTCAAGATTAGACACGTGGATTCCGTCAGCTGACGTCCACCGAATTAAATCATTTTTATTACCCATAGGCCATAGCTATCATTAATATTAGTTATATGAATTAATAACGTAAGTGATGCAAATGTATTTTAAATTTGCAATATTATTTATAGATAATTAATTTTAAGGTTTTCAAAAAATTGGATGAGATCCTTCAAATAGCTTTTCTATACAAAGCAGTATATAACAATGATAACAATTTTTCACAAAATTGAATGTTGGAGAATATTATGAAAAGCATTTTGTACTCGTGGTTTACAGTTTCATTTATGTGGTGAAATAACGAAAACAGTACGTCATAAATAAGTATTATTTGCATTACAATAAACATAAGCTTTATATTACAGTAAATATCCACATGCTTTTGTCTATTTCAAAGTATTCTCCATAATATTAAAGTAAAGGCAATCTGTACACAGTTTTAATGTATTACGTAGAATTATAAGGCGTCGAGCCCTGCTTACTTTCATGATTTATTCATGAGCAACGTTAAATTTGAACATGCCTGCTTGTACACAGTTTTAGAGAAAATTTTGAGTGGTTTATTAAGTAATTTGTTCTTTGTAATTAATTATTTATTGGAAATTTTGCTTTGTTTATACTTAATTCGTTTAGAAGCTGTGTTAACCTACAACATACAAAATAGGCGGAAAGATCTACATAAGGTTTTTATTAGAATAAATATTTGAACAAAACTTACGATTCTAAAAACGATATTAAGTAGGTAATTGGCCTAGGTATGGTACGTAACTATCCTTACCTCATGTAGCTGCTTGACTAAACTGGACCAATCTGAGTTTTAATTCGTTGGAAATGATGGTAAGTTAATAAAACAAATCCATGGTAAACTATTATGTTAGTACGTACTATATAAGTGTAACTGTAATATATGTGTAACTCAGTGTAACTCTACAATGTATTGATATTTAAGCTGTTGGCGTTCCTATTAAATAAATAAATAAATAAAAAAAAGACGTGTGGCACTCGGGGACTGCCGCGGTAAAGCTATTGCATAGCATTTTGTATCAACTTATGCAATTATAATTATTTATTTATTTTATTTATGCAGTATTTCTTTTTCTTTGATATTAATTCAAGTTACACTTTTTGAGCGTGGTGACCGATAAGAAAACAATTTTTTTCTTTTATTAAATAAAAATACGTCTATTTGCACGCACACAAACACCGTGTCGAAGACTGCCGAAAAGAAACGACGTTAGACAATGCACGGCCTTCAAGCCACACCTCCGTGCCCGTCGGAGTGGGGAGCGTGAGGTTTTTTTCGTTACGGAATTTCTGGATTCGGTCCCCGCGCTCAAGGCCCTCGATAGAAGCTATGCAATAGCTTAATAAATATGATTTATATACATAGAAAAGTTCCTAATGCATTTTGTTTGCGTACATTTGCGACCACGGTCCCGCGCTCACCGATCAAACTTTCTCCTAGCTTCCAAAACTCCAACCATTTTATACACATAATATTTCTAAAAGAAAATTTCTTTGAAGTCGGAACAAAGCCAATCCACCGCGGTTATCCGTGATATTTTCAAAGTCATACCTTATTCGCAAACATCGAATCCCGTATACAATACAGTGCGAAACGAAATTCGAAGGATAGATAATTTCGAGAAAGAAATAAGGCGAAAGGGAAAAAAATATAAATTGAATAGTCGAATACACGCATCCTGGCATTACCATAAAGGCAACAGGGATCAAGCGGGATTCCTCTACGAACTTTTTTATTTTCCTTCCACCTCTAAATCTCCCAGGGAAAGCTCCGCGAATCTGCAAATGTTGATTTGATGATGTCGTGTCTCTGCGACAAGTCGCGTCGCGTCGCATTATTACTGACCTATTGAAGCGTTCAGGACATAGCCAAAACGCTCATGGTGTAGCTTGAAGCCTTCATGACTTAGTTTGTTATATCTTTAGCAGATCATGAATGATCATGTGAAGCGCTCGTGATGTGGCATACTTCGGCGTTCTTAGCAGATCATCATGGTTTAGCAACACTCCGCCCTATAACTAATTCAATGAGTGAACGTTTAGTAGCATTTAGACACATGTAGATCTCAGCACTTGCTCAGCACACACAGTGCTTTGGATGGCACGTTAAGATGTAGGGTCTGGTTAAAATGATAGCTTGAGCGATGTCGCCTATGGACTGCCTAAAAAACCGACGTAGGTAGGTATGTCTACGTCTAGTTGGCAAAAGTTAGAAAGAAAAATAATCTTGACTTGAACCCATGGTAGTGTCTGTTTATAACAAACGACGTTTCCTAATCTGGTTTTTTTGGTTGCAATTTTATTACTTTTGTTTCACCAATTACCGAATACCGACGTCAAAAGTGCAGTTTGGTGCGGAGCTGGTTGGTTTTAATAACTTGCAGACCTCTTTGCTCTCCACAAAACTTTGGTTTGTATTTGGAAGCTCTTCCCTGTGTATAAGGAACGCAATAAATGATTGAGTATTGAGTATTGAGTATTGAGTACTAAGTACTTTAAGTGTGTTTATAGCGCTGTTTTGTGCATTTTCGTAAAATATTTTTTCTCGTTACTTTCATTTCACCATAACTACTACTTCTTCTTTGTAAGCATGAGTTAGTGGCCAACTCTGGAGTCAGAGATTTTAGGCCGAGCGAAGGTTTAACGACTGAAAAAGCCGGGACCAACCTTTTAAATATAACTACTAAAGTACCCACTAACCTTTTTCCTTTCGATTCTAGTTTTATACCAAGTTTTATCAAAAAATACGGCAAAAACAATTGACTCCATTCTGCAGATATATACGAGTGTACATTAGGTAAAGTGTAGATGGAAAGGTTGCGGGCGTGAGCTGGAGGGCGGATTAGGGCGGCCATCCATTGCGGTCATTAAGACACATTACTCCCCCCATCCCCCTACAAACAAACCCGCTTTTTAATTCAACTTTCCTCCTTCAATTTGCATGATTACTTTCGTTTTTATTATGCCTCTCCCTTGACTCTATTCCGCTAAAGTATTGGTTATTCGGATAAGTCGTAGTTTAAATACTGGAAAAATCCTTTCCATTTTCTTAAGGGAATTCTGCTGAAGATGTTGGAATAATTTCTTGTTTTTACGTTTACTGAGTATCATATTGAAGCAGATTCTTTGTTACTTTTACATAAACTTTTATTATTACAGTAGATTGAACGTGTACATCATTTTGTACTACAGATATCTACGTAGACGTAGGTAGGTACTTTACGAAACTGACTATTGCGGGCCATTACTTCCGCCAGAGCACATTCCAACTATCCCGGGCTGCAATTTTGAAACAATTACCTCCAGCTCAATATCGTAAGATTAAGAAAGTCCACGGTCGGAATTAGGATTTGGGCGAATGAGGGCGAACCGTCTTAACAGCCCGACTCCACAAATTGCGGACCTTAACGAGGGCATAAAACTCGAGTCGCACTCCCGAGACGCCGCAGATTGCGCTCAGACTTAGTTCAGGATTAATGGTGTAGAAAACAGATTATCATTGGCTGGATTTCCATTAGTAGTAGAGTAGAGACCCCTGCCACCGGCGCGTGAAAACTCCTCAGATAGCAGCCACTCCGTGTTATTATTTTCCACATAACGGAGCAGCGCTTCTCCCAATTTAATTCAATTACGTTCTGTCGCGTTTGAACGACAGGACAATAAAGTTGTTTGAGTCGCGACGACGCGCGACGTCGATAGTAAAGCCGTATAAAAACTATTGTGGTATCGCAACTTAGGTATCTGGTGAACGTGATCAAAAAATTTTGAAGTAAGAAAAAAAACGTCAAAATTACCAACATAATAATGATTAAGATAAAAAAAATATAAAACAATTAATTTTTACCTACATTGCCTTTGATTAATACATTTTAAAATCACTAAATCGAGGTGACTTAATAAACATAAAAAAGTATATGAAGATTATTTAGATTAGAAATTATAAATAACATAACATGCCATAAGGTCATAATAGCATATCCTCTATCCAATACTCGGATTCTCCCCTATGTCGTGGGTATCAACCATGCTCACCGTGGTACCACAACACCTAGATGTGGAACAAATATATACAGATCATGAAAACATGACAAATACCGCAACCTCTTGGATCTCAGGATAGTTGCCAATTGCGTCAAAGAGATCGTCCAAAATGAACTTTGCCTGTGCATAATTTGAAGTCATGCTTGACTCTTTTGAGTCATCCCTAACATATTTTTCAAATAATTTGTATATATCTCAGCAAGCTACAAAAATGCTCGCGTAGCAAACAAAGATTACCTAGCAATATTAAATTGTTTGATGGTTTTCCTCGTCTGAAAGTTACTTTTGTTTATTACCTACACTACTACGCATAACACCTACGCATTTTTTAAACATTCAGTTTAAAAAATACTAAGATCAATCGATAGTTGCATAACTGATGTAACATTTTACTATGCCATGGGTGCCTACTGTGTTCGTGCCAATATAGTTGGAAGCTCGCAATGGAGGCAAGCCGATAGCGGCTTCGCGCCTTTATTGAATACGCTGATTTGATTTGGGTGATGTGTTGTTTTGAATTTGGTATGAACTTTCGGCAGAGAACTAAAGAAACCTGATAGTGAATGATCACGCCTCCGCTATTTGAGGATTGTCGAATTGATTTGTCGATTGTTTGTGTTCGAAATGTTTTTAGAACGATTGGCAAGTTGTTTACAAAAGAACAAGGAGTTTGATTGTATGCTCAAACTATATTATTTTGAAATCATTCAAAAGTATCTTTTTTTAAGAGTGAACAAGAGATAGAGGTATATGAAATAAATCTTTTTATCAGCTTCGTTTTGTACTTAATTGAGACAAGAATAATAATGCTGTGTCCAGCATCCGTTTAGGACCTACATGATGTCACACAGCATCATGTAGCCCCAAATTAAGCAGAGCTTGTATTATGGGAACCACATGACTGATATAGGTTGGTACTATTTAATATTTACATATTATACATAGGAAACAATCATAGGAATAGGAAATGTCTCGCGGCGGGAATCGAACCCGCAACCTTCTGCGCTTGCGGGCCTTCGCCTACTGCGCCAAAGTGGTCGTCTAGATGGTGGACAACTCTGAGTCTTTCCTTCTTCGAACGAGGTAGTGGTGGCGGAGCTTTAGACTCCCCGAAGGCCTCCAACAGGGTTTAACAGCTGAAAAAGCCGGGTCCAGAACTTTAACTCTGGTGTCAGTTTCGATAGTCACAGACATGGCCGTAATAGTACTTATTATTCAATATGTTACCACTAACACATAGTTAGCTGGTTTTTTGCCCATTGTGCCGACGAGGTCCTGAAAAGCAAAGACGAAGGGCCTATTTCACCATCTCCTAGTAACGTAAATAAAAATGTGACTGAAAGTGGCTGGATAAAGTGACAAATCTCTGTACATACTAGTCACTTTAATGGATAATTATCTTACTTTGATGTCACTTGAGGTTGGTAAAAGAGGCCCTAAGTAAGTAATAGATAGTCACAGTTTAGGAGATGAAGTTGAATTATTGGACGAGAGCGTATCATCTGTCAGCAAAAGCTTTCTAGTTTACCTAACCCTCGCTTACGCAGATTATCTTTCTAGGGTTAGCGGCGTGCTAAACTGTATACTACATCTTAAAGCAGAATAATTATTTGAGTTAAATTTCAAATAAGTAATAAGAGTTGTCATACATAATTGATACCAAAAACTAACAATTTTTTTTTAAATTGAGTTAATACATTGATCCATTTTGAAATGATAGCAAAGTTTTGTATTATCTGAAGATTTTTATTTGAGAATATAAAACTTTCATAAATATTTTTTTATAAAAATATTAAATGGACAACCCATGCGACGCCAAGAAAAAAGATGCGTAATGCGTGATGCAAGAATTTGCGGCCTCCGAGGAGATTAGTTCGAATAAATTAGTAAGTTATTTTTAATGCAACCTAAGAAGGTACAGATGTAAAACTTATAACTAGAAAAATAGAAAAAAATGTTACATTAGGCCTAATCTAGACAAGCCTTAACATAACAATAAAACTACCAGCTATGCTATTTACACTACTCATACATAACAGTTTTATAAAAAACTAAAATAACTAAAATGGCGATAAAATATCATGTCACCTGTTTCTTTTTGCATTTATATGACATGGACAAACTTAATTTATCGAGCGTTTATAAAATGACATTTGGTTATGAATAAAGGGGAATTTTTTTATGATGATTCAAGTTTTACAAAAACTTACATTTTGTGAAGGTGCCAAAACTAAAACCACGTAACTGTGAAACAAAGCTCATTCGAAATGCTGTTGGACCGTTTAAAAACATAACACGTACATTGCTGTTGTTTAATGAATACAAATTACATTTTGCAAATGTGCTTAATCCACAAATTAGTTACGGGTCCTACGCCCCGCTTGTACCGTACCCTGTACCACCCCACCTAACTACATCGCACGTTGTACGTTTTAAAAGTACCTAAACTAGATTTTAATATTGAATTTGTTGGAAGATTGGGGTGTACGGGTTTCCAACATCTTCGGTACCCAAGCAAACCTCACATGCACGTGCACTAAATAACGAACGAGACACTGGCGCCCGGCTGATTGCAGCATAGCGCAGCCTAAATCGGTACAGCTAAGTCCCCTGGTTGCCAACGGTATTTTTATTTTGTGCCAACGGGCAGCAGAGAAGCTGTGCGCTGCGATCCCCAACCCGCTTGCCCAGTGTGAGGATTATGGGCATATCCCCTTCTTATAGGGGAGGCCTATGTCTAGATAAATAAATAAATAAATAATGCGGGACGTAATCACACAGCATCATGCAGCCCCAAACTAAGCAGACCTTGTATTATGGGAACCACATGATTGATATACTACACTTATATATATTTTTTTGAAATACGTACATTACATACATAGAAAACACCCAGGGACCCAGACCCGAGACAAATATCTACAGAACGTGCAAACATTTGTCCCGCAACGGGAATCGAACCCGCAACCTTCTGCGTCTCAGGCGGACCTTCGCCCACTGCGCCACAGAGGCCGTCAAAGTAAGTGAATTATGACCGAAAAAATATTCATTATTGACGATTTTTTTTATACAATAACTAATATATATATGTAAGTAGGTAATGTAGGTAATGGTATGTATATGTAAGTAGTTTAACAGTCATGTGGTTCCCATGATACAAGCTCTGCTTAGTTTATGGCTACATGATGCCGTGTGTGTGTCCAGCATTATTATTTATAGGCTACTTTTTATCCCAGTACCACGCGAGCGTAGCCGCGGGCGGAAGCTAATTTATAATATTTGTGTGTTACCTTCGCCTTTTTTACGAATTTTTTTTTTGATGACTAGCTCATCAAAAAAAAAAATCCGACTCACTCGATGAGTGATCGTAATTTAATAATTTACTAGCTACCGCTCGCGGTTTCGCTCGCATGTTACCCGGATAAAAAGTAGCCTATGTGTTAATACAGGACACCACATCTATGTATATTTCAAGTCCAAATCCGTTCAGCCGTTACGGTGTTGTTTGGGAACAAACACACCTACTCACATACACACAAAAAAAATCTCATTTATAATTATAGTGTGATGTTATTTGATTTGTAGCTGAATATGTTTTTTCTATAATGCGTTTTTATATTTACTTAACTGCCAAGTATTTACATATAATTTATAGTTTACATTCAAGTATGGTTATGAATGATGGTAGTATGATTTATCTCAACTTTATTTTTTAGATCTTGTTCAGTGTATCAAGTTAAATGATTTTAAAAAAGAGGTCGCTCTTAGCCTATTAGCTCTCCGAGAAAAACACTTAACCATCTGAAATTTGGTAGGCTATCCAATATAAAGTCGGTAGAGCATAAAATCTAACAAATATATCGTTATAAAGCAGGTTTATAGGTATAATAACGGGAATTGGGCTTCTTTACGCCTCATCTAGCGCTCGTTATGCCAGACTCGTAAATCTTCATTCGGGGAGGCTCTCACCCCCTTGATTTCGGGTGCTCGAAGGGATATCACATATCATAATGATAGTGTTGACGTGGGAAATAATGGAGGGAAAGGAAACCAGGGAATTGTAGATGTTATAAATACCAAAAACCTTCTTTATAGCAGATTGACGTATAGCTTCTTAATTTATATTTGGGTTTGCTTTAATAATATTCAACCCCTTGAATACGGACACAGTTATTTATTTTGATAAAGATATACCTGATATTCAAATAACAAAATATTAAACCACAATGCTTTGCGTTTTCTATGACGCGTTATCGGGAAATGATCGACTCAGAAAGTGAGCCAACCGCGCTATAGGGAAGATTTGTTAGAAATATTCATTTAATTCATTCATTTATGTATTCCAGTCATAATGTTCGACAAAACATGGATGATTAGTATAACAGTATGAGCCCAATTTTAGGCGCAGCAATGGTATGGAGTAGGAGTCAGCCCTTAAAAGTAATATTTTTCAGGTAGGTATGTAATTGAAATTATAGATCCTCAACTTGGTTGTTAATTTCTGGAAGTTTAAGTGAGTGGCTGAAAAAATATGTTAGCAGTACATTTATTTATTAGCGTTTCTTTTAGATGTCGTTCAAAAGTTTTGTCATTTTCCTCGTCTTTTAGTTTTTCATAAATGTTTACAGACATTACCATTATTTTACAGCATTTGGGCCAGAACTACACAGCTCTTCAATTTTGAACTAGGTAGTTCTGATGTATGTTTTTGTCTACAAGGGTATCGTCGCGACAAGTCATTGGTTTTCTGGAAAAATTTAGTATATTTTCTTACGAATTTACTTATTTCTAATATATACATAACTGTAAGTGTGAGTATTTTTTGAAGACAAAAGTGTGGTCTGCAGCTATTTGGCTCTTTTATGTTTACTAAAATATGGACGCAATACTTACAACATAGCAATATAAAGTTTACTTGTTCTTACTAAAATTCAGAATTCGTATACCTACTTTCTTTTAAGATGTACTACTTAGGCAATCAAGAAACTTCAAGGAGCGTTACATAAACGTTCTTACATGTATCTAGGCAATAAATTGCTGTCTCAGTGTATTTATTTACTCCCGCCCGCCCGAGCGCCGATTCCGCCCACGTACGATGCATACTATGACTTGAAAGGTTATTAAATCGCAGTATCTTCCACTATTATGTCTTTTACTGTTTTTTTCTATGTAACATGTTCATAGTAGACAAATAGGCTAAATGCCTGAAAAATTCTATTTAGTCAGTTATTTAAATTATTAAAATAATACTGGAGATACAATGAAACGTGTTTAATGTTTTTTGATTATGTAAATCTTTTTTCAGTTAAACAAAAAATTACAAAGTTATAGTGTGTTGAAGTTCCGCGGGACTTTACGGGTAAGTACACTTTTTACATAAAAGTGACGTCACGAGGCCCCACCCCCGAACTTTGACGCTCTATAGCTTTCCCAATTTATAATGATTTGATGATGAAAATACATGTCCAATATTGTTAGTAAATTTATTATTTTTAAACCCAGGCATCATCCCTATTATATCCAATGTAGGTAGGTTCAAATAACCACATAGATGGCGCTATTAGTAATATAAGTTAAAGATCGCGCTTGCCTAGGCCATCGAGATAGTATACCTACTCAAATCTAGAGCCACAATGGAAAAAATGTCCGCACCAACTCGGCGCATTGAACAGATATTGAACACTTTTCAAGCGACATGAGGTCTAAATTAGTGCAAATGTGATGTTTATGTGGACGATTTAGGTCAGTTTTTACTTGGAGACTCTACAGAATACTATCTCGATGACATAGGCCTATATTTCCTTCATTAGTTTTAATTTATTTATTTAGGCCGTTTCTTAGAAGGTCAGAGATGAATTCCTACAGTTATGTAAGCTTAGTTCCTTAGTTGTAGGGATTTAGTCTAGTTATATGTTATTCCTAATTGTTATGAACATTAATATCAATAAAAAACTCTTATCACATTTTCCTGAATCATCATCATCAACGTCAGCCGTTTCGACCCATTGTTGGGCATAGGCCTTCTTTTAACCTTTTTCGTCCTATTGCAGGGATAAGGTATCCTCCATATACCATCTTTGATTCTAGAATAATTGAACGAAATTCAAATTCGTTCCATTATTGCCTGATCGTAAGTACATTCCGTAACATGCACAAAGCTACACAATGCATGCTTCATAAGTTCGTACAAGGCGAGCGCACGAACGATATTATTTTGTAGTCAGAAGGCTTCAGGCACGGAACACAATTAACTTGTAAGATTGTCTGCGGAGGCTGCACTCACCCTCACCCTCCTCATCCATCTACCCTCCCTTCCAAACAAAACATCAATAAACCCACTCCAATAAACAAAAACCAACCTTGTTACCTTGCTGCAGAGTTCAAATTGGTGGGGAGTGTAATAAGTTTTATGTGCCGCATTTATTTCGTGTAGGTATAGTAAGTCCAGTTACCCTTGATTGGTTGTCGTTCCTCTAATCCCCTTTTGATCCTTTCCACCCAAAACCTAGCCCTCTTCGGTCCTGAATTAACTATTGACATGTAGGTACCTACCTGTATGTGTGTAGGCTTAAATATATCTACATATGGGGGACGGGAGATGGATTTTTGAATGTTGTCACGTAGTAGCGTTGATAATTTTTATTTTTCATATTAGGGTTCTACGAACCTTTTAGGTTGGCACTTTAAAAACCAGAGATAACTTTGAAAGATGACTGTCATTATTTTTTTGGCATATGTATTAAGTAACTAGGAATGGTGATAAAAATTGTTTAATGTTGTAAGTTTCAATTTTTTTAAAGACTAGTATAATCGACTACGTAGGCGATAGGTGAATAGCCAGCTGAGATTTAAAGTTTGTGGATTTGATATCCACTGATGCGAGACAAATGTTTGCACGAGCTGCACATAATAATAAATTTCCGTGCGCTATATGTGCTACATGGTGTATCTAACGACCATGTAGGCAGGCCATAGGCGAATATCAAGCTGAAATTCGAAGTTTGTGGATTCGATAACTGCCAATGCGAGACAAATCTTTGCACGAGTTGCACATACTTAATTGTTCCACGTAAAGATATTGTGGTACATGGTGTATCGTGGTGCACCACGTAGGTGAGCCATGGGCAAATAGCTAGCTGAGATTCAGAGGGTGTGGATTCGATACCCGCTGATGCGAGACAAATGTTTGCACGAGCTGCACAGCATTGTTCCGCGTCAAGATATTGTGGTACATGGTACAACGACATAGATTTGACGACAAAGCTAGGTCATGGGTGATTAGCCAGTTGAGATTCAGAGGTCATGGATTCGATACCCGCTCATGCGAGACAAATGTTAACACGATCTGCACATACCTAACTTGTGGTAACATATAGTGACCCTAAAAACGTAAACGAGTACGTATTGACGTGAATTATCCACGACTTTCCACAGCCGCAACAATGACGTAAAACTTTAAATATTGTGTTTACGTCACCACATCTGTTTGACGGCAAATATTATTTAGGGTCTTAGATAACGAAGCAGACCTCAGTGTCTAACACGATCCCAGATAAAATAAAAAACTCCTGATGTTTGCCACCATAAAGATAAGTAACGTTCACCGCTGCATCGCGGCCACCACACACGTGCTCGAAACGAAGGTAAATACAACATAATTAAACAGTATTATAAAAAGTCGACATTGACTCTGTGATAAAACGACAGTATGTTTTCACAGGCGAAAACGCTGACGTCAAAGTATCCTTATTTGTTATCGAAAACATGTAAAGTGCGGTGCGAAGACAATTTGAAAGTAACTATTCGATTCCCCGAACTATGTAACCCAATCTGACCACCATTCGCTGTAAGTTTTATAGAACACAATCCACTACTTTTTTGGTGGTCAAAGGATGATAGACGAGACGACACAATGATAATATCAAACCGGGGACCTGAAAAATGCTGTCTCCATTCTCACTACCAACAGTGTATCGTCACGATAGCATTTTAATATATTTGCTCTTACTACAGATCCGACAATCGATAGTGTGGTCCATATGTGAACCTGAACTGAACATGTCTTAAGGATGATAATTTTATTACAATATTACCCCGCAATCACAATAAAATCCGGACGTGGTGTGTTAGTCCGCGAAAGCTCCCACCAAAAAGAGCAAAGAATCGGAAAGCGATCGGCTAATCCACTAATCGGAAGGCAATTGAAAAATAAAAATGTAGATTGCGGAATGATTCCATTTAGAGCCAAAACGATGCGACAAAATAATAAAAAAAGGTGGCGGAACGGAGTGGAATGGCCCCGCCGGACGGCGGCTAATATTGAAAGCAAATCCTCCGGCTAAAACCTTAAGCGCCTGGATTGAAGCACCTGGAAAACTGTGTGTTTGCGCCCTGATCATCATTCCCGGATTATTGTATACTTTCCGGCTAATACGCGCATTTGCGTGAATCAATTGCGCGTTGCTTAGATTTAGGAGATTTGACTTTTTCGGTTATCGAGATTTAAGTGGTTTTACGACGATTGCTTTTAAAATTTATGGATTTTATGATTTTGTGGTTATTTTGGGTTTATTTTAATACTAGCTTCCATCCGCGGATTTTCTTGCATAAACCCAGATAAAAAGTAACCAATGTTATTATCCAGGACATGTATATTCCAAGTTTTATCCATCCATATTTCTATCCACCCATCCTCTACAAACTGTCACATTTATTTCATTACCTAGTAGATTTTTTATAAGAAAAAATAAGCTCAACTTATAAATAACATACAGTTATAACCCGTTCTTGGTTTTTGCGTGCAATTTAGCACTTAGACCCAATATTATCATAGATATTTTCAACTTTTACCAAAGAACGAGAATCAACCCCGCTTTTCGTTTTAACTGGCTACTCAGTATGCGCATTAGGCATATTGACTCTATTGTACAAATGCAATGTAAACTATCATCATCGAAATAGTGATTGTCCGCTGCGGTCCGCTGAACTGTTTAGAAATATTGAATTTATAATAACACAATACATATACAATAACAACGATTTTTAAAAAGAAGTTGACGCATTCAAAAAAAAAACAACAGCCTTTAACAGTCCACTGCAGGACTTATGGTAATACATATTACGCTTGCAAAAACGTATGCAAATCGTAATCTTTGAAGAAGGTAACACTAGATTTTAACAGGTTGATGATGATAGTGACCGTGAGGAGGACGATGATAACGAAAAAGCAACAAAAAACTATTCATTTTTATCGGTTCAAAATTATCTTAAAATTCAAATAACTTTTATTAGCCTGCTTAAAAGATCAGTAAAATAGGTGGGTATGTTTAGGTAGCAAGTAAATCAGAGAGCAAATACACCTATACTTGTTATGAAGCTGGAAGTACGATAACATCATCATCAGCCTATAGCAGTCCTATACTGGACATGGGCCTTCCCTACCTCCTACCTGTCGTGACATACGGAGCCTAAACGTAGACACTCACAGTACGGCTAGTTCACCAGTTTAAAGTCGCTCAGCGAGCCATGCAACGAGCAATGCTTGGAGTTTCTCTGAAGGATAGAATCCGCAACGGAAATATCCGACATAGAACTAAAGTTGTCGATATAGCTCAGAGAATTAGCTGAAGCTGAAGTGGCAGTGGCCTCGCCATATCTGCCGAAGAACCGATAACCGTTGGGGTAAACGAGTTCTTGAGTGGAGACCGCGGCTCGGCAAACGTAGTGTAGGACGACCTCCAGCCAGGTGGAGTGACGATCTGCGAAAGGCTGCTGGTAGCGTCAAACTTAGGATAGGGCGCAATGGCACTCTATTGGGGAAGTACGATAAATCCACACCAGATAACTCTTTGCTCAGCTAATCAGCGGGGGTATTATAACGTTCGAAACGTTTCCGAATTGAATCGGATAGTGATTATGAGCCAGAATTACTTTATTTTGTCGGGGTGTGTTGTGACACACCATCAGGTCGTGGTCTTCAGAATCAGAAAGAAAGAAAGAATTAAAAAAAGAAAATGAATTTATTTGCAACACTTGACTTACATATACATACATTATAGAGTAAAACAATGTTATTAAAATTACCGTAAGCCCGGACGTCACAAAAGGGAGTCTGACTCAACATAAGCTGACTGACTAGCAGGCTAGCAACCAAAGGTGCTCTTCTGTCAGAGCCAGACATTAATGTTACGACAATCTACCCACACCAATCACCATCAGTAGCTTTTAAAATCCTCGAAATCCGTCAGAATAGAAATACAATGAACAAACATAGATGGATTCGATTCGGACACTTTTCGAATGTTTTAAAATACCCTACCTTAAGTTTCAGCCAGAAGGCAACTTTTTGTTGAATATATCTGTTAGCGCTTTAAGTGCTGAAAAGACAGATGACTCTGCACGTCCTCGTCCTCATAGCGTGCAGCGTCATCTGCGAGCAGTCAACGTGTAATGCAGACATGAATTACCAGTAACAATCAGAAAGTAAATATATTTAGGTAGTAATCAATTAAAACAAAGATGTTTTAATTGATTTGAACCAAAATGTTTCTTCATAGTCCAGTCAAATTGCCGGTCACTAAGGTCAGAGTGCTACGCAGCCGCTACGAGCGTACCGCATTTCGTAGCAAAAGCTTATGTAGTATTTCTCAACATGGCTAGCTCAAAAAGGTGAAAGAAATCACCGCGAAAGCATCTGTGGTAGTCTTTGTCTAGACTTCTTTTTCTATAGACTTGATGACCTCTGGCGCAGTGGCGTAGGCCCGCCTGAGACGGAGAAGGATGCGGGTTCAATTCCCGCAGCGTGAGTTCGGAACTCCTTTCGGGAACGGAAAAAAGTGACATGAAAGTAGCCAATGTCATAAGGAAAAAAAAGTTTTGTAGTAAACAGGTAGTTAATAAAATTATTAAATTAAATTAATAATGAAAAAGTAACTATGCCCGGGTATAATTAAAAAAAAACTCTTTTACTTACTAGCCTAGAAATTAAGCTAGTTCCGTTTACACGATGCCAAAGCTTGCTAGCTAACTAACACTAGCTTACTATCCTGGCTTGAGAAACTAGCCTTATGTATCTCAGGTATAACGTGCGTAGGTTTTTTTGTGATACCTGAACATGGAACTACTAGCACAAAGCCCACCTGATGTTAAGTGGTAACCATTACCTTTAACAAAGTATTGCTTCGTAGGTTACGCTGGTTTGGCGTAACCTACGAAGCAATACTTTGTTAACTACGACGCAACACCCTGTGTACATCAACATGAGGTACGACATGCCTGTAATTTCACTGGCACCCACACCCTTCAAACCGAAACATAACAGCAGAAATAGGCATAATCGTAGTGGTTCCCCTTGATGAGCCCTTCAAAAACAACTCTACTACTTCTGTTCTAGCAATACCGGTCACTTTTAAATTGTTTACTAGCGAAGCTCTAGTTTACTGAATGCAAAAACTTTGCAGTCGGGCATCTGCTTTGAAACAGCTTACACTAACGGGAAAATGTCCATTTCAATAACGCCATTTCAAATATCTTTCACAACAACTTACTGTATATTTTAGGGAGATTCGATCGCTCCGTGGAACTGAGTTAAGGCGCTATGCTGGTGTAGATTCAAGTTTCGGCGGTCCATACATACATTTTTCGTCTTAGTCCGGTGTACTAGCTATGATTCTGGCATACCCCTTTTGCTTCATTTTAAAAT
Source organism: Horisme vitalbata (assembly GCA_951804965.1). NCBI lineage: Eukaryota > Metazoa > Arthropoda > Insecta > Lepidoptera > Geometridae > Horisme > Horisme vitalbata. The sequence continues at coordinate 5,678,170 of OX638094.1, forward strand.
TAAATATATCCATTATTTTAAGCTAACAAACTATACCTATGTATAAACTATATGCATGTATGTATATTTTATTTAAATTGGGCAAGTAAAACCTGAGCTTGATCTTTGTTTGAGTTTACATCAATCACTGCAATTCTGCATATTTGCCTTACAAGCAAATATGAAGATTTGCCAAATCAGTAATCCGGCTGTTAAAAAATATCAGTACTTATATAGCTGCCGGAAAGACCGCATGTACTCAATAACCTTTGTTAACATGTGAACCTATTAAAAATATACCAGTTACTTTTATGAATTAAATAAATATAAATAAAAAAATATATTATAGTATAAATATAATTATACCTTAATTAACCATAACCATTTTTTCATGTATGTGTATATTACCAAATAAAATACCTATTAAATTGCAATGAGGACCTATCATTTCAACAAACATCTACCATAACTGTGCCATAACTAGAAACGAGTGTCACCATTGTACCCTCAGCATTTTCTTTCCACATGGAACATCTTTATCTTTCAACCACACTTAACAGAAGTCTATGTCATTAGGATTATCTCCCAATGTGGGCATCAAAAACTACGAGAGCATCATGGCACCATAACGATATGAATTATATCATCAAAATGAGCGATAGAAATATAAATTTTACACGTCTTGACAAAATATCCATTAGCGGGAACAAAACCGTGGACAAAAGCTGGTAGAAAATAACATAACATAGCTCCCGAGATCGGAATAAATTATCTACAGGGCATACAAACATTAGCCCTTCAGATGGAATCAAACCGTGCGGGTTTGCGTCTCAGCCAGCTATCCGCCCTGTTAGATATTATTTAGTGAGTAAGTATATTCAACAACGTGAACACCAGTCTGTATCAGTCCACTGCTGGACATAAGCCACCGCTCGTAAAAAGGGGGATACGTTCATAATTCCCACGTATGTATGGTTCATTAAAGTTTAAGTAGTAGTAAGGTTCTTTATGAAGGGCTCGTCCGGGGAAGTACTGCCAACATGCCTATTTCTGCCGTGAAGCAGTTGTGCGGTGTGAATATTTGAAAGGTATATGTGCCGGTAAAATTACAGGCACAAGAGGCTTATTATATTCATACCTCAAGTTGATGAATTGTTGCATTGTAAGGAGAGCATCACGTTTCAAAAAAACGTGATCTACGAAGCGATGTTTTGCGATCTGCTGGGCCATGTGCTTGATTCATCATCAAGTACCATAAAAAAAAAATCTTTCCCCTTACTTTTGATCTGGCATGTTCAGGAATTATCACTAGAGAGTACTAACTACTATTAGAGTTGATCACTAGCTTAAACGAAGAAGAAGAAGGGATTATAAATAAAACGTTTAAATTTATCAGTGATATTTTTATTATGACTAGAGGTTTTAATTACAAAACAACCGATTTCCATTAGGATTCTCAAAATATTTTAGTAACAAATTGTTTGCAGATATTTATTTTGATATGTATAAAATGAAAACCTCAATTTATTTTACATTTTAAGATATCCCAGTTGGGTAAATATGTACAATTTTCACAATTTCATTATTCTTTCACTGATAGTAGGCACACGGAAAGGTATCGCTATTTCGTGGATTTTACTAAAACTAAACTATTTTAATATTTAAATGCTAAGTATTTACATGTTTTCGGTGTAACTTTATAAATATTTTAATAAATTATTGAGATCCAGGTTACTCTAATCTCATTTGTAGGCGGCTATTTTGAAGTTAAAGAAACTTTGGTTAATGGTAGTCAAAAATATTGAAAGAGAAAGTTATTCATTTAAAAAGCAGTTGGATATTTATAATATGTTTATAATAGTTTTATTCATTTAAAAAGTAGTTGACTACCGACTCAAGTTTTGATTGATTTGGTTTCTATAATGAGTCATGTAATTAGGCGTTAATGAATGAACAAAAAAAAACATTGTATGGTATACAATCGTTTTCAAATTTATTTAGTATTACGAATTCTATAGCAAAATGCCAAGTTATTACTTTAAAAAAATTGTTTTAGAATTTTTATATTTAAACCAAACTACAAAGTATGTTGAAAGTCTAAACCAACCTCAATTACTGTTACACTTCAGATAAATTAGGGTGATACCACACTATCCCAATCGCATTGTTGCAAATATGATACAGGAATACAATACAGCTGGCAGTATGGCAGCAGCCTTATATAATACAAAATGTAATACTCCAAAATGCTCGCTCTATTTATAACTATTATGTACAATAATCGGAATTAATCTACAACCTTACATTAAATAATTAATAAATCTAATACATAATAAGCTTGTAAAAATTGCACACTTCGCTTTGGTATACGTACACATCTACATAAGTATTTACATTTAAAAAGTCGTTATGTATTTATTGCCCCGAGTTTCGTAACGAACATTATAATAAGTATATTTTATATTTAGGTAAATATTTATACTTTTCCGTACATACTTTTACATAAATCTTGTAATACTTGAACATCTTTAAGATAAACGTTTTCAAAGTTTTTATGACCTTGCATATATCTGGGTCTTCATTTATACAGGTTTTAGACAGCGACAATTACTAAAAAAAATTAAGCAAAATATATTATTAATTCTACCTGGATTTCACGTTTGTACGGAAAAGCTCAGTAAAATAACTGTTTAGTCAATATTAATTTATTTATATAACTTAAAAAGTTTGATATTTATTTACTTTCACAAATATTCAAATTATTTTTTAATATGATTGGGCCAGAGGAAGGGTTTTTGGGAAGTACCTAAGTTAAATAATTTTTAATGATTTTGCTAATTACAAAATTATTATATTGCATAATTTCTGGATTAACCCTTCCTTCTCCTTTCCTCAATTATGCATAAAGTAGATAAAAAACTAAACAATATATTCCAAGACACATTTCCAACACGTTTGAAAGAATGGTAATTTTTTACACAAAGTGTTAATGGACTATATTTCCGAAATTTAAGAATATAGTTCTAATATGGAGCCATGAAAAATTGAAAAAAGAACCTATATTAACTTCAATGTTTGGAAGTGTACTTAATATATTCATTTGCCCGTATTTGATTCATCATGTATCTATTTTTATTTACACACGCTTTGAATAAGCTCAACGTACCGTGAGCTAAATCGCACTCAATCTTACCCCACCCAACTTTTACTAAAGAATGCTAGATAACATAAATTAACAACCATTGTTTTAAAATTTAAATGCGTCTTTAAAATTAATCATTTTTAAGAATAATTTATATACTAGTTTTAAGTACAACATTTGGGAAATCTTTGGATATGGTGTAGAAATCATTTTAGTTAAAATTTTGCAAGGGGACTTTATGGGCTCTTTATGACTTCATATTAAATCGTTTACATATAAAATTAAAATTATTTTTCAAGTCAAATACAATACATTTTTGAGACGCATTCTAATTCAACACAGTTCACACTTAGAAATCAACAACCCATCGAATTCGAAATGTTGATAACTGGCAACACCACATTACATTATCTTGGCACTATCCAAATTCACAATTATTGCATTGTTCAACAGTTTACGCACGTACACATCATTCGAACCACTCCCACAGATTGCAGGGTAGGTGGTGTGTGCGCGCGGGTGGCGGCTAGGAGACGCGCGCGGTCAGCGGCGGCGGCGGCGGCGGCGGCGAGCGCGCCGTCTCACCGCGCGCCGCCTCTCAGAGCCGGTCCGACACGCCGCCCGCGTACTGGCACGCTGACAGTGGGGCCGAACCCGCGCGGGACACAGGCGATACCGACCCGTAACTACCCACGAAACCTATAAACACAAATATTTTAAACAAATTCACTGTAGTGACATTACTCTTGATATTTCGTAAATAATATTATAACGTGTGCTGTTTGATTAAGAACATTCAGAGCCAAGATTGTACTAAGTATCTCAATGGCAAAGCATCCAAGCACATAGTACAAAAAGTAAAAGCCAGTCCAGCCGAAAAGGGCTAGGTGGATTATTATTATTATGATTACTCTTGAAACTATCGATAGGCAAAACCAAATTTGTCTTATAAATACATGATTCTGTGATAGTTCAAAGAATAGCAGTCAGAAGGAAATTCCATCTACTAGGATAAAAAAAAATTGAATCAGAAAGCTCCCGTGACATTCACGTTTTTCCAAAACCCCATCACATTCAAGTTTTTCCAAAAAAGTTTTTAGTGGCAATAAACATCTTATACGCCAGAACATAGATCCACACGAGTCATAGTAACTTAGTTTGGGTCTACTTGATGTTGTGTGATAGTGTCCAGTATTATTATTTATTATGATGGATTTTCTATTGTGTCTGAAATCCTTGCATACATTCGATTTGATTACTTATTTTTATTTTTTATCACCGTGTTTGTGGTCCCACTCTTCCGATTTTGTTTGTTTGGTCGGCATGAGAATACGTCTTAATGTATATTTCACACCACTAGGTGCTAGGTGTCCCTCTAGAAGTTCTAACAGATCCTTTTTACCCGGGTACCACGTGAGCAAAGATGCGGGTGGAAGTTAGTTTCATAATAATAACTACCTGAATGCTGCTTGGCTTTTAATCTGAGCGAGGCGATGGATGAGGACATGGCTGGGCAGGGCTCGGCGCGGTACATGCTGTAAGGGTTGGGAGGCGCGGTGTAGGGACAGGGGGCCACTCCGCCGCCCACGCCGGCCGACCCAGCCACCGACATGCCACCGCCGCCGCCGACGCCCATCGACGTCGCCGTGTTGAAGCAGTTCACCGAACCTGGACAATACGAAGAATAGGGATAATGCCTGCGTAGAAAAATAATAATTCTAATTAGTCCGTCAATTACATTATCAAAAAATATAGGACACGTATTTTTTTATTTTAAAATCAATGGAAATCGACAAAGTTATAGAGCGTCAAAGTTCGGGAGTGGGGGCTCGTGACGTCACTTGTATGTAAAAAGTGTACTTACCCGTGACGTCACGCGGAACTTCAACGCACTACATCTTTGTCATTTTTAGTTTAATTGACAAAAGAAAAAATACGTGTCCAATATTTTTTTAATAATGTAAATGACGGACTAATTAGAATTTTTCAGGCATCTAGCCTATCGTAGACTTACAGTAAAATAAATAATGCTATAGAAATTATCCATTTATATTAGCTGGATATCATCAATTGATGTTAGTTAATTATTTATGTAGCCAGAAATAAAGCAGAGCTTGTATTATGGGAACCACATGACTGTCATACTACTTATTAATTGTTCATAATAATTATGCATTTACAATAAAATATTTAACAGTCAAGCTCTTAGTTTGGGGCTAAATGATGCTGTTTGTGAGTGTCTAGCATTATTATTTACTACGCTCAGATCCGAGAACAATATCTGCAAGTCAAGCAATCATTATTATTTCAAAAACTATCTTTATCAATACGCCTGATGACTTTACCTGCTCAGTCATATGGTGTTCCTAAATACTAAAACAAAGGCTTTGCTTACTTCAAAGCTGAAAAGAAAGAAAATTCATTTATTCTGGTGTAGTTTAAAGATTTACCTTGATGATGGCTTGCAGGCACGACAGAGCCTAGTGGGTTGACCGGCCACGGGAAGCTCTTAGTCCCGAGCGGGCTTGGCACTTTAGCAGCCCAGTTGTTATACGGATACGAGGAGTAAAGATCAGTGTCTGGGAACGGCTGCATGAGCCCATTGAACTGCGTGCTGAACCCGTTCTTGAAGTCGGCTGCAGCAGCGGCCGCGGCGTTCATGGCGTTACGTTCACGCTTCCGCCATTTTGCTCGCCGATTCTTGAACCACACCTGCAAGAATAAACTGATTAGCACAAAAGTAGATGTAATATGTCGAGGACTGAGAAAGGTAAAGTGAGTTTTCGTATTTACATATCCTACAGTTAATGGTTAGTAAGCTTTCTATATGATTTAAGAGGGTGATGACATCCGAATTATGACCTCATATTGAAAATAAATTAGACTGAAAAAATCATTATAAGAAAGGTGAGGTTTGATTCTGTTTTTGTCAAAGAAAGCAAATTCCCCTAAGTTTTAATGAGATTCAGCATCAGAACGCGACCCGCGTTGCGTAGTTATTAACTTTGCTCATTACAAAGTTGACAGTGAGACGGCACGGGCATATTCTTGCCACGTAGCGGAGGCCGCAACCAACCACCCGTCTAATTGCGACCGCGAAATGAAGATAAACGACCGGCGCGATTGGGCGGGACGGGTCGCTACCGCTCGCTGGCCCGCAATAAATGTGCGGGCCGATGCCGACGGATCGATGTTGTTATTTAGCCGGAGTGGACGCTGGCCGCCGGCCGCCCGGCTGGCAGGTCAGCACGATGTCGATAAGTCGCCGTGAGCGCAGATAACGCGCGCGCTGATATATTACCGCGTCCGTCACGCGGCGATCGATCGCACGACGACACCTCGCGATAAATTGCGCAATCCAGCGACTGCAATAAATATCTCGCCGGCGGTATTTGTCTCACTCACTGTGGCGGGTTCACCCAGCCGAAACGGTAAATAATACCCTCTTTCCTCGGTTAAGTGAACATAAACGGTCGTTTCCACCCCATATACGATCGTTTATTTTTCGAAACATAAATTTCACAAATTCGCGTGGTCGCTTGTTTTGTACACGGTGACACAGGTAACCACGGGTCGTGCCAACAAATCACAGTCTGGTTTATGACATTTTTTGTAGGTTGAAGGTTAATCCCATCTATTTTCGCATCTAGGTTACCTAAGACACTATAAAGGAACAACTTCTCTACCGTTATCGTAGCTAACGATGTTCATCTCCGAAGATCAGAGTTTCACCCGGTATTTCCCACCCGATCCACGAACCGCGATTAAGCGGGTGAAAATAACTCTACATTGGGGTTCAAAAATAATAGCGGTATATTTATTTAGGTGCACAATTCACATGTGGATTCTACAGACTTTAGAAAGATAGAGCTGGCAAGGAGTTAATGACTTCATTTAGTTAAAAATTATAGCAAAGTTTGCAAAACTTTCAAATAGAAAAAAATGCTTCTCTGCTTTTTTACTTTTTCAACTAAGTAGGTTATATTGGGTTATTTGGGTTTGGTACACTGAGTTTTCATATCAAAATCTTATAGTATTCTTCTGAGAGTAGATTGAACATTCCAAGACAGCCTCACCACAGTAAAAGCTCGGTTCGTTTATTATTTGTACGAAAGGGTCGCGTTATTGGGAGAAGGCTAATCCTTTAAATATATTATTGGATGAGACCGGCTCGCCCTCGCAAGACCCCGCTTTTTAATGCCGACGAAATCGATACTAATGCGTGTTTTTGAATTATTCAATGTGCTGGTTGCTTGTCGCTTATTATGAGATTGCTTTTGTAATACGACCGACAAAACTTCATTGTTTAGCGATGATGATATTTGCACAGGCATATATTTTGTTTCTAGGCTATGTGTAGGTGGTACTCATGGTTTCTTTCCATGACAAAGAGAATTTTAGTGTGTGGTTATAGAGATGCACATTTTTTTTATGATACCTGAACATGGAACAAGCCAAGCCAAGTGGGCCATGTCCCACCGGATGTTAAGTGGAAACCATTACCAAATTCAAAGTATTACTTCCAACGATGACAGTATGCTTTTTGGTACGGGTTTTTCCTCAAACAGGCACGGTTTTTCGCTTCAAGGTACGGTTTTCCAAAATGTTATGCCTAAAAGCTTGATTTTACTACTATTTTTTTTAAATAGATTTTATGATATTCTTATCATTATGTTTTCTTTATCACAGTTCATGATAGATCTTAAACGAACTTCGATTCGAAGTAAACGAACGTAAAATCTAATACCTAATATTACATTGATAAAGAGTATTTCATTTTTTGTAAGTATTAAGAGATTATCTGACTAATTTAATTAAATTTAACGGTGCTTAACTAATTTAATTAAATTTAACGGTGTAACCGTTTAATGTAATGAATGGGTCACAATAACATGCCTCACGAAAAGGTACGGCCGACTGAAAAAAGGTACGTGAAACCGTATCTTTTAGTACGTTCTGGTAACGCTGATTACTTCGTAGGCCACGTATTTTTGGAAAGTACCCTACGATACAACGCCCTTCGCCCAGTAACTTGAGGCATAAAAGAAATTTCTTTTGTGATTGAGGCATGAAGGCGTTAATCCTCATGAACCACATCCTTCAAACAGAAACACAGCAATGCTGCTTCATAGTGAAAGTAGGCTTGGTGGTAGTACTTTCCCGGATGCTCATCCGGGAAATGAAAAGCTCTATATATTCTATAGGAGCTATATTTTCTGAAATTAAGCCTCTGAAGGGTGGCAAATATTTAGGTTTATTATAAAGTAGGTGCCTGCGATTTAGATCTTAGATAGCTTTGAATGAAAACCGATCCGTTCTGATTCCTTCTTAGTATGAGCTAGTCGCCAAATCTGGCACTGGAGATTTTAGTCCGGAGGCCTCCGATTTGGCATAACAATTGAAAAAGCTGTGGCCAACAGCTTAACTTGCCAACCAAAGTACAGAATTCCGGTATCCATAATTTCCATTCCGGTATAATTAGATATTCAGGCATTGCGCCTGTAATACTACTGTCATAACATAAAGCCAAATGTTATGACATGTCTTTAATAGACCTAAATAGTAATGATCCGATTATAGTTCACTTCACTTGATGATAACTGAGGTTCAGAGGCTATTAGCAAATCAGGAGGCAATTCAACTTGGACATGGTAATCCTAATAAGGATTATAACTTAAGCGGATGTTACAATCATTAAATAATATATAATAAATAATCCTGGACGTTATCACACAGCATCATGTAGCCCCGAACTAAGCAGAGCTTGTATTATGGGAACCACATGATTGATATACTACATAGATACTTTTTTTTGTAAATACATACATATCATACATAGAAAACACCCAAACCCGAGACAAATATCTGCAGAACATGCAAACATTTGTCCCGCAGCGGGAATCGAACCCGCAACCTTCTGCGTCACAAGCGGACCTTCGCCCACTGCGCCACAGAGGTCGTCTAATCATTGTTAGAAACAAAGCGGTAATAATAGTAAATAGCAGAAGCTCGACCTCAAGATTAAGATTATTTTATACTAGCGACTTCACGACTGCGCTCGCGTGGTACCGGGATAAAAAGTAGCCCATGTGTTAATCCAGGTCACAAACTATGTATATTCCTAATTTCATACAAATACGTTCAGTAGTTTTTGCATGAAAGAGTAACAAACATTCATCCATGTATACATCCATACTCACAAACTTTCGCATTTAAAATTAGTTGGATAGTAGGAAGAAGGATTTATTATTCTATTTTACTCACTCAATGTATTCGAATAGCTAGCTGTCTGTTACCTATTATTATAATAACATTTTATTTTATATCGATGTTTAATGAACTTAAACGGTGTATATTACGTTGGTAGCACTAAAAAACATGTTATAGTACCCTTCCGTAGCCGACTGCAAACAGCAGCAGTAGGCGACAAATTGCCGATTATTTATGAAGATTCTTCCTCAGTTTAGGGAACAGGTTAGAGCACACCCTAGTAAATGTTTTTTTTCAAGAAAATCTAATATGCTCAGTTTTGAACTGTTATGCAGTCTACACACCAAACCGCCGGCACCCGTCGACACAGCCCGTTTCCGAATCTGCCCCGCTGTGTGGTTGGTGGGTCTGGTGTGTAGATACCATTAAAATAATGCACCGTAACCACCATTGGTTATGCACTGACCGGCCTTCTTGGTAAATAAACGGACGAAAAGAAATGATAAAATAGGACAAATAGATTCATTTTATATACTCCATGATGGATGTCTTCAATTTTTGGGAAATCACATCCACAGACTTGTAAGATTATCGTCACTTTTATTGAAAGCACAAAATATAATAATGAAATTTTTATTACATAAATAGTTTTCAAAATGTGCGTTAACACACTTTAAAATAAATAAAATCAAAATAATCGTGAATGAAAGCTTAAATATTTCGACCATTATTATAAATTCGAATATGGATTTTAAGCATTATCAATTTTAAACTTGTATATGTAGGTACTTATAATGTTTAAAGCATTCTATAATATTAAAGTTATCTCTTTTATGTTATATTTCGAGGTTATATATTTTGATATTGTATCTTAAAAACTTAACCTATTCCTTGCCACGGGGCTTATAAACTTCAATAGCTTTATCAATCTTCGTCCCAGCGAACACCGTCATTGCACATCCCTTATTGGATAGTTGTGATGAATGACCCCATCTCTAATGAAGCCATTTTACGGTCAGGAGGACCACGGGGTAGATTCCCTTAAATTTAAATTAAACTGGAATCACAGTTTTATTAGCACCATCAATCAAATAACGAACGTATAAACGGGTATCGTAACTCGGGGTTACGGGATTATGGACCTTATTTGTATAGAGAGTAGAGCTGTGTAATTAGATTGAGTTAAACTATTCCGAAGTCAAATAAACATGCGCTCGTATAAATGGATAGAGTATAAACTCGGAAATTGACACGTGTCTGAGCCAGGGTTGTCAATAAGAGATACTTTATTTTACTGCTTCTTTTAAATAAAAGAGATTCCCTCATCATAGTTTTTATTAGGAGTAGTATCCTTTCTAAATCTCTTCTAGCCATTGCACAGGCGAGTTAAAATCTAGGTAACACATAAATTATTTTTTGTGTATTTTTATGATTAGGACCTACAGACCTAATCCATTAAACCACAACAAAAAATAAGCCATGCTTTTGAAAATAAAAAAACAACTACGAAACTTATGTATCTCCTATTTTGTTTATATTTTCCTAGCACTATAACATTGATCAGTGGATGGGACTAGCACAGGGCCGTGGTGTATGACACAATCACCACACCACCACACCATCCTATATCAGTCCACTGCTGGACATAGGCCTCCCCTAAAAAAGGGGAATTGCCCATAATCCCTACGCTGGGCATGCGGGTTGGGGATCGCAGGGCACAACTTCTCGCACCACCGACCCTGCTGCCCGCCGGCGGCCAGGGGATTTAGCTGTGCCGGTGTGAGGCTGCGCTATGCCGCAATCAGCCGGCTACCAGAGCCTCGTTTGTTAGTTATCAGGGTGCACCACGTGCAGGTGAGGTTGGCTTGGCTTCCAAAGATGGGGGTTGGAAACCCTTACACCCCACATGACACAATCGGGAGGACTATATCCAGCAGTAATTGAAGTCAGGCTGTGTGTGATGATAATGAGGATATTTTTAAGTACTTTAACAAGTATTCAGTACCAACTAAAACAATAACATTTTGACTAAAATTATTATGATTGGTACTCTTAAGAATTAAAAAAACATAACACAAATATTTTTATCATGGTTTCTTGTGACGTAATTTTGATATAATTCTGGACAATCACATAACGTCATCTAGCCCCCAAACTAAGCAGAGTTTGTACTATGGGAACCACATGATATATATACTTGTTTGTATATACTTTATACATAGAAATCACCCGGACCCGAGACAAATATTAATAATCATACAATCATATGTCTCGCGGTGGGAATCAAACCTGCGGCTTTCTGCGTCTCAGGCGGGCCTTCACCCACTGCGCCACAGAGGCCGTCAATATGACATGAGCAACGGACAGCCCTAGTGAGGGCTACATTATTAAATGCACCCTGCAGAGCGGACGCGCGAAATCGCTGCCTAATGATAGGCAACCGCAGTGTGTCCACCAGACAAAACTATTGCGGCCGTGCCCGTTTCGTTTTGGAGCTATTCGCGAAATTGGGGCTACCTGACTAATATTATGCTACAAGTACCTAGATACCTTTTTGAAATCCTACAAATAATCTAAAGGCAAAAGTTTGTGAAATGTGAAAGGTTTGTAGGGACAAAGGGTTGCATTTTATGGGTTTTTTTCTATGTATAACTAGCTGACCCGACAGACGTTGTCCAGTCTCAAAGAGGGTATAGAAGTTTAAAAAGCAATTAATGAGTATAAAACAACAACTGCCCTACCACACCCTACTCTACCCTACCCCTACCCTACTCCTACCCTACCCCTACCCTACCCCTACTCCTACCCCTAAAGAATATCATGTTTAAAAATAAATATTAACGGGATAAAAAGTATCTTATATCCTTCTCCTGGTTTATAAATAGTGTAACTAACACGACTTTACTTATTTTTTTAAGCCTAGTGCTCTATTTGGTCCATTGTAAGGAGCTACTACTAGCTACATAAGTACACGTCACAGACCAAAGGTACACAATTTATTAAAACTGAGATTTATTTAGATTTTTTTTGAGATTTATTTTGTTTTTTTTTTGAGATTTATTTTGATTTCGGTTTAGAAAAGTGTAGTGTTTTAGGTAAATATTTTTTTTTAAAAAATAGGCTTAAATAACCTATGTTAAATAAAGTTATTGAGATAATATTAGTAATGATTTTCATCAAATTTACAGAAATAGTAGCAAATCTTATAAGGTATCTACAGTTTTAATATATATTTGTGAGCTTGTTCTGTTTCGTAGTAATAAATAGTAGGTACATTATTTATTCTGAAGATTTTTGAAGTGCTTTAGTCTAGTAGATGCACCAAAATAATTGTATATTGATAAAATATTATCATTATGTATTTGTAAATACGTGTTGTAGTATACCTAAGTTTACTATAAGCTTACAAAATAATCATTGATTTAGAATTAGCAAAGCTCCGATCACAACTTCATTCATAGAGCCTATCAAAATACCAGGATTAGCGATCATGACATCCCTATTTCAACGCTCGATAATAAACTCTAGATTTAAACACACAAGGTATATTTTCGCTAAGAAAATATCGTAGATAGTATTGAAGTTCTAATACCTCTACTATTTGTTTACTGTATCAAATTCTTCTTGCTGTATTAAAGCTGGACCTAAGCCAAATTTGATTAAAACACGAATATGTCATTTCGTGTATTGATTATTTAAGCTTTGATTGCTATGAGATTATCACAGAATAGATATTTCCTGGATTAATTCAACAATGTTTGATTTGAAGCATATAGACTTATCGTGTTGCACTTTCTGACACCTTTTCAAATCATTAGTAGGGATATTACTGAAATTGATTTATACCAAGTATATTGCAGACGTTTTCATAACAGGAGTAGGGGTATTACTGTCGATGAGTTTAATTAAAATCAGTACAAGATGCGCATTACGGAAACAATCATAGTTTTCGTTTTCGAGCTAAATTTTAATGAACGTATTTTGGAAATTTTGCAACTGGTTTTAAACAGTAACTGATCAAACTGGTAATGAAATGTAATCTTCTGTTTGCATTAAATTATTACGTTTTCTAGCTTTCAATTACCATATTTCATTTTATTGCAATCTGCTATGTTTATTACTCAAAACAATTAAATTGCAATCTGCAATGTTTATTACTCAAAACAATTGAGTAATTAACGAAATATGGTAATTGAAAGCTATAAAACGTAAACTATGAAAGTTTAAGAATGGTGCAACTCGTACTAGGGGTACTCGTACTAGATATACAAATTTTCATGAACGCAAACGCGATCAAGCTGGTAAAAAAACTCGCACTTGGCCACCTGATCAAAATACAGGACATATTTGGTATGACAAAAACAATGGTTGCAGAAAATAAAAATTGCACTGCATTACGTTACATATTGTAGGTATATTTACATAAATTTCAACACATTTGTGTATTTATTTTACTTAGGTATATTCCCTACCTGACACCACTACAAATTATTCATGCAATGCATTTTCCACGCCAACGCATGTAATATTAAACCATTTTAGTTTTCGGCGTAAAAATTTTTTTTACAAAAAAGTATAACACGTCGACAGCCGACGAGCACGACGCATTATTTATTTTACAGAACGCCTGTTTTTTCAATGCTTTTAGTGCGTTCGTGTCGTGTCGGTGCTTCGCTCCATGCAAACAGTTTAGCGTGGTTTACCTTGTAAAAACAGGGTAAAAACGATCACAAATCCGTGTAGTGAAATAGATACAAAGGAAAACACTGAATTGAAAGTTTCACTGATTGGTTTGCTCATCTGTAATGTCACTAATAAATTTAAAACAATGTATTGATTTTCCGAAAGGTTAACAGTTAACAGGCATACGAAAACAATGCTACAATTGTGCAAGTACATTTTTGTGATATAAATGTATACCTTGTAGTGCTTAGTACATCGACTCCTCGCTCTAAGTTTTGTCGTCGCACGACACGAGGGAACTCTGCTTCGGCTAGTTTTGCTTAGTTAATAATAATAATACTATAAGTGAATCTATTGAAACCATGGGAGCTGTTGAGATTAGCCCCATAGATGTCAGATTTGCAATCCGTTCGGCCCATAACTGGAAAAGTCCTGGACCGGACGGGTTGCATAACTTCTGGCTGAAGTGGTTTCGGTGTTCACACCCTGTAGGTACTCGCCACACAGTTTCAAGAAGCCCTCGAGCTTGGGTCTCTCCCAAGTTTCATGACGACTGGAGTCACCTTCCTGCTCCACAAATCTGGTAGTACCGCGGAAGCAAAGAACTACAGACCCATAACGTGCTTACCTACCATCTACAAGCTCCTTACGTCCATTCTGACCGTAAAAATTAATGCGCACATAGTTGCAAATAATATTTTGGCTCCTGCTCAGAATGGATGTAGGGTGGGGTCCCGCGGTACTAAGGAGCTCCTCCTCATTGACATGACCATTAGCCAGCAGATCAGGCGCAGCAAGCGGAACCTCTCCACTGCATGGATAGACTACAAGAAGGCGTATGATTCGGTGCCTCATACATGGCTGGAGAGGATCTTAGAGTTGTATAAAATTGATGCAACTTTGAGATCCTTCTTAGGTACATGCATGAGACAGTGGATCACAGTTCTTCGTCATCCAGGTAGCGGACGGGATCCCTCTGCTCCGCAAGATCTGATTCGCATAGAGCGGGGTATTTTCCAGGGCGACAGTCTGAGTCCCCTATGGTTCTGCCTGGCACTGAATCCTCTTAGTACTCTGCTAAAGGATTCAGGGCTAGGCTATCGACTTCGGAGAGAGGGTGGTATCGTTTCTCACCTGTTGTACATGGATGACCTCAAACTTTTCGCGCCGAGAAAACCAGAGCTGCTGACTCTGTTGAATATCACACAGATATTCAGCAGTGCCATCAGCATGGAGTTCGGTGTCGAGAAGTGTGCGGTCATGCAAGTACAGCGGGGGAAAGTTGTAAATACTACAAACTTACAGCTTTCCGATACGATATCCCTCAGATCTCTTTCCGATATCGAAACCTACAAATATCTCGGTATGTCAGAAGCGTTAGGTATAGTAGACAGAGACATAAAACAGTCGGTGAAGGAGCGATTCTTTTGCCGCCTGACTAAAGTACTCAATAGTCTTCTGTCGGGTGGTAACAAGGTTCGAGCCTTTAACGGCTGGGTTATGCCTCTGCTCATCTATACTTTTGGCATATTGAAATGGACTCAGACTGAACTTGACGCCCTTGACTGTAAGGTTCGTCAACTTCTTACGACACACAGAATGCGACATCCACGCTCGTCGGTAATGAGGATGTACATCCCGCGGAAATGTGGGGGCCGCGGCTTTTTAAATGCCAAGACCCTCCATAACGGCGAGGTGTGCAAGCTCAGAGAATACTTCCTCCATGCCGACAGTGAGATGCATCGTGATGTCGTAGCAGTTGACAAGAACCTTACCCCGCTCTCACTGGCTAAGGAGAACTGGCACAAACCTACGGTGCTGAGTGCCCTCGAACGCAAGGTGGTATGGGAGAGTAAGGAGCTGCACGGACGGTTCTACAAAGCCCTTACAGGGCCTGATGTAGACCTACTCGCATCCGTGAACTGGCTACGTTTCGGTGACCTCTTTGGGGAAACTGAAGGTTTTGTCTGTGTGATTATGGATGAGGTAATAAAGACGAACAACTACCGAAAGTATATCATGAAGGATGGAACCGTTGACATTTGCAGAGCTTGTCATCGTCCCGGTGAATCCCTTAGACATATACTTTCGGGTTGTTCGCACCTCGCTAACACTGAATACTTGCACAGACATAACCAAGTAGCAAAGATCATCCATCAGCAGCTTGCTCTCCAATACGACCTTGTCGGTCCAGAGGTTCCGTACTATAAGTACGCACCGGTACCGGTTCTCGAAAATGGTCGTGCTACGCTCTACTGGGACCGCTCTATTATTACGGACAGGACTATTCTTGCGAATAAACCTGATATCGTCTTGGTAGACCGGTCGGAACGCCGGGCGATACTTGTTGACATCACCATCCCACATGACGCTAATCTCGTGAAGGCCGAGAAGGACAAGCTTAGCAAGTACCTTGACTTGGCACACGAGATTACCGCTATGTGGGATGTCGACTCAACAATTATCGTTCCGATAGTCGTTTCAGTGAACGGTCTGATAGCGAAGAGCCTTGACCAATACCTTAAGAGGCTCTCGCTAGGCAGCTGGATCAAGGGTCAGATACAGAAGGCGGCTCTCCTGGACTCGGCACGCATTGTGCGGAGGTTCCTCTCTCTGCAGCCCTAACCACCGACCGTTTGAGCCTTGCCCCGCGGTCGGTGGTCCACCATTTTGGATATATTTTTTACTATAATGTTTTTTTTATATTATTTTTGTACATAGTAGATTAATAATGTTTTAAATTTTATAGTAAAAAATGTATTTTTTATGAGTTTTAAAATGAATAAAGTGTCATAATACTAAATAATGCTGGACCCTATCACACAGCATCATGTAGCCAGGCGCGGATACAGGGGGGGGGGGGCAATAGGGGCAATTGTTTCTTTTCTTTTCTGGGGGACACAGAAATTACCAGACCAGGACCAAGTTTTGGGTCATGAATAGTAGTATTAATTTATTATTAGTTTGATATCCAGATATAAATTGAGTTGTCTTTTCTGGTGGGGTGCAGAAATGAACAGATCAGGACCAAGTCTTCGTTGATAATTATAACCTAATACATATAGGTTGGTTGAAATTCCGATATAAATCGTAGTTTTCTTTTTCATATTTTGTATGCTCACCTTTGATAGAAAAATTTCGCGGCTCGCTCTGCTCGCCGATTTTGTTACCACCTTTTGGTAGTGAATGGTACATAATACTCACAATTTTTTTAAATCCAATCTATAAAGTTTGCAACAATGACGAATTAGAACACAACAGCGCTAGTTAGAATCATTAAAAAAAATTGCGGCTCGTTCCGTTCGCCGACTTTCTTTTTTACGTCTGTTGGGCCTTTAACTTCATATATGCTACAACGCGAGATAGATTTTCTATTATGTCTGGTATCCAGGCTTAAAAATTATAGAAGCTCGCACCGGGCGCGTAAAATGCTATTTACGGCACTGACTGTGTCCATACAAAAAACCAGTAATGGAACGTTATCCGGTTTCCGTCATGAGGATTATTCACGTTGTTTATTAATTTGTTAATTATGTAGATTTGTAGCTATAAAAATCAATATATATTATGTTTTTCTTTTTATAACAGTATAAAAAATTAACAAGATGCAGAGGTTTTAGTGTAAAAATTTCGCGGCTCGCTTCGCTCGCCGACTTCATTACTGTCTTTTGCATTAACGATTTCCTATGAATATATAAAAAATCGCAGTTTTCTTTTCGTATTTTGTTAGTGTCCATAATATTAATTATTAATATACCAAGGCAAAATAACACATTTTCTGAAAAAAAAAAAATTCGCGCCTCGCTCCGCTCGCCGATGAAAAATAATTAAGAGCATTGCCAAACACAAAAATTGCCCCCCCCTAAACGAAATCCTGTATCCGCGCCTGCATGTAGCCCCAAACTAAGCAGAGCTTGTGTTATGGGAACCACATGATTGATATACACATAGTACGTGTCACCGGGATGCGAATAGCACATGACTGAGGTAGATGATACAAACTTCGGGAGGTCTATATCCAGCAGTGGATAAAGTCGGGCTGCGGGTTATGATGATATTTCGAAAGAAAATTTAAGTTACATATTGCCAAACCTTACATAATTATAAGGTTCATAAAACTAGTTTTTAAAACTTTGTAAGTTTAGTGGTGCAATACTTAATTATATACTGAATACTGAAACTTAAGTAACTATTTTGTTTTTTAAATTCTCTGACAAATAACATGTCTAAATAGAAATAAAATTATGAATATGATATACTATAGGTGTAAAAGTTAAGCTCGATCCCTTTTGTAGTTTTGTCATGAAAGAGCACCAAACACATCTTCACAACCAAATGTTTACCTTTATTAGTAGAATGTGAGAAAATGTGAAAACTAGAGACACTTGACTCTAGACTAGTGTCTAGTGTATTTAGTTCATGAATCTTGTTTATTTTTCCATCTGCAATTGACAAACTTGTAGTTAGCCGACAGAACGTAATTATTAGGCCGCCCGATCCCGATAATGTAATATGTCATACCTAAATAATAATCAATAAATAAATAATAATCCGTGAGGAAATATAAAAATATTGATTAGTACTCAAATGGTCAACCATTGGTGCTCAAAAAATTGGTGCTGAAACGGAAATACTCCGGCATTTCTGCGGTTAAAGCAAAAATATATCTTCTTCTTCTTCGTATGAGCTAGTGACCAACTCTGGTGTCGGAGTTTTTAGGCCGCTCGAAGGACTCAGACATGGCTTAACGACTGAAAAGCCGGGACCAACATCTTAACGTGCCTTCCGAAGCACGGAAACGCTCAAATCTAAATGTCACTAAACGGTCACCCATCCAAGCAATGACCGGGCGGAGTGTTAACCACGCCACGAGCGCTTCAATAATCAATTAATATATCAATTATTATTTTTATGTAGTAGGTATCTATTGGTTTTGTAAACATATGTATTTGTATTTGTACCTATTGTATTTGTAAATAATAAACAAATAAATAGATCATTTTTTTAGGCACACATATAGACTCATATAACAATTTTACATATCATGCAAAAAATTCTTAATAATAACAATTTTATCATCCTTCCTACTAATATTATAAAGTGAAAGTTTGGGAGGATGGATAAGGCTGTTATTTCTTTTTTATGCAAAAACTATCGAACGGATTTGGATGAGACTTAGCAAAACTATGAGCACCTATAATTTATGACTTGGATTAACACAAAGGCTACCGGGCGACGCGAGCGAAGCCGTGGGCGGTAGCTTTTTACTATTCTCATTTATTAATAATAATAATGACTTAAAATGTTCAAGATTTCCGTGTAATAAAACAAAGTATTAGGTGCTTACCAATGAAATTGGCGTTTTGTTTGGAGAATTTCCAGAAAATTGATTTCTCCATACATTTTTGTATTTTTTTCTGGAACTACTAATACTTATCTGCTAAAATGTTGTGTGTATGATTGGATAACATTGTGAAAAGTATGTGTAGTCTTATTTAAAATAGAAAACTAACACATAAAAAAATACTTCGAATTTAAGCATTGAAAATGACAACACGTGAAATGAACTGTTTGTAAGTTTTATTTTTTGCGGATGAACTTCCTCAAAAATAGTATTTTATTAAATTTTCAATCATTTCAATAATGTTACGTTAAGGAAATAAATTAATTTTGTATATGACTGTTGAATTAAATAAAATATGTACAAAATGAAATAGAGAGCAAAAACGCCAATTTCATAGGTAAGGACCTAATAGTAATTCCATCCAAATTATCGTTTGTATCGCATAGATCGATGAATCTAATTCACATTGCCCTCCGCTAGCGATCGGCGGCAAATGAAATACGTCGAGAGCTGTTTCACGGCCGATTGCCGACGATACGCCTACGGTATCGTGCTGAGAAGGCGCGCCTTGACAAATTAGTTAGTACAAAAAATGTGTAACTTTCTACACTTTTGTAGATGTTTTCGTGTAGCACATCTGTGCTGTGAGTTGAGCTTTATATGAGAATTGTGGAACTATTTCAATAAAAAAGAATAAGAATTAGGCGATAAGACCGCCCATTGTACTTTCATTATTGTTATTGTATATTGTTCTATTTGTTTTTGTTGGTGTGAGTACAATAAAGAGTTTTCTATCTATCTATCTATCTGTCTATCTATCTATCTATCTATCAATTTATGTAAAAAGGTATAGTTGCGTTGGATATACTTCTACTGCTATTCAGCCGGTGACACCCACTGCTGAGTAAAGGCTTGTTCTCTATGACGCCACTCCTGGCGGTTTTGTACCAGCAAGATTAACTGCTCTCCTACTGCCTTCAGAAAAGTATGTTAAAGGCCTTAGAGAGACGGAATAGATCATCGGTTAAAGAGGAGAAAAACTTAGATAAACAAGGAGAAGCCAAAACACTATAACACAAACTATTTTAGCCTCGGATGCAAATTATCAAACATCAACATCATGAGCTACGCATCTTCATAATTTGCCAAGTCGGCCAACTGTATTTCTTAATGCTGCAATACTGAAATTGTGTATGGCTATTCTATTGAGTAGGCACCTAACATTTGCACATGTAAAATGTGGTTTGATTTGACACGTATAATTTGCATAAAATAATATAAAGAAAACATCGAGATTAGCGTCTCATATATAACGCGTTGTAATTGAGTCAATAAGCAGGCAATGACCCTAATGAGTTGGTAACAAAAATAATGTTCGAGGATTTATCGTTGCGCGCGCGCACAGATTTATTCGACGCGAGCGATGTGCCGGCGCTCTTGGACGAGCCGCGCTAATCCCTTCACAGGGTTGACACTAAAAAAGTCGTTAAAATTTGCTATTTATGATTCAAAGTAACGAATCTACTTATTTGGCTTAAAACTAGAAATACCAACATTAATACCAAATTAACTTATACCCATAAAATTAAACATCTACTTACAAAGACGTACAATGTAAACTTTCTGATTGGAAAAAATATTAATTAGCTAGCTTTTGACTGCGGCTTCGCTCGTGTTACTCTATCTAAGGTTATCTATCTAAGCTGTCTATTCCCCAGGAACAGTATTTTTTCTGGATGTAAGATACCATTTGTCCTCTTTTGTACCTCTGAAAACGTGTATGCGAAATTACATTAGATCAAGGTGAAAGCGTAACAAACAAAGCGACAAACTCACTTTCGCATATTTTTTATATTAAACCTACAAAAAATAAACTAAACCTACTACCTACCTAACAAAGAGAGGTTTATTATATTTATTACTAGCGTCCGCCCGCGGCTTCGCTTGCGTGGTATCAGGATAAAAAGTAGCCAGGTCACAAACTATGTATATTCCTAGTCTGTTCAGTAGTTTTTGCGTAAAAAAGTAACAAACATTAGTCATTCATCCATACATTTGCAAACTTTTGCATTTATAATTATAAATAAATATAAATATAATAGGTTTAGTAGAGTTAGCCATCCTAACTAATGTTATAAATGCGAAAGTGAGTTTGTTTTTTGGAAGTGCAGTGAATTATTATAGGCAGAAGAATTCATAATTCATTGATAAACCAAAAATTATCACATCATGTGAAAATAAAATATCCAGTACAACCCTACAAACGAGAATGTTTTGAAGAACACACGCGTTCAATTCTCACTCGAGTACCGATACAATCGATGGCATCCGTACTAACTGTTCGTTAATCTGCGCCTAAACTAACACTTGAACTCGGTATTTAGCACAGAATATCGATTTCATACACTTGCAACGCATCATCTGCCTAAACTTCAATGGTCCTTTTACACCGGCAATGTTCAGAAGAGCACTTATAGGAAAGCATGTACGTACGAGTGATTATGTCTATGACCACACCACCACACCAGCCTATATCAGTCCACTGCTGGACATAGGCCTCCCCTAATAAAGGGGGATATACCCATAATCCCCATGCTGGGCATGCGGGTTGGGGATCGCAGGGCACAGCTTCTCGCACCACCGACGCTGCTGCCCGTCGGTGGCCAGGGGATTTAGCTGTGCCGGCCGCCAGAGCCCCGTTCGTTGTTTAGCAGGGTGCACCACGTGCAGGTGAGGTTGGCTTGGGTTCCGAAGATGGGGGTTGGAACCCCGTACACCCCACATGTCTATGACACAATGTCGTATTTTGGAAGAATTCACTTTTTCACTTTTATTTCACGATTAGAAAAATAAGGCAGTGCAGAGACAATTTAAATGTAGGTTAGTAATATAGTTCGTGTATTTCCAATTCTCAGTCAAATACAGATGACGACTGGATAAAATAATAATGATTCTAATTAGTCCGTCAGATAGATCTAAAAAAAATATTGGATACGTATTTTTTTGCATATCAAATAAATAAAAATTGAGGGAGATAATGAGCGTCAAAGTTCGGGAGTGGGGGCTCGTGACGTCACTACTATGTAAAAAGTGTACTAAGCCGTGACGTCACGCGGGACTTAAACGCACAATATCTTTGTATTTTTTTGTCAAATACGTGTCCGTAGTAAAGTCATTTTTTCATTTTTCAGTTATCATCCCTATTGTAACAGAAGAACATTAAAATTCTAACTCGCACAATAAAACTTAAGTAATGGAAAATAAATTACAAAGCAGTATCAGTAAGTTTATATTTTACAGTTGTTGTGTCTCTGTTTGTACTTTAACTAATTTACGAGACTTTATCCAATTAGAAAACTGAAAATAAGCCCAGAATTTTAATACGAACAAAGAACCAAAGCAACAAAACCAAATCAAACTAATCCAAAAATCCGACCAATACACATGTCCAAAGCTTACCCAAAACATTCGCGGCGAATACCGAAGAAACCAAAAATTCTATGAATTCACTAAACAGTACAAATAGGTCCGGGAGTTTCGGAACCGCAGAATCCGACGGGGCCCTTCCAAAACTATTGACAGTGAGTGTGGATGCGATCAGACTTAAGCCAGGGATTATGAAGAGACCGAAATAGACGCATCAAATCCTGGAGGATTAAGGGATTCCGTGTTCCGTCGGACGGCTCCGCACAAAAATACGATCCGCGCCGGATGCGACGATTAGCCTAAACATCTAGATCGTTAATATTGTTATGCACTTTTTCTCCTGTCTTCGGTGTAACTAGTAAGTTCATCAATGTCCATTGCAGCTGGCTTTGGCTAAGGATGGACGTTATTGATGCAGACATCGAAGACACAATTGCATTCAATAGATTACTTTTGTGTTCAAAAGAGTGATAATTTTAATTGATTTAAACCGTTTTGATACCTATTATGAAAAACATTTATTTCTAAGTAGGTATATACTTATTTTGAATTGATGTTGGTGATACTCGCTATAGATTTAACAGGTTTTTCAGCATAAAAATCATCTCAACACGAACTTGTTTAGTTGTAAATTGATTTCCAACTGAAATATTTCTCATATCTTATTTTTTTTAATTATTAGAACAATAAATAAGCTAGACTCATTATTTATTTGGTCCGATTTTTAGCTGATTTCAAAAAAAAGGAGGTTCTCAATTCGTTGGAAAAATCTTTTTTCTTTATGTATTCTCACAGAGTACTCAAAAACGATGGGGCGGTTTGGAAAATTATTATTTGTTTGAAAGGCCAATAACTTTTTTGTTTGGCTTCCCAGGTTGTCTATTTGTTTTCAGATCAAGATCTGGTGATGGGATCTTATAGAAATCTAGAGAACTCTTAATATTATAGGCATACCTATAGCGATTCGGGTAGTGCATTTGCTCTCGGAAAGCACCAGTTGGTGAAGTGAAACTGAAGATGAACACCACAGATGGCCACCGGAACTAACACGATTTTCGAGATTTTAGTTTAGTTAAGTGAATTCAGTATAGGTAGAAGTATTCAGATAAGTAGGTATTTGAAGTAGGTTTTAAGTTTTTTGTATAAAAATATTTACTTGTTCAAGCAACTAATGAGTTGCTCTGTTAGATTTGAAAGTAGATCGCGAACATAATTAAATAAGTGCTTACATTATTCGAATTTATTCTCTGGATAAGCTTTTAAATGGTTAATCTAACAACTGAAACGTTGGCGGGATGATCTTGATGCATTTGAGAAGGAATGATGGGAGACCGGCAAAGACAGACGCGTGTGGAAGAGTTTGGGGGAGGTCTTTGCCCAGCTGTGGGACGAAATAGGCTAGTAAAAATCTAACAATTGTATAATTAGTCCTTAATATATTGATCAACGTGACTTACCCTGACTCGTGCTTCAGTAAGGTTAGTCCACATGGCGATCTCCTCACGGGTTGACATGTCAGGATAACGGTTCCTTGCAAACGTTGCCTCCAACTCCTGAAGCTGCTGGCTGGTGAAGTGGGTCCTCTGACGTCTTTGTCTCTTGTTCTTCTTATCACCTTTATCATCCAACGACTGGTCGTCGGGACCCACGCCTGGTGTTGTAGACTCAGTTTTGATGGTAGGTCCATCTGTCAGCGGACGATCTGACGGGAAGAAATAATCTAGTTTCTGTTATATTGTTAGTCCAAAGTCCTAACTGGAAAGGTATATTATTATAAGGTCTATGGTAGCTTTTATAGAAACCAAAGAGGTTGGATCAGAAACTTTTTATGTTTATAGAAACTATATTGTACCAAAAATTAAAAAAAATCCAAATCTTTATATTGTACATCGAATTTCGAGGTTTTCAGATCGGTTACTTCAGTAAGCATATAGCAAAACTATTTTCAATGCGATGCAAACTATTGAGGATTCATGGTATCTTCAAGTAGGTTTGGGCATGCCCTCTATCGAATTGCAATAAGCATCCTACGTCCATCGCTATTGGAGGATTTTTTTAAACCTCGGCGCAAAATGAGGGGGTTTGACGTGTGTATCTGCAAACATCTGCGTATATGTCTATAGCATTGTAACTCCATAATGGATCAACCGATTTTGATTTAGTTTTTTTTGTTCGAAAGGTGACTTACTTGTTACACTCAATATAATTTTTTTTTATGATAGTCTAAGATGGAACAAGCACATGGCCCACCTGATGTTGAGTGGTAACCATTACCTATCCCAAAACATTACATCGTAGATTACGTTTTTTGGAACGTGCTCTACGATGCTACGCCCTGCGTCCATCAATTTGAGGCATGAAGATGATATGCCTCTTGTGCCTGTAATTTCACCGGCACCCACACCCTAATAAAATATAATTTAACAATTTTTAAAACAAAAATTGGTTTTGTTTGGACATAAACTTTTAAAACACATAAGGGTGAACTTTGAAATGACTATTGTTGGTCTCACAATTGGCGATATTATCGCAAATAGCGATTTCTTCCAGACAACCGTTGCATAAGCCCAAAGCTGGAATCGATCCAGTTGTTTATTCACTCATTGGGCCAACGTTCTAAATAATTTATTTAAGTAAGAAAGTTTTTTTTTTTATTTGACCCATACACGCAAATATAGGTAGGTATACAAATACAACATAAAAACTAGAAAAAAAGAACTAAATATTTAACACTAATATTATATAATATGATACCGGAAATACCTACGGTATTTGTAAATTCAAGTTACAAACTATTTTTATTCCAAGTTTCATCCCAATTCGTTAAGCCGTTACGGTGTGGAGTGGTAACAGACATACTAACATACAATAAACCTTCGTCAAATGTTTCAAAAAAGCTGAATTCTTCAAAGAACTGTCAATATTCCGTTCAAGTTCATTCAGAATCAGGGCCACGGTCGTCAAGTGCCGGTAGCAAGCCCATAATGCCGCGGCTTAGCGCAGGCGCGGCTATACTTTTACAACACCGTTGTAAACTTGTCCGCTAATCGACATTTTGTATCACCTGTTAATTTATTTCGGTTTTTTGTTTGACGATAATTTAAAAACTCCTATGGTGTTACATAAAAAGATCCGTCAAAAGATAAAAATTACTTAAAGCATTGTCATCTCTTACCGAAATTTAAGTAGCGTTTATAAGTATGGGGATTATTTTACTAGCTTCTGCTGCCAGCTTCGCTCGCGTCAAAGTTTTTTTACATCCCTAAGGAAGTTATTTCTGGATGAAAGCCTTTTCTGTAGCCCTGATAACGCGTATGCAAAATTGCATGATAATTCGTTTATTTATTTATTTATTTAATGTAGTTAAGAATAGTTAGGATTCGGATTATAATCGGATATGTATTTTCTGTGAATATATTACCTATGAAATTGGCGTTTTGTACGGAGAATTTCGAGAAAATTGATTTTTCCATACATATTTTTTTGTATTTTTTTCTGTAACTACAAATCTTATTATCTAAAATTTTTTTGTGTATGATTGGACAACATTGTGAAAAGTATATGTAGTCCCTTTTTTTGAAAGAAAACTAACACTTGAAAAAATACTACAAATTTTAGCATTGAAAGTGGCAACACGTGAAATGAACTGTTTTTAAGGTTTATTTTTTGCGGATGAACTTCCTCAAAAATAGTATTTTATAAAATTTTCAATCTTCGCAATAATGTTACGTTCAGAAAATAAATTATTATTTTGTATAAGACTGTTGAATTAAATTAAATATGTGCAAAATGAAATAGAGAGAAAAAACGCCAATTTCATAGGTAAGGACCTAATATCAATCGAGCTGAGGACAGGGCTCTTATTCTCTATTACACATACAATTCCTTGATTCCCCGATAACGTGTAATGTCATAACATGCTTCAAACACAAACGCGTTTCCAAAACACGCCATGGCGTCACGTTGAGAAATTTGTGGGCATAGAGAATACACGCAGATTTCACGAGGATATCGTAAGGCGAGGTACGTTTGCGTTTGGTCTTAACGAATAAGGGCTCTAGTTCATTAGAAGAAGCTTGTATCCAGCACTGGACTATAGGCTGATGATGATGAGGATACACGTCTTATTTGGCACAAAGCAAATATTCCTAAATTTTCTATCTGCTCTCTTTTTTTGGCCTTTTTTGTTTTGACAACGCAATAATAATATCATAATAATAGTTTATAAGTAACTGAAGACAATGCAACAGGACTTCTCAATGGATACCTGAATGAGTTACTCTATTATTAGAATCTTATTGGAGTTACTCCAAACCTCAAATATATTTCACTAGTTAGACAAACAGTATTACAACTCCTAACTGAATTCCCAAAACTTGTGTAGTGGTGGATTTTGATGATGTACAGGGTTCCAGCCCTCATCTGCGGAACCCAAGCCAACCTCAAACTCAACTTCACCTGCACGTGGTGCACCCTGCTAAATAACGAACGGGGTTCTTCGGGGTACATCGACACAGCTAAATCCCCTGGCCGCTGAGGGGCAGCGGCGTCGGTGATGCGAGAGGCTGTAACCTGCGATCCCCAACCAGCATGCCCAGCGTGGGGATTATGGGTATATCCCCCTTTATTAGGGGAGCTCTATGTCACACCACACCAGCCTTTATCAGTGGACTGATAAAGGCTGGTGTGGTGGGGTGCGTAGTGGATTTTGATGTAATTTTCTTATTTATACCATGGTTTTAAATTCTTTGCTTCACAAATACTCGTACTTACACACAAGCTTGTAGATAATATCACGGAACCACAATAAAAGCTTGTTGGAATATATTTTAGCGCTCCACATTCGGTTGTATTCACACGTAATGCTTGGAAAGCTGTACTAAGATAATAATTTTACTAAAACGTTCCCGTTCCGCCAGAGCTTTGGAACAGAAAATGATCGTATTTTCATGAGATTTCAGGCAATCAGTATTTGTATTCAGATTAGAACCAGTACTGTTTGAATAAATGCTTATATTTTTGTAGTTTGGGTTGCCTGCCACCACACCACACCAGCTTATCAGTCCACTTCTGGACATAGGTCTCCCCTAATAAAGAAGGATATGCCCATAATCGAATACATCTAGTAGTGCAGAGTTCTTTGTGGAGGGCTCGTCCCGGGAAGTACTGCTACCATGCCTATTTTTGCCGTGAAGCAGTATAGCTGTGATTCGGTCTGAAGGGTGTGGGTGCCGTTGAAATTACTGGCACAAGAGGCTTATCATCTTCATGCCTCAAGTTGATGGACGCAGGGCGTTGCATCGAAGAACGCGCTCCAAAAAAACGTGATCTACGATGCAATGCTTTGTGACAGGTAATGGTTATCACTTAGCATCAGATGGGCCATGTGCTTGTTCTATCGTCCAGTATCATAAATAAATTCCCCACGCTGGGCATGCGGGTTAGGGATCACAGGGCAAAGCTTCTCGCACCACCTACGTTGCTGCCCGTCTTCGGTCAGGGAATTTAGCTGTTCCGGTGTTAGGCTGCGCTATGCCGCATTCAGCCGGCCGCCAGAGGGGTATTTTAAAACATTCGTTTTTGAATCTAATCCGTCAACATTTACTCAATTGTATTTCAATTCCAATGGATTTTTAGTATCTTAAAAGCTGATGGTGTTTCTGATTAACGCTACGACACGATAACGCATCACAAAACAACACACCTCGACACAATAATGTCATTCAGGCTCAATCGTCTCTGTCGGATTGGACTAGGGCACGTTTTTAACGTTTGAAAATACAAACATATTAAATACCTTTAATCAATTTACGGGATACCTCGCAAACGGTCAACTAATCCAAAACTATACAGAGCTTATTTATACTATGGATACCAGAAACACATATATAGAGATACATATACTTCATAAAACACCCATAACCAGAACGAATACCAATTTTCATCACAGTAATGTTTGTTCTGAGTGGGAATCAAACCCGCTATCTGCAGCTCGGAAGGTAGAGTTAGACTACCAAACTAGTTATGAGGTCAGTTAAATATATTATTATTTGTCAGAATATCACCAATTTTAGTCTGACCCGGTTCAAAATGAAACAATGTAACGCAGGCGACACCTATCTATGAGGGGCCGATACGGTGTTAATACATCAATACGTTACTGATAACGCTGCAATCAAACCCCGTATATTGGCTTTATGGATATCCCTGCGTCATTTACTGCGTATAGTATTGCTTTTTGCTTTTATAGAGATGTATAATTTGGTCATTATAAAAAAAAACAGAAGAGGAAAGATGTTTGAACACCTTATATGACATGACAACTGTATACGCAACATTATCAGGGACAAGTAGAAGGAAAGAGAGGAAGGGGAAGACCAAGGATAAATTATATGAGCCATATTAAAGATAAAGTAAATGTCATGTCATAGGGAAGTAAATGAATCCTGCTTTGGAGAGAAACAGATGGAAGGAGCTGCATCAGTTGCGCTGACAAGAGCACAGCTCTATATTTAAAGGATGTTGATTATTTGGTACTCGGAACTAGAGATTTTATAGCCTTCACTATTATCATATTTATATTCAAATTTATTATTTTTAGAGCTGTGTCAGCCTCGTGGGATGTGTCCCGGCTTCCGAGCTTGAGGTCGTGAGTTCGTGATTTGTACCAATTCATAATCGGCAGATATATTTTTATTCCGTAATAATAATGCAAAAGTGTGAAAACAAATCAAAAAAACAATATTAAACTTGCTCAAAAGCATATTTAAGTAAAAACATAACCCGTCCTTGGCAGTCGGTATTTTCACACCACCTGCACGAAATTCTAGGTAATGCAACCTTCACGGTAAGGGAGTCATTATCTCTGTAGAGAAATATGTTGTGCTGGATTTAAATTTGGAACCTCAAAATTTCTATGAAGATTTGATTGAATTTCCCATAAAATTTATGAAAAAAGTTTGTGATCCAACCTCTTTGAAATTTCCTTTGGCCTCGGTCAAGGAGGTTTACTATAGTAGTTATTAATAGTAATGGCCTTATAATGAAAAAAATCTAATGATGAATTTACTTCAAAATTCTAACTAACCTCCTTGGAATAGTTTCAGTAAGGATTTCAGTAATTAGAATGCAAAAAACTTCAAGAGTGTTATGCATTTTGGGGGATTTTTTTTGGCGCTCGAGATTCAATATGGCGCCCGTGACCAAATAAATATCAGATAGGTATTGAAGATTGCTATTTTGAAATTGATTAAAATTACTTATCTACAATATTACACATCGGATAAGTGTTAATTTTATTGTAATTGCATATCTTGATTGAATATTATCAAATGCTATCTACCAACATAATTATGTAAGTATTAAGTACATATATGTAGGTAGAAACATAATTTAAACAAGTACGTGCTACCCGTTATTACTGCACCTACAATATGCAATTGCAATTTATTCAATTGTCTGCAATATACTTAGTTACAAAATTTCCCTATATTCATGATCGAACGCTCAATAACGTAAGCTTGTCCTTCTCATTTAAATATGAAAATAAAAATTTATCAGGGGAGGCCTATGTCCAGCAGTGGACTGATATAGGCTGGTGTGGTGTGTGGTGTGGTGGCCTATAATACAAGCTCGGCATTAAAAAAACTCATTATGAACACAAGTATTTTCAATAAAACTTGTTTATCAAAGGATCTCGATTTTGATACAACTCTTAACGCTTTGAGTGCTGAAAACACAACTGTTTAAGTTCAGCAGGCGCGGAGCGTCGTGTCTGAGGCCCGCAGTCAACGTGTTAACTCGCACTTAGAGTTATTTTGTAAGAACTCTAGGACTAATTTTAGGTACGAGTATGCTGTGAGTTGATTGTGTCAGTCAGCCATTAGATATATTGCAAAGATCTTATATATTTAGTAAAGAAAATCACAAACTACCAACACGGGTAAAAGATAATGTGCAAACATAATGTGAATGAATTTTTGTAACTTTTCATTAAAAAATGGCGTGTTTATCAATCAATATTGTGGACCACACAGTGACAGTAAAACTGAAAGCAAACTGAATAAAACCTTCGGAGATTCTACAGCAAATACGGCGCGCCATTCTAATGCCTTCGCAAATAGCAGCGACTGCTGCTGCCTAACGGTGATAATGGTCGCATGTAGCGTAGCCTCCGCAGCGTTAATGTTGGACGTCTGTGGTTTCAATACTATGTACTATGCTAGAGTGTTTTTCGGTTTAATCAAGATAGACCACAACTTTTTACCTGTCATGATTGACTGGCAGAAAATGCTTTCTAGCATTAATTCCACCATTGTATTTATTTTTCTGAAGTGCAATAATGAATTAATTAAATAAGTAAATAAATAGAACGTATAGACCCCGATCTTGCTCAATCGGACGCAAAAATTTTGATCTTATACGCACGTGGTGACTTACTTATTTTGGTCAAAGTAGAGTTTCTCCTAGAGATTTGACAATTCTTATTAAAAATAGTAATGGCTTAGAAAAATCGTTTATCTTGTAATCGTGTTATTGTAAATCGTCGTGTAATTCATCATCATCATCATTATTTATCCCGTTTACACCCACTGTTGGGTTCAGGCTTCATTGAGAGGTGATAAAGATCATGCCGTTCTTTCCAGTCCTTTGCAATTAAAAATTGTGTTGTGTAATTAAAATGTCGGGTATAAAAAAAAATCTCTATGTGTTTATAAGCTGATTTTTTTTGATAATTTACAAACTAAAATTTAAAAAAGGTTCAGCTATCAAATTAGTGTACCAGCTATTAAATTACCGAAAAAGTGGTACGTAGTGGTCGTTGAAAAAATATAATATCTCACATAAAGGGTCAAGTATTCAATCGAAAAGAGCGAAGATGAGTTGCGCAACTCATCTTCGCATAGAATCGTAGAAAATGTAGCGTATGTAATTTTTTTTCCACACCACCAAACCTTACAACTTATATAGAAAACGTAAAAATATCAATCGAATGTTGTGAAGTGGCAGACATATTCGATATCAGCAACACATGTAAAGTATTTACCTAAAGTGGCGGTACAACCAAAGGTGTAGATACTGTAGATTATAGAAGGCTAGCTAGGTGATGGATGGGGCGGCGAGTCAAAGCGTGTCGCGATAGCGATAGCGTATCGATATCGAATAGGGTTGCCGTTTGTCGATGGTCAGTATTCATTTTTGTCTAAGATACTTAAAGACGCTGTTTGTAGTGATTTTATTTATATATAAACTAAGTCTCCGCCCGTAGCTCCGCTCGCATGATACCAATTTTTAACCGACTTCATTCACTTTCCGAGATTCTCAATTCGGTTGATTTTTGTGTTTGTTACCTCAAAACTCCGACATATATGAACCGATTTGGAAAATTCTTTGTTAGTTGCACGAACAAAAAAATAAGCAATAATTGGTTATGCCGTTTTTGTTTTTCAATAAATGTTTTTGATGGTGTTTTTTTTTAAACTAGCTTCCGCCCGCGGCCTCGCTCGCGTGGTACCGGGATAAAAAGTAGCTTATGTGTTAATTCAGGTCACAAACTGTGTATATTCTAAGTTTCATCCAAATCCTTTCAGTGCCTAGTTTTTGGGTGAAAGAGTAACAAACATTCATCCATCCATCCATACATCTATACTCACACAAACTTACGCAATTATTATATTAGTAGTAACTTTCGCAATTATTATTTTGTTTATCATCCAAATCCGTTCAGCCATTACGAAGTTGAGAGAAAATAAACATCAACACACCAATTGTTTACCGTGGTACCATTAGAATGTACCATTGATAGTACTGTAGCGATTATTATTTGCCGGTAGTTCCATTACGTCGAAAGTACCGCGCTAAATAGGTATTGTGTTTTGTTATTCGTGGTACATTTAGGAAATGATAATAAAAATATTACGGGCAGCCCTGTAATCTATCGTGAAATTGTAATCGGCGAGCGGTAGCGTTGGCTGAACTTTGAGACCGTAATCCCGCCTTGTTCATTATATACACCAATGAGATCGTTAACTTCACAGATTGATAAACGCACAAATACACAAAAATATGAGCTAACTTTATTACCTTTAGCATCTCTACATTTGCTTAGTTTGGGGCTACATGATGCTGTGTGATTACGTCCCGCATTATTTATTTATTTATTTTTTATTTATTTCAGCGCTTCGGCTTACTTCGGAGCTCTTAGCAGATCATCTTGCTTAGGCAACGTTCCGCCTGGTCACTACTTGGATGGGTGACCGTTTAGTGGCATTTCGATCTGATCGCTTCCGTGCTTCGGAAGGTACGTTAAGATGTTGACCCCGGTTTTTTCAGTCGTTAAACCATGGCGGAGGCCTTCGAGCGGCTTAAAAAGCTCCGTTAGCTGACCACTAGCTCATACGAAGAAAAATAAGAAGCACTAGGTACGTATTTTTATGTATCAGTTATGGAGTATTTTTATTGTAGGTACCTGAAGATGGACAAGCACATGGCCTCCCTGTTGTTAAGTGTATTAATACCTGTCACAAAGCATGGCATCGTAGGTAATACAGTTTAGAATGTACCTACGATGGACCATCACCTTAAGGCATGAAAGTAATAAACCTCAGAAAGAAAAATTGTTTAAATTTAGGTGAATAAGACGATGTGGCGTAGCGAGCGAAGGCCCGTCTGAGACGCAGAAGGCTGTAGATTCAATTCCGATTCAATTACGATGCAAATGTTGTTATTGTATGTTCCGCTAATATTTGCCTCGTATCTGGTTGTTTTCTATGTATGTACCTATTTACAAAAAAATATCAGTCATGTGGTTGCCATAATACAAGCCCTGCTTAGTTTGGGGTTGAATGATACTGTGTTATAGCGTTCAGCATCATTGAGGTATTTATAGTGTCCAAACCAAAATAAAGTCCATTATAGAGCTGAGTACTCACTGTCGTCGGTGTGTTTCCGATCGCGCCGAGGCCGCGGCGGCGCGTACAAGGACTGCTCTACGCCCGAGCCGCCGGACGCCAGCGAAGAGTGTCCACTATCGCGGAACTCGCCGGTCTCAGCCCACACTGTCGACATAAAATCTACTTCAATTCAGTGGAACAATTTACAGAGGAGTGATTTGATAACTAAAATGGAACAACCTATTGCAAATGGACTGCCCCAAAAGCACAATATACGAAATAGTTGACAAACTGTGGCGCAGACGCAGAAGGTTGCAGGTTGGATTGCCGGTGCGAGACAATTTTTTGTGATCTTCAAATATTTGTTACAGAGGTTTGTATACCGTCAGACACAGAGGTCGGCTCCGGTCCTTTATTTGCAAACTTTAACACTTCATCCGTCGAAATTCAAAGAACGTCAATTAAAAAAGTGTTTGTAAAAACAGGACCGTTGCTTATCATTTCGGTGTGAAACTGAATTAGTAAATGAAGCCTCAGGTGTAAGTATTTATGATATGTATGTATTTACAAAAAAAAAGACGTGTGGCACTCGGGGACTGCCGCGGTAAAGCTATTGCATAGCATTTTGTATCAACTTATGCAATTATAATTATTTATTTATTTTATTTATGCAGTATTTCTTTTTCTTTGATATTAATTCCTCTTAGTTTTCTGCTAAAAGAGTCAAGCGTTATTTATTTACATACTAATCGTTTCCAGAGGCTCTAAGTACATATAGGTAAGTAATATAGGTAGTAATGTAAGGTATATACCATCAAAATGTACTAAGCAAGTATTAAACAGCAGCGAATGTTACATAATCTCAAGATACTTCAAATTATTTCAGAAGATAAAACAAGAAGATTTGCATAAAATGGTGCAACGTCTTCAAACAATCTTGTGAAAATTTTCCAAAATAAAATAAATCACCGAAACGCTATCTCGTAAATTGAATTAACGATACAAATATGCTCATTATTTACAAAAGCACTACAATGTAATGTGTTCGGTGAACGAGACGCCCCCTGCTTGTAATGAAGTGTCCCCGAACACTTGTTAACGAATTAGTCACTTGAGACGGTGTGCTCTCACCCTTATTTATGATAGCGCTGCATATGCACGTTTTTACCATAAGTACATTGATTACAATAAATTAGTTTACTTTAATTACGTTGGAAGATTTAGTAACAAAGATAAATTAAATATATTGTACACTAAAACCGGCAGATTTTGTCAAGACATACATAAATCATAATAAATGTAATTAATTTAGGTATAGCTTTTCCATCGAAATCCATCGAGCTATTCATACCAAGAGATAAAAGAATAGCAGATTATTTACCAAGAAAATAAAACAATGTCTACGTCACGGGCGCCATATTGAATCACGAGCGCAAAAAAGATTCTCCCGAAATGCATAACACTCTTGAAGTTTTTTGCATTCTACTTACTGAAATCCTACTGAAACTACTCCAAAGACGTTAGTTAGATTTTTGAAGTAATTTTTTTTCGTATGGTCTATGGTACCGAGGTAATTTCTATTATTAATTACCATAGTAAACCTCCTTGACGGAGGCCAAAGGAAATTCCAAAGAGATCAGATACTTTTTTCATAATTTTATGAGAAATTCCATCGAGATATTTAAACTCTAGAGTGGGAAACGTGAAAAAACGTGTCTGCACCAAAACACCGCGCACGCTGTCAATTGGCATTTTGAAGTTTATTTATGTCAAACACGCTTAGACGATTTATTGTTAAATTTGACTTGAACACTATCACTCTATCGTGTTCTATATAATTATCTCGATGTCGAAATCCTATCCTTTCTATTTCAACTAATATTAAAAAGTGAAAGTTTGTGAGCTGAGGATGTATGGATGATTGTTATACATAGTTTATAACCTGGATTTACACATAGGCTACTTTTTATCCCGGTACCACGCGAGTGAAGCCCCGGCCGGAAGATAGTTAATAATAAATAGGTATTTTCACAAAATACGGGGTACTGGCACGACAAACCTTTTTTCAAATTACGTACCTACTTACCTAATTCATTGTATCAAATATGTTAAACAGACAAAAATATTACTTTTACAGTCGATTTGATAAGTTATTTCAATTGTTATTACAATAAAACCCATAAAAATAGAACATGGTGTTTGTATGTGCAATCGATTTGATTCAAGCTTCGATTTCTGTCCGAATTTCACAAAAAAAATACCAATCACGGCAGCGAACTAATAATTCTCTCTCGATTTATTTACGTTCCGTTTTATTTGCATCAAACAATACGTTTTTTGTTACAACAGAATTGTTTCATAAAACGGATTTTTATTGATGTTTATATAAAGTCGTCTCTACATTGTGACATGTTGAGCCCATTGTTTTCGGAAAAGTCACGAACGGGCAATTGATGGCTCTATGAAGATTGTAATTGCAAGTATAAAAAACATTATGCGGTAATTTTCATGTACTTTCACTTTTTTAATATGTTTAATTGGCATGTTCTTGTATCGTTGTAGTGCAAATAATGATCTCAAATAATCCTTATCGCTCTCCTTTATGACTTTGAATGCTTACAATTGAATATTATTTGAGCTGTGAATAAAAGTTATAACTGAAAAGATAGTTTTGTAAACCGTCAAATCGTAGTCACAAACTCTTTTCTTTGCAGTTTCAGTGGCCTGAGTGTGAAGAAAATACCTAACGTTTAAGTTTACGTTAACTATATTTTGTATGGAGACGTCAAGGTTTTAAAAAAGTCCCGCTAGGGGCGCTACTCCATTTTCATACAAAAATAAAGTAAACTCAAACTTTGACGTTAGGTATTTTCTTCGCACTCAAGCCACTGGCATTTATTTCAGAAAACTGATATTTCTGAAGTGGAAACGTTTGTCGGCATATAATTATTTATTTTGTTTTGGCTATCATCCACATCTTCATCAGCCTATAAGTAAAACAGGTATTGGCTATATTTTTTATTTAGTCCATATTACTGTTTTCTACAAAAACTTGACTTGAAGACTGTCACTCTATCGTGTTCTATATAATTATCTCGATGTCGAAATCCTATCCTTTCTATTTCAACTAATATTAAAAAGTGAAAGTTTGTGAGCTGAGGATGTATGGATGATTGTTATACATAGTTTATAACCTGAATTTACACATAGGCTACTTTTTATCCCTACTGTTTTCTACAAAAAAAATCTTGGATATTCCCATAAGTGAGTATTAATTCTCATGACTTGCATGTATTTTTGTGAATAAATTTATTTAAATCTCAAGTGAGTATTATCACTCCAAAAAGCATGAACATTTTTTTTAAGTTCATCAACAGCCTATAGACATAATACATTATGTCTATAGGCCGAACATACTCCAAAGATAAACTTATCTAAAACCTCAAGAGCAATTTCTCGTTTGATGTTCCTTCTCCATGTCCCAGAGTCACAAAAGCGTCCCTGGGTACCACTTAACGCTGTAAAAACATCTATGGTATACTTATAGAAATCT
Source organism: Horisme vitalbata (assembly GCA_951804965.1). Taxonomy (NCBI): domain Eukaryota; kingdom Metazoa; phylum Arthropoda; class Insecta; order Lepidoptera; family Geometridae; genus Horisme; species Horisme vitalbata. The sequence goes on from OX638094.1 coordinate 5,715,399, forward strand.
GTCAAAATATTATAAGTGATGCCTAATATACCCATCTCTTACCGTTGGATAGAGACAAACTGTGATAGAGCAGGGCTAACTTAAAGCAGTTATCAACATCATCAACAGCCACTGCTGGAAATTGGCCTCCTCCATTAAGCGCCATCGCGCCATTTCCTTAGCTCGACGCATCCAGCTTCTCTAACTTCTTTAAAGGCCAAATTTTTTGTGTTTTTAAAATTATTTTTTGTTGTAATTTCTATCTGTAGCCATGTCTCGTTATCATCAGAACAAACGTCGGTCCTACAAACGTGCGTAGTGCACAAATACGTGGTGTTTGGTTTGATAGCGATGATAACCACTTTTATTGTTTTATTGCCTGTTTTAAACCGCGTCTCTTGGTGACGGCCTTTTTGGATAGTCGATGTAGAAAGGCGTTGATGAAAAATTTTTTTTTTTTCAATAATAAGTCAAGTTAAAAAAGGACAATGGCATTATTTATAGGACTTTATAATACTATTGTGTCATTAAAAATTAATCATTCGTATTAATTAATTATTAGGTTACTGTTTTCTATTTTAATCCGATATAAAAAAATATAAACGTTACAAAAATAAAAATAGTTACTATTCTGTACTTCATATAAAATGATAAAATTATATTTTAAAGGTTTCAAGCAAGTATTAAGTGCATTAAGATATTCCTTATTATTATCGTCACATTTTAATCGCATTTCGAAGTCACTTACGATTGTAACTGTACAACAGCTGGCACATTTATTATATCACCTTCATCAAACGACGCATCATAATTGTTATTGTGCCATAACGGCACAATTTTAGTGGTTATATTGGAAAGTCAAACATTATTAACAGCATTCCTATCTATATGCACTATTACACACCCCACCCACCTTAGCATGCCGTTCGTTTTTTATCTACTCTACAATAGAGAAGGTATTTGAGAGGATATTTGGCACGATTGTGGGTCTCCCTGCAACCCAAAAATGTCTGTTTTTCCCCGAATGCTTATTTTTAACCATTTCTTAGTTAATACACCTACTTCCAAAAATATTTTTTCACATCCGTCGACAAATCCCTTGTTACGGAGTTACCTACGGTTGTTCTGCTGAGCCGGCTGACCTCATATAATGCTTTTATAATTACTTGTTTTTTTATGCTTTTATAATCATATATAATGATTATATATGATATTATAATAATTATTATACATGATTTTATATAATGCATAATGATATTATCACATTTATTCTATCCCCAAATGCTTATTTTTTACTATTCGTTTTGTACTACACCTACTTCCGTTAATAAGTACTCGTATGTTACACAACACCTAGACCCGGGAAAGGGCTACCTTACGCATAGCTACCTACCTTATGATCCCGCTAATTTCATACCAAGTATTTGTTGTTTTGAGTTTGAAAATAGGCTTTGTTACCAATTTGATAGTGTTTTTTGATGTGTGTTATCAATTACACAGATTTTTTAAAATGTGTGCGTTTTTCAACAATTATTATTCAACAATTATTTATTATAATTTTTGGAATATTTTTCGTTCTTTTCTTTTTCAATTAATATACAAACAGTGATAGCCAAAAGAATAAAGCATTAACTGAAAAACTGTAAAAAAAACTTGAAATGAATTCAAAATTGGTGTATTTTGTAAGTTTTTTCTTTCAAAAATTTAATATTTTTGTAAATTATTGTATATTGTTCAACATAATATACAAAAATCTAAAGTGAGATTTATATTTGCGTTAAGAATGATAGTGGGTAGACACAAATAAAGCTAGATAACTCATAATTTATGGCTACAGCTGAGTAAAGATATCGTTGAAAATTGTATAAGCAGGTAGAGTTTAGACGTATTAGTCAGACACTATATTAAAGACCTAAGGCCTAATCAGGCCTTTCGAGACTAAAATATAAGTCAGTGTGTCGTCATCAGCCTATTGCAGTCCAATGCTGAATATAGGCCTTCCCCAATGAGCCCCATTCTGCCCTGTCCTCAGTTCGACTCCAGCCTCCACTAGCCTCTCGCAGATCGTCACTCCACCTGGCCGAGGGCGTCCTACACTACGTGTACCGAGTCGTTGTGTAACAGACAGTAATATTAAATTAGAAGAAAAAATATACTAAGGCCCAAATATGTTATATCTTCGGTTTATGATTTACTTCAACAAAATTCGATTTGATTTAAAATTAAAATAAGGTTCTAAATATCGTTAAGATCAAGTTTTATATGTATAATAGATTAATATACATTTATATAATAGATTAATCTGTTGATTTATAATGTTTTTAAAAATATATATATTAAAAAAACATATTTGGCTTACGTTGAAAAAATGTACCTGAAAATATATACTTCTTTTCTAGTTTCTTTATGTATTTTTTTTAGAAAATCGGAGCTCTTAGCAGATAACCTTGAATAAGCAATAATACACCCGGTCACTATTTGGATTGAATGAAGGAATGAAAAAAGTGTGACCGTTTAGTAGTTCCTATCTACTTATTTCATCCCAAGTGCTTCAATGCTTTGGAATAGTTAAGGTTAAGTTTTTTCAACCTTAAAGCCATATCGGTAGACTTCGGGCGGCCTAAATCTCCGACACTAAAGTTAGTCACTGACTCATACAAGAAAAAGAAGAAGAATATTATATCTTCTGGCACATACCTAAATAATCACAATGTAAATTCCGTCCACTATCAGACCACCATGCACCAAAAGTGGATACACTGGTTAATAACATAATCCTGATAACATACGTCGAGGAAGTGACGGCCGAGTGCGTGTTTCCGGTGTGTTATTGTACTGCCACCTGCAGTTTTAAGATGACCATTTCTCACGTATTAGACATGGGTAGCTTTTAATAGCTTAAAAGTTAATTGGACTCTGGACTTTTGACTTTGCGGAAGTCCACTATAAGACATTTAAAAAATCTAAATATTTAGTACCAATTATTTTGCTGAAACATTGTCAGAGAAGATACATAGCTAGTGAAATCTGTACTGAATATTCTGACTTGTTCAAAATCTTTTAATGGCTTAAGTTTAAGACACCAATGAATTTTTCGTTTTGAAAAAAATATGTGAGCTTGGGTACAACGTGCTCGAAAAGCACGGTGAAGGTAAACATCTTAAGGAAAACCGCTGCTTTAATCAGCTTTACACGTATTGACCATGTCTTTCCCGTGGGTACGGCCGACTAGGCTTAGAGGATGGTAGTTTCTAGTCAAATTTAGATATCCAACTTCATACATGGTTAGACATGCTCGAAGGAAGTTGGAATTGATTACATATAAATGCGCTTCCAAATGCTGTAGGTATTTGTGGCCGACTGTACTAGTAACAGTGTAAAGTAATACAAAGTAACAAGTGCTACGGTAAGCGCAGACACTTGAGATTACGGACCACAGGGGAGGATGGGTCACAGATCAAAATACGACCGGATGATTACGATATACTTTCGAAAGTGGCTTAGCCATAGACAAACTATGAAGAATGGTATTGTGAACTGACCAATGCAGCTGACCCCTCACCCCTCTTGTTCGAACTAAGGAATATTTTTGCCAATATTGTAGGTAATATAGGTAGTATCGGCACAGATATCTTCGGCACAAATATGCAATACGATTATATTAATTTTGATATACCTTTTAAATTTTAATATAATATTTTATGATACACTTTGACTGATAACGGAGTAGCTCCAGATTGTCAGTTGTGTTTTCAGCTAAGCGTTTTATCGGACAAGTAAAACATTAGTTAATTGACTCAGGCGTGACTTTATGGAAATTTATTACAAGAAAAGACACGATATTTGCATAAATTGTCCTTGACCTCTCCGAATTTCTCATAACTTGGTAGAGATCTTTTACGGACGGGAAAGATGCCTCGCAAACGGTGTTTGCACGTGAGTCAGTTAGTTCGTCACGCACGCCATCTTCTACGCGGTCTGCCACGACGCGTATTCCATTCTAGGGCAAAGGCATCTCCCCATTTTTTCCAGACAGTTTGATCCTGTGCTACAGTTTCCGGACTTTTTTGAAAAGATTTAGTTCGTCACGCACGCCATCTTCTAATATGCGGTCTGCCACTATGCGCCGTCTCGCTATTATGTTAGATTTGTAGTGTTAGTTAAAAAAGTTGTATACTATTTTAACTACTAAACCTCTAACTAATATTTATGCAAAAAACAATTTATAAAATACATTACTACATGCGACACCTGAGGGACAGTGGCGAGCTTGATGCCTTCAAATGAGAGGTAACTCGGGATAGAGATATGTATTTGGAAGTCTATGGGAGAGACCTTTGCCAAGCAGTTGGACCAGAAAGGTTAAAAATAAACTTTACTACCTTTTTATTTTTACACCACCGAAAACTACAAAATTTAACTAATGTATGTAGGTAAAATAAATAATTATCAAAAGTTCTTATTAAATTCGTTGTATTTTGATTAGATAACTGTCATTTGATAAGCAATAATAGAGGCTCACCATACCGCTACTGTGCACCTATCTACGTGCCTACCTACTTACCTACCGAACAGTATCTACGACCAATCGCATCGCTATTCATGAATTATCGCTCAAATTAATGGCGTGTAAGTTATAAATGGCCGATGGATTAGGGCCATCCATTTTATTCCTATTTTACCTACCATAAAGAACCTTCATTGAAAACGTACACAAATTCACGGGAGCATCCACTAATTCCCCGATTCTATCCTTTTCGTGCTTATGAGGGAAATGTATACCCGTCTCGCTTTAACGACCCTTTCCTCAGACGCGATTCATCATCGTTTCGCGGTTTACTGATTTTCCATTCAGCCCGAGGATTGGCTGCTCTCAAAGCTTTTCGGTTAAAGCAATTATCTTCAATTTATAGGTAAGTCTAACTGAATTATTTTACAAGAAAATCATATAAACATACGTCTTGTCTTAAAAAGAAAGGACATGACATTCAAAGTCCCTACGACCCCAATTAGTATTCCAAATAGCCGCCGACATATCGTACACGTAATAAAGCTGCATAAAGTGTAAAGAGTGGACCGCTCTGGAGGCACGAACGTCGCATAACTTTCTCGCGGACGATTCGTTCACTCCCAACTTCAATCTTAAAATAACAGGAGTAAGTGCTAAAGTTGTCCGCAAGTATCCTGAGACTTGGCCCCAGACGCCGTTTTTACTTCACCCAAGCAATAACCGTCTTACAGCAGTCGCAAGTAGGTTCAAAATGATGAAGTCTCCGGTAGCGGGCGTCGAGTGCGGGACTTTGAGGCTTATGGTAATTGTAATAAAGCGGAGTGCAGCAGTTATGGGACGTGAGAGGTTCTAGACCAAATCCCGAGTAAGCTGTAACTTCCTTTTGGATTTTCGGAAGCCATTTATCAGTCTGATGTGGGCGTCTGGAAATTTTTCATGTTTCGTTATTGTAGGAGAGACATGACACGTACGCGTTGAGCATTCCTCTTTTGTTTATGGCCACGTGTCTATAGGTCTCAAGGTCGTTCCGAGCTTTCATATTCTACGGGTCAAATGCGCAGTTCAGCTTTTACATTGAAAATTCAAAACCCCTGTGATCCCAACGTTTATCACCCATCTACTTACACTGAAGTGTAGTGAATTGTGGTATAATATATATAAAATCTCAATTTTGACTCTACATTTTGAAGATGCCACGAAAATGTAGCTATTAAATCACAGTGAATTCGGTACTATCAATTTGGTCTATGAATTAGTGTTTAGTGTTTGCAATAGTGCTTCCCCAGACGCGCATAACGAGCTATATAAATCAAGTAACCCTTCCATGCGGAGGAATTACCGACCACCTGAGACTTGTAAAAATACCCCACAAATTAGAGATGTGGCTAGCCGAACTTAGGGGAGTCATATTTAATTTTGTTGCGTAAGAATAAATGCGAGATGTTTTTTATGAGATTTATTTTAATGTCTTTGTGTTTTATGATAAATTTGCATGAAATACGAAATTCCCTTTACAATTTAGCTTTATTAGTATGGGAAGAGACAATTTTAATGGGCTACTTTCAGATTATTGTTCTTCATGTTTTTCTTTTTCTTTTGTGGTTCTCTTTAATAATTCATTGAAAACTAGTTTCTACCCACAGTTTCGCTCATGTGGCCCCCCGGATAGAAAGCCTATATGTTAATCCAGGTCATAAACTATGTACATTACAAGTTTCATCCAAATCCGTTCCGCCGTAACGGAGTTGAGTGGGAACAAACATACTCACACACACAAACTTTAGTATTTATAATATTTGGGTAATAACTAGAATGGTTTTAAAAAATCCGATTAAACTAATATTTATACAGGATACATTAAAAACACGCGAAGATTATAAAAAAACGATATTATTAACATGAAGTAACCATATTCATATAAATAAATACCTAATAACAAAAGTACTTACAAATCGAATCATTAATTAATTGAAATAAAATGAAATAAGTCATAACTTGGTCAAGTAATGGAAAATTCTATCATATGACCGTTCATATGATGTTTTTCTGGGAAAATAAACAGCTGTATTGTTCTATAGTAGCAGGAAAATTACTTATAAAAACTTGACTTGTATAAGCAGCTTGCAAGTTTAGATGAAATCGAAAAGATAAAAATTGAAAAGTAATCTGCAGGGTGCAGGTGCAGAAATCATTGACACCGATTTTTACAAACATTGACATTTCTTAAGTCGATATTTAATTAATGTTATTTGACAAACTGTCACAGTTTGTAAAAACCGGACCGATTTTCATCATTTCTGTTTGCAACAGAGTTAGCCGATCACCCTGCAGATTACTTTTCAATTTTAATCTTTTCTCTTTCATCTAAACTTGCAAGCTGCTTATACAAGTCAAGTTTTTATAAGTAATTTTCCTGCTACTATAGAACAAACAATACAGCTGTTTATTTTCCCAGAAAAACATCTCTATACACCACAAATGACACTCAACCCTAACAAAACCGCAATGCTACCATACCGCAATATTAAAAGGTCCAAGGAGGTGAGGGGTCATGAAATTGGCACCAAAACACTATCTGTTCGAGGGTAAGAGTGTTCAGTAGGCAATCACAGGTCCCATATGGACACAAATTACTTTTCCTATTCTATTCGCTTCGGATTCTGCGATGACAATGCGAATAGGGTGTTGTGATTCGCTTTTGCTATTGTGATATAGTTAAAAGATTCTTACAAGTTTATATTTGGTTTATTTCAGGCAAGACTCTTATACCTAGCTACTGATAATGCTACGTTCTCGTACAACATGTTATGTAATATAATCACATGTTTTAGTGGAGACTAGACTAGACAAATATACAAGTTAAGATATACTCTTTTCTGTCCTAATAAACTTCTTCAAGTTTAAAAAGCAAAATTAAACTTATGACCTACATCTTTATTCAAAATATTATAAAAAACTACTAACTTACTATGTCTGAAAAGGATCTTTGTATATGCAATGCTGATAAGAAAATGCATGCGTACGTAATACTCTTTAAGAATGTGTAACCAAACCTAAGATAAACTTGAGTTTAAATATGTACTTTCAGTAATTTTTGCAATATTCACATTTATTATTTCAATACTGAATCCAATATAATGTAGACTAATAAAAATGAGTCATGGTTATAGAGACGAAAGGAGCAGTTCACTTCTGGCATATGTCGGCCTAGTCTCCTCTGTGCCGGGATTAGGGTAGCATAAGCGATGCCATTCTGTACGTTTTCAATTTGCATAAATATTAGTAGAGCTATAATGCCATAAATATATTAGTGCGGTGATACAGATTTTATGGTGATTACAAAATTATAGCGATCGGTTTGCGAGGGTTACACCCTGCCCTGCCGACGGCTTTGCTAAATGACGTTTGGTTGTAACATAAGATAAATGTTATTAGATTTAGAAAATAGTAAGAAAACTCCAGTATAAAAATATAAGGGGTGAGAAAGTAATAAGCTTTTACGCGTAAAATGTGCCAATACAATAGGCTCCCACCTCAGAGGGCTTGAGCCTCGCAGAGATATTTTGGGGAATAATGTGAAGTCATAATATTATAATTATGAGGCAGGGTCCCGGAGACCGACATGTCTCATAAAGCGACGTCATTCGCCATTGTTAGAATTTTCGCGTCATATATCACGTGATGTGTCAACGTATTTTACACAAATGCCTCATCAGTTTGGACATTAAATTCAAACAGGGGATGTATTATTGTTTTATCTCATAAATAGGTAAGCACAGCAAAATAGGAGTAGTGCTTTTAGCAATATCTACCTATATGTTGTATGCGCCCTTTCGTATATCGTTTCTCAAGCAAAAAACTCTATTTGTAGTGTAAACTGCCCTAAATGCGATAAATTATTATGGCAGTGCATTATTTTGTATACTTTGTGACCAATATTACGGTAGGGCGTTATTGTATTTTTGTTTACAAATGGTCCGTGTTGTGATGTCGGCATTAGCCATCAATGCCATCAGAGACCATTATGTCACTATTTGTTCTAGATCTTTTGTTGCAGCGCAGGGTCTGAGCATCAGACAACAATTTGTCATAAAATAAAAAGATTTATTGCCGATGTATCCGACGTGTGTGCAATGCGCGCCACTCTTTTAACAACCGTTATTCTTCCCTTTTATAGCGTCAAATAAAATGAGAATAAACGAAAAATAATATCAAACAAAAAGATGAGGGCATTATTTCAGAAATGTATTACCTGTGCGTTGTAAAATTCACGTATTTACGGAGGTATTACTTTTGATAAGTAAGTAATAAAATTTATATCGGGTGGGTACGTTGTCTTTCCCTGTCACACACCTACTTCATACATAAATTACTGATTCTGTTTGCACACAAATCATTTCGTGGAATGGGTTTTTGCGGGTGAAAGTGTAGAAAAAGGGTGATGGTCTAACTGACCATTATAACGGGTTCGGGTGACAGATGGGCCGTCGCCAGCGCAAGGGTTATCCGGGTCCATCTGTCAGGCACTATCAATCACTGGTGTTGTAAATATTGTTCATCCATTGACTTATTGTTGATATATCAGTTGGTTTCATGCTGTGTTGTCGTTTATTTGGATTTCGGCAAAAGGTAAATGTTTTCGATCTATTAACTAATTTGTCAATAGTAGTCAAATAATGGATGTTAGTAAGGACGTTCTTGATGTTTCAAGCTCAACCTTTATAAAAAAACCTCCTTGCCACGGCAAAATAAAATATCATGGCTGTGATTTTTAGTATAATATAAATATATATAAAACTGAGGTTTACCCTACATTTGGGAGAGGACACTATCATCCAAGAATCGGGCCACCGTCTGTACTTCCGCAAGGTTGATCCAACATTCCAGGGTGGCGTAGAGTTTCTCGTTAATAAGATCCTCTCTCACAACGTAGAAACGAAGAAATCACCATATTTTTACAATTTACCAATTATATTTTTGTGCGGCATTTTTCAATCGAAATCATGGATAAAAAATATTCAATGTCAACATAAATTCATGAGTTTCGCGTGGGGCGTGACCACGTTTTCTGCGCGACAGATGTCGCTATGCATCCGCCCTCGGATTGCCTCCAAAAAACGCGTCTAGAAGGCGTGGTAGCAATAAATTTTGTCAAAATATGCTCGACACAAACACTTCCCATATCTCGCCCTATTAGAATAACAGAACAAATCGGTTTAATTTGTTAACATGCGTTCTAAACGGGTGTCACATGTCTTGGTTGGCGCGAGGTATGTTAGAATTTATTTAGTTTCGACATCACTAATTGCCGATGAGAAAATTTAATAGCTCGTGCACATGTTAATGGGAGCTGAAAAAAGTAAAAGAATGAGGGGATTATAACAAGTTCTTTGACAGTGGAAGGTTGTGGGTGAGTTATTTTTATCAGTTATTCATAATACAAGTAATACAGCATTTAAAGTTTTTGTTTCCTGCTTCAGTGTTTTTCTTGAAACAAATACATAAAAATAATGTGTGGAAAAAAAAATTGGTATGCCAATGTTTATTAAACTGTTACACCTGGTTGGAGAGATAGGGGTATTGTGCTCGGCAAAAAAAGGTTGACCAACCTTCGTTTTGCCGATGACATAGTCCTTTTCTCCTCTTCCGCCACCGAACTTGGTCTAATGCTCAACGATCTAAACACCGCTAGCCTCGAAGTTGGCCTTAGCATGAACATGTCGAAGACCAAAATAATGACAAACACCACACAACAGAGGTAGACGGTAGTGAGGTTGCATACGTCGATGAGTACATATACCTAGGCCAAATAGTGTCCTTCCAGAGCAGGTAAGATTCCAAAATAACAAGACGCACAGAGAACGCCTGGAAGGGATACTGGGCAATGAAAACGCTGATGAAGGGCAACCTTCCACTCACTCTCAAGCGTAAACTCATGGACGTGTGCATCCTCCCTATGCTCACCTATGGCGCACAAACCTGGTCTATGACAAATCTGCAAAAAGCCAAACTCGGGGTTTGCCAGAGAGCTATGGAGCGTAGTATCCTTGGCGTCAAGTTAACAGACAGAATTAGAAATAGTGAACTACGCTCCAGAACACAAATCGCAGACGTTGGGCAACAAGTCGGCAAATTAAAATGGGACTGGGCCATATCATATCTGCCGCATGTCGGATGAGTTCTGGGCAAAGGCTGCCACTGGTTGGACCCCACATGGCATCAGACGACCACGTGGCAGACCGCGGCGAAGATGGAGAGACGAACTGGACTCCTATATGGAAGACTGGCAAAATACAGCACTCAATAGAGAGGAGTGGAAGGAGGGAAGGGAGGCCTTTGCCCTGCAGTGGGACAACTCAGGCTTATAATAAATAATAATAATAATAAATAATAATGCCAATGTTTACACGAGGAGTCTATAGTTACGATTAGTGTTAGGAACAACATTCAACCGCATTGAAGATGTATCTACGACGAAAAGAGCGTAGGTAGCTACTTGAAAAAACGTATCATTCAACTCAGATTTTTAGAGATTCCTTCTTTGAAGCTTCTCTAAAATACTGTATGGACTAGGAAGATACAATTTTCAAACGAATTTAAAACTACTCAATTACTCACAAAAGTACACAAAAAAATTACGATTTGGGGACATCAAAGCTGCGACTACACTCCCCGTGGGCACAACTCAGGGGTTGCTATTTTTTTATTTAAAAAAAATGTGATCCGACCTCTAGGGTGCAGTCAGACAGTGTGGCACCGCGTTTTTGTTTAATAGTTTTTATGTTAATAAATCACACGTCGTTTGTATCGTCGGTGATTCGTATCAAAGGAAAGTATTTTTTTGGCAACCTTCGTGTCAAACGTACAGATTTGGTTTTTGTGTTGTGATGAAATAGACGCAAGGCGCAGTTGGCGAATGACTAAGATGCAAAACGACTCCAGTTTGAGTGAAATATTAGCATGATTTAGATAACCTCCTAAACGTTTTGGCTTTGGCTGTAAGTTTTTGAGTTTATGAAATAAATAAAAATAACAACTTGTAACTTTTTATTGCTGCTAAACGTTCAGATGGAAATAAAAATTTTTTTTTTAAAGTACGCTTTTACCAAAGGATGTTTTAATTTGTCTCTTGACTTTTCCTTCATCGTCATCTGTCTATAGCAGTCTACTGCTGGACATAGGCCTCCCCTAATGAGCGCCATTGCGCCCTGTTTTATTGAATGGACTTTTTTTTAAAATTATAATTCATTTGAAACTGACTTTTCCCTACGTGTTATTTTAGAAATTGAGCAATATCTGTCTATAATATGTCAGTAATATCACCACCATCATCTTAAACCAGAATTACACGCTGCGCGGGCATAGGCCTCCCTTTTTACCAGCCTCCTCTGTACTGTGCCTCTCTCATGCTCAGGTATGCTCATAATGAGAATATCTATATTGATGACAGAAAAATCATGATGATAATTGCTTTATTTTGTTTGTTTACACTGTTTTCTATAAATAAACTCAAAGGGCTGGTTAAGAAATAATTCAATTATTTCTCCAAGATGATTAAAATATTCACCTTAATCCAAAAACCCAAAATTTTAAGCGTCAGTAACCGTCAAGATACAAGCTAAACAAAACGGCTGCGCGCGCACGCGCGGTCAGATTTGGGCTCTTTTGAGTACACTCAGATAAGTAATCTCCGCGACACGACAAATATTTGTGCGTTCCCTCACACTTGCACCAGCTTAGCATAGCTGGTATTGTATCATTACCTGCATGCGATAAGGAATATCTTGACGTTAAGAAGGATCTTGGATATATAACTTGAAAGGAATAAGTAGTTGAGGCATAGATTTGTTTAGTTGTTTGAAATGATCTCGGGGTGGTCCCATTACAACATTTTTGAAAAGTAGGCATAATAAAGTTCAAGTCATGACATACGGAGTCAAAACTTACAGTTTGGCTAGTGCACCAGTTCAAAGTTTCTCAGAGAGCTATGGAACGAGCTGTTCTTGGAGTTTCTCTGAAGGACAAAATCGGATAGAACTAAAGTGCTCAACATAGGTCAGATAATTAGCTGGTTGAAGTGGCATTGCGCGGGCCATATTTTCCGAAGAACTAACAACCGTTGGGTAAAACAATTCACGAGTGGAGCCCGCGTCTTGGCAAACGTAGTATAGGACGCGCGCATTTGTATTGAAACTGTCAAAAATTCAGTACTCAAGTCATGTTAACGTTTGAATTCGTTCTTTAATCATCAGCCTAGCAGTCCACTGCTGGACATAGGCCTCCCCTAATGAGCGTCGTTGTGCTGTATCCTCAGCTTCTACCAGCACCCCTTCGCAGATCGTCACCCATCTAGCCATAATCTCCACTTAAGAAATGTCTTACCCCAACGGTTGTCGGTTCTTCGGCAGATATAGCCATGCAGCCCATTGCCAATTTAGCTTGTTAATAAAGGTTACAAACTATATTTCCCAAGTATTATATTAGAGTTAATGATATCAGGAAGTGAGCAGCCCCTGGATTAGATGAACGCAGAATAGTAACGACTGCTATAGTCAAAAGATGTTTTTTAGTCATCATCATCATCATCAGCCTATAGCAGTCCACTGCTGGACATAGGCCTCCCCTAATGAGCGCCATTGCGCCCTATCCTGAACTCGACGCATCCAGCTTCTACCAACAGCCTTTCGTAGATCGTCACCCCACCTGGCCGGAGGGCGTCCTACACTACGTTTGCCGAACCGTGCCGTTGCCGTGGAGACCGCGCCACTCCAGAACTCGTTTACCCCAACGGTTATCGGTTCTTCGGCAGATATGGCCAGCCCACTGCCACTTCAGCTTACTAATTCTCTGAGCTATGTCGACAACTTTAGTTCTATGTCGGATAAACTCGTTTCGGATTTTATCCTTCAGAGAAACCCCGAGCATAGCTCGCTGAGCGACTTTAAACTGGTGGACTATCCGTACTGTGTGTGTCCACGTTTCGGCTCCGTATGTCATGACGGGTAGGACGCACTGATTGAAAACTTTTGTGTTCAAACATTGCGGTATGGGTGACGAGAAAACTCGACGTAGTTTTCCAAATGCTGCCCAACTCAGCTGAATCCTCCTCTTGGCCTCCTTCTCTAAGTTGTTTCTACGCAACTGCAATATCTGCCCGAGATATGTATACTCCGAAACAACTTCAAGAAGGTGTCCATTAACGACGACAGGATTCGGACCAATTCGGTCATTGACCATAACTTTGGTCCTGTCCAAATTCATGCCGAGACCTATCTTTCGCGAGGCTGATGCTAGGCCGTTCAGCATCTGTTGCAGCTCCTCCAGTGACTCCGCCATTAAGACTATCAGCGAATCGCAAGTGTGAGATGTGCTCGCCGTTTATGTTCTTGCCCATACCTTTCCAGTCCAGTGTCTTAAACATATCCACCAACGAGCTTTTGAACAGTTTCAGAGATATGACATCTCCCTGTCTCACTCCGCGGCGCAGTTGGATGGGTCTAAACCCATCCAACTGCGCACTGCGATTTTTTAGTATCTTAAATTAATATATTTAAAAAATAATAATTAATTACCTATTGACTACATAACTACTGATATTAATTTAATTACATTATTATTTTATTATCGATGCGAGAGGTTACCTATACACTGTAAGTGCCTCTGACATGTAATGTTTTCTATTACCAATAAATTTCTTATGTCTTATATCTTATGATGTGGCTAATAACGGCATATAATAATGATGATGTGGTCAAATGTGTCAAGTTATTTTAGGTGCTGTTTGTTATGGTATGACAAAATATATATGATGTATTAACTGGCAATCTGTACCCACAATCCAATATATTTTTTTAATTTATGTGTCTTGAAGATGGAGCAAGCACATGGCCCACATGATGTTAAGTAGTAACCACTACCTATCATAAAGCATTGAGGGCAGGGCGTTGCATCGTAGATCATGTTTTTTTGGAACGTGCTCTACGATGCAACTGCTTGCGTCCATCAACTTGAGGCATTATGGTGATAAGCTTCTTGTGCCTGTAATTTCACCGTTTATGTATTCTATACAATTCCTAGGCAATCAAGGTATATGTAAAATATCGTTGATATACGTTTAAGTTCTGTCTGAAATGTTATTTATTTTATACATTGCCTAGGTCTTGTGTAAAATACCTAAATTAAATAGATTGCCGGTAACATATATCGTGTAATCCTGTGGTAGGTAGTGCTCTACCTCTATACCTTCCCCTTACACTACTTTCTAAGAAACCCCATATAACAAAAGTATACTTTACGAAACAAAAGTACCGTTTTGAGCTATCAAGCCAGTGAACCCTGGTTTTTATTAAGCGAAAAAATACAATCTGATAAAAACGTATGAAAATGGGAACGTAATAAAAACTAAGCCCCACATAATTAATTTCCCATATTTTTTCCGAGATAATGAAATCTCCGGTAAAGGTTAAAAAAGGCGACGACAAAGGCTTACCAAGACTTTGCGGAATCTGATCAATTTAAAATTAAAGCCACGAAACGTGTTTTTTATAAAAATGTCGGATACGAGAACAATCTTCGACGGATAAACTCAGCACACGCAAATCTGATGGGATTTCTCCAGAAAATCGACACCTATAAAAATAACAGTGTTCTCGGATTTCCGTTTGAAATTTTTGTAAAATTAACAAGCATATTTTTCATTTTATTTTACTAAAAAATAAATCGACTTAACGTATGCCACATATTGACACTCACCATTATTCAATAACAACAATACCCGAATGACGACAATCGCCTAATGAACTTAGCACAATAGCTTTAATAAATAAAATGTGCATTTTAATCCCCCATTTATATTCAATGGCAAGCAAGTGCAGGCCTAATCATCGCAATATAATGCTTCACCGATCTGGGGGTGTTTTTTAACGTGCGAAAGAGATAGATAAACAAAAGGATTAAGAGTAAAAGAGATGCAAAGTTCATCCGAATTGACTTTAAATGATTGCCTCTGTTGCCCTTTTTGTACGTCGGTGATGGATTGCAAATCGTTGCGTTTACGCCAGACTCACTTTTGAATAATGGTATGAAAGTGTGCTTTTTTATCTTTTTTATACTTGCTTTTTATACTTATAGCTTTTATAGTTTTGATACGTAAAAAAAAACAAAATCTAGACTCCAACACGTTGTATTTTAAATAACTGACTAGTACATTATTTTTTTATGATACCTTAAGATGTCCATTACCACCTGGTGTTAAGTAACCATTACCTGTCACAAAGCATTGCATCGTAGGTTACTCATGTTTGCAATGTGCCATACTATGCCCTAATATCCTGCATCTATAAACTTGAGGCATGAAGATGATAAGCCTCATGTGCCTGTAATTTTAACGGCACCCTTACCTATTTCAACCGAAACACAGCAATACCTACTGCTCCACAGCAGCAACATGCATGTTGAATTCTCCGGATGAGCCCTTGACAAAGAGCTCTACTAACAACTTTTATTTGTTAAAGTATAAATAGTATTTTTTCAGAACGTTGACGGCAATTTTGCTTATATCGCCAAACTGGAGTTTTGGTAATTTTCGCTTCCGGTTTTGATCGCCACAAAATCATTACTTGCTCCCAAATACCAAATGCAAATAAGACTTTCGGTAGAGCAGTATTGTAGATTCAATTATTTATTGTGTAGAGCATTCTTCAGACCACCCTTGCCCCAAAGGGCATGACTAATTACGTAACTAAACATCCGAGGGTGTAATCCGACGCTGATGTGTTTATAAAAACTATCAGATTAGCTATGCTTTTACAAGTGATGCTCCTTTGTTTGTTTGTATTGTCCAAAAACAGGTGAATAGTACAAATAAGTTATATGATATTTTTCTGCACAAGAAACGTTTTTGAAATGTAATTAATAGTAAGTGATAAAAACTTTTGTATAGTTTAATGAAATTTGATTAAAACATATGGATTATAAAATAAAAAGTAACTCGTTAAAAGGTGGGAATAATATCAGATAGATGAAAAAACTGACTTCAACAATTTTTATATAGGTTCGGCATTTTTTTAATTGAAATGAAACCAAACGGGACGTACCTATTTTAGTATAGCTATTTGAGTATTATGTAGGTATATTCCATCAAATGCATCATTTTCTAGGTAGAATAGCCTTCATTGTTTTTGGCTACCTTAGTTTCTCTCGCAATGTTTGCTCTTCAAAAGTGGCAATCAAAATACGGCTGAATATGTAGCCAAAGTAAACAAAGACAGAAAATTGAGCATCACTGAGACAAGAATATATATACTACACTACAATATTTACAAGGTGTTCAAGAAAAGGTATTCTATTCTAAATGGGGTTTATAAAATTATCATAAATAGGGAAGAACTTACAAACGATGATTTTTGCAATTTAAAACTTCAAATTATTTTGTAAAACGTATAAAGAAAAAATAAAGGTACGTACATTTTTCTCAAACGAATAATAATAAATAATGTGTTCGTATAAGCTGAAAAAAGCTATGTGAAAATTTTCTTTATGACCATGAAAATCTAGAATCATCAATTTCGGGTTATTATTTTTTAACAGTACCGATTATGAAAAACCCAGTTATTCTAATTAGTATTATCAGTTCCTTTTTATACCTTTTTATTTTTATAGTTATTTATTTTTTTGTTTTCTATTTATGAAGAACGAAGAAAAAAGAAGACCGATGAGACAAAGTTGAGCGTGTTAGGTACTGCTTTCCTACAACACAGTGTTAAACTAACGTAGGAGACAGTGCTACTAATAATGTTCTTATATCTTTTGTTGAATAAACGATTTGTATTATGTTGATGCTGTGTGATAGTCCAGCATTATTTATTGATTTATTTATTATAAATATTCCTTCCTTATATATAGTCTTTTGTTTTTCGTGCTATCCTGTCCATCCAAAGGTTGTCTGGAAGAGATCGGTATTAGCGATAAGACCGCCCATTGTACCTTTTCGTTTTAAATGTAATGTTTCTGCAAATTGTATTTTTTAATTTGGTGTACAATAAAGAATTTATCTATCTATCTATATTCCGGGGCACCCTGTAAGGGATTCATACAAACTGACACGGTAACGTTCGTTGAATAATCCCTAATTTTGTATGAAGCCCACATCTCGTCACGGTGCTCGCATGATTACTTTGACGACCTCATCGGCGGAATGAAGTTGTCCAATTTTTAGCACGTGCATCGTTTTTGTATTTTTATTGCGTATTGATAATATATTTTATTATTGGTGGTAAAAGAGAATTAGGTTATTAAACTATTATGTTTTTAATACGGTTATTTTGAGTGATTACAAAAAATATAGATATTTGAATAAAAAAGCATTTTACTGTAACCTATGATTGAGCGGCCATGATCTAAGTAGGTAAAATATGCATTAAGCTTATTTTTAAAATTTAGATAGCCAAGTGTAATATAATAATAATGTTCCTATCATGAAGAAATACATGGGTATGAGTATGAGTTCATACATAGAATCTTGATTGAACAGATTACCTAGATGCTTAATTTATGAGGTACCGAAGCACTTAAGATTGTTTGAGGGAAGTGAAGATTTTAATTTAACAGTTTAGTGGCAAATCAAAGGCATAGGGTCGCATCACTATATATTATGACGATGCAAACATGTATACCAATATTGAACACTATTCAAGTGACATAAAGTTTAATAAAATAAAATAAAATAGAATGAGCCTTTATGACTGTAACTTAACCTAGTACAAATGTTTAAAATATCTACCTAATTATTAATTTTCTATGATAGCTATTTAAAAAAAAAAACTGTTCGGAAACCGGTTTTTATTTTACAGCTTTCCATCTTGTTCTGTCCTTAGCGATCCGTATCCGCATATGACATAACGTTTAAATTAGTGTAAATGTGACATTGCAAACTACCTATTTATTTGATGTCTATGTATGTCAAAGACGCTTGGACGATTTTTGACAGTTTTCACTTGGACGGACTGACTGTGAAGGCAGTGACGCAAGGCAATGATAACATTGATGCTTATAGGTTGTACTTATAGAGGTCTGTGCCATAATAAACAACAAAGTGCCATAATTGCCAACAAAGAAATAACCGTTTTGTTACTGATGTTAGAAATTTTAACATAACAAAACAAATAAATTAAGTACCAAATTTCCATTTGATGAAAATATATTTGCAGTTTCCTACGTCGTGTCGAAACAAATAGAGAAAGACATCCTGAATTTAAAATAAATTGAAAAGACTGTGTATTTATTGGAGTGGATCAGCATCCTATCCGAATCAGCATCTAGCTGCGAGGCCAGTAAGTCTTCGTAAAACAAAACGGGCGAAGAAACGACTCAATTGAGGGCTCCGATCGAATAAAAGTCCCTTTATTTTGTTTACTATACGCTTAAAACAAAATTTACGCGTTTCATATGATTCCGAAATCCGATATTTCAAACATAGATTATGTTTGAATTTAGTTTTATTTACAAAATATAGACGTCTGTAAGCTAAAGTAAACTAAATTATGGGGCGTTTGAACGGTCATGCTGACATGGATTAAAATTACACAATTTGTTTTTGACTTCACAAAATTATCTGCAATGTGGATGTATAATACACATAATGCCAATTCATTTTAAATTTTTTCGATACAATGTGTTTTTATGTTATGGATTTTGGACATAACCCCCTTCTTATGCCTATGTCCAGCAGTGGACTGATATACAGGCTGTATATCAGTATTGTGTTGTGTATTGTGTTGTGTATTTAACCTAGTTTTAAAAACTTTCCTCAAGAACTTTATTATAATTTTCAGGGATCTGTGAGTATCGAGAAATTTAGTAGGTGCTACGGCATATTTGTCAATTTGGACACAGATAACATAATATTTGGATAAGAAGATGAATTATTGACATAACGTTTATTTATATCCCATAAGTTATTAATAATAATAAAATGTATCCATCCCCTTCTGTTTAAAATGTTGAATTAGGCTGTATTCTTAGGTAGTTAAGGTACTTACATTTGAGCTTCTCCAAAGGTTCGTGGTGCAACGGAGGCGCATGGTGCAGCGGAGCGTGCTGTGGCTCGTGATGCAGCGGCGCCATCAAGCTCGATATTGCCGAGCCGACAGACGCCGCTACAGACTCGTGAAGATGCCCACCTCCGTGGAGGTCTAGCTCAGACAGGCACAGACCGTTCTCGCTTAGCGGCTCCATTCCGGCCGCTAGCGCTTCTTTGTACACCCGGAGGTGAATGATGAGGCTTTTCGGAACGGGGAGCGAGTAGCCGCAGGATTAGGCGACCATCGCCTGCTGGAAATGAAAGACTGCATGATTACTTTGTAAATGAGGTTGGCAAAATACCTATGTGGATTTATGATAAACTAGTGAGATGTATGGTACTTTTGATCACGAGTTCAAAGAAAAAATAATTGAAAAAATTCGATGCATTTATGGATGACATTAGCCTTATAGTATACAATATATTTTTTGACGATGGCGACCCTAGAAGTTATTTTGTTTTCTAGTGTGGGCCCTAATATGACTAGCCAGACCAAATATGGTTTTAGATACCCTATCGCGTGTTTTACAATAGAGTGGACCTGTAAAATTGTAGAGGGCTTAGGTCTCTCTTTAAGGTGAAGTGAGTCGCAAAACCCACGTTTTGACTCCACGGAAAATCAATTTTGAGGCAGAAAAACATCAAATTTTGGAATTGTTTTTGATGACAATCTAATGTTTAGGATTTTAGTTAGTAAGTTATGGGAGCCGAAACATGATTGACTAAATTGACTCGATAGAAAAAAATCACAAAGTTTCCTCTTAATCATCATTTTTACAGAGATACTTCTACGGAAAAAGCAGTTTTATTTGCTGGTTATTGACATTATTTCAATGAAATTTCGTGTACGTGTTCCCAAATAAATGCTTTAGACGATTATGGTTTTATTTTATTGTAAAAGAATATTATTTAGTAGTAAAAAATAAATTTCTAAATAAGAACTAGTAAAACTGCGCGCGGCCGGCCATTGCGCGGCTCTCGCCTTCCGTCAGTCGGCCGCAGCGCCTTGTCGAGAGCAGTCGTGTACTACTTTTTCGCGCCATTTTTCGTGCCCGCTCCGCTGCCGCCTACGCAAAAGAATTTGAACGAGAAATTACATTTTGCAGCAAAAATGGTGAATAAATATAACAAAACGAAAAAAATATTCGCGATTGAAGCTCAAAAAACTAAAATTGTCGAACTTGAACAGGTAAGATTTTTATTGATCATTTTACCACCAATAAATACCTATCTATATCTACATACCTATCGATTTAAATAAAATAATTTGAACCAACCTTTTTCCCAATAGTTATTTAGTAGGTAGGTAAGTACGCATCTACCTACTTAGGAAATAGTTAGGTAAGTAGGTAGGTACATTATGTTTGATTACTTATATGTTTACAGAACCCTGCCCAATTCTAATCCAGCACCTAACATCACGGAGCTGGAAGCTGTGCAGTCACAGGGAACAAGTAAAGCCATCACACTACCAGAAACGGCAGAAACATCTGATGTGGCACTAGTGGAACTTCAATCGGTGTCACCCAGATTTTTTGAGTAAGCTACCAGACGCAACTAATTTTTTTATCTGTTACTAACATCTGCCTTCCATCTCACACATGTTTTTCCAGGAATAAAAGCAGTCTTTTATATATTCCAGGTCTACGTCAAGCAAAATGACAGGTTGATCCGTTCGGTAGTTTTGACGTAAAGAGGTTGACCGTAACTTAACTTAACTAATAATTCACATTCAAACTTTCGCATAGGTACCTTTAGGTATAATAATAAGGTGATACCTACCAATTGTAATGTAATCCATATCACTGCTAATACCTGCCCCTATTAGGTATCTACGTAAATATATATGTCTGTTTGTCTGTTTTGGGGTGTACGGGGTTCAACCCACATCGTCGGAACCCAAGCCAAATTCACCTGCACGTGGTGCACCCTGCTAACTAACAAACGGGGCTCTGGCGACCGGCTGATTGCGGCATAGCACAGCCTACATCGGCACAGCTAAAACCCCTGGCCACCGACGGGCAGCAGCGTTGGTGGTGCGAGAAGCTGTGCCCTGCGATCCCCAACCCGCATGCCCAGCGTGGGGATTATGGTCATATCCCCCTTTATTAGGGGAGGCCTATATCCAGCAGTGGACTGATATGAGGTACTGAGGTACCTTCCTTCTTCAGTTAGCCAAGTGGACAATGTTTACCCTGGTACCCCGACTTTGCACTCACACTTTCACACTACACACGTATTTGCTTTGAATATTACATGTGCTTATCTTAATTGTTTCAGTACCTCAGATAATCTACTAGATACTGAAGGAATTACTGAAAAAGTATTACCACAAGTGCAAGAAGTATCTGAAGAAGCACTATTAAACCTTTAATTAGTGTCAGTCACACCTCAGCCTGGTGAATCTGAGTAAGTAAAATCATAGCACTTTACTAATATAATAAAAGAGTATCAAAGTTTGAGTTTATCATTCTATGTATCTACATATTCCTATCCAGGAACTGCATCGTAATTCATACAAGCAAAAAGTACAGTTTCTGTAGCAAAACCGTATTTACACTAATTATAACATCGTTTATCTCAATTGTTTCAGCGGCTCAGAAGATCTGCCCTAAATGGTGGAAGAAGAGTGTGTGAAAAACACGATCAAAGAAATCACCGGTCGCAGAATTGTTGACATAACATATTTTTTAAACCAACTGCAACGGCTAAATCACGACTCTCTTTTCAGTGTGATTTTACTGCTTGGTTTTAGAAACGGAAAAGCGCGCTGGACTCGTTTCACATTTCAATTTTAAATGTAGGGTTTGTAAGAAGACTTTTAGGGTGTGTACTGACGACCCAGGTAGACACAGCAGCAGTCTCAGGCATAGTAGCTTCTGGCATTGGATACTCTCAATTTGAAGAGACTCTGTCTGCTATGGACATACCTATTTTTCGTGAAAAGTATTATGCAAAAATTCAAGACCACTTGTTTAATGAATGGGAGGCTACAGCAGTGGAGCAGTGGAAGCAGCGATTATATGCGAGGGTTTCAAGAAATCAATGAACATGTATGGCCTCATATATGGCAACATTGTGGCCGATGGTCATTCCTCAACCTACGCTAAGATATTGGCATCAAATCCATACGCAGGTTACGTAGTTTCTAAAATAGAATGCCGGAATCACCTCCTGAGAAATATGTGTAATAAGCTTCGTGCACTAGGTAAAGATACCAAATATCCGAATGTACAGACAAAACTCATCACCGACCCAAAAATTATGGGCATGAAAAAAGTCATCACAACATCCATCAGACATAATAAAGAAATTCCTAAAGATATTGCTGTAAAGAAAATTCACGAAGACATCACCAATTCACTGAACCACGCTTACGGTGACCACAGGCACTGTAAAGATTATTGTTGCAACAAAGATAAAGCCATTTTGAGTTCAACTGTGGCAGAGCTTGAACAATCATATTTTTGGTACCGACTATAAGTAATTTTGAATTCGGTGGCCTCAAAAACTCGAAGTTTGCTGGAAGGTGTTGACACCAATGCTGTCGAGCGGTTCAACAGCGTAGTGGCAAAATTTGTTGGCGGCAAAAGAATCAATTTTGCATCTAGACGATCATATAAATCATATCAATCTAGATGCTCAGCTGCTGTTGTTTCCTACAACACCAAAAGACCTCTATACACATTGCAAAAAAAAATATCAGGAAAAAGTCCCATAAACCAAGTAAAGAAATTAGAAGAAAGAAGAGAGCAAAAGTGGAAACAAGCTAATGCAGTCAAAAGAAAAAAAAATTGATTAATAAAATTTGAAAAACTAAATTACTATGGGGCACGTGTAACTGCGCCGGATATGTCTACTGACGAGTACAATGTAGCATCAGAAGATTATCTAAAAATTCTGAAGATACTTGTGACAGATCGCGATGGAAAAGCGCACCACACAACAACGTGAAAGCTACGAATGGCTTCAAATAAGGAGATTAATGATTACCACCTCAAACTTTGGAACATTATTCAAGCGACAAAAAAACTTTGCCAATCTGGTTAATAACATATTCATCATCATCATCATCATCAGCCTATATCTGTCCACTGCTGGACATAGGCCTCCCCTAATGAGCGCCATTGCGCCCTGTTCTGAGCTCGACGCATCCAGCTTCTTCCAGCAGCCTTTCGCAAATCGTCACTCCACCTGGCCGGAGGGCATCCTACACTACGTTTGCCTAGCCGCGGTCTCCACTCAAGAACTCGTTTGCCCCAGCGGTTGTCGGTTCTTCCGCAGATATGGCCCGCCCACTGCCACTT
Organism: Horisme vitalbata; assembly: GCA_951804965.1. Taxonomy (NCBI): domain Eukaryota; kingdom Metazoa; phylum Arthropoda; class Insecta; order Lepidoptera; family Geometridae; genus Horisme; species Horisme vitalbata. Next base: position 5,739,274 of record OX638094.1, read on the forward strand.
CAGCTTACTTATTCTCTGAGCTATATCGACAACTTTAGTTCTATGTCGGATAGTCTCGTTGCGGATTCTATCCTTCAGAGAAACTCCGAGCATAGCTCGTTCCATAGCTCGCTGAGCGACTTTAAACTGGTGGACTAGCCGTACTGTGAGTGTCCACGTTTCGGCTCCGTATGTCATGACGGGTAGGACGCACTGATTGAAAACTTTCGTTTTCAAACATTGCGGTATGGGTGACGAGAAGACTCGACGTAGTTTTCCAAATGCTGCCCAACCCAGCTGAATCCTCCTCTTGGCCTCCTTCTCGAAGTTGTTTCTACCCAACTGCAATATCTGCCCGAGGTATGTATACTCCGAAACAACTTCAAGAAGGTGTCCATTAACGATGACAGGACTCGGATCAATTCGGTCATTGACCATAACTTTGGTCTTGTCCAAATTCATGCCGAGACCTATCTTTCGCGAGGCTGATGCTAGGCCGTCCAGCATCTGTTGCAGCTCCTCCAGCGACTCCGCCATTAGGACTATGTCATCAGCGAATCGCAAGTGTGAGATGTGCTCGCCGTTTATGTTAATGCCCATACCTTTCCAGTCCAGCGTCTTAAACATATCCTCCAACGCGCTTGTGAACAGTTTCGGAGATATGACATCTCCCTGTCTCACTCCGCGGCGCAGTTGGATGGGTTTAGACTGCTGGTCCTGTACTCGGACACTCATAGTGGCGGCTTTGTACAGACATCTCAGCACTTCGATATAACGATAGTCCACTTGGCATCGCTGCAAGGATTCCAGGACAGCCCAGGTTTCGACAGAGTCAAAGGCTTTCTCATAGTCCACAAACGCCAGACACAGGGGCTGATTATACTCTTCGGACTTCTGTATAATCTGCCTCACTGTGTGAATGTGGTCTATGGTGCCATATCCACCCTCGGTTTCGCTCTATTGCCTCTTCAATGAGGCGTACGTTGGAGCTCCGAAGGTCGCGCCGTATCATCTTCGCAATTCGCTTGTTCAGGTCTGACCTCTCTGACGAAGTGGCCTGAGTGGTTTCCCGTCTTTTTGTCATCAGCTGAAGAGTCTCATCGGAGAGTTTGGACTTCTTGCCTTTATGCTGCATTTGGCAGAATTTGATGCCCTCGTCCCTTAACGTCCCAACCACGTTTTGTAGGGCCTCATCAACGTCATCGGTGGGTCCCACAGCAACAAATCTATCACCGAGAAGCTTCTGAAACTTCTCGGTGCCCGCCGTGATCTGGAGTAGATTGGGTCGGAGCGTGGACTTCATCAGACGGGTTCTTTCAAGCTTGAGATTGATATTCAGAGAGCCTCGAACGAGTCTGTGATCAGATCCGGTATTAAACCTGTTGATCACCGAGACATCTCTGAATATGTGACTTTTATCCGTGATGATGAAGTCGATCTCATTTTTGGTCACAGTGTCGGGGCTTCGCCATGTCCACCTCCTGTGGGGCTTCTTCTGGAAGAAGGAGTTCATCAAGAAGAGCCCCTCCTTCTCTAGGAAGTTGACCAGCATTTGCCCCCTGTGATTTCTGCATCCAAGACCATACGGGCCCACTCTGGATTCGTCGCCGATTCGGACTCCCACTTTGCCGTTAAAGTCCCCCATAACAACGTTGAAGTGAGCCTTCGTGGTGTTGTGCAAGGCTTTTGATATGTCCTCGTACATATCCTCCACTTCATCATCCAAGTGTGCCGAGGTCGGTGCGTAAACCTGAATAATTTTCATGCTATATCGCTTTGATAGCCGAAGGATCAGGTACGCTACCCTGGTCGACACACTGGAGATTTCTTCAACGTTGTTAGAGAGGGCCTTATTGACGAGAAACCCTACGCCACCCTGGGATGTTTGGTCACCCTCGCGGAAGTACAGAAGGTGGCCCGAGTCTAGGGTTATGGTGTCCTCTCCCTCTCTACGGACTTCACACAACCCCAGAACATGCCACCTTAGATAATAGATAGTCTAATGGTTGGGCTGATGACGTCATGATAAAAAGACTTGTTTGCTTATTTCAACCTTACTTGATAAGTACTCCTTAGCCTCGCCGTATAGGCTTGGGCCGCCGCGCCGCGACACCCTAGTTCAAAACGCTGTGGTGATTACGTCTTTTTGCATGTTTTTAATTTGAATTTATGTAATATGATCTGTATTCCAATGTCCATAAGGTTCATCTGCAGGCAGTTAGTTTATAAGCCTGGTTATTCGATTTTTTGTTGAAAGGATGAAGGTAGGAGCCCATCATTCGAGTGGCTGCCATTTAGCTCTGCAGACAAGTTGTTTACAATATTGTTGATTTTTGTTGCGAATACCTATTTTTTCAAAGTAGCATTCTATATTATAATTTGTGCTAGCTGTTTTTCATAGGGGTGAGTGTTGTGATAAGAATCTAGAACAAGATAACGTTGATGGGAGAACTACAAGTAAGTGGTTAACAATATTCTGTCTTTATTGTAACCTACTAAAACTACTACGTTACTCGTACATCTTACCTACCTAACACCCTCAAAAAAACGATATACCTACATAATATATTTGTATTAGGTACCTAAATATATAAAAAGGTAAGTTGATAAATAAATCAAATATACACAATTGAACGTATAATTTATAGATGTACCTGCCTACCTGCCTATACCTAGTGCCTATTTAGTCCTTAGCAAGCCGAGAATGAAACACATAAAACAAATAAAACAAACAATCTTAGCTTTCAACTTGAAAGGTAAGTAAATAGGTACCTAGATTATTATTAGATACCTACCAACTAAGGTTAGGATTTATGGTAAAAAAAATGTGACATATTAGGTAGGTATACGTACCCTACCTACCTTACCTATACAAAAATAGTTGTTGGTACCAAGTAGTACTATACTAACCTACCAAAAAATAAAAAAATAAGTAGTCTATTACATAGTAGGTAGTAGGTACGTAATATTACTAATTAGGTTATGTTCATCTGCTTGTGAATAGCCTGCGCGCGCCCGGGCGGATGAATGCTGTATATTAGAGACTATTGATTATTCTGTGGTAGAGTGCGAGGAACCTGCGTGCAGTACTATTGTGTAATCTGTAACCGCGTCCCGCTCTGCTTCACCCCCTCAAAAGTGCCGAAACACGAGCGTATTACGTCTTAAGTGTTTGGCGTTTTGCGTCAAGAGTATCGAAATATTATAGTCTACAATACTTACCTACTGAACCCCTTTTCTTGACCATTTGTACAAAATGTCTTGAAAATCTATCCAAGAGTTTTGGTGTAAAGACTTCAATATGCTCAATCTGTAGAAGTAATTAATCTCAATTTTGTATAAAGTACTATGTACAAACAAAGAACTTCCGTAACAAGAAAGTTTCTAAAGATAATAAATCAATTCAACTAAAATACCAGCATAATTTAAGGCGAGTACACACTGCACTGTTTGAACAGTAAAAAAATAAGCGCCATAAAAAAACTGTGCGATGGAGATATACAGCTTTACAACTTTCATAACTCAAATAGCCGTCAGTGGCGGGCATCGTTGTAGAACAGGAGCTAAAAGAACATTTTTATAAACTAATAGCTTGTCCCGACAGACGTTGTCCTATCTAGAGTTAATAAAAAATCCCCTTTTAACACTCTACGGCGCTTTTAGTTTTTCCAGTATTTCCGTTTTTTTTTCAGTTTTTATCATTTTCTTTGTTCTAAACCACCCCTGAATCAACGCGAAAAAATAAACAAACATTTGTTCAACAACCGTTTTAAACCGTACAACCGTTTTCAAGCTTTTGACAACATAAATACACTTAATAATTATACTTTAGATAATTTAAGAACAATAGATTAGATATTTCATGAGGTAGATCAGTTTAGATCCCACTCTACTTTAATCTTGCTTATACTACAAAGGGTTGCAACTTGCAACTCTTACGTATCTAAATTTAAACGTTGTGAGTGGTGTGATATGACGTTAATGTATTGAACATAACTTAATCAATTATGGAACTCAAACGGACCTGGGCAGGACACATTGTGAGGCGAGGTGATGACTGGTGGAGCATGGTGCATGTGTTATGGAGTAGTGGCCTAGGCATGGCTGTACGAGTGTGGGACGTCCGGCTGCAAGATCGGATGACGACATTGTCAAACTCGCTGCCGTACGTGGGTTAGACTAGCGCAGGATCGTGGTGGATGGAAGTTGAGGGAGGCTTCTACCCAGCAGTGGGTGTGATTGGCTGTCATCATCATTCTTGCCCAGCAACTCGACTTACAAAAAATTCAATTACTAACTCACCAAAACACTGTAGTTAGTATTGGTTCCGATAACTCGATTTCATCCCACTACATGTAACGACATGTCATGAAAAATGTTCACTGGCTCTCGATCTATTTCATTGTGCACATACAGCCGTAATGGGTAAGAGTGGAAAAAGTAGAATATGTGATTTATAGGTTTAATTGCCTTTTCCAGGGTAGTGAGTTTCCACAGAGTAATAATTTGTAAGTTTATATGCTATGAAATTATTTAAGTTTTAAAGAGTTCTAATGATAAACTTATATACATACTTGAAGTTGCTATTAAAGTCTAGTAAAAATCTTACTTATTTTCATTACAAGAACGAAACACAACCTTTATGGTGGCAATAACTTTTAAGATTGGGACTGTTTGATTTATGTGTTTTGCTGTTCATAATTATTCCATTCATTTATTTCAATTTGGTTTGTTTGAGTACAAATAGAATAGTACGTTAGAAAAGAATAGAATAGAATAGAAAAATATATTTTCTTAGAGAAAGAGGGATAGATATGGATAGATAACAACAAAAAATTCGATTCAATATTATTATTATTATCTTTTAATTTAACTATTTGTCATTTTGAAAAATTTGGTTAGTATTTTCTAGCTACGGCACAGTCAGATTAAGTATCGATTAGGTTATGCAGAACTGGTTAAGTTTTTAAAAAACGGGATTCCCGGTTCTTTTTGATGTTAGAACCGGGAATCCCGGGAATTTCGGTACTTTTCGGTTCTAAGATTATTATGAATTCTACAGTTTTAAACATTAGATAGGCAAATTATTATTAGGTACTTATTTCGTGAACTAAAGCAAAAAATGAAAACGGAGCTGAAATTCAAATAACGTAGTTTTTATAGGAAAAAAAACTACATTTTTTCACAATTTTTAGTCGTATAAAGGTTTATTCACATTAATATTGGGTAGGTATTATGAGAGTAGTGATCCTCGAGAGCCTACGTGCGATCACTAATCCAACCAACCAACGGATTCGCTCGTAGACTTGATGATATTCAGCCTCCTGAACACGCTAGGTTCCGCAACCGTAGACCATATAAGCTTCAATTTACATTCAGATTATACAGAAAACCGAGGAGTATACTCGGCCACTATGCTTCTAGCGTTTGTGGACTGCAAAAAGCCTTAGATTCAGATTCCTTCGATTTCCCGATGACAAAGTAGTGTTATCATGGTAGAAAATGGTAGAATTTTTTTTGCAGGACCTTAGCACAATGCTTAGAGATCATAAAATCATCATCATCATCAGCCTATAGCAGTCCACTGCTCGACATAGGCCTTCCCTAATGAGCGCCATTGCGCCCTTTCCTGAGCTCGACGCATCCAGCTTCTACCAGCAGCCTTTCACAGATCGTCACCTCACCTGGCCGGAGGGCGTCCTACACTACGTTTGCCGAGCCGCGGTCTCCACTCAAGAACGTTTACCCCAACGGTTATCGGTTCTTCGGCAGATATGGCCAGCCCACTGCCACTTCAGCACAAAATGAACCTGGTCAAAAACCCATGCCGTGCCTAATCCGGTTCATGTTTGGAATGATATTATCATTTAAATTATTGACCATGTCTGTCTTGGTAAGGCAATTCAACTGGATAGGTCCAACTTCGACAAAGACCACCGACAAATCCAACTCGACTGATATGTATGGACAGCGACTGGGAAATTGTCTAATCACAAAGGCAAAGCCTCAAGAAACTCGTACAACTAGTGCGTGTTTACAGTGATGACTTATGATACTCAAACATGGTCGCTAACTATCGGTCTCATCATCTCATGCACAAACTTAGAGTAACACAGCGGGCTTTGAAAAGATATATTCTTTTTTTTTCGTGACAATTTTTTTTCTCATTCTCATATTTTTTATTATATAGAAATACTATCGTTTACATACTAGTAATGACTTGGAACCTATTATTGTATTTACGACAGTGTATTAAATGTAAAATATCTATTGTGTTGCTATTTCCCGAAAGTACCGAAAGAACCGGGATTTGGTTTAACGATTCCTGGTTCCCAAAAATGCTGGAAATTTCGGGATTTCCCGGGATTTTCAGTTCCGGGATTTCCCGGGAACAAACCCTAGTATCGATGAAGTATTTAAATAGCTTAATGACATCTCCATTTCATATATTAGGTATAGACAATAGGTATCACATGTCATGGTCAATGCTTACAGTTCATACCAAACATTATAGCCTAGTATTATTCATGTAGTGGCCATCTACCGAAATCAATATTCAACAAAAAGAGCAAAGGGGTGTCGAAGCGAGAGCCGTTATTGCTCGTCCACCTCCATTTTATATCGACAGTCATGTCGAAAGCGAGGTAACAAAAAACTGTACAGTCATGTCATGTAAAGTTTTTTTCTGACACTAGTCTGAGGGCAGCTTTATTTTTATTTTTATATGATGGTGGCTAGAATTGCCAAGCTTAAAATACTCACAAAATACACAAAAAATATTAAATATAAGTCACTTACAGTAACATTGCTATGAATCTATAAATAAAGGCTTAATTTTAGAAATCAACTCTTCAGAAGATAAGCCATCTACGATTAGTAGTTGACTTGTACTTTGTCATCATCATCGGTACAGTAGTCCCCTGATGCTGAACATAAGCCACTTCTAATGAGCGTCATTGCGTCCTGTCCTCAGTTCAACCCATCCAGCTTCTATCATGACGTCATGACTGTGACGATCTGACTGTTAGGTATTATAAATTCTATGATTTCTTAGGCTGGGTACGCGCGTGCATTGGTACGCGTAGTCGGTTACTCGTGTCTTGGAACGCCATGTCTGTACTAGCAGCTACGCGTACACTTTGGGGAACGCGTGCTGCGCGAGCTGGCTCGCAGCGCGCAGCCGTGGTCAGTCGGTTTCGGATCGCGTAGCGCTATGGATCAATTGAACTCGCGTTCAGGTTCGCGGCGGTCCACATTAACTGTATGCGTATCCAATGTACGCGTGCTCAGCGTACCCCGGCTACGCGGGAATGTGCTATCAGTACCCAGCTTTATATAAGCGAAAAATAGCTTGATTTAACTTGAACTGCGGTGGTCTTAATACCTTCCCTGTCCAGATGAAGTCATTAATACACAAGTCGAGTCGCGATATCCAATCAGGCTAGCGAAATGTCAAGTGGAATATGACGTGCGTGTATATGACTGGATACGCGGTCTCAACTCATTCGTAAATCCATCTGGCTCTATCAGAGGCCTAATTGTAAATCAGTTGCGCACTGTAATGATAAGTTGTTTGCATTATGCCGGATGAAATGGAAAAGTTTGCAAATATAGGTCCGGTGCCGACCATTTCGGTGGGCAACTGTGTTACAAAATGAGGCCTCTGGTGGAGCCAAATGGATTTACAAATGAGTTCATTCCGCGTAGCCAATCATATACATGCACGTCATATTACACGTGACATTTTGCTAACCTGATTGGATATTGATTGGACTTCATCTGGACAGTCTGAAAGGTATTGAAACAATTGCAGTTCAACCAAGCTATTTATCGCTAATATAAAGCTGGGTACGGATAGCGCGTTCCTGTATTCGCGTAGTCGGCGTACGCTGAGCACACGTACATTGGACAAACTCTTTGCTCTCCTAAACCTAAACACAATCTACTAATTCAACTCTAGTTTTGCCGAATGCAAAAGCTCGGAAATCAAAGGTCGACAACACAAATCCAGCGGATCCAGCCTTCACGTCACAGCCGCAAATTGTTCCTAATACAAAGAGATACTAATCTTTGCCCGAAGAGTAATTGGGCAAGCCGAAGGCAGCAATCGGCGAGCTCTGTTATCCCTTTAAACCGACGCAAAGCCTTTTTTAAGCCGAAAGCTTTAAGTTGGCGAAAGTGCTTCGCTCTATTAAAACACCATCTCATTGGAATTTCACTTCGCTTTTCGATCGTTTCCTGAAAATTGGAAGAAACTTAAGCTTGTTTTATCAGTTTTTTGACCCAAAAATTCCGTTAACAAAATGTTCTGATTTTGTACGAATTTTTATGTTTAAAATTTTTTTCAATTAAGAAATTCAAAAATGTATCACGCGTTTTAAAATATAAAGTCAACCATCTGCATCGCAATATTATATACCTGAACTGCTTTTGTAGTAAGTTTCAATGTAGTTTTTTTTTGTGCAACCTTTGTCACTCTTTTTTTTGAACCAAAAATTCCGTTTACAAAATGTTCATATTTTGTTAGAATTTTTATGATTTACATTTTTTTCAATTAAGAAATTCAAAAATTCATCTCGTGTTTTTATAGCATGTATTAACATACAAAGTCAATCATCACATTGAGATATTGTAAACCTAAATGTCTTTATATAAAGTTTTATTGTAGTTTTTTTATACAACTTCTGTCACTTTTAGAAAACTTTGATTTTTTCAGAACACGTACTTAGGTATTAGTTTACAAATATGTACGATGAAGCTGAAAAAGTAAAAACTGTGTAGCAGTTTCAGTCACAGCTTTCCTTTTGATACATGGTGATAAACCTTGCAACAGCATTAAATAACACATATGATTTTTTGTCTAGGGACTGATTTATTACTTAAATCTATATCAATTTGTGTATAGCATGTATAGCATGTAAGCCAGATGATTTTTTTATAAATAATGCCGAACACTATCACACAACATCATGCAGCCCCAAACTAAGCAGAGCTTGTATTATGGAAACCACATGACTGATATACTACATAGATAATTTTTTTTGTAAATAAATACATGTTATAAATAGAAAACACCCAGACCCGAGACAAATATTTGCAGATCATACAAACATTTGTCTCGCGGCGGGAATTGAACCCACAACCTTCTGCGTCTCAGGCGGGCTTTCGCCCACTGCGCCACAGCGGCCATGTAATATTACTACTAGATTTATACAGCATCAACTGATAACTATAAAAGCACAAAGGGCACGACAGTGTCGAGACACTGTTATGGTTAGGATATCGTTAGATATAGAGTACCTCTACCATCCTATCAACGTAGTTCTTACCCACAGAAAAGACATGGTCAAACGTGCGGAGCTGATTAAGCCTCGAGTTTCCTCACGTCATGTTGTCCTTCACCGCTTTGCTTTGTTTTTAAAGAGCTCGTGGCAAGGCTTACTTGGGTGTTCTTAGAAGATCATCTTGGTTAAGCAACGCTCCGCCCGGCCACTACTTGGATGGGTGACCGTTTAGTGGCATTTAGATCTGAGCTCTTCCGTGCTTTGGAAAGCACATTAAGATGTTGGTCCCGGCTTTTCCCAGAGTTGGCCACTAACTCTACGACTAAGCATACGAAGAAGAAGAAGCACATGGCAACACTCAAAAAAATCCAAACGTTATATCCAATTTTGCACGGCAAGGATTCGTACCTAAAACAGGATCAGAAGTCAGAGTATATTCCACTGGGCCACCACGGCTCCGTGTACCTTATAGCTACTAGGGTTTCATAATCGACTAAAAACACCAGGCAAGTTAATATCAAAAACGCCATATCTACACTTTGAAGGGGCCGCTCGGTTATCAATTCACTAGTGTATCATATCTGTAGTGTTACATCGGTAACTGCATGTAAAACATGTGTAAGTGCATATCGTTATTGTAAATATTTATTTATAGCTGTTCCTACCTATATCGGGCTGATAAGGATACCTCAATGATCTAACACTATCTATTGACGTTTTTGAGGAATTGAAATGATAGAGTCGGTGTGATAGTTAATCAGACGATCAATACTCGACTTTTATACCAAAATTGAGACACACAGCCTTCATACATCATTGCATTAGGTTTTTTTTGAGGGAGAATTTTCTGATTTCACCTATTTTATAGGCAAATAAGAGCGTTGGTAGTAGCCAAGAGCTGATGGTGTTTGCTACCAAATCTCCTGTTTACTTATAGGTTTTTCGATGTTAGTATATACCCATAGAATATTAAACCTTGTGTAGGTTACACAAGAAGTATTAAGCCTCACGGAGCATTGCCCTAACTATGAGCATTTGCTCATACTTCCATACAATTTTGCCAATGATTTTTTTTTATGTGCTCGAGTGAACGTTGAATAGAGTCTCTGTGTATGTGTGCACACTTTATTTATTTATTTTATTTAAAAGATCATCATCATCAACCTACAGCAGTCCACTGCTGAACACAGATCTCCCCTAATGAGCGCCATTGCCGCCCTGTCCTGAGCTCGCATCCAGCTTCTACTAGCAGTCTTTGGCAGATCGTCACTCCACCCGCCGAAGGGCGTCCTACACTACGTTTGGCGAGCCGCAGTCTTAACTCCAAACCTCGTTTACCCCAACGTACTTTGTTTTGTGCATATACCTTACCTTGTTGTCTTGTTGCTTAAAATGCAAATGTTGTGATACCCTATAATAAAGGGTGCGCTGAGACTTTTATCCTTTGTATGTTATTCTGTGTGTGTGGTGCTAACCTGTGTTGGGTGTGAATTATAAATAAAATAAAAAATATATTTACACCCAACACAGGTAACAACAACACAGGTAACAATTAGAATTTAGCTGCTTTGGAAATTATATCTTTGTCTATGGTGCCTCTACTGTATCTACCAAGTTGAACGAACATAGATTGGGCCGTGATAACTAGTGATAACTATCATCATTGCTCAGGGCCTCTGCTCCGCAAAAGATAAGCGATATTTTTCCTCAATATAACTGGGTTGAACTCACTCTAAGTCATGAAAGGCACATCCAGGGAAGTACTGCCACCATGTCTATTTCTGAAGAGAAGCAGAATTGCAGTGTCTCGGTTTCATGCCTCAAATTGACTTTGTTATAAGTAATGGTTACCACTTAACATCAGGTGGGCCATGTAGATACTAGTTCTATATTCAGGTATCATAAAAAACTATCTGTTTTCGCCATTGAGAAAGTAATCCTTATTATTCGATGGTTTTGCCCCAACATCCTACCAGAATGGGCACAAAGTTGACGGCTAATAAGAATGAGTAGAAGAAATAAACATGTGCCGTAGAGCAGATAATAGCTGAGAAATGATGATGATAATGACGACGATGTGCCGATCGTGAAGAGGCGCTTTAGGAACAGCGATAAAAAATAACCGAATCATCCAGACTCTTTTTTAGATATCATTGGACAATATAAAATGAAGTACTACCAACTAACCTCAATGTCGCTGTAGAATGAAACCCGACGTAAATTTCAATTTATCTACACAAACATAGGTATGTGTTATCAAGTCGGCACGATAAAATTATCATTCTGAGATACCGTGTCACACAAACACAAAACCAAAGTATTTGTGAGGCATTTACACCTATTTTTAGTTTGTGTTCACGCAATTTAGATCTTAATTATATTTTAAAGGATTTTAATTCAACTAACCACTTACTATTTATACCTACGTAGGTAGTATGTACTGTAAAATTTTCTAAATGATATGCAACTAATTGCACGAAATTCTTCTTTTGTGCCACAACACAAAATTAGATTTTAAAATTAATTGTTTTTATTTAAATAAATCATCCGATTCTTACATGAATATTTTCACAATTACCTTCAATTTAATTAAACCTTTGAATTAAGAGCACTCAAACGAGTTTTCATTCAAAAGTGTGACCATGAAATTTCCGATCAAACTCAAAAAAAAAAATTTTTTTTTTTCCTGACTTTTCATATTGTAGATTAGGCATTTATTCATAACTGGCTCGTGACTTTTCATGATTGTTCATTCTTTTAAAAGCAGTTTACGTACTAACATAACAGGTTTTTTTTTTATAGAAATGTACCCGGCACGTTTGTAATCTACCCAGTGACCGCCGAATTAGTAAAATACTTAGTATTCATGGTGAGTAGGCAGTAGCGGATCCTGTTTTTTGTCTACCCAAGATGAAGTAGGTATTAAAGGTTTGCTAGAAATTTGTTGGGGCGCAAGGGGATATATGGGACCCAAGCTAGCTTCACCTGCCCGTGGTGCACCCTGCTGTTTAACAAACAGGACTGGCACCTTGCTGATTGCGGTATAGCGTAGACTAACACCGCTAAATTTCCTGGCCGCCGACGGGCAGCAGCATCGGCGGTGCGAGAAACTGTGTGCTGCGATCCCCAACCAGCACAGGGCCATCACCACAAAAACCCCGTTTCATAGTTAGCAGGGTGCACCACGGGTCGGTGAGGTTGGCTTGAGTTCCGAACTTCCGAAGATAAATGTTGGAACCTCCATTTATTATTATTAAATAAATTATTTATTAAATATTAAACTAAATAAATAAGCTTAATAAATGTGTGGATAATATGGTGAAAATATATAGAAGGTTACAAAGTCAACTTAGGTGCATTTTCGAGCCCCCCTTTGGCCTGATAACTGATTTTCTGTAACTTTTATTATACTGTACCTAGATACTAAAAATGTCATCATCATCTACAGCCAAATTTAACCCACTGCTGGGTATAAATCTCCCATTGCTCTTGCCACTGTCCAAAGTCCTGCACTTATCCATTTATTACTAAAAATATAGATAAACAATAAAAACAGAATCCTCGTCCCGTATTTTTATTATACCAATTAATATTGCCACGTTTAAAATACATCGCCCCTTTAAATGGTAATTTGGTGCAAAACAAAAAATGTATTTTTAAAAGTCCTGAATTAATGAATCAGCTATTTTGTAAAACATATGTTATACTTTTTAGATCCAAATTTGAAATGACATTTGTTGGAGAAGAAGAAAAAAAATTTTAGAATACCTACCTTTTAGTTTATATTTTGAAACTTTTTGTTTTATTACCTCAATTGACCGAAATAATTGAGAGCGTGAAAGTTGAATAATTTTATTTAATTAATTTAAAAATTAGCTTAGATATTAAGTAAATTCTAAATTATAATGTCATGCATTCTTCAAAGTAACTAGTAGTTTTTTATCAATTACTTAGGTCATTTATAAAACAAACTATTAATAATACGGGGTTATTACGAAAAAAGCTGATGAACAATGAGAAAAAACTTTCGATCGTGATTTGGAACAGTAAATTTAAATTCATTAAAATCTACACAATAATAAATTATACATAAATTAGATATTTTACTTTATTTTCATTCATGTAACAAATCTTAATTTGGACGTAAGCCATACAACTTCTTTATAATTAATGGGTGCTTATAAAAATCAAACTATAATGTCTCTAGATTTAGATGATGATATATATATTTTAAATGATAATTTAATACTTTGATTCATCTTTTACCTTTTTGCTAAAGGTTTTATGAGATAGATGGATCACTTAGTGTCCTTTTAAGTATATAAGAATCAATGGGAAATCAAAATTGATACTACGTGTTTGTTTGCTAGGCATCATGAAATCCATCAACAAAGTTCATAGTTCAAGTAGGTATAAGTAGGTAGTTAAGTGTACTTTCAGAAAGTAGAAAATCTCTCGAACCCTTCTCGAACCTCTCGAAAATACTTTTCATTGAATTCCCATTACAGTCACTTTTATAAAATCAAAATACTCACTGTTAATAAGAGATTAAAGATGATTCCAGGTATTAGTCGAGTTGATGATTCCTCGCAAAGCCGATTTCACAGTGTGTATACACGAAATCCGACGATATCCGTCATAATCTGATACAAGCCACGGGATTACGCGCGTCCACCGGTGGCGGTCACCACTAACGTAAACACCAGAAAACAAACCGAAACGTATCCGATACCGATAAATCAAAGCGCACGACGACGACGTCGCTTATCCGCTAAATCCTGTCGGGATCGCGTAAAAAATACTAGTATTAAAAACAGTCTTAAGGGCTTACGTACGCGGCGCGGTGCGGCCCGCGCTGACTCTAATCTCGGCCACTTCCCGGAGCAATTTGAACCTAACTCCACCACTCTATACATCATCCGGCGCCCGCCCATCGCGCCGGTCCGCGGCCCGCGCCGGCCCCTGTCTCCGTCCCGCTCGCACCCGCCCACCCCGCCTGCATCCGTCTCGCTCGCCCTGAAATCTCGCAACACTGAAAATTCTATGCGTGCCGTCGTAGTTGCGGGACGCGGGGTGCAGTCAGCTGGCCGAACTTGTGCGAATAAAATCGACTTTTTATCGGTTCGATGACGCTCCGTGACGTCACTGTTTACTTCTGGTCGCGAGTGTGGACACTGGATCTTGACGGACCATGATGACGTAACCCGGATACGGTAAAGATTGTGTCACGGCATCTTATGTGCGATGCGCTATGATTTAGTCCTAGTCTACTATTATTATAGACACGTACGTATATAAAAACGTATTCATAATCATAAGTTGAAATTGAATTGTTTATACAAAAGCTTCCCATACCAAAAGATTTATACGCGTCATCCGTCTTAATTTAACAAATTATCCTGAAAAAACTCATTTAAATGGTGCAATATGTTTTCCTTATATCGTATAATAATTGCAGTTTAAATAGCGCTGTGCAGCGAGTCGCCCGCAATAAATAAGCTCTCGCAACGTAAACAGATCGGGCGCATTAACCGCGCGTCGGCGTACATAAAGAGAACGGTATAAATATAAAGTTCCCACTCGCCGCCGCGCAAACTTAGCTAAACAACGCCATAATTGCCTTCATTACTTAAATTACTGAAATTATTTATTCAAAAAGCTGGCAACATTGAGGAGAACCGCGCCCCGCCCTCTTCGGTGTGACTGTCCAATGGGATGTGACGGCGGTGCGGGGGGCGGGGCGCCGGGCAATATGGCGGCTCGGGCTTCGTAGCGTCGCTTCGTCGGTGGCACCGGCATGCTGTTTCAGTCTGTTTCTCACGCGTTTACTTTCACGTGTTTTCAAGTGGCTAATTAGTTGAGGCATTGTTAATGAGTGGTGAGGTATAGTTGGTGCTACGGGTGCTATGCGTGTGCTACGAGGCTACGGGTCGCTACGGAGCTACGCGCGACCAGCCGTTGGCTACGCTACGACTCCGACACCGACGGGTAGCGAGTGCCGACGGGAATCTTGTACTTACTCTTAACTCTAAAATCATAAATACAGCAATGTGATCAAAATTAAAGTCTGTGTTGAATAAGAACTGTCATAATTTTGTAAGTGCTATGCTTGACAGAATACTATGTGATTTTATGTATAAGTACTTATTGTTAAAAAAATCAGAATGTTCTATTAAATAATAAGTAGGTTGTGAATGAAAGTTCCTTTTTACAAATGTGCAATAACGAGTTTGCCGGTAAACTCCTAGCACTAGGTTGAAATAACCATACGTTTTTTATTATCTGTTGATTCGATGATAGATAAATAAAAAATCATTATTTTAACTACATAACACTACTGCAAAAACTACATACAATACTATTTGTGCTAGGAGTTTACCGGTAACCTTGATAATAGAATTATTTAAATCATTTTTTATATTTTTAGCATTTAAATTCAAAGCTTAGTAATTTAAGCTCATACTAAAAGCAAAATTTATTTTCCCAGTTTCAATACAAGATAATACAAAATAAATTACAAAACTAATCCATTATCTACTTTATAACCTGCTGATTATATTTTATTGATGCTTGATAATTTGATTTGATGATAAAATAAATTAGTTTTCAAAGATTATGCTGCATTGTTGAAAATGATAATTTACAATAGATTGCTAGCGGTATATGAATTAATGTAATTTGTTACTTGTTGTATTAATTATATATGGTAATCCATTAATTTTAAATGTTACTTAAATAATCAACTATAACCAAATTTATATTGAAAAAGGTTTTTGATGATTTAATTTATTTTATTAGATGAGGCCGGCATATGGCCCGCTAAGGAAGAGTTTTGGCCAAAAAGTGTGTTGTTCCGTCGTTTTCGCGGGCGACTGTACGACGACACGGCGCAAGTGCGTCACACGTCACAGACATTAGTCTCAGGAAATAGTTTTACGTATATGTATTATATATATGTTAGTCTCTAAAGTATTTTTTATATATATGGGCAGTAGATTAAGTAAATTAAGAACTTGTACTTTTTCTTTGTTGCCTGAAATAAAATTTATTATGACACTTTATTTGATTGTAAACTCGTTTAAAATACATTTTTTACTATAATTACACTTAATACTACTTATGTACACAAATAAATATCAAAAACATTATAGTAAAAAATGTATCACAAGAGACCATCGACCGCGGGGCAGGGCTCAAACGGTCGGTGGCTAGGGCTGCAGAGAGAGGAACCTCCGCACAATGCGTGCCGAGTCCAGGAGAGCCGCCTTCTGTATCTGACCCTTGATCCAGCTGCCTAGCGAGAGCCTCTTAAGATATTGGTAATTTATTATTATTATTATAATTATATGTCCATTCAGCAGTGGACTAATATATGCTGATGTGGTAGAATATTATTTTATAATAGATAACAGTTTTGTTTATAAATTATACAGTATGTTCTATGTGATTGTATACCTACTCGTTAGAATAAGTAAATAATAGTAAGTATATTCTTAGATAGATAGAAAATTCATTATTGCTCAAAATAAAATAAGTACACAGGCGAACTTAATGCTAATTAGAATTTTCTACCAGATGACCTTTGTGTAGTGTTGAAATAGAATGGTAGTGCCGAAAAATTTGTTATGTGAATAGTAGAAGAATAATATGTAACTTAACTCTAAAATTAATAAGAGACTAATAATATATAAATAAGTAAACAATAGATGAAGGGCATATACGTAACATATTAATAAACTTACATACAAAGACAAAAATCATAAACATACTTAAAGTACCTACATATACCTAGGAGCTCAATTATAAAGTTTAATTTAAATATTCCTAAGAAGAAGTATGACACTAGCCAAACATAATTCATTATATTTTTTGTAATTTCTATATACGGTAATTTGTGACCGATCTAAGTAGGTTAACCGCAAAAAAAATATTGCCAGGTGTAGCATTTAGTGTAAAAGGTGTAAAAGGGTTTCTAATTACCATCTTCGGAATCCAAGCAAACCTCATCTGTCCGTGTTGCACCCAGCTAACTAACAAACAGGCTGGTTGATTGCAGCATAGCACAACCTTGCAGCGGCACAGCTAAATCCCCTGGCCGCTGACGGGCAGCAGTGTCGGTGGTGCGAGAACTGTGCCCTGCGATCCTCAAACCGCATACCTAGCGCGGGGATTACGGGCCCCATTATACCCCTTTTTAAGGGGAAGCCTAGGTCCAGCAATGGACTAATTTGGCTTATGTTGTAAGATTTAGTTAAATTGATCACTTATTATGAACATAGCTTATTCACTTTAGCTTAGATAACTTATTATGAGTATTTTTGTTATCAATTTGTATTCAGGTTTAGGTTGTAAGATATTTATTCTCATAATAGATAGTCATGACGTGAGAACAGTTATTTAAAATTTCGTAATACATGTTAGGCAGTAGGTAAGTAGGCAGTTAGGTAAGTCTTTGAAATGGTATACAGGCATGTCTACTCATCTCACGCAGTCATCCAATTTTGGTAGAAGAAGTCTATTTAATGATTGATGATTATTGTGTACTGTAAACATTTTTCTTTTTATGAATATGTTTTTTGTAATTATATTTAAAAGAATTTATTAATTAAGGCATTGGATATGAATTTACTAGGTATTGTTTCAAACATTTTGAATAAGTTATTAACAAAGTTTTGACATTGCACTTTGTATTGAAAACAAAAGGGACATTAAAAAGTTATTTAGAATATACAATACAAACTCACCTACTGACACAAACACTATAAATATATTTATTACATATTAAAACGCATTTTAAACAGTGCTTTGCTTACGTTTATTTATTTCGTCTACACCTTAATGTGTTTAATAAATATTTTGAAGAAAAAAACTGTATTTTTTTTATGGTTTTCATGTTTTTCCGAAATTATAAATACGTATGGATCATTTTTTAATCGCCAGTTATCACTATCTGTAAGATAATTTGAAAATAGAACGCATATTTTTTTATAAGTAGCTCTTTATTACTTGTATAAGCTATTTTCTGAAATATTTAAAATGAGCCCTATAAATCGTATCAAAAATACAGTTTAAACTAAAACTCTCACTCGGGCTTATTTATAAACTAACCTCTTGAAATATACCAAAATAGAAACGTTTAATCCAAGGATTATTCTTAACACACTTTTGTTGGACACAGATGTTTCGTTTTATAAATAAAGCGCTATTTTTGGGTCGATAAAGAGCTATGATCGAGAATGATTTGAGGGGCATCACAGGGGTGTACTAGGGGTTGCGTAGGGTAACTTAGGGTAACGTTCATCCTAATCCTTCCAGTAATGGATAGTGTTTATCCCTATTTTTATTCGATTAGCATAAAATTTGAATTTGATTTATGATCGGTACTGAAAGTGACCAGAAAAAACGAAAAAAAAATTAAATAAAAATATTTTATTTTCGACAACCGCTGGGGCAAACGAGTTCTTGAGTGGAGACCGCGGCTAGGCAAACGTAGTGTAGGACGCCCTCCGGCCAGGTGGAGTGACGATTTGCGAAAGGCTGCTGGTAGAAGCTGGATGCGTCGAGCTCAGGACAGGGCGCAATGGCACTCATTAGGGGAGGCCTATGTCCAGCAGTGGACTGCTATAGGCTGATGATGATGATGATGATTTTATTTTCGACAACAAATGGATCCATTAAGAAAGGGAACTTATAATGAAGGTTAGTTATTTTGCTTAATACTAGGCACATAAAATACTATTATCATCATTATTGCCATCTTCAGCCAATAGGAGCCCACTGCTGGATACCCTCTAATCAGCGCCAAAATTTTGCGTAAAAATACTAATAAATACATTATTAGATCATTTTCTGCATGAAACATAAATACCATGTGGGAGAGGTGACCCTCCTAGCTATAGTTGGTCGGATGGTGATGGCTGTCACGTAGGTACTCTGCACATCAGGGATGCGATCTCCTTACGGGATTCGTTTTTTTTTTAATTCAACAAAAGTTAATAAGTTTTACGGTAGAATCTTCTCCGTTGGATGAAAAATACAGAGACTTTCTTCAGAGAAGGTTCTCTACTATTATAAACAAGAAATTTTTATAGAGGAGTGCGCGCTTCGATCAAAAATCTGTGCCTGATTTTTCTCAATAATGTCCAAATTGAGGTTGTGTCTCGTTTCCTCTTTTATATAACACTGAAGAGGAAACGTTAGGCTGCGCTATCCCGCAATCAGCCGGCTGCCAGAGCACCGTTTGTTAGTTAGCAGGGTGCGCTACGAGCAGGTGAGGTTGGCTTGTATTCCGAAGATGGGGGTTGGAACCCCTTACATTCTTATATAACTTATAGGCTACATTTTTTTTAAATCGGGCAATTAAACCCAGGGCCCTGATTCTCGAGAACAGACATGTCTATTCCTGAAAATCGATTCGTCATGTCTGCTAAGTTCCGACACCCAATACAAATTTATCAGATATATGTGTCGATGTACTTTGCCCTATTTTTTTAATATTTATTATGGGCCAGATCTTGATCTCGAGGCTTGCATAGGCAAGGATGAGGTCGACGATGGGGCGAGCTTTCAGAAGATGCCTATTAACTCTCTTTTTGAAGCCGTTAGGGAAAAAACCTCGCTAACCATCTGCGTACAGGTCGGCTAGTTATACATAATGTGAAACATTGTATTGCAAGTAGCCATCAAGTAGATAAGGTTCAATAGGGCCACTAAGCCTCACAGGTCCACGTTGACGCAAATAGCGTGAACGATCTGGCGAAGATTAGTCAGATTAGCAGTAGGAACATAATCCTACGAGGACCGAGTGAACTTGACCGAGCGCTGAATCCACTAGAATATGTACGTACTAGTTCTTAGTGACATCTATGGTTTTTTAAGTTTGCAACAAAGAACGTGTGGCGTATCATTTTCTAATGTTTTTTTAATGTTTATCGATTTTTATTAATGGTATTTTAACCGTTATACGTTAGTAATAAGACACAAGTATTAGTGAAATGGAATAAAATAGATTTGGACGGAAACTGTCTGATGAAGAAAATTGTGCGCCAATCGTTTTTTGTAATAGTCGCCATTGCTATATCAGAAAACAGGACCTGACTGAAGACTGGACGACTGGACTAATAAACCTATTATATGAGGCAACGTAGTACACGTTGCCTCATATTATAATGAACAATTATACTTGATGCTGGCGAAATTTTGGAAACTATCCCAGAAGCCATTTAATAAAGAAGTGAAGTGAAGTGAGATAGCAATATACCTACTAGAGTTACAGTGAAAACTGTCAAAAATTGACTCAACGTTGTTGACACAGTTACAAAAAAACACAGTTACAAACATCAAAATGCTACATTTCCACCAATTTAGACCTTATGTCAAGACAGGGCGCAATGGCGCTAATTAGGGGAGGCCTATGTCCAGCAGTGGACAGCTATAGGCTGATGATGACAATGATGAGACCTTATGTCGCAAGAAAAGTGTTCAAAAACGGCATAATAGGCAGCGTGTGCCGAGTTTTGCCCCGGATACTTTTTGCCACGCTTGTGGCTCTAGACCTAGAGTATCTATCTGGTTTGGCTAATACACACACTTACACGCATGGTGTACTCGGTGTACTCATTGTTCCTGATACCCACGACAGGAGACAATCCTAGCATGGGGTTAAGGCTATGTATGGCCCCGTTTTGGACAATTTGAGCTGTAAAGAAAGATATACCTTTCTGTGTATATCATCAATCATCATAGCACTCATAGGCCTATGTCCAGAAGTGGATATAGATGAGCGCCATTGCGCCCTGTCCTCATTCAGTTTTTACAGACACCTTTCACAGATCGTCACTCCACCTGACCGGAGGGACTCCTTCATAACGTTTGCCGAGCCGCGGTCTCCATTCAAGAACTCTTTTAACCCAACTCTGTGTTGGTAATATTTTAGTAGGTAATAAATAGAACTTGATCTGGGTAGTTCCTTTAGTGGGATTCTAGAACAGACAGTAGAAGTTTAGGAGTAGTAGAATTCTTGGTGAAGGGTTCATCTAGGGAAACACCATAACCATGCCTATTTCTGCCGTGAAGCAGCATTGCTGTGTTTCAGTTTGAAGTGTGTGGGTTAAATTATAGGCACATGAGGCTTAACACCTTCATACCTCAAGTTGCGTCGTAGAGCACGTTCAAAACACTGCCTGACAATATCAGATATACATACAACTTTCAGTCGGTTAAAAAACTGACACCAAAAAGGGTAGTTTTATTTTTAGACTATGAATTTTATGTTCACCGATTTCTCCGTCAGTTGTATACCGATTTTTTTTTTCGAGTACCCAATAGGCATTGTAAACTCTTCCTCTACTTCCTATCTCTTCCCACTTTAGGTGGGGTCGGCTCTCCAAATTTTGTGGCACTAGGACAATCTATCCTAGGCTGTCGGTTCGGACAGTTCTTCCTTCTTTCAACAGCATTGTAAACAAACACCTCATAATATTCCCAGCAATTTGTTTAGACGCTTCTGTTTGACGTCGCTTATATTAATTTATTCCATTTGAATATTCAAACCGTTAGCTCCTTCAATACTCGTCTAAATCAGGAATAGGAACTCGCAAGATAATATTTTGCTGGAATTACGACCATTGTCTTTGGATAGGGTGTCCATACTTTGTGTATTAAATAATCCTTTAAAGACCCATCGGTGATCCATCAATGATTATGAAAACATTGTAAATACTTAACAGATCTTTATAAACTGAATTTGATTTACATAAACCCATCTGAGATCTACAATGAGAACTGAATCAATCAACACTAATACCGTTATTACTTGGTGCAGACTTGTTTCAAAATGAAGAAGCACAGCAGCTGATTGCATTTTACACATTAGGAATTTTTTTTTAATTATTATTATTAGAAGAAGAAGAAGAAGAAGAAAAAACATTTATTTCGACACAAGAAGGCAGGGACACTGTACAATGTACTACACAGGTTACATTATAAAATAAAAATCACAAAGATATAAAAAAAAAAGCTTAGTACCTATGAGCAGAGGTGATGGCCAAGGTAGATTTATAAAAGTACCTAATATATAAGCCCCTTATAGCCACCCTGTGCCGAAATAGGGATTATTAGATTTTATGGCTATCGAATAAATGAGGCCATCTGATTAATTTGCTAATTGGTTTATTGTTTTGTGTTAACTACCTACTTATAAAAGCATATCCTACTAACTGACATTCGAACATAGATAAAATTAAAATGTATCTTGTTTAATAAAATTAATGGTCACCCAAAAACGTCGTAGGCTCAGAAATCCCTATTATTAATCATTTCATTGCTTTAATTAATGGAAATTATGCAAATTTGGAATCGGTGTCACAATGGAACGATCTTTGCTTTGAAGATGAAGGCTCTAACCTAATTCGGAGAGTTGGTATAAAAATCTACATTTCAAATGAAATATTAATCCCGTTAAATTATTATGGTACCCACGTAGCCATCGATTCACTGATATTTTGGTGGAGACCTGTTATCATATGAAACTAAAAATAATCAAAAAACATATTTCATGATCAATTAATTAATTATACATACCTACCCTACCATTTATTTGTATACCCCATAAGGGATTCCAACCTCCATCTTTGGAATCCAAGCCAGCCTTATCTACCCGTGGTACACCCAGCTGTATAACAAACATGGCTCTGGCGGCCGGTTTATTGCAACATAGCGCAGCCTAACACCGGTATACAGTTAAATTCCTTGACCGATGATGAGCATCAGCGTTGGTAGTGCGAGAAGCTGATCCCTGTAATCCTCGACCTGCATGCCTAGCGTGGGGATTATGGGCATATAATTATTATTAGGGAACGCAAATGTCTAGAAGTCGAATGACAGGCTGGTGTGGTTTTGTGGTAATGCTTTAACACAAATCTGAATGAGACATAATAGAATTTCTATATATCTAGAATCGCAGCAGATGGGCGGCCGCAGACGGTCAACAAAACGTCTGTTTGTTTTTAACATTCACAGCTGTCGGATGCCCGGATCCGGCAAATTTCTAATAGTATGTTTGTTCCCACTCAACTCCGTAACGGCTGAACGGATTTGGATGAAACTATTTTATAACTCGGTACGGCGAAAGCTAGTACTTTATATTTCAAAAAGTATCATTAGCCACCACTCCCCGGTAAGTACTAAAATATGTTGTATAAAGGGATCGCCACCCAGCAAGTGTCCGACAATTGTCTAACAAAACATTTTCAGATGAGTGATGGCCTCATGAGAGGTTAAAAGTTGGCTAACGAAATATACTTTTTCAAATATAAAGTACTAGCTTCCGCCGTACCGGGTTATAAAATAGTTTCCATTCAGCCGCTTTGGAGTTGAGTGGAAATAAACATACTCACACACACAGTACCAATCGGTTAAGTATATTACACACATACAAACTTTCACATTCATAATATTAGTGTGACGTGATTATGGAGAGACAAATTAATAAATATGGAATATGGATGGATAGGGGTAAATTATTTACAACAAAACAATCCACGACCCTACGTAGAGGTTCTACGACTCGTAGACCCACGTAGACTACGAGGCATCCATTACCTTTAGGGGTTTATTTTCAGAATCTCCCATAGATTCCATGTGTTCAAACCACAACATTGCGGGATACAGCCTCCAAAATTAATTTACTTACGCTGCCGGCAGATGTCGTTAACTTCGCAAATTGAGATCTTATCTTTTAATACGATTCCAAGAGTAATCATTGGGTGTTTGCTGGTTTGTTTTTAAAAATTGAACAAAGAATTCTGGCTTCCTATTTTACATTGATTCAATTTATCACTGTTGTAATGGCATATCATAATATGGTGTTTCTATGTTGAAATGTATGATGAAAATTGAACAACTTGACTTGAAGGCAAGTTTTTTATGTACTTGTCTACGAAATTTTTCTTACTATATTATAATGATAATAATAATGCTGGACAATATCACACAGAATCATGCCGCCCCAAACTAAGCAGAGCTTGTATTATGGGAACCACATGATTGATATACTACATAGATACCTTTTTTTAAAACAAATATTTGAAGAGCGTACAAACATTGTAATTTTAGAACTAGTGTCGCATTGATTTGGACTATTCTCTAAACAGCATTAAAATAATATTTGTTTCTTACTTACTGAAGTTTTTTTAAGTTTATATTAATTTCATGTATCAAGATACACTGTCATAATCAACATCGTCATCATCATTAGCAGTCCACTGCGGGTCATAGGCCTCCCCTAATGAGCGCCATTGCGCACTATCTGCAGCCTTTCGTAGATCCTCACTCCACCTGGCCGGTGGGCGTCCTACACTAGGTTTTCCGAGCCTTCACTCAAGAACTTGTTTACCCCAACAGTTATCGGTTCTTTGGCACATATGGCCAGCCCACTGCCACTTCAGCTTGCTTATTCTCTGAGCTATGTTGACAACTTTAGTTCTATGTCGGATAGTCTCGTTGCGGATTCTATCATTCAGAGAAACTCCAAGCATAGCTCGTTCCATAGCTCGCTGAGCGACTTTAAACTGGTGGACTAGCCGTACTGTGCATGTCCACATTTTGGCTCCGTATGACGGGTAGGACGTACTGATTGAAAACTTCTGTTTTCAAAGCTACGAAGAAGTAATTTCTAAAGCCTTACATTTATTTCGTATTTTATTAGCGAAATTGGCCGTCAATTCAATATAAAAGTTTGTTTACCCCGATTTACCCAGATTAAAGAAAAATACAGCAAGAAGAAAAAAAATACATTATCTTCAATATGAAAATAAATTAGTTCAAATAATTACATGAATCAAACCAGACATTAATGCAAGCTCAAACGTAAATCCCAGTTGAGTTACAATATTCAAACTGACATAAACTGAAATCAATTAAACTAAACTCGTATAATTAAAGCGTGTCAATAAAGTAGGAACTCAGTTAATAGAATAGTTAGAGTCAATCACACGCCTCGTAAAACCATCGCACTCGTAACTGTGGGGCAGCGAATCTCAAACTTAGAGCTAGCGATACCATTCCCCTAGTCTGCCATTTATAACACAAGCCTCTGAAAAAATTAAAAAAATATATTTAATTACCAAAAAAGTAAAAGCGATAACATGTCGGTGCATCCTACTATCCTACTTCCTACTATATTTATATATGCAAGTGAGTAATTGAAAATACCTATCTCACTATCAAATACTGGGTTTATGGAAATATCCTCCTTATCCTTATTATGTGAGGCTTACGTCCAGCAGTGGACTGATATTTTTCCTGTACTATCAGTACTGGTAAATCTGATGCAATAGTCTTCACGATACAGGCTCGCTTAATAGGTCAATTATTAGTTATTTATTATATATATAAATGCGAAAGTTTGTGAGTATGGATGGTTATATGGATAAATGTTTGATACTCTTTCACGCAAAAACTACTGAACAAATTTGGATGAAACTTGGGATAAACATAGTTTGTGACTTGGTTTAACATATATGTTACTTTTTATCCCGGTACCACGCATGCGCAGCCGCGTGCGGAAGCTAGTACCTAATAATTTTGAGCACAGAAAAAATATGGATAACTTATCAAATAGAACATGGTATGTAAGTAACTAGTTACTGACTACAATTATCAGGACCGACTTTGAAGACTGCGGTTGTATCCTATTACTGATAACACTTACACCTAATAAAATATAGGGGCGGCTTATATTAAGCAAGACTGTATCGTGAAGACCATTGCATCAGATTTAACAGTACTGATAGTATAGGAAAAATATCAGTCCACTGCTGGACGTTGGCCTCACCTAATATGGGTAAGGAGGATATTTCTATAAACCCAGTATTTGATAGTGAGATCGATATTTTCATACTCACTTGTTGGTTAAAAAACACCTACTAACTACTTCTTAGTCACTTACTTAGTTATTGATTAGATCATGAAAAACCCAAATCTCCAACTATCATAACACATTTTTTATTCTATCTGCGCCGTCCCACTGATTGAAGGACAAATATGGTTGGCCAAAGTTGGGACAAAAAAATGATTCAATTAATTTTTTTATTTATTTAGTCCAACTCCTGGGCAAAGGTCACCCCCAAATTTCGCCAATATTAAACATAAAATAAATAAATAATATAACCTTTTTCAATATTTTTTCTGTTTGTTTTCTTTTATTTTGTTTTGGTAATCGTTATAAGTAAACCGTTCTCCCGCCATACCGGCATGCCTCGTGCGTGACCCATCAGTAACTCTTTTTGCATTAGTCTTTTTGATAAAATTAACTATTTTCATTTTTATGTATAGTTTTCTAAATTTCTTATACTTTGAACGTATTACTTGCTCAAAAGTTTGAGAGCCTCCCTCAGCCATAGTTCTAAGGGTAGTAACTTCCACTACATATAATTACAATTGAATTTATAGCCCCGCCGGAGTAACTATTGCTAGTAGACGTCTATCCGGCAAATATATTGCCATAACATTGCTAATTAAAACTAAGTTACATGAATGTTTCATTGAAAATAACTTCTACAGCTTAGTATACTTACTTTACTTACAAAGTAACCGAATTATGCATTAGAAGTGCATGTTAACTGCGGGGAGCAGCAGGTCGCCTAGAGCAAGTGTATTTTCAGCAATCAAGGCGTTAGGTATTAATTACCTAGGTACACAATACCTTATACATTACCTAAATTCAATATTTAGATTCCAGATTTTATTTGCTCTGAATATGGTAAAATACAGATGATAGGTACATTATTTGAAAAAGTGTCTCATATTCAGCCATAATAATATGACGTGCAAATTCTAATATGACAAACTTAATAATAAAAATAAACTTAATTAAAACATCATTACAATAATATTACTAAATAATAAATTAATAATTAAGCTTTGAATAAAACTATTGACAACAAGCCACTTGTTTAAAGTCATACTAAATAATGGTCCATTTTCATGCAGAATTATTTTTGGAAGGTGATTATAAATTCTGCATGACATAAACGCAGTTCTGTCTATACAACTTCGGTTTAGGCATAACTAAAGGTTTTTATATTCATAAATACTTAGTTTATTTCCACAAAACAGCACATAAGTATACTTACTTCAACACAAAGTAATAAGCTTGTTGCGCCCACGCGGACACCGCAGGCTCCATGGCTTGCCTGCGAGTCTTGGTGCAGCAAGTGTAGATCGTGATGCAAGGGCAGCCGCAGCCACAGCCCTCCGCAAGGTCAGCAAAACATCTTGTTTTTTTTGAAGATTGAAAGAGTTATATATTTATTCATAAATAAAGTATTCCTAGTTCTAAAAATACTATTTTACCCTATGTTTTAGTGAATTTCTTTATAAATAGCTATAAATAGCACTTAATTGTACCTAACTATTGTACCTACTTACATAGTTTTATAACTTAGGTGAAATAAATATCTTATCTATCTATCTATTTACACGTAAGCCTATTTAGAAGAATAGGTTAAGAAGAGAAGAAAATATTTGACAACTTACTGTTATTAACATCCTTGTTAACTCGGTACCTACATACCCACCTAATACTGTATAAGTAGGTATTTAAACAGTATTAGTAAGTAGGTATGTAAACAGTATATGGTATGTAGGAATGTACCTATCTACTCTGTTGCAATTTTTGATGGCAAACGTTATTCTGCTGACTGTTATAAAAGTCATTGAGATAAAACCGGTGCAGTCCTCATCATCATCATCGTCGTCGCAATATAACTATCTACTAATAGACATAGGGCTCCGCTAATGAGCGCCAATAGGCCACAATACACAATTTTAAAGAAAATGGAAAGAAGAAAATTAATAAATAATGCGGGACGTAATCACACAGCATCATGTAGCCCCAAACTAAGCAGAGCTTGTATTATGGGAACCACATGATTGATAAAATAGACATAGAAATTTTGTTTTGTAAATACATACATATCATGATGGACTTTCTCACAATGTTTAGTCGTACATATTGTTTTTTCAATTTAATTTTTATATTTTTCTAGATATAATGTCTTCACTATTCATATTGTATGTATACCTAATGTCAAATTACCTACTTGTTAAATCTTAAAATTTTTGTATATGTGTGTGATTGTAGTTGCAAATAAACGATATATCTATCTATCTATCTATCTATCATACATAGAAAACACCCAGACCCGAGACAAATATCTACAGAACATGCAAATATTTGTCCCGCAGCGGGAATCGAACACTGCGCCACAGAGGCCGTCAAAAATGGAGCATCAACACAGAACGAGAAAGGTTTCAGTTTTTATTTTAGTCAGTCATCACAGTGTAGGATAATTTCTCATTTCGTATTTTTACGAAGAACTACATTTAGTAGCTGGAAAAATCAGACACATATTTTTGTTCAAAATGCGCACACCCCTGATAAAAACTCCTCGGTATTCTACCTCTGTGTTGATGATGACTGACACTGACACACTGCCTAAAAGACAAACTTTGTGAATTGTGTAGCAAAAACCCCATGCCCTGTCCAACAATGATGATGTTACGTGATGTGAAGAAGAAGAAAGTTACGTTATTCGAAACCATTGTTTGATGGACCTACCCAAGTACTTTTACTCAATTTTTCAAAATGATAATCTTAAGAACGAGTTTATCAAAAATTTTAAGATTATCATTTTATAAATTTTAAAATAAAATCAATCTAGTGCACTAGAAAATAAACAAAAAGCCAACGTAATCCAATTCCACACAAAATCAATCTATTCCCGTAATGTGACAAAATTAGCGTGTAATATTTCCTGTTCGAATTATAAATGCCCTCTTTCCCGCCAAAATATTGTCCGCACGGATGCAAGATAAAAGCGCCCACACACTAGCGCGCATAGCACGCGTTCGCCACGCGGCGGGCACGCGACGTCGCGAATTTCCGCACCCTCTCCCTGTATTTATTCTACAACTATCCTCTCATTTAAAACTCGTGTCATCCGACCGACAGACGCAACGCCCCGTGTAAATTCAGTTTAGATTTCATCAGATCACCCCCACTCGTTCACAAAGCAAACATTGTTCTCAGATTGCATTATTTAATTGTCTCGAGTGGTTACTTCTTTTGTATCCACAACTTCAGGTTATGTGCGTTGTGAGAATACTGTGATAAAAATGTATCGAATATCGTGTAATCAATCTAATCATAATCTTTATTATTTCATATGTTAGTTAGGCACATTTAGATCTTAAAATTATTGAAGTCCGCAACATGAGCCTCGTAAAGGCACTACAAGGTGTGTGGACAATTTTAATTCCGCCAGGCAAAATCTACAACGAACTTTTATTTACGTATGTATCTCTAAATTATCAGCCATTTTCAACCCACTGCTGGGCATAGGCCTTCTTTTGATAATTTCACTGGCCTCGATCCTTCGCTATTCTTTAAAAAATCAATAGATTTTATTTTTATGGTACACATTTGAAGATGAAAAAAGCACATAGACCACCTGATGTTCAGTGGTAACCATTACATAGGTATCGCAAAGCATTGCATCTTAGATCGCGTTTTTTGGAACGTGTTCTACGATGCAACGCCCTACATCCAATAATTTGAGGCATGAAGATGATAAGCCTCTTGTACCTGTAATTTCACCTATAAGAAAAAAATATATTTCATATTTTATTAAAAAGCTGTAAATGAATAGGCAAATGTCATGGTAAAAAAAATGGAAGATTTTATTTTAACAATAGGCAAATGTTATGGTTATCTACTTAAGTAAATACCTATTTGGTCGAGTCGGTGTCATATTAATAGAAGAAGAGCAACATCTTAAAAAAATACTGGGTAAGATAAACTTTATCGACGAAATCTGGGTAAGTGTTGCCAGTACTATAAACTTTATCAATGAAAAATTATTTAAACTCACATCCAACGTTCATTACTCGAGCACGGCGAGTAAGCAAAGCGCTGGCCATACATCAACCGCCTCCATTCTAATGGTAATGTGGGATATACCGCTCGCCGATATTGTGCCCGTCCCTTGCCATAACAAATGTTTATTTTATACACAACGCCACTAACAATAGTGTGCAAATACCTAAACACCGTAAATGGTGGCGCGATGCGATTTAGATGATAATGCCGGTCAGAAATAATAACGGCGTTCGCTGCGTAATTTCGCCGTGTTTGTTCTAAGAGCGGTGAGTACGCTCCCTATTGTTTTAGCGCGATCGGATTTTCATTTTATGTGTGAGATTTCATTTCTTTACATTTTTAGTTTTTTTTTAAGTTTTTAGTACTAAGTAGTTTGTTTTACTTTTAATTACAGTCTCTACGAGACATCAAATAAAACATTGTAATTACGATGGGAGAAGCCAAGGTTCCTGAAACACAGTTTTTTGGATGGATTTTAGATAGCTACTAGAAATAAGTACCTATCAGCCATATTCGGCCAGGTGGAGTGACGACTTGCGAAAGGCTGCTGGTAGAAGCTGATGCGTTGACCTGAGGACAGGGCGCAATTGCTCTCATTATGGGAGGTCTATTTCCAGCAGTGGACTGCTTTAGGCTGATGACTAGAAACTAGAAATAAATATATAAATCGTATTTTCAATTCCGTTGGATCTATTTATGACTGGCTAGCTCCCGCCCGCAGTTTCGCTCGGTACCCGGACAAAAAATAACCTAATGTGTTAATCCAGGCTACAATCTATGTAGTATATTCTAAGTTTCATCCAAACCCATTTAGCCGTTCTGGCGCAAAAGAGTAACAAACATCCATACATCCTCACAAATTTTCACGTTTATAATATTAATAGGATTTGATATGTGATTTCTTAGGTTCGGTATTTCCACACTTACCGGAAACCCTTTCAAGAAACAACATAAGCTACCTCCGCGTCAAAATCAAGGATGAACATTTCATGTTTAATGTATATCATGCAGGTATGAGAATGTTTAATTTGGTATTTAAGGTGCCTCCAAGGGCCGTGACAGCCCTAACTCTCATACATATTCATGGAACGCGATTAATCATGCCGTATGCCTCCCTTTGTCGAAAACACCTAAGACACTACCTACATCTCTACCTATACAATCACAGCCAAAAGTAGCTGAGCAACTTAATATCCCCTAAAATACAGCTAAAGCAAGCACATAGGTAGATAGTTACATCTTTTCAACACATTAAGCTTTCTTGTCTTGATATAAAAATCACTAACAATAACCACTATGTCAAGCATAACATTGACTTTTGTACGTTTCGAAGAACTATTATGTTTTGATTTAAGTACATAGATACCTCCGTAATCATTAATGTCATGTAAGCACCCATAATTAATAGCCTAGATACCTATTGTAAGGCAATTTTATTGCTCTTCACAGTACTAGAACAACATTCCCGTAACACGCCTCCAAAGTGTGATGACAAGTGGATTTTTGAGAGACTGAAGAAAATGCTTCAAGATTTAGACTGACGGTAGAAGCGGTGATAGTCATAAACTGAAGTTTTTTTTTTATATATGGGCCAGCTCTTGACCCCAAGGCTTGCATAGGCAAGGATGAGGTCGACGATGGGGCGAGCTTTCTCAGAAGATAAAAGGATAGAAGTTGTAAGATAAACTCTTACAATATCTGATACCAGCATCAGCAACAACCATCTCATCTTGAAATCGCTCACTTCTTTACCCAGCTTAGGGCTAATACCGTTTCTACCGTCAGTCTAAATCTTGAAAAAATCCACTTAAGTGGGTGTAAGGGGTTCCATTCCAACGCAGGTGAACCCTCCTAAATTTCAGACGGAGTTCTGGTGGCACAGTCAAGTCCCATGGCTGGCGAAGGGCAGCAGCATCGGCGGTGCAAGAAGCTGTGCCTTGCAATCCCCAACCCGCTTGCCCAGCGTGGTGGTATGGGCATATTCCTCTTCTTATAGAGGAGGCCTATGTCCAGCAGTGGACGGAATAGGCTGGTGTTGTTGTTGTTGATATGATAAGTACCTAAAGCGTTAGAGCTAATTCTCGTAGTGACTGTACACTTTACGGCTCCGTACTACTACATACAAACAAACGTAAGTACGTATACACATTTCAGTACTGTGTAGACGCGAGCATATTTTAGGAACCTACGTAAGTAGGTAAGTTTATTAAGTATAATGTGTTGGTTCCACCCGCTGCGATGTTCAAATTGTGAATTATTCGAAAATATTTATGTGCGAAGTGAATTATTAGCAAGGTAATTTGTTAGAAAACCTTTAATTTATCATAGTTACACCAATTTATTACGCTCTATATTATGCTTGAGCAAAATATATGTATATCTAGCAGATATTGTTTTATTGTTTTTCGGATTATTTTTTGACGATAAAACTATTGAACGAGAGTAAAATTTAATTGCTTGAATATTTATGACTTTTGAGGAACAGACGACATTCCACAAAAAAACATTCCAATGAGACAATTCAAACTACATATTTCTCTATGCGTAGCAGCCGTAGAATACTCGTAGTAACGCGTAGCGGTCGAACCAATAAAATAAAATAATCTAAAACCATTGAATCAATTGATTCCTCAAAGCCTCGTCTCCTTGAAAAGAGACTTGAAAATTGTTCCTCGTGGTCAGTGGTAACAGCAGGTATACAACGAGGGTCAATACTAGGACCATTCCTATTTCTAATTTATATAAGAAATTTACCTATTACCAACCAAAATACAAAAATTAACATAAACTATCTTACCATACTACAGAAGTTATATGTACCCAAAAAGAGCAAAACGATTTAGTTTACATTAATACTAACTTGTGTCATTAATTACAACATAGTTTTACCAGGATTAGTTTTAAAAAACGTAAAAATGATTTATGAAAGCGCGTGCCCCACATTTTTTCATTGTCAAATTGTAAAAAAAAAATTGTGTCATTAGAAGTTTATAAAAGAAAAAAATATTAGCATAAGGAACCCATATTAAAAACCTACATCTGTCGGTGGGCGGTTAACATGCGGATTTTATGGTAATATGATAACATTAACAGATTAGCGAATGTTATTGCAAAGATTAAAATTGGTTTTGTTCATGAATGGAAGTGTTTAGTTTTTTTTATGATACCTAAGATGGAACTAGCTCATAGCCCACCTGATGATAAGTGGTAACCATTATTTATTATTGTGTGAAGTTGAGTTTTATGCCAATGCTATGACAGATGAAGGCCACCTGATGGAAAGTAGTCACTGCCCCCCATGGAGTCCTGCATTAACAGAGGTGATACTGATTCGCTGCGGGTCCTTGAAGAAATTAAATAACCACATTTAGTAGCTCTGAGGGTAAGCCGCAGAAGGGAGCTCGTTCCACAGCTTCCACGTAGGTACGTGGCAGGAAAAATCATGCAAAACGAACATTTGTAGAGAACTATCCAAATGGTGTAGATTTAGTTTTGCGGCGTGTGGTGCGATGGTGGAAAGCAGCAGCGGGCACCAGACTCAACCACTCCTCAGAACACTCCCCAAACTATAATACAGACGATAGAACACAAACATAGATCCTAGGTTTCTCAAACTTAACAGGTCTAGATCGTCTGTGAGCTTAGATTGTCGACAATCTGCCCTGCGTTGTATCCAGTCAAGAGGAAGGTGTTGGTATTGGGGCACTCCAGCCCAGAGATAGGAGCATTACTGGGGATGGACTTGTACCTACTACGCCGGAGCGAAAAGTACCAACTCGGTCTGTTGAGGACGCCAAGATTCATAAAGGCTAGTTTCTTCCAAGTAAGGACCTACCTATTCTATTTATTTTACTAGGTACATCCCCAATTTTCCAGCCTACAGTTTCCAAGTCTTTTTGACTGTGGGGAGGCGTTTGCTCTACATTATAATATATAATGGAATTGTTCTGACTGACAACAACAACAACAACAACAACAACAACTTACAACTTACTTCATCCACGGAATGACATGATGAACGATTGTTATCGTAAATAATTATGTAACAATAAAATGTTTGTCTGTTTATCTCAATGTAAGCCAACAGTTGATAAAAATGGACGTAACTACAAAGTACAAATATCTCTCCATAAAATATGCAACACAATTCCTTACTGACACAACATGCCTCATCATCAAACGTTATCAGCATCAGACAGGAGGTCGACACGTGACGAGCGACAGGCCGGCAATATCGGGTGCGTCGACGTCAATCGTCGCCCAATCCGTCAGATCGTGGTCCCGCGGGATGCAAATCCGATTAGGTAACGCACCGCTAATTTGTCGGAAACTTGGTGGATTGATCAGTTTTAAAAGTTGGGGTGATAGTGAAGCCAATTGGCGGAGACATAAACTTTAATTACTATAGATACCTACTTACCTAAATGTACATGTAGGTAGAGTACCTAATTAAGAAAGTCAAAAACCGCATCAATTGTAGCCTCAAACTAAGCAGAGCTGTATTATGGGAACCACATGAGTGATTTACTGCTTATATACTCTTTTTTGTAAATACATACATATTATACAAAGAAAACACCCAGACTTGAGACAAATATCTGGATATAATGAAAATATTTGTCCAGCGGCGGGAAAAGAAACTCTAATTTTCTAAGTCTCAGGCGGAGACCTTTGCGCTAGAGGTCGTCATATGTGTCAAGTACTTACCAATGTTGAAGAAAGTGGGTATGGTCATGTAGTTACCTTAGTTTTGCTTACATTAGTAGGTACTAATGTAAGCAAAACTAAGTTGGTACCTTCTAAATTACGAGGTCAGTAAGTGGGTACCTAGGTACTTTGTTTAGGTTCGTGGTGGTGCGTAATAAAATTCTTGCGACTCGTCAACGTGTCGAAATTAGCAATAAAGAAGTCCTTAAAAACCAAGGCTATCGTACTGAATTAATAAAGAAATGGAAGAGGGAATACGCAGGTCATAAAGCGAGTAAGTGCTAGACATGGAAATTTAATATAATCGAATAGCGAACCGGATGAAATAGGTACATAGGTATTAGGTACTTAACTTCTTGCCAGATTAATGAGAATAACGATAGTCCGAACTGCCGTAAGTTGGTTGAAGGAAAGAGCCAAGATCATACGTGGGAATATTACGGGATCCCTATAATCAGCTGTGGACTTCTACAGGCCAATGAAAAACCATCGAATATTTCCTTGTTGTGTTGTTGTTGTTGGAAACTAGTAGTGACATCTAGCAAAACAAGTTTGGCTAGCGCACAGAACACTTACTCCACAGGGGAGGACTAGCGTATTAAATACCTTACTTTTTACACTACTCGGCACTAGATGGCGTTAGTAGGTAGCCAAAAGGCATTTTGAATTAATAGTACAACTATTCGACGATAGGTGGCGCTGTAAACTCATAAGTATTCACGAAAAGTAGGTAAATACCTAAATAAGAACACAATTTTTAATTTGGCTTTTTTTCATCAGTTCGTTGGATAAAGATACCTAATACACGTCTCTCTCTCATCCATTAAATTATTCGTAGAATTTTTAAAAGCATCTTCACGGGAAGGCCATTTGACGAAAACAGCAGAATTATTTCATTTTAATCTTATTAATAATCATTTATGTCATCGCACAAGACAGTGAAATGGATGATTAAATAAGACCTTTGAAAACATAATGAAACACCAATGTAACTTGTTTTTATAAAAGTTTTATTTTGTATATATATCACAAAATCCCAATTCCCATAGCTCAACTTAATTAAATTCAACAGTGAAATGGATGATTAAATAAGACCTTTGAAAACATAATGAAACACCAATGTAACTTGTTTTTATAAAAGTTTTATTTTGTATATATATCACAAAATCCCAATTCCCATAGCTCAACTTAATTAAATTCAAAAGAATTATGTATAACAATGATTAATTTTAAAACTTCACATTAAAATAGAAAAAGTATTTAATCACAGTACAATGACCTACAGTATGAATAAAAAATGATTTTCTTATAGAAAAAGTCCTGACTTGGTCTTTTGAGCCTGCCTAAAATAGGTACATTACTTACATATTAAAAATAAAACTAGAAATAAATCAGATCAAGAATAAAGGAATACAAACAAATGCATAAATTACAGAAATAAATTACGTGAAATATGTAATGGTAACTTAATTTTAGTCAATTTTAATAAGTATTGTAAATAAACAGAGATTCTTGTCCTTAAACAAATGGACGCATCACAAATAAACTATTTAAAATTACCTACCTACCTAGATTCAAGGAATGTAATGTTATCAAATTAAAAGTATAAAATAAATAGCCGTCTCAAAATTCATCTAATTAAATTAATTTAAAATATATTTCAGCAGAATTATTAATATCAATGGGATATTGATTTGGTATCATGATCTTATATTCGTAGAGTACGCGTTATGTAAAACGAACGCTGGAAGAAGTAGAGAGTATATTGCGCACAGGTAAATACCGATAATTCAGTATTCAGTAATCAAAGTTTATTGCAATCATATTACATAATTACATTAAAATTCAGTCAGTATACATAATATGTACCCAGTTAGGGTGTTCACAACAGTGAGTAGGAGCAGACCGATATTTTAAATACCTATAAATATTGATTACTTATTGTCATTATTGTTATTTGAATCATTTATAAATTCGTCTAGAGAATAGTTTATTTTATTTAGTAACATTTCCTTTAAATTATTTGTAAAAATTCCATTATTTTCTTGGTCTTTAAATTTTTCTCGTAACTTATTATAAATCTTTACAGCTATCGCGTTTGGACCCGAGCTATGTAGTTTTAGTTTAGACGTAGGTAGGTATTACTAGGTTGTGTTTATACCTACATTTGAAGCGACGACTTTTCGACGATTTCACCTAATGCGCAGTTCACCACCAGCGTTCTTTTTACATAACGCGAACTATACCGTGATTTGTGAGTGATATTTCGACGCAGTTGCATGCGCCAGGATCACGGGAGACACCTGTCTTCGCTGTGTTTTACTGTGTTAACACATGTAAACTCACAACGAGCTAAATATCTCCTGATAAAATTAATAATTCTGTTCACAAACTTCACAACCAATTATTCAAAAGTTATATCTTTCAACAATTTCAACAATAAATAAAATTGCTATAAGAATAATTGAAAAGCTTACTCAAATGTAACAATTTTTTTCATCATAGCAACAATTTCATTCAAACTCTAAAATGGTCCAACAAATTAAAGGCGAACTCATTATATTACTAATATATCTTTTCCCACCTGTACTAAACATCAATCAAGATGCTAAATGAGAGTAGAAATGTGCCTTGGGCATTACTAAGATACTTTATAAATATTTGAATAGGAGTAATAGATTGGTGCAGAATTGCATTCTAATTTTAGTACTAAATAGATCACCGAAAAGTGAGCAATTCTGGTTGTAGAATTGATTTATACACAGACTCTAAGAAAGAG
Organism: Horisme vitalbata; assembly: GCA_951804965.1. Taxonomy (NCBI): domain Eukaryota; kingdom Metazoa; phylum Arthropoda; class Insecta; order Lepidoptera; family Geometridae; genus Horisme; species Horisme vitalbata. Next base: position 5,776,964 of record OX638094.1, read on the forward strand.
TAGAGAAGTTTATACTTTGTCACAAGATCTGACTTTATTAATATGATCAAGTGTGAACTTGATCATGTTAGCACTTGATCATATTACACTTGGTCATGTTTAAACTTGATCATGTTAACACTTGATCATGTTAACACTTGATCATGTTAACAATTGGTCATGTTAACACTTGATCATGTTAACACTTGGTGGTCATGTTAACACTTGGTGGTCATGTTAACACTTGATCATATTACACTTGATCATGTTAACACTTGGTCATGTTAACACTTGATCATGTTAACACTTGATCATGTAAACACTTTATCATGTTAGTACTTGATCATATTACACTTGATCATGTTAACACTTGGTCATGTTAACAATTGGTCATGTTAACAATTGGTCATGTTAACACTTGATCATGTTAACACATGACCATTTTATCTGAGCAATAAGTACCTATCATCCGAGTAGCATAACACTAATAGATGCCAAATTAATAAGTGTAAAGTACCAAATAAGAGAACTATGAAATTTAAAACGAATCATAACAATCTTGTAGTATGTCCATCTGAAGAATCACAAATGTCGAACTAAATCTCATAATATAATCGTCAAAAATTGTGAATACTTCATTGTCATGCCACGCTTAACGCTTTCATTGCTGCCGCAACGCACCATGTAGGGCCATGTTTCACTCAAAGCGTTAATGACCAAGACCCATAATCATTTTCTTAGAGAGCTACAGATCTGTATGCCAAGTTATTTTACCTACTTGCGCTAGCATATAAACAGATTTGTATAGAGAAAGGTGCTTCAACATTACATGTCTGAAGGCACTGCGATCGAGTAAACACTCGAATTTGGTACCCCGATAGCACAAACTGATCACTTTCATTACCATAGAACTACCCTGGCTTACTGAAGAATATCCTCATAAAACTAGGCCGGAACTTATTCTAGAATATTCTCATAGTGTTGGCGCAGCCATGGTTCATACGATACTGGACATACATCATGCCTGAGTTATGCCAATAGTACAATGCTCCTAACACTAAGAGATGCCACCATTGGTGTGAGTGTCCTATGTAGTCCACCTTGCCTGGAAACCAGCGTTCTGGGACCTGAAATGAAAGGTATTTTTTTTATTGAGACCAAAAATATGCGACTCGTATTTTTTTATCAAACAATAGAAATTGACAAAGTTATAGAGCGTCAAAGTTCAGGAATGGGGGGTTGTACGCCACTTGTATGTAAAAAGTGTACTTACCCGTGACGTCACGCGGAACTTTGACACACTATATCTTTGTCATAGTTTAATTGAGCAAAGAAAAATGCATATGCAATATTTTTTGATAATATAAATGACAGACTCAATAGAATTTTTCAGTCATTTAGCTTATTGTATCCCTCCGGCTACGCCAATAAATAAACATACGGCATTTTTTACTGAAATTGCTGTTCGAGCTGGCTTCAATCGCGTTAAAAGTAATGTTTCTATCGCGTTAAAAGTAAGGTACCCTATGTAATTTTCTATACCAGTGACAACGTGTGGGTATGATAAAGGACATATTATTATATATTGTTTGTGTGGACTTTGGTCCAAATGCTGCCCAGAAATGCAAGTAATTGTATTGGATTCCTTACATCAAACTATAACTTTGATTCTAACACACTTTTGAAATCGGTCCTGGGCCTTCCTCAAAAAAACACCTCAAAGGCCAAAGATGTTGTGGGTGAAATTGATTTTCTGACATTAAAATGTCCATAATCCCCACAATGGGCAAGTGGTTTGGGGATCGCAGGGCACAGCTTCTCGCACCACCGATGCTGCTGCCCGTCGTTGGTCAGGGTATTTAGCTGTGTCGCTGTAGCTTGCGCTTTGCCGCAAAAAGCCGGCCGCCAGAGCCGCTCAGAGGCGCAGTGCAGGTGAGGTTGGCTCGGGTACCTACCGAAGATGGATGAACCCCGTACCTACACACCAAACATGGTGGGGATTATGGGGTTGATCCCAAAATAGGCTTTTAGTTATAGAAACGATTAAATGTCACTCGTTCGTTTGTATGACATGAATTGCTTGATACGAGAGAGGCGTTAAGTCAACTACGGGCTAAATACAGGGTTATTGGTTAAGTCGACCTAGATCCTGGAGGGGCTTGTAGCTTCCATAATTCCTGACTGATTTGACTATTTATTAAACTAATTGCAAGGAATCCAATGGTGGTAATCTCACGTCAGTGCATGGATCGAACACTCGCAGTATCCTTTCATGATGATTGGTCGAGTACCTAGTTAAGGCTACTACTCCAAGTGTAGCAATATAAACAAAAAACAAAACTGTAATTCGCATTTACAATATTAGCACTAGGGCTTACATTCGAATATTCGAATATTCGAATAATTCGAATATTATTTTTGTTCGAATATTCGAATACTGATATTTCAATATTCGAATATTCGATTTAAATTAATAACACCGAAATCGGAACTCAGATGTGCATGAAATGCCACTTAAGAGTTCGCGCGATATATCCATACAAGACTATACAAGTTTACGTCGTCGTTCGGGTAAACAACATGTCGAACGATCCGATCCAAACCCAATAACTTTTATCGGGTTCAGAACACGGTTCGGATACACTCGGAAGTTTCGCGTAGTGCATTCGCGTAGTTGACGAGAATGTTCTGTCCATTCGTCTCTGTCGTTAACGTGAATGTTTATTTTCATGATTTTGTTAAAATACCAACTAACCTAGATTTATAAGACTGTTTTTAGAGTGACATTACCGAGTCGGTCAAACGAACCCTTTGGTACTGCTTTGTCCGTCCGTCCGTCCTTGGCGTGGTTTACTTCGGTGTACTTAAGAGATCACCTTGGTTAAGCAACTCTCCGCGTGGTCATTACTTGGATGGATGACTATTTAGTGACATTTAGATTTGACCACTTCCGTGCTTCGGAAGGCACGTTAAGATGTTGGTCCCGGCTTTTTTCAGACGTGAAGCCATGTCTGAGGCCTTCGGGCGGCCTAAAATCTCCGACACTAGGAGTTGGCCACTAGCTCATACGAAGAAGAAAATTTTAATTTGTGGTTGATTGTGCGTTTAAATCACCAATGTCTCGTTACGGTGACATACCTTTTTGTATTTTTTTTTAATTAGTTCATGGAAAAAACGCGTTTAAGAATAAAATAAGTTGATATTTTAAACTTCTTCATGAAAATAACACTCAAAATAACAAAATAAGATGTGATTTTAATAAAATCATAGTGTTTTTCTATTATTCGAATAATATTCGAATAATTCGAATAGTACCCGAAAAAAAATCGAATATTCGAATATGAATATTTTCGAATATTTGCAAGCCCTAATTAGCACATATTAGTTAGGATTTAATTTTCATTGTACTCAGGTTAGATGGAGTAGGTACAAAAAACGGATCAAATGTAGATTTACCCTTAAGTAATGAGTACTGACCAAATAATAATAATAGTAGTGAAAAATATTAAATATGGAAAGGACAATGCCGTCTGATGTATGGGGCTCGGTACTTAGACTAATCTCTGTAATCTCCAATCGATTCTACTGTCAAAATAATTAAAAATGAGGGATGTTGCCATAGTAACCTCATATACCAATGGTTGTTGCCATAGTAACAGTATGTATCAATGGTTGTTGCCATAGAAACAGTATAAATCTAAGGTTGTTGCAGCCTAATGGTGGCGTGCGGCGGAAAACAAATCAACATAATATTTTTTTACTTGATTATTAATCCTGTCTGTGTGTAAAACTAAAGAAAACGTTAATGTCATTTATAAAGTACAGAACCTACCCCTAACCCTACCCATACCCCTACTTTAAGTCCTATCCTATGTCCTTCTCCTGGTTCTAAGCTTTCACCCCACCAATTTTCAGCGAAATCGGTTCAGCCGTTCTTGAGTTATAGTGTAACTAACACGAGATTATTTTATATAGATATAAAATTTTATGGGTTACGATTGGTTTTGACGCAATTGGTACGGGTTCTCGGCATCCTCCTTTTATACTACTTGAACTTTGAAGCAAAATTGGAATTGAATAAAGTAATTAATTTGGTTTACATCTTTTTGTTGAAACCTCGAATAAATAAATAGGAAATAATAGGTCACGCGGTCTCAACTGAATACAATGTTTCCCTTGAATTTATTTAATTTTATTACACAATTCTTAGCTTGAAGTCATTTTTTTGTTATTAGCTTCCGCCCGCGGCTTCGCTCGGGTGGAACCCGGATGAAAAGTAGCCTATTATGTTAATCAAGTTTCATGAAAATCCATTCAGTAGTTTTTGCGTTAACGAGTATTAACAAATATACATCCATCCTCAGAAACTTTCACATTTTCCGTCCGCGAATTTGCTCGCGTGGTATTCGGATAATAAGTTTGTTATAGTTTTTTTATCTTATTTATTAATTAGTAGTTATATTATCTATCTTTACTGATGCGGCGAATTTGGTTAAATCGTCCTAGGCATCTTCAGACCGTGCCCGTCTATCAAGGGATCCTTGTAGTATCAAATTTAAAAAATCTTTTGGCATATGCCTACTCACATGACCCCATGATATTATATTCCAAGCCCATCGCCGCTTATTGAAGACTAAAAAAACGGATCTTAATTAAGCTGTAAATTAATTTTTACATCTCTTGTTTTGTTGTATGAACTGTTTTTGTTGGTAACTTGATTTATTCGAAATTATTTTACCGTTGTTATGGGGCAGCCTGGGGCAGAGCTTTAGGTATACTGAAAACCAGCCCTGCGTAGACCGTGGATTGCGCAGATTAGTGCTGAGTATACTAGCATTTGCCTAACGCGCACTCAAAATCATTATTTAATAATAAATTGTATTGCAGGTATAATATAAATATTATTATGACGAAGCTTACCTTGAAGGTGTAAATGATGAATGCGGTACCACTAATAAGGTACATTCCGATGACCCGCGGAAAGAAAATCTGGAAATCAAAATAATCTTGTCATAATTGTGTTTATTTTGCCCTCCAGCCAGATGGAGCGACAATCTGCGAAAGCCTGCTGGTAGAAGCTGGATGCGTCGAGTTAAGAACAAGGCGCAATGGCGCTCATTAGAGGAGGTCTATGTCCAGCAGTGGACTACTATAGGCTAATGATAATGGTGATATATTTAGTAACCAGACAGACAACTATCATCAGAAGTCCAGAATTACACATTCGGACTCTCGCCAACAATGAATGCAATAAATGGTCTTCCATATTGAAAAACAGGAATTGTTTTGACTCATTATGAGAGCCTTCATCAAGGTGAGTGAACGCAGCGCTCTCCCTCTGCGTTCCGTCTAGCACAGCTGTGAAACTCAGTCGAACAGTCGAAACGCCCTCGGGACCTTGAACCATGAGTACATCAAAATTCCCATTTTTCAAATTTGCCCCTCTACAAAATACTTACTAACTTAACCTTAATTAGTTATAAATTGTTCGCAAGCTCATTTTTAAGGCCGCGGTCACGAAGACAGCGGCGGCGGCAAGGGGACCGGCGCAAATCTATGCGTTGAAACGCGCCATTCCTTGCGCCGCCGCCGCCGCCGCCCGCCCCGATACCGCTGACTTCGTGACCGCGGCCTATGTGAACTGTGTTCTTTTAGAGCAATTTATTATTATATCCCTAACCAAAAAATAAATTTTCTCATTCTAACCTGAACCATAGGATTGTCGAAGCCACCCATAGCATACGTCCAATGAAAGGTAGGCAGCACACCGTATGCAGCCCATCCAATGAACACACACATCTTCACCGGGTAAGGCACACCCAGTCTCGGTATTTGCAACACCATTGCTGCGATGAAGATCAGCGTTACTGATGTCATGTAGAATAGCCGAAGCTCCTGGAAAGAAAACGTAAGGGGTAAAAACAAACTGTTCTTATGCACTTAGCATGATAGCCGATTTGTGAAGTCATTACTTTCTAAGGGCGTACAGAGCCGTGGAATAACTCTATTATTTGATGACCCTCAAAAAAGCAAAGATTTTTCATTGGCTTACAAGTCCAATGGCTTTAAAAAGAGAGTTAATAGGCATCTTCTCTGAAAGCTGGCCCCATCTTCGACCTCATTCTTGCCCACGCAAGCCTCGAGGTCAAGAGCTGGCTAATAGCAAATAAAAAAAATAGTGACCTTAGGTTGTGCCTTTACATTCGGCCAAGGGAACATCAGGCCAAAAAAATAGTGTTTCGAATGTACTATACATACTACATTCTACCATTTTAATATTTAAAGGTAAAATTTGTGAAATGTTTGTCCCCCCTTCACGCCAAAACTACTGCACGGATACAGCTGAAATTTTTCACATGATGTAGTTCTAGACCTAGACCATATGGAATAAGATACAGGTCTTTTCCTCCAGGTACCGCGACAGTGAAATTAGCGAGTAAAATTTTCTCTGGAAACCCAAAACATCACTATTTTACTTCGCGCGAGTTTTGGTTTGTGATCTAATCCAGTTATTTGGTTTCAATATTTTTTTAGCCTCGATATAATTATAAGGTTCAGTTAATTACCTACAAAAGGGTTGTAACGGAAGACCAGCGCTTGTTGTAGGTATTCGTCTACAACTAGCAATATGCTGAGTTATGGCCTTTTTGCAACAGCGATGTTATTAAAATGTATTAAACTAACTGAACTTTTATCTTGTAAACTGTTGTAGCAAATAAACATTTTCTATTTCTATTTCTATTTTACTTTTCAAATGGTCACTGTATTAGACTCCCCTATAATCACATGACATGCCATGATGGGCATAACTTAAGCTAGCAATTGGGTTGTTGCAGTACTTATTGAGCTTCTTAAGATATTCAAAAGGACTAAATAAACTGCTCGAATTGCCACGTCCGGCTCCTAAATTACGTCATTTGAGTATAATTACTTCTTCTTCTTCTTCTTCGTATGAGCTATGGCCAACTCTGGTGTCGGAGTTTTTAGGCCGTCTGAAGACCATGCGACTGAAAAAGCCGGGACCAACACCATAACGTGCCTTCTGAAGCACAGAAGTACTCAGATCTAAATGACAGTAAACGGTCACCCATCTAATTAGTGACTGGGCGGAGTGTTGCTTAACTCAGATGATCGAAAAAGAACACCCAAGTAAGCCACACCACGAGCGCTGAAATTTTTAGTTAGTCGCGTAGGCTGCGAGAAGCTGTACCCTGCGATTCCCAACCTGCATTTCCAGCGTAGACATTATGGCTATTTCTCCCTTCTGGGAGGCCTATGCAGAGCAGTGGACTGTTATAGGCTGGTGTAAAAATAAATACATAAGTGATAGTGAGTAGTTGACGACAACATTGCATGCCATACCGCACCTTGCTTTGACATAAAATACATAGATCAAATAGCACAAAATTACATAATGATGTTGTATAATGTCCTCTGGACTAAGATTCTAGGAAATTGAGCAATTGGAATAAGTAGGTGGATTAGGTATGTAAGTTAAGATCAATTGGATAAATACCTTGTTAGAGTCAGGGGATTCTATATTGGATTTTATTATTGTCCATTATGGTCTATTTTTTACTATCATTATCATCGTCAAGTGGGATGTGTTAATGCGAGTGCCACTCGCACTAAGAATAAGAGTACTAGGTCAATGCATTAAGATAATTTTGATGCTACGAAATGTAGCGCTTCGTCTTGGTTTTTTGCGCGGATTCGACTTAGTGATCCGGTTTTGCTGAAGTGGATTCAAACATCATGTTTTATGTATATTATTAAAGTAACCGTAGAAAGATGCTTTTAAAATTTAAGGTTTCTCGTGTAACTATTGATTGGCATTGATTATGGTCAGTACAAAATGCTGTATACGTTCATACATTATTAATATATATAATTTCGAATCGTATTGATTTGTACCTAAGTGTATGTAATTTATGTGTAGTTTATCTTTGTGAATCAATAAAAATAGAAGGTAAGTAAATAAGTTAGAAAGTTGTAGTTTTATAAGTAATTTTAATTAATTTTATTTAATTATAGCACGCCTACCATTTTGTAACCAACCACAGGTTTGGCTGGTAGAAAATACTCCTAGCATTAAGCCCACCTTTTGTTACATTTATTGTGCAATAAATAAATACTAAATCTCAAAATTTAGACTTAATATCTTAATATTTGAGTTTGATCAAGTAATAGCAATGTTACGCTAAGAGATCGTAAGAGAGCAGAAGATATAAGACTAGCATAGCAAACAAGGTGCAAGACATAACTAAAAAAGTCAAACTACTAAAATGGCGATTGACTGGCCACATTATTAGGGAGACTAAGGGGAAATGGACAAAGATAATAACAGGTTGGAGGTGCTACGTGGCCCAGAACTGAATGGAAAATGCTGGAAGAGCCTATGTGTCACAGGACATACCGAAGACCTGAACTGATTTTTAACCAAAAATTTAAATTGGAAATAAGATAAATAACGGCTTTCAACAATAAAGGCTGTACATAAATAAGTATTAGCAAACTTCGTAGGTACATGCTTGTACAATAGCTTTAATATTTCTAATTTAAGCCAGGCAGTGTCTATGACTAGTGATTTGCACCGTTGGCTGATGAGAGATCGTGTTACAAAACTTTCTTTATGACTTTCATAAACATAATTCGTCGTACCGTGGCGAGATGGAAGCAAGTCGGAGATTTAATTCTCGCAGGACGCAGTTCTCGGACTATTATTTTAAAGGATATGATGAGGTCAGAAGTACAATAGTAGCTGGAACGATTTTCAAATGTAGAAAGTTGAAATCACTGTGATATAAATTACAGTTCTTGTGTTATTTATTAATGGGGCCAGCTCTTGACCGCGAGGCTTGCGTGGGCAAGAATGAGGTCGGCGATGGTGCGAGCGTTCCCAGAAGATGCAAATTAACTCACTTTTTAAAGCCGTTAGGGTCGTAAGTCAGTGGAAAAACAGACAATCGCACCTGATTCCATATTTTAGCAGTGCGCATTATAAATGTTGATTAGAAGCGCTTAGTCCTGTTAAATGGAATATCAACTTGATGCGGATGGATATTGCAAACATTTTTAATTCACTTTGGGATATTTTATAGAAAATCATAGATTTATTCCACTTTACTACTTTGTAAAATCGTCCAAAACACATTATTTACCATGGAGAAAATTTAATATTATCTTATTATTATGTCTACATAAATAATAACAAACACACTGTAGTCAAAAAAAGAATCTGATTTATAATTATTACCACTCTAGTCACACTATAAATGCGAAAGTTTGTGTATGTCAAAATATTTGTTCCCACTCAACTCTGTAACGGCTGAAGGGATTTGGATGAAACTTGGAATATTACATAGTTTGTGACCTGGATTATATGGACCATAGGCTTTTATCCGGGTACACATTAAAAACAAATTATATATGTATATAATTTTTTCACTGCTTTCAGTGAAAATTATTTCACTTTTTTTTCCTTTCTTGGGTTGGTGGAGGGGATAGCGCTTAATAGATAGGAATGGATAGGAATGGCCTTTGCCATGTAGTGGGATAATTCAGGCTCATAATAATAATAAACTGCTTTCAGCATAGGCAGGTACCTACTCACTTTAAAGATAGGCTGGGTGGATTGAAGTACCTACTTAACTTTCCAGAAACTGCTACAAAACATGTACAAAACAATCTTGACAAACGTCATTTTGAAGTCCATCCGCGTTTTGCGATTACAAAACAGCGGATGTGCCTGTGCATATTCATCGCCAACAGCGACCATGTTTGTAAATCGACCGTGTTCTTGACCGATAGCCTTTGATGGTGTATTGATTGTGTTGCGAAATCTTAGAAACACGAACATCATTCTAGGATGTTTGCACGTTTTATTTCTAAAACACAACACGTAAAAGTATACCAAAATTTAACGCACTTAGTGCGGTAAGTAGTATCAAGAAGCGACCAAAAGGGCAACAATGAAAGTGTTAAGTTATTTTTATTGTATAAAGCGCTTGTGACACATCAAACATCCTAAATCTCTTCACTCGTCACCATATTGATGGATGTCCGCATAAAGACATTTGGATCTGATCGTTGTTAGAGACCTATTTTATATTTTTATTCATATTTATTTATTACTCCAGAAAAATACAGTCATGCAGTACGTAGACAACAAAACTAAGTACAGAATAGATTTAAGTAGGCACATAATTAAGGTAGTTCGGTAAACTCATTACTTACAGGATCGATATTAAGAAGAAAACAAGTTAAAAAAGGTGATGGCTAAAATAGTACCTACTTACCATAAAATAATAGTTAGTAGAATTAGCTTAACATACGTTTGCAACACGCAGTAATTATGTTGCACGTAGCAACACTTTAAATGTCATTCAATCGCCATCAAAAATTGTAGCAAAGTGCCTCGGTTTCTTGGAAATAAATTCAGAATCTAATCTAATAATAGAAGACTTTCATTCACTTAGATCACACCAATCGTTTCTGTGCTTCGGAAGGCCTTCGAACGGACTGAAAACTTCGATGCTATAATTGGCGAATTACGTTAGCTTATACGAATTACCAAGAAGGAACATAAATATTTAAGTAGGTCGAGTCGGCTCCATAATATTGCACTTGGATAAGACAGACCTTGAGGGTCGAATATTACTTATGGCATAACCAGCTTCCACTAGGTGTAGGACAGTTAATGTTTGGAAGTCTATGGGGGAGACCGTAGCCCAGCAGTGGGACAAGAAGGGTTAAATAAACGCGCGTACACTGATAAAAAGTAGCCTATATATTACTCCTTATCTAGGACTACATAATTATGTGCATTCAGCTCAATCTAAATTACCTAGTACTAGCGAGAACGGAGAACTTAACAGATGTTGATAGTTGGTAGGTAGCTTTTTAATCCATGGTTGGGTTTGCCTGCAATGTACTTTACCTAGTTATTTCACTCAATTAACATATAGATGTTAACTGAGTGAATTATCTGGGTAACGTTACACGTTTCGTAAATTTCGAAAAAGCTAACATCAAATGCACAAAAGCATATGAATAGCGATGGTCACTCATAATACGGTTCATTCAACGCAAGACAGTTATGAACTTAGCTTCAGTGAAAGCCACATAATGACACCTTACAAACTTGTAACGTCTATGTAGATAGGTACTACATTTATTTTATGTAGATATTAAGGCGGGAGGCATGATGTTTGTTCATACCTTTCTCTTTTACTGTAGGTAAATATAACACGGACACCTGCACAGCTAAATCCCCTGACCGCCGACGGGCAGCAGCGTCGGCGGTGAGAGTTGTTTTGCCCTGCGCTTCCCTATCCGCATGCCCAAAGTAGGGATTATGGGTGTATCCCCCTTAATTAGGGGAGGCCTATTTCCAGCAGTGGACTGATATAGGGTGGTGTGTTAATAGGTAGGTATAATTTTAAGCTCTAAGAGGAAGAGTAAACTTACTAATTGTTTGGTAGTCTTTAAGAGTAAACAAATATTTTAATGTTGTAATGTTATATTATATCTGGAATCCCAGTATACAAGACCGTTGAATAAAGAGTGGTTCATTGTTGACCACTTCAATGATGAAATTGCCTTAAAATTATGACATTCTAAATTCATTTTATACTCTGCCTGAGTTTACTAGGTTTACTTTTGTGAATTTGTTATTGCAATCAATAATATGACTATTTAGATGAAACATTCAAATCATCTAAATAGTTATATTATTGAAACATTCAAATTTTCATCTAAGTAGTCATATTATTGATTGTAATTAGCATAACAAATTCACAAAAGTAAACCTAGTAAACTCAGGCAAGGCAATTTAATTATTGAAGTGGTCAACAATTAACCACTCTTTATTGAACGGTCTTGTATACCGGGATTCCAGATATAATAGAAAATCTTATCTGTCTTGCGTTGTTACGCGTTCAACTTAGTTCAATTAAGCCATTAGATTAGAGCGTAGAAAATGGAAAGATTACTTTCTTTTGAAAACGTTGCGATTGCGACCTACTCACAGAGGTACCCAACATCTGGGTATAATGCGAACTAAATAACAAAAGCCTCGTCCGTTTAAAACATTGAGTAGGTCTTATTTATAAACACTTTTCGGAATTTCGAGAGGTCAAAATAATTTATGCTTTAATCATCGAGTTAATACTATGTAAAGTCACAGTCTCCGAGTGATAACTGTAAAAAATCGTCCGAGCGGCGCGCGTTGACCTACATAAAATTAATATCAAAATCCACATTTGCACTAATTTAGACGTTAAATTGCTTGAAAAATGACAAAATGGGCGCAATAAGCAGCGTGCGCCGTGTTTTGGTGCAGATATTTTTTTCAAGTGTTCATTGTCGACGCATGTGCGCCGCGTTCGGCGAGTTTTGGTGCGGACATTTTTTTCCATGTTTGTGGCTCTAAATTTAGAGTATAATATCTCGATGGCTTATCCATAACCATGCATACGTGATAATTTGTTTCATGAGGTAAAAACTTACATAATGACACCAGAAAGCGTAATACACGCCTGATGTGTAGATAGCGAGCAGGGACAAGGCAATGCCAAAGAGATCGTACATCAGGAACGTATTGTATGTGCATTCTGAATGGCAGGAGAATGTGTGGTAGAGAGACGATAGGGCAAGACATATCTGTAACAAAATTAAAAATTCATTAGAAACACACCATATTATAAAAACAAAGTCCCGCGCCGTGTGTCGGTTGTTCGCGATAAACTCAAAAACTACTGAACGGATTTTCTTTCTGATTTCACCAATAGACAGAGTGATTTATGTGGAAGGTTTAAGTGTATAATTTGTTAAGGTTTTGTGTAAATTGGTTGAAATCTAGCGATAATTGTTAAAATGTCGGAAAAAGTCAAGCCACCTGGCAGCTTTCATCGAAAACGCTGCCTATTCCCTTCGAGATATAACAAAATAATGTATGGTGGGATAGGCCAGATGCTCTACTACCCAGGCGAAGCGGAGACGGGTCGCTAGTTTGTAATAAATCGAAAATTATAAATGAAATCCTAACGTGGTTGGGTAGTTCAGCTTAGGCGCGTATTCCAGAAAAGCTTAAACTGAATCGAGTGTCAATTCAGATGCAGTTGCAAAATAACAGGTATCAAGAATTTCTCATCTAAAAAATATTGTTATTTTTTTTCGGTAGGTAAGGTATAGACTATTATTTTGTGAATAATTGTGAAAAAAGAAAAGAATAACGCTTGATTTTCTCTATAGGCTGACAAAACGACATGGCAACCTAAGTAGAGCATCGATCCGTAGTCCAATTGGTAAAGGTCAAGCACTATTTCTTTGCAATAACATTAAAGTGAGAATAATTAGAAAAAACGCTCATAGCGTAGTTTACTCTGGTGTTCTAAGCAGATGATCTTGGTTAAGGAATACTCTGAGCGCTTCCATACTTCGAAAGGCACGTTAAGATGCTGGTCCTGGTTTTTGCAGTCGTAAGCCATGTCGGGGGCCTTCGGGCGGCTTAAAAGCTCCAACGCCAGAGTTAGCCACTAACTCATACGAAGAAGAGGAGTAGAAAAATTGAAGAATACATAGTCTTTTTCCATTGCCCAATTAGCAATACAAGATTATGTGTAAGGAAGAAATATGAAGGACATGTTTTACGAATACCTATGATATCTCTTACATAATAATTTTATGGTTTCATTGCCACGCTTCAAAAATATCTTCGATTATTTGTACGGAAGAAAATTGGAGGACAAGGACAACACACATTTTTAGCCAAATTAATTTTAATGACGTTAGATCAATGCCAACAAACCTGTTTCATTCTAGATAATTCAGAATGGGTGCAACTGAACGTATAGTTAAAAATAACCAAAATATCTATTACAATAGTCACAACGTACATACATATAATTGCCCCTTTGAAGTTGGCTGCAAGTAGTGAGTGACTATATTTATTATTTTTTATGTTTGGGCAGTTTGGGCACAGAATACAGAGAAGGACAGAAGCTTCACTCCGCGCAATCATTTAAATAAATAGCGACTTTAGCTGCTACGCAATAAAGTGCTATCCAGCTCGCACCGAACTCAGTGCCTAACATTTATATTAACCTACACCTTGCATCCCTTTCTATCGTATAGCTCTATCTCTACTGACGTGGCACGCGTAACGTTAGGGTTGTCTTGAGAATTATTCTGTGACGAATAATAATAACCTGGCCGCCGACGGGCAGCAGCGTTGGCGGTGCGAGAAGCTGTATCCTGCGATCCCCAACCCGCATGCCCAGCGTGGGGATTATGGGCATATCCCCCTTCTTATAGGTCAAAAAAGTCAAAAGTCAAAATTCATTTATTCAGTAGGAACTGTATAGTACACTTTGAAACGTCATTTTTTTTAATTTACCACCAATTCGTAACGTGACCAAACAGAGAAGAATTGGCAAGAAACTCTGCTTGGCTTATATTTTTTTAACGTCATTGTACTTAATATCTATTACATTGTTTTTGATGGAGTTGGAGGCAGTTTCATCCCAAGCTTTTTTGTCATCTAAATAATCAGATATTTTATAATAAGCTTTATTACATAGATTACGTTTAACAACATTTTTGAATTTATTTACAGATAGATTAATCACATCATTTGGGATTTTGTTAAAAAATCGTACACATTGCCCTTTAAAAGATTGACTAACTTTATGGAGCCTTACAGTGGGAACAGCTAGTTTATCTTTATTTCTAGTGTTAACATTATGATAGTCGCTATTTTTCTTGAACATGTTAATATGTTTTCGGACATACATTAAGTTTTCATATATATAATGGCACGGCACTGTCATAACATTTATTTCTTTAAACTTAGTTCTAAGTGATTCTCTGGGGCCCATATTATAAATTGCACGAACAGCCCTCTTCTGCAACACAAATATGGTGTTGATATCTGCAGCATTCCCCCACAACAAAATGCCGTACGACATGATGCTATGGAAGTAGCTGAAATAAACTAGTCTAGCCGTTTCTACGTCAGTAAGTTGACGGATTCTTTTGACTGCGTATGCTGCAGAACTGAGTCTGTTCGACAACCCATCTATGTGAGCGCCCCATTGAAGCTTATAATCTAAAGTTATGCCTAAAAATACAGTACTATCCACAAGATTTAGATCTTCATCTTTTATTTTAATGTTAGGTTTAACTTGTTTAACATTTGGTAATATAAATCTCATACATTTTGTTTTAGTCTCGTTCAGTAATAAATTATTTACATCGAACCAGTTAACAACTTTCGCTATTGCATTGTTCACGTCGTCAAAATTGTCTGCCGTCGCTTTAATTTAAATAAAAGTGACGTGTCATCCGCAAACAATACAATTTCGTGGTTGTCTCTCACAAGTTGAGGTAGGTCGTTGATGTAAATTAAAAATAAAAATGGTCCAAGTATTGACCCTTGCGGAACACCCATCTTTACTACAGATCCCGGAGAACATTTTCCATTTACGTCTACTTTCTGTATTCTGTCAGATAGGTAAGAAGTGAGAAGGGCTAAAGCCATACCCCTGACGCCATAGTGATCTAGTTTCCTGATTAATGTTTCATGGTGTACGCAATCAAATGCCTTAGACAAATCACAAAAGATGCCTAAAGCATCATGTGAGTCCTCCCAGGCATCGTAGATATGCGATACCAACTCAACTCCGGCATCAGTTGTTGATCTGCCCCGCGTAAATCCGAATTGTTTGACATCTAGTAAGTTGTTAAAGTTAAAATGGCTTTGCAGTTGACTGAGAATAAGCTTTTCAAAAATTTTACTAAATGTTGGCAGTACTGATATCGGTCTAAAGTTAGTAGGGTCAGAACTACTACCGGATTTAAATAAAGGTGTTATTTTACTATGTTTCATTAAATCAGGAAACTCACCACAGTCAATACATTCGTTAAATATAAACGCTAGTTCTGGTGCGACAATGTCAATCAACGATGTTACAACGCTAACAGAAATGCCCCAGAGATCCGTAGTTTTTTTGACATTTATCAGTTTGAATGTTTTAATAATATCATTACTGTTTACATATTTAAAATAAAACGGTATTTCACATTTTGGTACATTTTTATTTAGTAATGAATCCGCAATTATAGGAGAAGAGTTTAAGGATCTTGTGGTAGAAACTGGAATGTCTGTAAAAAAGGATTCGAATGCTTTTCTAGGGGAGGCCTATGTCCACTGCTGGACATAGGCCTCCCCTATAGGCTGTTGTTGTTGAACATTTTACTATCCAGTTACCTAGCCACCTATTTCTTTTTAGGAACAATGATAATTCAAATAATATCTACCTACCTAGTATTAGATCAGAAAACTATTTTACACTGGCTGGCTGCATTAAGAGCTCAGAAAATAGGCATACCTACTAGGTAGGTACTTGGGTCCTTAACACTTACTTAAGTGTTTAGGTGTCTTGTGTACGAAAACTGAATAATCACTGTTTAAGGTAGGTACATCATGCTAAATCTTAAGAGAAATTTTAGTAGGTAGGTACCCACCTAGATATTTGCAGGAGAAAAAAACAACATTTGGTTTGTAGGTAACCTAGGTATCTAGTTTTAGTTGTTAGTACACCTACCTTTAGGTAACTTACCACATCGATTTGTCTACCTACACCTGCCTACCCGACTGTTTTTAAGTAGATAACCTACACTGCCTACTTAAAGTTAAACCAAATAAAAATGTACCTAGCTTGGGTTTCTAATCTTGCTCTCAGTCTACATAATCTAAATCATAATACCTACTTACTAAAGCACTATGTAGGCCTACCTATACCTACCAATGGCACAAAAATTGTCTATGAAAAAATACCTACATAATAATATTACGTTTATTTATGTAGGTAGGTACCGCATTCAAATAGAACTTGTACCTAAGTACCTACCGACTTAAGTAAATACGGGGGACTTTGATATCTAAACAACGCATTATTTGGTAGAAAAACTTTCAGTTCTGTACCTACTATTGGTATTATTTACATTTTTTATTATTATTCAGGCAACCAAATGCTGTGTAGTATTTTTTTGCCTTCATTTGGCGAAAAATATAGGTACATTAACGAAAACAAACTAAAATGCCGCGGCTGCTCAAGGACACTTTCGTTCCGGGCAGAACGCGGCAATCGACGTAACGAACCACGCTCGCAAGGCCGGCGATGCGTAGGTATATTTTTATACCTATTCTGCGGAGTGAAAGAGGCCTGGTTTGGGTCAGATTGTACTAGGATTGGTCGAATCGTCTATAGTCATTTAAATAATTTTCCTGAAGAACTTAAAGTATTAGATACAATAATTGGTTACTTATTAATTGTTTTTATAGCCTAAATTAATATTTAAATAATAAAGTTTTGTAACGACACTTTATTAATATTTGCATGCCTGCATGCAGGCTGAATAAATGTACTATCATAGCTATAAGCCCTAATTGTGAAAATAATTTTATGTATTCTAGCAAATAAACATTTTAATCATCATTATTGAATCGTTTTCTGAGCCTAACTTCAGAGGGACATTTATTTATTTATTGTTAGAAACACCAACGACAATACACAATTTCAGAACAGCAAATGTTATTGGACAATGTGACATTGTCATTACAGGCGTTTACAAAATATTTTTATTTTATAATTATATATACCTACCTATTTTAATAAAACCGTACTAAGGTTTCGGTCGTTACTAAGGTTGTTTTTGTAGAAGAGACTATTTTAAGTAGTTATATATATACGCTGCAGTTCATGGTTTAACCTTCGTCAATACACTGTACACTCTACGTATGTAATTGGTAGGCACGTACCCAGGTAGCTGTACTTTTTTAACTGCAACCACAGAATAAGCTGCAGCGTCAGTTCAAGGTATTTTCTAGCTAGTCAGTGAATAATGTAACTTCATAAACTATTTAGCACGACACAAAATATTTTTAACACTTTTTTGGTTGATGTTACCTATTGAAAATACTGGTTAATAAACTCTTATGAAAAACTTTTGGATGAGTTGACCACTAAACACTTTGGATTGACCAACTCATTCGAAGTGGATGAGATGACCACCTACTCAATCAGTCATTGGAAATAAGACGTGTTTATCCAAATTCTATTCCCATCAGTAATTTCCACATTTTAATCTAGACTAAATGGTAGTTTTAAAAAAAAGCTATAACTTTTGTAATGAACTTTTTTAAGCTACATTTATACTTCTGTATTAGGTTTATTTACCACCTATTTTTATCGATCATGCTTTATGTTATGTAGGTACTATTCCATTGAAAAATAACAAGTTCTACAGCATCACATTCACGTCAATCGATTGAATGCCTTTTTCTTGTATTATTTTGATACTGCTACAAACTATTCCATTCATTAGTACCTTCAATAGCGCTCTTAACTAACTGTTTATAAAACTGGTTTTTGCAAGTGTTACCTATTATTAAGTAGTTAGTAATGTAGTATTATCTCTGTTTTACTAAACTGAATAACAGATTATTTAAACTGTGTTTTATAAATAAGCAATTTTGATAGTTAAATATAAGTTGAACCAGTTTTTGCCAAGGCCAGTCGCTCGTGACGTGGTATAGTAGCCTATACTATAAGTAGAAGGTATGTTATTAACCTACCTGCATCAAGAAGGTAAGCTCGTCTAATTAACATAACTACTACTTTACTTCTGCTGTACAGCCGGTAACAACCACTGCTGAGTAAAGGCCTCATCTCTATCATGCCACTCATGATAGACGATCATGTGCCAGTCGGATCTACTGCCTTCACAATATCGACCATCGGCAGGTGGTCTGTCCAACGGTTTTTAAAATGAACATAAATAAAAACTAGGATTGGACCGTGGATTTGCAACATACTGTTTTTTTTTTCTAAAAAAATTTATCTGGATGCATCGACTAAGGTCCGTACTTTTATAGGACGGTAGCTTGACAGATCTTAACTACTTGATCAATTAAATTTACTTAGATACTAAAAATAATAGGTAATTTAGGTACTCAATCTAATTTAAATAAATTAGCTTTACAAATCCAATGTTTTTTTTTTTTTAATTTAAATTACAAATTTTAAAATTGATTAAGTTAAAAACATTTATATTCACGCTAGGAAGTTGCCCGGAAGACAAAATTCAATGTTAAAATCTCAAACATTATTGCACTGTATTGTGTTTTGACCAAAACTTACAAAACGGTGATAAGTTTTTTCCCGTGTATACTTTCACTGCCAGAGAAAAGCAGGTCAGCCTATGGCCATCTGAGTAGTAGGAAGAAACTAATAAGCAATCTGCGGCTTGGTTTCGAGGCGAACAGTCACCAGTCCGATGATGCGGAGTTTGCGGAGATCGATTTCGTAACGGAGACGTCGTGCCATGCTATGCCATGGAGAATGCATTGCGTCAGTAAGTTTAATTGGACGCGAGAGCTGATTTTACTGCTTGGGAGGATTAAGATCCCAAGGTGAATAGTGCTTGTTGACGGAATAGTTAAGGCTACTGACTACATAATACGAAAAAACTAAACATGGTTGGTCCAGTAACAACTGGATTTCAAATAATAAAATGAAATAAAATTATGTTCTTTTCATCAGCTTAATTGGTGATACCATAAACAAATCACTGAATTCGATAGGTATAATACAAATAAATAAATAAATTGCTCAATGTCATGAGGAAGGATGAAAAACATGTGACTAGAAGAGTGATGAATATTAATGTGACTGCATGCAGGAATAAAGACCGCAGAAGATATGGACAGATTGTGTTGAAGAGGATATAAGAATGAAATACAGACTTAAAAGCTAAGAGGTGAGTGGAAGAAGGAAAATGTTATTTTATGCTGACCTCAGTCAGCGTGGGACAAGGGCAGGAGAATGATAAATACAAATGACTGCAGTCATTTCACAGACTTACCAATTGAATCTAGATATTATGATTAGGGATAGGATTAATAATTATTTTAATTAAAACACTCACCAAAAAACACGAGAAGAGCAACCCAGCAACAATCTTATCCGCTATAGTTGCGTGGATATTTATTATGGCTAGATCGTTTATTGTCAATATAAACAACAGACAAAAGCCAAATATATGTGTCCATATATTCATAGTTTCATTGGTCCACCAAAACACACTGCAACAACGATATTTCAATTAGCTTGTGAAGCGGAGCTTCAAATGTGTTTTATTCGGAAAGAAAAAGGCAGACATCATTAAATTAACTATTAAACATTGTACTAGCACTATAAGAGTCCCCTACTGAACATAGGCCTCTCCTAATAAGAAGGGGATATGCCCATAATGGAGATCCCAGGGCACGGCTTTTTGCTCCGCCGACGCTGCTGTTAGTCGGTGGCTAATAGGGGAATTTAGCTGTGCCGGTGTATACCTTAGGTTACATAGAAAAGTTGAGCCAGCGTCGAGTCTGTGAGCTTTGATTCAGAATCAGTCGTAGTGTTACGCTGATTAGGGGTCATAAATTATTTTAAAGCGTCTTAATTCATTATCACGAGCAACGCTTATTAAATGCGTTTTCTAAACTGTGAAATGGATTTAAATATTTTTTTCGAAACCCTACGGCAAAGAAAATTAAACAACTTCTTAATAAATGTCCCAAAAATTGCTAGACAAAATCCAAAATCCAATTTAAATAGCTATTTACAGTTTCTTCGTTACTTGGTTACTTGGCCGCAGGGCAATAGATCACATTCGTCGCATCATTTAAATAGCCAAGATACAAACAACTTGTGTTGCAACGAACATAACAGCTTCACTATCACAATACTAAAATAAATGTTTTAGCTTTTTAGGTGTAAATAAAACATAAAACAAAAACTTTAGGATCCAAATAGACGATTAATTATTTTAATTAATGATTTGGGTTGATTTTATTATAGTAATACTTGACCTGGTTCAATTTACAAACATAAGATGCCCCTATGTATTATGTATGAAAGCACCGAATGCCATTAGGAAATATCTACAGCACTCTAATTGTTATGTAGGCATGCCTTCGGAAATAACGAACATTTCACAATTTTCATAGCATTACAGTAACCTTATTATACAGTCACACTCTGATTTCCACAGTAACTTGGTAGATGCCATCGGTATGTAGTTAGTATAGAAGAGCTCGTTAGTTTTACGGAGTTTGAATCGTGGACATTATTTGGCTAGAAGTTATTTCTATGGGTTCTTCTTGGTCACTATTAGGATGGCTGACCACTTAGTGGCATTTAGATTTGAGCGCTTCCGTGCTTTAGGCACTTTAAGATGTTGGTCCCGGCTTTTTCAGTCGCTAAGCCATGTCAAAGCTTTCGGGCGGCCTACAAACAGACCGACACCAGATATGGACCCTAGCTCAAACGAAGAACATTTAAGATTATTCCTGATTACACACTGACTGCTGGTCACATGTGGCAAATGTGGCATTTTGATGTTTTAAATGTGAATGACGCTCGGTCGATTTTTCACTTGGATACAGAGACTCTATATCTCAATGGCTGGTTCCGAAATGGATCAGAATGACACGACACCTACCTTTCCCAGCACAACCGTGTCGGCAACAGTTTTCGATACCCATCCCTGATGAAGGGATTGTGCTGTAAATACGCCGGGGCCTGCTCGTACTTCAATAGTTTCCTGAAGTTGATGTACTCCTCGTCTTCCTTGTTCAGGTTATTGTTGTCTTCCAGTTTTTTGCCTCGTCTGAGGAGCTTGTTTGGGGTGCAGTAACTTTCCGGTACTTCATTATCCACCTAACAAAAGGAATTTAATAACACATTACACTAATATTAATGCTATTAGTTTGTGTGTGTACGTTTGTTACCACTCAACTCCGTAACGGCTGGACGGATTTAAATAAAACATAGAATATACATTACATAGTTTAAGACCTGGATTAACACATAATTTGTATTTTATAGTTTTTGACATCTCTGTTGTACTGAAATAATTTAATTAAAAATGTAAATGTACATAGTGTTAAAATGTGTACATAAAAATATTGCATGCGTACTACGCTGAATATGGCCGCACTAACCTGTATCACATAATTATAACTGTTACTAACCCATATTACGCAATAAACAATTTTGACTTTGACTTTGACTTTGAAATTATTATAGGTTGCTTTTTACCCCCGTAGCTGCGGGCGGATTTTTTTTATTTATATAATAATGCACTGTATATGTAGTGTGCACCCTTTCATGACAGAGACCGGTTGTCGATTAAGTAAGGTCATGTGTTCAGAAACTTTTCCTTGATATCATCATCATCATCATCATCATCAACAACCTACTTTTTACTCAGCATCATGTAGCCCCAAACTAAGCAGAGCTTGTATCATGGGAACCACATGATTGATATATTACACATATATATTTTTTTGTAAATACATACATATCATACATAGAAACACCCAGACCCGAGACAAATATCTACAGAACATGCAAACATTTGTCCCGCAGCGGGAATCGAACCCGCAACCTTCTGCGTCTCAGGCGGACCTTCGCCCACTGCGCCACAGAGGCCGTTGCTTGAATTGATGCTGTGATCAATCGCTCTCCGCCCTCTATCTCGAAAACGGTTCACCGTATGAAAAATCTTTTAAACAAAATTTGTAGAGAATTTTGTATTCTACAATATTGGTTAAAATACAAATAGCAAAAAACCCATAGGAAATGAGATATTTACAAAAAAGAGCAAAAAACCGATTTTTGTGACCTTTGACCTTGAAATTTAATAGTTGCGTACACGCTACCATATGTAGGTTTTGAGTCAACTTTTAGGGTGTCAATATAAAAGTATTTACAGACTTACAGCTGGGTATCTCGAATTCCGAGATTCTTACCTAATTTAAGCTTAAATGACTGGACTATACAGAAGTCCACTGCTGAACATAGGTCAACCCCCAGGAGTTCTTTTTCCTTGTAAGTCTGGTAAAACTATAAGGCCTAACAAAGTAATAACTAATGGCAACTCTACTCATGATTCACTGTGTACCATCGTTCATTTTTAAACTGAGTCTCTGTAACACTTTCTCTGTCTCCATACAAGGGTTAAAAAAATACCCTATTGTTTTCTGTTCCAAATTAGTCTAGGAAATAAAAAATAGTAGTACAAAAATGGTCTCCGAAAAAGGGAATAAAAGGTAGGTCCAACATAACAGCACAGAGTCTTAGGGCAAAAAATTACTGAGAGTCCAGAGTACTCTACTGTCATTTGTTGACTTTTAAGTTTTTGGAGGTCCTTTACTTTCCACTTCTTGGTTATTGGATATGGCGGGTTTTGGACTTTTTTGGCTTTATCTTCGATCATTGTTATAACGACAGCGACAGATCATTTTGATCGAATAATACATGCTCCTAGCCTATGCTACTAAAATCAGAAAGACTGTGAAATGTACAGATACATGTTAGTTCTATCTTAACACCAAAACTTCTAAATGTATGCAGCTTAAATTTTACATTAGTTCTAAACCAAGAATAACTTAAAGGGCACTATTAATCTGGGTACCTGATACCAGAATATGCGTTTCATTTTTAACAGGATGTGCCTGGCAAGTCCATCTTCAAATATAAACGAATTTCTGTCAAGTCCGGGTAAGTTATTATCTTTACCTAACTTTATACTAGATGGGTACCGCGTGTGGGCCCCGGACTTGCGAAGACCACATATGAAGGAACCCTGGACACTGAGATTGCCATGAATTTTTAAGTATCTACATAGTTCTATAAATAAATAGTAATCTGCCGGTAGGTACAGTAATCACAAATCAAAGTACTGCTGTTAAACTATCTTTGAAGGATAGCTAAGCAGTAAGCAGTTAATAGACCACCACAGTACATACTAGTGTCAAACAAACCGTTTTTTGAGTAGGCTACACACAGCAAGGTAGGGTTGGTGAGGCAATCATGATATATCCTACAAATCCTACTTCCTACTCCTGCTAATATTACAAATGCGAAAGTTTGTGAGTATGGATGTTTCTAACTCTTTCACACAAAAACTACTGAACGGATTAACATGAAACTTGGAATATACATAGTTTGTGACCTAGATTAACACATAGGCTACCTTTTATCGGTAACCATGAGATCGAAGCCGCGGACGAAGTAATAATAATAAAATATATAAAGAAGAATAAACCTACAGTCAGCCAGCGCTCAAAAATCTCCAGCTTAAATTTAATGAATACTCACCTTCTCTAAAGACATTAATTGTACTGTTTCAGCTTGGCACGCACTCACTTTACTGGTCATCGTAATGGTCATAATATTTTTTATGTGTTTATTTCAAAATAACCAAAGCCGTTTTTTAAGATGTAAGTATAAAAGTAGGTATTTTGTAAAGTGCACTGAACTCGATTGTAGTTTGCACTAGGCGAAACAATAATTTAGGTTTCCTATAGCTACGGCATAGTCACTACATATGAGGATGTTCTGTTGAATCCTATAAAAATATTTAATACAAAACTGTTTCGAAATTGAGCAAAAAAAAAAGATACGTACACCCCACAAAGCAAAGACAAATACTGACTAACCACAGATAATCAATCAATAATTTGTGATCATTCGGATCATTCATTTTTGAATGAATGTATGAATGAAAGCATAGAGCCTAGACCATAGATTAAGTATATATATAGATTTATAGTTTGCGTGGCCACCCTAGTCTTTCTCATTTCAACTGCAGGGTTGCCACATAATTAAAATTTCCATAGATTTGGGTAAAATATACTGATAATACGCCCTCCGGCCAGGTGGTAACGATCTGCGAAATGCTGCTGGTAGTAGCTGGATGCATCGAGCTCAGGACAGGGACTCAGGCGCTCATTAGGGGAGGCCTATGTCCAGCAATGGACTGCTATAGGCTGATGATGATAATGGGTAAAATATAAATCTAACAAGAAATTAATGTCATGCAGGTAAAGTATTAATCTATCAATTAATACTGCAGGTAAAGTATTAATCTATCAATTTTTTCATTTACACGAAATTTTTTTTCATTTATAATCTACCTTCACTAACAAGTTTTAATGACTTTTGATAATATGTTAGGGAAGGAAGGATGTTTAGCAAATTTGATTGAATGCACCTACCTATATAATTTTTAAATCAAATCAAATCAAATTATATTTATTTGCATAAAAGTATGGTAATTACAAAGGAAAATCTTAAAGGCTATGTGGATCGCATACTTATACTTCATTACAGAAGCGTGCAAATATTAAATTGTTATATGTATATATGTCATTAATTATCATTAATATCGGTTAATTTTAATTAACAATAATTAAGTTGACAATCGTGATTACTTAATAAATATATGTCAAAATGAAAACTAACCATTCAAATGAAGAAATAAAAATAGTAAATTATTATTTAGTTTTAATACATTCAATTTAATTGTATAAAAGCATTTATCTACAAGCCATTTGTAAAGTCTTATTTTAAAAAGGCTAAGTGTCAAATCTTTCATGTCTTCGGGGAGACTATTGAATATTTTAACGGACATGAATAAAGATATATTTTGCATTGATTTTTTACAGAACGGCAAAAATATCCTATTATTTATTTGTGTCCTAAGTTGTCATTCACGCATGTCTTTATGTTTCTTGTATACGCTTTCAAAATTCCTACATACTAAAAAGAATAGAATTATAGGAAATATATTTTTATTTCTCCAAAACTTCAACATTTAGAAAATATGCTTTCGATTCTGCAATCATATTTTCTAAATTCCCTACTTTTTTATAAAACGCCAACTTTTTTCCCCAAGAGCTCGCAGTTTTGCGCGTATCTTCTAATAGCTTAGCAGTCCAACGCAAATTTTTTCCGCAGCCTTCGTGGTGTGTATGATGGTGATTTACCCTAAAAACAGTAATCAAAAATTAATTTTGGTATTTAAACATAACAAATGTAATCTGTAGAAAATACGTACATAAAAGGCTAGCAATCTTACTAATATAATAAAGGCGAAAGGTATTGAGTATTGTTTATTTCTCCCTCACGCAAAATTTAGATACAAATACAATACAATACAATAAATTTATTGCTTTTACAAGGTCTTCATCGTTCTGGCTGGGAGATATAACAAGCTATTAATGCTGCTGCTGATGATAATGATGAAACATATGAATTAAGGCATGGAACATATTGGTCTTCTTCTTCTTTGTATGAAGTAGTGGCCAACTCTGATGTCGGAATTTTTAGGCCACCCGAAAGCCTCCGACATGGCTAACAACTGAAAAAGCCGGGAAGAACATCTTAACGTGCCTTCCGAAGGGCGAAAGCGCTCAGATCTAAATGCCATCCAGATCACCCATATAAGTAGTGTCTGGGCGGAGTGTTGCTTAACCAAGATGAACTGCGAAGATCACCGGAGTAAATTACATGGTGTTAAATTGCATTGTGTTACAGGTTCTAGGTAAGGTATCTCACATAAACCCTGTCTAAGGGTCAATTTAGCAATATGGTTATATAGTAGGCAGACCGAGGCTTTGTAGGTAGTTAACTAGGTGTACCTATATAACAAATTGTCATTGCACATTATGTAGAGCTACACCAAGAATAAAATTATAGGCTATTTTTTATCCAGGTACCATGCGTGCGAAGCCGCGGGCAGAAGCTAGTATAAAATCTTAGTGAAAACTTTTTGAAAACTGGAGCTAACATTAAAGTGTTTCTTTCCTGTCAGCCAAAGTACATTGTAAATAAATAAATAATGCGGGACGTAATCACACAACATCATGTAGCCCCAAACAGAACATGCAAACACTTGCCCCGCAGTGGGAATAGAAGCCACAACTAGCTAATTAAATTTGCGGGCACTTCGGAGAAGGCAAGCAGTATCTTGGGTTTCACTTACCCGGTTTTGATAAAATATAGCTTAGGCTTTTTGATACTTACTTACTGTGGCAGATTTAAATAATTGGGGGCATATAGGTGAATTGTCAAAAAATGCTGTCAGTTGTGACTGACGAATCCCGAATCCGTTTTAAATCTGAATGATCCGTTGATTTAACGTAGCCTCTGGTTCTCTAGTCTGAAATAAAAAAAGACGTGTGGCACTCGGGGACTGCCGCGGTAAAGCTATTGCATAGCATTTTGTATCAACTTATGCAATTATAATTATTTATTTATTTTATTTATGCAGTATTTCTTTTTCTTTGATATTAATTCAAGTTACACTTTTTGAGCGTGGTGACCGATAAGAAAACAATTTTTTTTCTTTTATTAAATAAACGAGTTTTGTAGAGTCGTACAATACGTCTAGTTGCACGCACACAAACACCGTGTCGAAGACTGTCGAAAATAAACGACGTTAGACAATGCACGGCCTTCAAGCCACACCTCCGTGCCCGTCGGAGTGGGGAGCGTGACGTTTTTTTTCGTTACGGAATTTCTGGATTCGGTCCCCGCGCTCAAGGCCCTCGATAGAAGCTATGCAATAGCTTAAAAAAACAGTTTTAAACCAAGACAAAAATGAACGAATTCTACCATTGTAGGTATGATAATAATAATAATAACAATAACCTAACATTTAATAGCACAACATATAAAAAAAATAATGAATTCTTTGGTTTTCGTGGTCTATTTTCCTATACATTCATTAAGACCTCGGTTAGTCAAGGTTGACCAAATATAGCACATGGCTTTTAAACAATAAAATCAGTATCAAAATAGACTTAAGCTTTTTATACTTACGAAGATTCACATAACTGGAGACATACAGGTGTATTTTCAGTTACCATCCATTGAATTACGTGGCCCTTTGGTTTTTTATCCTGAAATTAAAACGTCATCTTTAAACCGGGCTATGCAAATAATAATGAACCAAAGAAATTATATAATTTAAAGTTCTAATAAAAAATGAAACGACTTTCCTTTATATGTAATGAACTTATGGGGTGGGGAAGGGCAGGGAGGGAGTGAGGACTCTCCCTCTAAAAGGGGGAATCTCGCAGTTTCTGAGAAAAAATAATTAAGTTTTGAGGTTAACGAGACAAAAAAAATTAAACAATATACGTCAAAACACACTTCCGGGAGAGGGACCTATGACCTACGATCAGTTTAAAAACAGTTTCAAATCATAAAAATGGATATTTGATTCGGGTATTTGACCTCGTCGGCCCTGAGTGTCGTTTCGTCCACTCGTCCTCGCGGGCTAGCTCCACTCAGGATCTTCCACGCGAATTTCTGGTTCCACATTTTTTTATATCCAATCTACGCATAGAGACCACAAGACTACGTGGCATCGGGGTGATCTGCGTCAGTTCTGTGATATATCTAGAACTTTTGCTACTCAAGTTGGGGTGTCCTAGAACCTACTGCTGCGGGAAGGATTTCCAGGTGGTTGTAAAAAATCTAATAACTGACTGTCTATTCAATGTATTACATTAACAACGAGAAATATCATTGTCAATGTCGAATTACCAAAAAATACCACAGAGGCCATAAATAAAAAGAAGAAGATCATATTTTTGATATTCAGTGATGAAAAAAAAATTGCCCGCAGTGTCATCAAGTTTGACGAAATTAAGTAAAAAATTTGAATTTTCAAATAATCATATCTCAAAAACTATTTGGTTCCGCACTACGCCATTTTAGATTTAGGCTTCCTAGATATAGACCTATCTGTGACAAAAGTTCCAGCCGCCTAGCTCACTACAAATAAATGAAAGTTGAGCTAAAAATTAATGTGCAGTGGGCAAAATTCATTTCAAATGCCGGCAACACCAAACAAAACAAAACAAAATTGAATTTCACTTTTTGGCTTATTTTCTTACAGATTTCTGCTCTAAATGTTGTTATTTATTGTGGAAGTCTAGTTAACAATCCATTTTTGAATAAATACCTCGTCAAAAGTACGATACTTACGAATGAAAAGACAAATCCGGAATGTTTTGATCACTGCACTTTTGCACCAAAATACACTACACCGATCCATTTTGATAGAGAAATCCATAACATTCATTTGTTATTATTGATTTACAATAGATGAAACATAATTTTTCCAGGTAATAATTTAGTTTCAAGCAAGTTTTTCACAAAATCTTCCGAAACTGCTGCTAGCTGCCAAAGTTTGTTTAGCGCAATGTTGCGCTAAACAACGAAAAAACCGGCACGCGATAAGGGACAGCAAATCTATAGTGCGGTCTCCCTTATTTGCATGAAGCACGCATAAGTAGTTCTCTTTCTTGAAAGAATGAGATGAATTATCTCGTCGTCTATAGCTTTCTCTGTCTAGGGCCTAGACAGAGAAAGCTTAATCTATGGCATAGAGGATGTCGAAACTATTCTTCTTCTTTTCCTAATGGCCTCAGGCCTCTGTGGAAACCATTCACTTCACTTCTTTATTAAATGGCTTCTGGGATAGTTTCCACAATTTCGCTAGTATCAAGTATAATTGTTCATAATAATACTTCGACGAAACCTTGGAGCTAACAAATCAGCTTGCAGTCAATATCATTGACTATTCTGACCAGACAGCTGTTGCTGAGGACAGGGAGGTAATTTTCAAGCTAGAGATCATCAATAAGTGGTTACTATATTTTGGCACTTGTTAAGGAGGTTTGCATCTCTTGTTATTTATCTTAATGATATCCAACCATAAATTTAGTAGGTATTTTACCAGTAAATGACCTGAGGGATCTCAAAAATTAAACAACTTTTGGATGGACAACCATAATGTTCGTCGTGCGCATTTCCGTAAATGTAACGCCTTAGATTGTAAGCATCCATATTGTTATTTTTTACGATAATTATGTGAAACTTGAAACTTGAAACGTGATGAACATAGAGAAATTAATACTACGATGAACTAGTGACGTTTCATTTCTATATCGAATTTCATTTATCGATGTTTTTACTCTACCTACTAATCCATGCCAAGGCACTTAGTATATTTTTTAATGTCTTACGGATTTTAGGCTAGTTATTTGGCAACCAATACAGAATAGAGTTAATCTATTTATAATATATAAAATGCTTTTGCATACTAAAATCTTGGTCATTTACATTGTTTCCTCCAATAAGCGCTAACTCTTGTTCTAACTCTCCTTTATTTTCATGTAATTTAACGCCTCGAACTTTAAACTTGAACTTAAATAAGTTTCTTATTAAGTATCTACCATACCAACCTACTTGAAACGCATATTGTGTGGCTCAAAACATAGTAAATTCGGGCAAGTGAATATTGTAATAATATCAAAGAGATAAGAAAAATAGATATGTGATAAAATAATTAAATCATCATGATCATAAATACAGGATGGGGCAAAATTTTAACTCATTGAGGGCAGCCACCTTTTCCCTATAGTTATATTTTGAAGAAAAAAAAACAATTGCATTCAATCCAAAAAGTATTTCATACTCTGATGAATGATTCATTTAAAGCCATTCTTGTTTGTCTCTGACTGGAACACAAACAAGTTTATTTGCAAACTCTTTGTCACAAGCTGACAAAAGTCCCCATAAATTAATAGACAAAATTTGTCTACTATTTTAATTGCATATAAATAATGCAACCTGTCAAATGAGAGTAGATACAACCAATAAAAAAATATTACTATGGCAACCCAACCACACAAAAAAACATTGTAGAATGTGTGATCTGTGGTTCCTACCTTTCCGGAAAACAGGCAGTGGTTGCCTATTTTTCCGAATCAGAATCAAAACCTATAAAATAGTACAAAATTATTAATTGGAATTAGGTGAAGTTCTATAGGTTTTTAAGTAAGAGATAATGTTTTTATTGAAATAACCAACTTAAATACAAGTTAGGTTGAAGCCCTGGCTTCTGAACTAGCGTTAGCTGTATGTCTGGAGTCAGTTCCTTTCCATTTCTTAGGGTTTTTTAATAAGACATAACATTATGAATAACACAAGTTAGTACATAGATTATGTTAATTTGAGAGGGTATCGTATCGATTGATGTGTGAGTGTAGGTGTGAGTTGAATTGGTAAGATATTCTAATTGAGGTAGGTATTGTGTTAGGTAAGCCCTTTCATGTGATAGTCACTCGACCTGTTGGCCCCAGTTTGAAATTTTGACATTTATTAATTTGGACCCTTTCGGAAACAAAACGAAGCTATTTTTTATTTTTTTACTAGCTTATTCAGTTAATGAATTTTCTAGTCGCTAGTTATGTAGTTCCGGAAATAATCAGCTGTAAGCCTGTGAAAGACGGACGGATGGACGGACAAAGCGGCTTCGCAATTATAATTGCGAACCGTCTATCTCAATTATTGACATAACCGGTTCAGTAACGTCACCTTAAAAACAGTTGTGGACACCATTTTTTTCATCTTGAACGATGGTTGTCATTTTTATTAAATTTTATTTTCTAGTGTTTTTCCTAATGTTCGTTTATTAGTCATGGTATTATAACCGTTATACGTTAGTTATAAGACACAAGTATTAGTGAAGTGGAATAAAAGAAGATTGAACGGGAATTCTCTGATAAAGAAAATTGTGCGCCGATCGTTTTTTGTTATATTTGCCGTATTTGCCATTGCTATTAGAAGAAAATAGGACCTGACTGAAGACTGGACGACTGGACTTATAAACCGTACTACGTTGCCTCATAATTATTATGAACATTATAATTGATACTTGCGAAATTGTGGAAACTATCCCAGAAGCCAATTATTAAAGAAGTGAAGTGAAGTGAAAAACAGTTGTTCAAGTGGCTTGCTAGATGGCACCGCCCCCGCCCTGCGCTATAACAAAAAGTACTGCAGAAATATAGCCACATTTGCCACAGATTGCACCAGAACATAAACCAAACAGAAACCATAGATTTAGTATATTACCAGAGGGGCTATTCACTAAGTCAGTTGTCCACCGAAATGATGAGCACCGAGGCTAGGTGTGCAACAAATGTACGTCAAATGATTGATTTGGTATTCGCTAACTACAGTTGCCAACTAGGATGACGTCATCGGTGTGCATCAATTGCGTTATAAACTGGGGTGTCTGGGTGACGTCACAGTGTACAACGAATGCCTGTTTGTGGTGACAGTTTCTATCGAAATTATATTTATTTGGTATTCCGTAACCAAAGTGGAGATCAAATTGGTTACCGACCTTCTTGGTATAAGGTCCTGCGAGAGACACTAGTTTGTAACAGTGTTTGGTGGCTGAGGGTTATGGGCACTGTACCTCACCGTGAGATAAAATAATATTATACCTAATTAACATAATTTGTTTTATTATCTCAACACAATTTGTTCTTATAAAGCTAGAAACAGTAATGTACCGCTTTACTAAAACCTACATTGTGTGACTGGTAATGAAATATGAATATTGAACATTTACCTACGGATCGGTAGGTAAATTAAATACTACTACCTATTATATCAGTTGCCCACCTCAATGTTATGAACCGGGCTAGGCATAGATTTAGTAAAAAAAATCCAACCTCTTTGGGGCTAGGTGGCTAGAATGTTATCTGGCAGTTGCACACTGTGATGACGTCATCGGTTTACATCGAATATTTCTATCGATATCTTATCATTTGGTATTCAGTATCCAAAGTGGAGATCAAATTGGTAGTCGATCTCCTTGGTGAAATGCATTGCGAAAGGAACTAGTTTCTAGCAGTGTTTGATGATTGGGAAGTGATCGGCACTATTATTCGACTAATTGTTGTGTGAGGTAGTCTATTAGAATTTGTTCTGTATTTACATTATTTGTATTTTGGTAGTACAATATTTAAATGAACTTTTTGTCTGATTTTTAATAAAATGTAGTGGCATTGATTCTTTTTGATTCCTTGTTTACATTATTGATCATAAAATCATTAGGATTTTTGATTTATTTGCCTAGCTATGTGACCTATCTCCAACTACTGATGAAACAACTGGCTGCCGTAGGTAGGCTTTCTTGAAGAGGGCTGTTGCGGTCGTGCCCAGCCCACGTAATGATCAGTGTCTGCTTTTTAAGTTGGGGTCAACCTTATGTCATACACAGGGTTCACATTGAGATAGTAATAAAGGGATAAAAATGTGAAAACTTGTAATTTTCAATAAACTTAATTTGTCAATGGAAAATACATAGAGTCTAATCCAGTATCTATATTAATCTTGCTTCCTTTTATAAACTAAAACAAAGATAGATTCAGAACAATAGCTACACGAGCAATTTTGGTAGGTATTCTATCTAGCTAGCTATATTGTCGTACCTATTTTTGTTTTCGCACTGAAACCTAACTCCTTTTAGCCTACCTACTTACTCAAAACGTGAAGGTGGGTAGCGTTTAATTTATCTATGGCGAAGGTACGCTAATAATTAAAGATAGTCTTTATTCCCATTCGGTTGGTGGTAAAATGGCTATATTTTAATCAGTCGTATAACGTCGATAGAATACTAGAGACGTTCAGTGGCTTGCTGAAAGCCACCTTTGATGCATCATCTTACAATCTCGTACGGAATACCGAATAAATTATTTTTTCAGTTACACACTCACTTCGGTTGCCCACCGAAGCTGTCAAATTTACGTTTGGCATTTCTTTGTTTACATTTTTATTCAAGTACGAGTTAAATTTCTCGTGGTTTGAGGTAAGGTTTGAGGAGATATAGAACCACCAAACCGCACCACATCACACCAGCCATTGGGAGTACAGTTCACTGGGAGATAGATACCCATAATAATCCTACGCTGGGCATGCGGGTTGGGGATCGCAGGGCACACGTTCTCGTACCCGACACTGCTGCCCGTTGGCGGTCAGGGAATTTACCTGTGCCGGTTTGCGCTATGCCGCATACAGCCGGCCGCCAGAGCCTCATTAGTTTGTTATACAGCAGGGTGCAACACGGGCAGGTGAGATTGGCTTGGATTCCAAAGATGGAGGTTGGAACCGCTTACACCCTCATATGGTACAAGACTAAAGAATCACGTTCTATACTAGGTAGGCCTAGAAATTACCTACTCAAGACAACAAAGCAAACAAATCCGGCTTCTACAATACTTTTCTTAGCACATTTCATCAGGGAAATCCAGTTGCATTCTTGCGGCTCCATCTTCAGACCCTCGTCATCAAGATTTCATGGCTTCATGTCAAATAATTTTGCATTGCCATCCGATTTCCAAATGCATGCAAAATAGCTCATTCAAAAACCTCGAAGTAGGTTAAATTTAATTACCAATAACCTTAAGGTTAACCTAACAATACTTTTATCTATGGGTAAAACTAAATAAAAGATAAAAAATTATATATATTTAGGATATTACTATATTTTCAGGTAAGTACAACCTTAGTAAACCTAGGTACGCCTTTTCCTGCTTCACGTTCTCGCCAGCAGAAGAAGCGCAAGTGTCTCGCTAACCTCAGCCATCGCTTTCGGCGCCTTGCGTCGAGTTCCAACGCAAGAGTTTGGAAAAATCGAAGGTCAATGTCCCTGACAGGAATGAGGTCGATAGGGAAGACTTTATCCTAGTGGAGAAGATACAACGACACTTCGACAGAGATTCGGCCCGCAACAAGCGCAGTACCGCCGCGATACCAGCCGACTATCAAGATCTGCCTCTCCCGTTTTGATGAGACGACCGGGGTCGGTGTCAGGGGTCGGTCCCAATGTCACTTCAGAGGCTGGAGAGCAGTAGAAATATTGGTTTCAAGTCCTACTCTCCAGATTCTGGCAAAGCACATGGATGTAGGTACTCATGGATCCGAATTTCAGCCCAGTGATTTCAGCCAGCTATAGAGAAGCGGCATCGAAGCAGAAGCTATGGCGAATAGCTATGGGCTTTTTTAATCATATTTATATGTGCCTGAAATAAACGATTATTCATTATCTTATTTATTTGTTTTAAAGTAAATGGAGCGCTCACATAGATGGGTTACCAAACAGACTTGGTTCTACAGCTTAGGCACTAGCTAGGATCTTTTAACAAGGCTTATTAGACCACGCGGTATTCAGTCTGTCTTAGTAAGACTGTCTTCGCACTTAGCGTGGTGTAATAAGAGTAAGCCACTAAGTCGGTCATAGTAAATCTAGTAAGGCAGTCTTACTAAGACAAACTGAATGCCGCGTGGTGTAATAAGCCTTTTTCTGACGTAGAATCAGATTTGTTAACTAGTTTATTTCAGCTACTTCCACAGCATTGTCTTACAGCATTGAATTGTGGGAAAATGTTGTAGATATCAAGACCATATTATTTTGTGCTGCAGAAGATGGCTGTTCGTTTATTGAGCAACTATTTGCTAGGCTAACGAAATAATAATTGAAAAACTTTGTCTTGAAAAAACAATGTTTTATTGCTCCATACTTATTAAGCGTACACTCAGGTAGGTAATTCTGAGGACGGAAGGTAGTCCACCAATATTCAGGTAGCTAAGCGCGGTGCTTAGCTATAGCTATCAAAATAATCTCGATTGGTGTTCTAGTTATTAAATGTGAAACTTTGTTTGGTTGGATGTATGTAGTCGAGAGACTAGTTGCCCTCGTCTCGACGCATAGGGTCGTTTTCTTGTCCCGCGAGTATTCTTTCGATTGCAGACGCGATACTCTCCAGCGCAGCGCAGCCATTTGATGCTCTTCAACCTTGAACCGACTCCACTCTAGATCGTAGGCCCAAAGCAACGGGGTAGTCTCCCATTTTGAAGAACTATAAAAACAAAATATGTGTTAAATGATAATAATATAATAATAAATAGTGGATGTAGAGATCCAAAGATCGGGCTTAGTCGCGCTTTCTGGAAAAGGCATAAGTCCAGCGGTATTTTAATATTTTGACATTCATTAAGGGCCAGTGGCTTAGCCAACACTAAATTGCATTCAGATTTTGGTGTTTAATAATGAAAATATGGAAGAGACATCCTCTTTGAGGTAAGGGACGTATAGCCAGCTGAGACGCAAGAGGTAGTGGTTGCGGGATCGATTTCCTCTGCAAGACAATGTTTCCATGATCTGCAATTTTTTTTTGTTCCATGTCTGGGTGTTGTGGTGGGTGGACTCGTAGTTTCGGATACCCACGAGAAGGGAAGGATTTGATACACAGGAGAATATGATTGTGTTGGGTCAAGCAATACTATGTTTCTATCTGCCTGTTGGGTGTTTCTTTAAGTTTACTGTATACTTAGCTAAATGTGTTAAGCAGTACCTGTGTAAGCCTATTTATAGTAGGTATTATTAAGTCTTATTTTTTATAAATCACTTTTCACAATACAATCACTTTCCTTATATTGAAATCTCACAAAAAAATGACATTCATGCCGTCAAACGATTGTCAAAACTCAAAAATATTATCGATAAAACAATAGAGACGTCCGGTGATTTTCTGAAAGGCACCCATACATATCGACTGTAGTGAATACCGAATAAATTATTTTTTCAGTTGCCCACTCATTTCGGTTGCCAACCGAGAGTCGGTTGTACACTGAGCTGTCAATTTTACTAAATAGGGGGGCAGAAGATGACCTGAGGGTTCTCAAAAATGAAACAACTTTTGGATTGACAACCAAAATGAAACCGCACATGCGCATCTGCATGCGTTAGCATCCTAGTAGTCTGTGCGCATCTGTAATGAATGACTGATGAATTAGTGAAGTTCAATTTTTATATCGACTTTCATTTATCGATGTTTTTACTCGACCTACTAATTCATACGCTTAGATGGTTTTTTACACGTTTGACTTGGAGACTATCTGTATATACTGAAGTTTACTATTAGTACGTCAATGCTACCTACTTATATTTTCCTTTCCTGTCCTACGTATTTTTGGTTAGTGATTTGGCGACGTAATAAAATACTTTTTTAATCGATATACTTTAAATCAGCCTACCATAACCTAAATATGCTAATTACATAAGTAACAAAAACAAAAAGTAGGTACCTAAGTACCTAATGTGTGGGTATACAAAAATTTGACTGCGTACAAGTTACTTTTACCCAAAAGTATTTTAATAAGTATTTATGACAAAAAAAATATTCTATCTTCTTTTTGGATAACCTGCAATAAAAAAAATTGTTATGTTGGAGGATTATAGCCACGTGCGGAGAAGACATGCGGGACGTAGAACGTGAAAAGACAGGCTGTACCAAAGAAATAGTAAATATTTAGATATAAAATCACCGACCCTTGAAGTGTCTTTATATATTTTTTTTTCTGAACCAAAATTTGTTGGGCTGTAAATATAGATTTTGAACATTCTGTTTTGTTCTTTTAGTATAGAAAATAGAAATTGAATAGTAGAAAAATTGCACACCTTATTGGCACATCTATTGTTGGAAATGATTTACTGAGTAAACTGTTCCTTTTTGTTCCAATTTCGTAGAACTTTTTTTCAAAATGGCTTTTTCATATTGTATAATATTTTGTTGGCTTCCATTTCGGCCTATTTATAGCGTTTATCCATTTTATTTTCATTATTTCGTCTTTAGGAAATCTAAAATATAGAATATATATAAAATAAGTATTGTTTAGTAAGATGCAAATTAACAGAAATACTGAAATAAAATGAGGTGGGCAAGTTAATGTTTTCACGGTCACAAAGCTTGCCTTAACCTTACGTACCAGAATGGCAAACTCGCAAGAGCTTTCTACATTTTATAAAAGAGCTATGTACAATCAAGCATACACTAGTCTGCTACTTACCTATTTCAAAACTTACTTCACATAACGTCTAACCTTTAAAAGTACTTTACACATTTATCGACAGAATTATCAAAACTACCCACCACGAAACAAAACTATAATGCAGTGATATTTAAACTAATAAATCTCAAAAACCCTACATTATAATACGCCAAACACTATACGTAACACAAGCAAAAAAAAAAAAACATAAAAATGTATGAAAAGTTCGAAATTGTTTCTATTTACCCCAATATACGATACTTACTTTTTGCTTTTTGGCCACTAAATGATCTAAAATTAAGGTTTCTAGGTATTTCTACTTGTAGGTACTAACCTAGTACGTACTTGAACCCATTGATATAATATACTGTACCTGTAGCACCTGTACCTCTCAAAATCTCCATGATACAAATAATCAGAAGGAACAAAAAAAATAGCTCGTACATATATATTCTACTAGGATTGTTTTATTTCGTGTGAGAAAATGGTCCAGCTCCAGGTTGATAAGAGATGAACTAATTTTATATGCATAATATAATTATTTGCCCTAGTAAATCCATAAAAAATAACATCCATTCCCTTCGTTATAGAATTTTTTTTCGGAATATTTTTACTCTATCCAGCCTTTAACAAAGTTTTTTTTGTTCAAGGCTAATTATTGGGACACAATAATTTACGAGGATTTTCGTTATTTTTAATTTTGTACTTTTTAGATAAAATAGTGTACTTTTTAGATAAATAATGGCTTTATACAGAGGACAGTTTCAAATTGCAAATATGTGGTTTTAAAATAGCTATACCATGCCTTCTCCTGTAATAAATATCCAAATAATCCAAAAATAGCGCCCATCCATCGTGCTCGTCATTTTTTGCGTCATATCCGATGAAGCTAGAGTTGCTATGCTTAAAATAATCAGAATTTTAATTTAATCTTCATAGTCTTTTGAGATATTCAAATTATTAGTTTTATTTTTTTAACAAATTTGTGTTTCTATAAATCCCAATAATCTAAAAGCTAAATTCATAGTCAAATAATCAAACATTAAAAAATATACAGGATATAGTTTTAACTGACCACCCCATTGATGTATTCTCAGATTAGTTGAAACGTTCTTTGTAAATTGACCGATTTCCTGTTTGCTGTACTCCATTTGCTAAAAGTGATAAATTTTGTGAAAACGTGTGCTCCCGATCTATAGTTATTATTTGTTAATGTAAATTATTATTTATTTGTTACTGCGCGTATAAATTTGTTCATATTTATCCTTAAAATATTTTTATTCACATAAAACGACTAAAGGTGGTACTTTTCGTTTAGACGGGAGCCATCTTGCAATCTCTAATCAAAGGTCCTTGGATCACAGTTTCGTTGTCTAGTTGAAAGTCAGTTTATTCCATCATAAAATAATCAAATGGCGTTAAAACGAATTAATAGGGTACGTATATTGCTATTCAGTTTCATATTTTACTGTTTCAGGTGATAATGAACCAAGTGTTGTAAAAAATGGTATCAGACTTCGTAGTGAATGTTTCGTCATTGTGAATAACTATTAGCGAAATTTCTGGATTTAAGACCGTGTGCGCGTTTATATTTCCTTTATTTTCACAAAAGAAGTAGCCTCAAGTGACCAAATAATCTTAATTTCGGGCTAACGGTGGTTTACTGGTTTGGTAGGTGACAATTTTGTGCACACGGCGTACACATAAAATGTCGGAAATATGTGCCAATTTTGAGGTTTTCTTGTCATCATAGTCATCAGTGATGTGAAATTGTCATGGAAGGAGGCTAGTGCTCGTGGATTATGATGGAAATCATTGTTGTCAGTCTGCGGATGATTGTTTTGAGCAGTATGACCGACCCTTGTTTTACGTAGTGATGATGTGACAGAGAGCTGTATCAGCCAGCCTGTTTCCTGTATTTGTACACATGGTAAATTTCTATTGTTCAGGAATTACAAGACTTGGGCAGAGATCCACCTGCACAATGTTCGGCGGGCCCACACGGTGAAGATCGTAAGTACCTACATTATTGATCTGCTATCTACGTATTTTTTTGTGAGTCATTGTTGTTGGATAATAATAATACTGTGAAACTGGCTTGTTATCCAGACCGTGGATACAGACAATGGTAACTTTATTTGCTGTACCATTGTCTACTAGCTTGCCAGAAGCAAGATTCTAACCTGCACAATGCAAGTGATTTAAATAAAACAATGATAAAAAGGTGGTTGTTATTGAATAGGACAGTAGTGTCACCATTCTAATAGAAATCTAATAAAGTCATAAGAATTGAAAAATGTGATTAACTATTTATAATACAAACTTTGCTATAGTGTTATTGTTAGCCTTATAAAGTATGTTTGCTGAATAACTGTTTTTGCTTGTGTGACTCACTTGCACAATTTACCTAGCAAAAGTAGCCCAAGGATACCTACTGACTTACATACCTACATTACTAAACCAATTTTGAACAATAGCAACCATGGGAAACTTCTAAATAATCAAGTTAGTACTAATAACTCCTGATTTGTAAATTTCCCACTGTTAAATTTAGAAAAACCTGGATCATGATCATTTTGGAAATCAAGTATGTGTGATATTTTGTTTTAACGTTCACTATTTGACTCTGTGAAAGTCATTGACTGAGCAATGACCTTTCACAGTTGCAAATCTTTATATTTTTGGAAACTTCTCTATTTTTATTT
The DNA here is from genome assembly GCA_951804965.1 of Horisme vitalbata. NCBI lineage: Eukaryota > Metazoa > Arthropoda > Insecta > Lepidoptera > Geometridae > Horisme > Horisme vitalbata. The sequence continues at coordinate 5,817,252 of OX638094.1, forward strand.
AGCCAAGCAGCTCACCTGGTGTTTTCTCGTTGGATTTCTAAATTACTATTGACTAGGCAATGATGTAAGTTTATTTGCAGATGGATTGGTAGGTGTTTATCATACCACCTTCCACATAGAGAATCATAAAGCTTCATGTAAATTGTACTGCCAACTACTAAGTTCATTGAACTTGTTTAACCTCTGGTGTGTCAGGTCGAAAATCTTATCAAATCTCATGTTTGGCTCATTTTGACATTATAAAGTTTTAAATTAAAATCTGTGTCATTCGTCTAAAAGTAGTATCCATGTGAGGCTCTGAATAACCCTAACCTGAATGCAAAATGATGTACCAGCGATACAAGATATCTTTGCAAATAAAATAACAAATATTGATTTATAAGTCTGTCAAATGTTTATCATCCATTCTATCTTGAAACTCCAGAATGGCCAGTGTTATTGCCAGGGTGAAGAGAAATTTGCTTAAATCAATATCATGACAATAGAGCATCGGAGACCTTTCATAGGAAGCATCAGCAGTGAATATCTACTGAAAACATGATGAATGTTATTGCAATTGAAACAGATAACACTATTGATCACCACATTCATAGAAGCACACATGGTGCGGCTTATTTTAGTGTTCTTCACTGATCATCTTGTTCAAACAACACTCCGCTTGGTCACCAGATGGATGAATGGGAGACTTTAGTGGCATTTAGATCTGAGCATTTCTGTGCTTGAGTGAAAGATTAAAAGTATGACGAGATATGACGAGGATAGTAAGGAGAAATTTAGATAATTCACTGATTCAGTTATCTTTATTTTTCAGTTTTCCATTGGCAAGCCACAATTATGGGACCAGTAAGTATTATTACACCTAATTACGCAGTTATCTATGACACTGCTCTTTTGTTATCACAAATCAGTTTGATAAAAAACTTATTTTTATTTTCAGGTTGACAGTCCTTACCAAGGAGGTGTTTTCTTCCTCACCATACATTTCCCGACAGACTACCCGTTCAAACCACCAAAAGTTGCATTCACAACGCGTATTTATCACCCCAACATAAACAGTAATGGTTCCATTTGCCTTGACATTCTGCGTGCTCAGTGGTCACCCGCTCTAACCATATCCAAAGGTGAGCTTCATTTATTTTTGTCTTATAAGGAAGACTCTTACTCTATTATATCTAGAATAGATGTATTCTGTCAATGTTATTATCATCATCAGACTAGAAGTCAACTGCTGGACACAGGTCTCACATAATCTCAACCTTTCGCAAATCGTCACTCCACCTGTCCAGAGGGCATCCTACAAACTCAGCCTTTTGCATTGTGCAGCAAGGTGACATACAGTAGTCACAACAACTCAATCGGACCCAAATATAGGAACTAGTTCACTACTTGTAGCCAACTTAAAAAGGGACGGTTTGTTGTGACTATGATACTTTTAACTAGTGAAGTATCAATGGTTGGCGCTTGACCTTACTGGCACTGACAGAGTACAGCTGGTTGATGAACTTCTTTTCCTGTCAAAAATCTTACTTCCTAGTCTTCATACTAATATTATAAAGATGAAAGTTTGAATTATAAGATGTTTATATATTTGTTTGCTTCTCCTTCAGCCCAAAACTACTTAACGGATTTAGCATATAATATTAGATCTAGATTCTAGACTAGGAATAAATGTCTACTTTTTATGCACATACCACATGTGAGAGAAGTCAATCAACAATAAAAAAATTGTGCTATTTTGTCTGATAAACTGCATTTAGATATGTATTTATTCACTTAAATTTATGATGAGCACATAATGCAATTATGTGATTAATATTCACTACAATTTTCCTTGAATTTGTGCATGACAATGTTGATGATTAGGTTTCTAATTTTATATTTATATCTTATTTCCAGTGTTGCTCTCAATCTGCTCACTGCTATGCGATCCAAACCCAGATGACCCTTTGGTGCCTGAAATCGCTAGGATCTACAAAACTGACAGAGAAAAGTACAATGAACTAGCCCGCGAGTGGACAAGGAAGTATGCTATGTGAGAGTCAATAGTGACATCAGAAACATACACACACATCGCCACAGCCCGGGCCCTCCCCCTCTCCCACTCCCTTGTTCCCTTTCCCACTATCCTTTCGTCCTTGTCCTCATCAAATCTAAATTTACTGGAAATGTGTAAAATATTTATGGTCATTTAGAGTTTGCCTAATTTTGTCGTTTCTGGTAATTTTGAACGCGAATTTAATGCATCTAAGTAAACACCATTCACTTGTGCAATTAAGTTCTTTTCTATCTAATAAGAACTTTTCTATATGTGCTAAATTGCGTTTTGTTACATGTACGTGTCAGTAGGTGTTTCACTTAGTTGAAGTATGATATTAGTTAATTTACATCATTTGAACTTATGTAATTCCTATAACTATTTGTACTTTAACTAGATCTAAATTGCATTGTGAAATTGTACAATAGCCATATGTTTAGGAAATGGAGCGTTATTTGCTATTCACTTGTCTGGTTCTCTTAGGAATTTGTCGATGGAATGTAAGTAAAGCTCATAAGTGTTAAGAACATTTTGGGTAATGTAAGTAAGTGGTATTTCAAAATGAGCTCGTTCACAGAGTCGAGTGAGTGTTATTTTTTTTTACTAGAAACACTTTTTTTAAGTTAGTAAATGTAGCGTGCTACAGACTGTCGTTGATCGGTCAGTTTTCTTTTCATCCACAATATTAAAACTGAGAACGCTCCAGTAGAACGACATGCAGTAAAAATTACAGTGTATCTCATAAGGTAATAAGTTACGATTAATCTAGATTTTTTTTCAATACGGCGATCTTTATATTATAATTTTATCTAATATATATTGTGGTTGTAAGGATATCTGCGTTGTGATTTCCATAAATGTCCCGTTCACTGTCCTCTCCTTGTTTCCTTTGAACAAACACAGCATTTGATAAAGCATTGAGGCATACGTGGCAAATGATGTGTCCAGACCGCTGCCGGCAGGGGAAGCTTACGTTACTTGGTTGACACAGACTGAGAGATTAAATTCAAAGCTTTTTTAAATTGTAATCAATCAACAACTTGTACTATTTTAGCTTCACTAAATTGTAAGAAACAATAAATTATTGTGTATGTAAATAATCACCGAGCTTTATTTAGGCAATTTCCTAAAAATAATTAGGGTTAGTGGCACAACACCAACACCGTTAAATGAATTCAGGCTAATGTTTTAGGTCTTTGCTCTATGAACCCTATTTCAATAGCACGTTCGTAGTAGTGTTCCTACGAAAGTCATAGATAGTGGGAAACTGGCTTCACTTTAGCACCTATATTTTTAAACCAGTGATAGTGAATGCCCCCTTTACATAAACGAAATGAGAATTTCCATAAGTCATCTCATTCAATGTAGATTGTGCAGTTTGATACCATTTAAGTTAGCATAGCAGCATCTTAATAAACTGACGATTGCTGATCTCATCGTGTTATTAATTATGTGTGGTGGTGTTATTAATTTATTTACCCTCGATTTACTCACCTACAATATTATTGACTCTCTTCAGCCATTGTTTTCGCCACTTATCTGCTGAAGTTATAAAAAATATACCCCTGTTCAGCATTAGTGTAGGTAGGTAGTTAAGTAGGTTCAGGCACAGGTGAGTGTTTGATACCTATCTGCTGATTCATCTAATAATTAATCAATATGTTTTCGCCACTTGTCTGCTGAAGTTATCAAATAAAATATATAAGTACCTTTTCAGCAACTAAAAAAAAAAAAAAAAATTTGTGTAGGTACGCAGTTAGTAGGAGTACATAAGTGTTGATACCTATCTGCTGATTTCATCTGACTATCATATTAATCAATCATTATTTTTGACTATTTAGGTAAGATACCTAGGTGTTGATACCTATATTTTGATTTGTGTACTTAGGTGGGTAGATCCGTGACTCGATAAACTGTGACGTCACAGAACATGACAGATTGGGTACGGACACAAAAACGATGAGTCACCCGATCATGATTCTTTCCTTGCCGATCTGCATTATTGTATCGATGCCGATCGGCCTCAGGTCCATAGGCCAACCTGGGCTAACCATTGCCTAAGCTTATTTAATACTATTTATTAGGTAAGGGCGTGTCGCGTCGCGTCACTCTCCCCTGTCCCTACCCTACTCTCTGTGCACCCTATTGACCTCCTTCAGAAGTTTACAATGCCCTCTATGGGGGTCACTTGTATGTCGCGAATTCACAATTTTAAGTCTTATCAAGTTATCAGTTACTACGCAGCAATTTAATAAAACCTGTCCGTTAGGTTGGTATATTATATTATAGGTCATTGTTCATTAATAACTTTTGAAGGATGTTGTAAGGTTACCTTCCTTTCGTTATATTACGGATATCGGTACCCACCCCGTCATCACACGCGCAATGCCTAGGGTATTTATTTTGACTATTGTACTAAAGAGTGGGTAAGGTATCTGTGCCTTAGTGCTCTCAGTAGATAAATAGAAAATTCTTTATTTTACTCACAACAAAACTGAATATTAACAATACTAACAGTCCTATTCATAAAATTTCTGTAAACATCAGATAAAATATCATGTCACCTCTTTTTATTTACATTTAAATGACAGGGAGATGCTTACTTTGAGACGTTATAAAATGACATTTGGTTATGAATTAGGTGGTAAAAGTATAATGGGCGGTCTTATCGCTTAGCGATCTCTTCTTGACGACCTTTGGATAGAGTGTACTAAAATGACTATCAGACGATGTTGAAATATCAATTAAACACAAATTTATCTTAATCCATTTTAAACTACTAACAAAAGAAATTCGCGTGCACGTTAAAACCATATTTATTACAAATAATCTTATTTACAAAGGCACAATATATTTATTAATACTACAATTCAGTCGTTTCCATATTTTTTGCATTCTTCATCTGTTCAAGTTGTTGATAAAAGTCATATTTTGCTTGGTTCGTCTGAGGTTCCGTTTCATTTGATTCTATGGAAGGGAAAGCTCCTGTTGTTATGAAATAAGGTTTCTCATTTGATAGATCTTGGTCGACAGCGTTTTCGTCTAGGGAGTCACGTTCGGAGCGGCTGAGTTGGTCATCATTCTTATACCAGTCGTTCTCGTAGGCATGCAGCCATATAGGGTTGGAACCTTTTGTACTGTGTTTGTTTGTGTTTGGCACACGCCCTCCGGAACTGCGGATTGTCATATCGGACTCGCCAGCTGTTGGTGATGCTGTGAAAATAAAACAGGCAAATGAGAGTCGTGCCGTTCCAAAATACAAGGAAAAGTAAAAAAAATGGCGGTTACCTAAAATATTTTGATTTCTAGAATCCTACTAATTTATTGATCCGAAATGTTGTGAGTGCGCTCCCGCGCTCACAGAGCACAAACAAGTTTGCATGTTTCTACTCAAGTCTTATGCCCTCTGAACGGATTTGGATGCAATTTGGTGTGAATAAGACTGAAGCTTTAAGATACATTTCATCTGGGTACCGAAGGTGAAGCGCTCGTGGCGTAGTTTACTTCGTTGTTCTTGGCAGCACTTGGTTTAAGTAACACACCGCCGGGACATTACTTGGATGGGTGGCCGTTTAGTGACATTTAGATTTGAGCGCTTCCGTGCTTCGGAAGTCACGTTCAAATGGTTGGTCCTGGCTTTTGAGTCGTTAAGCAATGTCGGAGGCCTTCGGGCGGCCTAAAAACTCCGACACCAGAGTTGGTAACTAGCTCATACGAAGAAGAATAGTAATCTGGGTACCATACGAGCGGGGCAGTGGGCGGAAGCTCGTGTTTATATCTCGCTCGATGTTCAGGCCACATTACCTACATGTGAAAATTCCAACGCACGGCGGATGGACAGAATTAGTATCGGATACGGAACTCTAAAAGAGACGACGGTTGATACGTAAAAAGTGATAAGTGAAAATAAATGGCAATGACCCAGATCATGACTAATTATTCGAGTTAGAGCCAGACGATTATGACTTCTATTTTTATGTCGTTTCAGATAGATTTGCGGTGTCATTTGAACAGGTACGATTGAAAGCAGACACCAAAAAATAAAATGGCTTTGTGCCAGAATCCGCCATGCGTATCTAAATGGCGTCTAGAACTCTCAGTGGTAACCATTGTCTATCCACTAGCCAATTTCCTTATATTTGCTCATCATACTCGTATTCATTTATTTCATCATAGGAACATTACAGAACGCTTGGATAGGTCAATTTTAAAATAAGCATATAAATAAGATCTTATCTAAATCATGGCGATAAGACAGACAAACCAATAGTTAATATTTTAGACCGCTAACTAAGGCATGATTACAATTTATAACACCCACTTGAGTTAGGCGTGCATTTGGAAACTAAAGAGAGAACGGGCTAATGAAAGTAGGGTTGTTTATTTTGTACTGGTAATAGTGTAAGGACATGTTTCTCCAACAAATGGCTTAGGAAGGGTAACCACAGGGCAACATGGCGTAACATAATTATAACATGGGCGTCTTCAAGGCACGAGTGAACAGGTTTCTTCTAGGCAAGCGTGCTCCATCGTAGACTGTATCTTTGCTTAAGATCAAGCGAGTTGAACGTAAGACTATCCAATATTTAAAAAAAAAACATTTACGACCGTGTTAGGCGTCACAACGCAAGAGGTTGGTTCGATTCCAGTTGCTGGACATGCATGATCTGCAGATATTTGTTGCGGATGTTGCATTGCGATAAATAAGTTCTTTACAAGACACAGGAGATAGGTTATCCTAGTTGGGAGCCTAGATTAGGGCGCGGTCAGACTGGGAGCTATTATCTATTAGGGACGTTACGCGTGACATTTCTTTCTGTCTTATTGGACCTTTAGCTGTACATATTTAATAGCTCATGAAGAATCACTATGTTTGACTAAAAAATCAATAGTTTATGATTTCAGTTCAGCTTGTAAAACTAGAGTTGTTGAGAGAGTATTTTTGCTCAACTACACTAGTAGCCATACGCAATATCCTCTTAAAGCTTACTCATCCGACCACGATGCACTGTGCTTATATAGCACACTAGTTTCATACGTTCATTCCACTCGACAACACCAGAACGAAACCACCGGTGGTCGTTTGAAATCACTATTCCGTTCGACACTAGTGACTATTAGTTGTCATGCAAATTTATCATAGGTGTATTCTATACCTACTAGCTATCCACCCTTGACTTCATATGTTTAGAATTTACTCTAAGTACTTGATTGTTGATAAGTTTGATAACTCAAGGTCGATCAAGAAGTTATAATACAGTAGTACTACTTAAGTACCTTGCTATTCAAGACATCACTAGGGTAGTGTGGAACGGAATAGTGATTCCAAATGACACCACCCGTTGGTATCAAGTGGAATTAACGGTTTAATACCTAGCGGTCTGACCACGCTATAACTTTTGAAACTATCATGGTTGAGAACATAATTATTAATATCAACGGGATATTTACCATGATTTGTGAGTTCTGTTATTTCCCGATATTTCGACGCAGTTGCATGCGCCATGATCACGGGAGAACTGAAGTCTGTGCGAGTGGGTAGTTACTGGCAGACGAAACGATCTACCCTCTTTCTCAGTCTTTTATTACGAACGTCGTCGTCGATTCGTCTGCCAGTAACTACCCACTCGCACAGACTTCAGTTCTCCCGTGATCATGGCGCATGCAACTGCGTCGAAATATCGGGAAATAACAGAACTCACAAATCATGGTAAATATCCCGTTGATATTAATAATTACACGCTATAACTGTTGCTATGTTCAGGATGGAAGGAATAAGGTTAATAATTTACTTCTCCGCTTACAATAAGCAGTGGTAGTAGCCGCCTTGAGACGCCTCGCGTAATCCGCCCGTTGCGACAAACACGTCATAACAGACAGTACGAGTAGAACAGCTAGGAACAGCGACGTCCAAACCAGCCAGAACACAGTCTGATTGCTGGAGAGCGTCTCCGCTGTCAGAGGCTGGTATTCAGCCGGTTGAGTGTCGAGAACGTTGAAGTCCTGGTGAGAAATAAAATGTTAAACACTAAAATAATAAACATCCACACGTTACTGATGGCCTCTATGGCGCAGTGGGTGTGTAGGTGATGCAGAAGGTTTCGGTTTTTATTTCCGTCTCGGGAGAAATTTTTGTATGATTTGCAAGTATTTTGTCTCGGGGTTTTTGAAAACAAAACAAATGTATTAACGTAGTGTATCGTGTGGTGATGCAGAAGGTTTCGGGTTTTATTTCCGTCTCGGGAGAATATTTTGTATGATTTGCAAGTATTTGTCTTGGGGTTTTTGAAAACAAAACAAATGTATTAACGTAGTGTATCGTGTGGTCCCCTTATGATAAGCTCTGAGGCTAGATGACGTGAAATTTGACAGTTTTTCACGGAGAAATCTGTTTTTATGCACAACATCGCGTGCAGTCGCTAGGCGACACCAAGGCTCTACCAGGAACAAATCCACCAATAGAACAAACTTCATTTTTCTATGCTCGTTTTATAAAGCAATCCTATTTGTGCATTACTTCTTACATAATAAGTATATTATAAAATCTTGTATAACCGCACCTTGAAAAGATCATCTAATTGTTCAATATTCTTGTCCACTATTTTCAACACTTGTTCAACTTCTAGTACTGAATGGTCGTCGCCATTTACAAGATGAAGGTACAAATCTGTCTTCGTGTTATCGACAGAGCCGTCTTTGTTCTCGTGGACCTGAAATATCACACTGATATTATGAACTAGCTTCCGCCCGCGGCTTCGTTCTCGTGTAAATAGTAAAAAATATTATTCCTGGACAATAACTACATAAATGCAAAATGTATGCTATGCTTTTGGTGTAAGTACAAATACATATTTCATATCTTTTTTTAAGCTTCCGGGCGCGGATTTGCTCGCGCGGTAACGGGATAAAAGTCGATGTGTTAGTCCAGGTTCCAAACTATATAAATTCCAAGTTTCATCCAAAACCGTTCAGCCGTTACGGAGTTGAACGGGAACAAACATACTCACAACTTACACACAAACTTTTGCATTTATAATATTATTATATCAGTTTTATGTTAAGTAGATCTTTCGCCCGCAACTAAGCTATTTATTCCTGGTTTAGAATTAAACAGTATGCAAAATTACAGGAACAAAGAATACATTTCACACATTTTTACATTGTAGGTAGTAGAGTTCTTTATGAAGGGCTCGTCCGGGGAAGCATGACTATATCTGCCGTGAAGCAGCTTTGCTGTCTTTTGGAGGATGGGCGCCGCTGATATTAAAGGCACGAGAGGCTTATCATCTTTATGCCTCAAGTTGATGGACGCAGGGCGTTGCGTGTTAGACTACGTGCCATAAAAGCGTGATCTACTATGTAATGCTTTGTGATAGGTAATGGTTACCACTTAACATCAGGTGGGCAATGTGCTTGTTCCATTTTCAGGTACCAGGTCATGACGGAACGAGCTCAAGACAGTTAATCGTAGTAATCACTGGAGGTGGCCTATGTTAATGTGTTCTTACAATGAACTGCTCTCACTTACCCTTAGATCATCGACATTGACAACAGAGCTAGTAACCCGAGCCAACTGTTCGCGGAACATGTGTATTCTGTCGCGGATTTCCGAAGGGTGCGAGCGCAGCACAAAACGCACCCGCTGATCCTCTCTCAAAAGGTATATGAATACATGCGCCTCGTCGCGTAGACCACCTGTGTCGTTTGCAAGAACCTGTTGGGTAAGATTTTAATAAGATGAGAGGATGTATAGATGTTTGTTACTTTTTTTCATGCAAAAACTACTGAACGGATTTGGTTCATTAATTTTAAATAGTAGGTACTAATTTTTCGAAGTAGGCATCTTGAAAATAGTCACATAATGAGAAGTGACAAATATTTTTGTAAACTTTTTGTAACATGCTATCTGTTGTCACTTCAATGGGTTTTTTGGAGTTATTCAATATCGAGGGCTATTATTTTCACAAGGAAGGAAAATAAGTATTATATTTTATTTGATTAAGTAGTCCATGATGCCTCAATGCTAAGGTAGTTTTTCCATTAACTTCGATTTACCTCATTTCAGTGTTATAATTAATTCACAATAACAATTTACATCATACATACCATTCTATTAAATAAGTTTGTCACTATGACGCAATATACCGCAGCAGACAACTAAGTTCTAATTGACAGTCTTTCTCCCTATGAGCTATGCATGACACATGATCTATCAGAAAAGCAGACTGATAACTATTTTCACACCCTTCACTGAAACACAGCAATGTTGCTTCATGGCTGAAATAGCCATGGTGGCAGTAATTCATGGGGTGTAACGGTTTCCATCATCTATATTAGGAACCCAAGCCAACCTCACCTGCCCTTCGTGCACCTGGTAACTAACAAACGGAGCTCTCGGAGGCCTCTGGCGGCGCCGGCTGATTGCGGCATAGCGCAGACTAAATGGCACAGCTACATTCCTTGGCCGCCGACAGATCCCCGACTTGCATGCCTAGTGTGGGCCGTAACCATAATAAATCTAATCCGTAAATCTAATCCGTAGTGGACTGATATAAGCTGGTGTTATTGTTGTTGTTGGTCACTTCCTCGAGCTCTACTATTATTAAAGGTGATCTGTTTGTTTGCCAAGTGCATGATGGTGACGAGTTGTTACCTTGAAATCAAAATATCCCTTCATCCCCTTCTGAGGGTCAAAGTTCAACGATACGGCTCCAGTTTCCACGTTGACAAGGAAAGGTGCAACCGCCAAGTTTTCCAAGCCCTCTGTTAAAGTTTCCTTGACTTCGCCAAGTTGGTAATAACTTATCCTAGCGTTTTCACCCTCATCTGCGTCTATTGCCTGAGAATTGAAGAAGAATTTGTAAACAGGTCCAGCAAAAAAAAAAAATTAAGCCAATATAAAAAATACATTTATAAAAATGCTATAGAAATGTTCGAATCACACGTGACATAAACCTGCCTAAAGCGAGCAGCAATAAAAATGATTTCTCTGTCTGTCTGTTCGCGGTAATATACGAAACTGCAGCGATTTTGACAGTTCTTTCCACAGAGATACTTTCACTGTGATCATCATTATCACACCTAAAATTCTCAGACTCAAAAAAAAAAATTAGAGACATATATGGACTCGGAGCAAAAAGAAAAAATATTTTTTCGATAAACGGATGGGGAAAATGAACTAAATAAAAACAAACAAATGCCGTTGCAGTCAGATCAGATAGAACTGAATATTTGTTGCTCTGCAGCGAGTCTCGAACCCAGTCTCAACAGTCTGTTTATTTACTACCTTCCCACTACTGGGCAAGGGCCTCCCATTCCCCCCAGACTGCAAGATCCTGAGCTATTTCCACCCAATTTATTATAAATTTATCCAGTTCAGTCAGTTCCGTTATAAAGCCTAAAATCTGAAATCTATAAACCTGTGCCATGTTCATGTTTAGAGGAACAAAGGACACGAATAACCAAGCTAAACCTTGACCTATCTGAAAATGAAATCAATACTCAAAGTCGTAGAATAATAATAAGCTAATAGCCAATTCCAGTGGAAGGTTACCCTGTATTATTTAACATTTCCTTGGAATTGTTTTCGTTCGTAATAGACTCATGGCCTTTTCCACGTGCTCATTGAATATTCTTACAGCCTGTTCACATTGGTTATACAATATACATGTATATTATCAAATCATCATCAGACTATAGCAGTCCACAGCTGGACATAGGCGCCTAATTGGCTCTAAGGCGCTCATTTACAGGCCGATAAACATGTATTTATCCAATGTAAACTATGTGTATATAGACAAGGTGAATTTATCCGAAGAACAACAACATTTTTGTCCTACGACTTTCCAATAGTTGTTTTTATTAATACCTATTTTTAAATTTGCGGACAACCATACACAATAGGAGTAAGTAGATACAGGGTGAGTTTGAATAACATACGAATTTAAACTAACAGTCCTATTCATATTAGTTCTATAGATCTCACATAGCTAAAATGGCCTTAAAATTTCATGTCACGTCTTTTTATTTACATTCAAATAACAGTGACAAGCTTACTTTATTGAGCGCTATAAAATGACACTTGGTTACGAATAAGTGGAGTATATACATACTTCTATTTTAACCAAGAAATAAAAAATCATTGGTTTAATTAATTGTTTCAAGATGATTAGTTAAGGAAGGTTTATTGAGAATGTTTGACTTGGTAGTACACCAGATCTCAGAAATTTTTGTGCGGTAGCAGAAGTACTCCGCGAAGACTTGGCATAACTTTTGCATTTGTTCAAATGGTTTTGTATGGTTATTTTGACCGGAGAGGAAGAACCAAATCGGCGACAGCGGATCTGACACGATGAGAATTTGTAAGTTCTATTTATAATTTACTTTAACATTCATTCTTGTCTTCTGTGTGCTGGTCAGGTTTCTTTGATTCCAGGATAGTCTTGGAGACTTCCACCAGTGCCTATTGGATGGTAGGTTTACTTTTCTGTGGTACTTACTATAAAACAACAACCATATTGGCCTGCCACATAATCTATTAAAATTGGACCGCTATGCTAAGTACTCTTTACAGAGTTTATTTTGACGAAAACAATAATAAAATTGATTCGCTACGCTTCGGAAAGTTAAATTTCTACAGTGCACAAACCCCTTTACGCAGCATAATACACCAGAATTGTATAATTTTTACCTTGACCTGCATAAAATCGATGCCAAAGTCGGCTTCAGTGGTAATTCCCCCCGTGAATATATTACTGATGAACTTTGGCGCGTTATCGTTGACATCTGTCACTTTGACATGCACTTTGAGTGTGCTTACTACGTCTGTGTCTTCTTGATACTTTGGCGTGGTAACGCAGTCTTCAGAAGCTAAGACTGTGAGAGTGTAGTGGGATTTTGATTCTCGATCGAGTGGTTTTCTTGTTGATAATCTGAAAGCAAGTTTTCAAATGAATTGTTCTGAAATGCTTAGTACAGAATTGCTTGGATAAGTTTTGAGATATAAACATACATCTCAAAACTAATACTATGGTACTATGGTAGTAGAAGAACGTTTCAGTAAATAAAAAAACATGATTCTTCATAATATTAAAGGCTAAATTTTGCACAAATGTAGTTTTAGGCCAAGAATAATAATAACATTATACAGGGTGTGGCAACATTTTACCCCACTGAGGGCAGCCACCCTTTTGTAGTTAGAAAGTATTGTTCTGAAAAACTATAGGTGAATTTGGTAGAAAAAAACAATTACGCTTTCAGAATTTTGAAAAAATGTACAGTCAGCCTAGAAAATGACATTTGTCAAAAAAAAAAACAGTTGGTCTCAATCGACTCTTTTTCCCAAAGTGACGTACCAAATCAAATCGTAAGTTTTGGCGAAAATTAAAATAAATGCTATCCATACAATTTCTATGAAACGCCATTCGCCACAAAATTGAGTCTATGTATGCAATTCGGGGTCAAGTGGTGTATAGACTATTTTACCCGGCTACAACGCGAGCGAAGCTACGGGCGGGAGGGAGTACATACATATATTATCCACGACGAACTTTGTGGCGCAGTGGGCGAAGGTCCGCCTGAGACGCAGAAGGTTGTCGGTTCGATTCCCGCCGCCGGATAAATGTTTGCATATTCTACAGATATTTATCTCGGGTCTGGGTGTTTTCTATGTAGGATATGTATGTATTTACAAAAAAATAATATATATGTAATATATCAATCATGTGGTTCCCATAATACAAGCTCTGCTTAGTTTGGGGCTACATGATGCTGTGTGACAATGTCCAGAATTATTTATTTATTTATTATCAAATCAAACTTAACATTAGATTATCATCATCATCAGCCTAGGTATAGCATTCCACTGCTGGACATAGGCCTACCTTAATGAGCACCAGTCCTCAGCTCGATCGTCACCCCATCTGGCCGGAGGGCATCCAACACTACGTTTACCGAGCCGCGGTCTCCACTCAAGAACTCGTTTATCCCAACGATTATCGGTTCTACGGCAGATATGGCCAGCCCACTGCCACTTCAACTTGCTAATTTTCTGAGCTTTTTCTGAGCTATGTCGACAACTTTAGTTCTATGTCGGATAGCATCATTGAGGATACCTAGGCATTACTTATTTATTTATGCTATTTTGATTCGACGAGCTCAGGACAGTGCGCAATGGCGCTCATTAGGGGAGGCCTATGTCCAGCAGTGGACTATTATGTGATACAGTGATGATCTGACATTGACATTCCTTCTATTTTGACATTTTATTTACTTTATGACATTTTTAGCAATTGACTTTTGTATTCATACCTGTCAATAAATTGTAAGTGCTTACTCAAATCTGACATTTCAGCGCCCTTACTTTAAGCTCCTTACACCTAATCTAACCATGTATGTTTACGCAATAAATGAATATGAATATTAACGTTTTAATCGTAATTAACGTTTCAGAGAAACTCCGAGCATAGCTCGCTAATGTATTTTGTTGGCTATAAAAAAGAACTTACTTATGAGTACTGGTATGCAGATCAAACGTTCCATCATTCCCCTCAACAATATAATAGCAAACTGGCAGCATCGGCTCATCCCCTCTGTCGATCTCATCCCTCTCTATCACACTCGGCAAGTAAACTTCATATTTAGGTACATTCTCGGTAATATTTAAATGCATGTGTTTGTTTGGGAAGCGTGGTCGGTAGTTGTCTACGTTTTGCACGTAGATCGTGAGGTCCAAGTAAGAGCTAAGTGGTGTTGGCAGACCGAGATCATAGGCTTCTATGCGCAGCTGAAAGAAATTTTATTTATTTATTAAACAAAATCACACGGCTCTTAAGAAAATATTTTTTACACTTTGAACGTTTTGATGTAGGCAATAAATGATTTATGAGTTTTGCTAAAATGAATTCCCGCCAGCCACTAAGGTAAGTGCTTAATAGTAATAATTGTAACAATATTACTTTGTGTGGTATGGGTGAAGGGAGTGTGTGTGGGACTGTGATTGGGCAATTAAAATAAGATGGTAAAATGACATTGTGGTTACATGCAGAAAATTAATCTTACAATTAAGACGACTGTTTAACACGTTGGCTGTTGGCCTCACCCATGACGCTCCGCGCCATGCACGAGGAGGATGACGACGTTTAGAATCACATTTGTGTTTTCAGCACTCAAAGCGTTAAGGGCCTGGGCATGTAAGGGGTTCCTTCCTCCATCTTTAGAACCCAAGCTAATCTCACCTGCCCGTCGTACATCCTATTGTTTAACAAACGGGGCTCTGGCACCCGGCTGATTGCTCAGCTCAACTAAATCCCCTGTCGGCCGACGGGCAGCAGCTTCGGCGATGCGAAAAGCTGTGCTCTGCAATACCCAACCCGCATGCCCAGTGTGGGGATTATGCCCCTTCCTATAGCCCTCTATATCTAGCAGTGAACTGAATAGGCTGTTGTTGTTCTTTTTTTAATTTATTTTTTATTTAGTACAGGCCAGCTCTTGACCTCGAGGCTCGCTCTGAGTGAGCAAGAATGAGGTCGACGATGGCACGGAAAAACAGACGCTGGCAGCTAATTCCATATTTTAGCAGTGTGCATTATAAATGATGTTTGGAAGCGCTTAGTCCTGTCAAATGGAATATCAACTTGATGCGGATGGTAGTTAGCAGTGAGTCCGAAGCTCCTATGGAAGAAAGGTGAAGGCGGAATAAGGTCATGTAGCTCCTGCGCACACTCTCCGAAGTACAATATAGAAAAGACAGACAAACACGCAACCTCGCGACGATGGCTCAAGCTCTCGAGCCTTGCATTAGCAAGATACTCTTGACCAATGAGCCTCTTAGCCCTTTGTTCAACTGAGTTTAGTTCATGTTGCGTAGTTAGTGTTGCTGTCAATTTTTTATTGGCATATTTTACATAACGATCCCGCCGAGCATTTGTCTACATACCCTATACGTTGTCTGTTTATCTCTATCCAATGTGTGAAGGGTTCGCAAAGCTCCCGTGGCGGCGTGGATCGAGAAATGCAGTGAATCCCTCAGGCGGAACCTGACTGCACCATTTGCTCCAATGTCAGCGTCTATAGCTCGTACTGTGACCACCACTGTGCCTATTGTTGCGTTCTGTAACAAAAGAATAAGCTATTTAAATAAAAAATTCAATTACCTTGCGTCTGTCTCGCAAAAGCTCGAAAGTGGCTCAACTGATTTGAATAATTTTTATTTAGTTTTGTTTGCTTTGATTCAAAGTGGTTTCGAAAAAAAAAAAATACCTCACCGCCGCGAGCTCGTAGTCCGTTCATAGACCCTAAAGCCGAGGGTTATCACGTAAGAGCTTAATTTCAGAGCGCTCGAAAGCAAATTTTCTTGTTTTTGGGATAACTGTTGACAACCATGAACATTTATTTCACGCACTAACTACGAACTACACTAACTATTTCAAACTATGAATGTGGTGATTACAACGTGATTGTGTTCATCATCATTTCATCATTTCTGACGTGTCTCGCATGTGCTATAGTGCATTAAAAACCTTACCTCAGGGACTTTAATAGTGTCATTCTGCCTCGGATGAACAAACACAGGCGCGTGATCGTTATAATCAGCCACGCACAGTTTCAGCTCCCCTTTCACTGCGTTAGAGGGTGTGCCGAGATCTCTAGCTTCGACTATGAGCGTGTAGTTTCCGAAGCGATCCTTTAGAGATTGTCGAGCGAATAGACGGCCGGTGTTTGCGTCTCCACCTACTTGCTCGAAGCGGAATAGTTCTGAAATTAAAGTTAATTTGAAGATCCCTTGTTTTTTTGTGTTATGTTTTAAACTGCATTACAGTGGACCCCCGATAATCCGACAAACGTTTTGCAAGGCAGTGTTGAACTATCGAAATTGTCAGATTATAGAGTACTGCCTAAAACCTCCTATAGTCCGGATTTTTTTAACAGTAAACAATGAACACACGCTAGGCTGCACCGCTACCACATGAAGTTAGACTCAAACTAAGCAATCGGAATCAAAACAGTACCTACGCGTCGAGCACAATTAGTGGTGGCGCGTACAACTGTTCAGTCGTGCACTAGTGAAGTTTGTCAATGTTCAATAATAATAGACATGTCGGATTTCAGGGGTGCCGGATTAGACAGGGGCCGAATTACCGGGGGTCCACTGGAATCTCTCAGCTCTCATTGTCATCCGCGCGGGGACACAGCTAACCTTTCCGGGCAACATCAGGCCCACGCGGTCGCCCTTCCTCTCTCGCTTCCTCCTATCCTCTATCTAATTTTCTCGTTGCTTTGCTCGTTATAGCCTAATAGGTGCCACTTGCGGCGAGCAGTGGCACCTAGTGGCACACTGCCTTACAAAAAACGAAAATGCGTAAATCAACTCGCAAAGCTGAACACCATTTGTTCAAAGCTGTTAGATTTTTTTAGTTTTTCATTGATGAAATGACTTTTAGAGTTGCAACAACTTGCGAGGCAGTCACGAAACAGTAAATTTAGTTAAACTTTGTCCTTGACTTATTGATGTTGATTGTAGCTCTGCCTTTTCTGTGCCAGGGCTGCCACACACAAAGTTTTCGGAGAAAAATTTTGAGTCTCATATTTTTAACTGCGGTTCTTACATACTTGTGGAAAACCATGGTCCAAATTACCCAATTTAAAATACGAATTCAAACTCACCCTGAATTTCACATTTACCAGTTTTAATTTTAAAATGATATGGTTTATTTATCGTTACATTTATCGTGTAAGTACCCTTACCATGTCCTTTTCCTCCAACTAAATGGAACTGCACCCGTCCATTCGGCGAATTGTTATCGTCGGCATCCGTTGCAGATACCGCTACTATTGGTTCTCTATAGTTGTGGAACTCCGTTATAGTCGTGCAGTCTTCAGGTAGGTTCAGTATGGGTGGATTGTCGTTTACATCTTCTAGGTGTATTCTGGAGTGATAGAAAATAATATTAGTGTTTTAAATGTATTGAGTGCGCAATGGTTTTTTTCAATACGAAAACAGCCCTGATGTGAATACCAACTCCTCGCACTTCCCGCCAAAAAATAAAGAGAATCAGTATCTGACAGAATTTGACGCACAAAAGGAAGGTACACAATGTTTACTTACTTGTTACAACCCTTCCTACATTTACTATTTCCGCGTCACTGGTCGGCATTTACCGCGAGATCAAAGGCGTCGAACTACTGAATGAAAGTAGGTCTTATACTCGCGGAATTAGGTTAGTTCGAGTTTCGAATAAGTAAATTATCTTTGGCGTGGTCTCTATGGTAACGAGACCGATGAAACTTCAATGAAACTTAGAAATGTTGAGGTTTCCAATTCAAATTTTATTATTGAATGAAATAATGAAATCCTGTACAACATTATTTCCCTAGGCAGATAATTACTTACTTTCCGTGAAGGTTGCAGGACCTATAATGTGACATTTAAGAGCAGGGTAGTGAGAAAATAAATAAATAATGCAGGATATAACACAGTATCATCTCTATCCCCAAACTAAGCAGAGGCTGTATGATACTACGATACGATACTTTGATAATGGATCCACATGCCTGGTATACTACTTATATATTTATTTTAAGCTATTGCATAGCTTCTATCGAGGGCCTTGAGCGCGGGGACCGAATCCAGAAATTCCGTAACGAAAAAAAGCCTCACGCTCCCCACTCCGACGGGCACGGAGGTGTGGCTTGAAGGCCGTGCATTGTCTAACGTCGTTTCTTTTCGGCAGTCTTCGACACGGTGTTTGTGTGCGTGCAACTAGACGTATTTTTATTTAATAAAAGAAAAAAAAATGTTTTCTTATCGGTCACCACGCTCAAAAAGTGTAACTTGAATTAATATCAAAGAAAAAGAAATACTGCATAAATAAAATAAATAAATAATTATTTTTTAATAAGCTTTACCGCGGCAGTCCCTGAGTGCCACACGTCTTTTTTATTTTTTTATAGTATCTATGAGATAACTATCACACTTAAAGTCGTAAAGTCTCAGGCGGACCTTCGCCTACAGAGAGACCAAATAACCAACATTAGTAGGCAGCAATCAACTTACGAAATCTGTTTATGTGCGTTGCGGCTGTCACTGCCTCGATGCGACAACTGGTAGTTATCCCAAGCTTCAACCACTAAAGTGTAGGCAGGTCTAGTCTCGCGGTCCAGCCATGTTGCAACGGTCAACGCGCCCGTGTCTGGGTTTATGACGAATTTACCCTGGAAAAACTTAATAACATTAAATTTATTACAGGTACTTTAGTCAGGGGTCTAAGGGGGTTCCAACATCCGTCTTAGGAACCCAAGCCGTTGTCACCTGCCTCCTGCGTGGTGCATCTTGTGTATAACGAACGGAGCTCTTGCGGCCGGCTGAATGCGGCAAAGCGCAGTCTAACGCCGGCATAGCTACAACCCCTAGCCGTCGACGGGCAGCAGCATCGGGGATGCGAGAAGCCGTAGCCTGCGTTCCCCAACTCGCATGCCCAGCGTGGGGATTATGGGCATATCCTACTTCTTATAGGGGAGACCTATGCCCAACAGTGGATTGAATATACGGGTGTTGTTGTTGTTGAATCCCGCACATTTTGCAGTCTCTTCTGGGATGCAAAACCAAAAAATTCCTCTGAGTTTTTAAGTCTTCACGTTAAATCGAATAAATAAATGAGTTGCGATCTATTCGTTGAAAGTATCATATAACCGTTACCTCTAACACATCCCGGTGCCTCGCGGGTGAATGTTAGTAGATTCTTTAGCCTACCTGAGTCGAAGTACGGTCCAGCAGATACGTAATCTTCCCATATTCCCCTGAGTCGGCATCAGTGGCGACTATCATGGCCACTGTGGTGCCTGGTTCGATGTCCTCTCTCACTCGGTACTCGTAAGCGGATGATTCGAATATCGGGTTGTTGTCATTTTCGTCTAAAACCTAGGATAAGGAATACAGGTAAAAGTCATCTAAAACCTGTGAAAAACAATATAGGTAAAAGTTTATCCGAAGAGATAGTTTTTTTGTCAATTTGGAGGTTCAGAGGCGTAAAATGAAAAAATACTGACAAAAATATTTGTTTCCATTACACATCATTTATTATTATCATCCTCATCAGCCATTTTCAACCAACTGCTGGACATAGTCTTCTTTTGATTATGCCACTCAGTTAATTTTTTACTACGAATGTACTTATTTAGTAAATAGATAATAGATGTTTTGAAGTGAAGTTATTTTATGAAGTAAAAAAGAAATATATGTATGAAGGAAACTGGAATTATTATCAAAATGACATTAAATTATTTAGGAGATTGATAAAAAGACAAAAAAATGAAACAAACAAAGCTGCTATACATTAAGAGCCATTGCCTAATCTCATTCTCTATAAAGCAATTTGACCGTTATTACAACGTTTTGTTAGAAATTAAATCTATTTTTTGCAATCACAATATTTCAGTTATTATTTACATTTGATATGTGCAGTATGTGCATACACTAAGAATATATATGGAAGTCTTACCTGAATAAACAAATCAGCAAAGGTATATCTTGGCGGTACACCGCTATCCACAGCTTTGACGGTGAGGTTCAGCCAGGGATGCACTTCGTGGTCGATTTTGTTGGCGACCACAACTTCGCCTGTTGTACTACCTATGTGGACCATGTCAAGCAGTTCTTCTTGGCCTGTGGGCAAATTTCTTGTGTAAGGGAGACTAACCGACACCTTCGGAACTCAAGCCAACTTCACCAGCCCATAGTGCATCATGCTAACTAAAACACAGGGCTCTGGCGACCGGCTAAATGCGGTATAGAATAGCCTAACACCGGCATAGCTAAATCCCCTGGCTACCGATGGGCAGCAGCGTCGGCGCTGCGAGAAGCTGTGCCCTGCGATCCCTAGCCTGCATGCACAGTGTGAAGATCATGGGCGCTCCCCACCACTTCCCTGATATTGCCTCTGATTTTAGGGCCGTGTGTAGAGGTTTTTGACTGCAACCACCATTGATATTATACTGTTACTATGGCAACCACCCTCAGTTTTAATTATTTAGAAAGATATTTTTTTGACGCACTCTCAAGTCTTGGAACCGAGCGCCATACATCGGACGAAATTGTCCCTTAAGACATTAATCAAATACGGTTTAGTGCAGACAGCTTATAAGATTTTTTATGTATGTAAATATTGATCGTGCGGCCATGTTGGCGTTATGTGAAGCATACGTACGATAGACTTTTCGCTTATAGACAGACAAACAATAATAAATCGAAAACTGATAATTCGGCTGCGGTTTTAATGATTCAGTAATAAGCGAATCACATTCCCACAAACACTAAAGAGCTAAGAACTTTAGATTTTTGCACACCGCGGCGACGCCATTTTAAAGTTTTCAGCCTTTGCCGCCGCGTAACTTCTAAATCTTGTTGCAAATTATGATCATAATAACTAGAGCTCCCTAACTGCAAACTCACCTTCGAGATAGTAAGTCATAGTTCGGTTCCTATCAGCATCATCAGCAACCACATTGACAACACCGACGCCATTTTTAGAATTCTCAGCTATGGCCGCCGCGTAAAACGGTTTCCGGAACACCGGATTATTATCGTTCTCATCTTGTATTGTTATCGTGAGGATGTCGGAAGCGGTTTGTGGTGGACCACCATCTATTGCAGCCATGTCTTCTACTGTGATGAGTAGTTTTATTGTTTCGACCTTCTCGCGGTCTATCAGTCTGAAAGGTAATCTTCAGTTATAGTACATTACTGCAGAGGTCAGCAAAAGAGGCATTCATGGACGACCGTGTGAATGTGGGCTGAGGCGAAGCCGAGGCACACATACGTGAGTCCATCAATGCTTAGTTGTGGCCAAGGCTTGTATAGTACTTTTCCCAAATAATGCGCGGAAATTAAAACAAAATAGTTCCTAGACAGAACTTGTACACTTTTCAATAAACAGCATTCTATTTGCAAGCCAGCTCGAAATTTAAATATACTATATTAGTTACCTCCTTGATTGCCATGTTTCGGAGTAAAAAATCGTTGCATTTTTAAATAACACGACAGATATGGGTTTTCATAGTAATTTATTTGGCCGCTAAACACAGGTATGAATTTTCATACAACTTTTGCCTCCCGCTGCTCGCATGTATTGGGCCGGTACAGCAATTACGATTTATCTCGAAGAAGGTTGTCAAAATAATGCCCTAATTTCAAAGCATGATTCAGAAAAATATAATCATGTTGGGTTAGGTTCAGTAAGGTTCATTTTCTTTTGCAGGAATCCTCAGTAATTATCTTCAAACGTACAATTACGCAATTAGATAACTTTTAGGATTGACAGCTTCTTTTTATATTAGTGTTGGAGTATAACGGCCGCTTGTAGGTCTGTGACCTCGGATGAAGCCAGCCAACAGGCCAACTTTTTAAAGTGCCCTTTGAATTAAATACGGTACCTATTTAAATGCCGCTAAATCGTTTTTCACACAAATATCTCTCCTAAATTTCTCGACAAAATTAATGAATACTTGATTGCATTAAATACTTAGATATACAACTGCGCTGAAAGAGATTTATTCAAAGATTTATTGGAAAGGAGTAAGCGATACAATTAATTACATTTAGGCATGGCAGTGCACAGTAGTGAAATCATAAATTAATCAACATACAGTCAACTGATCCCAAACTAGGCAGAGCCTGTACTAAGGGTACCGGAGACTGATAAACATACATCTACACTTATAAAACACCCAGAAAGAGAACAAACATTCATGTTCATCACACAAATGTTTGTCCTGGGCGGGAATCGAACCCGCAACCTGCAGCTTAGGTGGCAGAGTTACTACCAACTGAGCTATAAGGCCAGTGTAATGAAAGAGTATCCTAAATTTTTGGCTATTAACAAAGCGTATCTCTTATCTACGTTTATTCATTGGTCAAAATTTTAGTGATTTCTCTGTATAATGATTGACACTGTGAATAATGATACCTTCTCACCTTATCACCTTCAACGAGCCGTCAACAGCGTTCAAATCAAACAGCGACAAGAAGTCATACTCAGTGATAGGTATTTGTATACCGTCTTCATCACGGGCCGTACTGCCGGATTGGTCGATAGTGTACCGCAGAACTGGTTGATCATCTAGATCTTGCGCTTGCGCACGGTAGATCTGTGTTCCGACCTGTAATTAATTTTACCAGGTTTTAAATAATTTTTTTGTTAAATTCAGGGTTTTCATATCATCGTAATTAATAGATTATAATAACAATAAATAATGTTGCAGATTTTCACACACTAACATATCCCTGAGGTAAGCAGATAATTTCTGTATAATGTAAAAATATATGTAAAAGTAACTCAAAATATCAGTATTTAGTATTTAGTTGACACCAATTCGTGTGGGAACTACATGACTGAATTACTACTTAAATAGTACTTACATATTGTACAGTAGCTACCACCCGCGGCTTTGCTTGGGTGGTACATGGATAAAAAGTAGCATATTTGTTATTATAGGTCTAGAGCTACATAATGTGCAAAATTTCAGCTCAATCCGTTCAGTAATTTCATAATTTCAGCGCGAAGGAGGATATAGGATAGGATTAGTGTGAAGTGATACCATCATCACCACTCTGGGCGAGTGTCATCCAAAGGGATATAACTGTGTGGGCACCTTTTCCAATCAGTTTCTCATCTTTTATTTTAAGTTTTATAGAAATATAAAATAAAATAAAAAGTATTTATTTCAAGCTTCAGCTCATATATCAAGAAAAACACAAAAGAACCTTAAAAAATAATAGGATTGCTGGGAAGGTGGCGTTCACAGTAGTGTCACAGAATACAGAGAGGACAGAAACTTCACTCCGCGCAATCATTTAAATAAATATTCAGCTCGCACCGAGTTCAGTGGCTAACATTTATATTAACCTACAACTTGCATCCCTTTCTATCGTATAGCTCTATCTCTACTGACGTGGCACGTGTAACGTTAGGGTTTTCATAAGAATTATTCTGTGACGACTAATAATAAATCTGAACATTTTACTATCCAGTTACCTAGCCACCTATTTATTTTTAGGAACAATGATAATTCAAATAATATCTACCTACCTAGTATTAGATCAGAAAACTATTTTACACTGGCTGGCTACATTAAGAACTCAGAAAATAGGCATACCTACTAGGTAGGTACTTGGGTCCTTAACACTTACTTAAGTGTTTAGGCATAGGTGTCTTGTGTACGAAAACTGAATAATCACTGTTTAAGGTAGGTAGTTACATCATGCTAAATCTTAAGAGAAATTTTAGAAGGTAGGAACCTACCTAGATATTTGCAAGAGAAACCTAGGTAACCTAGGTATCTAGTTTTAGTTGTTAGTACGCCTACCTTTAGGTAACTTACCACATCGATTTGTCTACCTATACCTACGTATCCGACTGTTTTTAAGTAGATAACCTACACTGCCTACTTAAAGTTAAATTAAATAAAAATGTACCTAGGTTGGGTTTCTAATCTTGCTCTCAGTCTACATAATCAAAATCATAATACCTACTTAAGTGATGTATACCTAGGCCTAGGCATAGGCAGCACTATGTAGGTAGATACCTACCAATGGCACAAAAATTGTCTATGGAAAAATACCTACATTATAATATTACGTTTATTTATGTAGGTAGGTACCGTATTCAAATAGAATTTTTACCTAAGTACCTACCTACTTAAGTAAATACGGGAGACTGATATCTAAACAACGCATTATTTGGTAGAAAAACTTTCAGTTCTGTACCTACTATTGGTATTATTTACATTTTCTTATTATTATTCAAGCAACCAAATGCTATGCAGTATTTTTTTGCCTTCATTTGGTGAAAAATATAGGTACATTAACAAAAACCAACTAAAATGCCGCGGCTGCTCAAGGACACGTTCGTTCCGGGCAGAACTCTGCAACCGACTAAAGAACCACGCTCGGGGGGCCGGCGATGCGTAGGTATATTTTATACCTATTCTGCGGAGTGAAAGAGGCCTGGTAGTGTCTGGTATACAGACAGTCCACCCTTCCAGCTATCATTGCCAGAACGGTGTTGGAACTGGCCCGCAACCTGCGCACCAAGGAGGCGGCGCGCTTGCGCATGGCGGTATGAAAACAGTCGACCCGCGGCGCCGCAAACATCCCCGAGGCGCTACATTAGCGGGGCAACCCCAACACAGCTCTCAGCGCATTATTATACTGGACGCGAATAGCGCTGCACGTTGCGAGCGTATACTTCGCCCCTTTATTGTTCTAATTTTATATATTGTGTGTTTTCTCCTATGGATTTTTTAATTATCCGAAATATAACATTTTTATTTTGTTTTTAATTTTTATAGCAAATACTCGGGCAATATAGAGTTTTCAACTTACAGTATATAGGCTCAATGCATATAGGTGTAAAATTACCTGTGTGTTTTCCTTGACGCTTATCATCCCGGGTTCAACTAAAACTGGTGGCTTATTGTTAACATCCACGATTGTTATGTTCACTAGAACCGCAGCGCTTAGTTGTTGGTCGCCTATACCGCCATCTAGTGCTATCTGTAACAAACAATAACAATGAAAGCAACCAATTACGTAATTTAGCGCGTAGCCAATCAAACGGACGCACGTCACAATTCACGTGACATTTCGCAAGCCTGATTGGCTACGCTCGAGTTGAGTCTCATCGTCCCATGAAGACTAGCTCTTATTCTTTGTTTTTGTCAATAAGTTCTCGAGTGGAGACAATGGCTTGGCAAACATAGTGTTGGTCGCCCTCGAGCCAGGTGGAGTGACGATCTGCGGGAGGCTGTTGGTAGAAACTGGATACGTCGAGCTCAGGACAGAGCGCAATGGCACTTTTTGGGGGAGGACTTTATCCAGAAGTGGAATGCTAATAGGTGGATGATGATATGATGATCAACCACTTTTAAAAAAAACTTCAAACAACAGATATTTTGACAGTTTTACAATAGAAGGGTTGATATTATTTTAAGAGAAATGTATGTAACGTACCACAGTAAGCGTGTATCTAGTATTCTTAGGCGTAGTTTTATCTGGGTCTAAAGTGGATCCATTCGCGACCGACACGACTCCAGAACGGGAGTCTATGACGAATTTATCGCTGGCACCTCGCTGTATTCTATACACGATGCGATTATTCGGTGATGATCCATCCGCGTCTCTAGCTTTTACCTGTGAGTAAAAGAAATTACAAATAGATGTTTTATGACGGCATCCGTGGCGCAGTGGGCGAAGTTCCGCCTGAGACGCATGTTGCGGTTCGATTCCCAACGCGAGACCAACGTTTAAAAGTGATCTGCAAGTATTTGACTCGGGTCTGGGTGTTTCCTATGTATCATACAAAAAATGTACTTTTCATAAAGATGATGTAAAATATACATGCACCCTGATAGATGGGCATCGATCTTCACCCAATGGTTACTTGGAGATGGGTGAAGTAGCCGGGACAGGCCTCGGAAGCGTTGGCGTGACGACATCGATGCCTTTCGTGCTAACTGATGGGAGGCAGCAAGCGATCATTAGTCTTGGAACGAGATGGGGGAGACCTTTGCCCAGAATAGGTTAACAAAAAACCAGAAAAGTTTCTGATCGAACCTCTTTGGGTAGATTATCTGATACTATATCTGTCTTGTGGTTTCCATAATAAAATCTCTGCTTAGTCTGGGGCTATATGAAACTGTGTGATAATATCCAGCATTATTAATTATTATAGATATTGGCCCGCAGTTGAACGATGCAGGTTGATTTAAATAGACTAACCTCCAACACACTAGTCCCGCCCGGGAGATCTTCAGGTATAGACCGTTTGTACAGCATCTGTTGGAACAAAGGAGCGTGGTCGTTCACATCCTGAACGTAGATTGTTACAGGCACCGTTGAAGACAGGGGCGGCACACCAAAATCACGAGCTCTCACCTGAAAGAGAAAATATACCACTACATTATTTTTCTTTTGTATATGCTGTGTGGTAGCCAATTCTGAAGGACGAGTAGGCCGCAAGGTCTCCGAGATGGCTTAATGACGAAATCTGGAAAGCATCACGAAGTATAGTTGTTCTATCTCACGAAGTCGTTTTTCCATGTTTGTTTTAGTGCATGCACGTGCACATTGTTTTAGTGTGCGTAAGCTCAATAGCTGTCAGGAGCTCTCAGTCTCGGCTGGGACACGGTCCGAGTTACTAGTGTTTATTGTAACCGCGCCAAAAATTTACAGAATTTACGACGAGTACCGTCAGCGTAGCAATTCAGCGTAAAGTTGTTCGTGGTCAAGTATTTAATTTTATTATGAACTTAGGGTCACACGCAGAGCTTAACTGTAATTTTTCTTACCTCAGAAACATTACCCAGTGTACAGCTGAAGCTACGGGTGTTAGCGTAAGAACTGTGCTGTGTTAAAAAATGAAAAAGATTTTCCATCCTCTTCCTCAGAGTTAAGGTATCCTATGAAAAAAAGAGGAAGAGAGAAAATAAGACATAAATCTATAGTTTCTCAATCGATGTCGTCCACGGGCAATGCAAAATTTTAATCTTAAAAAATAATTCAATTCCAAGGATTGCAAAATTAAAATTGCATTTGCATGAAAAGATTGTCTTTGACGGTTCTCTCGAAACACTTCGTACGTGTTCTTGAAATTAGGATGCAAATGGCGTCGCTTTAGAGGACCCTCCTCCTAAAATGCGTGAAGTGCGGAATACATTAATTCCGAGAAAAAAAATTAAGTATAAGTATGGAAAAAAATAAACGCCAAAACACAGAATCGAGAGAGAGAGAGGGGGGGGGGGGGGATGTTGGAGTACTGGGGTGGGGAAATCTCCGACTTATGACTACTCAAAAATATCCACCAACCTATCTGCCGGTTTTGCTGCGGAAAGGATTTATTTGAAAAAGTTGTAAAATTTCTTCTTCTTCTTTTATTTATAGCCTCTGTGGTATAGCGTCCACAACTTCACTTCACTTTTTTATTGAATGGCTTCTGGGATAGATTCCACAATTTCGCCAGCATCAAGTATAAAATTAAAACAGCCGAGAAAACAACGAAATGTCATTGTCATTGTCAGATTATGGCAATTTTGGCGTTTGGCCATATCAAAACAACGTCATAAATGCCATTAACGCTATCAAATGTGCGAAAATGACATCTAGTTAGACAAACTAACGTGAAAAATCGGAATTTATTACAAAATTAATACTTCGAAAAAATATTTATTTCCGCAGTACGCCAATTCAGATATAGGCTTCCTAGGTGTAGACCTATCTGAGAAATAAGTTTCAGCCGCCTAGCTCACTACACCTAAAGGAAGTTGAATACTATTTTGTAATACTAGATAGCCTCCTCCTGTTTCAAGTCGGTTAATTTTTTTTTTTTGCGGACGGCACTAATACCTGCGTCAATATTGACGTTACGCACACAAATACACCTATCGATACACTTCACTACTACAACCAAGGCAAACCCGCCTTCGTGAAATAGAATAACTATACCTCTTTGAGTTGCTAGTGCAATTCGTTAGTTTAGTTCGGTAGTCCAGTGGGCCTCGTTTACTAACTCAGTTGCACACTGAAATGATAAGCACTGGTTCTTTTTGTACAAACGATAGTTTGTCAATGAATTTCGACAAATGTCAAAGTTTACAAATAAAGGTCCGGTGCCGACCATTTCGGTGTAAAGGTCTCTGGCCTTTCGCGAGGCAGTTTTTAACTACGGTAATTTTTAAACACGATCTGGCTCGAAGGACCTTGGTTCTTGTATATTCCGGTTCGAAGGATTTTTTATAGATGTAATCATCATTATTATCAGCCTATAGTAGTGGGTACACTGCTGGAAATTTGGCATTCCAGGGTTTTTTCATTACAGGGTTTCAATCGCGCTCATTAGAGCGCGATTGTGCCCTGTCCTTGTTTTACCCTGATTTTATCCCAACATAGCTCTTTTGATAGAATTAGGATTGGAAATGATTTTATTTACTCCTGTTTTTCGCCTGAAGCTTCATTTGCAGCATTAAGCATGTATTATAAGAGGCACAGGATATTTACATACAAATATACTTACATGCTGATTGCGGTCCGAGCACAGCTAAATCCCCTGGCCGCCGCCGTGCTGCAGCGTCGGCGGTGCGAGAAGCTGTGCCCTGCGATCCCCAACCCGCATGCCTGGCGTGGGGATTATTGAATCCACCTTTTTATTAGGAGAGGCCTATGTCCAACAGTGGACTGATAGGCTGGTGATGTTGATGTTCGTTGTTGTACTTACAGTTAAATGTATTGGTCTGATGTTGCTGTTGTCCCCTGGAATTTGTTCAAAGTCCAATCCTCCTTTAGGAGTAATAATTCCTAGGTTAGGATCTATTGTAAAGTTATTTTTGTACTCTCCCCCTACAATTGAATATTCTATGTGACTATTTTTTGTACCTGCAATAAAAAAAATATTTTTTTTAGGTTACACAACAAATAGAAGTGACGAATATAAGGCGTCTATAGCTTTTCTATCAATAAAGACAAAAACGATGTTGACGAGCGGAGCGAGAACAGTTACACTACAACAAATAGAAGTGTAGAATCTTGTTAGCAGATTCAACACGAGGTAAAAACGATGTCCGCAAGAGAAGCGAGCCGCTGATCTTTTTAGGCGATTATGAGAAGAGTAATGACGATATTGAAATACAACAAGTTGATAATTCTGGAAACTTACCATTCAAATCAATATCCCTCGCCTCAAGAACCAAAGGATTCTCAAACTGTTTTTCATTTTCCAACAGCCTCGCTTCATACTTATTAGCTAAGAACATGGGTGCATTGTCGTTGACATCCTCTATGTTTATTATAAGTTGGGCGGTGTTACGGTTCCCTTTGCCCAGATCGTCCCTGGCTTCAACTGTGAGGTAATGGCGAGTTATCAGCTCTCGGTCGAACGAGTCCCCGCCCGCTTGCTTGACAGTTATCACGCCGGATATCGGGTTAAGGTTTAGGCTAAAATTATAAATGCGATTCCACGGAATAAACAAGTTTATTTGGGTTAGGTTCTTACGGTCTGGATTGTAAAACATCTGGGTGGAAAAAAGTCTAAGTATACGCAACGTCAAGGTGGCAAACAGTCTTATTTTTTAAATTCCCTCATTATTTTTTATTTAAATTTAATTATTTTGAACTTTTTTCAGATGATGTACAACAGTGCTTTACCTAAAACTGAACTTATTTTTACTCTAGAGATCTAAAATAATTATCATTGTTATAATTTTGAAGTTGTACTCTACGATGCTGCCTTTCTTTACTTGAAATGGTCAGTACTATTCAGATTGAAGTAACCTGGTTAAATATATTATTAACGCCTGTTATAGCAATGTCACACTGTCCAATAATTTTTGATAAAGATTTTACTATTCCATAATATGTGAATTGTTGTTGGTGTTTTTAACAATAAATACATACATAAATAAAAAAACCTTTGTCTGTAGACTAAATATTAGTAGGAAGTATACAGACATAAGTTATATTCTTACTAAGTAGCAAGTTCCACTCACAGATTAGCTATGCTTCCGCCAAGACTTGTGTATCTTATGCCTCTAGTGCCGTAGTTATCAGAATCTTGGTCGAAAGCCTGCACCCATGCGACAGTGGTACCAACCCCACAGTTCTCAGGTATAGACACTGTGTACAGAGACTCGGTGAATTCAGGGAAATTATCATTCTCATCCTTTATGTGAACCATTATCGGGACTACACTAGAAAAAAAAGAGTATTTTATTAAGTTTAACAATAGGGCAGCCACTTTGATCATTGAGGATAAAGTACACTTCAACAACAAACACAAAGTAATAAGCTTGTTGCATTAAAGTCGACAACATACATTTGATTTCACTAGTAGCTTTCTCGCGTGGGTTCGCTCGCGTTATTCTTGTTTTATTTTTTAAATTTAATATGGGCCAGGTCTTAACCTCGAGACTTGCATAGGCAAGGATGAGGTCCACGATGGGGCGAGCTTTCCCAGAAGATGCCTATTAACCCTCTGTTTGAAGCCGTTAGTGTCATAAGTCAATGGAAAAACAGACGCTGCCAGCTGATTCTATATTTTAGCAGTGCGCATTATAAATGATGTTTGGAAGCGCTTAGTCCTGTTGAATATCAACTTGATGCGGATGGGAGCAGTGCGTCTGAAGCTCCAATGGAAGAAAGGTGAAGGCGGAATAAGGTCATGTAGCTCCTGCGCACACTCTCCGAAGTACAATCTATAAAAGACCGATAAACACGCAACCTCGTGACGAGCAAAATTATATTCTTTTAGAAACAACAAACAGTTATTCATTGGGTTGGCGTGGTATCCAGGAACCACACAAGCGAATCCACGGGCGGAAGTCTAGTAATAAAATAGTAGGATAGGATAACCTTAAGATACCCATAAATGGGATGAAATGAGGAGTTACAATTGTTTTTAAGTCAGTTAAGAAGAACTTTTACCCAGGCATTAATTAGCAAGTTGAATATAATACACTTATAAGCTCTGTCAAACAACATATTTGATAAGTAGATCAAGAAATTCAAACAACTAAGAAGTAAACATTGCTTATTTACATGGTGAATCAAGTATGAAAGAACATACCTCATTTTAGGATCTTTGGCAACAATTTCTTTGGCAACTAGACTGAAATTCATTACAGTTACTTTCTCATAATCCAGAAATAATGGATCGTTAACTCTTATAAGGAAAGACGCCTCATTTATCCCTTTAAACGGCGTTACATCGAATATACCATTATCTCCTTGAAGAAATAACTCAAATGTACCATTTTTACCCTGAAAACAAAAATATTACATCTGTGAAATGACAGCAATTTTGCAGACAGGTACCCTATTTCGGAGAAATTGTAAACACAATGAATGAATAATTTTTTTTTAAAGTACCACCCACTTAAGAAGTAATAAGTACCCACACACATAAGTACTTCATATAATAAATGAAGTCTTTATCTTAACTAAGTAAAATCTTAAGGTAGGTTTTAAGATTTGTAATTGTAATATTGCAATATATAAAAGTCAAAATTTTCTGTTTTTAAAAGTATAAAAGTAATTACAGCTTTTTATTTTTCTTTATATAAGGATGAATAAATAAATAAATAGAACCACCATACTATCATTGTAAATTTGTGATCAGCAGTTTTGGAGTTGCTGTGTACACACTAATACTGTGTGTATTATATTACTATTAATAATTTACTGTACTATTTTATTTTTAGTTGCAGACTAAATAATGTTACCTGATCATAATCAAAGACTTCTGGTACAGCATCCTGTAGGAAAGTGATTGGTGTGTTCTGCTGAGCATTCTCCAGGATCTCTCCCACATATCTCTCACTCCTAAACCTTGGGATCTCATCATTGACATCTGTGACTATGATGGTCACTTCTGTTGTGGCACTGGGCAGGGGTGAAATCGTGAGCGATTCTTCTGTAGCCTGTAAATAAGATATGAATGTAAAATGTGTGTGATCTATCATTAATTGCATTATTGACTTGTAGGGCTTGGCCAGACTGCGGGCGTGAGGCGAGTGTGGCGCGGTCAACTCAAACATAGAAACCTTCTGAGTGACCACCACAGAACACTTTGTGACCACAATGTGACTATGACCACGACGCAGGCGCGTCACACAGCGTGGTTTGGTTGGCGTGGGCAACTCAGGCAATAGCTAGTTCATACGAAAGGCCACAGTAACTGCGCGGGTAGACAAGCAAAAAACTGCAGGGAGCGTGGTTGGATAACATCAGGGCCTTGATTCTCGGGAATAATGATAATTGCTCTAAAGAGACCTATATCCAGCAATGGACTACTATGCTGATGATGATGATGAAACACTGGATATGTAATCACTCAAAGGCCCATGAGACTCTTTCAATATCTCATAAGAACAACTCTTAGACCTCTTCCAGTCTAGTATTGCCATGTCATAGTTTGATGTGTTGCTTTTACCTAAAAGATACTCAACATAATTCGCCTACTGATAGAAACATTTTAACATGAAGAACCATTTTTAAGCCAGCAGGAGTCTTAATCTTACCAATATTTCCAAAATATAAGCTCCATTGCTGTTGTTAGGGTCTTCTCTGTCAAGCTGGTTGATTGTGTAAATGATGCCCGAACTGCTGTCAATATCAAAGTGCTCTTCTCCACCTGATATGATGCTGTATGAGATGCGGTTGTTGACACCTCGGTCTCCATCAATGGCACGCACTGAAAAATAAGATTTACATGTCACATGGTGTTTTCAAAGTGGAGGTGTAGCAAATCTGAACCTGAGATTTAGTTGTTTTAAGAAACTAAAAAAAAAGAGGTGATTGAAGTAGGAATACCAATATATTGTAGCAAATTGTCTTACCAATGATTTTTGCACTTATTTGCACACTTTCACATTGAAAGGTTTTGTCTCAATTTTTAATTAGGAGTTGGTTCTGGCTTTTTCAGTAACTAAGCCATATTGGAGGCCTTCAGATGACATCAAAACTCGGACACTAGAATTAGCCTTCAGCTCATACAAAGGAGGTGGTGTATCATTCAAAAACGTTTGTGAAATGTGTTGAATATATTAAATTAAAATGAAACAGCCCTAAATTGTAAGGTTTACTTCATGCATTAAAGTTTTGAAGGTGTTTGCACAGCTGATAGTGCGATTAAGCGAAAATATTCCAAATGACTTACCTTGCAAGACAGAAGTACCAACTGGGGCATCCTCACTGATCCTGGTAACGGGGCTGGCGACAATAAACTCCGGAGGCTGGTCTTCCACATCCTGAACCTTCACAAGTATAGCAGCAGTTCCAGTGTTCACTCTACCCTGGTTCGCTCGGTCCACAGCCAGAACCCGCAGTTGGTAAAGAGACTTGCGCTCGTAATCCAAGCTTTTTGTTAGTCTGATCACACCTTTCGCGTTTACAGTTTGCACAGCGAAATTTTCTACATCCCCGTCTACTTCTTGTAAATGGTACAAAACCTGAAATTATTACTAATATTCAGAAAGAAAAGAAAAATACTTTTTGAAAAGTCCTTGATTTATTTTTATTTTTAATTCACGCCTGTTAATTGTTTGTTTATTTTGATCAGTGTTGCCGTTTTTTATTTGGGGATAATGCTGAACCTGGTGCAAATAATGCCGAAAATATGCCAAATAATTTTTGAGTATGCTAAATAAAATGCTAAAATTCAAATGTTATTCCCGAATAGCAAACTGAAGTGGTCAACATTAAGACTAAGAAGAATTAAGACTAATTTGCATCGTAGGTTGATTACTTTTCATTGGCCCTTCACATTTTGCATGTTTTGTGGTGGAAATGTGTTGCGTTAATCAGTAAATTTAAACTATTATTTTCATAATAAGTTAAACTCTGTCACCTTTTTCATTGTTCGCGCTAATTTTGCTCATAAATATGAGAAGCCGTGATATTAAAATAATACATCAGCTTCAAATTAGACGTTAAAATTAAGAACACTGCATGCAGTGATCATTCGTAACACATTGACAATCGCTAAGCAAAAGATAAACATAAATTTCACGGAACCCCTAATTTGCCATGTAACCTAAAAAAAAAACACTGAGTCAATAAACGAATTGTCTCATGCTTCTTTATATCTTACGAATTCCTTACTAAGTATACTTAGGGTAACGTTAAAAAAATGCTGATCCTGAAATATGCTAAATGCAAATTTTTCATGCTAATGAGTTACGAAATATACTAGATTTAACATTAAAAATACTAAAACGGTAACACAGGTTTTGATAATTTTGTTTGATTTTGCTTGATTTGAATTGATTGACATTTTGACATCACATTACTTGTTAAACAACTCAATGTCAAAAGTTGACATTGACAACTCATTATCACTGACTTTACATGAAATGTTTACGAGGAATGCACTCGACAACCGCCACAAACGCCTAAATCAAGAAGTCAAGTCTAAGAATGCACTCAGAATTTTTTACTAGCAACACTGAACTGGGATTTACCGGAAGTTTCCCAAAACTACGAAAGGAAAAATAAATCAGTAAAACGCACTTGTCCATACGCCCCTTCGTCAAGGTCTGTTGCTTCTACAGAAGCTATTATTCCAGGCGGAGCATCTTCCTTCACGGTAATTGCGGACGGATAGGGCTTAAAAATCGGTTCGTTGTCGTTAACATCTTCGACTAACAACAAAAAACTCTGCGTGATGAAGTTTCCTTCACCCAAATGCCCATCAGTTAATGTGAGAACAAAGGAATATTCATCACGGACCTGAAAATTTAAGTAGAGTTTTAGCTATGGCTTTCGGCGCGACGGTAGAGCAGCTTCCAATAAGCTTTTTTCTAGAGCTTGGAAGCTTCTTCGCTTGCAAGAGTAATTTCCTTACCTCTCTATCTAATTCCTTAACTAAATAAATATTAGCTTCGTTGGATGAAATGGCTTCTAATCTTAAAATATTGGTACCGAGCTGGTCCCTTATACCGAATGTAAGCGTATCACCGTCCGGGTCAACGCCTCTCAGCCGGTATATTAAACTACCTGAAAACATAACGGGTCAACTAATTCATAGAAATAAACAGTAAAACAGAAAGCAAGGTAGGTATTGTGCCTACTATATAGGCATGTATATGTAAATAGAGCTAGCACCGGAGATTACTTAATTTCAATCTAAGTATATATACCTACAGTTTTATCTAACTTGCTCTCTACTAGTTTGTTAAGCCGATAAGTAAGGCAAGAGGCCTTTCTCCATTTTTTAACTTTCGTCGATTATCGATGATTTCAGTTCCATTGTACCCTGAATGTATATAATACTTAGCACTTAGTGAGCCTAATTACCTACTAAGTTGGATAAAAAACGATGCATCAGAAAATGTAACGGTGTTAAAAAGTTCAAAGTGCTCGGTACATATGCCCCTTTTTCATTGATGACTAATCGCTACACATAATAATACGATTAGTGGCAGGGACAGGTTGTAAGGCTTCCCTGTGAGTGTGACCCTCTGTTTGTGCACAGTCGCCAGGGCAACACCCCTCCCTACTCCCCTGCATGAGCAATATCCGGCTGTCTTGCATTCTGAATCGTTGTTTTGGAAATATGAACATGAATAGGTACCTACCTACCAACTACTGTAAGTTTGCATTGTAGCTCTTTACACTTTGTTGGTTATGAAGTGTGAACAGTGTGATTCATAGGCTTTGTAGAAATAAATAAGTCAAAGGAAAAATAACTAGCGCTAGGATTGGCAAACAGATAGGTACCTAAATATAAAGGAGATATTCCACATTCGACACCAACGTAGTGGACTCCTTAATAAATAAATGCTATTGATTTGAAGTTTTATTAGTTATTATTAGTCAGTATTATAGTCAGTATTTTGAATGTTATTAATAAGAATAATAATAGGCACGCATTGTGCGGAGGTTCCTCTCTCTGCAGCCCTAGCCACCGACCGTTTGAGCCCTGCCCCGCGGTCGATGGTCTCCCGTTTTGATATTTTTTTTTTACTATAATGTTTTTGATATTTATTTATGTACATAAGTAGTGTATATAATAGTAAAAAATGTATTTTAGACGAGTTTACAATTAAATAAAGTGTCATAATAATAATATAAACTTTATTTCAGGCTACAATAGAATAAATACAGATTGTGTTTTACTTATCCTACGGCCCATATAAATATATACCTTATAGACTAACATACATATTAATTTGATTATGTTATTGATTTGAAGTTTTAGACAGACACATTTATGGGATCATTCTAGGTAACATAATTTACATAGAGCCGGGACAAATCATCGGGTGCATTAGGTAAGTTCTACCTACTCCGTTTTGCCTAAGGACTTACTAAGTACTATAATAGCCTTGGATTCTGGTAATTTTGGTAGATTATTTTGAAAGTCTGAAAGAAAACTTCTCTCGCTCGACATCGGCTGAGGTATCATCCACATACATTGCCACCTTTATCTTCTAGCACTGTGAGGTTCCAGAGGAATTTCCTCCCGCGAACAATCAAGCTGTGGAATGGTCTCCCTGCCGAGGTTTTCCCCAGAGACTACAATATGCAGCGTTTCAAAAAGGGCGTTTTAAAATTTTTAAAAGGTTCAGCAACGCGCATGTAATACCTCTTGATGTTACAGGCGTCCATAGGCTACGGGAACCGCTTACCATCAGGAGGACCGTATGCCTGTTTGCTAACTTAGTAGTATAAAAAAAAACAATACCTAGGTACCTAAGTATATGTCAAGAGAACTCACCTACAGGTGTATCACTGCCCTCCTTCAACCTGACCACAATCTCCGACTGGCCATCTATGAGGAATCGCGGCGGGCGATTCGCCAGAGCCCCGCCAATGATCAGCACTATCCCAATCACCCATGTCTGACCCGGCTTTAACCGGACCTTTGGCACTCTTGTTGACATTGTCAGTCACCTCACACTGCATCCAACCCTCGTTGGAAGAAAGAGCATTTTCCTTCGCACGGTTTCTATCTGAGTGGGTAATTTTCTCTGTGACACGAGTATTGTTCTTTGTTTTGATCACTTTCTGAATGCTTGTCGTTGAGTTGTGAGTTTTTCGCACTTTGTTCAAAGTTGAAGTGTCGATGATTGTCTTAAGCACTGTGACTGCGACAATTAGTGAAAGTAATGTCACCTCACGATCGAGTTAACCTTCTGTACGTGTTCGTCACCTGCAAGAAATGGTTGTTTATTGATGGTTTGGAAAGGCGTATTGTTTGAAAGTAAAACCATGGCACTTGCGATTTCATTTTTTGGACAAAGCCTATAGAGTTAACGCTTCATTTGCTTTGAAACACGTCACGTTTAATGTTTACCATTTGGAATTTGGGTCTGCGTACCCAATTTCTATGTATTAGAAATGATGTACAACCCAAGACTTTACTATATTCAGTTATGGGAATAATAAAACACGACGTAGAAAACCTTCGATATGTGTCGAAACCTTTATTGTAGGTACACCAGAAAAAATAAACAGTACTTAGGAAAAATTACAATTAAAAAAAAATACAATGGGCGGTCTTATCGCTAAAGAGGTTCCTTATAGACAAGCTTTGGATGGACAGGATAGCACGATAATCAAAAGACGGCGGTGTACATACGAGTAAAATAATATCATATACCTAACCTAACTAACTGCTAGAATATTTTAGATACCTTAGATAGTAGGTAAGGTACCTCCCGGTACCCCCACCCGGTAAGGTTCTATCCATACAAAACCATTTTAACAAATGCAAAAATAATGCCAACTCTTCGCGGAGTACCTACTTTTGCTACCGCACAAAAAAGTTCTGAGATCTGGTGTACTACCAAGTCAGACATTTTCATTGCACCTTCCTTAGCTAATCATCTTGAAACATTCAATTAAACCATACAGAAAGGAACGGCAAAGGATCTAGTGAGGGTTAAAATGTTGGACTTCTAGCTGGACTGGTCTCCGACAAAGTCGTTTTGTTTTTAGCTGGATAGTTATCGAGATGGCATTAGGGTAAGTATCTGCCTATGTTGTTTATCTACATCGACAAGTGGAGTAACTAGGGCGTGTAACTCGAGCATTTGCTAACGTATTGTCTAGTAGATTGACACTTGGCACATCTCAAAGAGATTACTTTCTATGAAATCGTTTTTGTAGGTCTTGTAGGTAATGTATCTGCGGTTTCATTATTGTAATTGAAATTATATCTACATATATTATTTCAATTTTTGAAACACAGGTAGCTAGGTGTACCTACCAGTACCTGATGTTTCAATTTCTGATGTTTCGCACCTTGTTAACTAAATAAAGGCTTTTACGAAAGTACCAACCTAGTGCCAATTTAAGAACTTCAGTCAGAAAACGAAATTTTGTTTTAATTGCTTAGTGTAATTACATTCACTGATTTATTAATACTACCAATCTACCTTTATGGTGTTGTGTATACATTACATAACTCTATGGTACTCAAAATGTAAGTAGGTACCTAAGTTTAATCGTGGGACCGACATTTATCTGGGGACATTACGACAAATTATTCTCTTCATTATTTCTTTAATTTCGTGGGTAAAAATTCCCAAAAATTACGAGATAAAAATTAAAACAGAGATTACGTCAAGCGGCCATTATTAAAAAGTGTGAGTCCATTTCGCATTTTCGCAGCGGTTCATTCACACGAGCTAATACAATGACAATTACATAAAATACAATTAAAACTGACCTCGCGCCCCCTGGCGGATGTGTAACGTGTTTTGGATGTCGTTGACGTTACGTTTTGACAGTAAAGGCACATATCCATTGATATTCGGACCACAAACTCACTCATTTCTTATAAACTTTCTCAATCTACCCACAAAAATAAACAGATTCAAGGCCGTCATTCATAAAATACGTTTTTGATAATTCCTATGCTGAAGTCTAAATTGAATTTGAACCTCATTCAAGAATACATTACGTACGGCACTAATATGGTCAAAACTAGCTCAGTTCTTTGACAATTTCTATGAGCTTACAATTAAAGAATTGAGTTCGAACTTTATTTATGAACCTATCTACCAAGATACCTAACCTACTACTAGGTATTTTAGAATCTGCGCTACACAGAGATCCCTACAATATATGCGATTAAATTAGCATTGCTTGAATGAAAATAGAAGAAAGTTGTCGATCACATAGAAAGAAAGCTGTTGTGTGAAAATTAACATGAAACACCTATAATAATTGCCCAAATTAACTTTAGAGCCCTCTAAAGTTAATTTGAGCAATTTCTTGCCCAGTTCGAACGAAAATAATACCTACCTAACGTTTGTCAAAACTAACTCTAGCACACCTTTAAGGAAATACGGAACCATTAATCCGACTGGGATCATGAAAATATTTAAAAAAAAATTGTTTTCATTTAGAAATCGGTCTCTATATTTTCAAAAGCACTGCAAAAGAACTGGTCAAATCCTTCGCTTGCTAAATATAGTAGGTGCTGCAATCCCTGTTAACGCTTTGAGTGCTGAAAGCACAACCCTCGATTATCGAGGCTCGATGTTGTCCCTCTTTCACAGTGTTGCAGTGTCCAAGGCCCACAGTTAACATTGTTAAACTGTCTTGCTGGTTAGTGAATCAGGACTATTATTATCTATCACACAAAATATTCCTTGCCGATAACGCCATGGGGCGTCACTTTAAGAAATTTGACATGGGTATAGAGAATACGATTACTCGCAGATTCCGCGCAAATATCGTAACGAGACGCGTTATAAGAGCCCAGTACTTTGGTGGTCTGAGGCCTTTATCGTCCAGTCTGGTAGCAGAAACAAAAGGATCACCATAGCGCAACGGGTGTGAAGGCCAATGACTAGTATTGTTTGGTACTTATGATATCGGGGACTGACCTTTGCAGACCTAGTGAGGCTTTTATATACTTACTAGCTTACGCCCGCGGCTATGCTCGCGTGGTACCCGAATATAAAGTAGCCTTTATGTTAATCCAGGTCCAGGTCCAGGTATAAATTGTGTTCCAAAAATTTAATCCAAATCCGTTCTGTAGTTTTTTCGTGAAAGAGTAACAAACATCCATCCATACATCCATACTAACTTTCGTATATCATAGGATGTAAAAGTGCGTTATGTTATTTACCAACACCCATAAAAGTCTCGATCTTCAGTATTACAGCCTCAATTTGAGTGCTTGAAGATATTGAATGGCTGTAAATAAAGTAACGAGCAATGATAGAGCAAAGGTCGTGGGAGTAAGTGGCTAGAGCAAATTGATTCACTTTGTTGACCAAATATAAATTGTATTGATATTGTACAGTAAAGGACAATGCCATCTGATGTATGGCGTTCGGTACCAAGATTAAAGTGAGTGCAAACGTGAAAAAATCTCCAATAAGTTTTTAGTCGATTGCACTGTCTCAATAATTGAAAAATGAGTATTGTTGCCATATTAACAGTATTTATCACGGGTCAGTGCAGGCAAATTGTGGCGTGCAGCGGAAACTAAATCTAAACTAAATATTTTTTTACTTGAGATAAACGATGCTTAAACTAATGCCATCCCTTAACGTTGGCTATTGACAAAAAGTGCCAAGGATAACTTTAAAAACGTTTATAATTAACGGGGTTCTTGTTGTATAAAGTAGATATTTTGTTGTAAACTCTCTGTATTTGTTGTTGGGTATTGTATGTTCATGAATAAGCGTGCTCCACCTTAGACCATATTTTCACCTGTCATATGTGTGATTGTGGTCAAACGCTTGACTTTTTTTTGTAATAAAATAAAAATAAATAAATATCTTTTTATTTTATTTATTTTTTAAAAAATGCCACAGAATATTACTTTAACGAAAGAGAAGACTCAGATTACCATTTTTAACACAGTAAATTACAAAATTTACTCAGAGAGCAGGATTTACCACTATGACAGTGTCGTAGCTACCTACCGTTTGAATGGTGAGCAATCTAGGACTTACAACTGATCTAGCGGGCAAGTTACTGGTACCATGTGGATAGAACTTGTTTTTGTGATAATACTCAATGACCAGTTACATCATGGTGTTTGCCTACAGCTACTGCATAAGGTTTTGCTAGAATAAAGTTTGATGAAATATGTTAAAAACACAAGCTAACTTGGTCAATATTGGTCCCTATGCTTCTTTAAATCTATCTAATACAGTGACGTAAAAAGATTATTTAACCATTAAAGTCAAATTCTTCGGAAGGCAAACGTATTGGCCACGACCAAGTGGAGTGACAATCTACGAAAGGACAGGA
Source organism: Horisme vitalbata (assembly GCA_951804965.1). Classification (NCBI taxonomy): domain Eukaryota; kingdom Metazoa; phylum Arthropoda; class Insecta; order Lepidoptera; family Geometridae; genus Horisme; species Horisme vitalbata. Next base: position 5,859,047 of record OX638094.1, read on the forward strand.
CGCTCATTGGTGAGACCTATGTCCAGTAGCGGACTGCTGTTGGCTGATAGATGATGTTGATTATTATGATGATGATAAAGTCCATTATTGGACATTGTCCATCCAAGGGCACTGAACTACACGAACTGGACTAGAACACGATGGAACGCGATGATCTGGTCAAGCGTTGAATTGCCTATAAGTACTACGTCTATATTGGTAAGCTGATGCTGCTATTAAGCTAATGCTCCCACCCATAGCCTCCATAAAGCATCCTGAAACTGTTGCAAGGACGTTTGTACAATTTTAAGCTCATGGTGTATCTATAGGTATCTACCTAATCTCTTGAACCGTTTACGAAATCATCGAAGAAAAAAGGAAGCTATGCCACCTCACCTAAGCCTAAACAAGGCCCGTGCCTTGAAGAAGGAACACACATACTTTACGTACTTATACATTTAATTGATCAACTTTACAACTCTATAAATGGTGATCTTGTTACAAACAATCTACTTATTAGTACCTAAATCTTACATGATTGGGCGCGACACTGTCCTATATCTTACAAAGCGCTAATTTTTGTAAATTCATGTGTGTAACGGAGTATGGAGGCTTTCTCTCATTTCGGTGTACTGTTCTCCTTTCCGTAGGTAACTAGGTACTTATCGTCACGGCTTTGTAAGCACATTGGACAAATTCAATTGTAACTAATTCTAACACTTTCTGAATGATTTTTATCTAAAGTATCGAATACAATGGAACCTCCAATTTTTTTACTAAAGTTGATGAGCTGGATCTCAATTTTTGATGAATAACTTTTGTAGGTAACTATTGTAGGCCTTATATAATATCTAAGTATTATGGACCATTACATTCAGTCTCCCTAGGATAAAACATAGAAATGAACCAACCGCTCAACTACAAGGCACAGGCGGTCAAAGACATGGCACCCACGCTTAGCGGAAAACTCGCACACAAAGACCGAGGGACTACTCACTGGACCAATGTCTCTACCTACCCAGGACATAAAAAACCCAGAAGCATTGAACACCACTTTGGACTAGAAGCAGAATTGGAAAGGAAACAAAAAAATCAGTCTCCACAGTTCCTAACCTAGGTTCCTATAAGTAGGTAGCTAAAAGGATTTTTACTGCCGCCCGAAGGCCTTTAACTAAGGTAGTTAATAGTGCATTGCTTTAATATCATGTTACTATTAGAACCATTGTATAAAATGTGTACAATGCATTGAAAACGAAGATTTCAAAGCAATTAAGAGTTATGGTCAGAATGTAAGCAAGGTTTCATCAATTATGATTTCAACCATGAATTTTTGTGTTATTTCAACATTTTACTGCGTTTCATTTTATATTGGAAGGAACGAATGCAAGATTGTTTGGTAGGTAATTCAAAATTGGCTGACGATTATTGAGGGGTTTTTATAGTTTTGTCTTGTAGCCTAGCCAGTACGTATATTACACGGTATTTGATATAGTTTATAGACTTGTCAGTCAGTCATTGTCTTGATCTAATACATAACATAAACTAAGATTAATTTAGCTGTAGATCGTAGGCACTGCAGGCAGATCATCATTTAAATATTTTTTGGGTAAGTAGATACTTCCGCCGCACATACAACCGAATCAGTTGAACTCACTAAACTTCATCATAAATAGTACCTACTAGCTTCCACCCGCGGCTTCACTTGCATGGTACCTGGATAAAAGTAGCTTAAGTGTTAATCCAATTCACACATCTATGTATATTTCAAGTTTATCAAAATCCGTTAAACCTTTCTGGCGTGGAAGAGTAGCAAACATACATCCATCCATACTCACAAACTTTCGGATCTATAATATTAAGTAGGAATAGGATAGGCAATTAAAAAATACCATATGGATAAAGATAAGGTGTTTCTTAGAATACTTAAACTTATAGGCATATTCAGAAGATTACGTGAGAATACTTGTATCTAGCTTAGCAATTAAGTAATTTAATTTGATGGTTAAACTATCCAGACCTTATGAAGATAATAGATCTTATTACTGTCGAGTGGTAAACTTTCCAAACACCTGCTATGCAATAATGGCATGTGAATCTTTTATTAACAACATACAATTTTGTTGCAATCAAAACATTTTTATGCTCAATCGTCAGAGAATCTTTCGTATGTGCGTTTCCATTCACCGTCTTACGACTTCCTCGCTTCAGGGTGGAAAAATAAGGAAAATTTGTCATCAATACGTTTTATCAATATGTTTTATTTAATAATTATTTGATAAAAAATATCCTATTTGTTAATCCAGGTCACAAATTATGTAAGTTTCATCTAAATCCATTCAGGCGTTACACATACTCTCATGCACACAAACATAATATTTGTATAATATTTTTTATTTTGTTTATATTTATTATTTACTAGTGGGCACCCCGAGAATTCGTTCACGTAGGCCGCAGAGGTTTTTCCTCACTGAACCCCTTCAGGGCCTGAATTTCTGGAAACCACCTCAATTTTAAGTCTCTAGAACAGTCAGTCAGTTTCATTATAGTTTAATATAGTTACGCTAGTTTTTATCGAAGAAGTAGGTACTTAATATATATGATCATATCACAATTGATTTATAGAAGAATGTAGGTTATTGGTTATTATTTCTGTGGACGGTAAAAAGCAAAATATCAGAGCCCATCTAACAAAAACGTCCCGTCAATGAAAATGCAAACGCGACCGAAGATCCGGAGCGGATAAAAAGCAGGTGAGCGGCGCGAAAGTATCTAGGTCTAAGTAATTATAGGGCATCTTCCTTATTCAGATGAATGTTTTGTTCGAGCAATGCGAAGCAGTTCCTGTTTCACACTGGGATGTAGGTTATTGGTAAGAACTGCATAGCCTACTGGGTTTTTTATATAATCAAACCTTGATTGTATACCTACCTGTAGGCTGTCAGAATTACGCATGTTTATTTTCATAAAAATATTAAGAAGTTAGCTAATCACAAATTTTACGTTTCAGGAATTGGCCTACGTAATCTAGGTAGGTAGGTAACTTTGGTAGGTAGGTTTTCTGTAACCAAAAGCGTTTTTTATATCCTGTAATTAATTCTCTATTGTACTTACACTATATGATGGTTCATCACTTTTGGTCTCTCTGAACAGAGGTAACTTTTAAGTAGGTAGGTTTATCGTACAACTAAGTGGATTATGGGTATTTAAATAAGTATTACATACCTCCTAGGTCGCAACCTATGTTGTAATTCTATTGGGGCAACACCGGCTTACCTATAAGCCGATGCTTATACCTACTTTGCCTAATTAGGTAGACGTATATTTATTAAATTAACCAAAATAATAAAATTATGAAAAAGTTGATATACTTACTTATTAAAATAATTAAAGATCTTTACAAAACTTTGAATGCTGAAAAAAAACTTGCTCTAGGGCGCGAGCTGCTGCTCGTTCATGACGCGGAGCGTCGGGCCTTACCGTACTTAGTGGAATTCAAGAAAATTTCAATAAGGTGCGAGGTGCAAATTGTTCATGGGCATTCTTTCAGCATTCTTGGTGGTCAGACTAAAAAATTAGGAAGGTATGTACCTAATTCTTATTACTTTATTTGATACCCCGCGATTTCGTCCACGTAGAGGTTTTTCCAATTGCACCTCTTCAGTAGCTGGATTTTAGGAAATCTTTCTTAATGCGTACTATGCACATGGACTATTTATGCTGCTGCTCCTCGGAGAAATCTTAAAATTCATTAATTGTCTGAACATCAACTCATACGGCTGATCTCTACATATCATCAGCTAGAGAGGGATGCTGACTTCTCTCAATGCGACTTCAAAACGACGTTCTAAAAGAAAATCCTACCGGGCGATCGAATCTAGTGATATGCAGTTTCATTAAAATGCCCTGGTACGATTCAAAGTTTGAAGACGCAGCAATCGCATTGAGATAAGTATGCATATCTTTCTAGCTAATGATAAGGACATAAGAAAGGAGAGATCAGCCGTGTGAATTGATGTTCAGAGCATGAATGAATTTAAAGATTTCCTCTATTTATTTTCCTTACTCTGAGTCATCAGACTCTGGCCCGCAGTCAACGTGCTAGTGGAGCAAATGCATCATGGTTGAACCATGCTATATTTTTTGAGTGATGCAACATTATCCGTTACTATTTCCATAAAAAAAACACCACTGATCCTATTTTTTACTTCGAAGACACGGATTAGATTCCGGATTTCGTGCATTTGCGTTGTTCTTTTTATATGCTTTCGGTTTCGGTGTCTTATGCAATGCAAAAACACTTACTGTTATTTGATTCCATGTTTTTGTGCTGTTTTTCATGAGTTCAACGGACTGCTACTTTGATTTTGATAAAAAGTGTACCGGTATTTTAACTTTGCTAGCTCTGATTTTCTTTTTTTTTTACCCAACCCCACAGATTTATTTTCCTGTCCCAATCGATAGGTACTGTTTCTATCGTCTTAACTCAATACTTTAGAAAAAGATAAGAAGAACCTAATTCCTTATGATGTCGTGATGCCATATCAGAGAGTTAAAAAAACTCCATTTTAGGTTTCCGAATTCAAAAAGGATCTTTTTATAAGAAGTTTCGTCTAGGGCGCGGTCTGTTCGTTCGTCCTGTTATAAATACCGTCATATTCATCAGCCAATAGCAGTCCACAGCTGGAAATAGGCTTCCCCTAGTGAGCGTCATTGCGCCCTGTCCTTAGCTCGACGCATCCAGCTTATACCAGCAGCCTTTCGCAGATCGTCACCCCACTTAGTATTATCTATAATAATACAAGCTCTGCTGAATTTGGGGCTACATGATGCTGCTGAGTGATGTCCAGCATTATTTATTTACTAGCTTCCGCCCGCGGCTTCACTCGCGTGGTACCGAGATAAAAAGTAGCTTATGTGTGAATCCTGGTCACAAACTGTGTATATTCCAAGTTTCATCCAAATCCGTTCAGTAGTTTTCGCGTGAAAGAGTAACAAACATTCATCCATCCATACATCTATACTCACAAACTTTCGCATTTATAATATTATAGTAAGATAGTAGGATAGTAGGTTTTACTTAAACACCCAGACAACAAAATATCACACAAATTCTTAAGTGAGCTTTTGCAAGAACATAAAGCAATAAAGTGTCATAAAGTGTCGTCGACCTTTGAAGACATTTTCTACGATCTAGCTACACTTCAAATTCACGGCATTATGCTCTACTTACTATGCTGAGAGCCAGCCTTTAATTTATGAACCACTTAAACTAGTACATAATTTTTTTTGAATGTTAGATTCTTTTTCTTGACGACCTTTGTGGCGCAGTGGGCCAAAGCCCACCTGAGACGCAGGGGGTTCGATTCCCACCACTAGACAAGTGTGGTTCTTGACAAATATTTGTCTGAAATGGGTCTGGGTGTTTTTTGTGTATGTATTTATAAAAAATGTACCTACATTTTACTATCTAGAAGTTTTTGGCATTTTAAAAATCTTTGCCTACCGAAAGGTGCAAAATTTAAGTTATCAACTTTTCATGATTAAATGATACAATTTAAGTAAGTATTGTTTCTGCTTACTCAATAAAATAATATTTTTTCGTAATGTGATATGTGAAACTTAAATGCAAACGTGAGTAGGTAGTATTTTGTTTGATTGTTTGTTACGCTTTCGCGTTTAAACTACTCAATCGATCGTCATGAAATTTCGCATAGGTACACGTTGTCAGAGGTCCAGAAAAGGACTTATGGTAACTTTCATCTAGAGAAAAATTCCTGGGAAACAGAATAATAACTTTAACACTTTGACTGCGGGACTTGCACATGACGCTTAGGTGCTATACTGATCTTAATGAAATTTCGCATAAACGTTGTCAGAGGTACAGACAAGGACATACGGTACCATTCACCACCATCCATCACGAGAAAAAGTAAACTGTTCCAGAGGAAAAGAAAGAAAAAAGAAATAATTTTTAAAATAACCTACGAACGAACGAAGCCCGGGGCAAAAGCTAGTACTACCTACAAAACTTAAAATGAATCTAAAGTTACGAAGTGTAACCCTTATATTGCCCAGTATGTTAGTAATTATGGTATGAAGTTATCGTGTCACTATTAGCAAGTAAGTATAACAGAAGCAAGTAATTGCATCATGATCATAGCAACTATCGATCAAGCCAGTGCCGTTAGCAATATCCTATCAGGGAAAGGCAAGACAAGTCGAACTCTACCTGTATGTAAAGTAGTTTCTATACGTATCATTCTTATGATATATATATCTGGGTGCTTACCACCGAGCCAAATCGAGAACGGGATTAGATTAGGATTTATGTCACTCGAAAGTCAAGATGGCAGAGCCACATCCTCATATATTTTTTATTAGTGTATTGTAAATTTTCGACATGTAAATAACGTGAGCAATACTCGAAAATTATTAACATTAATTATATTTTCTTTGTTTAGATAAATTTCATAATATTTCATATTTTATTTAAAAATAGATAACTCAACGTTGTTATAATTATCCGACATTGAAAGGTGTCCCGCCAGATTTAACGTCAAGAGGGTAAGATTGCTGTTTGTCTTGCTAACGCACAGCAGCATATTTCAGTATTTATCTAAATTTGTACGTCGGAAATAAGTTTATGTAATAGGTAGCAATTCCAGTGAATATTAATAACAGATAATTTGGACGTACCTACCTACTTAGATGATTATTTATTAATTTAGCGCACAAGCACATAGTTATGTACCAAAATAATGTTTGGTTTTGCCTCAGACTACCTCGAATTTTTTTTACCTAGTTTTTTCAAACTTCATCATGATTAAAATCCTCGATCGCTAAAAAGTTACTTTCACAAAACTGTAAAAGCTCGATAGTAAACTCGACCAATTTCAAATATATCGACGTCAACAGTGTCAAAAATAGACAAGTCTATCCTAATCTCGATTCAAATTCCGCAAGTTGTCATTTTTTGTATGAGTACGAGGCAGGTTTTCAATACTACCAATGACAGAAGTCAAATCCTAATCCCGTTCTCGATTTGGCTCGGTGGTAGCCCAGCTGATCTAAGCATAAATATTACTATAAACTATAGAGTCACAGTCTCCAAGTGAAAACTGTCAAAAGTCGTCAGAGCGTCGTTGTCATACATAAACATAAAATACTTAAATATATTTTCACGAATTTAGTAGTTTGAAAAGTGTTCAATGGTGCAAAAGGCAGCGTGCGCCGAGTATTAGTGCAAATATTTTTTCTCAGGTTTGTGGCTCTAGAGGTATAAGTCATTCCATTCATTATAATTGTCATGTAATAATCTTTCTCCTGTGTCCCATATATTTTGTTTCTATACGTTATACGTTCTTAAATGCAAAGAAGCGCTCGTGGCGTGGTTAACTTCGGTGGTCTTAGCAGATCACCTTGGTTAAGTCCGCCCGGTCATTACTGGGATGGGTGACCGTGTAGTGACATTTAGATTTGAGCGCTTCCGTGCTTCGGAAGGCACGTTAAGATGTTGCTCCCGACTTTTCAATCGTTAAGCTATGTCGGAGGCCTTCGGGCGGCCTAAAAACTCCGACACCAGAGTTGATCACTAGCTCATACCAAGAAGAAGAAAAAGACCTTCCTGAATATAAACAACTATAATTTAAGAGCTTGATTATAATTATAAGACGTGTTAGTAGGGATAAACATACCAACAATGAATTATTTTTCTTCTAAACCAACCCCAACCTAAATTTTACTTTACTGTTTTCTTGAAAAGTTAAATTACATTACTAACTATGCATATTACATTTACTTACAATTACTTTTCATACCCTTATTTATGGCAAAGTTGTTGGTAAAAAATATTTTATTCATGGTAGGTGGTCCTACTAACACCAATATGAATTTCTCAGATTGTGTGATACCGATCATCCGAGAGAGTATTGTTTATGGTTCTCACGATTTCCAAGCCCAGTAAAAACCGATCTTGACAATAGCAGAAGTGCTGATACCTTTCCACGGTATCAGGAACTTGAGAGTAATAATATGATAACATAGAATGCGGTGAGAAAAAATATTTGAATAATCTGTTCTGTGCGTCGGACGCTGTACGCGTACGTACTAGAAAATAGAGTTTTAGATAACCGATAAATTGCCTAATGCGCAGCCTCGTCATGTAAAAAGAACGCTCGATGAGTGCGTTCTTTTTACATGACGCGATCTCTACCTATAATGACTCTCGTAGTCATACTAACAAAGTGCTTTTTTTTAGGTATAAGACCTACGTATACGAATACTTACGATAGTCTGCTTAATCAACTCTTACATTAGTTCCGATTTCCACAACAAACAGTGGCGGATTTACCAGAAGGCTGAGAAGTAGGAGCCTAGGCGGCAAATTTTAGGGGGGCGGCAAATTTGGGTCAAAACATTAGTTTGCTTACAGAAATAAAAAACAAAACAAAACGTGTAAATAACACAGAGAAAAGTTATCTCGAAAATTTAATAAAATTACAATATTTAAGTATTTTCTACTTAGTGTATAATTATTGCAGAAAAACTAAAAAATATTAACCACGGTACTTGTACCTTGGTTAATTTTTTGTTTTTGAGTACCTAAATTTCACTAAATCGTAAGAATAATCTAAGTAGGAACTAACATATCGATCCCTTAGTTCATGATCAAATTAATTAATAACAGGAAAAAGCTGATGTAATTTCGACGTTATAGCACAAATAATAAAAAACTGGGGTATTAAATTGCTTTATTAGTTAGTAAGGGCGGCAAAAATTGAATAACCCACTGGCGACAAATGTGTAAATCCGCCACTGACAACAAAAGAAACCTATGCGCTGAAATTAAATTAAAACGAATGGGTAAGTACTTAAAACCGGCAGCAGCGGGCTAAGGTAAGACACGAGACACGAAACAGGATGTTTCTAGGACAGCAGAAGACCTATTTAAATTCCTAAAAAAGTATAAGTTGCTATTAAAAGGATGACTGCCATATGATAAAGTCTAATTCTTCGTATGAGCTGGTGGGCAATTCTGGTGTTGGAGTGAATAGGCCGTCCGAAGTCCTCCAAGCCGAGACCAACACCTTTACGTGACTTCCGAAGCACGGAAGCGCTCAAATCTAAATGCCACTAAACGGATACTAATCCATGTAGTGTAAGAATTTAGGTACTTCTTATTAAGAATTAGTGAATTTTAGCTAGCGGCACGTAAGTCTAGCGCTGAACGCAACTTCTGTGCTGGGTCTCTCGCTCTCTCTCGCCTCTAGCTCCCATATGATACCTTGCTTTTGACACAATAACGGTCAGCGCTAGAGTTTCGTGCCGCTACTTGTAGTGTCCTAGGTAAGGCACGCTACGAGCGCTTCAAAAACGCAATGATGCAGTGAAGAAGTAGTATGAGCAAGATGAGAGGTTTTTTAGTGTCTAGTTGTATAATAGAGATATTTTTCAAGCTGTTGAATTATGATGATAATATCAATGGGCCTTGGTTGATACAAAGATAGTAGATATTGGATTTCTATAAGACAGGTAAAGGATATTCAGTGGTTAGGCGGTTACAAATAATTACCACAACTATAAATAAATACAAAAATGCTGTTTGTTGTTAATGCTGTTCTAGACTAGAGAACGGCTGGACCGATATTAGGGCATTGTTTTGTGTATAAGAATATGATAAGGTTTTAAGGAACGAGAAATTGAAAAAGTTAGGTACATGTACATTTGAGAAAAACGGTTAAAGTGAAAGTGCTTTTCTATGGAAATATAATCGTAGGTACACTCAAGAATTGGGACATCTTCTAAGGATAGCAATATAGAATAATAAAATAAAAATTATTGTTCCACGGCTGGGCAAAGGTGTCCCCAAGTTTAAACTCTACCAGATAAAATATGAACCTCTTACGTTGGATGGTTTAGTCGAGCCGCTCGGGCCATAAGGAGGGTGTAAGGGGTTCCAACCTCCATCTTTCGAACCCAACCCAACCTCACCTGCCCGTGGTGGACCCTGCTGTAAAATAATCTAGGCTCTGGCGGACGGCTGAGTGCGGCATAGCCCAGTCTAACACTGGCACAGCTAAATCACCTGACCGCCAGGCAGCAGGGTCAGTGGTGCGAGAAGCTGTGCCCTGCGATCTCCAACCTAGCATGACCAGCGTGGGGATTATGGGCATATCTTTCATAAAGGAGAGGCCTATATCCAGCAGTGGACTGAATAGCCTGGTGTTGTTGTTGTTGTTGAGCCATAACCGAGCAAAGTTAAATAAAGTAAATAAGTAAGTCTAAATGGGATTGGGCTGGTCACGTTTGCCGCATGTCTGGAGACCAGTGGGCCAAGCTGACCACGGAGTGGTGCCCTGACACAGAGCGACGACGTCGCAGACCGCGACCAAGATGGAGGGACGAGCTCACTAAATTCCGTGCCGACTGGACCATTTTAGCACGGGAGGGATGAATGGAAAGAGTGGGGGAGGCCTTTGCCCAGCAGTAGGATATTGAGGGCTCATAAATAAATAATACATGAATAAGTAAGTCTAAATATAATACGTACGTCTTGCAAAAATCTTCTCAGTACAACTTTTAATCTGATTATGAGAACGAAATCATGGGAACTGAAATTATTCAGTTCGTTAGGCAATACTCTCATTTGCGTAATTAATTCTACGAAATGAAAGTGCTAGCAGTAAATGTAGCGGTTCTGCAGCCACTTATTATTATTAGAGTACTTATGTAAATGTTTTAAAGTTAATATAATACTTTCCAAAAAAATATTAGGTACCGTACTATTTTTAAAATTAGCATCAAGTAGGTATCTAATTAAAGTCAAAGTCAATACATAAAAAAAACTTTTATTTTATTCAGGTACACCCAGTTCATAACACGACCAATTAGACAACTTATTTAACAATTATTACCATTATTTTACTCAATAAACATTTAATAATTTAAAATTCAGTTTCTAATGAGACTAATTTTGAGGTATTTCGGATTCCACACACACAAAGACACAAAGTAGAACTTTACTGGGATTTTGATGGGATTGTAAGACGAACAGCAGTTATTTTAAAAATCTTTGACGAAAGTAAGTACCTACTATCTACCTAGGTAACTATGACTTACTAAAAAATACAAAGCTATGTTTGTCGTTTTCCTTATATAAGGTTAAGATGGTCGAACTCTAGTTTATTGGTACAAAGTAGCTCTCTTTATAGTTTACTAAAGATAGTTTGTTGATTTTTAAATGAACGAACATCAAGCGTGTGTTTCTGCGTTGTTCTTAATCTGAGCTGATATCTCTTGTCGGCATTGAGGAGTCCTGTCCGGTAACTATTTGGATGGGTGACTGTTGACGTTAAGTGTCATTTGTATCGTTTTTCAACCATTGATACATTTTATACTGTTACTATCAATGGTTTCAACCTTAGCTATTCCGTACTTCGGAAGGCGTGGCTTAAGGCTTTTATGTTGGAGGCCATTAGAAGGCCTAAAACCTTCGTCACCAGAGTTGGTCCCTGGCAGCCCGAAGAACCAGAATTAAAATTTACCTTATTTAATCGAATGGTTTTATTTTAAATCGACCTCTGTGGCGCTGTGGGTATAGTGCAACCTGAGACGCGGAAGGTTGGGGTTTGATTCTCGCCCCGAATGTTTGTATATTTTACAAATATTTTTCTCGGGTTTTGGTGTTTTCTATGTATAATATATACTTATATTTACAAAAAATGTATGTAGGTAAGTAGTATAACAGTCATATTGTTCCCACAATAGTGTTTCTGCTTAGTTTGGGGCTATCATGGTGCTGTGTAACAGTGTCCAGCATTATATACTTATTTATTTATTTAATCTGCTATTTTACTCAGTAACATTTGCAATTGAACGGGCTATCATCACTTCGTCCGCGGCCAAACATTGACCTATAAATGGAGATTTGATCTGTCACGATCTACTTACCACTAATTTGCTTTAGTATCACAAACAGAATGTTAAACGATTTTCACGCAACAAGTAGAGACTTTGATAATAGCCCTTAAGATTTCCCTTTGTACCATGCTTCACCGGAAAAGGAAGTGGGCTTTTAATTCCTTCACAGTGATAGCAGTAACTTAATGATTAGGTACTTACTTAATTATCTACTTATCGAGTGTTAGCTAGTAAACTACTTTAGTACCAGTTAATTAGGTAGTATATATACCTTTAGTTATTTTAACAATAAATTTCATTGGGAAGCTATGTACTCAAACTTATCTAGTTATATTTGGATGTTAGGTATCATATTCATGACAATTTTTTTTTCCATGAATTTGATGGTAAAAGTAGATAATTATGTACATTGTTTTTTGTGCAGCGATTTTGCAAAAATTACATGCTTATAGACTATAGGAATTTTCTTGTTTGTCATGTGTTTATTTAGTTACAGCATAATGCATTTTATGTTCAGTGTTAGTTTATGCACTGCCTGCGAAACCGATACCTACTATTTTTTTTTTCAAAAAACGAAATTCTTAATTTTAAAAAAATACAGGCCACTCACAAATCCTTAGCCACTTCCAATCGATGAGTAAATCGCTTTCGAAATTCAAAATGACACGGGTCGTTCACTGCACTTCCTATTTCCGCGCGGACAGGTGCGTCGCTGCCGCGTCCTAGTTGCGACTGGCCCAGAACACTGGCCCTACGCCGGTAACTGGCACGTATAGTGTGGGGTTGGAATCGTTATTTACTTACTAAGAGCACGATAGATACTATGATGCGATGATTTTTTGGTCGGTTGAAGTGATCCATCTGATAATAAGACCTCTGCATCTAATAATCTATTCTACAAGATCAATCTAGAAGAGCGCCAGGTGGGCTTTTTACTCACTGACTGGGTCGCTATAATCCCTACTCCCTGGGACGAGCAATTAAGCAACCTTTTCGACTTAGTCAAGTGATACCAAGATATGGTTTCGTTGAACCAATTTTTTTTTTATTTAGTCAATTTATTGTTCCGTACTCAGATGGTAAAAACGGGACCTACTAAGACTCCATTGTCCGTCTGTCTGTCACCAGGCTGTATCTCAGGAACCTTAATAACTAGACAGTTGAAATTTTCACAGAATTTATGTATTTCTGTGGGGTGATCGGCTAACTCTGTTTGCAAACAGAAATTGACAAACTGTCACAGTTTGTTAAAGTAGGATTAGCGTCAATAATTTCTGTTTGCAACCGAGTCAGCCGATCACCCCGCTGTTGCCGCTATGATAACAAATACTAAAAACATAATGAAATAAATATATAAGTGAGGCTCCCATACAACGGTACGGAACCCTTCGTGCACGAGTTCAACTCGCACTTGGCCGGTTCTTATATTGACGGATTGTGACTGAAGACATCTTGCATTGGGGTTCAGACTGAGCCGATAAGGCTCTTAGATGGAGTAGGCTCGCTCAGCACCTGGTATCCTCTCAGCCTAGTCGGCACTAGCCATAGGAAGACATGATCAATACGTGTGGAGCTGACTAAGCAATGGTTTCCTCACGATGTTTTCCTACACTGTTTTGAGCTTCCATCTAGAGTAGGTATGAAAAGCACCGGTTTTTCGGCTGCAAGAACTACGCGTGGCTGCAAGTATGGTAATGGCGTTCCAGGACAAGCGTAGCCGACTACGCGTACCAATGTATGCGCTGTCCGTACCCAGCTTTAGACTTCATCATTGCATATAATCAATAATATGGTTCAGCCAGGTATACTATGTAGGCGGAGCACGGGCAGGAACTGGCACCAACTAATCTATATTTTTATGATACATAATGATGGAACTAGCACTTGGCTACCTGATGTAACCATTACCTATAACAAAGTATTGCTTCGTAGGTCACGGATATTTAGAACATGCCCTATGATGCAACATCGTGCGTCCATCAACTAGAGGCATGAAGGTTTAAATCTCATGTTTTCATGTGTTCACACCCTTCAGACCGAAACACGGCAATGCTGCTTCACGGCAGAAATAGATTTGGTGGTAGTACTTCCCCGGGTGAGCCCTTAACAAAGAACTCTACTTCTGTTAAAACTATGCTGCTATTTATGATCAGGATGGCAAACACCTTACATTTTGAATAACTTAGGTGCATACGTTCCTGTTTTTGCTATGGTTGATGTGCAACCAAGCGGAGCCCTCCCTGCACTGGCCGGCCACTGACCGTAACAGATATGGCAGACCTACTTTTATATTTACCTACCAAATAAAATAAATAACAATTTTTAAATAGGTCCTCAATGGAACTCCAAGACCTTATTTCCTAAATCAGTTGCACACCGAAATGATGTGCACCGGTTCTGTTTTTACATGTCAATTGACGTTCTTTGCATTTCGACTATTTTCGACCACAGATATAGGGATAGAAGACAACTAGACGAAGCCTTAAAATACACTATGCTCTGAACGTCAACTCACACGGCTGATCTCTACTTTCTTATGTCCATATATCATTTGCGAAAGAGATGATCTCTTCTCTAGCTGTGATTTCGACAGATGAAATGTCAAAGTTTGCAAATAAAGGTCCGGTGCCGACCATTTCGGTGTGCAACTGTAATTGATGCCTCAGAAGAAACTTCGGGTTTAAGAGTTATTTTTAACCGACTTCAAAAAGGAGGAGGTTCTCAATTAGTTTTATCTTTTTTTTTTTCGACTTTTTTTATGTATGTTCACCGATATCTCCTTCAATGGTAAACCGATTTTCACAACTCTTTTTTTTGTTTAAAAGAATAAACTTCACAGGTGGCCCCATATAAATGTTATTCCTGAGGGATTGGTACTTTTCCCGGAAAACTCAAAAAACCTCGTCCTCACTTGTAATTTTCGCCCTATGATCACCAATATCAATGCAACACCTATGAAACACATAAACCGCGAGCTGAACAGCTCGCGCTGCAACAGCTCATGCGCCACCCAACCTCTAGTTCTTATATTATATACACACAGGTTCTTTATTGTTATCAAGAATATCAACGTAGGAGTCCCAACTCATTACCTAATAATATATGTGGACTCTAAATATCACATTATCGAATTCGGGTAAAAACTTAGTCACCTTTGAATGTTTATTTTCTTTTCGAAAGTCCATAAGATAGTTTGCGACTTGGTTGGTTTGTGGTTATATTTGAGTTCTTTCCTTTTGGTAAGTGTTCAGCGAAGCACAGCCTTCCCCCTGCTGGACGCCCACTGACCGTGACGGCTAACCATATGCCGTCCACATCGCTCCGTTGGAGACGCTGCTGGTATTAAAATAACGTTTTTGAAATGGAAATGGCTACGTGACTGTAGCGGGTTTTTTGAAGCGTACTTGGCTTGCTTGGTCATCTTCAGATATTATGTTAGGTTAAGGTTGTTTAGTAAGGTCAACACTGTTGGGTGGTAAAAATAAATACTCATTTTGCACTATTTTCGGTCAGTCAGTCATTCAGCACCAATACAGCTCCAATATCAGGATGGGCTATTACAAATGTATTATGCATGACGATAGCATCATTTGACGATCATGGTCATCCATATTATATCATATCGTTATCGATGATCATGATGATGTATTTTTGTTTCTAACTCTAGATGTAGACAAGTCTAGATCAGAAAAAATAATCTAATGGAAACTCATTCATATTTCATTAGATTTCATTTAAGAATTACTATCAATATAAATAACTTATCGTTTGACGACCTCTGTGGCGCAGTGGGCGAAGGCTCGCCTGAGATGCAGAAGGTTGCGGGTTCGATTTCAGCTGCGGGACAAATGTTTGCATGTTCTGCAGATATTTCTCTCGGGTCTGGGTGTTTTCTATGTATGGTAGGGGAGACCGGGGACAAAAGTAACAGCGGGTTGAAAGTAACAAACGCTCTGTAGCCTTGTCCAATTGCGGAAACGACGCACGCGACCGGTTGTGACCGCGATTGGTTGTTAGGTTGCACCGCCCCCCACGCATGAGTTCATTCTCCGCGCCCGCGCCACGCGGAACGTTTGTGTTAGTGCTACGTATCGCGATTTTTTGCACCAAAAGTAAGTTTTTTGTTGTTTATTCATTTAGTGTTTACGTAGAATTAAGATGCTGATAACAATATGACTATTAGTTCGTTGATTAACCTTAAGATTGTCTTTAGCATGTTATAACTTATTTTCGTGTAACACATTCAGTTTTAAGGTTATTTGGCATCAAATATCAAAAACAGGGTTGGGTACAAAAGTAACATCTCATGGCAGGACAAAAGTAACGTGTTACTTTTGTCCCCGTAGAATGGTAGTTATGTGTTATTAAACTATAGTGTGATGTTATTAAACTATTATTTTTTATATGTGTATGTGTGTGTGTGTGTGTTGTCTATCTGTGGCATTTCTAGCACTTAGTGTCGGGGTTACTTTGAATTTTTAATTTTCTAAACATGTTTTCTTTTTTGTATAACAGAATGCCACGGCAGCGGATTAGAAAAACTGATAGGGGCACCACTAGCACAGACGTCTATAAAAAAGCAGCAGATGAACATTTTAAAGACAACACAAAAATAAGAGCACTAGCAAGAAAATATGATGTTTGTCATGTCACATTGTATAGATATATTCTAAAACTTAAAGCAGGAAATGTTCATGCTAAAGTTGGCTATCGTTGCGTCAACCGCGTTTTCACTTCAGAGGAGGAATTAGTTTTACGGGACTACATCATTTTATGTTCCAGTGTCTATTTTGGATTGATCCCAACAGAAGTGCGCAAGCTGGCCTACGAATTGGCCGTCAAATATGAGAAGACATATCCAGAGCAGTGGAACAACAATCATAGTGTGGGTAAGGAATGGCTAGCTGGATTTTTGAAAAGACACCCAAGCCTGTCCCTGAGAAGTCCACAAGCAACGAGTTTATCACGCGCTACAAGCTTCAACGAACATAATGTTAACAAGTTTTTTGATAACCTGGCTGAAGTTATGGACAGGTATAACTTTGCGCCAAAAGACATATGGAATATGGACGAGACTGGGGTGACAACGGTACAAAGACCGAACAAAATAGTGGCTCAGAAAGGAGTTAAACAAGTGGGTGCGGTAACCTCAGCCGAACGTGGGAAGCTAGTGACTGTTGCAGTTGCTGTTAATGCTCAAGGAGGACATATACCACCATTTTTCGTGTTCCCATTGAAAAGATACCAAGACCATATGATACGGGAAGGTCCGATCGGATCTACTGGGGCAGGGAATGCAAGCGGATGGATGCAGGAAGATGAGTTTTTGCTATTCTTAGAGCACTTCAAAAGGCAAGTAAAGCCCACTCCTGAGCAAAAATGTCTGCTTTTGCTTGACAATCACGCATCCCATATATCTATTAAAGCACTGGATTTTTGTAAAACAAATGGGATTGTGTTGTTGTCTTTTCCGCCACACTGCACCCACAAGTTGCAACCGTTAGATAGAGCAGTTTTTGGACCGCTCAAGAAAATGATAAACACTGCCACTGACAACTGGATGCGGAATCATCCTGGTCAAACAATGACCATCCATTACATTCCTGGGGTTGTCAGCGAAGCATTTACTCTAGCCGTCACCGACGAAAATGCAATTGCTGGTTTTAAATGCACAGGTATAAGTCCATTTAATAGAAATGTCTTTACTGCGGTAGACTTTGCACCGTCTTCTGTAACGGACCGTCCTTTGCAAGTTGAGATTGAAAATTTACAAACAGCATCCGATATTCATGATAGTTCAGAACCGGTGCCAAACAACCCACCAGATGATCATTCAATTACTTTTGACAATCGCCTTCTCTCTTGGACTTGTCGGACTTACAATTCAATGATTTTAATGAACAGTCAGCCGCTGCTATTCTTGATTGTGTGCAACAATCTACTTTGTCACCGCGCTCACCACAACCTGGACCAAGTGTGCTACAATCAACTTTGTTACCGCGTTCACTACAACCTAGACCTATTGTGCTACAATCAACATTGTCACCGCGCTCACCACAACCAGGACCAGTGGGCTACAATCAGCATCGATAATTCCTTTTTCACCTGAAGTTATAAGACCCCTACCGCGAGCTGGTCCAAGGTCCGAAACTCAAAGAGGTCGTAAAAAACGTAAAACTGCTATTCTTACTGACACACCTGAAAAAAACGCAATTGGAGAAGAGTGTAACCAAAGAAATAAAGTAAAAAAACGAGCACTTCAGCTCAATGTAGGAAGAAGCAAGAAAAAGATTGTATCTGCAAAAGGAAAAGGAAAGGGGAAAAGACAAAAAAGTCATACAAAGAAAACATATCAGCAACAAACAGCAACACTTCTGATGAAGAAGATTGCTATTGCCTCGTCTGTTTAGAAAATTTCAGCAATAGTTTGCCAAATGAGAAGTGGGTCCGATGTGGTGAATGTAAAAAGTGGTCCCACGCTGCTTGCACCAAAGACGAGGATGCATTTTATGTGTGCCATAATTGTGAGTCGGAATGAATGAAGAGCCTTAATCCAAATTTGTATGAATAGCATGCAACTATGACCTAGCTGCTCTTATCCTACCACCTAATTACTAGATGTTAGGATAATAGCAACATAATAACATATGTCATAAAATTTATATAAAATGTGATGTTTTTATTATGTAGATGTTTAGTTGTGATATCGGTGTCAATTCAGAGGTCGCAAAAAGTAAACTAGCCTAATTTGACAGCACTAAAAATATGCCATGCTTTTCATTTCAATTGTTATGAAACGGTCACAAATTTAGTGCTGTTAAATGAGTTTAATTTAGTTTTGGCGACTTTGAATTGACACCTTGTCACTTTCATGCTAAATCCCACATTGTGCCAAATAATAGACCTTATTTTTATAGTTGTTTGTAATTAAGAAGTATGTTTTGGTTTTGTCAAGAAGTTTAAAACTCATTAAGAAGTTATTTTTATTTTTTTCCAATTACCTACTAATATAATTAAGATTGATTTTCGACTGAATAGAAACATGGATCTCAAGTTAATCTTACGTTAGAAGTTAATTATTTTTGTACTAGATAAAACTTTGAAATAAATAATTGGATTTAACGTTGTGTTTTTTTATTGTTATTGTAATATAGAGGAAAAGTTACTTTCGACCCACGCCCTGTTACTATCGCCCTGACCATGGGGTCAAAAGTAACAATCTCCATTTTTTTTTGGCAGCTTAATAATTTTCAGAATCCAAGACATAATTTAGAAAATTATAATGTACATTTATAGACAATAAACCTAGGTATAATATGGCTATAATTATTTTATCACAAATGTTATTACTAACGAGAAATCTGGCATGGAATACAAACTGTTACTTTTGTACCCGGTCTCCCCTATGTTTGTTTTCACAAATATATATGTAGTATATCAATTATGTGGTTCCCCTAATAACAAGCTCTGCTTAGTTGCGGGCTATATATATTGCTGTATGATAACGTCCAGTATTATTTATTTATTTATTTACATCATAGCGTCTAGATCCACTTCTCAGGTGACCAAAAACTCTAGAACCCTATTTATACAAATTCAGGTTTTGTAAGGGATTAGATTTTTTCGACTCATTGAAATCAATGCAAATGCAAGCATCAATTTATACTCATTCATCTATCACGAACCATCGAAGCAAGTCGATGGGTAGGAGTGCGGTGCCCGCATCGACACCATCGATCCATGAACCCGCACGCGATCAGTTTCAACTGTTTTTATTACCAGTTCGTTAACAGATATTATGAGACTTGGGAAAATAATAGCGTTCTCAGATTTACCACTGTCAATCTGAGTTATAAAATGAATTGGTCTTTTGCTTTATCCTACATTTCATATGGTTCTGATTCCACACAGATTAACTAATCTATCTTATTCAGTAATCTGTGTGGAACCAGAACCGTCATAGGATTTGTCATTTGCTATGCTTAAAATATTTGTCATTAAATAAATAAATAAATAAATAAATAATCCTGGACGTTATCACACAGCATCATGTAGCCCCAAACTAAGCAGAGCTTGTATTATGGGAACCACATGATTGATATACTACATAGATACTTTTTTTTTTTCTAAATACATACATATCATACATAGAAAACACCCAGACCCGAGACAAATATTTTTTTATATATTTTTTAAATAGTGTGGATGAACAGTTTACTTTTACAATTACTTTACAATTTTCCACTTGGTAGAGTCTTCCTGATGGTAAGCGGTTCCCATAGCCTACGAACGCCTGTACCGCTTGAATAACATGAGCGTTGCCGTATACTTATTTAAAACACCCTTCTTAATCTTCATCATCATGTTCCTATACTTGTATCACCCTTTGGCAGCACAGATTTTCTTCTTCCACTCCTGTCAATCTGTCAATCGCACGAAGCGCTTTGCTGCAACTTTTCTCCTTATGACAGTTACGGAACGGAATGCTCTTCCGGCGTCAGTGTTTCCCGATCGCTATGACTTAGGGGCCTTCAAGCGTAGAGTTAATAGGTACATTCTAGGCAAGCGTGCTACATCATCGACCGCATCTTAACTTACCAACAGGTGAGATGGCGGTCAAACGTAAGCCTTTAAACTATAAAAAAAACTTTAAATTTAAATAAAAAAAGTGTTTAATTCCATAATTTATTTTATTCGTATTCATATCTAGTATTACATCGAACATCCACCAGCAGTGCCACAATATCCTATCGAATAGGTATTACATTAACCTGAGAACATTAATAAGACTAAGTACGGCCCAGACTAACGAAGGCATCAGACTAGCAAGCAAAGTTCTAGCTACATTTGAGCACCATAAAATAACATAGTAAGTATAATATAATATTTAAAACACGTTTTCCAAATGAGCCAAGCCCATTTTAAAACATCATTCGTAAAATAGGGTGTAAGGAGAGTTATAAACAGCAGATGGCAAGATCGTGACTAGGTATGTACGTTTTTTTTAAATAGTTTATTTTGTGTACCTATATGATCTGTCAAATTCAGCAGTGACATTGACGTGACAAACAATTAGAAGGATTGATAACAATTTTTGCCTACATTTCGTTATCACGCAAAGCTAAACAAAAAAGTTATTCATATTATGCAAAACAAAACGATGAGACACAGTTTAGATTTATACACGAATGAAAGCTCTAGAAATCAGAAGAATGGGCTCATTATTAGCTACTAAAGTTTCTAACTATGCATCTACCGAGCTTGGTCATACTTCAAAACCAAAACTGTGTGATTTGATTAGGTAAGGTTCTACTGAAACGACCTTGTGGTTTTTTAATGGCAGGTGTGGTGCATCTTTTCTCTCATTTCAGAGATAATTATTAAGAATTTCATAGAAAATATGTGTGGTCGTTGGTCGTACGTAATGTTGTGATTGATGAAAATTGATTTGTAATTTACCGACTTCCAAAAAGGAGGAGGTTTTCAATTCATCGGAATCTTTTTAATATTATATTCCTCGATTCCTCGAAGACGGCTGGACCAATTTAGAAGAGATTTTTTTTTGTTACAAACAAGATTTTTTTTTGTTTGTAAGGCTTTACTTCCCAGACGTTTTCACTGTGGTCAAATCAAGATTTGATGATGGGATCCTAGAGAAATCTAGAGAACTCTTCAAATATTACACACACCTATAACGATTGTAGTGCATTTGCTCTCAGAGAGCATCATTATGAAGTTAACTGATGAAGACCATAGATGAACCGCGGAATTAATTCTTTTTCTGATTTTTTTGTGAAGGTAAGTGATTAACTATTCAATTATGTAAGTACCTATTTGAAGTAGGTTTTAAGCTTTTTCTGTAAAAAATATTAACTACCTTCAATCCACTCAGCTTTGATAGTATCGACCTAACTCATATTTGCAAATATAATGGTAATCGCCGTACCTAAATATCTAAACATTTTATAATAGTACGGTAAATCTAACGCAATTCCATCACAATAATTTTAGAATATCAGTTATTTGATTCGTTCAGGCTATAATACGTAATGATTTATTTTTATTATCTTATATTTAATACTAGGATATATATAATTATTAACATTAAAATAGATTTGTCAATAAAATCTTTATATATTTAACGTGTAAGTATTGTTTTTTTACCACGATATACTATAGTTTACTCAACGAAATAGATTGTTTTCTTACAATAATTTTATATTTTATCAATACAGCATTCAAATTGTTATAATACAGACATTGCACAGTATCTATATGTACATTGCTGTGTTCGTGTGGAAAGAGAACCGGTTTTGTGGTCAAAATTGGACTAATCATCCAAGATTTACAAAATAGCCTGACCCGCGGCTACGCTCACGTTAAAAGTAACTTTTAAATACCTCAGAAACAGTACTTTTTTCTAAATCAATGGTATTTTATTTCTTTTTCTGTATCCACGAGTAATCAAAAATTTTGCCTGTTTATGCACAATTTTGCGATGATCGTTTGTGTAGTAAAGGTTTACGCCTCAGAGATGCTAAAACTAAGCCATTGCTTTGGAAAATGGGCCGTAGGATCCGTGTGGTATTTCCAGCTAAAGACGGCAAAGTTAGGGCTCATGTAAAGACACATGACGGAAAGATATACAATCGATCATTCTCTTCTGTTGCAGTATTTTTACAGCCTTTAAACGATGACTGATTAGTTATATGTAGGCACTTAAGCGTAAAAAAAAATAAACACACAGAATTAAATTCACATTTATAATATTAGTTAGGATTTATTAGGGGCTCAAGTGGAGCCGAGGACTTGCCCAGACGGAGTGACGACAAGGAACAAAAAGGCTGACCAAGTTGTGGCCGAGAGATGGTCATAGAAATAGGTCCAACAGCCGAATGGGTCGACGATATCAGAAAAAGCGTGGGCAGCACTTGGCACAGACTAGCACAGGATTGAGGCGAGTGGTATAATCAAAGGGCATATGCCCAGAAGTGGACCGAAAATGGCTTAAATGAAGGTGAATGATGAGGACACTCTTCTGTAAATCGTACTACGGTTCTTATTCCACACCACTCTAGTTACAGATTCTGAATGAGAATCATTAGCTTTTTTTAATTATTTTTTTATTTCAGTTTACATAAATCATATCGTACGTATCAATAACTACATTTTTAAATTCAATATGCACTATACTTTCATAAAATTTCAATTTGACTAGATTTTATTTATCAGAAGGCCTATTCTCGTAATAACAAAACAAAAATTCGATCAAATAGACAATGAATTTTGACAACGTTTGTATGTTCAACCGTTATTAAGTCAAATTAAAGTAATCGAAACTTGACCTGAACTTTAATATGACTTTTAAATTACGAGAATTGGGCCCTAGTGCCTAAGATTAAAGAATTATTATCATTAATTATTTTAACACATCCGTTACACAGGCCTGCCTAATTCAACGATAGCTTAAAATTATGTACAATTTTTCAGGATAGAAGAAGTGCTATTAGGACAAAGCGTTTTGGATTTTTTTGAGATTCACAATAGAATCATAAATGATTATGAAAATAATTTAACTTATTATAAGGGAAAAATACTTATTAATCTTATTTATAATATTATATTCGTGTTGTGGTAGAGTTGCTTACAATTTATTAGTAGTTATTTTCTTTCGAAGTGTAGATTTAGAAATGAGCTCTTAATCAAGATGGTGAATGATCTATGCTATAGATTATTAGCTCAATAGTTTGATATTAATTATTATATAATATAATATATCTGATGAAACATTTTACATAATTTACTTTTGGGCTTAACATTATTTACAATTACAATCAACCTGGAATGATAGATCTCTGAGTAAGGCGTTTATCTTTTTAAAATATATTACTTGCTCAATTGAACTTTTATTATTTTAAAACAAGGTTTTTAACTGTATAAATGATTGAGATTTTGATTCTGTTTTAACCATATAATATTTACTTAAATTAATTACACTTATTGTAGGTATATTTTATAATAAAACTCCTACAGAGATCAATGTTAATACATTATTTCTTTAGTAGGCGAACTTAACATTAAAGGTAGGTATAGGTATAGTTGCTATATGTAGTTTGATGGTGACAAAAAGTGGTAGCGGGACAGTAACTTGAAACTAAGTTTGTTGATAACAATTATAATATTATTATGTATTATATCTATAGCATTTTATTTTATGTATATGCCAAAAAGTGTGTCGACATTAAAAAAAAATACACGAGTAGAGTTCCCCTCCTATTATCCATACTCTTTGCAAATATATACATATTAATAATATTAAACTGTCAAAATAATATAAATATAATATATTTACAGTTTAATGTATAAATTTACAAAGAGTTTGGATCATAGCAATGGAACTAGCTCTACTCCTGATTTTTTTTAATGTCGCGATTTCAGCGCCACATTGTATATATTATCTATTTGATTTTAATTCAAACAGGATAGCAATGAAAATTGAATTGTTATTATTAAATATGTTACTAATTAATTTCACACACCACTAAAACGTTTCAAAATAATTTTAAATTAATAAAATTTTCTTTCATACCTTTTTTAGCTCCATTTTAACCAGTTTCATTATAAATGTCTATTCTGTCCTTTTGTTCCATATTAACCACCACTAAAAAGTCCTTAATCACTAACATATTCACTAGTGTAATTTTTAGTTAGTTTATCACTACGGGCTTGGTGGCCGCAACACTGTGATGCAGATTGAACCTCGCAATATTCTCAGTAAATCTATTACTTCAGGGGTTTTCATCGAAGTAACATTTTCATCGTTTACCTGAAATAAAAGAACACGCAAAACGATTAATGATTTATTCCTTTAGCAGTACGAAACTAATGATGGCTTGTTTCCTCCCTGAAAACTATCAAATGAACTCCTCTTTTACAGTTTTTGACTATTTTTTAAGAGAAAACGGAGTGTCATTGATTATTCCAGAGAACGCTTACAGCGTTTATTTGTTAATTTTTTTGGTACTTGAAGATGGAACAAGCACATGACCCACCTGATGTGTGACCATTACCTATCACAAAGTATTGCATCGTAGATTTTTCGGAACGTGCTCTAAGATGCAACGCCCTGCGTCCAGCAATTTGAGGCATGAAGATGATAAGCCTTTTTTGCCTGTTATATAACCGGCACCCACACCCTTCAAACCGAAACACAAGAACGGTGCTTCACGGCAGAAATCGGCATGATGGCAGTACTACCCCGGACGAGCCCTCCACAAAGGACTACCTACTACTACTAAAAAGTGGTTCTATTTCCATCACCGAAAACCAAAGCAACCTCACCAGGCCTTGGTTTATCCTGATAACTAACAAACTGCAGCGCAGTCTAACATCGGTGCAGCTATCTGCTGGCCACTGACGGGCAGTAGCGTCGGTGGTGCAAAAAGCTGCACCCTGCGATTCCCAACCCGCATGCCCAGCGTAGGGATTATGGGCATATTTTCCTTTCTATTCTTCTTTTCTAGGAGAGGCCTACCGTGGAATAATAAATGGTGGTGTAGGGGGTGTAAGGGGTTCCAACCATTATCTTCGGAACCCCAGCCAACCCCACCTGCACGTGGTGCACCCTGCTAAACAACGAACGGGGTTCTGGCGGCCGGCTGATTGCGGCATAGCACAGCCTACATCGGCACAGCTAAATCCTCTGGCCACCGACGGGCAGCAGCGTCGGTGGTGCGAGAAGCTGTGCCCTGCGATCCCCAACCCGCATGCCCAGCGTGGGGATTATGGGCATTTCCCCCTTATTAGGGGAGGCCTATGTCCAGCAGTGGACTGATATAGGCTGGTGTGGTGTGTGTGTGGGTGTAGTTGTTCGGTCATTTTGAATTCAATGAATTAAGTTTGGGCTAACAAACGTTCAAAAATAATGTAGCTCCTTAACAAAGGCGGCCAATCGTTTTAAACTCAATCTAGTTATGTATATCGACGATACTGTCTTAGAACGTAGTACAGTAAAGTCTTAGTACAACCATGTAGTACATAAAGTATTTTTAACCACCAAGTGACATCGATAATATGGACAAGAATAGCATTTTGATCATGAATGATCATTATGAATGAATCACTAATATTGTTACTACTATAAACTAAAGAAACCAATGATAGTTTGCTGTAAGAAACCTCTTTCAGGGTTAAGCTCACCTTTGTACATAGCATTTATGTAAATTTATTTCTGTATTATGTTTCAGTGTACCTACAATAAATAATTAAAGTGTAGTTCAAACTGGATAATAACCTGCAGAATGACGTCTCCTTGCCGTAGTCTACCGTCTCTGGCTGCAACGCTATCATTGTAGACAGCTGAGATGTAGCTTTGACCTGACTCTGGGTGGCTCTGAACGCTGAACCCAAGCCGACTATTCCAACCCCGGTTCAGTTCAACTGTAACTATCTGAAACATGATAGAAAAACAATGCAGCATACATTGGATCGTTACTAAACCTAAACCGTAAAGCTTAAATTTTAAAAATAGAAATGTCATGATATTTTTATCCATATGACTTAAGACTGAACGTTGCCTAGTAATAATTTGAACAAAATACTTGATATTGGAAATTTACTTGGCAAGTTACTAAACCTAAACCGTCAAGCTTAAATTTTGAAAATGGATATATCATGATATTTTTATCCATATGACTTAAGACTGAACGTTGCCTCATAATAATGTGAACTAAACACTTGATATTGGAAATTTATGGAAATTAAATTTATCTCAAAAGCGATTGAATAAAAAAAATGAATGAATGACTCCTAGTGTGTCAAAGTCTTTTGTTGAGTTACACAGTTGGGGACCATTATTTTCATCTTGAACGAAGGTTGTTGTTATTTTCAGGGGTTTTTTGATTCATGGTGTGCAAAATTATTGGTGTTTGAGCCAACCTACGTTAGCAATAAGACACAGTAGTGAAGTGAAATAAAATGGAAATTGACCGGATATCTCTTATTAAAAAGATTTGATCACTGTTCGTTTTTTGTTAAAATCTGCATTGCTTCAGCAGAACAGGACCTGAATGAAGACTGGACGACCGAACTTATACATCGTAAAACAATGCCTCATATTATTATGAATAATATAAGTAATATAGGCAAATTGTGGAATTATTATCCCAGATGCCATTAAATAAAAAAAAGAATGAAATGAATGAATGAGTTTCACAGTTGAGTTGATTATGTTATGTTATAACACTGGCTCCAACGCGCCGTCGCTCCCGTTGTACCTACTCGGATGAAAAATAGCCAATGTGTTAGGTCATGTATATTCCAAGTTTCATCAAAATCCGTTCAACCGTACTTGGGTGAAAAGGTATCAAACATCCATACATCCTCACCAATTTCCACGTTTATAATATTAGTAGGAAGTATTACCGTAGGTTCTGTATTCGATTCGTCCTTAGTAGGTCCTGGATCAATGTTTTCTTTCTGGTTAGTATCGTTTTCTATCAGCACTGGTGGTGGCGGGGGCGCCATCTTAGGTGGTGGTGGAGCCATAGCCTTAGGCGCTGTTGGAGCCATTGCTTTAGGTGGCGGTGGAGCAATAGGTTTCGGTGATGGTACCTCAATCTTAGCTTTACGTTCATTGTCTGGGGATAGTGCGAGACCTTTCCATTTCTTCATGCCTTTTCCTGGAAAAGAAAGTGAATGGTATACATCGAGGAGTGCTAGGTGTTGGCATTTTGTTTGTTGTTGTTTGTTGCGTTCGTGAGTGAGTTATAAAAATGAACGACTACAAATATAATATGTTGCCAAATTACGGCTTAAAAAGATAGGACTATAAAGTTATAGGATATTTAACCCCCAAATTTTTGACTCAATTCAATTTTACCCTGTATTTATATTTACTGTATTAATTCAATTGATTCAAAAAAAGTTGCTAGTAACTTTGCCTTCTGTGCTGTAGGTAGTGGGTTCGATCCCCACCCAGGTAAAAAAAATATTCGGTAAACATAGATCAGTCGACCGAATAAAAGGCCTAATGTGTTAATACAGATTACAAACTATGTATATTCCAAGTTTCATCCAAATCCGTTTAGCCGTTACAGAGTTGAGTGGGAGCAAACATACTGACACACACAAACGTCCGCATTTATAATATTATTATGATAATATCTATGTTTATCACTCTCTGGTACCCATAGTCCAGACTCTGCCCATTTTAGGATCAGTCGAACTTATGTGATATATCCCGTAGATTATTTATTTAAATGTATTCGAAGTAAGCAGTGAGTGATTAAAACCTTACCATCATCTTTGTGTCCATCGGAAGCACTATCACTGCTAGTATGAAGTACTGCACTCTGGTACGCAGGGTTAGCATGCTTAAACTTCGCTTCATCACTCAACAGCTCTACAGGCATAGACACTGGCTCGTCAGTCACAGGGAACACTGGTTCAGCATACCGCTGTCTACTCATATCCTCCTGGTAGTTGGGAGCATCTAAGGTGTCATTGTCTAGATTGTTTAGCTCATATCCGTGCGGTGGAACTGTAATTTTTTCAAGAAAACATTTCAACTTTTATATTTATTGAGCCTTATAAACAAAAAAATCCATCCTTCGCAGTCAGGTTAAATTAGGAAATGAAAATGATAACACACGCAATGTCAAAATCTCTGTCACTGATTCTGGTACGGATGGTTGCAAGCTTACATTGAAAGACTAACTTCAGGGCTAACAACAGGCATGTAGACGTGAGGTGCTGGAATATCTATTTACAATGAGTGCTCTGAACTGCCAGGTCTCGACTCCCGGTTTCCGATAGTCTCTATCAGATAGGTGTGAAGCGTGTATTTGTGCGTGGGCCGACAGTATCTCACCTGTCAGGCTTAATTTTTGCTTTCTACAAGAGGGTGGAGCCGTTGGGCTGGTGATGGCCATAGAGGGAGCTCTCAGCGGCCTCGTAGTCCCCACGCTATCATTGTGTGTCTTTAGCGTACTCAAGTCGGTTGCATCTGTGTGAAACACCTACATCGCTTAGTGTATTGCGTGTTATGTTCAATAAGCCGTGAAGTGTTGCCGATACTGCTATTATCTCATGTGTTGACTTGCTCTGAGTAATAACTATACCTATTCAGCAGTCAGCAATTGGATAATAGAGTAGGATAATATTAATTAAATTAAACCACGTTCCACCCACATACCTTTAGATAAGGTACGTATGTTTGCAATGTGGATTATCTAATGAATACAGACCGCCACAGATAATTGCGTTCGTTTGTCGATATGAATACGTAATGAGCATTCTGGTTTGACTAAAACCTCTGTGGACTAGACAGTTAATGAAACTGTATTTAATTCATAGTGAATTTTCGACTGGGAACCATTTATGTTTGCGAGACAATGCAATCCAATTTCCTGAAGCTTAGGGGATACGTAGAAATATTTGTTTGACAACTTAAGAATATGACATAACTTGTTAACTAACTTTTGTAACTTTCTTTAACATCAAGCTCTTTATAAGCTTAGTCCTAAAGGCTTCGTGTGTAACGTAGTTAAACCCTAAGTGCAGAAAGACTTAATATTGTGTAACTTGAATATGGATTCCAACTCATTCTACAACAAACTTACTATTAGGCTGTTCGTAATGGTTATTGTCCTTGGTGAGTTTCCTGAATTTCCTTGGAGACAGGCACGGTGACCGAGAGCCGTCTGCTGCATCCGGGGTTAGCCGCCTCGCAGCCAAGTCGCAGAGCATCGACACTGCTTCAGCCCTACAAAATGTAAATGTTCAAATGTTTCATCATCATCATCAGCCTATAGCAGTCTACTATTGACTCCCATAATGAGCGTCATTGTGCCCTGTTCTGAGCTTGACTGAACTTGTGTTTATCACGAAACAAATGTAAAAAAATATTATAAACATCATGTTTATAATAATTTTTTCTCTGCCACTCTAGTTAGGGTCGGCACAACGCATTTTTTTCCTTCTATTTCATTCAATTGTCATCTCAAAAAGTGCCCCTTTCTTACACATGTCATCTTTCTAACAATCCATTAATTTTTACCTCAAAATCATGATGATGGTAGGTTGGTGTATGATGATTTTTATAAATATTATTCATAAAAAACACTAAGACCTGGGACAAATACAAGCAGATCATACAAACATTTTTCTGCGGCGGGAATCGAACCAACAAACATTTGCGTCTCAGGTGGGCTCAGTGCACCACATAGGTATTCAAATTATATAATGGTACAGTAATACTTTTAACTACAGTTTAAACTGTATACCTGCAGAGGTATTCTAAAGAAAGCCGAAATTGTACAATTTTATTTACTTGTCTTTCTATTCAGACGGGTTTCTAGGATGTTAAAAGCTACTGATGGTGATTTTGAAGAACGCTATGACACGATGGCATATCACATACTGTGCTGGGCAGTAATGTAATTCTGGTTCAAACATAATTACCGGATTCGACTCGGAAACGTTTTGATCGTTGTAAAATCTCCCCGCTGAGGACGGAAATTATTTCAGGGACGTTGTAGTTTGTCTAGACATTTTGAGATAGTTCAAAGAAGTAGGTACAGAACTCCTTATTTCCCCGACCGACACAATGATCGGGAAACAACGTGCATAGACTAACAACTAGAGTCTACAGTGTGAATAAACGTAGAATACACTACAAAGTGCGATGACCCGGATCCTGAGTACCAGACTGGATGACGTGCAAATTGGAGGACGATGGCTTGAGAAACCTAACTAAGCGCTTACTGTTCGAACTATCTAAGTCGAGCTTATTGGGAATCAAATGAAACCTAGATATCTAGTTCTAATTGATCATGTTTGGTATTTTATTGTTTTTATAAAAAATCAAGTGCCATCAAAAAAATCAATCCATAATGTGTTATTTTAATATTATCAGAATCAAAATAATCATATCGGTTATTGGAAGACTTTGGCATCATCTCTAGCCAACTCCGCAACTATGTGTTGATTTTCGGAATTTACCCCCTTAATTATGAACGCTTCTTAAAGTTAACCATCGCTCAAAGTTAGCCCTGTCACTGTTTGTCATTATCCAATGGTACGAGATGGCAATAGCCTAATTATCGTTTATCTTTTGAAAGATGTTCATAAGTAAGTCCATGAGTGTCATAATTTAGATTTTTGATTCCAGTAGTTAGACAGAATAGACAAAAAGGTATTTTCAGTGCTAATGATTGATGCATTTAGCCTTAATTTTGATTCTTTTCATTAAAGCCACGAACATAGGTAGACCAATGTTCGTGGCTTTAGGAGATTTTACACTGGATTTGAGAACTCCTAATAAAAATGTAAACTACTTAGACTACATTTTTTATTGTAAGATTTATACTGTTTACTAGTGTCGACTCGGAATAATAAAAATAGGTAAGTAATTAAAATCTTCTCCTCATTAAGCTATGTGAACTAACTTTCTATCTATTTTATCTTAACTTTTATGCTTTTATTTCTGTTAGATGTCTTCATATCATTAATGAATATTCAAGTACTAAAAGAAATAGCATTTTTTATGTGTTTCGTATACAATATTTACTTAACTTTTACGTCTTTTCTCATAAAGTTGGCTCGGAACGAAGTAAGTAAGAAAAAGTTATTTTTGATCAAATAGATACTACTTAGGATATGTACGGGGGTGTAAGGTAATCCAACTGCCACCTTCGGAACCTCAAGCCAACCTCACCTACCCGTGATGCACCCTGTTGTATAGCAAACGGGGCTCTGGCGGCCGGCTGATTGCGGCATAGCGCAGCCTTTCCATGCCAGCGTGGAAATTATGGGCATATCCCCTTTCTTATTAGGGATGCACTTTGTCCTGCAGTGGATTGATATAGGTTGTTTTTTTTGTTGCTGTATTGTACATTTAAAAGATCAAATTTTCTTCGCAAAGAAACTTAAAACATCTTCTTCAACAAACTTTACTCTAAGTACATTTCTATTGCTTCACGCTTCCACACTTCAATGCAAGTTAAACATCTTCGTTTACTTTCCAGTTTTCCACCAACATGTCTTAATTAGCGCCAAGTTAGTCTGTTGTTCATAAACCGAACCATAGAGTAGGTTAAATAAGTAGATGAGGCAGACAGAGCTTCTGTATTAGTTCTTATCTCCTTGATTTAAAGTTTAGGTTCATCAGTATCATCAGCATCATCATCGTCATCATCATCATCATCATCTGCCTATAACAGTCCACTGCACTGAGGGCCTACTACAATTCACCGAAGTACGACGTGTTTCGTTTCATGCGATTGATTGAATTTCGTACTGTCAATTCCAATAGTTCAGTCGTATGTTTTGTGAAATAGGGTGCGCAATGTTAGGACTGTGACACATTCCGAACTTTGTGTTGAAATCTTGGTTTATTTGTTCGAAAATCGAGTACCAATCGCAAGAAACGAAACACGCAATTTCGTACTTCGTTGAATTAGAGTAGACCCCTTGTACATAGGAACCTTCCCTACCTCCCCTAATGAGCGTCATTGCGCTCTGTCCTCAGTTCGACGCATCCAGCTTCTACCAGCTGCCTTTCGCAGGTCACTCTACATAAATACTAGTTATTACCTAGGCCTTCGCCATTACTCCTGTGTTTCACGAAACAAGAAACAGAAACACGTAGATACAAATCATGTGAATGTTATGTATCGTGAAAAGTCTGCAGGAGCCATGCGTGACAACATATTGCGTGTTTGTAGGGCGTACACTACGTAGAGCAATGAAAAAGTTACAATGTATGAAAAAGTGAACTGAAAACTGAAATATTATATGAAAACACTTCATTTAGGTGTGTAGGTGCCTAATGTAATTGAATAGAAAATAATTGCAAAATTTATTAGACCTATCTACCTATAGTCGATCTACAAGCACGAGGTGTTTCCATCAATATCTAGATACATTCTAGTTCAGTTCATATTTCTGGGTTCTGCAGAAGTTAGTGTAGTTCTATATCTATTTTCTCTGAAAGTCCCGTTTGGTTTTGGTCTTCTATAATATTATCGTTAACATTAGCCACGAATATTTTATTTAAATATTTTATATCATCATTTTTTTTATTAGTTTTTTGCGTATTTAAATAAGATAGTTTGGTAGACATGATGTTATTATTTTATACTATATGTATGTAACTAGAAAAATAAATAAAATGAAGTAGATAAGCAAAAACAAAATCGGCTTTTTTTCCGCTAAATATTTTCAGAATCAAGGTAGTTAGTTCATATTTCTGGGTTCTGCAGAAGTTAGTGTAGTTCTATATGTATTTTCTCTGAAAGTCCCGTTTGGTTTTGGTCTTCTATAATATTATCGTTAACATTAGCCACGAATATTTTATTTAAATATTTTATATCATCATTTTTTTTATTAGTTTTTTGCGTATTTAAATAAGATAGTTTGGTAGACATGATGTTATTATTTTATACTATATGTATGTAACTAGAAAAATAAATAAAATGAAGTAGATAAGCAAAAACAAAATCGGCTTTTTTTCCGCTAAATATTTTCAGTTGTTGTAACTGCAACCTCCCAGTTTTAGGTAGTAGTCTTATTACACCCTGTATTATTTATTTTTTTCGCATTTTTTTCTAATCTTATTTAAGGTGGTTTAGGTAAGGGACTCATTCAGTTGTTCAACTGTACCGTCCTCAAATGTTTGATGTTCCATGCTAATTAAGGTGTTTGAGCTCAACTTTACGCATCAACATCATAATTCAAACAAGTTAGTACTTAATGGCCTTGTTAGGCGGCCTTTTGGTTTAAGATCAAACGCTTTTGTGTTCACTCAAGATTATAACGTACCCACTTATAAACCTAAACTGCAATAAAGTTCTTAGTTAAGAGGCAAATAGGGCAGATTCGATAAGCACCATACCTACTGCTAAAAAGTCTTATTTATACTCCACTCTCTACTTCGGTTAAGACTCCACTGGCCGTCTGTCTGTCACCAGGCAGTTTCTCATGAACCGTGATAACTTGACAGTTGAAATTTCCACAGATGATGTATTTATGTTGCCGCTTTAACATAAAATACTAAAGACAGAATATAATAAATATTGAAGTGGGTCTCCCATACAACGGTACGGAACCCTTCGTGCGCGAATCCGACTCGCATTTGGCTGTTTTTTTTAATTGTAATGTATTCACATACAATAGTCTCAACTGTAAAAAATATACTATGTCCGTCTGAAGTTGCAAGTAGCAAAGTAGTTTCTATATTTGGGTCGGACTGTACTAGATTGGACGAATCGTTTACTAGTACATAAATATAACTTCTATACGGTTAGTTAGTACATTCATACAATCACAAAGAGTTACCTGAGCGGGGGTTTGGGCCTGTTCATTGGTGCGTCGGAGTCTGTCGGTCCTTCTTCCTTTGGCGACATTGGTGACAGTGGAGTGGCAGCGTGGTCGCGGTACAGTCGCAGTCTCACTTCCGTGCCGCATGCTCGCAAAAACGCTACCGCTTCCGCGTGTGACATGTTTGACATAAGCGTCTCGTTTACCTGTGTTGAACCAAAGAGGATGGTTAAAAAAACCTTTTTTAGAGAGATGTACAAACATTAGACGGGTATTTCATGAGTGTAAAAGAGAATTAATTTGTGATATACCTAAAAATTGACAGTCAAATTTCAACTGTAAGAAGTATATCAATGGTAAGAATCATCATGTTATTGATGATTGATGCACACGTGCGAAATATAGTTGTCAATCAAAAAGCGGTTTTAATTTTGAGAATCCTTTGGTCTTAATTTACTGGTATGATATTAATTTCTATGCGTTGAACAATATTTGAGGTACATATGTGTTGAACAATATTTCACGCCCGCGTATGGTTTTGATCCGTCCTTCCGTAGGCATCGTAGGATTTAAAAGCGCTAGCTTAGCAGATGAGTATAATTTTTGTGATAGCAGGAACCATCGGTTATAACTACTGTTACTAAATGGTGGGGACATATAGTTCACTTTTTCCCTATGCCAATTTTTTTATAGATAATGATAGCATCGAAATGTTATACAATTCTGCTATTCTGTTACCAGTTCAATAAAACAAATAGAGGACTTCGGTCAAAAAAAGAAACTCCAAAGGCAAAACAAGATTATACGAGAAGGGGATTAAAAACTAAAGATGACGGCATTCCTTGAAAATAGTTAGGTGGAACCCACAGCATATTTATTGGAATTTAATCTACTCGTATAGACACCGCTGTCTTATAAAAACTACTTGTTTTAATAGCCTTTAGCTATTAAAACAAGTAGTTTTTATAAAACAAAGATTATCCGATTTATTGATGTCGTAAAACAGTTTTAGATTTTAATTAAAATACCTAGGTATCGTCAGAGCTATTAACTCTATTGCAATGATTGGTTTTATATTCCTCAACATGATAAGCATAAAGTACTTAAGTTAGTGTCTACATATTCAAAAGCGAGTGTTCTACCATGTAGACAGTATTTTATTAACTTCATAATTTAAAAATAAATAGACGTAGCTACATCTCACATACGGATCTTGCGAAGTATTTAGAAATAGGTTTAAAACTTCATTTATCCGCCCTCTCTGCACTGCGCTTTTACAAAATTACTTTACCTCATTCATTATATCTACTTGTTAATAGTTATGTTTGTGAAAACTAACAAACTGAACTGAAAGGAAAGAAAGAGACTGCCTACTCAGTGAAAATAATTCAAAATATTCCAACAAAACTCGGATGCAGAGGTAGATCACCAACCATCTAGGTGGTGATCCAAGGTCGAGAAAGATGTAAAAGCTCATAACATTGCATCTACTACAACCCAGGACAGAGCGTCTTAGCGCCAAAGTACTAGGTGGCCCGACCCCAGATGAAATGGGAAGAGGAACACGAAAAAGAACGAGAAAAACTAACATACTATCACAATTATAAAGTCATTATTGGCGCCACTGAAAACCAGCGCTGCAGTAGCTTCCATGCTTCTGCAGTACATGCTGAGTGGCGACCTTTTTGTGTCACTATTTCTTGTATTAGATTTAAGGACTTTATTGTTGTTTGTGAATTTATTGTGTGACTCAAATATTTTTTTCTTTTCTATATCTTTATCATTTGGAAAGCATCTTCAGTTCATATCAGAATTTCAGTAAACCAACAACTCCGTTTTAAAATTGTCATGTTCCCTTTGCATTACCATTATAATTATGTACACAAACAGTGTGGACCCCAACAGACACTTGAAAAGGATATTTTCGAGGAAACTCGCTTCAAAAATACGTAACCTTATTATTTTCCGAGGATAAATAAGTTTATTTTTGACGCACGTAAACCTTCTGATAAAATATACTTAATAAGCGTAAGATTTATTCAACGATAAATATATAAAAGGAAATAATAAAAGAATACTAAAGTTCAATAACTGTATTTTGGCTTTGTTTTGGAAGTAAAAACTTTTAGCGAACGGGATGGGAAGAAAACTTTCTTATTAAATTAAGACTTTCCCAAAAAAACAGCAAAAGTCAATTCGTAAACCACATCTTGCGACGCAAAAAATGTGAAAGAACAACAAACTTTTCCAAAAATATTTGGATTTTTTTCATTTTTTTGTTCGCTAAGTGAGCATCATTAGGGTTCCGTACCTCGTAAGGAAAAAGGAAAACAAACAGTATGGACAATCACTGTTGTCTGTATGTCAAGACCTTTTTCTCAGGAATGCGTTGAGGTATCAAGTCGAATTTAATATAGAATACTCAGGCCTGCAATACCTTGGAGCTGTGAATCAATCTTTCAAATATCAAACTTTTAAGTAAACGCAATCAAAAGATACGGCCGTTTATGCTGCATATTTTAGACACTCTCAAGGGAATCAAAACTTAGTACTTACCTAGAATGGTATATCTGCAAATTTGTACAGAACTCTCGGTGCTCGAGTCCAACTCGCACTTGGCCGGTTTTTAATGTAGTTTTGTTTTGTACTTACAGCAACAATTCTGTCTCCAGGCTGTATTCTCCCATCACTGAGAGCCGGCTCCCTTACCAGGGCTCTGACGTAATGCCCCAGTGCACTGTGGTCTTCTTTCCGCAGAGTAAACCCGAGGGAGCCATTCACCTTCGTCATTATTATGTCGAACTCCTGGAATTATGATGAATATGCTCAATACTTGTCTTTAGTGTTTGATGATTCGTTGGCGTATAGGTCAATAGCTGGCTGAGACTGACACCTAAATTCTTAATTGTCACCTTGAAATTTTCCTCGAGGAATACTGAATGTGGCCTTGAGTTGACATGGTTGATGGTTCCTTGACTGAGGAAATATTATGCAGTATTCATGACTACCAATCAAACAAACTAAGGAAATATTTTCGAGGTGAAATCTTAGAATATGCCTCAAGAAGTTGTATGACAAATGTTTGCATATGTTTTCTGTCCTTCGGGAACAGTACTTCTACTGCATGGAAGTTCTGTTCTATTCTATACCCCTGACGTATTTGCGAAACTTCATGAAGATTAGTTGAGTAGTTATGGCGTGAAAGTGTAACAAACACTAACTAACTTTCATGCATTTATGATATGACCCGTATAAAACCATTAAAGTCTAGGTCTAATAATTTCAGACCAATCCGTTCAGTAGGTTTGGCGTGACGGAGGGACAAACATATTAAATTTCACAAACTTTCGCTTATATTAATATTATTGGAAGATACGATTCTTTTCAATAAGTTTTTAAACGAAGTTGTCTTCGCATACCTCCCAGAATAAAGATCTTTCTCAATTGATTGATTTGATTTGATTTTGATTTGAAAACAAACTGGATAGGTAGAATCAATTGTAAACTGCAATTCATTCTTGAGTATGCCTGTCAACGTCTGTACAAAAAAAATACCGTAATTGCTTTAAAAACAGTTTTATCGATAAACAAGCGACTTAAAGATTATCTTTAATGCCCCGAAATTTTAGGTCAGGCCTTATTTGACTTATCAAATTACGCCGCGATCCCGTAATCCTCGAAATAATTCACTTACCACCGATCCGTCGTCCTGCGGGGCGTGAACAAAAAGCCTTTATTAATTGGAGCTGAGTTTCATCAACATTAAATGTTATGACCTAGGGCCGTAATCAGGGAAGAGGGAGGGGCTATCACTATCCATCATCAACCCGGCTCGGAATCACAGGCTGCTGGATATATGTTTCCTATATGTATTAGACACAGGCCAGAAGAGGCTGGCAAAAGCAAAAGGAGATCCATTATTACCATACTTAATATCAATGCGAAATTATAAAGCTGTACGTATCCAATTTACAAAGTTAAAATGGCTTAGCCGATTTAGATGTTTGGCACATGTTTGAAATGAATGACTAGACTGTCTTGAACGGTTTGCTACTGCACTTTGCTTACTATGGAAGATGTGGGTAATTTTGCAGTAGTAAGAAATCTATTTACAATAAAGAGTGTCTCATGTAATAGTCAAGTCAAATCTAAAATGAAGTCGACGAACATTATATCTAAAACAAACAAAACAAATAATATTCAAATCAACTATACCAACGAGAGCCACAAGAAGAAGCAAAGCTGCAGATAATCAAGCCATTACGAAATAGGAGTAAGCAAAGCTCACGACATAATATCGGAAAGACATTTTGAGCACTGAAAGTTTCAAACATTAACTAACAGCGTCCCGTCAATTATAAAAAATAAGTTCATTTCCTTAGAAGGGAGATCATAAATTTGCGTCAAATTTAGCTAAGCACCCTTTTGAGAAATGCAAAAATAACCCACTTAAACTCTGATCCTTACTACGGCCTTGTTACAATCCACCCAATATTGGGTGAGAGTGCCAGTAAAAAGCTCTATATTAAAGTTATATAGGGGTCGGCTATAAAATGATTTAAAGACTATTCGGGCTCTCTGATATCAGCACTCTTTTGTATCTCATCTTTATTTTCATTAATGGTAATCGAACATTCGGAATATTGATCGCTTTTACAGCAGTAGGTAGGACCGTTCGACCCGCGCACATTAGGCCCTCTTTTATTGGTATTTTATTATACTAGGCGCTATTATAAATGCTTTGAGTGTTATCGAAAAGTTATGTTAGCCTTCTCATTTCATGAAAATGGTCATTTGCATTGATTTTATGGCCGCCCAGTGGATACTTTATTGAATATTTTATTAAAGTAAATGGACGGTAATCTCTTCTAACAAAGACGTATCATATCAAGGGTAGAACTTTAAGCAATAACTGAATAAAAATGGTAAGACTGTGGAACACAGTCATAAAGTTTGACGTGATAACGTTCGTAAGTTAGGTGAAATGGAGGGCGTGCCGGCCCCATGCGGGAAACGTTGACGTCATTCAGGGAGCTTTATTGGGACCACCACGTCACAACTACGCGCGAGTGTTTTCTGATCACATTTTATGATATTATTTTCATGGCATATTTAGCTCAGATGCGTCAAAATTACTGACTCAAGCATCGACATAGTATAAAAATATCGATGTAATCAATCAATCAACACATTGACTCTACAATACGAAGGTCGATCCACATAACTTCTTTATTTAATGGCCTCTGGGACAGTTTTCCACAATTTCGCAAGTATCAAGTAATTGTCCAAAATAAATCATTTAATTTTCATTTCATTTCATTTATTTATTTATAAAATACAATTTTACACGTCAAAGTAATTTTCAATAAAATATATAAAAATACACTTTTAATAGTACCTATTAATAGGTAAAGTATTGACAAAATTAGGAAGTGGGATCAATGTCGTCATTAAATTTGTTAATAAAAAATTCTTCTATCGAGTAGTATGCTCGGTCTAATAGAAGTTATTTTGAGTGTTTTGACAAATGTTCCAATACTATTCGCATCTACAACAAATTTGGGTAATTTATTGTATATTTTGACACCTATAAAGTCTATATGTTTTTGTGACTTAGACAGTCGTTTGAATGGCAGCCTGAGTTGGCAGCGACCTAACAAAGAATTTGGATTTTTTTATAATATACTAAATTTATATGTCAAATGTAAAAAAAATATTGAAAAAATTGATGCTAAAATCAAATTTCGAGTATTATGTTTTTGGAAGTTATTGCAATAATTGATTATTTCAAACAAAGATACTTTGGTATATTTATAAGACATGACTTTTACTATCGCGCCAAAAAGCAAACTAAAAGGGAGAAGGAAATCTAAGGGTCTACATACAGATACCCACGTATTGTTTGACTGGAATGCAAGTGTTAAACATGGGAAGTGACCCGTCTTGGTTCAGCAATCGAACTTCCCAGCGGATCTCTAGGCTGCCCTCGCCCTCCTGGCAACCATTACATTATTAATAAAAAAACGAAATAAGAAACCCGACGTGGCTTGAATTATATATCTGCTGACTCTCTCAGAAATAACTATGTTTTTTTTTCATGAGGTGAGGTTTTCTGACAGTTGAACTTGATTGAAAGCCATGATCAAAGTGCATTAAGATACGAATGTTAAAGTTCTTTGGTACTAAATGCTTGATGTTACACACTAACAAATATGATTTTAGAAAAAAAAAAATTGCCTCACTTTACTTGAAGGTCTCTTTTATGCCTTTTTTAAAAGCACTTGAGAGAAAAATATCATAACTATATATACCTACGATTAGAACTATTCTATGATTACATTTAAAATGTTAGAGCACTAAAAAATTCTATTCACTATTAAGTACATACCCCGTATTGTATATCATATACTGGCAGTGATGCGTCCATATCCGGTAGGTGGAGATTCCGTTGGTCGACTTCGGGACTTGCCTCGCGACGTCCTCTCCCTTCTGATGATGATGTAGTGGCGCTACTGGTAGTTGCTGATAACCTGAATACAAAAATACGCATAACTATATAGCATTTTCTCTTATG
Source organism: Horisme vitalbata (assembly GCA_951804965.1). NCBI lineage: Eukaryota > Metazoa > Arthropoda > Insecta > Lepidoptera > Geometridae > Horisme > Horisme vitalbata. The sequence continues at coordinate 5,899,839 of OX638094.1, forward strand.
TAGCCTGATAACAGTGTAAGTGTTGTATTATGTATTGTATGTTTAAATACTTACCTACCTATAAATGAGAAAAAGAGTCGATTTTACTGTCCTAATAACTAAAAATGAGGGTTACTGCCATAGTAACACTTTATATCCATCTTGTTGCCATAGTAACGTATATATCATTGGTTGTTGCAGTCTAATGGCGGCGTGCGGCGGAACCCAAATCAACAAAATATTTTTTTACTTGATTATTAATCCCATTGGTGTGTAAAGAAAATGTTAATGTCATTTTTAATATATACAAATTTTATGGGATACGTTTAGTTTCGACGCAATTGGTACGGGTTCTCGGCATTCTCCTTTCGCATACACGCTTTAAGAGGTACAAAAAAAGACATATGACAACTCTTATCTAGAAAAAAGTTTACACACTACACCAGTCTATATCAGGCCACTGCTGGACATTGGTCTCCCCTACTAAAGGCCCATAATCCCCACGCTGGACATACAGGTTGGGAATTGCAGTTCCCGATAGTAAAATAACATTAACGCGAGCGAAGCGGCAGGCAGAAGCTAGTAATTTATTAGTATCGTTAGGACTTTTATTTTATAATCCTTACTAGTAATATTATAAAAGTGCGAAAACGTCTTTGTTAGTTAAAAAAAAGTATAACTTAAATACATTAATGGGATAAACCTAACTGCCACATCATAGCATTTACCTACTTGCTTTACGGACTTACTCCAGTAAGATGTTAAATCTCACAAGGTATCTGCTTTCCATTTTACTCTTTCCTCTGGCTCATGTAGCTTATTCTTGGTCCACGTCCGTGCTTCGGAAGGCACGGTAAGATGTTGGTCCCGGCTTTTCAGTAGTTAAGCCATGTCGGAGGCCTTCGGGCGGCCTAAAAACTCCGACACCAGAGTTGATCACTAGCACATACAAAGAAGACGAAGAAGAAGGTCCTCTTCTTCCAAGCTAAACTGCGATTCTTTATTATTACAATACTAAGCTTGGTGTCAATTTAGACCAGCTTGACTAGACTGGTATGTGGTGCACCTCGGAGGACCAACCCCTGTTTTAGATGCATTCCTCACCTGGCATGCATCGGATGGCAGTTCAGTGGGTCCAGCGGTGGCAGATGCGGTGGGTGGGGTGTCCTGACGGGGGGTGTCGGCGGGTCCGGGGGGGTGACACTCTCTAGTACATCAGGTGGAGGTCGACACACCCGCAACTCGACTCTAGCGCTCGCCGTCCGAAGTACTTCTAGGGCTTCCTGTAAAGGGGTAAATTGTTGAAGTGTTGTAAGGATTGAACAGAGCTGCTTAGGTTTGTTACTTCTTACAATGTACGAGTATGTGTTGTATACGAGCTCTTTGGTGCAGTGGGTGAAAACCCGCCTGAGGTTATGAGGTTGTGGATTTCTCTCCCGCTGCGAGACAATTGTTTGTATGATAAATGTTTTAAATGATTTCTATTATATTGTTATATAAAAAATGTAAGTATATAAGTAGTATATCAGATAGATAGATAAGAAAATTATCAAAACGATAATACAAATTAAGCAGAACTTGGGGCTAGATGATACTGTGTGATAATGTCCAGCATAATTATTAATACAAGATTTTTTTTGTATAAATACGTTTTCATGAAATTATAGGATTTTCTAAATGTCGAATAAGGGTGATTCCCTTTCCAGGCCACGCACACGGCACGCCCCGGGCACGGCCCGTTCTAATGACAATCATCCCTAAAGTGTAGAAAATGATGATGAATCTTCCACGAAATTTCTTTAATATCGGTACCAAGGTCCACAGCCTTGATATGGTACTAGCCCAGACCGTAACAAATACCTGTAGTTACTTAGATTATGCTTTGAAGGAGTCCGTAATAAAGTCTTAATCAAATTCTCAGATAAACAAGTAAAATGTATAGAGTAGGTAACTTTATCCCATTTCAAGCGTCATTGTTAGGAAAGATAAATCCATTTTCACTCGATGAGCAAAGCAAAATGGCGATGCAGCCCAAACAACCACTTCGGCGATGCCATATTTACTGCCTCGTTCAAAGCCACGCCGCTCTATAATCCGGATTAGCAAGGCTTTACCCTGGATATGTGATGTAAAACGGACCCCTACCAGCTGGCAAATGTAGATTATTCACCAAAGAGGTGAAAATCTAGAAAATCTTTACTTGTTTTGTGCAAGCTGACAAGACCTTGGAACAGCTGCTGGGCAGCATCTTAATACAAACTAAATATTATAAACGCAAAAGTAATTTTGTTTGTTTGTAACGCTTTCACGTCTTAAGTCTTAACTACTCAACCAATCATCAGGATATTTCGCATAACACGTTTTCAGTTGTATAGAAAAGGACATAGGGTATCATTTATTATAAAAAAGATACTGTAACCAAGGGATATAAATTACTTTCGAAATAACTTTTAACACCCGCAAAGCTGCCGGCAGTAGTATTTTTAAATTTGATACAAATTTTCGTAGGTTTTTATTTCCTTGGCTAGGTTTTGCGAATCTATGCGTTCATGGATTACCATTCTTATCCAGGATTTACTTCAGAGCTGTGTCAAATACTCAAACGAGGTCTAAATTTCAAATGAGAATGAGAGTGAGACCACTTTTCACCAAATTTCACGCGAGTTTTGAATTTGGTTGGTTATTCAGAATGCTAATATACGTCTTTTTTTGGAGTTAAATTTGTACACAGGAAATTATACATCGATATTTTGACTTTTGAAACTTTGAAACTACGTGAATATTTATACCTATCTATTTGTAGTGTAAATAAAACATTATTCATTTAGCTACTTTTTCTTCGAGGGTTTGGTTTCGAGGGTAGTGAAAGTCAAGTATATAAATAATAAATTCTGTATTGTTTTGTGAAACTACTAATCTAACCTATCTATATATTTATTAGGCTTTACAAAGAAAAATAAACGGTCTCGGAACTCGGAGCAACCTGCATCGTACCTTCTCATAAAAAAGGCATGTTAATACCGAGCTTATAAAAACTAAGCTTCAAACAATTTACCTGGGACATTTTTAATAAAAAATCTTACTAAGATCCTCTTCTTAGCTCCAAGCGAACCGGACGCTCATTCTATTGTGTAGCAAACGAGACCGGATAAAAAATATTAATCATACTCGTAGCTCAACAATACCAACTATCTAGATAAGAACATGGCACAGTGGTGTCAGAATTTTTTTATAAAAAAGTGTCACGACACATTGGCTTTCGAAGCTACATAGTTTTTTATGAAGATGAATTTTCATAAATTTTGGTTCCACTCATGACTTCGTTCGCATGATACCAGGTTTGGTATTTCCTAATTTTTTTAACAAAATTATAATCAAATAGGTCGAGCCCAAGGATGGCGAACAAAACAAAAAAAAAGTTCAAATCGGTCAAGTCATTTTCAGGCGGCAATTGATTTATTAGGTTCCGACGCAAGAAGAGGGGTTTTTATAAGTTTAACGTGTGTATCTTTATGTTTTTTTGTGTCATTTTAGGTGCTAAGCGGATGAATATTTTGATTTAGTTTTTCTTCCAAGGTGATTTACTAGAGTGTATGATATAATGATAATGATAGATGCTATGATTAAAAAAAATCTGCTCAACTGTATAAAGATCCTCAGAACTTTTCTTGTTGATGTAAGCTTACTGTAAATTAAATAAGTCTCACTTTATCTGTGAATTAAGTCTCTACCTCATGTGTGATAAATTGTCAAGTTACAGAACTAAGAACTTGGCACCGATTAAAATCTGAGCACATTCACCGGAAAACCAACTTGTACTAAACTTGGCCCCTTTTCTCTATGTTCGCTTAGGGTACAGATAATCTGATGTATGTGTTCCTACTTTGGTTTCCTAGCAAAGAGAAGTAGCGCTTAGATTTATATTTTGATTTAGAGGTAAAAGTTGCTGGTAATACTGCACACGGATGATTTCGCAATTTATTATCATTTGTTCTATTGAGAATAAGGTGCTTGCGTGATAAAAAGTTACAATTTCTCTCGGTTTTTCTAAGAAAAAGTATTTTCTTTTCAATGCCGAAATATTTATACTCGTAGTATTTGGTATGGGTTTTTCTAAGGAACTAAAAAACTAGAAGGACTAGAAAAATGGTCACCGTGTAATGAATGAACCACAAAATCCACCTAAATTGTAACGGTACGCATTCACTCAGGCCGACCTCTAAATCAAAAGTCAGACAAACTAACCAATCCAATTTCCTAATGGGATTGGTAAGTTGGTCCGACTTCGTATGATCCCGAATGGCACAGGTCTTTTGAAATGTTTAGAATCATCAGAATAGTGGAGTTATACAATAGGGGTATACCGCAATCTCCCACCGAATCCTAACAATTTAATGAACTTAAACATAGTGTAGGACTCCCTCCGGCTAGGTGGAGTGACAATTTGCGATAGGTTGCTGGTAAAAGCTGGATGAGTCGAGCTGATCACAAGGCGCAATGGCGCTCATCAGGGGAGATCTATGTCCAGCAGTGGTCTGCTATAGGCTGATGATGATGAATGAACTTTATTACCTACGAAGACCCATCGCAGTTAACTTTAGGAACAAGAAACTTATTATGAAAACTACGAGAATACAATAAAAAAAACCACTTGTATAAAAATCTCTAGTGTTCCACAAAAACAAGTACAGCTAAATAGTAATAGTATATTGATGCGTTAACTCTACGACAAGAACCATTTAGTGTACTCGCTCAGTGCCTCTATTATTAAGTATTACGCTTTATTCAATTTCCGGTATAAACTCTTCGGTATACTCGTAATCCTCGTAATAAATTCTGGCTTAGCCGAGTGGAAGTCAAAAGTCTGCTCCAGTAGAGCAATATAATAGACTGCGACTATAGTTTCATTATAGCGGTGCATTAATTCAGAAGAACAAAGGGTGGAGCAGACAATTTTTCAAGTGCCAGCATCAGAGCCAAGTAAACCGCCCAAATACGTTAGCTTTATTGTTTTTCTTCTCTGTGACTGACGACACATTAGCACGTTGTGTGTGAGAGACAGTATGTCAAAGTCGTTTGATCTCAAAAAGGTAGCTTTGATAGACACAATTTATAACTCTGGATCTTACTTATTCCAATAAGAGATCAAAGACAAGTTTCATTTTAATATAGACTTTTAACGTCAAAGTATCTTCTTAAGTGCGCAATTCCTCAAAACTTTTGGAAAAATCTGTTTGAAACACTACACACTTCCAACGAACGCCAATCCAAAGCGAAATTTCTCGGAAAATAATTGAACTTTCTAACGAAATCAAGAGGATAGTAGGTCCGTTTATTAATTTATTGATAAGGACATTGCTTGTATTATCAGATTAGTTTTTTTCTAGCTGCGTTTTACGCTTCGTAAATCCGCACCACAATTGGGCAGCGCGCTGTAGGTAAATGAGTTTCGTTTTTGACGAACTGCGTACCGGGGCATACAAATGCTCTAATATAATTTGTGTAACTTTGTGGCGGGCGTTTTACAGTTTATTACTGAGCGCTCGAGGGCTTACGACGGACTTTTCATAAAAGTTTTTACGTTTATAACCGCCAGTTGGCCGTGGGTGCTGTGACAACAGAATGGCATTTTTTAACTTGACTTACTGTTTATTTTGGCATAGCGTTTTATACTTCCCGGCCTATCTATATGCAGGCAGTATTTTGTGAGCAGAGGTTCACGGTAATGAATAAATAATTTGTTCGTGCATTCAGAAAAAGTGTCGGCAAAACGGGAAAACGCTGGGAGGTAAGATAAAATGAAAATGGTTAGCGACCCGCGTTTCTCTAAGTTGTTACAACTTCAACAAGCATTTCATAAAATTTAAAGGAATTCACTTTTATTTTTGCTCACATTCAATATTCTATGAACATTGGTTACTCTTTTCATCAGTTTTTCATAAAATACGAATAAATCCATAGAACATATAGTCAGAATCAATAATAGTAATTTCGGTCAAGATAGAGTCTTTTGCAAAAAGTCAAAGTAACATTTTTGAATGTCCTGGTAAGCTTTCGTGAGAATCACGTTATATAGGTACCCTTTCGGGATAGTTTCGCTGGGTTTTTTAGTACAGGCAAGTTAATGTTCTCATTGCGAGAATAAGCATTACCACGAAGTTAAACCCCCAAACCAAAGGCTTTCATTTCTAGGTATACTAAGCTATATCCCACTGAGCTATAAACTAAAGGACGTTTTTGTTTTAGTATGCGACTTACCGAGGCTAGTTTGATTGAGGTAGCCTCACAAACAACTTTATGATTATTGTGTTAGTAAATCCTGTTATTCTTCGGAACAACAAAGGCACATTTTACCGTCAAGATACGGTTATCTAGTCCACCTAGGTTTGTTACGTATAAACATCCTATTTCAAGACTGATCATGAATCGAGATAATTTTGTTATTGCTACCCTCATTGAAGACCGTAGTGCACTTTTAATTCTTAGAATCCTCTCTCAATTCTTAGAATTCACACCAGCCTATATCAGTCCACTGCTGGTCCTAGGCCTCCTATAATAATGAGTGATTATTAAGTCCCATTCCGCGAACTCTCTCCGCGCTCAATGCCCTCCTGGACGCAAGCCCTGACTCTGATGTATTTGCGAACGGATGGAAGGTGATTTTGACTGACTGCCTGAACTTTTGTGAGAAGTGTGTGTAGGATTTTTATCTGCTTTATTTTTTTTTTTGTTCGACATGTGATTTGACTATTAAGTATTGGAATTTATAATTACTGACATTATTATTATTATTATTGACTATGTACTAAATATCTACTAATTTAATTCTGACAGAAGTGTGTATGAGTTTATTGATAGTGTGTGTGTAAGTAAGATATTGATTGATTATTTGACTACCTATTGAATTTGTTATTACTGACTATTTTTATTGAATTTTGACTATGTAGAGATGTATAGATGTAAACTCAACCAAATTTTTATAATTAGAGTAATTGGCGCAAGCCGTTCTAGTTATTAAGTCAATAAACAATAAACAATAATAAAAGGGGATATACTCATTATCCCCACGCTGGGCATGCTTGCTGGAGACCGCAGGACTCAGCTTCTAGCACCATCAACGCTACTGCCCACAGGTATTTCTGTGCTTCTGCCCATCGCATCGGCGGCCTGGAAATTTAACTGTGCCTGTAATAGGCTGTGCGATGCTGCAATCGCCCGGCTGCCAAAGCCCCATTTGCTATACAGCAGGGTGCACCAGGGGCAGGTGAGGTTGACTTGAAATCCATAAATGAAGGTTGGAACCGTTACACACTTTTGGGGACCATCTAAGTTAAATAACCTTTTGCTTAGTCACTATTTGTAAGACTGTTTTGCAGAATAGATCCAAAGACTTGCGTGCTTTAGAAGTCACTTTACGATGCTACAGACATTTTCAGGTGCTTAGCCATGTCAAAGGTCTTCGGCCGGTCAAAAACTCGTACAATAAAAAGATTGTTATGAATATTTTCATAAGTTTATATGAACCTTCTGATAAAGTTTTAACTAGGTGCGTATTTTATTAAAACTGTGTATCCCTTTCTTCCAAAATCAACTCCCAAAAATAAACAGAAGGGGTTAAACTAATTCAAAACACGTTTCGAGACTCACTTTTACTTTTAGTGAGAACAATTTCAGCGACCATCACGTCCTAGCGAAACCGAAATTCAAATACGTGACTTACAAAATCATTGACTCGAAATTGGGTTGAGATCACGAAATCACACCCTTCACGTAGGAAGATCATCTCGTCACTTCCAAGTAAATTGAGATTGACACAATTTACGTTACTGTTTTTACAAGCAAGATTAAATATGCATTTCTCAACATGTTGGTGAGCTGGTGATATTTTCTTTGATACCTGAATATGGAACTCGCACATGGCCTACATGATGTTAAGTGGTAATCATTAGTTATAACAAAGCATTGTTTCTTAGATCAAGCATGTTTGGAAGGTGCCCTATGTTGCAACAGACTGCGTGCATCAACTTGAGGTGATCAACTTATGAAAGTGTGTTATGCCTGTAATTTCACTGGAACCCACACCCTTTAAACAGAGCAATAGCATGGAGAAATAGGCGTGGTGGTAGTACTTTCCCGGATGAGTCTTTCACAAAAGACTCTATTACTTGCAGTGTTGGACTGTTGGTGTAGAATAAACAAGAGTATGCTATACATCCGACGAACTTTGGGCTAAAATAACAACAAAGTGGGCCCCCAACGATGGAAGACGGCATCGTGGCAGACCCAGATTGAGATGGCGCGACGACCTGGACTCTTAAAAAAGAGATTGGACCACCACTGCCCTGGATCGTGAAGAATTGAAGGGGGATAGGGAGGCCTATGGCCTGCATAATACCTGCAGTGGGATTATGCAGGCTGAAAATAATAATAATATCCATCCTCTTGTCTCGATATAATTCGTAAATAGTGCCGGTCCATATGAAGCGTTGCAGTGCCTGAGTGGTAACGCTGCGTTGCGTTACATATTGTGCGCTCCGGCGCTGCACCGTAAGCATTTCCAGACTTAAAACGAGCAACTTGAGGTGGGGAGGGATGTACAATTATACATACATGCTGTGCTGGTACGGTGCTGTAGTGGCAACGATCTAGCATTTTTTTTGTACTACTGTTCGTCCAACACTCGCCATAGCATCGCCTGTGTGGCAGCTAATGCGGTGAAATTTTTGCCGCTCTGCACCGCAACGCATCGCCTGGACCAGTTCTTAGTCTTACGAAATCCAACTGGTGGTATTTAATCTTTAACAAGACCATAACTACCTTCTATTTTAGTAAAGACTTTAACTCACATAGGTACTAAGCCCAGCTAATGGTATTCCGTTGGCTGATAGCAGCAGGTCTCGTTGCGCGAGCATGCCAGTCCGCCATGCTGGCTGCGGCGGGTACAGCCTCCGTATCCTCACGAGACCTCCACCACCACATACTGACATGCCGAGCCCCCGACCGTCTTTCTCGACCACCACTGTGAATGTGTTCTCTGCGGACAAGAAAATAAAGTTTAATTTTGACTATTAAGTATTATTTAAAAATAACTCACATAGTAGAGAACAAAATAACATTCTTCCCTTTTTTTGGTTTAAAAATGTACGAGAAGTTTAATGATTGTATTCTCAAACCCCTCCATACCGAATACCTAATTATTTTGCAATAAGTATTTATACTTATTGCAAAATAATAATTAGGTACCGAATACCTAATAATTTTTAAGTATTTATACTTATTGCAAAATAATTAGGTATTCGGCATATTGTATTCTTATAAGCAGTATGAATACAATATGATTGCTTACAATGCTTCTTTCCATCTTTGTAAGAGCAAGTGGCCAACTCTGGTGTCGGAGTTTTAGGCTGCCCTGAAGGCCTTCGAGATAGCTTAGCGACTGAAAAAGCCGGAAACAACAGTAGGATAGGTAGATGGACCGGTAGAGGTCGGTTAGATAGTCATCCCAACAAAAAATAAATGTAAAGTGAGAGCCAAATTCAATATTATCATAAATATGCCTTGGTTGTTGACTTCAACAACAAAATAAGTGAGATCTAAATGGGCGCAAGTTGAACTTTGCTTTGACACGCTACCGTATGTCTAGATCTCTACAATAGTTAACATTATATACGTTGTGTTTTTTTGATAATAATTCTGTTATGTGTGCCTGAATAAATAAAAAAAGATTTCGTCATGTGAAAATCAACGTATTTCATACCCCTAATAAGTTCTTTCACATTATGTAATACTTATTGCTTATTCTGTGACATTATCATTGTACAAAGGTCTAGAGTTGCCTTTCAACCACATTGTAAAACCCACTTCAAATATTACAAGCCCGCCCTAGATTCGAACTAATCATTCTCTTGGACCTACGTCATTGTCGCCTACTCAACTTATTTGACCTAAGTATATCGATCAGATACTGGCGCTGCTATTCAAGTTCTATGCAAGAGCGTCTTCTTATGGACGATAACTGTCGTCTTTCGTGACGATAAACGAGAGATTACACAAGTAAATGTATGAAAAATACGCTCCCTGAACAGACTAATCAACGACCGAACGTCACGACACACGATAGAATTTTCACACCTTTGTTCCCGCTATAGAGACGAAATTGTCGTTCATTAATGGACACGCTCTAAGGTATTTCAAACCTTGCAGACATCTCTCGCAATAAACTTAAGAACCGAATTCTGTTACGAGCAGGCTGTAACTGTTTTATAGCTCGCTATCACAATACAGTGGATATCTAACAGTAAAGAAACTTTGTTTAAAATGATTACAAATTTGAAAGTCTTCTCGTAAAACTAGTTTATGGACTAGTATACTCTAAGTATGATTGTAACTTTAATAAATATGTAACGTTTATTGTTTTAAATAAATTCTAAACTACTTCCATTCCTAGGATTTTGCGGTACCACAGTTTGAAACTGACATCTATATGTACGTTAATACACGTAAATGTACGCGAAATATTAAAATTAAACACAACCCACGTATTACAGAAATAGGCGATATTTCAGTTTTTTTGGAAAAAAATATCACCACACCACACCACACCAGCCTATATCAGTCCACTGCTGGACATAGGCCTCCCCTAAGAAAGGGGGATATACCCATAGTCCCCACGCTGGTCATGCGGGTTGAGGATCGCAGGGCACAGCTTCTCGCACCACCGTCGCTGCTGCCCGTCGGTGGCCACGGGATTTAGATGTACCGATAAAAAAATACACGACTTTACATTCTATAAAATTTTCATGTCGAATATCTGACGACTACCTCATAGAACAAAGTGGCGGGTGCATCAATTACTTCTAAGCAGAAAATTTATCAGCTGTTATGATGAGCTAGCTGAAAGCACAATCATGCTGATAATAGTAAAACATTTTACTGACATAGGTACTCATATTATTGTAATTTTTCTCTATAATATAAATCATCGTTTGCTTTTTCTGTCAGATTAAATGCAGCATAAACGTCTAGCACGTTGAATTCGGGCTTCGGACATGACGCTACGCACTATACCCGAGGAAGGCGGCCGGCTTCTGCAGCTCAGTAGTGTGTTCAGCATTAAAAACGTTAAAAACAGTAACGCAAAAAGTTTCTTAGCAAGTTGGCTGAGTAAAATTGCAATATATTAAAGTGAGTAAAATTTTAGTTATTGAGAGAGATTTATGTTACTTTTAAGCGGGTATTACACAAATCCATGAACAGAGATGAGTAGTTGTAAATAAAATAAAAATGTTAGCGTATTTACTGTTTAATGTCAACATTGTATCCCTTTTACCCGTGCATCTGTCCGTTACCTACGTGCTTTGTTTTCTGGGAAAATTGTACCTACGTTACTTTATTTGTCTCATCGCATACACCCTGATTATAAATTTAACGATCACACTTTAAAAACGATATAAGACGCATTGCTTACTATTTATTTATGTCACTTTTTTCATTTAGAGCAAAGAGGGAAGAACGTCTATCATATATGAGTTTAAAAGAGAGAGTTTGTCTATAAAATTTTCAGTCAGCCATTATCAACCAAAATTTCGTAGTTGTGGTCATGAAGCATGCGCGTGGTTTTAATTTTGAGATTCCTTTGGTTTTCTACGGGTATTATCTTTTTTCTGGCCTGTTCCACTCTTATACACTTTCTTAATCCATATGCTTCCGATATTTTTCTGTTACCTGGACTATGTCAGAAAGAATGAAAATTCAAAAAAATACAGTTGTAGCGATAGTAACAGTATTATATACCAACATTGATAAAATTAATACATGCACAATTACATGACATTTTACATTATAAAATATTCAATAATTTCGCAAATCCAGAGTGAATTTCTTTTCTTTTAGGCAAGCGTGCTCACCTTAGAAATATAAATCCGAACTAAGCATGTTTTCTATAGGTACACCAGTGAAAGAACCATCAAAATCGGTTATCAATTAGCGGAAAAATTGTGTAACAAATTTATCAACAACTCGTCATAACTAAGAAACTTTACGTTTGGAAGCCAATATTCGTCGAAATATTTGAAAATTTAGGATGTATTTTTATTATATTTCATTTAATGCCTTTAGTACGTTGCTACCTAAACCTAATAACACTGCGTATAAGGCCTTTGTTTTGCCTACAAGCAACTTACAATAGAATCCTCTTCGGTACCCCAGAGAGCAGGTGTTTTCATTTCACATAAAACAAACGACAGGTAAGTACCGCCTGTTTGGCCATTACCAAACATTGTTTATTCAACCCTTTCGTCCTACGACCCTAGACGTACCTATACCCTAAGGCTTAATCTTACAACTGAGATTGTATCTTAGTTATAATTAATATTGATTCTGTTCTTCCTTCCTTCTTCGTATGAGCAAGTGGCCAACTGTGGTTTCCGAGTTTATAGGCCGCTCATAGGCCTCCGATATGGCATAACGATTGAAAAGCATTGTAGCGTTGATATTGAAAATGATAGTGGACTTGTCAGAGGTCTTCGGTTACGGTTTAGGCAATGAGCTTGCCAACTAGTCCGTGAGCCAATCAGCTACAAAATTATACTGACTATCGTTAAGTTGCTAAAAAATTATTAGACTGCTCCCTCCTTTCTAAACTTTTCTTTTCTTACTAGCCTCCGTTGCGTGGTACCTGGAGGAATAGTAGCCTATATGTTATTCCAGGCTTAGACCTAGATTATGTGCAAAAAGTCTCTAAATCCGTTCAGTAGTTTTGGCGTGAAGGAAGGATAAACATTTCATATTTCACATCTTACAAACGTTCATCTTGATAATGTTAGTAGGAAGTTACTTTTCCCGGAAAACTCAAAAAAACCTCATCCTCACTTGCAATTTTCGCCCTATGATCACCAATATCTCCGTCAATTGTGAACCTATTTTCAAAATTCTTTAGGACAAGAAGTAGGAAGTGATTTATTTGAAGTCAGTTTATTTTTCATAAAAAGTTTATACTTGTTTTATTTTCAATGGAATATCTGAAGAAGAATAAATACACCTAAATGCCTAGTACTTCTGAAGAAATATTATACTTGACCATAATTAATATTGGCATATTGAAAATGAAAGGTTGGATTGCCGATCCACGGTCCACGGTCAATTTAAGACTCTCTACAGATCTCTAACTGACGTCAGGGTTCGACATTAATTATAAATTAACGTAAGGAGTCGATTAGGTTCAATATCGGTTCAGTTTAGGTTTGATAAACTTCTTTTCTTTTGGCGATTTCTGTAATGCAGTAGTCGGAGGCCTGAGATACAAAAGGGTTCGATTCCTGCCGCGAGACAACTAATAAATAAATAAACCTGGACGTCATCCACAGCATCATGTAGCCCCAAACTAAGCAGAGCTTGTTTTATGGGAACCACATGATTGATATACTACATAGATACATTTTTTTTGTAAATACATACATATCATACATATAAAACACCCAGACTAGAGACAAATATCAGCAGAACATGCAAACATTTGGCCCGCAGCGGGAATCGAATCCGCAACCTTCTGCGTCACAGGCGAGCCTTCGCCCACTGCGCCACAGAGGTCGTCAAATGTTTGTAATATTTTGAAATATTGGTCTCGGTTCTGGTGTTTTCTATGTACCTATAATAAATGCATCTATTTATAAAAAAAAGTAACATATCAGTCAAAATAAAAGCTCTGCTTAGTTTTAGGCTATGTGATACTTATACATACATACTTTGGTATGATAATGTCCAATGTCTAGAGCATTATTTATTTATTTCATCATCATCATCATCATCATCAACAATCTATAGAAGTCCACTGCTGAACATAGGTCTCCCCCAAGGAATTCCACGAAGAACGATAATTATTTATTTACTTTATTCATATCAATAATGGTACACAGAAAAGGATCAATAGGTAAATATTTTTGGTAATACAAAAAAACTCAGGTATGGATTTATAATCTAAACTCATTAATCACATCATCACCACAATCATCATTAACCTATAGAAACTTATCGAATAGAATTGAAAACTCTATATTGTACTTTAACTTAAACAAAGACCAAAAGCATTCTTATGGGCGGCGGTGACTACGTCAAATCAGGTGGTCGGTGTTTCAAGCCAGGTTCCCGTCTGTTCGTCTGCCAGCTGTGGCATAAAAAATTGTCTACTGTGGACATAGGTCTCTTCCAAGGAGTCCCCACTCCCTACTGAGCCCGTTCCTTGGCAATTCTCATTCATTTTTAATTTTCTGCCTCATAAAGATGATAATTCTAGTTAAGCACATCGTAAAAATACTGAGTTTGACATATTGGAATTGATGTAACATGAGATTGAGATCATCAGGAATAGATAAGCAACTGTTTATCCCAATATCGTGAGGGCAAAGTGGCGATCCGAAGTTATACCTACATTTAATTGTATTGTAGTCTTTACAAAACATTTCATGGCCCAAACAAGCATTGTTTTAGTTTGTGAAAGGACAACAGCTGAGTGGCCCAGTTTGTCCATACTTCGGATATTGGCAAAGTTGGCTGGTCACGATTCTGGTATAGATGGACTGGGATTAATGAGATTTGACGCTGTATGTATATCAAGCGGATACAAATTATTGTCCGCTTAGCTGGCAACATCAGTTGCGTAGTAGAAGCCTGACACATGAAGTGCATTAAAAAGATTTGACGCATTCTATAAAGGTGCGATTTCACTAAAATTGTTGATAATATTAGTATTTACAATTATTTGCAAGTTTCCAGAAAATCAGCAACTTTTGTTCCCATTGTGTCCATACCGAGTCACCAACAATTACTTACGCTTACCGCCAAAAACTTTTGTTGTCAACACAAGATAATTGCAGAAACTTTTGTCACCAACAAGTGTTGAATTTTTTCTTAGGTGGCCACCACCCATGTCGATCATTCGGATTCAAATTATCCTCCACTTAGCTGGCAACTTCAGTAGCATTGTAGTAGAAGTTTGATGCATGAAGTACACAGAGGCAAAGGGGAGACGCTTTGGACTAAATATTTTTTTAAGCTAATTGTCTCGGTTTTACGTTTATTTTTGTACTAAAAATCCAATCCATGTTTGCATGTTCTGCAGCTTTTGTCTCGGGTCTGGGTGTTTTCTATGTATGATATGAATATATTTACAAAAAAAATGTAATATATCAATCATGTGGTTCCCATAACACAAGCTCTGCTTAGTTTGAGACTACATGATGCTGTGTCCAGGATAATTTATTTATTTATTTATAGGTGTACACATTTATAGTTAAGCACGCCTGACGACTCTTGGAATGCGAAACAGGCCCTCAGCCCTGCCCATTAGCAGTTATAACAATTAAAACTTAGATGTTAGTTATAAAATAAATAACTTTTTGTAATCGGTTAAAAAGAAAAATGATTATTAATATTAAATGTACTTACTTATTTGCACAGTATTTCAATTTTTTGGCTCAATTGGCCCGAATTAAATTGTTATTGTACACTCTGTTCTTTGAACTTTAGCTATTTTATAGCCCGCCTAATTCCGATTACTGGTTATAAATGATACATGCGCCAACATTGCCCGTGAATGTGGTCTTATTTCAACATGTACTTATACAACGGAGGAAACTTTACTCGGTTGTGTTATAAGTATTTTATAGTTCCATATTATTGTTTTAGATACTGTTTGTTCCCAAATAAAATAAAATAAAAAGAAGCCACACCCAAAATGAAATATTGTGTAACAAGCTCTAAGGTTCTAACATGTAGCGGCATCCGCTACGACTTGTCCGCTTGATGTACAAAGACACTAATGGCACTGTCATGTCGCATTTCACATGCATTCAACAACGATATTTCATGTCCAGAATATTTGCAGACTATTAATGAAAATACATCGAATCTAGTTTAGATCGAATAATATTGAGATCGATTTTAGTAATGATGATAAATGTCGATGAGAATTCACATTATTCAACGTGCCGTTAAATTCAGATTGCATATGAACTAACATATCTCATCATCATCATCAGCATTGAGCCTCCCTCCCTAATTAGCGGCCTCCCCTAATGAGCTTGCGCCCTGTTCTGAGCTAGACGCATCCAGCTTCTACCAGCAGCCTTTCGCAAATATTCACCCCACCTGGCCGGAGGGCGTCCTACACTACGTTTGACGAGCCGCGGTCTTCACTCAAGAACTTGTATACCCCAATGACATACCTACTACAGTTTCTTTATATTACTTTTTCCATTCCATGAATTTATGACTGAAAAACCGGCCAAGTGGAACTTATTGACGGTATTCGGATTTTTTTCATTTACTTGTTCTATAAGACATTGCTTCTTACCAAATTTCATGGTTCTAGGTCTATGGGAGATACCCTATAGGTTTTGATTCCCTAGGTAGTGTCCCAGGATATGCCGCATAAACGACCGTAACTTTTGATTAAAATCTTATTGACTTAGAAATTTACACTTCCAAAGGATTACAGACCTTAGTATTTCTCATAAATTTCAACTTGATACCTTTCACATGTTCCTTAGAAAATGGTCTTGACAGATAGACAAAGAAACGGACAATGAAATGATCATTTAAGGGTTCTTTTTTTCTTGATAAGGTCCGGGACCATAAAAAAGACTAAATCCCAAAAACCGTAGATCAAAAATGGTTCAAAAATATTATTATCCTGCGACACTTTGTTTAATAATATGTCGAAGGAAAAACAAGTTGGAAGTAAATTATAATCCTGGTTACCATCTTAACCATAATTGCTATGATAAGTTGAGCCCCGACAACCTACGAGCTTGCATATAATGTAGCAAATCACCATGTATTTATAAGATGAACATGCAATTACATTCGAACATTATTATTAAGTGAGCGCTCGTCAATAAACTGTTTTACTATAAGACCCTCCAAGCCTAGAGTTTAGTTGATATGCATACAAATGGTACGGGAAAATGAATTGTGTGCGTTGGAAATACGGTTGATATGGAACTAAGATAATGTTATTAAGTACCGGATCTTGGAAACTCAAAGCGGTGCCTTGCCACTTGGGTAATTAACTATGGATATAGATTTAGTTAACTATCTACCTTTGTATAAATATAACCTATATTTATACAAAGGAAGTTTATTTGTATGAAATTATATAGAGAACGATTATGGTAACCACACTAAATTTGAAATGCGAAAGATTGTGTGTGTGTGTGTGTGTGTGTGTGTGTGTGTGTGTGTGTGTGTGTGTGTGTGTGTGTTTGTTTGTTCACACTCAACTCCGTAACGGCTTAAAGAATTTTAAAAATAACCTAAATATTTTTTTTATCCCGGTACCACCACCGAGTGACCTGACGATGATGATGATGATAATTCCATAATATACTCGCAAATATTTTATTACTTCACTTAGGTATATTCATAACTCAAAGTGATATTATAATACGAACACACACCAAAGTAAAACTTCTAACATCAGAATTCCTTTGAGTCAGACATGTTTGCTTTTATATGAAATCGGAGTTTCAAAAGCGATGTTTGAGAAACTCAGAAACTGAGAGAAATTTCAAGCTAGCCAATTGCGGAGCTAATACAACTTTGTAAGGTACAAAAATCATACCAATAATAAATATGCGAAAATATTTATATAAGTATATTTGTTCCCATTCAACTCTCCGTAACGGCTGAACGGATTTCGATGACACTTGAAATATACTAACGTAGTTTGGACCTAGATATAGGATACCTTTTATCTGGGTACTACGCGAGTGGAGCTACGGCCGAAAGCTAGGAAGCTAGTATAAATATATTTTGACGATCGTTTTAGGGCCTTCACAGAGATGAAATAGGTGAAAAACTACAGCAAACTTGGTTTGACAAAGTAGAAAGATTTCAACTATCGCTTATTGTTTTCTATGGCAGGTTAAGAAGAAATTTGGTTTTATTTTAATTAAAGTTTTAGTAGTAGTAGAGTTCTTTGTGGAGGGCTCGTCCGGGGAAGAACTGCCACCGTGCCTATTTCTGCCGAGACGCAGCATTGCTGTGTTTCGGTTTGAAGGGTGTGGGTGCCGGTGAAATTACAGGCACAAGAGTCTTATCATCTTCATGCCTCAAGTTGATGGACGCAGGGCATTGCATCGTATAGCAGGTTCCAAAAAAAACCTGATCTATGATGCTATGCTTTGTGATAGGTAATGACTTGACTTTAAGTAACCTGATTTTAAGTGGTAACCATTATCTATCATGTGCCATGTGCTTGTTCCATCTTCAAGTACCATAAAAAAAAGTAAAAAATATTTTCATTGAAAAATGGAAATTTTCATTTACCAGTACGTGAAAGCTCCCTCTTTTCAATAGTTTCGTGAGTAAAAAGTAAAAAAACATGCACCACATTATGTAATATGTTGTTGTTACAATACCCCTAAAAACCTTTTACTTTTTTTTAGGTCACGTCAGACGAAAGCTATCGTCCATAACGTAATACGCTCCAAGTCAAATATCCTTCGTTTATAGTCTATAGCTTGCTGACAAATATCTCTCATCTCTGAAATGAAGAGGCAAGAAATTTGTTGAAGTTTTTTCCGCGAAATTCTAACATTGTCAGCTTGTAAAGGAAAAGTTTCGTAAAAGCAGGCTAAAAGGGAAATTATTGTTACGCAAGGCTTGTAAATACAGCTTGCTTATCGGGATAAATATATGTTAAGAAAATGTTGATGTAACTTTTCTTGATGTAAAGGTGCAAAGGACCTTAGATATTTTGCGGGGAAAAAAGTGAAAAATTATGACGTGTTTTCTTGCTGATTCAAAATGTCTGTTAAACTGTTTTGTTTTAAAACGTTATTTAAATAGCATTTTAGACATATTTGACATACTGCACCTGCCTACAAAAACACAACTTCGATCAATTATACAAATGATATCGCGCGCCGTACTATGACACTGTGAAAAAAGTGGCATATATTGCTAGCTATCATTTGTCAAAACTCCGTCATAAAAATATCGCCTCTTTATTAAAGGAGATGAGACAGAAAATCTAAGTTAGTTGATCGAAGTAACACCAGCATAATCTTAATAACTCAAGCATGCTAAAGCACCTGTAAACAGTTTTCACTATGACAAATTCCAGTATTACAGTATCCTGCACATTTTGTATTTCGTTCAAATAAACGAAAGTATTTTTGTTGAACTGAAAACCTATGTCATCAGACAGAACCAAGATCTAGTCATTCTGTTCATTACAATTGTAAATTCAAAGCCGGCATTAATTAGCCAGACTAACTAACCACTTGTTAGTGTGAATCAACAAAATGTTTAAAGCGAAATACCGGGAAACCATAAAATGCTACAAAAACCTGCAAATCATTTATTAACAAACACAAAATGATGAAATGAAATTTCATTTTCTGTTTCGCTAAATTAAGCAAATTTCACGTGCAGTTTTATAAAAAAAGTATTGATTCTAAAGATACTAAAAATACTTTTGTATATCAATATGAAATTTATTATGAGATCTATCCAAGATCCTGATCCGGGTCTTAGAGACTCATGTCTAATGTGCGTATTAAATAAATATAATTAACTGTTGATATTTTGGCTTCGCTCGCGTGGTACTCGAATAAAAATGTGTGGATTAACATCCAGGGTTAGAACTACAAATGTGCAAAATTTCAGCTTAATCCGTTCTGTAGTTTTGGCGTGAAGTAGACTAACATTTCTCATTTCACGTGTTCACATGTTTACATTTTACAAATCGCACTTATATTATAAGTACGGATAATTCACCATTTCTTAAGATTGCAGATTATTTGCAAGTCTGTTGACACATAACACAGCCCTTGCAATGCGAAGTTACTCATAAAACTCATGATAATTCAAACTATAATTCCAACTACCGATAGCAAACTCGTGTCCGCAAAGTAATTTTAAACCAACGAATTGGATTCCCTGAAAGGCATTGCATGCTGCTTTACTGCCGTACGAATTACACCGCTACAAGTTATGGTAATGAAAATGACCGCATAGCGTTTGCTCATTCAACTATCGCGTGTTCTGGTTCGCCGCACGCCTTAAACCATACTTGACTTTCTTTGTACACTGTACTAGAATTCTAAATTGGTACAGCATAATCATAACTAGACAAAGTTCATATCTTCGTAGAATAAATCTTTTAGGTGAAAAAAAAATACTGCCAAGACTTCTGAAAACAACTAACGTACTAGTAGGATCACGAATATTTCAAACTAGCGTGTCATAAGAGCAACGATAAATTTTGGCCTATAACAAAGCTTTATTTGAATCTACGCTTTCTCATTGGTCAAAATACGAATACTTTTCACTAAGTAGTCTTCGTGATCGAGCCGCTGATTGAGTGAATGCTGTTTACAGTGGTCGTTTTTAATTTTCAATCTCGTATCTTTTGTAATCTTGACTTGGTTGACGCTAGTAGCAAAATCATTTGAAAAACTGAGCTTGGCCTATCTACACTATGACTTTACAGTTTATTTACTAACTTAGGCAGTACTAATATGCCTAATTAGTAAGTTATCATTCACGAGTGGAGTTACCTAATAAGAATATACTAAATTATTAATATTTGTTTAGTAAAATATAGAAATAGAAATATAGATAATTTATTTGGAAAGACACGGCATAATAAATATACAAAAAAACAAGGTAAAAGAGGCTGTAAGAGTGCACAAGATAATATGGGTGCTTATGTAAGTACGTTAATCCCACCTAAGAATCGGCTAATAAAGTAAATATCCTGCGCACACAATCTCACAAACTGTCAGTTGAGGTAGGTGATATAGGTACCTACTATTAGAGTACAATGATGCAAAAGGTTACTCAACATAAGTTGGAAAGTACAAAACATTGCATTTTGCAACTTCTATAGGTAATAGATAGTCTAGCAAACAAGCAAAAGCTAGCGTTCATGTCTAGAAAATCTAATTTCCGGTCTCCTAGACTAGTTTCTAGTTGGAATCGCGCATCGATTTAAATATCTAGGTAGAACTAGCTAATGATTTGGAGCACATTTTCATAGATTTGTTTCGGTTTAGAAATCACCTTAATATTATAAATGCGAAAGTTTGTGTGTTTGTGAGTATGTTTATGGTCACTTCACGCTGTAACGGCAAAACGGATTTGTCTGAAAGCTTGGAATATACATAGTTTATGACCGGGATTAACACGTAGACTTCGCTTTTTATCCGGTAACTATGCGAGCGCAGATGCAGGCGGAAGCTAGTTTTATCATAAATCTGTTAATTTTCGTATGAATTTGCATTAGTTTATTTTTTTTCTGAAAAGCTACTGCGTATGCAGCACAATATTTAAAATACTAAGGATCCTATCAGACAGAAAGCGGTCACGCGTTCGAGCGTTCCGCGTTTTCACACTATATTATCACTATGTTACATAGACATGCTCAAACAGCAGACTTTCGGTACCACGCGAATTCTTAGTTAAACCATGACACTGAACGCAGAATGCGAAAGTTTCACGGCCACAATACTGTTGCGACGCAGTGCAAAAATCTACGACCGACGACGCACAGCGCATCGTGGCAGATGCTGTATGTATTTCTGCGTTGCGTCGCCGCGTTGTATGTATTTCAGTGCGATGTCGTTTTTGCGTTGCGTTGACGCAACGCAGTGTTGTGGCTTCGCCCGAAGGCGTGACCGCTTTCTGTCAGATAGAACCCTAACTCGTTGCGGCAGGCATAACTACCGTAGATAATCGCATAGGAAGGGCGTAAGTAATAAATTGATATGAGGGACGGTCTGGCTTTGTAAACTACAACTATTTATGAAATTTTAATGCTCTGTTTATAATTTTTAATGTCTGTGAACCAAAAATACATTATAATTTATTTACTTTATATAATAATACTTTTAGGAAAATAACATTAATTTTATAAAATAACATTTAGAAACTTTCCATTAATCTGAATACTGCAAATAATACTTCAAAATCTTTTCCATGAAAATCTAATGTGTTTTTTGAAATATTTCAAAATTCAAATACAAACATCCACAAAACTACGCTGTTTTTCTATTTCTATGAAAGTGATTATAAATTCAACGTCCGCAAGAGTAAACAACTTCGACCGAATGTGTTTTGCATTTTGTTTGTAACTGGTAATCAATTTTCAATGAAACGTCAAAAACAATTGCTTTTTCTTTTGTTCTTAGGATTTATAATTTTGTTTTTTATGCAAATAAGGTAGATTTTTAAAGGGCCGGTGATATCACAATAGACCCAAACAATTATTTGGCAAATACTGTACCACTCTTCATAATTGTATAAGTAATTAAAGCTAGCAGTTTGTACTCGTACTTACTTGCGTGGTACCCTGATAAAAGTATCCTAAAGTTTTATTTGGCCTAGAATACAAAAATATAACTTGATTTTGTGAAAAATTTCAGATCAATCCGTTCAGTTAGTTTTTATTATTAAGGTTGTCTAGAATAGTTCACATTAAGCGATAAGACTGCTCATTGTTCCTTCTTTTATGATGGAACTAGCTCATGGCCCATCTGATGTTAGGTAGTAACTGTGACCTATAACAAAGTGTTGCTACGTAGGTCACGGATGTTTAGAACGTACCCTACGGTGCAAAATCCTGCATCCAATCATTCGATTGTTAATGTCTGTTTTGTTCTATAAGTTTATGATAGTGTAAGTAGAATAGAGAGTTTTTTTATCTATCTCGAATATAATATGTCGAAGAACTGATACCGTTGGGGTAAACGAGTTCTTGAGTGAAGACCGCGGCTCCGCAAACGTAGTGTAGGACGCCCTCCGGCCAGGTGGAGTGACGATATGTGAAAGGCTGCTGGTAGAAGCTGGATGAGTCGAGCTCAGGATAGGGCGCAATGGCGCTCATTAAGGAAAGGCCAATGTCCAGCAGTCGACTAATATAGGCTGATGATGATGATTATGATGATGAAACACCTACTTATTAACACGGAAATATTAAAAAACAAAATAAAAATTCAGCAAACTCCGTCAACGAATTAAGAAAAAAGGTACAATTTACAAAATGTGAGCTTGCATAATACTTATTTACCCCGAGATAACATTTTTAATAAACTCCTTAGGTAAACTGATTTTAATAAACATTAACTTTCCTCTCATTTTACGATGTCAAAATATTACTTTTTCGCTCTAAAAATGAGATCACTTTGTACTGCTGGAGACTGATTAAAAAGTAATTATTTTCAGAAAATTGGGGAAATTTTAATTATTGAATATGAAGAACTATCAAATATTAATATTTTCTAGATTCATTGGGGAGATTTTAGTATTGAATCTGAAGAACTATCAAATATCAATATTTTCTAGATTAATTTTATAAGTGGTATCCAAGTTCTCAATACTGATACCACAAGAAAAGATAATAAGATGGGCAAGATTTGAGCAAAATGCTTTATAAGCATAAATATGTTTATTTTAATTTAATTTCATTTCATTTCATTTAATGCACAAATGTACATTTTTGCTTTGATGATAGGTTGTTAATAGGTTGATTGGATGTTTTAATTATGCACAGAATATTTTATTCTACTTGTCATATGATTCAGTTCTGGCGTGCTGAAATAAAAAAACCAGCCGAGTGCGAGTCGGACTAGCGCACAAAGGGTTCCGTACCATTATACATGTAATCCCTCTTAATTTATTTTATTTTTATCTAATTATTACATTTTTGAACGAATATAGAACTTAATATTCTGTGAATATTTCAAGCGTCTACCTGTTGACGTTATTAATATCGAGAAAAAAAACTGCAAACAATCAAGTTTGTTCCACATCCATCCACATCAACCTATATCAGTCCACTGCTGGACATAGGCCTCCCCTAATAAAGGGGGATATACCCATAATCCCCACGCTGGGCATGCGGGTTGGGGATCGCAGGGCACAGCTTCTCGCACCACCGACGCTGCTGCCCGTCAGTGGCCAGGGGATTTAGCTGTGCCGATGTAGGCTGTGCTATGCCGCAATCAGCCGGCCGCCAGAGCCCCGTTCATTGTTTAGCAGGGTGCACCACGTGCAGGTGGGGTTGGATAGGGTTCCGAAGATAGGGGTTGGAACCCTGTACACCCCCTGTATCACGTTTGTTATATGGGAGCAAACAAATATTTATTTTATTCTGGTTTTAGTATTTGTTGTTATAGCGGTAACAGGAAACCTAAAAATGAAGACCATTTTACGATATACCATGTGACGAATTTACTTTCAATGTATGGAGTTTCAAAAATGTGACGAATTTACTTTGTGGCAAATGTTTGTAACCAATGCTTGTTACATTATACAAGGTGAGTTTCATGTTATGAATTCGTATGTTTACCCCTTTAAATCTACTTCCAAAAGTCATTTGAAAAGCACTTGTTTAAGGACTGTAATCGAATTTTGTAGTTTTTAATTGAAGGGTTTGTAAAATTATGAAAGTCTAGATCATATATTTTTAACTGAGGGTCTCATAACTTGTAGACAACCCCGATCCAAATCACTCCCTCTCAGGATGACATAATATGAAACATTACAATTATTGAGATTATTTTTTCGTGTCATAATTAAATATATTTTCTTCCTTTCTTTCATAATTAGCTATTATCTTATTTTCACGAATTCCTAGAACATAAACTAAACTTAAATCAACGAATGAGTGAATTAATAAAAATTCTTTATTGTACACCTTAATAAAAAAAACAGCAGACAGAATCTTAAAAATAATAAGGTACAATGGGCCGGTCCGATCGCTTAGAAGCGATCTCTTCCGGACAACCTTTGGATGGAGAGGATTATGCGAATAAAAGTACGGCTGGGGGTGTAGTGTACATTTAATTAGAAATATAATATTTTCAATAAAAAATACTGAAATAAAATAAATTTAAAAAATAAAATAAATAGAAAACTATGATATATATATAGATATGATATATATGAATAAATTATATAATAAATAAGTTTTTGAAATAAAGCATATTAATCATAATCAATATATTTAGCATAATTATATCAAAATAGGTTTCAGTTGTTACCGTAGGCATTTTAATATATTTAGCTGCTATTTTTACACACGAATTACCTCTATTTGGCACACGAAATATGTCATATATAATTATACATGCCAAATAAAAATAGTACCTAAATATATTAAAATGCCTACGGTAACAACTGAAACCTATTTCGATATATTTGACAGTTGATATCAAGATTTTTCACGCGGTTTTTAAGAGTTGGTAGTGTCGGGGCAATAAATCAATCAATATTTTACACGCTGGTTTATATCTTTGCTATAACTTAAGCGATAACTCAAATTAGAACAAATAAATTTCATAGGGGTTATAAAATAACTTCAAACATCCTTCAGTTTTCAAAGAGCATAAACTTTACTTCTCCATATTTGTCGGAAACGAAAATACGATCTGTGATATCTGATGAGGGTCGAGGATCCTTTCAACACGAAATTAATAATTAACTTAACTTTGCTAAGTTTAATTTGTATAGCGATGCGACAACATCCCTTCAAAATTGATTGGAAGTTTTAACGCAGTTATATCATTTATTTAAATGCATTCAATGGACCGTTGGGCTAAACGAGTTCTTGAGTGGAGACCGCGGCTCGGCAAACTTAGTGTAGGACGCCCTCCGGCCAGGTGCAGTGACGATCTGTGAAAGGCTGCTGGTAGAAGCTGAATGCGTCGAGCTCAGGACAGGGCGCAATGGCGCTCATTAGGGGAGGCCTATGTCCAGCAGTGGACTGCTATAGGCTAATGATGATGATGATGATGAATGGATTAACTATTTAGGTACTGATCTGACAATAAAACCTGTGTACCTAGAATTATTTCAAAGTACAGACTATTATAAAACCGAATAGGATATGTCATAATGAAAAGTCGTTAAAATATCATCAAATTTTCTTAATGTAGTCGATAGATAAGGTAATTTTTTTTTAATATGCCCGTATATTCATAAATGTTTCACGATCTAAAGACGTGGAAGAAAATACGGAAAACCTCTTGAATAAAACATTGAAGCACCTCACAAATAGTACTCAAATTAAAATCATCCTTTCCAAAGAGAAACGTAAAAAATGCAAATTTGATTAAGCAAGAAATTTCCTCTAAAGAAACAAGAGTGCTGAAAATATAAACACGAAATAAAAGGACGAAAGCCAAGTTTTCTTCGTTGAAACTTCAAAGGATAATGGAACTATCAGGGGATGCAGCCGTTGCCAACTAGTGTCAGCTTTGTGGCTAGATTCTTCTCACAAATAGTTTTAATCGACTGAATACGTTTGTTTTGTCGGCGAATGTCAATGCACGAATAAGATTTTGTAGAAATACAACTTAAATAAGTACGTACCTAGTACCTACTAAGTAACATCTTATATAGAAGAGTAAAAATGTTGAAATTATTTCAAACTGGTCGATACTGACACTCTATAATACACAAATAACACAAAACAAAAAAATACAGATATATTCATAACTGGGAAATATTCTCGCACATTAATTAAATTGTGAAGTAAGTTCTCAGAAAAATATTTATTAAATATTAGAACTCAGTAAGCCTAAAAAAAAACCGCGCTGGCTACACAACACTAAACAACTCCAACGCTGAGTGTTCTCGTTGCCGCATTAATTACTACCGCTGGATGTTTAATTAAGAAACTGCTTCCTTCCTTCGTGTTAAAGGAAACAAATAAAAGAACTCTGGATAGAACCGATCTTTGAAAACAATCCTCAGAACAAAGGAAGTTTTCACCTGCACCCGACCAATAGAAATAGATTGAACTGGCCACATAGCTCAGTTGGTATCTCTGCCTTTTGAGCGGGTTCGATATCCGCCCACGACAAAGATTTGTGCGATGAACATGGATGTTTGTGCTTTGTATGTTTATAAGTTTCTGACACCCATTGTATAGGCTCTGCCTAGTTTGATATCAGTAGTTCGTGTGTAAGATGTCTCGTATATTGAAATGTACTTGGCTTGAAATTTACAGAACATCATATCAACATCAACCTGAAAAAGTAAAGTTTTACATATGAACTTTGAAGGCATGGAAAGAAAGAAAGAAAGAAAAGACTGAAATGCGAGCTGTATCATTCCGTCAAAATTAAGAAAATGGCTATCTTAGACACGTCTTAGCAACTTAGACGAAATTGCCGGTAAGTTATGCATTGGGGGATGGAAAAAAGTCCTGGTTGCGCAACATCAGCGAATGGACGAGGATCACGAGTACGCCGAGCTATTTCACTTGGCTAAAAACAAATAAAAATATGCAGAGCTAACTCAGTTGGAGAGGCACTTCGAGAAGAATAAGATATAAACAGTATGTTTACTACGTTTAGATTTCAGATTGAAAATCATATTCCATCGGTTTCAGTATTGAAGAAGTAAACCCCTTCAGGTTTGTTGCATTAATAAATGATGGAGTAATTTGATTTTATTGCATGCCTAACTTATAACTTATAACTTATAACTAGCTAGGAAATATCTACCTAAAACACACACAAGCTAAAAACCTGCGATGATTTATTGCGTAGTCTAACTACACTGCAGTCTGCATGCCGAAAAATGCGGATATGCACAAATCACCACATGTCGTGTGGTAGCAACATGACGCCACAAAATCTGCCTTGTGTAACAAGAGTACACCGTAATCCGTACCTTGTAAAGCTTGTAACATGCTACCGGACGCGATTTAAGTCATCAGTCTCTGTGTACAGTCTGCACACCTGTCAATAACTAGTTCCAATCATAGGTATGTATTAATAAATCAATAGTTTAATTATGTATTTGATTTTTGTTTCTTGCACACGCTGTTACAATGCTAGACAAAAGCCTCCCCTTGAGTTTAGCAGTCTTTACGGTCCCACGCCAATGCCTGCTACTCAAAGTCCCTAATTGAAATAAAATGATAGATTGAAATAAAAAGGGATATAGGGAAAAACTAAATTCCATGGCAACAGCGTCATTGGTGCAAAAAGCTATGCCCGCAACCGTGTATCTCCTATCTTATAGAGGAGGCCTATGTCCAGCAGTGGACTAAATAGGCTGGTATAGTTGTTGCTGTGGTGAGCCAGCAACCAGATAGTCGTCGGATTTCGGAGAGTTCAATATTATTTTCGCGACTTATTATTAATTGGAATTAACGATATGGATGAATAATAAGTCGATACGAGGATGCTTTGGCGTGACGAGCTCAATACCTTCAAAAGAGAATGGTGGGAGGTGGCTCGGGAAAGAGATGTTGGGAAGCCTTTGCCCAGCAGTGGGACAAGAGAGTTTAAAAAAATATATTAATAGTTTGCACACAGGTATCATCAGTATCTAGGTTACAGCATCATTCAGTCGCAACTGACAGTCACGACTTTGATCGCATCCGACAATAACCTACGAGCTTAATCCTCTATCGCTAGGCCGCCGCGAACGTAGCCGAGCCTACCAAGGGAGTTTTAGACCCTGCATACAAATTGAACGTGTAAATGTGATAACACCCTGTTTACCCGTACTTCGGAACACGCGAGGTGGGATCAAGGAACAAAGTTGCAAGAAGAGGCACTATTTATACTCTGGATAGTTTGCTATGCAACCATAATTTGTATGGTAAAAAGCTTACACGTTGGGTTGACGATTTTGATTGCGCAAATCCTAGAAATTGAATATAACTAATTTTTTTTTCTTATCCAACCTCTTTGGTGTAAACAGAGATAAGCCCATTGGATAAGCCATTTAAAAAGCAAGAGGTTCTAGCTTCAAGTCCTGCTACGGGAAAAGTTTTCGTATGGTGAAAATTATTTAAAATGTCTGAATCTGGACTTTCTGGTTCGATTTATATACTTGTTTATTTATTCATAGTTTATGTACACATAATACACTAAAGAGTATTATACAAGTTTGCACACATAATGCATGTGGAAAAATGTGTTTGAAGCTTAGATTATTCTCAGGTGTGAAGGCTGTTGCAAAAAAGTACAAAGTATTTGATAAATTTTTGCGGAAGAACCTTGCCCATTTCGAAAATAAGCGGATTTTCGCATTATTCATAGAAAAGCCTCTTGTTGCCTCTTGTTGCCACTTCAGCCTACGTTTAGTATTCTATGGATGTAGCAATAAAACGGTGATGGGGATTCCTGATACTGCAAATTGTTTTCGCAGCAAAGCGGTTCCTATTTCGAACAATTCTCGCCGTGTAAAGCCTTTGACGGTGAAATTGCTGTTAGCGTTTTAATAATAAAAGCCTTTAAAATATATTGCGAGGCGCTTATATTGCAGGAAATTGGGTGAATTGGATTGTTTTTGAATTTACCTGCCTTTTCATATATAACCTTTAATACACTGATAACACACTGTATGTACTTTAGCTAACATTATTAGCAGTAGCTTTATTTTTAAATTGATTTATAAATTACTCTTATTAACTGCCGCCCGCGGCTTTAGTCGCTTGGCACCCGGATAAAAAGTAATGCTATATGTGCTAATCCAGGTATGTATATTCCAAGAGTTTCATCCAAATCCGTTCAGCGATTAGGAACAGAGTTGACTGGGAACAAACCAACTCATTCTCATTCATACACCCACACCCACACCCACACACACACACACACACACACACACACACACACACACATTTTCGCATTTATAATATTAGTGTAATTGCTTGGTAAAAATAATGCTTATATACCAACTGTGTGTTGATTATACCCATCAACATCATCATAAGCCTATTCAGTCAGTGGAGCGCCGTTATGTCCATCTTTCAGGAAAAAGTTAAGACAAATGTAGTTTGTAAATTTCAAATAAAGCAATGTTGGAAATTCAATATAAATCATAAATTCCATCAAAATAATACTAAGTCAAAGTCATAATCTTGTACAATACTACGGAAATTTATGAATTTCAATATTTGCTTCAATTTTAGTAATTGATCGTAAAATATTGAATGAATCGCGCCCATCCGGTCCCAGTAGGACAGAATTAATTAATATGGAACTGTAAAGTAACATAAATGGATTCGTCCCACGTTGTTGATCAATACAACGTTGGACATTTCGTTCAGTTTTGTAGCATAAAAATAAATAAATAATGCTGGACATAACACATCATCTAGTCCCAAACTAAGCAAGGCTTGTATTATGGGTACCACATGACTTTTTGTAAGTACGTACACAATATACACAGGTATATAGAAAACACCAAGACCCGAGAAAAATATCTGCAGATCATGCAAACATTTGTCACGCGACGGGAATCGAATCCGTAACCTTCTGTGACTCAGGTAGACTTTAACCCACTGCGCCACAGTAGTTGTTTAAATT
This sequence comes from Horisme vitalbata, assembly GCA_951804965.1. Classification (NCBI taxonomy): domain Eukaryota; kingdom Metazoa; phylum Arthropoda; class Insecta; order Lepidoptera; family Geometridae; genus Horisme; species Horisme vitalbata. Next base: position 5,930,153 of record OX638094.1, read on the forward strand.
TTTAGGCTTTTGCCTTGGCTTCGCTCGCGTCAATGTTTATTTTATCTAACGTTTTGTTTTTTAGGGTGACGTTACCGAACCGGTCAAACAAACCCTTATGGTGCCGTTTTGTCCGTCCGTCCGTCCGTCTGTCACAGCTGATTATTTCAGGAACTACATAAGCTACCGACTTGAAATTCGGCGTAGATTTAAAATGCACTGATACAATTTGATAGATCCGAGTGGGATATCAAATGAAAAGGCTGTTCATTTGAACAGTATTTAACAGTTTTTTTTTTATATTATCCATAGTTTTTGATTTAGGATTGAAAAAGTCCAAAAAATGACCACCCTCCTTAACTCCGAAGTTTGCGAAGTGAAGAAATACATATTACAGAAGTATTTTACAGGAAAATTGTAGCTAAATATTTTACAGGAAAATTATAGCAAAGTCTCCAGCTAATTATGGTTTTGTAGAAACCTCAATAAATGTAATGACAGCTATGCTCAAGCTATAAAGCAAGTTACACGGATAAGTATGGTGTTATCGGAAAGGCCCTAATTTGCCCATTCTAAAACCGGTTTCTATTTTTCTATAGGACGTACACATTTTAATTACGAAGAAACCTTACTAATTAGTATCGCACGCCATTGACGTCACCCGCGGTGAGCGAGTCAACTCGCACTTAACCGGTCTTGTTCCTTATTTAATACCCTTTTGTCCTTCCCAACAAATCCAAAAAAAAGATTCCCACCCACAACCGGAAACTTTTATTAAATAAAAAAACTATTCTACGAAATGTTTTAGTAGTCAACAATTTTTTTTTATTCTACTAAGTTGCCCAAACAGGCATAAGGTCCTCCTGATGGTAAGTGGTTCCCGTAGCCTCTAAGTAACTTATAGGTAATGCAAACTATAGGCTGATAGAAAGTCTGCGAGGGCTCTAAGAATTTCTGAAAATTTAATTTTTAATTAAATAAATAAATAAATAATTTCATAATAATAGCTCTGGTTTCGAATTTTTCTACTTTAAGTCCAAAGGTTGGCTGGAAGAGATCACCTTTAGCGTAAAACCTCCCGTTGTACCTTTTTTTTAAATGTTCCTGCATACCCACTGTTTTTCATTTTCTGGTGTACATTATAGAGTTTATCTAGGTATCAATCTATCTTAGCTTGCTTTGTTCAAATAATAGAAATACACTCGCTCATGTAATTTATTTCTAATAACGATATCGATTGTATAAAAACAACGTAGCTAAAGGGCTGTTTATATAAAGAAAGGCAAGTCACGATGTTATTTCGCGACTTGCGCCCTAAGCCGAGTTGTCCCCAATGTGGAAGCTCCCTAATCTATCGGACCTTCCTCCCGGTTTGTTGGTATTGCCAATATTCCCTAGGAAATTGAATTTCTGAAGGTTTGCAGTCGTGAGTTTTTTATTTATTGCCTAGAGTTGTATTTGCTCGGGGCGATGTCGGCGCTATTGACGAATTGTTTTTTGTTTGACCTAAAAACACTAGGTTGTTTAGAGATTGGTATCATAGGTATAGGTAGCTGGCAGACAGTGGCGAAAATAAAAAGTAATGTTGTTCAATTTTACACAACATCGCAATCGCAATTACAGGCACATGAGGCTTAACACCTTCATGCCTCAAGTTAGGTGTTGCATCGTTGGGTCGTTGCAAGTTCCAAACATCCGTGATCTACGAACCAATACTTTGTTATAGGTAATGGTTACCACTTAACAGCAGGTGGGCCATGTGCTAGTTCCATCAATAGGTATTATAAAAAAATAACATCGCTTGTGATATGAGAACCATGATTTATATATTACTTATGTAAAAACCTGTTTTCTTTCTAAATACATACTTATCACAGAAAAAATAATTGGATGACTAGAAGTGATAATACCTTGGGAGAGTCCTACGTCCAGCAATTAATAGCTATAGACTGTTGCATAGGCCTCCCACATTGAGCGCCATTGCATCCTGTTTTAACTACTTTATACTGTTTTTTATCAACCTATCTAATAGATAGGTTAATAGTTATAGGCGACAGTATCTATACAGGTAAATATGTTCATGGTAGTACGTAACAACTATGTTTGCATTACATTGACATTATCAATTTGTCACATGACAATATTATTGATAAAGCGGTGTTTCGAATACGTTAATTGTTGTCTGTTTGCTTAATTAGTCGAACGACCGCAGGTATTCAGCGGTTAATAGTTTGAATTATAGGAGAAAGGACAGAAAGTCGAAGCAAAAGTTAGCGTAATGAAAATGCACTTATTCGTGTACTTCGTTATATAAGTCGAATCGTGGTGAACAAACTTTTGTATTAAATCGACGGGACAGGTTAGCCTTGTGCGGGGTAAAGGTGGCAAAAGTTTGGCTATGACGATGTGAATTTTGTGAACATGGTATGTTTGTTTGTTGCTCCTTCACGCTAACACAACTAATGGATTGAAATTTAAAAGTGCACTTTATAAAAGTTTCTGTTGGAAAGGTCGCTAAGCTGCGAGGAGGGTAGACATACTAGGCAAGTATACTCAACCTAATCACGTCATAGGCGCGACTACAGCTGTTAGTGAGGAAAAGTTACCACTTGACGGTGTACAAATCATCTAGACTAGATAATTTAGTTGCATATCAGGTATAATAGTTAGGCTAATTTCTAACCGTGTACCATGCGAACGAACCATTGACGGATGCTGGATTTGTGGACATAATAATTATATATATTATTAACTATTCAGAATAGTGAAAGGAATATTACCTGTGGTGGGACATTGAGCTGGAGAAGAAGAAACTTTTAAAACTAATATTTCTCAGACATTAAGGAGATACAGCAACGTATCTTCTCACGCGTAGGGCTAAATAAAATACTACTATTTAATTTTTCATGCTAGCGATTCTGTTAAATAGCGCATTGAGCTTACGTTATTGAATGTTTGTCTAGGATATCTGCTGCAATGTTTTCAATATAAATCAAATCCATTACTCGAATATTTTTGATAACGTTATATTTTAATGAGGACAATTATTACTGGACTCGTTAAAAATAACGTTACCGCTCCACTGTTTCATTAAACTGTTAAAATCAACATTTCACTTCGAGATTCAACAATTCCGATTCAATAGATTCATGTAAATCGCAATGCATGAATATCGAGAATGTATTTCAGTACTTAATTAAAACCATTTATTTTATTCAACTCGTTTTATTTGAACATCATGTTTTTATAATCGTTAACTAATTAGGAATCAATATAAATAAGTAGGTACTGAAAGGGATTATTAGGCAATTTTGAGAAATTGTTATTAGAAAATGTTTTTTATACCTGAATCTTGAAAAGTGGTGATGTATCATAATAAAAGTATCTGTGGATAAGACTGACTAGGCCGAGAGAATGGTATAGGTAAGCAAGCGTACTTCATCTAACCATGTCCCAAGTACTACAGCGTAAAACCTAAATCTCACCAAAACGTAAATGTAAAATTAGAGCCAAGTTCAATATTATGATATTGCCTTGGTGGTTGACCTCAAAAACAAAAGAAGTGAGATCTAAATGTCTAAAGTTCAAAAGTCAGCCCTGAAATTAATTTATAACAACTTAAAATATAATTTCTTCTTTTAGCTTAGGGTAATATATTGAAGTCTAAGGGTGCGTTTCGATTGACGCGGAGCGGAGTGGAGCGGGCTGCGAGTGGCCAATTACAATGCTTGAAATCTTTGCTCACGAGCAATCAATCAATCATGAGCAATCACTCACGTGACACAGTGGAGATTTCGAGCATTGTGATTGGCCAACTTGCAGCACGCTCCGCTCCGCGTCAATTGAAACGTACCCTAAGGTCTGACTTGGCTAGTTTTCACGATCAAACAATCATTTTTCTCGCAGTCGAACCCGCCACCTTCTGCGTCTCAGGCGCGCTTTCGCCCACTGCGCCACAGATTTCGTCAATTTTATACGAAAGGTACGTTTTTTGATCAACGAGAAAAATCTCCGTATACACAGACACAAAATCAATGTTGACTTTCAATTGTATTTACCTAAAATGGAGAAAAATTTGCAGGTAATTTGTAAATAGCTGCCGATACGAAAAATTCCGAGCTTGTTTGGGATACAGCGAACTCGGATTTCGGATCGAATTAGATTTCTGTTAGTCGTAATTTTATTCAATTACTATCTTTCGATTTCTTTTACGGATTTCGTTACCCGAATCAATAGGTACCACTTACCTGCTGAAATTCGTAAAATACAATACGATAGTAACAGTAGGTATGCTCATTATATCAAAAACCGAAAGGAAAATTATAAATATGTTTTACCTGTATATTTTATATTTATAATAGATTACTTTATGTAAAGCATTACATTTAGTAAATCATCGTTAACATCATGAACAGCATTTAGAACACAAGTTGTGAAGTTTCCTCGCATTTTACCTTTTTTATTTAAACAACAATAATTATGTTTGATACTTGTGAAAGTTTAAAAAATACTTACTTTTTTCTTTTTTTTTTTTTTACTGGTTACTATGTTATAACAATGTTACAAAATGTTAACGTGTTATATTCTTAAAATTTTATAACATGTTACTCAATCTGGACTCACCTTTAATAAAGATTGCATGTAGGGTTGCTAGATTCAATTGAAGGCTGATTGAAGTAATGAAAACGTGTCTTGTGTTTTAAGTTTATCGCAAATTGAATTAGTTTTATAGCAAAACAGTGCTATTTTTAGTCTCTCATTTGCTCTGTATATTTTTAACTTATACTTCAATTATTTTTTATTAAGGGAGGTACGTCCAGCAGTGGACTTTATATAGGCTGGTGGCGTTGGTGGTGCTGTTGTTGTTATCTACCTCAATCATATTAAACTAGCTCCCACCAGCGGCTTCGTTCCCGTGGTATCCGAATAATAAAATATGATTCCTAGCCAGAACTAAATATGTTACACATGCAAAATTTCAGTATGATACGATTAGAAGATTTGGAGTGACGGAGGAACTAACATTTCATATTTTATAGAGAACATCTCACATCTTTCTGATAAACATTCGCCTTCTATATGTATTTTTAAAGCACGAAAATGCCTCGACCGAATTTGAATAATTTTTATTTTGTTTTGTTTGTCTTAATAATAATTTTAAAAAAAAACTGCCACTTGCGTTAAACTATTGCAAGTCAATTTGGTGGTATAAAGGTCACCGAGTCATCTAGGTCTCCGCAAATATTTGTTGAATAGGATAAAAAAATAGGGTTGTTGTCAGTTTATTGGCGTTTGTCTAATAAGAAACGGAGTGGTAGAACATTATTTTATAGTTTAACTTCGGAGCTTTTGACATTCAATTTCATTTTATTAAGGCCAAGTCTCAACGTATCTAAACAGTTTACTTCTACTAAATATTATTACCTCCATTTCCAATCTTGAAATTGAAAAGTTCAGGTTTACAGAAACTTGGCGGCCGCAAGCGAGTTATTCAATTGGAAAGCCTCAGTAGGATTGCAAGAGAACCTTCTAGAATGCACGTGTTCAAGTACCAACGACCTCTTGTGTGTCAAAGGTAAACACGATCGTGGGGGCTTGTTGGTTTAATGGCATTCCTATGCAGGCGACAACACGACTAGTACCATACCAAACCTGAAATGCGTTTGGAGCGAGCGACTAATTTGTTACCATTATTCGCCTGTAAGACTTGAGAATGCAGAACTTAAATGTAACATCACCATTATCGAATTTTAGAATTATTTGCCACTTCTTTGAAAAGCTTTTTGTTATTTCTTCGACAATCATCATTATCATCATCTTCCTGGCCTTAACTCACTCTAAGTAGGGTCAGCACAACAGTTTCTTCGACAATCAGAGTCAATATCTTTTTATTATAATCTGACTTACCTCAAATTATGGGTCATTATCATTAAGTCACTTTATTCTAAAAAGGGGTTGGATCAGAAGTCTCCATAAATACAGGACGATTGATGTGATGACTGTTCCATGATCATGATATTTTCATAAATTAACGAACGTAAATAGGTAGTGCTAATTTTTAATTTTCAAAACTACCTAATAAAAAATAATAATTTAGTCACGTGCAATAGTTTATTTAAATAATTCTATGTAAAAATACTGCGTAATACGGTAGTACTATGTAATAAGATGTAAGTTAGTACTATGTCAAACTAGAAAGCGCTTGTTCACAGATCACAACAAGCTCGGTTCACCTTTACAGCAACACGGTCATAAAATGTATACTTGTGTACGAAACTGTACCTAAGTATGTAAAATATATGACGATACTATCTACACATACATTATAAAGAGGAAAAATTTGTATTTTTGTGTGTGTATGTTTGTAATGAATAAACTCAAAAACTACTGTGACGATTTCAAAATTTCTTTCACCATTGGAAAGCTACATTCACCTTGAGTATCATAGGCTATATTTATTGCTAGAAAAGATTAGGCATCCTTACTAAAACTTAAGTAACGTAACCCAAGGTATAAAAAAAAGTGCCCTTTGTCCACCCGTGCGAAGCCGGGACGGGCCGCTAGTGTATCATATTAGATTGATTTTAAAATCTGCTAGTCAGTCGCAAGTCGCCATGAACAAAAACCCACCTTTAGCCTGACGCCGCTAAGATGGTTTATGTTCCTGACTTTGGCGAACGTACGGTCGGGGACTTAAAGTCCTCAGGAATAGTTTTTGTTGGTGTTCAGGTTTGCCTGGAGTTTCCAAGCAATTTGCTTCTGCTTTTCTGAATTACAAGTGGCTGGCAAATAGTGATGTTTGTTTCGTAACTCATTTTCATCAGTTTGAACTTTTAGTAAAAAAACGCACATAAAATGAAAATAAAAAGATAAGTTCGACTAAACTTTTACTTTAGTTATAACTAATTAGTTTTTGCTTCATTTCGAGAGACGCAGAAGTTTGCGGGTTCGATTCTCGTTGGGAGAAAAATGTTTCTATGGTTAATTTTTTTTTATCGAGATAATAAATAATAATTTCGCGTTTTCTATATTAATAATTGTGTGTGTCCATAAAATGTATTTTAAAATGAATACAAAAAGGGTTTGATTCGAGTTACAGTCATGTCGTTCCCACTTGAAAGCTCTGCTTAGTTTTGGGCTAGATGATGCGGTGAGAAGAACTAACAATATTTATTTTATTTTATTAATAGTTTTCATTCTGCAATATTAGTACTATCACATCACACTACTATTATAAATGCGAATGTTTGTTACCCCTCAACTCTATAACGGCTGAACGGATTTATATGAAACTTGAAATAGACATCGTTTGTGACCTGAATTAACACATAGGATTCTACTTTTTATTCCGGTTTGAGACAAACAAAGCCACGGGCCAAAGCTAGTAGTACAATATAGCCGGTAAGATATCACGATCTAGTAATTCTTTACACCCAGATGTACTGAATGGCTTACAATAGCGAAGACTACAATGAGCTTATAATGATTTCGAGAATAGAGCTTTTGAAAGTTATGAATAAAAAACGGAATGTATGAAAATGTTATTCGGACTAGTACTAAGATGAATATGAATAGCCTCCATAAAAACATTTTTTTATATAAAAATGGTAAAATCCGACAAAAAGAGTAAGGGGTTCCAACATCCATCGTCGGTGCCAAATCCAACTTCACCTACACGTGGTGCACCCTGCTAAATAACGAACGGGGCTCTGGCATCCGGCATAGCGCAGCTTACATCGGCACAGCTAAATACCCTGGCCACCGACGGGCAGCAGCGTCGCTGGTGCGAGAAGCGGTGCCAGGGGATCCCAAACCCGCATTTCCAGCATGGGAATTATGGGCATATCCCCCTTTATTAGGGGAGGTCAATGTCCAGCAGTGGACTGATAAAGGCTGGTGTGTGGACAAAGAGCAGCCTGTAGTTCACTTTTGTAGCCAGAATAAAGTTGGAGGTGCTCAGTTGGAATAATATTCTTGTTGGAATAGTATTCTTAGCAATTCCACAACGATGCATTGAGCTGAGAACAGGACGCAATGGCGTTCTTTGGGGGAGGCCTATTAAGAGTGAGAAATAGACGCAATTACGGTATTTGGGGGAGGCCTGTCGCAGTCCAGCAATGGACTGCTATAGGTTCATAATGATGCCACAACGATATCTTAGTTCAAGATTTCAGATCAAACGTTTACTCGTATTTTGTTTGAAAACATACATATTATTTTCTAAATTCGTCCATGTCTTCACGCAAATATTAAGAGTGCCGTTGCATTATTTAATACAATTTCAATAAAAATTATGTATTAAATTTAAACAGTTACTTTTTTACAAACCTAAAAACTTGGACACCCAAATTATTACTTCTACCCATTAATAACAGTACCTATATATCGATACTTCTGCCATCATAATAATGACATGGGTGGGTGCGACACGGGAACGGTAATACATATGTTTTATAATAATTATAATAAAACATATAAACGTCTACATTATACAGTAAATACTATTTAAATTTAAATTACTTTTATTGTCATTTTTAATTTTTAATACTAATTAATTATGGTTTTAATGATTCCTAGTACTTAAGTCTTAGTGATGGTGGATGGTGATTGGTGATCCGGTCGGGTCTTATGTGAGCCAAATTAGTATTTATTTATTTTACCTTGGTCTTGGGTACAATGTGGTACAATAAAGAGCTAAATAAGCTACACAGCTAAAGCTGCTAGCTAAAGCTGCTAGCTAAAGCTAGCTAAACAGCTATCATCATCATTACCCGCAGTTGAGTTCACCTGCTAGATATAGGTAGGCCTCACCTGTGTGTACCAATCTCCACCGTCATAGTTCGATTTGCGGCTTTGCTCATCCCATCCTGCCTGCGATGGATACTGTTTCCTCAACTTTATTTTAATCAACATGCATCGGCCGACTGCTGCACAAAGGTCTCCCCCAAATTCCACCAACCATCTCTGTCCACCTTTTATAACGTCAACTTTTGTAGAAATAAAGACAAACTAAACTAACTCACCATCAGTGATGAACGGATAGACGGTCCGCAGCTCGGCCTCGTAGGCCTCCAGCGAAATGGGGGGGACTATGGGGGGGACATAGTCATCTTCAGGGGACCGCTCTGAGCCGTAGCCTTGATCAAAGCCTGGGTCTTGGAGCTTCCATACCGGCTCGGCATCAGACCCTGTAAAAAATACGAAGGTTAAAAAATGCCTGTGACCAAATGAAAAAGTTGTGTGTGAAAAATGTGTGTGTAGTAAGTTACATCCATAGAGATGATAATGTCTAAATTGATAGATAGTCTTGTTAGGTTAGATTTGTAATGTATGTTTTTTTAAATAGACTTTTTTTTTATTCTGACCCAGTTTTACAAACGTCACTTATCACTAAGTTAGTTTGTTACAAAGAAGTAAGTTATTAACACGTTGACAGCTGGCCTCGGACATGACGCTCTGCACCATGCCCAAGGATTCGGTGGTGATGCACACGGATGGTTGTGTTATTCAGCACTCAAAGCGTAATGAACAAAATATGAAAATTTTGTTAAAAAAAATTTTAAACAAAAAACAGTCGTTTAACCGACCATCAAAATTCTGGAGCGCTATGTTCCTTACCAACTTATTTTTTTTATTTATTAAGATTTACAACTTTTTATACTTTTAAATATTTCATAACCCCATTATTGGATTTAAGGTAAGCTAAAATTTAACAACAATAAAAAATATTATTATTTTACGCGCGTTCGGTGGGTGTATAAAAATATCCGAAAATTTAAAAAATTTCCCTTTATTAAAATACCATAGATACTTATAGTATCGACGAATTGTAAAGCGGGATTTCAAAACAGATGCCACATTATTCTCTCAAGAGAAGTTGAAACCACAGACCAATCTACTCACTTTATTCCAACAAAGGCGTCCATAAAATGGCACAAATTCGATTCTAGATAGAAGATGCGAGGTCGCGCCCGGAATGCTTGGCTAACCGCACTGAATGGAGCATTGTGGTCTATACCTACTTGATACTGTGTTCTAGTGTTAGTGCTAAATAATTCTGCTTACCAGTATAAACGCAGTAGCCGCAAGACGCAAAGTAAGTTCGTGTGGCTTAGGCCCCGGCAGAGTTTTTACGCATGCCACTTTGTGTGAATAAGTAGCTTAGGTTCTGGTACCGGAGTTTTGAGGCAATTTGAAAGCCTTGAGTATAACAAATAGGCTATAATACCCATAGGTAACGATGTTTATGAAAAAAGTTTCTGATGCAACATCTTTGATACTTATATAACATGTGAATTGTGAAATATTTTACCTAGATACTGTAGAAGTGTAGACAACTTTTGTAATTATGATTAGTTTTTTCCCTACTAAGTATAGATAATTTAGTATTATTTTATTGGTTGGTTTTGAAAAATTTATTAATTTATTATTAATATTTTTTATCTTTATTCTCAAAATGAATAATTACAGGACAATGGTAAATGGATCTAATGAGAAGTCCTTAAATGAGTTAGTAGATATTAAAAAATAGTTTTCTTTACCAGTTTTTTTAACCTCTGGTCCTACTTGTGGGCAAAGGACCATAGACTTCCAATCATCTCTATACCGAGCCATGTCCCGCCACTATCTTTTCAAGGTATTGAGCTCGTCCCGCCAACGCATTTTCTAGGTACCTACTCAAAATAAAAGACACGAAAGATTAAACGGAAACTAATAACGGAAATAATAGCCGTGAAAGTGGTGGGAATGAATGAAACTAGGCTTATTGAGGAATAAGCACAGCTCACGTCACAGCTTACATAACTCTGCGTGAGTTTGGGGAATAAGCCTAGTTTGCCAAAAAAATACCTAAAGCTCACTTACAAGTACACTTGAGGTGTTGTAACAAGTACAATTGGGCAGTCACGGAACTGCATCAAAAAACTAATCCTGAGTGATAAATACCTTTTTACCAATAATACAATAGAAGCAGTTATAGTGTGGCTTACTTCGGTGTTCTTCAGATCATCTTGACTAAGCAGCACTCCGCCCGGTCACCACTTGGATGGGTGACCGTTTAATGGCATTTAGATTTAAGCGCTTCTGTGCTTCAGAAGACATGTTATTGGTTCCAACTTTTTTACTACTAAGCCGACCTGAAAACTCCGACACCAGAGTTAGCCAAGTTAGCTCTATGAAGAAGGAAGGAAGGAAACAATAATACAAATCATTCAAAGTCAATCAGGAATACGGGTTTTACTAAGAAAGCTTAGTTGACCTTCATACCTAACAGACTAAGATTTACAATTCAGTCAGTCCGCTTTATTACTGTTTTATATATTTAGATGATTACTCTAATGCCAAACACACAAAACACACCCCAAAGGCATGACATTAACATCCTAAAACGTTCGGATTTTCAGCCATTTTCACTTCACATTGATTATTTAAATTTATGCCCTGAAAGGAATGTTCGTTTAAAGAATATCCTTCGCAATGTTTTATGTATGAAGGTAAGCCGGTAAAATATCGGCTTGCGTGCTTGTTGTAACGCGGCTTTTGAATATAGGCGCGTATTCTTGATTTACTAGCTGGCTACTAAACTATGCTCCGTCAAAACAAGCTATTTTGCTCTCTATTCTATTAAAAATTTAGTTCAGAACCCTTTGGCTGACGCACGCGAAGTATATTGTTCGAATTTGTAGGAAATTCCTGAAAGTTTTATCGTAACACGTATCGGTTGTAGATTGTTACTTTGTAGTTTGTATAATATTGAGTTTTTTTTGGTATTTTGTTTTCACCTGTAGTTTAGTTGTTCAAGTTTTGAAAATAGCGGATTAAGAGAGTGGACGACACAGCGATAGCTAACGGAGATCAATAGTACCTAAAAATAACCAAGAGAATAAAAAGTGTCTTACGTCATGGGCTCCGATTTATTATCGAATTACGAGTGCGATGTAGGAGTTGCACTCGTAATTCGATACAGAGCCTGGAGTTTTTATAACACCTTCCGAGCAAAGCGAGTCAAACTGAAATCCTGAGTGTAGCAATACGAAGACAGCTTCCCGAGGTGAATACTCTACTCACTGGAAGTGAAAATATAAAGCAGTTTTTTTTGTTTTGTTATACTTGTGGAACGAGGCTAGTTCTTATTTCGAATTAGTAAATTATTTTTGGTGTGATCTCTTTGGTAAAACATATTCTGCCTTCGGAAGTTCTGCAGCCTCCAAAAAGGCTAGTTCGAATTTCGAATGAGTAAATTCTTTTTGGTGTAGTCTCTATGGTACCGAGGTTGATGGTTGATGTATGGAAATAATTTACTTGATAGGAAAACTTCTTGGGTCGATGAGACTATAATTTAGATTTTAGTGTCATTTCTTAATACAATTAATTTATTCCAAATTTAAAATTATATATATTTAAAAAATCCAGCATAACTTTATTTCCGGGAGATAATGACTTACTTTCCGTGAAGTGTGCATGTTCACTGTTCGAATTTATAGATGTTATACGATGTTAATAGTTACTTCATGAAAGTGGACTGTTAATTTTTTGTGCTATTATTACGAGTATAATTTAAAAAAGAAAATACATTATATAGAAAAACCAAAATTTTCACGTAACGCCGTTTCAGCTCTTTCAGAGCGTCTTCATCAGGGTGAGTGAGCGCTCTTACTCGTGAGACGCGGAGGGCCGCGTCTCGTTTAACTCTAATACCTGCAATGCAACCTATTATGTATAATTAGTGCGTAAACCTGCGTACTCATTCATTTTAAATCAAGCCCTACTATTCACTTATCCTGGTATAAGTGACCTTGGCACGGCATTGTAGATCCACCTGAGGCAATCACTTGGCTACAGAACCTGAACATTTACTTATGATTTTTGGACTCTTACATTTATTTTGGTTTGTAATTTGACTTTTAAATTATTTACTTTTATTTTTAGTCTAACGTCCATAAATAATGATGGTGATTAAATAAACAAATCAAGCCCTGATCCTGCCTGAAAAAACCCGAATCATAATAACCCCGGATATTCTAGCTGGAACCAAAACCAATGAGGAAATATTTTCCATCATCTTACTCATGGATAATCCATGCAGTCTTAGCATATGCTTCGATGAATTTCAGCATAAATATTGGAATCAGGGAGACTGGAAACGCGATTTGCTATTCTGCATTAGTTTCGCACATCGAGACCATAAAACATGATCAGGAACCCAATAATATAAACTAGGTATCTATTTACTATACCATTTAATATATCACAATGTTTATGTTTGTTATTTCATTTTATTTTATTTTTATTTAAGAACACCAACATAGTAAACACCAAAACATAGGCTAGTCACAAACACAGACCAGAGAAGATACAGATTTAGTGATATTACAATTATAGGTGTAGACTACATGTTATAATTTACAAATACACTCGAGAGCAATGAATCCGGGTCACTCAAAGAATCCAAAAAATCTCGGAAAGTAAGAATGCTAGGTTAATGCAATAAATTGTATTTAATAGACAATTTAATACTCCTTAAATGAAAGTATTAAAACTTCTTAGTTATTGTAAAGTTATATCATAAAAAAATCAAATTTGAAAAGGGAACACTGTCGAAGATGGAACTACGAAATTACAGGATTTGTTTTTGCTTTTGTTTGTAATCTGTCATTTATGTTGGTACATAAACCAGGTTGATAGTGCTCAATATTCATTATTCAAGCTGAAATCATGTCGCTTACACTTGAAGAATGCACCAGAATACTTACATTGGTGGAAACCGGCCGGAGTCAGCGCGATACAGCCAGGACTGTCGGTGTGTCACTGTCAACAGTACAAAGAGTTCTCCGACGTTACGAAGAAACTGGTTCTAACCTACGCAGACCAGGAACGGGCAGAACTAGGTGTACCACAGCACGAGAAGACCGATACTTGGTGAACACCATGCTTCGAAATCGCTTTCTCACAGGAACTGAACTCACAAATCAGTTTCGACGCCTCGGAGGAAGTAACCCAAGTGCATGGACAGTAAGACGTCGGCTTGCTGAATCTAACTTAAAACCCCTTAGACCTGCAAACGGCCCTAAACTGGAGCGTGGCCATCGTATTTCAAGACTAAGATATGCCCAGAACCACGTAAATTGGAGTATTGAAGATTGGTCGAAAGTTATGTTCTCCGACGAATCAAAATTTATGCTCTACAAGCACGATGGAAGACACAGAGTGTATAGAAGACCAGGGGAAAGATTCAAGCAAGCATGCATCGAAGAAAAAGTAGCCTACGGTGGTGGGTCTGTACTTGTGTGGGCCGGAATTTCCTCTGAAAGTCGCACAGAGCTGGTGATCATAGAAAACGGCTCTTTAACTAGCGTAAGATATGTGGAAGAAATCCTCAACGAACACGTTGGTCCATTTATGGTCAATTTGGGTGAGGATGCTATATTTATGCATGACAATGCCCGACCTCATACAGGTAGGATTGTGAATGACTACCTTCAAGAGATGAACATTACTTGTATGGAGTGGCCAGCGCGCAGCCCGGATATCAACCCGATCGAGCATGCTTGGGACGAGCTAGGGAGATGCGTAAAACAACGAAACCCTCCCCCAATCACGCTTCCTGAGCTCAAAATTGCTCTCACAGAGGAATGGGAGAATATTCCCCAAAATCGTATAAGGAACTTGGTGTACAGCATGCCAAACCGCGTAAACGCAGTAATGGAAGCACGAGGAGGTAATACGAAGTATTGAAATTCACGAAAATCGTCATAAAGTTCAAAAATTTCATGTTTCCTATTTTTGTTTTAAGGAGAGATCAGCAGTTTTTTTTCTTTATGTAATTTTGTGTAAATAAAATGTATGGTGACTCATATTTTTTTAACTTTCATTTAAGGAGTATTAAATTGTCTATTAAATACAATTTATTGCATTAACCTAGCATTCTTACTTTCCGAGATTTTTTGGATTCTTTGAGTGACCCGGATTCATTGCTCTCGAGTGTAATATATAAATACGTTACAGAAAAATGAGGATCAAATTAATGAGAAAAATAATGAACATACAATACAAAACAAAGTAATGATGAAAATAATAATTTATCACGATAAAAAAAAATTAATTACAATTATATATTATGTCAGGTTATGCATACAATTTTTTCCTAAAATTACACAGTTTGTCTGAAAAAATGACAATATTGATGGACTTAGAAATGGTATTATACTCTCTGACTAGCCTGGCCAGTGGAGCCTATTTATTGACTATGTGATGGATTTAATACTATTTATTGATCTTTATGTATCTGCAAAACGTCTGCAGATTTCTGCGGAGTGCCAAAGGCGGATATCGAGTCGATCATTACCTGAGGATGCCGTATGGGGATGGCGGCGTAACATTGTCGAATTTCTGTTGGGTTTTTGTGAAACTTGTCAGAGAGGGTTACCGGAATTTCTACTACTTATATATATATATATTGTCTTTTGAATATTTTTTATAGATCTGCGTCATCATCATCATCATCATCATCAGCCTATAGCAGTCCACTGCTGGACATAGGCCTCCCCTAATGAGCGCCATTGCGCCCTGTCCTGAGCTCGACGCATCCAGCTTCTACCAGCAGCCTTTCGCAGATCGTCACTCCACCTGGCCGGAGGGCGATCTGCGTAAGTAGTCTGTTTTGATCTTAGAGGATATTTTAGAAGTAGAAGAGTTCTTTGTTAAGGGCTCATCCTGGGAATTACTAACACCATGTCTATTTCTGCCATGAAGCATTGCTGTGTTTTGATTTGAAATGTGTGGGTGACGTGAAATTGCAGACATATGATACTTAACACCTCCATTCCTCAAGTTGATCATCGTTGTTCTACGTCATTACCAACATCGTAGGGCACGTTCTTTGTTATAAGTAATGGTTACCACTTAACATCAGGTGGGTCATTTCCTAGTTCCATCTTCATGAACTAATCATATAAAAACTTATCTGTCTCATACCTCGAGATTGCTAAAGATATCGACTTTTATCACTTTATTGAATTTCATTGAATCTCATGTATTCATATTAATATATTTTTCACTTCTCTTGCTCAAAAAGTGTATCATAATAGTGTAGCTTAGCGGGCCTAAAACTCGAGTTTAATACCTAGGGCTAAAAAGTATTTTTTCTTTTTAATTTTTGTCTAAAATCATCAGCCCGTACAAAGCATTCGTTCTCTTATATAAAAACTCGACTTCTTGGTGCTCCGTCAATCTTTTTTTTTGAAAATAGAACCGTCTTGGTGATGTTTTATGAAGGTTGATTCTTCCCTTCACGGTAGAATGCGAACTGTTTCGTTGAGGGTTATTGAAGGTATAGAGATTTAAAAAAAAAGATGGTATTGGCGCTAAATCTCTAGAATTTTCTTCATTCCAAATCACAAACTTTTACGTTTAACTTCCTGACTTTAACTTTCAAATTGTGAACGTGAAAAATGTCATCAAGTGATAGTGAAGATGCTAATATGCAAATGGAAGAAAAGGGCAAAGAAATAATTATGAATCTGTTGCCGACAAAATCACGTGAAATATATTTAAAGAGTTACGAAAATTTTATGAAATGGAGAGATGAGAAACGTGTGGATTCTTTTACAGAAGGGGTTTTTCTCACTTATTTTGATGAATTATCGAAAAAATTCAAATCGTCGACTCTTTGGAGCACATATTCAATGTTAAGAATGACCTTAAAAACGAGACACGATGTCGATATTAAAAAATATGTAAATTTAACGGCTTTACTGAAGAAATTGTCCACTGGATACAAGGCAAAAAAATCTAAAGTCTTGACGACACAAGAAATCGAAACATTTTTAAATAACGCTCCAAATAAACAATACTTGGCAACAAAGGTAACCTACTTATGTACTCTACTCAAACTAAATAAATAGATACCTACCTACATACCTAAATTATGTACCTAGGTTATTACGATTATTAACACACTTATTTTTTTGTTCAACAGGTTGCTTTAATTTATGGAATCAGCGGTGCATGCAGAGGAATAGAGCTTGCCAATATAACGCTAGAAGACGTAGAAACGGATACAAACCTACAAGCTGTGAGTCTGCCGAACACGAAAACAAACAAAGAGCGTAAATTTGTCATCAGTGGAGAATACCTTAATATAGTTAAAGCCTATCAGGAGTTACGTCCCACTAATGTTTCAACGAGAAGATTTTTTCTAAATTATCAAAATGGTAAATGCACAAGGCAAGTCATAGGCAAAAATAAATTTGGTAACATGCCTAAAGATATTGCCACTTATCTAAATTTACCAAATCCGGAACTCTACACGGGCCATTGTTTCCGCAGAACATCCGCGACTCTGTTGGCGGACTCTGGTGCTAATATAACGACATTAAAACGCCACGGTGGATGGAGGTCCGATCAAGTGGCTGAAGGTTATATAGAGGACTCTATACAAAACAAGTATCACGTCACGCAGCGGATTATGGAAGGAATCAATATTCTACCAAACATTACAGAACCCCAAGCATCTACATCGCGGGATTGGATGAATATGTCAACTCAGCTGAAGCCGCACTCAGATCTTAATAATGCAGGAAACTCAAGCATGATTCGAGTCTCTCCAACTTTTACTCCACAACAATCAACTCAAAATATTATCACATCCCAATCACAGAGAACCGAAATAAAATTGCCCGGGAAAAACATATCACTAAACATTCAAAATTGCTCTAACTGCACATTTAATTTTTAATAAAATTTCTGAAAATTGACTAATTTGGAATTGTTTTATTTTCTCGCAATCGAAGTGAAAAGTAGAGTGTTTTACTCGGGCCAAAACCACCCATTATAACTCGGTCTTGTCATCCTCCCTCGCTAAGCTCGGGAGTATAACAACCTCGTATATAATGGGATGGTTTAGTCCCTTGTAAAACAATCTACTATTATCCAAACTATAGGAACACTGGATACACTCAATCACGCTGATTAAAAAAAAACGCCAAAAGACAAATAAAAAAATCTTTGCAGCTGTACAGGGCCCTGAGGTTTGTGATACTTCTGACCCCTCGTTTTCACTAAAATATAATATAATACATGCATTTTATTATAATATAATACTTTAATTTTATGCAACGTTTTGGTTTTTATAGTATCAAGCTAGTATTTATCTTGTTTCTTGGTGAAAGCGAGGTGTTATATCCGTTTGAGAAAAATATTGTTTTTGTAGAGGTATATGTACGGTATTCGACAAGTTCTGAAAAATTCAGGAAAACCCCAGTGTCACTAAAAACAAACCAACCATACTAAAACTGCTCATATAACCTGCAAAATATGCAAGAAGCATGGTACCCACAAAGAACATGGCTTTTTATCGCTGGAACATGTGGATACAGCCAAAACACTCGGAATACGAAAACATTAAAAAGAAAAAAGCATTTCCCTCGTAAATACACCGCCGAATTCAAATTTCAACACATTTGCCACCAGCCGGACTCCTATTCACAAACGCTAAGGAACTACGAACTAGATTTAACTTAACTGGCCTCATGGCAGTAATGGTAGTAATTCTTTCTTGAGCTCTAGCAAGTTGGAGCGAGTTTGATTCTTGCCCAGGACAAACATAAGTGTGGTATTTCTTTCTTTCTTTCTTTATTATAACTCTAAAAAAAACTCTCAGTAGTTGCACTATAAGCCTAGAATATTAATTAGAGAATTTAAGGCCTCTATCTTTAAAATATTTCAAAAAAGGAGGATGTTTCCAATTAATCACATTATTATTATAGTTGTGTACCTACCTATTTTATGAGATGGGTCGGTGACTGTGATGAACGACATAGTACGCGTCGCGCGCCGGGCGTTCGTGGATGAGACTAGAACAAGACCGTTGCTGGCGTGGTGAATCGCATTCATTTCGAGTGCCGGCAGTGGGTTAAGTTTTCTCTTTTTGACAAAAAAAGTAGTTCTTATATTAATATTTTTTTGGGTTTATAAAAAAAAATCTAGAACTAGTAACCTTCAGTAGAATTGTTGAAACATTTGTGAATATGGGCACAGGTTCCCGTTTCGACTTTAATAATGCAAGTGAATGCTTGAGTTATGGAACCTGGTCCACTATTTGGTAGGTTATTAAAGAGAGTAAGTAGGTCCATTTCATCCTACTATCCTTATCTTTCATATTATAAAGGCAAACGTTTGTAAACTGTTGAAATGTTTGCACAGAACGGATTGAGCTGAAATTTTGCAGATTATTAATTTTTTAGATTTTTTTAAAATAACAATAGCGCGGTCGTCGAAGCTGCGAGGGGTTTTCCGACACATCCCGGGAGATTATGCAATGTCTTTCCGACACACCAGGGGATCACATAGGCTATTTACCTGGGTAGGTACTAGGCATGAAGCGTGTTTGTTACGCTATCGATATAGTACCTAGTAGGTATAGTACGTATCATAAACTATAATTACGAAATTGAGTTTATTTGTTGCCTTAAATACGCAACCGATCATCATGAAATTTCAAATACAAGTTCAGGGGTGCTTTTCACCCAAATAAAAGTACTAATCCCAAGAGATAAAAAAATAAAATTTGGCGAAGCCGCAGGCGGAAACAAATTCTTAATAAGTGAAAACTGGCCAAATTCTTTTCTACTATTGTGACCAATATCCAACTTTACTGCTGTTTGTTGTCCAAATAATTAAAAATAAAATAAAAATAAATAAAATATTTTTTAACTTTAGTCTCCATCTGAGTTGACGAAACAGCCAAAAAAAAGTAATCTCAGAGTTTTGTACTTTACCTGCAAATCCCGCAATCTGACCAAAGAATAGCGGAACGGGCCAAAAGTTATCTAATCTGACCTGGGCAATGGGCATGGACCGAGGGTTTGTTTAACGCTCGCTGGGCGGCCAAATAGGAGAAGTTAGCAGTTATATTCAATAGGCCCAAATAAACGTGGACACTGCTAAAACAATAGTGACTACTCAAAAAGTCTCACTTCTTATGCGGCGTATATATTTATATACACGCCTTTTGACGAAAATTCGCCCAGTGTAGATAGAATTAGACCTCTTTAGATTCTGAATTAAAAAGAAACTAGCCATCACAGAATCATACGTCTACTCAGTTTTTGTCCTAAAGCTCAATTGGCTTATTCCAAATACGACCTGCCCCATCTAAAGAGATAAAATTTATTTAACAATTTATTGCACTAAGTCAAAAAGAATTGTACAAAAGGAGGACTTAATGCTAAAGCATTTTCTGCCAGTCAATATATAATAATAAAACATTTATTTCAGAACACATGTTGGTTATGTTACAAGCAAATAAGAAGCTAAAATACGCTCAATGTACTTACTAAATATTTTAATTAAGAGAACACTATTATTCCCTATGTGGCGTGTGCCGAAAAGGGGGGTTGACTCAGCAATACAGCATGAGCTGTAGAAGAACCTACACAGCGCTGACTTTTAGCTACATAACCTTTGTTACGGGAATAGGACATAATTGAAAACTACTCGATTTTTCCTTCAAGATCCGTGTCCGTGTTCGAATTTAATTATGAAATACCGCTGAATTTTTATTTCTAAAACTATGGCATTAAAGTTCGTTTTGGCAATAAGAGTGACATAGGGCTGTCCCAAATAAATGCTGGGCCGTAATGGAGCCTGGGCTCAAATCTCGGAACGTGATAAGGATGACAATAGCGACGCCTCGATGTCTGTAAATGCGTACAGGTGGCGAGATAAATCGATTGTCATTTTTTTCGATATGGTAAAATGCCGTCACATGATTTTTATTATTTTTAAGCTATTGCATAGCTTCTATCGAGGGCCTTGAGCGCGGGGACCGAATTCAGAAATTCCGTAACGAAAAAAAACCTCACGCTCCCCACTCCGACGGGCACGGAGGTGTGGCTTGAAGGCCGTGCATTGTCTAACGTCGTTTCTTTTCGGCAGTCTTCGACACGGTGTTTGTGTGCGTGCAACTAGACGTATTGTACGACTCTACGAAGTTAGCACGAATCGAGACGATCACCACGCTCAAAAAGTGTAACTTGAATTAATATCAAAGAATAAGAAATACTGCATAAATAAAATAAATAAATAATTATAATTGCATAAGTTGATACAAAATGCTATGCAATAGCTTTACCGCGGCAGTCCCCGAGTGCCACACGTCTTTTTTATGTAACTAGAAACAATCCTATTTAAACCAGGGTTGTTTTTTTTAACAAAATTCCTCATAATCTCTGCTATCGTAAAAATTAAACTGAAAAGTAATAATCTTCAAAGTCTTATCCAGACCATACAGACACTATCCTTCTCACTGTAACTTCTATGTATACCCAAAGTTTTGCTGTAAGAAAACTCTTTCAGGGTTAAGCTCGCCTTAGTACATAGCATTTTAGTAAACTTATTTCTGTATTGTGTTCTTGTATAAAAAAAAACAATAAAGAAAATATTCATAACAAATTAAATTGTTACAAAAATAAACTAGATTTTTAGAACAAATGAAGTGAAGTTAAGTGTTATAACACTTCCGCTCTCTATTGTAGCTAAGTTTTATTACCTTTTGTTCTTTACGTTTAATTACTTTTTTTACTTGACGTAAATATCCATAATAATCCATAATGAAAAGTGCGTCATCCAGAAATCTTCTCAATAAAAACGATATAACTTTTGTCAGTAACGATACCGTGCTCACTTGTACAAACCTTGTTTTGTTAGAAACCGTGGAGCCGACCTCAACGAGACCTTTGTTTGAGTATTTATAAATATATATTTCTTATAAACCAAATATAGCAAAATTATTTTTGTTCCGCCGCTTTTTGCTTACTCACTTATTTTACCGTGGGAAAAATCCAAGATTTCAAGCACTTGAAGTATGTAGAAGACATTTAGAGCCTTGTCCAATTGCAGCTTCTAATAGAACAGTTTTTAAAGCTGAAAACCAATTTTGGTTGTATATCGATTAATCTTAATAACTTTTTTCGTATTCTGCGGCCGGCTTTGGTGCTCTCTCTATCAGAGATATAAGCAGCCCAAAGAAACTTAAGATCAATTAAAAGCACAGATAAGCTCAAATCTAAATACCAAACACCCGTACAAAAGAGGATCGATTCATGAAAATTAATATTATTCGTGTTGAAAATCCCATTGCCAAGCCAAGACTAGAATCCACGACTTTCGCTTAAAAAGACGGGATACAAACATCCTGCGGCTATTACAGAGGCCAAAAGATGAATATTTTGACATGTCGTAAATATAGGTATATTGTAAATTTTGGGCAATGAAAAAGCGTAGATTCGAAACAACGCGTTTTCATTGGTTAACATTTTATAATACGCTTACATTATGACACGTTAAAAATATGTCTCTTTTCCTCTTTAGTGTTACACAAAAAGGAAACGAGATACAACCACTTTTTGGGCATTTTTATTGAGAAAAATAAATTAGGCTCAGTTTTTTGTTTACTATAATTAACATTACCCTTTATTAAAACTCCTTGAATGAGGCCGACTTATTCACTGACTAACTGTCTGACAGTCAACGTACAGCCTATCGTATGTCCGAGACTTGTAAGGGTTATTATGTTCTTTGCGTATTGTTAGGGTGCATAAAGAAAGTATTTTTTAAATTAAGCCCCTGAAGGGGTGCAGCGGGAGAAAACTTCTCGAAAAGCAGACAAAGTCGCGAGGCGTCTTTAGTACCCTTAATAATAATACAGGTCGAATAAGCAGCAGGGTGGAAAATGATAAGCAGACAAAGAAAGCATTTTCAGGACGGTAATGATGATGATGTGTGCTTATTATGCGGAACAATACATTTTGTTCGTGGATGTATGTATGATGTAATTTACGGCAGGTATTTTTATTTGTGATGATTTGATGAAAGTAATATAAAAAATCTTTGATGAACGAAATACCGTGATTTTATTATTTGTACAAAAGTATTTTTTTATTATACAAGTTTCCGAATCAAACTCACAAACGTGAGTGAAATAAAGTCAATATTTTTTATACAGTTTATAAAGTGGTCCTGCTGCAGATTACAAAGCAAAAACAGTGAAAATTCTTTGTTTTTTTAGACAAAAAGCTATTTTCTCACTTCCAACTAAAGCCTTGAAAGCTACTTGTTTAGGAACATGAAGTTGTTACTATCTGAAGAGGGTCCCACTAGCGATCGGATCTCAATGGGATAATGTATTCCTTCCTTAATAGGGTTGCCAGATAGACAAAGCAAAAGTTACGCAATTGTTCGTCAGAGAACAATTTTTGAACGAAAATGCCGTATTCGCTTATAACGAAAATGTTGCGTGTTTTTTTTTGCATAATGCGACAATTTCTACTAATATTGATATGAGTATTATAAATTTAAGTTTTTTCTTACAAATTAATGTTTTAAATTATTACATACAAGGCATCGCGGCTTCGCTTGTGGTATCGGGAGAAAAAGTAACCTAGTAGTACTTAACGCAATTACGGAGTTGAGTGTGAACAACACACAGATAAACTTTCGCATTTTATTACTAGTGTGCAGTGTGATTTGTAAGGAATAATAGGCAACTTTTTCTTTTATGCTATTTTGAGTGTTTATTACAATCACACAAAATAATAATGATGTTAGAAGTATGTAGGCATGAGCATTTAATTTTGCCTTTCAATAACAGCCATATTGGGCTTCCTAATAAAAAGAAGAAATACGTATATTTCCCTCGTAGAAAGAATGACGACCCTATTTCTTGACATTGGAGGGAACTTGCAATTTCACACTATGAGAAACTGGATAACTATGTCACAGCATAATAAGTGAATAGCTTGCACAGTCTGTAGATTGAAATAGTATCGCGGAAACTAGTAATACGCAATAGACAGGCGCGCGATGTGTTTAGCCGCTGCGATAAAAATACAGTAAGTATACAACATTTTCAAGCAAACAAACATGATAGAAATAAATTATTTTGAACATATTCAACTTTTATTATTATGAGAAAAATAAATGTAAATATTTATTTTCTTTTCTAAAAATCTAATCAATGAATATTACTGCTGTAAGGGGTTGGTAAATGAATTAATTCATACGTCAAAATACCAAAAGCGAATATCCAAGTTTAAGTTTACTAAAATGTCTTCATTCTTAATTTTTGTTTTTAGGCTATTTTAGTTGAGTAAGTATATAACAACAATTTTCAAAATTATTTCCCTTTACCTTAATGTAACTGGCACCAGTTAGTGAACAAACTGTTCTCTTAGATCTATCTGTGAGCACCGCCTCGAACCGACTGCGACTAAGTCGGATTCGTCGGTATTAATTTAATGTAATGTTTCCTTAACTGCTTCCCGTATAATAGAGCTGTTCTATAGGTACTGTGACATAATGAATAATAATATTATCTAGTTTAGAACGTTTAGTCGGTACTCTTTAATAGGTATCTGTAAGAAATGACAAGAATAGGAGGAAATCTTACATAATTTCCTTTTTGAGAAATACAAGTAGTTGCGAGCACTTAGAGTTTTTCTTGTGTTGATAAAAAAAGGTATTTAGCAGAAGATATAATTTTTTAATCTGTAATAATATATAACTAGCGGATACACACGGCGTATGCCGTGTTTAATACTACGCAAAAAAATTAAAAATGTCAAATGTATTGTGTAAAACCATCTTCACATTATTGCCTTTCAAATGAAACCGCCTTGGGGCACATCAGTTAGATGGTTTCAAAAGTCTAAAACGGACATATTGTAGGTAGATTTCTTTGTGTTTTATAAACACAGAGTACCACGAGAGACGGTATATACATCAGTAAGTTTCAGTTTGTTAAGGTACTTCCTACCTTGTTTCTATGAGCTAGTGACCAACTGTGGTGTCGGGCTTATAGGCCACCCGAAACTGTTCGATATGGCTTGATGAAAAAGCAGGAACCATCTAACCATCTTAGGGGAAACCCCATACCATCAAGGTCTGTTAGACAAACATCTGACGCTCGCCGTATTATGGAGCTTCCTTCAAACAAATCGTTCTAGCACCCGCACAACGCAACCGTTAGAAATTTGCCAGATCCGGGCGTCCGAGTGTGAATAAAACCAAATGTCGGACGTTTTGCGGACATAGTCCGCAAATAACAAAGGCTGCCTTTAATATCCCTGCGAAGATTAAAATGCCACTAAACAGTACCACACCACACCAGCCTTTATCGGTTCACTGCTGGACATAGACCTCCCCTAATAAAGGGGGATATGCCCATAATCCCCACGCTGGGCATGCGGGTTGGGGATCGCAGGGCACAGCTATTCGCACCACTGACGCTGCTGTCCGTCGGTGGCCAGGGGATTTAGCTGTGCCGATGAAAGCTGCGCTATGCCGCAATGAGCCGGCTGCCAGAGCCCCGTTCGTTATTTAGCAGGGTGCACCACGTGCAGGTTAGGTTGGCTTGGGCACCAAAGATGGATGTTGGACAGTCACTCATCCAAGAAATAACCAGCTGGTGTGTTGCTAAGATGATCTGCTGAGAAAACAGAACCAAGCCACGAGCGCTGTAACAGGTACTATTTGATATGTATTTATAATACCTCAATCAAAGTTTAGGAGAGTTTGAGTAGACTCGGGCATTTGGGAAACCAAATAGACCAAGCAAATTACGCTAGTGGAATGGCAAGCCGAATTGCTAGTGGAGTTTGAGAAACCAAAGTAAAGTAGATATTTCGTTTTTAGCATTACACGGTGCAAACTTAGTACCTACCTACTTTATTATTATGTCATCATCAGCATATAGCAGTTCACTGCTCGACAGTCACTTCCTTAGCTTGACACATCCAGCTTCTACAAGAAGCCTTTCGCAGATCGACACTACCTGGCCAACCAGCTTATTAAACATAAATAGCAGACGATAATGGAATAAAAGTGAATTTGGACTGGAATTATTTAATGAAGAAAATTGTTGGCTGCTCTTTTTTATAGTCGCCATTGCTATAGCAGAACGCACCGCACCTGACTGAAGACTGGACTACTGGCCGTAAGCCGCACTAAGTTGCCTCCTATTATAATGAACAATGTACTTGATACTGGTGGAATAGTAAAAAACTGTAAAGAATGAAAGAATAAGTCAGTGCCAGTTGGAACAATTTTTGGTGAATCAAAAATAGCCTATTAGAAATTAAGTTTTCTCCAATCTCGAATAAACAATTCAATGAAATCGCTAAAAAGAACTGACAGAACAAACTCCAAGCTAATAAATTCTGAATATATTTTGTAATTTTTCGTAAAAAAGCTCATAAAATACGCTTGAATCTGAAAACTTTAGTTTGGTATAGAACTTATTACTTAACCGATGAATAGACGAAGGCGATGGCCAGTCCATAATACATCAACGTC
This sequence comes from Horisme vitalbata, assembly GCA_951804965.1. Taxonomy (NCBI): domain Eukaryota; kingdom Metazoa; phylum Arthropoda; class Insecta; order Lepidoptera; family Geometridae; genus Horisme; species Horisme vitalbata. Next base: position 5,956,481 of record OX638094.1, read on the forward strand.
ACGGCAAATTGGGATTAATAAAGGTCTTAGAAAAGAGGCGCTTCCACATTTTCTTAGCTGATTACTAGGTGGCAAGACAAATCGCCGAGATAGGGGAATCTTAGCTTCGCTGTGACTGATTAGGGTGGGTTTTTGTTCGTCTTCTCGATTTGGAGTTACGAGTTGGCAAAAATATTTGTTATTATCTACCTATCGCTAGTGTAGAACGCCTCCGGCAGGTGGGATGGTAATCTGCGAAATCATGCGTTGATCTGAGGAGGAGGGCGCAATGATGGTCATTAAGGGAAGCCTTAGTCCATCAGTGGACTGCGATAATCATGATCATAATGATGATTATGATGTATCGTACGTTAATTTCAATTTAATTACAGATGGCGTTTTCAAATTTTGTTTGTCGTAGTCTGTAACGCCTTTTGTATTAATAACTGAGCTTACTCTTCATGATGATGATCAATCGTACGTCTCTAACGCCATTGGTATACAAGGTGAGTTTGAATTTTTTTGGTATTTTGAAAAGGGGTTTACTCCCTTAGGTCAACAACACTTGTTCAAATATTTTTACGAATTTTTTAGTTTTTTATTTAAGAAATGGCTGGTAAAGTTACGCAATATTTTAACTCAAAAACTTGTGATGCATCCCTAGAACAGCTGATTTGGTTAAACTGTCCTTGATTTAATAGTGATGATATATGTAAGTGTGTTGTACTGCCTTAATTTTAAGGTTTGTTAAAGCCACATACAACACATAGATAAGCTAAAAGTTTTTGGAGAAAAGTTTTGAACCACATATTTAAATGAGGCAAATGAGGCTGCTCTTGTTGGACAATAATTTTCAGAAATCCAATTATATCACTGAATTTTTTAAACACGTAATTATACTTTTACATAATTACACACGCCATAAAAATAGAAATCTTACTGTTGGATCAAAATTACGCACAAGTATTTTTATTAAAATAGGTTATAATGTGAATGTTCAACACAAAATATGTTTAAATGGTAAACAAGAATTTCTTGGCAGCAGTCTCTCGTACGGACCGACGTCATGCATTGTATAACCGGAGTTTTGGCAATGTTTATCAAGATGCGGCCATGCCATGTAAACAGTAATTACTAGTGGAATTTCATCAGCAAATAGTTTTTGGAACATCCTAAATCCTATCCTATACTTTCCGCGAATATTATAAATGTAAAAGTTTGTGAGAATGAATGGATGGATTGTTCTTATTCTTTGTATGAGCTAGTGGTAACTCTTCTATCGGAGTTTTTAGGCCGCCTGATGGGTACCGAAGGCCTCAGAGATGGCTTAAAGGATGGATGTTTGTTACTCTTTTACGCAAAAAATAACTGAAAAGATTTGGATGAAACTTAGAATGCCTATTAATAGTTTATGATCTGGATTAATGAATTTTATCCGGGTATCCCGCGGGCGGAAGCTAGTTTCTAGCTAGCTAGCTATAAATATGCAATTTATTAGAGCTGGATAGCTTATGGAAGGACTCAAGAGTATTCTAATTATTCTGTGACCACCTCTGCAAAGAAAGTCCCCTTATTTCCTCCAAGTATCGATTAAGAGTTGGGTAAGAACCCGCAATCTTTGTATTGTTTGGTGTATTCAAAACCTATATTTGTATAATTATGCGTGGTAATAACATAAGAAATAAATGAATAAATCAATTCTAAATAAATAATACACAAAATCACATAATCTAGCCCAAATTTAAGCTGAGCTTGTATTTTGAGAACCGCATGACTACTTACTAGTATCCGTCCTTTGTATATGTTTAGTAGCCTATGTGTTAATCTAGGTTACAATCTAAGTAAATTCCATGTTTCATCTAAACCCGTTCAGCTTTTACGGAGTCGAGTGAAGAATCGTACTCTCAAACATACATCTAAACAACATTCGCATTTATAATATTAGGGTGATTATAAAAAAAAAACACCCAGACCAGAGTAATTTTTTGCAGGTCATACAAACATTTGTCGTGGAAATCGACCCTGCAACCTTCTACGTTTCAGGCGTGTCTTCGTCCACTGCGCCACAAAGGTCGTCGCAGCAAAGGCAAAGAAGAAGACAAATGGTACCTTACAACTTAATAGGTACCTATGGAAATACTTGAAAATTGTTAAAATTGCAATGCACCTTAAAAATATTCCGCCTGTAAAATTAAATTACTAAACATTGAACCTCCTATTAAATATTGGATTGCATAAAATTCATATTCATAGGGTCTATTCATTTAACGAACACACGGGAATTGGATATTTTAAAAATACGGTTCTACGAATAGCGCGCTGAAAGTTTCAGGTAAAAATGAAATATGAGTTTGGACGCTATCAAGCACGGCCAAGTTCGTTTGCTCTGTATAATAGCTCCTATCCTTTCAGAACCAAGGTTGATTTTACAATGAGTAGTTCCAAGTCCGGCCTTGACCCGCCGCGGTTAGAAGCGCAGTGACGTCATCACCACCCCTAGGGCTGTCACTTCACATTAGCCTTCAATGGAAAGTGAGCTTTTTTGCACGAACTCTGGTTTGAATATGACTTGCTTCTACTTGCTTGCTTCTGCTTGTAAAATTAGCGTCGAATGAAAAATGATCTCTGAAATACTAAAGTAAGGATATATTTTGGTTTGCCTATTGCTTCTTGGTGCCGCAGTAAAAGCATGGCATTGCAGCTGCGTGATATGTTTTGGAAACGCGGGGAATATGAAATGTCTTTCAAATGTTCAGCAGAGCGTAGACTTAGCATTAAATATAAACTGAATAATTTAAACCATAATACATTTGACTAAAGTTAGTTTAAATAATATACCTACATACTTTAGGAAAAACATTCAGAACAAATAAAACCAACTTCAAAGAAATTCATTTTTAGGGGTTATTTTTTCAAATTTAAATGAAACGAAACGGGAAGTATACCCTCGAAAAAATAATTTTTCTAATCGATTCATAAATGACGGAATTATGAGGTAACCAAAAAATACAACTGAATTGAGAACCTATTACTTTTTCTGAAGTTAGAAGAAGAAAAAGGACTTATTTTTACGAGCCGCGTCTATTAGAATGCAAACTGAACAAATAACATAACTTCTTCTAGGTCATGCAGATTAAAAAAAGTTTCTCCCATCAAAATTAATTCACTCTCTGTACTTTTAAAATCTTTTTCTCCCCATTTGAAATGATAATCCGAAGAGTTTTCCCAAAAATATTCAACCATTGAAGCGGTGGATGTTCATTTTAACAGCACTTGAATTGTAGATGGGCAATCCGGCAGCTTGCGATAAGGAAGCGATAGGGCCGGGCGTCCGGCTTTCCGGGCAATTGGCCGAAAGTCCGGCTACCGAGACTGTACATTGTATAACTTAGTTTCATCATCACCCCGGAAAACGTTATACACTCCTTGATATCAATTGCTGTGATGAGGTTTTCCACAGCTATCGCAAAATATTATCGGAGGGCTTATTTATTATAGTTATGTCTTGATGATGATGTCTTGTGCCAAACAAGACTGTAATTTTTCCAATAATCAACGAAGCATTTTAAGTCTCTTTGATATAGTCGCATAATTATGTAAAAAATAATATTTTTATGTAGGACTCGTGTCAACTTGGCAATTTGGAAAAATAATATCAGTAAAAAATTATGTCAGGTGTCCTACTCTCCTCTTCTTCATAATCGGGATTATGAGCTACCTTCTGGCCAACTTTGGAGATTCGGAGATTCAGAGAAGGCCCCCAACTGAAAAAGCCGGAATAAGCACGAAAGCGCTCAGATTTAAAACACTTCAGTTAAATTCTAAGATTTTTATGAATCCCAACGGCGATTAGCCGTGACTGCCAGAAAATTTCGGCAAGGCGAGGAGTTGGCTTGGTAGAACAGTTGGTTAGTGCGTCCCGGTATTCATGGGAAGGTCGCGGGTTCAAATCCCGCCGTCACTATTTAGATCACCCATCCTATCTAGGTATTGTGTTGCTTTGCGTAATTTACTAAATGCAAAGAACATCGAATTACGCACCGATCGCTTCATGTTAATAGCTTTACCTGTGTTACTGTAAAAACATTTGAATGACTCGTTCGGCTATCTCAATTTCTCACTACTAACTCTAATTGGGAAGAGCAAGATAAAAAATATGGAGGAAAAAATCCTAATGGCTCCACAGGGCCATCGATCATCTCGACCCACCTCGGAATTGTTTTGTGAGTGGGAGCGGCCATCACCATGATGTTACGTTATTGTAATAGAAAAAAAATCTTTATAGGCGTACTCCGAGGTTTAACTAATATATTTTTCCCTTGCGACTCTCTCGTTTTTTACAACCGTGCAAATACGAGGTAGTGATATCCTATATATATATATATATATATAATTATAAAATCCTTTGTCCTGAATGACTGACAGATCAACGCACAGCCTAAACCGCTGATCGTAAAGAACTGAAACTTAGAGGATGCATTCTTTGTATGACGTAGGCATCCGATAAGAAAGGATTTTCCGAAATTCTACCCATAAGGGGGTGAAAAACGGGGGCAAAGTTTGTATGGGACAAAGTGATTCCTTGGTCCAATCTACTTCAAATTTTGCATAAATATTATTTTACAGAATTGATGGAAGACGTGTTTGATATTTTATTGAAACTCATCGCCTAACGGGGTTAAAAAAGGGTAGAAAGTAATTTTGGGGGTGATTTGCATCGAAGTTGATATCAATACTATACTCCTTAGTGCTTTTGATTTAAATAAAATTTAATTTTGACACGTTTGACCGATATCTCTAAAATTGGAATGTCAAATAATCGAGATATAGATACTCTAGAGCCACAAACGCGGAAAAAAGTATCCGCACTAAGACTCTGCGAACGCTGTCGATTGCGCCAACATTGAACACTTTTCAAGCGACATGAGGACTAAATTAGTGCAAATTTGGCATTTTTAAGTGTATATATGGGGGGTGTAAGGGGTTCCAACCCCACCTGCTCACCATCTCCGGAACCCAAGCCAACCTCACCTGCTCACCTCACCCGCACACACTGCTAACTTACAAACGGGGCTCTGGCGGCCGGCTCATTGCGGCATAGCGCCTAACACCGGCACAGCTAAATCCCCTGGCCGCCGACGGGCAGCAGCGTCGGCGGTGCGAGAAGCTGTACCCTGCGATCCGAAACCCGCATGCCCAGCGTGGGGATTATGGGCATATCCCCCTTCTTATAGGGGAGGCCTATGTCCAGCAGTGGACTGAATGGGCTGTTGTTGTTGTTGTGAAGTGTATATATATTATCAAATAAGCTTGGTCGATTTTTGACAGTTTTCACTTGAAGACTGTGACTCTATAGCGTACTTTCTTATCTCGATGTGTCAAATATAAAAGAATTTAAATCAAAAGCACTAAGAAGTCCCATTTGTTAGAGTATTGTTAACATCGTAGTTCAGGGGTATTTGTTGTAAGTCCGTATAGTATGTATGTTTGTTTGTTCGAGCATAACTCTCAAACTGTTGATCTGCGTTGTATTTTATTTTTTTGCTGGGAAGTATAAGAGTTATATTAGACAGGGGGTCATCAAGATAAGGAGTCCCAAAAGGGGCCAAAAATTAACAATATGCAAAAATATTGAGTGAGGTGTCATATGAATGGGTATTATTTGTTCATTCCAAATTGGTTTTTATTTTATATCTAGAATAAATAGATCAATAGATAAGTTAATCGGTGGTAGTCAGAGGCAAGTACAAATATTGTGTTTGGCACACATGCCTGCTTACTAAGTGCACAGTGCTCACAGTCAGAACACATAATAAACAGTTCGCTCCCTAGAACAAGTGTGTTTTCAGCACTCATACACTAGACACTAGCATATTGACTGTGGGCTTCGCAGTAGAAGGTCGAGTAGCAGCTCGCGCCTACAGCAAGTGTGTTTTCAGCACTTAAGGTGTTAGGTTCTGAATTTTAGCATAGTAACTCTATGCTATGTGGGAAGGCCAGATAGGAGATGAAAGTTTGTATGGAGGGGAACCAATCATTTCTCAAGTTACGAGAAGGTATATAATAAATTATAGTACCTATACTTTTCAACTGGCTGTTGACTTGGCGAAGGGTCGCCAATGAAAAAAGGAGCAAGAACCAGCTCGAAAAAGGTAGCGGAAGTGGGAGTGGGAACGGGAACGCGCCTGGGTTCTGACCCTGACCTTACTTGGTAAGGTAGGTTGGTACTTGTTATTCCATACATAGTTAGGGTCACACGTAACTAAAAGAGCGTATACACGCAAACGAAGTTGCGGGCGTTGCGCGAGCTAGTCCTATATATCATTTTTCCTATATTAAATTGATTTTTCTGGTAAATTAAAATTAATTTCTCTGGCTGGGTACCTAAGGTTACGTACGAACTAACAAGCAGCTTGCTCAGTGCCTAGAGCCTAGTGACTTTCATCTGTTTACGTGCTAGGATACACGGTGACCGCTCTAGAAGATTGTTTGCGTGTTGAATCCCTAAGAACCTTCGCTTACTACTACTCGCCAGATGACTTGCTAGGCTCTAGACAACCGAACCACCTGTCAGCGTAGTACGTACGGATTAGGGATTTAAGGGATCATTTATAAAAATAGAAACTCAAATAAAGGAGTTTATCCATAAAAAAATCATCTATGTAGACATTACAGTAGGACAAACTGAGTAGTTTACGATGGAAACAAATAACTAATAGCATCGTTTATATCCAATATGTTAGTATGCAGTGTAAATCCTCGTCTTAAAGATATACCAATTAAGAGCCCAACTAGAGTCATTAATTTTGTGTAGCAATTTCTACCCCTTGGTCCGTTGTCGCTGCGAAAAGCCATAAAATCAACGCGGCGAACTTTTGAATTACTGCTTCAAACTTTATGGGAGTTATTAAAAATATTTACACACCTCGTATATTTTGCGTAAAAAAATTCAAAAGCAGAGATTGAACGCGGCTGCATAATAGTTCATATTTGAAAAAAAACGGAATGCACTGTTATTGGATATGTAGGTAGGTCTTTCAGTTATCCACCTGAATAAAGATTGTGACTCACCGGATTTGCTCACTCTGTAGCGAAGCCCTCGCCCTCCTTTCGGATGACATCGATTGTACGTTCCAAACTCAGCGTAGTTGTTGTTTACTCGACTGTAGTCTGCCAAATGTCTGTTCCCGTCGAGGTGGTTGGGCAAGGACCGGTTCCAGCCCATAACATCTCCGACAACGGAACCGCATACTGAGGATTCTGTTTGGCTCTTGTTGTCACCATTGCAGAGGTCTCCACTAGATCTAGCTCTGCGTCCTTTCAGCCCCTTCGAGGAGTGCTGGCTGATGTTCGAGCCCATATCTTGGCGGGACCTCACGGGGGCCCCGCCGCCCGCATCGCGCCACCCTTCCGACTCTTGCTTGTCGCTATTTTTGGAGTCGTTGTTTTGATCTGGAAATAGAAAAGCAAGGTCAGAGCGCTTTATCAAACTCATAATAACAAGTAACTAAATATGTTAGGGATTACGCATTTTGTGTGTCGTGGTTTCGTGTATTTTATCAATTCCATCATTATGCTCACCTATTCAAAGGACGTACTCAAGACAATGACGGTTTTTTTATACCCATAATATAGAAAGTAAGTTTTTGTAACTTCGTGTTCACACACAACTCGTAGCCCATTAAGTAGAAGAACGCGTTATAATCACGCAAACGATCTATTTCTGAATCACCACAACAAAGTATTGATTTCTCACGTGTAGCATTACGAACCTTAGCTCTAAACTATTGTGTTTCAGACTTCGTATACTTACTACTCGTATAGTTGTTTGAGATACTAAGGTACTTACTATAAAGTTTCAAATTCATGAGCACTGGGACATTCATTATAGGTACAGGACCCAGCTTATTTTGACATTCTGTTTATCCTTAAACTCAAACAAGCATAGGCTTAAACGAATATAATAGACGGTAAAATAGTCACGTTGCAGCATTTTATAGGTAATAACAAAATCAAATAAAGCGAAAATATTGATAATTCGATCATTTGAATTCAAATCCACAATACCTCTTTACCTGCCGAGCTTGAAAGTAATCCAAGCAAAAGTTCACCGAAAATATTGGGAAAATTTTAATGAGAGTGTTGTGAGCAATCCGCGACGTGCCTATGTACTTCCGAAGATTTAATGAATCTTTCGCTCGGTGTGAGTTCATTAACGGCTCAGACCGCAAATGCCAGCCGCTTGAACTTATGGGATCTACCCTAGGAAACAGGAAATATATAAACGGTAGCAGAAAAAAAACGGAAGCGATAAAACAGATTACAACTAAGGCCTAAATTACGTCAAACGGTACGCTTTTTATGGAATACTCAGATGACCTTTGGATATCAAAACTTAAAATTTATTATAAAAAAAAAACGCTACATGTTATATATAAGCTAAAAATTGATAAGCAGGACAAAATAAATACTCAAATGAAATAGTACTCAAAATGATCCTGCTTTATTTGATACTGATAAAAACGCTAGATCTCGAACTTGCCCCATGTGTACAGTCGTAGCATATTTACCTTTATTCCGACCATTAGTCGTGGTTTCAGAAAGTTTGGTAGTTTTGAAATGTTGGCCCGTAAGATAGATTAGAGGCGGCTCCAACCCACGCAGAGACTTAATGGAATGATGAGGAAGTAGGGAAAAGTACCAACATTTCAATTAGGGAACTACCTACGGGAAGAGAATCTTAAATAAGATGAAAATGATTCTATAATTTCATACTAATTATACTATGAAGACATGAAACGCAAGATTACACAAGATTGGTTTGAAAGACGTCCAAAACGTTTAATTTTGATTACCGAGACAGAGTCAATGTCATGTCTAGGGCAGACCAGTCTTTGCCAGGGTGATATTTATCTGATATCTGCGAAGAAAAATGGATGCGGTTTGTCAATATTTGGCAGGGACAAAGTTACCCGATAATTTATTATCAGCTCGTGACAAAACTAGTAAAAACATTATTGGTTCACGAACTTTACTAAATTAAGAATCGGAATGAAAAAAATGCTTGGTATTAAACGAAAATTTGCTTGGGGCTAGGAAATCATAGACAAAAGTAAATTTAATGTTATCATCCGATTTTAAAATACCATTGAAAACGAATGATTGAAGCAAAATGAAAATATATTGAATACTCCGTTTTGGCAAGTCGAAGAGTTTTTAAACCTTGTTATTCAATTCATCCAAAGAGATAGGTATTTTAAAATAATTATCTCAGCTTAATAAAATCCAAAATTCATTTCGCAGGTTGATAAACTACAAAAGTACTGAATTCTCGTTGCTATTGCTTTTGCATGTACTGTACATAATGTATCTATACTTGCATATAGCATCGCTATGGATGATGGCTTGAGTTTGGTATTCGTTTACATGAATATCGTTGTTTACTTTTCGCTGTTGACTCAATTTTGTGGATTCAATTGCGTTTGCGAGAGGAGAAAATTAGTGCATATATGTATGTATAGTTAATAATAGTGCAAAGCCACTTTATTTTTTCACTATTAAGAATAGCTTTGAAATTATAAAAAAAATTAAGCAGCAATATTATTTATTTATAAGTTTTTCGTCATAACATTGATTTGAAATCACTTAGTTATTATCTCTTGAAATTATTTTAAAACGTTTTAAAACCCTACAATACCCTTTATACCTCTAATAATGATCTTTGAAAATGAATGTCACTCAACATAAATAAAATTCGATTATTTCTAAGTTTTTTTTCTGTTATAACCTGTTTATACGGACGTAGTAGGGGGACCGATGAAGCAAAAACACGTACAATAGAGCTTCCGTATTCAGACCCTGTTCAATAGCAAAACAAATAGAGCAAGGTAGGTACGTATGGGATAGCATTGTTCAACATGGAAAAATAAAGTAAGTATAAAAGGTTTTTCATGCATACGATCTTTCATTCTCATATAAACAATAATCATACATTAATAAAAGTAACATTACAACCATAAAATAGATTAAATTCAGAGAAAAGTGTAGAAATCTACGTAGGTACTTTATACATTATTTTATTTTTAACTTGATGGAATTCTCAGGATTATTAAGAATAAGAATAAAAATAGCCGCGGTAATGTTTATATCTATTGTCAGCTTCACGCGAGCTCGGTATTTTTATCTCATGATTCAGAGAAATATGGGCGAATCAAATAAACATTCCTAAGTTTCTCATCCGTCAAACTATATTGACCTAAATACTTGGTTATTGACGAAATAAGCTGTAATAAGTGGATCATTGTCATTTTAATTGACGTCGTAATCGAAGCGTGGCGTAATGTATCGTCGCGTCGCATATGAAGATTGATGAGTTTCGTAGGTATTAGAGTAATGAAGATGATTAATCAGACTGCTGTACCGCTGTAACGATAGGCTTTACAATGATCCAGTAATATGATCTACTTCATATGCATAGATTCTCACCTATTTCCAAAATAATAAATAAATTTTATGTTATTTTTAACACGTTTTCATAAATTTTACAACTTGTAGCGAAAAAGTTCTTACTTTTGAATATATTGAGTTTTTTTTTAATTTAAATAAATATTGTTAGGCTGTAGAAAACAAATCAGTCACAAATCTAGCATTATAGATGAAACAGAGAGAGAGAGAGAGAGAGAGAGAGAGAGAGAGAGAGAGAGAGAGAGAGAGCTAGATAAACTTCCCGACATTAGTAATTGATCAATGTCAAACATTTCGGAACCGTCTTTACTCAAACTCAAAACGTCATAACTTTTTACAATATCCCAAAGTTGATAAACGTGACAGCAAATCAGCCTTTGGTTTGGTTCTGCTGCAAATGCATGATGTTCAAAAGCAGGTGATTTATAAGTTACAAATATCTGTTAACACACACCTACTTCATTGTTGGTTCTTTCTGTACATAACTATACCTATTACTCGTAGATATTGATATTCATGGTACGAAAGATTTCCAAGTAGGCATATTCAACTCAAAATTTAGGTGTGACTGATATGATGATATTGACGTGTTCATTTCCAATTTAGATAGTACTACCGATAACAACAGCAAAATATTAGAACAATGATTCTCATCTATTCCCATCAAACCCAATGTAACAAACACTATAAAAAGAAACAAATGATTTCAGAAAACAATAGCAAGGACTTGGAGACAAAAAGGTCATTGTTACGCATCATTACTCAATACCAACGTCCCTCTGTTCAGTTGATGGAACGAACCAATGGAACAGTAGATAAAGTTCACACTGACAGTCTCACAATACTTATCATGGGTAAGGCTCTTCCAAATTGGATCATAGTTAGAGCCTGGACTTGGACTAGACTTAGGCAGCGAGGATGACTGGAAGGCTCACAGTTGTATGTATTATGGTCTACTAGCAGCCCGCCTCGGCTTTGCAAGGGTGCAAATTATGCATATGAAACTTCCTCTTGAATCACACTATCTATTTACCGCATCAAAATCCATTGGGTAGTTTTCTTGTTATACGTAAGGCACAGGCCTCACATGTCTGACCTGGCGCGGGCATGGCGCGGGCGCTTTCCTATTCCATTCAAGTTTAATACAAAATGCACGGAAATAAAGCACAATTTAGCTCGACGACTTCGCGTCATAACCACGTCCGATCAACGACATACCGTGTGTCCTAAATTATACTTTATTTCCATGCATTTTGTATGAAATTTGAATGGAATAAGAAACCGCCAGTGCCATGTCTGCGCCCGACGCTAGTCACATTCATCGGGCACGGACATGACACGGACATGGCACAGGTGGTTTCCTATTCCATTCAAATTTCATACAAAATGCATGGAAATAAAGCACAATTTAGGGCACATAGTATGTCGTTGCTCGGACGTATGACGCGCCTTTTCGGCGCCCGCGCCCGATCGCCGCCAGATGAGCGTCAGATGGCCGCCAGATGAGCGTCAGATGGCCGCCAGTTCGTAGTATGTACTTGCTTGCGACATACGTCTGTTAGTGATGTAAAAATGCGTGACGCATGACGATATCGAATTTAATATTGAATTTTGTGAATTGATTGTAAAATATGCAACGCTTTATGATCATTGTCGTTCCAATTATTGTAACTGAAATGTTCAAGATAAATTGTGGCTGGAAATCGGAAAGAGATTAAACCGGTACTAAGATTTTTTTATGTAATACCCATGGTAATACTAGCTGATCCTTGTGCAAATTCGTTTGCGCGTATTTTCTTCATCTGTATCAGGGCCCGATTTGGTAACCCGATGAAGAGGTTTTCGGCAGGGTTTTTTCAAAAGCTTAGTAATTTAGTAATTTCAAAAGCTTAGTTAACCCTCTCCGTATGGGTTACACTATTATTTGATGGGTCTAAACCATTCAAAACCCTTTTGATTAGGTTACCTGATCATGAGGGTTATCAATAGTATTGGGTTTTGGTATTATTCCAAAACCCATTCCTTAGGGTTACCCTTTTTATCATTGTAACACGGGTTATACGTGGGTTATAGGAGATAAAGGAGAAAAAAAAATCTGTTAAAAGATGAAAATTAATTGCGGTAATTGTGTTCTAAGCATTAAGGGCGGAAATACAGACTACTAATTGTTTATTTTACGCAATAATAATTATATTATAATAAAATTGGAATAAATTTTCAATAACAGCTGTCAAACCTAAATCGACCATATCTCGAGAACTACTTATCTTAGACTTGCCTTTACTAGCTCAAATGATAGCTATTGACAAGACCTTAATTTTCGATGACAGCTGTCAAACTTAAATTGACCATATCTCGAGAACTACTTATCTTAGACTTGCCTTTACTAGCTCAAATGATAGCTATTGACAAGACCTTAATTTTCGATGACAGCTGTCAAACTTAAATCGACCATATCTCGAGAACTACTCATCCTAGACTTGCTTTTACTAGTTCAAATGATTGCTATTGACATGAACTTAATTTTCGATGACAGCTGTCAAACTTAAATCGACCATATCTCGAGAACTACTCATCCTAGACTTGCTTTTACTAGTTCAAATGATTGCTATTGACATGAACTTAATTTTTGATGACAGCTGTCAAACTTAAATCGACCATATCTCAGGAACTACTTATCTTAGACTTGCCTTTACTATTTCAAATGATTGCTATTGACATGAACTTAATTTTTGATGACAGCTGTCAAACTTAAATCCACCATATCTCGAGAACTACTCATCCTAGACTTGCTTTTACTAGCTCAAATGATAGCTATTGACAAGACCTTAATTTTCGATGACAGTTGTCAAACTTAAATCGACCATATCTCGAGAAATACTCATCCTAGACTTGCTTTTACTAGCTAAAATGATTGCTATTGACATGAACTTAATTTTCGATGACAGCTGTCAAACTTAAATCGACCATATCTCGAGAACTACTCATCCTAGACTTGCCGTTACTAGCTCAAATGATAGCTATTGACAAGACCTTAATTTTCGATGACAGCTGTCAAACTTAAATCGACCATATCTCGAGAACTACTCATCCTAGACTTGCCGTTACTAGCTCAAATGATAGCTATTGACAAGACCTTAATTTTCAATGACAGCTGTCAAACTTAAATCGACCATATCTCGAGAACTACTCATCCTAGACTTGCTTTTACTAGCTCAAATGATAGCTATTGACAATACCTTAATTTTCGATGACAGCTGTCAAACTTAAATCGACCATATCTCGAGAACTACTCATCCTAGACTTGCTTTTACTAGCTAAAATGATTGCTATTGACATGAACTTAATTTTCGATGACAGCTGTCAAACTTAAATCGACCATATCTCGAGAACTACTCATCCTAGACTTGCTTTTACTAGCTAAAATGATTGCTATTGACATGAACTTAATTTTCGATGACAGCTGTCAAACTTAAATCGACCATATCTCGAGAACTACTCATCCTACACTTGCCGTTACTAGCTCACATGATAGCTATTGTTAAGATCTTAATTTTCGATGACAGTTTTTAGTTTGACAGCTGTCATCGAAAATTAAGATTTTATTAGTAGCTATCATTTGAGCTAGTAACGGCAAGTCTAGGATGAGTACTTCTCGAGATATGGCAAATTCAAGTTTGACATATGTCATTTAAAATAAAGATCTTGGCGATAGCTATCTTTTGAGCAATTAACGGCTAGTCTAGGATGAGTAGTTCCAGAGATATAAACATTTACAGATGAATTTGTAGAATGAGTTTCGAGTGGAGCTTTGAGTTGAGTTTTGAGTTTGAGTTTTAGAGTGACAGTGACAGTGACAATCCAAAATTATTATTCAAAATAGTTTTCAAGGTCATATTTTTTCTTTTTAACACGTTGACTGCGGGTCTCGGAAATAACGCTTTACAAAATGCTCATTATGTGTACTGTTGGCTTTGCCTAATAAATACAATAAAAATAAAAAATAACGCTACGCAGAGTACTCTGCGATGATGCCCTATGAAAACTTACTGAAACATATTTTTTTCTTTTTAACATATTGACTGCTGGGCCTCAGTCATGACATAACTGATGACTTATGAAAACTGAAGCACCATTTTTTTTCTCTTTAATATGTTGACTGCGGGTCTCGTATATGACAACGCATACTCTGCGATGATGACCAATGAAAACTGACAGAAACACAGCACTTTCCTTATGTTTTCAAAACTTTTCTTTAATGCAGTGACGCTTTTCCTTCAACCAAATAAAGCGATCCGAACTAATACCTAATGATTGATGACATCAATCAAGAGTCAAAATCTAAATTCCCCCACCCAGTGTCAGGCGTAATGATAATCATTGTGTAACATTCAAAAAAAACCTATCAAGAGGTAACTCCATTCGTTTAACCTCATAACAGGGTAACCGATAGGGTTACCCTGTTATGAGGTTGACTCACTGAAACTCAAACTCAAACTGACTGAAAACCAAAAGGAACGGGTTACACTTTCGCTTGTGTTAGGAGGAGAATACCCAAACGAACTGTATAACCCAATGAAGGGGTTTCACTTTCGAAGCAACTAACTCGAAATCGGGGTTGTACGGGCCCTGATCTGATATTAATTAATTGTACGCACGAGAGCAAGAGCATCTTCGTCTTCTTAGGATGACATGCTGACACATCGATATCGGACAACAGACTGCACTACACATGTGCCTCTGTCACGTCATTTCTGCGTCATGTCCGAGCCATGTCCGCGCCATGCCCGTGCCATGTCCTCGCCACGTCCGTGCCACGTCCGCGCCATGTCCGCGCCATGTCCGCGCCCGATATGTGTGACCTACGCCTAAGGCCCAGGTCACACATATCGGGCAAGGACATGGCGCGGACATGGCGCGGACGTGGCACGGACGTGGCGAGGACATGGCACGGGCATGGCGCGGACATGGCTCGGACAAGACGCAGAAATGACGTGACAGAGGCACAAGTGTAGTGCAGTCTGTTGTCCGGTATCGATGTGTCAGCATGTCATCCTCAGAAGACGAAGATGCTCTTGCTCTCGTGCATACAATTAATAAATATACAGATCAGGGCCCGTACAACCCCGATTTCGAGTTAGTTGCTTCGAAAGTGAAACCCCTTCATTGGGTTATACAGTTGACGGGATTACCCTTTCGTTTGGGTATTCTCCTCCTAACACAAGCGAAAGTGTAACCCGTTCCTTTTGGTTTTCAGTCGATAGGGTTAACCTCTTATGAGGTTAAACGAATGAATGAAGTTACCTCGATAGGTTTTTTTGAATGTTACACAATGGTTATCATTACGCCTGACACTGGGTGGGGGAATTTAGATTTTGACTCTTGATTTATGTCGTCAATCATTAGGTATAAGTTCGGATCGCTTTATTTGGTTGAAGGAAGAGCGTCACTGCATTAAAGAAAAGTTTTGAAAACATAAGGAAAGTGCTGTGTTTCAGTCAGTTTTCATTGGTCATCATCGCAGAGTATGCGTTATCATATACGAGACCCGCAGTCAACAAATTAAAAAGAAAAAAAATGTTGTTTCAGTTTTCATAAGTCATCACGTCATGACTGAGGCCCGCAGCCAACATGTTAAAAAGAAAAAAATGTGTTTCAGTCAGTTTTCATAGGGCATCATCGCAGAGTACTCTGCGTAGCGTTATTTTTTATTTTTATTGTATTTATTAGGCAAAGCCGACAGTACACATAATGAGTATTTTGTAAAGCGTTATGTCCGAGACCCGCAGTCAACGTGTTAAAAAGAAAAATATGACCTCTAAACTATTTTGAATAATAATTTTTGATTGTCACTGTCACTGTCACTCTAAAACTCAAACTCAAAACTCAACTCAAAGCTCCACTCGAAACTCATTCTACAAATTCATCTATAAATGGTTATATCTCAGGAACTACTCATCCTAGACTAGCCGTTAATTGCTCAAAAGATAGCTATTGACAAGATCTTTATTTTCAATGACATATGTCAAACTTGAATTTGCCATATCTCGAGAAGTACTCATCCTAGACTTGCCGTTACTAGCTCAAATGAGAGCTACTAATAAAATCTTAATTTTCGATGACAGCTGTCAAACTAAAAACTGTCATCGAAAATTAAGATCTTAACAATAGCTATCATGTAAGCTAGTAACGGCAAGTAAAGGATGAGTAGTTCTCGAGATATGGTCGATTTAAGTTTGACAGCTGTCATCGAAAATTAAGGTCTTGTCAATAGCTATCATTTGAGCTACTAAAGGCAAGTCTAAGATGAGTAGTTATCGAGATATGGTCGATTTAAGTTTGACAGCTGTCATTGAAAATTAAGGTCTTGTCAATAGCTATCATTTGAGCTACTAAAGGCAAGTCTAAGATGAGTAGTTATCGAGATATGGTTGATTTAAGTTTGACAGCTGTCATCGAAAATTAAGGTCTTGTCAATAGCTATCATTTGAGCTAGTAAAAGCAAGTCTAAGATAAGTAGTTCTCGAGATATGGTCGATTTAAGTTTGACAGCTGTCATCGAAAATTAAGTTCATGTCAATAGCAATAATTTGAGCTAGTAAAAGCAAGTCTAGGATGAGTAGTTCTCGAGATATGGTCGATTTAAGTTTGACAGCTGTCATCGAAAATTAAGTTCATGTCAATAGCAATCATTTGAGCTAGTAAAGGCAAGTTATGATAAGTAGTTCTCGAGATATGGTCGATTTAAGTTTGACAGCTGTCATTGAAAATTTATTCCAATTTTATTATAATATAATTATTATTGCGTAAAATAAACAATTAGTAGTCTGCATTTCCACCCTTAATGCTTAGAACACAATTACCGCAATTATTTTTAATCTTTTGACCGAAATTCTTTTCTCCATTATCTCCTATAACCCACTTATAACCCGTGTTACAATGATAAAAAGGGTAACCCTAAGGAATGGGTTTTGGAATAATACCAAAACCCAATACTATTGATAACCCTCATGATCAGATAACCTAATCAAAAGGGTTTTGAATTGTTTAACCTATCAAATAATAGTGTAAACCATACGGAGAGGGTTAACTAAACTTTTGGAAAAACCCTGCCGAAAACCTCTTCATCGGGTTACCAAATCGGGCCCTGATACAGTTGAAGAAAATACGCGCAAACGAATTTGCACAAGGATCAGCTAGTATTACCATGGGTATTACATAAAAAAAATTTAATACCGGTTTAGTTTAATCTCTTTCCGATTTCCAGCCACAATTTATCTTGAACATTTCAGTTACAATAATGGAACGACAATGATCATAAAGCGTTGCATATTTTACAATCAATTCAAAAAATTCAATATTAAATTCGATATCGTCATTCGTCACGCATTTTTACATCACTAACGGACATATGTCGCAAGCAAGTACATACTACGAACTGGCG
Organism: Horisme vitalbata; assembly: GCA_951804965.1. NCBI lineage: Eukaryota > Metazoa > Arthropoda > Insecta > Lepidoptera > Geometridae > Horisme > Horisme vitalbata. The sequence goes on from OX638094.1 coordinate 5,974,368, forward strand.
GCCATCTGACGTCCATCTGGCGGCGATCGGGCGCGGGCGCCGAAATGGCGCGTCATACGTCCGATCAACGACATACCGTGTGTCCTAAATTGTGCTTTATTTCCATGCATTTTGTATGAAATTTGAATGGAATAGGAAACCGCCTGTGCCATGTCTGCGCCATGTCCGTGCCCGATGAATGTGACCTCGTCGGACGCAGACAAGGCACTGGCGGTTTCTTATTCCATTCAAATTTCATACAAAATGCATGGAAATAAAGCACAATTTAGGACACACGGTATGTCGTTGATCGGACGTGCTTATGACGCGAAGTCGTCCGAGCTAAATTGTGCTTTATTTCCATGAATTTTGTATTAAATTTGAATGGAATAGGAAGGCGCCCGTGCCATGCCCGCGCCAGGTCAGACAAGTGGGGCCTATACCTTAGATTGCAATTGTGAGAATTGATTTGTGATTTTACTCTTGGTTAGTGATTTGTGTTGGTTGCTACTATTTAAATTGTCGTTTGTTAGTTTTACATCATACCGTAATCCATTATGTAGCAACTATAAGATCATTGTTTGGATCGTTATGCTATAATTCAGTTTTTTTTAAACACAGTGAATACTTAGTATTGACAATTTTATTTTAGCTGTATTCGTATTTGATCTTCTACCTTTTCAATTAAATCGCAATCAGTATCATACATGATTACACTCTGGTTGAGGTAACAATTATAGTATCTTAAAAGTTGTAGGTTGAACCTACAATTTAAATAGGTAGTAAATTGGTAAATACACTTACGTTGACACCAATTTGAAGACTAGGATTAATCTCAAACATCCATGCTAATCTGTGCCCAATCCACACTTTAATAAGGCACAAGTTGCGCAATGCTATCTGTTGAGTCTGGAATTTGTCTAATCTGGTGACTTTAACATAATCTGGTGTCAAGAGCAAAGTCCATTCAATCCGAAAGCTGAATTGCAATGTAGGTAATGGGAGCTAGTATACCGATACAAGCACATTCAATAGGTTTCTATTCCGTATGAACGGCAGACGGCTCTTTAATCAAAACGTATGGAGATATTCATGGCTGCACAGCAATTACTTCAAAATAAGCAAATACCTATACATTTGACTGGCCATAAAGCTTTGTGGCTGTTGCTAGTAGCTCGGCTTTCGAAGCTGCAGTCGCAGTATTTCACGCCAAAGACACCCCATTTATGTGGTAAAACATGAATTTTTCTTCTATGTCTGCGTGGTATAAAAGTGTTTAGGTCTTTAGTTGGTACCCATAGTGCTCTGCCTACTTTGGGATCAGTTGATCGTGTGTGCGATGCTCCGTATATTTATATATTTTATTTAAGAATCGTACCGTGTCTGTACTGGAATACTTACATCTATTCAACGTACTATACTCATCTTGTTTTCGAAATAGATCAATCGCTCCGGTGAATTTCCCGCTGACCTACTAATATTTGTTTCGGGCCTGAGCGTTGTGGCTATGGTTAACCTATTACGGTGCTCGTTATCGTCAGACACCCACAAAACAGGAAGTCATAATGTATGGTCAGGAAATGAGAGGTGACTAGTAGTAAACCCTTCTTCACCAGCCTTAAAGTATTTTACAGGACAAAGGACGCTGAAGGGTTTTTCCATATTCACCATAGTTGGATTAGTCAAGTGATGAAATTTTTGCAAGTCATAATAGCAAAAGACCTTTAGAATTCTCATTATTACCTACTTCAAAAACGAGCAAGATGCAGTACAAAAGGCTATTCGTTCCCAAATACCCTCAACATCGATCAATTTAGAATTTCATTAATTCCATTGGCCTGAGATTTTACGTTTGCCATTAAATTGGAGAGGAAATAAAAGAGAATACCGAGCACCCCTAACCCTTGCCCTTTCGTTTTAAACCTGACGCCATCTTAAATTGAACTTGAAAAACTTCAATGATGTAATCGCTTCGGCCTTTTGAATAATGAAAAGGAATTCTCTTAATATTCGACGGGTTTCGTCTGTAGCTTTTATAACAATCGTTATAATCTGCTTTAATTTGGTATCCGTTATGAAACAAAAGAACTTTTAGATCTTTCTTGGAAAATAAACAAGTGAAGCCAAACAGGCTTGAATGAATAAAATAATTAGGTAATGAATGAACGAACGAATACGAGCCTTATCTCTGAAAGCGATTTCTTCCAGGCTTGAATTAGGACTTACATCACTTTCTTTCAGTGCTTGAAACGAGTGCGAGTGAGATACACTGAATGATACTTTTGTCATCGCTATTTTGCTCACGGCGCATTTCCATTGATAAGCACTTGGTAGTAAGGTTCTTTGAGAACAGATAAAAGAAAAACAATGTTTTACGCCTGCCCATGCCGTGGGACAATGACAATACACACTCGTTAAATAAAACTCAGGATAAAATTATCGTTCCGGATTTCTAAAATTGTATAAACCCATACTAAATTAACGGTTAGGTTTTCCTGTGAAACCAATACACTGTTTTTCTAAGAACTCGATGTTAAGGCACCGCGGGCGGTCTGAAGCTAAACTTTAATTTTATTTTAATTCTTCCTTTCGAGATTTGAGGACGTTGTTGGGCAACAATCTCCATAATGTACCCGGATGTCCACCAATAGACAAAAGTGGGGAGACATTGTGAGGCGAGCCACATCAGCCCCTAACAATAGGTACTACGTGACGAACACGACCGCCCGCCCTGTCAAGAGTGAAATTAAGAAGGACAATGTTCTTGAGACAGGTTCTGTAAAGGTTGCTTATGTTGCTCTGCAACTTTGAGGGTTATACTTTAGCTTTACTAATCTATCCGATCTATTTCACATTGGTAACACAGAAATATCTAGATATTATGCCTGTGGTAGATTCCATGGCTAGATCACTTACTCTGGTTTATTGATTCTAGTTGCGCATTTATTTTGATTATAGAGTGGACCCCCGGTTATTCGACAAACGTTTGATTTACCAGATGAAGTCTCAAATGGCGGCCTCTGTGGCGCATTGGGCGAAGGTCCGCCTGAGACGCAGAAGGTTACGTGTTCGATTTCCCGCTGCGGGACAAATATTTGCATGTTCTATAGATATTTGTCTCGGGTCTGGGTGTTTTATATGTATGATATATACGTATTTACAAAAAAAAATATAAGTGTAGTATATCAATCATTTACTTCCCATAATACAAGCTCTGCTTAGTTTGTGGCTACATGATGCTGTGTGATTACGTCCCGCATTATTTATTTATTTATTTATAACTGCCGTCCTTTACCTACAGTTTATAAGCTCCTTGACTAAATTACTATGAGTAATGATGCTGCTTTGTAACATAAGTATTAAAAAGCATGCTTTAGCGTACCACTACTAACAATTACCGTACGTGCAGGTTCAATATAACCTAATAACCCTGTTAACTGTCAGAGAATGCAATATCTATATAATAAAAAAGAATGAACTACAACGTGATATTGGCGAAATTGTGAAAATGTTATCCCAGATGCCAGAAAAATAATTGAATTTGACTTTCTTTAAAGGAGAATGCCTGTCTCCCTTCAACACAGCCTCTCCAATAAAGCTCCCATTCCATTGCTTGATAGGAATTAATAGCAGATATTACACCCATAAAGCGCGACTAGAGATATTATCCAGTTATAATACAACTAAACTGCCATAATCTGTATTTTTATCGTCGCCTTTGTGCATACAAAGGTCTCAATTACGTGTTCGGTTTATTTCTTCGAAAGCTATTCCCAGGCCGGGGATTCCCATCCATTACGTCGTTAATTTCAAATTTTATAATGGATGTTTCGAAAATTCCGTTTGAGTTTTGAATTTGGAGAATTTTCTTTGAAAGTGCTGTGAGTTTTCTGTAAAATTTATGGGAAGGTAAGGAAATTGTTACGGAGAAAATGTTTCATATTCATTTTGTGGTCGGATTTTTAATAATGAAGCGCATTAAATGGATGCAAAGAATAAACCAATCAAAATTCTTTGTTATTTTTTGTTCTAGAGCTTTTTCGTACTCAAAACTAAAATCGGTCATAACCGTAGTTACATTTTAGAAGCTTTTATCCCTATTTGGAGTAAAATTGTCGAAAAAATGTTACAGGTTTCTCTTAATTGCATTCTGAAGTAGAGCATCTCATCAGAACCACGTGTCACTAATGTAAACGGTGAACGATTAGGAGCACTTATCGCCACCTGCACTCCAGATAACATCTAATGCAATTAATGTTTACCCTGTCAGGAACTACAAATGATTTTAGACCCTATGTTTTCCGATATACGGTGTGCTATTTATTGTAAGATGATTAATAGCCGCATTTCTGAGATAAAACTGTTTACTACAGGTGAATTTTAGCGTCTTAGTTGGCTCCGAAGCATATAAATATAGTTAAGTAATTGAATGTAATTTATGATTTATAGATATTTAGTAGGTACAGATTCTAAATGAAAAATATATTTTAATAGGTAAGTGTTTACTTACTTAATGAGTAGATAATAACCATATAAGTACCTGTTCGCTTTATCGTTATACGAGTAGCATAATAAATAAACAAGGCTCAATGGCACTCATTTGGTCTATGTCCAGCAGTGGACTGCTATAGGTTGATGATGATGATGATATTTAAACAAATTGATATATCTAGTCTACCTATTCTCTCTCAAATATATTTTTAAATAGACTTTCTGGCTTTCCAATTTAATATCTATCCATTTCAAGAGACCCTTCACATTTTCATCGACGTATCGATAAGGATAGTTGCTGTTCTTATGTTGAGTACTTGAAAATAGGGTTGTGCTGTGTCAAGTTAAAATTTATTTCGGCCCTACCTTTCGTGCCCCCATAATCGTATCTTGCACGACATCCATCGGTGAAAATGGATGAGCTATTATATTAAAGGGAACGCCATGGGTGGTTTAATATGATGATAGCCTATAAATTATTTTGTATCCAATAAATTTATTAAAGAGTGTCCTCAACCTACTCCTTCAGCACCATGCTAGAAATAAAACACAGACAATCTTTCTCCCAAGCGTGGATATTATAAACCTCTCCAATTAGGCAGATGCCTAATCCTATCTGAAGAAGTTCAATAACCTGTTCTCGGCTAGTATGAAAATTGACAAAATTTTCGGCACTCCTGTTATAACCAGACGTCACTACTATTGCGAGCACTGGGACGCCAAGTGGGACGAATCAAATAGGGTTGGGAATCGCTTATCGATATTTCTATAATATACTTGATTGGGTAAACTTTGATGTAATGGATCCTTTTTACTTGGTCTAGGCGCCCTGGGATGTTAAACTAAATGAAAATGCTGGTGCTCGTTGACTTCACCAAGAGATACCAATTTCTGAGTAATTTATTAAATTAATCAGATTTTCGTATATTTCCAGGTCAGTTCAATCAGGCGTTATTTTTAAACGCGCTATTAACTTTCGGTCAAATATATAATTGAATATAACCTGTTTAATAAAACATAGGTTGATTAATATTGGTACTTGATTCGATATTCTATTTTATTTGGTTTATTTTTGTGAGGTTTTGCATTCCACTACTATACGATACTTACGTGGCTATATTGCATAAAGATAAATAGATACTTCGGGTCTGTTCTTCATCATCAAGAGATACCAATTTGTGAGTTATTTATTAAATACAATCAATATTTCCAGGTCAGTGCGATCAGTCAGGGACGCTTACACTCGATTTACTTTCGATCAAATAAATATTCTTTATTCAATTGAATATAACCTGCTTAATAAAACATATTTATAATTGAATTGTATTGGTACTTGATTGTACATGTTGACTGCGGGCTTCGGAAATGACGCCACGCGCCATGCTCGAGGAGTACGGACTGCAGAAGTACGGCGCTGTTATTCAGCACTCAAAGACCTAGCTACATTTCATAAATAAATAAAAAATAAAAATATTTTATTTCGGACAACCTACATCTCATATTAAGCAAAAATTAAATTAAGAACACAAAAACATACAAATATTTAAAAAAAAACACAAAAAGAAAAGGCAAAAGGCGAGAAAGTGACTAATATTGGAAATAGATTCCATTTTAGTAACTCTGCACAAAACATTTCCAAAGCAGAGACATGCAGTTCTCTGCTACAGCCATCAGGATGCTGTTGCAGCTGCTCCGAATTCTGTTCATCAAGGATGTCGTTTTTTTGCGCATGACGGTATGAAAGCCATCAGTTTCATAGTGGGCAAACATCCCCGATGCACTACAGAATCTGGACAGCCCCAACATCATCCTCAATATATTATTAAACTGTATACGCAGGACATCCAGGTTCCCCGTGTAGAGGCTCTGGCAATACGCTTTGAACAGCGCTACCTTCACCGGTTTAGTACAACGAGAGAATCTGCGGGCCAACATATTGTATATTGTATATTGTATTGTATACAACGGCGGCCTCAAAGACCATGTATTCAGTTTTATTTACATTATAAATGAGGCCATGCTTAGCAGCATAATCCTCACAAACCTTAAGTCAGTTATTTCTTGTCTTGCAGAAACGTAAAGAACCTCGATAAAGTTGTCACATCTCTATTTTATAGAAATAGGTATTATTAGCTGCCGACGGAATGTATTCCCCACCAAGCACCCCCAAAATAGCAATAAAACGTCTATTTCACATACAATCGACTAACAAGACAGTTTTATCACACTGATATTATAAATGCGAAAGTTTGTGTGTGTGAGTCTATTTGTTCCCACTCAACTCCGTAACCGCTGAACGGATTTGGATGAAACATGGAAATCATGGAAAATACATAGTTTCAGACTTTACCATACAGTCGCGCGAATCGCGCGTGTGTGTGTATACTACACAAACTTTCGCATTGAGCATTTGTTATAGAAGTTTTATTATAATAATCATGAAATCAGTTTGTAGGTACAAGTCCGTGGCTTCTAACTAAGTACTTATAGTTAGTAACTATGGTTATTAGGTCGCCAAGATTCTACATAACCTTAACTCAAATGTGGCTGGAGCCAAAATCTTTAAGTGCTCGCCAAAGCACGGAAGCGCATGGCCTAGTTGCCAAGTCATATCAACTCCAGTCGAAACAGTCAAAAATCGAGAATAACCACAGCATTGATAATGCAGAGACTATTACTCTAAGCCACATAGGTATTTTCTATGCCGTGAAGTAGTTCCTTATCAGCCGGTGGTATGCAAAACTATAAAAAATATTGAATAAATATAACATTTTTCGATATAAAAGACACTGACTGTCTATTTTATAATCGAATGTTAAAAGACTCATCATCATCATTAGCAGTCTATTGGCCATATGCCTCCCCTAATGAGGCCATTGTGCCTTATCCTCAGTTCACTTAAAAGCCTCATTTAAAATAGTTTTAAAATCTTTATGCCAGCTCTTTTTTAACACCTGAATGACAAAGACAGGCTGATTTTATAAACATATTAAAATTAGAATTATAAAAAAAAACACAGTAATGATTCTTATTAGGGGAGGCCTAGGTCCAGCAGTGGAGTGTTAAAGGCTGATGATGATGATGATGATGACGAAGAAAAAGACCCTACGTATCTATTTATCCCTATGCAACATAATCACGTGAGTAATGTATATTAGTAGCATAGTAGTGGAATGCAAAACCTCTCAAAAATAAACCATAAAAAATATAATATCGATAGCAGAGACATCTCTACGCGACATAGGCACGTATTTATAGAAGCCGGTGGAATGCATCGCCCACCTACAAGCGAGCAATAACAACGCCACTGTCAAGTTCATTACTCATCCGAACCACCATCGAGACCGTTTTGAGCACGAGAAGTTCTTCAATCTCTTTGTTCTAATTTAAGACAACTTAGACCACTCTCAGTTTCGTACAGTTATAGTTGTGTGTGGTCTGATATACTTACATTAGTGTAGTCTGTCTAAAAAATAAACCGGCTAAGTGCGAGTCGGACTCGCGAACCGACGCGACGGGTCCGTACAAACTTGTAATCTTTTTTTGATAGCACTATGAGAACCTACTACACAGTTAATGAATATCTGACGGATAAGGACATTTTGTAAATTTTTCTTTATTTGACATTCCTATTTTATTTTATTTTTGACATTGTTATTAATTGATCTTATAATTGTTTGTTTAATTCTTCTATCGTTTAAGTATGCGCGTTATACATGACATAATAATAATTCGTCTTAGTTTGACATCATATTATTATTATTTCTTTGACATTGTTATTATCTGATTTATTAATAAACATTCCCTAAATATTTGTATGCTCTTGACAGTAGAATATGGTAGCGGTAGAACTGTATTGAAAATGACATAAGATCTGTTAATTTATCGTAAAACCCATGTTCGTTGCAAATAAATGATTATGAATTATGAATTATGAGTACAAAACAGTTTTCAGATTTTTCCATAACCTACTTCTGCTATAAGACATTGCTTCCTGCCAAACATGATTATAGAAATCTACTCAATAGTAAGTAAGGGTTTTGATTCCCTTGCGGTTTTCAAAATTGGCGGCATAAACGACGGTATCTTTTGATTAGCGCTGTGAAAAAACCAAACATGTGAATGTTTGATTTCTTCACAGCGCTAAGGGATTTCTAACATGAGTATTTGATGTTAATTTCACCTTGATACCTATGCGTTTCAGAAAAAAGGATCTTGACAGACAGGACACAGACGAACAATGAAGTGATCCCATATGGGTTCTTTTTTTCTTTTGAGGAACGGAACCCTACAAATGCTATTTGGCGTTAAAAACAAGTTTTGTTTTTACACTGTATGATTTTGATACAATTATGTATAAAGACACCAAGATCTACATTCCAAAAGAATTTATGTGATCGTAACTCGAGCATAGACATAAGAACTGTTGATTTATTGTACCCAAGTTCGCTGCAATTTATTTTGAATGGCGTAAAGGGTATAACCTCCATTTTTAGATCCAAGCCGTGGTGTAACCTGCTAATTATTAATAGGGCTCTGGCAGCCACTGATTGCGGCATAGCGCAGTATATCACTGGCATAGCTAAATCCTATGGTGCGAGAAGCTGTGTCCTGCGATCCCCAACCCGTATGCCCTGCGTGGGGATTATGGGTATACCTTCATGCAGAGGAGGCCCAGCAGTACCATGATTATGTGTTGATGTTTTTGTTGATTAAAATTGCGTTAGTTATGATTGCTTCTGAATTACAGCTAAGACTGGACAAAGACTCTTTTTAACCCGGTAGGAACTACTTATAAGTGCAAAATCTTGTACCTACTACTTAGGTAAAAACTAGTTGAAAAGAAAAAATATTGATATCCATATCTAACACCACTAGAAAGTAAGATTTCATTCCATGAACGCTCCTTCCTAGATCAAAGCAAAGAGGTCCTCAGAGTGTAATAATTCTTATGTAAATAACTCCCTCAGGATGAATGGTCCATTTGCCTGTCAGCAAGTCAAACAAATAAGGAACTAATTAAATGTTTGGGGAGAGGATTAGTTGGAGCTACATCTTAGTTTAGAACTTCAGAAACTAGTGAAGTTTAAAACAATGAATTCGGCGTGATTAATGGGAAGGGACGCTAACTCTCAAATTTATTGTTGTTACAATACTGTTAATATGGTTTACTTTGCAATACTATTTTTCTTATTCAGCAGACTGAAAACTTCACTAACATGATTGCAAAACATAAGATTTATAAAAATGTCTTGATGGTAACAACTAAAAAATAAAGATTAAAGAATAATTTATACTTTTTACAAATAAGTGTATGCATAAAACTTTAACAGTTATGTAAATTAATTTAATGAGTTAGTACACTTACATGAGCCTACATAAATTATATAGTAATATAGTAGGTAGGTATGATGTGGCTAAATTCTGGGAGCATAATAAGCTGTAACGGCTACCTTCAACTAAAATTATATCATCGACACGAAGAAGAAGGAGTTGGTATGATCATAATTAATATCATCAGCCTAATAGCAGTTTACTGCTAGATATCATGTCACAACAGCATCCTGAAAAAGCATATCGGACCGGTATGACTCCCATCTGTGGAGGTGCTATGTCATGATGAGAGTGATCACCGATCACATACCTACATAGATAAATGCTGGTAAGCTGTTCGCTCTCATAAACCTTTTGAATTTTTAAATTTAATTTATTATTTTCTGTTTTATTTTCTTTGTTTGATTTTTTAGTGTTTATCTTTTATAAATCTTTTAAAGTTCCTAACCATAAATTTTACGTAAATTAATAATGTGTATGGATTTTGATTATCTGAAATAAAATACTCATTTTATTGTTTTATAACGGCCTTTCCCGGCTTTGCACGGGTTAAGGCACTTTTTTACACCTTGGGTTACGTTACTTAAGTTTTAGTAAGGATCCATAATTTTTTCGAGAAATATAGTTTATGTTACTCAGGGTGTATGCAGCTTTCCAATGGTGAAAGAATTTTTGAAACCGCTACTGCAGTTTTTGAGTTTATTCATTACAAACATAAACACACAAAAATACGATTTTTTCCTCTTTATAATATTAGTGTTGATGAAGATAGACCTCGACCTCCTGATGGAGCGCCATGCGCCATTGCACCCTGTCCTGTAGTTATTATACCAACATAAAAGAAATATTTTAATAAAGCTGATGCCAATACCAGTACTAACTAAACTCTATGCTTTTGTAATCTTGAATTGAAGTTATGCCAGTTGTTTTGAGTTTTCCGTAATGTGTTGCGTGTGTGAATGAATAGGTTTACTACTTGCGTGAATTGTAAAGGTGTCACGTCACGATTGTAGTTTCGATGGACGCCAAATAGCTATTAACTCTGATTGACTTTCTCATTTGAAATAGGTTTTTGGAAAGAATTTATTCTATTTTAATATAATTGTCTTAAAAACTATATAATTTCATGGATTGGACGTGGCTTTCGAAAAACACGTCCAATCAATGAAAAAATCAAATGAAAGCTCGTGGCGTGGCTTACTTCGATGTTATTTGAAGACCATCTTGGTTAAGTAACACTCCGTCCGGTCACTAATTGGATTGGTGACCGTTTAGCGCTACCGTGATTCGCAAGACACGCTAAGATCTTGGACTCTGCTTTTCGCTCGGGCGGCCTAAAAACACCGACACCAGATTTGGCCACAATCCCATACGATGAAAGAAAGAAAAGCGAAAAAACGAAAGAAAGAGACATAAAGCAAGCTATTTAGAGAGTAATTTCTTAGTGTCTCGATCGCAAAATGAATCATTAAAAAGCACAACACAAGTTTATATTTTCTAACACATAATTTCAAAGTAACATCACAGTAAAACATGCTTACGTATATAAATCACCGCTGTGCCACCTGCCTTCTCTGCGTCGGCAAATATATCTTAATGTTTTCATAACTAAATGTAAGAAAGTTCTTTTAAACTTTCAAAGTTAGTAAACAAATAATATAAAATAAAATAAATAAATAATGCTGGACACTATCACACAGCATTATGTAGCCCCAAGCTAAGCAGAGCTTGTATTATGGATACCACATGATTGATATACTAAGTACGAAAGTACGAGTTTTGTACTAAGTATAAAATAAATAAGTACGAGTATCCATAATAATGCATCAAGCTGAAGACAGGGCGCATTGGCGCTCATTGGAGTAGGCATATGTCTTGTTTATACCCACTGTTGTAAGCCGATGATTAAATCGTTGTCTCAACGTACATTACCTGTATCTATTTACCTGTTTTTTTTTATTTAAGTTTTCAGAAATATTAGTTTCCTTTGATACCCTCAGATAAAAAATACCAAAATTAAACGTCTAGAAATTGATGTACTGTCCGGAATTTTTCGATAGTAATGTAATCGACCTATTCCTATCGCTATCATCATTTGCAAAAGCGAATAAAATAGAAATGCGAAAGCATCGAAGATTTTAAATTCAAATGGGGATATAACCGATATTTTATAACGACTAGCTAGCTATAAAGGCTGGAGTCTACGGCTCCAGTGCTTGCAAAGTAAGCAAGTGCAGAATGCAAGACTTAGCTAGTAACTTCATGTAAATATTTGGATATTTTAGTCTGTACACACGCTGGAATTTTCAGCTAGGAAAATTTACTAACTTGACACGTGCTGTTTACTTGATTTGCTGCATTCATTACTCCCAGTGTTTTCACTGCATTTGCTTGAGTTAGCTTGATATGCAATATTCTTTATGACGGACGAGTGCAGTAATTTGTTCTGTTGTTGTGTCAGTTTCATGTATCGCCACAATCATTGTCATCACTTTCACCTTATCTCATATAAATTATGAAAGTCTCGTTGCCTTGTGTTTACCTATCTAGTAATAGATAATACAGACTTATCTAGACAAAATCGTTGTTTGTGCGCGATTCTAAAGTTAAATATTAATTTACTTTTATTTCAGAGGCGGACGCGGTGTGTCACTAACTGTCCTCGTGTATTTCGACCATTAATGCTAACCGTAACTGGAACATATTGGTAACGAATTCGAGCAGGTCCGTATTTTGATTTAGTTTTTGCTATTATTCTATCGGTTTTCTTTTCCTCTTATTTGCGATGGAATCTTGTTGAGTCCCTTCTTAAAATACTTAATTCGTAAAATGTACTACATCCTAATAAATTCTCAGCCTTATTTTTCTGGCGCCAATTTACTTATCTACCTGGTACAGAATAATAAGAGTGAAGGTAAAAAAATGAGGAAAGTACACGTTAACTTAATATCCTCGAGAAAAATTGGCTTTGAAAACAATGATGAAGTTCGTTTAAAATTTCACAAGCTCTAGAAAATGTTGGGCTGCTCGTGCCAGGGTGTGTCGGGGACGAAAGGGTGCCATCCCCCTGTTGGTACATTGATTCAATAAGGCATTGAGAGATATCGAACTGCGGGTTCCAAGTTATTAATAGGAACCCATTTGTTTCTGATTACAATCTGTATCCTACAAATAATTTGATTGCTTGTATTATTGTAGATGATACCATGTCTGAAGAAATTGTAATTTATGTATCCTAAGTACTTTGTGAGTACCTACATACAATCTAGAAATTATACGTACAAAACGCTTCAGCGCTTTCAAGAGACTATTGATCGCACTGGTTCGTGGAATTCTGACGTTGGACGTTCTTTTAAATTGATAATGTATTCTGCTTTTCTCACTTTTTTTCATTCATTTAGTGATCTAAAAGCTTAATTGCACTGTGTGCATGAATTTGATGAGATTCACTGAACTTATTAAAGTATTCAGAGCAATAATAGTCAATGCATTTAGGAAATTCAAAGCCATCACCGAACGGAAGCCGCAGCAGAGAGGTTTTTAGAGAAGGGAGAAAATTTTACCATCAGGAGGAGGAAAGCCAACAAACGAAGCAAGTGACCGACCATCGTAAAAGTGGTCAAGACTTTTGCAGTGTTGTTATCATCATCATCGTCAGCCTATAGTAGTCCACGGCTGGACATGAGCCTCCCCTAATGAGCGCCATTACGACATTTCCTCAGTTTGACATGTCCAGCTTCACAAATGATTGTAGCGCCAAAGCAAGTAAAAGTAAGCACTTAAAGAACTTAAATAAAACCACGATTTTATAGCTGTTACATGAAAATTTTATACTAACATGTCCCAAAGAAAATACAGCCCCAAGTGTCCCAAGTGAAAATACATTTAAAAACTCATGTAGTTTTTACAACAATTAGGTTAGTATAGCAGTTCCCTGGCTGTTAGTTTTTATCGCATTCAACTTTGAACTTCCCATTTTTTCAGACCACAGGTTACGACTATCTACTGCTGCATGGAAGGACTTTTACTGATGAAACAGAGGGTAGTTTTTAGTTTTAGAATGGTCAACACAGTTTGTAGTTAATAAACATGCTAAATGTTTTTATGTATATTAATCGTTTTTCTTGAAATCTACATCAACACTACTACACTTTATATTATAAAGAGGAAAAAAAAAATTTGTGTGTGTGTGTGTGTGTGTATGTTTGTAATGAATAAACTCAAAAACTACCATGCCGATTTCAAAATTTTTTTCACCATTGGAAAGCTACATTCGCCCTAAGTAACATAGGCTGTATTTATTGCTAGAAAAGATTAGGAATCCTTAAGTAGCGTAACCCAAGGTGTAAAAAAATGCCCTAACCCGTGCGAAGCCGGGACGGGCCGCTAGTACTTTAGAATGGTTAAACTGTTTGTAGTTCAATACTCAATACTCAATACTCAATACTCAATATTCAATCATTTATTGCGTTCCGTAATGTAAATATACAGGTGTTAACAAATTTTCATTGCGATCATTACAGACCCTGTTGGGCACAACAATAGTAAATAGGAGAATAGTTAATATACATACTAAATGTTTTTATGTATAGTAGTCGATTTGCTTGAAATATAATAAAACGTTATAATATTCAGGAATACTCCTAAGTATTATACAAAATGATAAATAAACATGGTGTTAATTCATATTCTTTAGCTTCCTTTCTTACTTTTTTAACATTTTCCCCTAGGTACACGTATGGTAAAGTTAAATTTTTATTTCATTTTTGATGAAAGAATAACATTATCTTTCGTTTTCTGACTTTTTACTTTTCCGTCATAATTTTTCTCAAACTCTCAAGTCACGAGTCTCAAGATCCAGAACTTTTAGTGGTGGAATTTATGCACATTGTTAGAATACTTGTATGTTCCTACTTACTGGTTATGAGGAGGATATTATTATCTGAGCTCGGTTCTAAGCTCTTCAGAGGGCCTTTATTGGGAAACTTCATGTATGGAATATTTAACGAGTTAACAAGATTCATAAATAGACTTATCGTAAGAGAACTGTAAGGGTGTGAACTCCGTATGGTATCATCATCAATTATTTAGAAATTTTGTTAGAGAATATTCTAGGAGTCTATTTAGTTCTAATTAAGGAGTTGCTGGAGGAGCTGCAACAGATGCTGGACGGCCTAGAATCAGCCTCGCGAAAGATAGGTCTCGGCATGAATTTGAATAAGACCAAAGTCATGGTCAATGACCAAATTGATACGAAACCTGTCGTCGTTAATGGACACCTTCTCGAAATTGTTTCGGAGTACACATATATTGCAGTTGGGTAAAAACAACTCTGAGAAGGAGGCCAAGAGGAGGATTCAACTGGGTTGGGCAGCATTTGGAATACTACGTCGAGTTTTCTCGTCACCCATACCGCAATGTTTGAAAACGAAAGTTTTTAATCAGTGCGTCCTACCCGTCATGACATACCCGAAACGTGGAAACTCATATATATGCCTATGCGGCCTATAGCAGTTCACTGCTGGATATAGGCCTCCCCTAATGAGCGCCATTGCGCCCTGTCTTGAGCTCAACGCATCCAGCTTCTACCAGCAGCCTTTCGCAAATCGTCATTCCACCGGCCGGAGGGCGTCTTACATCATGTCACTCTTCATAATCTTACCTACGTAATTATTTTATTCACTCTTCTTCTTAGCTTCCGGTGGTGCTGTGTCCTGCGATTCCCAACCCACATATCCAGTGTGGGAGTATAGGCAAATCCCCCTTATGATGGACACAAGAAGGCGTACATAAGAGGAGGCCTATGTCTAGCAGTGGACTGCTATTAGGCCGATGATGATGATGATGACGCTGTATCCTGGTAAATACCTCCTACTCTCGCATAACCATTTTTAAACAAGCAAGTAAACGGAAATGTTTGCAATTTTATTGCTAATGGTAAAACTACAAACAAAGCTAGTGTATTTCTTGATCGTGGGTGCAAAAGTCGTAAATACGAAACAAGTTTTGCTTAGAGCGAAGGCGTTGATATCGGAATGTAGGTACATTTAATTTTTCGATGGGGAAGTAAAGCTCTCAGTATAAAGTAACTGATGAAGTTTCAATATAATATAGTACCTATTTTTGTTGGCAGGCAGGGAAGCGCTGAGATCTAAATGTCCAGACCCGGAAGAGTGTTGTTTTACTCAGATGATCTGCTAAAAAACTCCAAAGTCAGGCACAACAATTATAATAAGGCAATAAAATTACTTATTTGTCCATTTACTGAGCTCTCGTATGAAACCATGTCGGAGGCTTTCGGCCTTAGAATTCCGATATCAGAGTTGGCCACTTCTCATACGAAGTATGAACGAATTGTAGACTAAGCAGAAGAAATTATATTAAGTTTAACGCCTTGAGTGCTGAAAATACAACGGCGTACCTGCTGAACCTGCAGGACTAGCTAGCGTAGCGTCATGGCCGAGGCCGCAGTATTTACTCCGTTCACGACTACGCTTATAAACATGGACGAGATATGTCTCGTCCGATAATCGATGAAAATGATGACGGAGGAGTTAGATTACAGAGAAGGTTAAAGCTGAAGGTTAAACCTGAGTCAAATAAAATCACTGCAATTGCATGCGACAGTTTGGAACCGTGAATCATGGCGTTTATTGAGTAAAACGGTGTTTCCCAGACGATGAATGACCTGCGAGGTGGAGTAATTTCTAGATGCACTGAATCATTGTGTTACTCATAGAGATCTCCAATATTCCATGGTGAGGTTTTGATTAACACATCACAATGAAAATACGACTTTCTTATCATCATCAAAATCTAATTTTTATAAGAAATCAAGTAAAGTTACGCTTTGTCGGCTGTGCTCTAAATGACCCTAACCACAGCTCTAACTAAGATTAATTGACTTTTAATTGTTACGTCATCGAAAACCACGTGCGTTGATTATAGTAAAGATTCCAGAAACAGCTCAGCATCCAAGAAACAATATTCTAATAAATCTGAAAAGATTGATATTAAACGTTGCAGAGCCGTCCATTGTTGCACAGTTAAACGAGAACTAGCTGGTATCTCAACTAACAATGAACAAGAACTACCTACAAGTACCAATTGGTTTTTTTGATAAAAGAAATATACCCTACTGTTACTTACACTTATATGCAAATAAATATCTTGAATCTTGATAAAAGTGAAAATAAGCCAATTTGATCAGAATCTATAACATTAGTTTGCATAGTTCCCACAATAATAATTGGATCAGTCAATCAATCCAGTTTACTAATACAAATTCTCAAAGTTCAAAACGGCTTTAAATTATAATGTGCTTTATCTAGATATGGAAATCTGTTGTGAATTTGTGACGTTGTGTTCGCATGTGAAAATAAGTTTCACTAATTGTATTAAGTTTGATATTTAGGTCTCCAAAATCTACAAAACATTATTTTTAACTGACTATAGCTGACTATAGTTATGCAAAATAGCAAACCTTCACATTCTAGAGAATAACAATTCAAAGGTTCAGCAATAATATCATTTTTATTCTATCACGTTTTCTTACCAAAAAACTTGTACTAATGTGACCATTTTTGGTAGGAAAACGTGTTGGGTTCAATATGATATTCTTGCTGAACCTTTGTATTGTTATTTTCTAGGCCGTGAAGGTTTGCTATTTAGCATAACTTAATTCAGTGATTTTATATCTTCAAAAATGTTGAATAGTGCGAGCGAGAGGGAGGTTTGACATTTATCGTCACCATAACCGTTTAGTACACTACAATACAAGATAAGAAATTACTCAAAGCTGAGACACTGAATAGTGCTCGCTCGACTGTAGTTTTAAAACTCTGGTCGAATTTACTCATAATCCCGGTAAAATTACGGCACTAACCAGGCTTAACCAACATATCGATCATCGATTAGCCACATCGTTGAAGCTCTGTCATTATCATTACCGATTCCATAAAGGTCAAATATTAGCAGATGACGTCAGCGTACCCTAATTTTGTATGAAACAGGTTGTCCTGTTATCCGAGGTTTCTAAAATTAATAATGCGAGGCTTGATATTAAATGTATTATACAATAAGTATTATACATAACTTTAAAAATAAAAATAAATTTTAACGATGGGTTGACGACATAGTAAGCGTCATGGGCAAGACAGTAGATCAGGCTAGAGCAGGATCGTGGCAAGTGGCAAAAGGAGGCCTATACTCAGCCCACTTCCACCTGGCTGCGGATGATAATGATTATACATTGTTCATAATCCTTGACCGAGAGACTAAAATTGTTATACTCGTAAATTTTCCGAAACTGACCTTGACCTAAACCCAATGCGCCAAATTTTAGCACCCTGCAGGCGCTTGCAGTCTGCTTTTTACGAAATTGCGGCTTTTGTGAGGAGGCCACGGTCGAGCGGGCAAGCCTGCTAAACGACTGCAATATATAAGCGAATTTAGCAGGTCAGAGGACACGAACCGATGGCTTCTGAACTACTAAGATAGTCTTAACGGGTGGATGTTTAGAATTTTGATGTAAGGTCACAGAGCTACTATACTAAGGTCTTAGAAGGGTTAGGGTCAGGCATAATATTAGATGGTTGAGTTATTATATTGAAGGTAGGTGATGTCTTTGATAAGGTAGATCTAGGAAGATCAGATCAAGGCAGTGAGTGAACTATATTCGTTAGGCTTATACTTTTTATAAAGGTATAAGCAATGATTGTAATCAATTTAAATTCATTTCAAATGATGACTTTGGAATTGAACAATGGTTAAAAAGGCATAATTTCAGTGCAAGACATACGTAATTATATCCCACCAAATCGAAATTTGAATAATTTGTTTGCTCGTATTCATAAGTAAATATTATTTCATCCACGCGTGAAATTGGACGTAAATATATTCAAACCTTTTTTGATATTATGCGTATTTTCTTTACGGCAAACTCGGACCATATTTTTACTACCCAGGAAATCTATTGGGTCGGGAAACGATCAGTCTGAATGTCAGTGGTAGAATTTATAGGTGTAAAGGAAGCTGCTGAATTGATGGCTGTTCTGGGTACAGCTGTCTGTAAAAATAGAGCACCAAATCGTGAATCGAGACGCATTACCGTCATTTTGGGCTTTGCTATTTACTTGTAGATTTTAGCTTTGAATATTCGGCTTTCGAAATTATATCTTTGATGATTTTGTTTATTATTTTCAAGCCATGTTGGAGACCATCGGGCGGCCTAAAAACTCTGACACCAGTGTTGGCCACTAGCTCATATGAAGAAGAATTTAACCATTCATTATTCTTAATGTTTGGTTTCTGTTAATATTATTTGCAATAACTTGTGTTTTCAGCTTATTACAGAGTAGGTATTATTAGTTGTAGGTTCTTACTTACAGAAAAAAAGATTCCGACGAATTGAGAACCTCCTCATTTTTGAAGTCGGTTATACGTTCAGAATCTTGAGGGCTACTTAATTTAAGTAGGTAGGTATCATTATGTAATGGGTAGGTATAGATTCAAACACAACCATTCAAACAGTGGTCCCTAGACAGCCATTCAATCAAAGTAAGTCCCTTCATACATAATAAATTACATACCTAGTATTTTTTTTTAAATATAGCTTCATCCCAGTCCTTGGCAAAGGTCTCGCCTATGGTTTTATTTTACAACTTTAAATTTAACTTCAAAGTTAGTGATTATGGAGGCATTGTTAGAACTTTTATTACTATTTTACAAAGTTTTTAGTATGTCGTATAGGTTGGTACACACCTTCACTATTATTCCCTAGTGGATAATTAATTATTATGAACATGGTCAGGTCCTTTATATACATACATATGTAGGTATTTATTTAACGGTAGGCAGTTTATATACATATTAAACGGACAGTCGGCAATTCTAAAATATTACTACCTTCATTGAAATTGGGAATTGTATTATGGGATTTACGAGAAGACAAAAAGCAAGAAATATGATTCTAAGATCGAATAGAAGATCTAAAATACGTTCAATAGCAGCTTCGTGAAATCTTTGATTAAAGAATAATGACTTAAGTAGGTACTTAATCTAACTAGGAATATTATTTATTTTGCGCTGTTTCTTATTCAAAGAAAGATAGATCAATTATTTAAGTAGGTAGTTATAAAACCAGGCAGAAGCCTTGTCTACGAATTTTGCTGGCGTAGTTTTTGCCTTTCATTTGTAGCTGTCTATAAACAGAATTCAATTTAGTAATAGACTAAACAATTTCAACATCAAGCTTAAGTAATAATAACATGTTACTCACTCAATCCTTTATTTTACAGCTACACCCCCGCGCACAGTGGTCCGAATACAAAAAAATGCGGACGCAACAAAAATACCACTCACGCACACAATAAGATTAAATTCACACGAGCACAAAAGAAAACACTTTAAAGGCACAAGTCATAGTTCAGTTAGCAACGGTGGGTTTCAAAAGTTGATGTTGTTTTTGGTCGAGTCTTGCGACTTGAGGTTAAATGCACGTGAAGTATGCCGGCCGGTCGGTGCCGAGCGCGGCACTGATTGTCAAAATAACCAACCCAGCCAGCTGGTACCGGATCTGACGCCACTCTAGCGGACGAACTCACAACTAAATGAAGCCTTCGGGCGAAAGAGGGCAACTCCTCATCTGAGAAAATTGTATTCCTTGTTGAGTGAAGTGCTGCTTGAGTTCTGTGCTCTTTTTGGACTTGTTATTTTGAGGTACTTTTTGTAGTTTGAATCTTTTGTGGTGCGTATACTGCATAAATAAGAATATGATTCTTTTGTTCAGTTAAATTTAAACAATGTTCTTCGGCAGGTTACAATGTAATTAATGTAATATCTATCTACTTCCTAAGCATGTTATCTAATTATCTATTAATTTCATTCATAAAAACACCTACAGTATTATTATAATAATATATAATATTATAAAATTAATAATATATTTAGGTATATAATTGAATATGTATGTATAAATATATGTAATGAATGTATATACATATACTAACATTACATATATGAATATAATAATATATAATATAATAATGCGGGACGTAATCACACAGCATCATATAGCCCCAAACTAAGCAGAGCTTGTATTATGGGAACCACATGATTGATATACTACACATATAATTTTTTTTTGTAAATACATACATATCATACATAGAAAACACCCAGAACCGAGACAAATATCGGAAAACTAAAAAAAATATCAATATTTTTCTGTAAATATATGTATATATTTACAGAAAACATTTATATGTGTAGTATATCAATCATGTGGCTCCCATAATACAAGCTCTGCTTAGTTTGGGGCTACATGATGCTCTGTGATTACGTCCCGCATTATTTATTTATTTATTTATCTCACCTATATGTATATATCTTTAAAAATAATAATATTAATAATTACATATTACACTAATTTAACTAAAAAATTGTATGAATGATCTAAAGAAATGCACTAACCTAAAATATAATTTTACACACGTTTTGAATTAGGATCATCCAATAATAAAATACCAAAAACGTCAAAAACTAACTTAGCAGCTTTGCCATTTGGTATGCGAGACGTAAGCGTCATGGCGTCGTTGGGGTGTGAGGATATTGACTCGCGGCGACGCCAGTGCGCATGTACCAAATCATGTGTTTCTGTTTTTAAGCTGTTCAAACACTATATAAGAAAATTATTACTAATATCCCAGACAATTATTTAAGTTTTATTTTGATGGTATTTATATGTCCAGGGATTATACCGGTCAACGCACTGTGCTTTGAGGTTGGCTACAGCAGTGCGTATAGCCTTGACCTCGAACTAATTAACTATGTATGTAGGTACATGGACAATGTTTATGGTCGGATGCGGTTATGTTTTCGTAAATCCAGTTAATACAACTTTTTGTGGATTTTTATTCGTCTTTTAGGTCTTAATATCCTACATGATAATTTTAAGTTAAGAATAAATTTTGTCAGTAGTTACCCAAGTTAAGTTTTTATTAATTAACTATGTACCTATGTAGGAACATTTATGTTCATAGTTCAATGTTGTATGGATGCGGTTATGTTTTCGTAAATCCAGTTATTAGAAATTTCTGTGGATTTATTATAGGTCTTTTAAGTCCCATGTGATCATTTTAAATCAAGAATAAAATTTGTCAGTACCTAAATTATGTTTTTATTAATTAATTAACTATAATTATGTAGTTATATGGAACATGTTTATAGTCGGTTGCGGTTATGCTTTCGTAAATCCAGTTATAAGAACTTTTTGTGGATTTATATTCGTCTTTTAGGTCCCATATGAGCATTTTAAAACTAAAATAAATTTTATCAGTACCTATGCATCCTTATCCTTTGCAAATAAAACATTCATTCATTCATTCATTCATTCATTCATTCATTCATTCATTCATTCATTCATTATGTGAGATTTTTATTTATTAACTATGTATGTAGGTACCTACTACATGGACTAATTTTTATAGTCGGTTGCGGTTATGCTTTCGTAAATCTAGTTATAAGAACTTTTTGTGGATTTATATTCGTCTTTTAGGTCCCATATGATCATTTTTAAACTAAAATAAATTTTGTCAGTACCTATGTAAAGTTTTTATTAATTAATTAACTTTGTATATTCACATGGAATACGTTTATAGACAGATGTGGTTAGTTTTCGTAAATCCAGTTATTCGAACTTTTTTAGGTCCTTTATGATCAGTTAAGTTAAGTTTTTATTAATTAAATAAGTGTAAGTACTACATGGACTATGTTTAAAGTTGGATGCGGTTATGTTTTCGTAAATCCAGTTATTTGAACATTTCATGGATTTATATTCGTCTAAGGTCCTATATGATCATTGTAAATTAAGAATAAATTTTGTCAGTACGTCCCTAAGATAATAAGTTTTTAAGCACATTTTCATCCAAGACATTATTGTATTTTGTATTAATCAGATTTTCATTCTCATTTTGGTAATTGGCTTTTGTTTTGGAATACATGATGGTATCATCTATGATGGGCATTTTATTGGAGTATTGGTGTATAAAAAAATATAGGTTCACACCAAAACGAGAACTTCTTATTGTTGACTATCTTCCGCCCAAGGTTTCGCTCGCACGGTACGTGACTAAAAAGTAGTGGTATATTTCCCATCTGTGTATGTTATTCCAAGTTTATATATGCAAAATTTCAGCTCAATCCGTGAAGTAATTTTTAGAGGGGAAGGAAGGACAAATATTTGACTTTTCACATGTTCACAAACTTTCACTTTCTAATATTACGAGCTGAGGCTTACAAACTTTGACAATATGTCATTTGACGTTTTTTAAATTTCGACAGATGAAATGTCAAATTTTCAAATAAAGGTTCGGTGCCAATCATTTCGGTGTCAACTTAGTTAGCAAATGAGGCCTCTTAGCCCGCCCCTAACTACGATTGTTGTACTTGCTAACTCGAATATGGTTATTTTACTCGTTCTATTTTGAAAATTTCGAACTAACAGATGACTGAACATGTAATTATGATAACTGAACATTTGATGCACACCAAAAATTACCAACATCTATCTCAAATTTTGATTTTTTAAATTTTTTATTTACCATGGGCCAGCTCTTGACCTCCAGGTCAACTTTGCTTTGCAGGCTTGCGTGGGTAAGGATGAGGTCGACGATGGGACGAGCTTTCCCAGAAGATGCCTATCAACTCTCTTTTTGAAGCCGTTAGGGTCATAAGACAATGGAAAAACAGACGCTGGCAGCTCATTCCATATTTTTTCCATATTTGATTGCCTTGACTTATCTACATAATATAATTTTAATTGACATTCCTACTTAATAATTATGTGACGAACATACCTTTGCAGTGCCCTTACCGGCTTCATGTATTTACCTATCAATAAGAAACTACTTTATTACTGCAACCTGATACAAAACTGTACTGTACTAGCTTCCGCCCGCGGCTTCTCTCGCGTGGTACCGGGATAAAAAGTAGTTTAAGTGTTAATTCAGGTCACAAACTATGTATATTCCAAGTTTCATCCAAATACGTTCAGTAGTTTTTGCGTGAAAGAGTAACAAACATTCATCCATTCATCCACACATCCATACATCCATACATCCATACATCCATACATCCATTCATCCATACATCCATACATCCATACATCCATACATCCATACATCCATACATCCATACATCCATACATCCATACATCCATACATCCATACATCCATACATCCATACATCCATACATCCATACATCCATACATCCATACATCCATACATCCATAATGGATGAATGTTTGTTACTCTTTCACACAAAAACTACTGATCGTATTTAGATGAAACTTAAAATATACATAGTTTGTGACCTGGATTAACACATAGGCTACTTTTAATCCC
This sequence comes from Horisme vitalbata, assembly GCA_951804965.1. NCBI lineage: Eukaryota > Metazoa > Arthropoda > Insecta > Lepidoptera > Geometridae > Horisme > Horisme vitalbata. Next base: position 5,998,575 of record OX638094.1, read on the forward strand.
GGTAGCGAGCGAAGCCGCAGATGGAAGCTAGTGTTGCATTACACAATAAACAAATTAACAATTAATCAACATGAGGATCTCGTAATCATATATTTAGCGCTGATGATTTAGCTTTGTATAGGTGAAATAATTTAATACCATTAAATACAAACAAACATACAATAATATTTCCTCTTTATAATACTCAGTAGACGCAAAAGTAGGGTTCATAGGAAGAAAGAACTTAATTATCTCCTAGTACCTTTCTAATAATTCATCATTGGATGCCTTAAACGCACACACAGTGTGACAGCTTTATCAGAAACATCATCAAAAGAAAAGTAGAAGGAAAGCGTGAAAGAGAGACCAAGAAAAGATAAAAGCCAGATAAAAGAGAAGGCCGCCGTCATATTAAAAGAGACAACAATGTTAAGAGCTAAATGGAGTTAATTGCATCACAACACCGACAAGAGCTAGGCTCTTAAATTATTATTATCATCATCATCAATCAGAATTTATCAGTCCAATATTGAACGTATGCCTCCCTACTCTGCTCCTCCAACTGCTTCCAATTCGCTCGGTTTTGAGTTTCACGCTTCCATTGGTGGCCAGCTGCAGCTTTGATATCGTCGGACCATCGCGCCTTCGGCCTGCCTGGTTTCCACCCTCTAGTCCGAGGTCTCCACACAGATATTTTATCGCTCAATCTATTATCGGAGCATCGCATAAGGTGTCCAGTCCATTGTCACTTCATTTGGGATTTTGGGCTATGCGTTTTCCAATTTTTTTTTTTGATACTACTAAGTTATCAACCAGGAATACGGTAATAGGAAACGCTGCAGTTTTAAGGGGTTTTTTAAAAAAAAAGGAGTTACTGCATTGACAGTCAGTTGACAGACCAGGTCCCCCAACTGTCACCATAGCGCCTCCTCATCGAGCTCTGGCAACTCAACTCACCGCAGGAACACAACATTTTTCACGGTGAATAGTGTTATTATGGCTGCGATCTTCTGTAAAGCAAAATCTGAGACTTTAGACCTTCTGCGGATCTCTTTATTTCTTATTCGGTCTCGTAAAGATAACCGAAGCATCGACCTCTCCATAACTCTCTGTGTCAATTTAAGTCTGGACATGTTGGCGTCAGTGATCTTCCATGTTTAGGAACCTTAGGTTACCTTTGTACCCTGTAGTATGCACTGGTTGAAAGTTTTTTTTGCAGGTGTTGTGTTGCTAATTGGACTTAAATATATGTTTCATCCTACCAACATTATAAAAATACCTTCCTTTTACGTATACAACCTACATTTTTAAAGTTTTGCAAATCGAGATGAAGATCATCGTCGTGAGCTTTGTAAAGCAGACATATCTAAGCATTGGCTCTTAGCCAAAATTCCTTAGATTTCGCGAGAAAGTCACTTTTTCCCGTTTTCGCTTTTCGGAGACGAAAGAAAGGAAGTAATTACTTAGATTTATAGTATCAAAGGAAAAGTCATTGTGTCGGTTCAAGATCTTTCTTAGCTCTGCGAACAATTTTTTCCACAATTTCAACAATTTGATTTAAACCTTTGGTTAGCTGGCAAAGGAAAAATTGGTATGAATAATTTTGAGTGGTTTCGTTTGTATCGCTTTCATTGGCAATTTTCTGATTGAAATAGTACCTTACCTAAGAGCCTAATGTTTTTATTTGGAGAATTTTTGAATTTTGTTCTATATTGGAATTAATACGATTCAAAATTCATTTTCGATGTTAATTCTCTCTCTACCAAAATATAAGGGGGATAGCCCCCTTCCATTTTGCACGATCCAGGGCTATGGTGGTCCAATCTCTTTTAAAGAAGTCCAGGTCGTCGCGCCATCTCAATCTGGGTCAGCCACGATGCCGTCTTGCACCATTGGGGGCCCACTTTGTTGTTTCTTTGGTCCAAAGTTCGTCGGGCATGCGGCAGAAGTGTCCAGCCCAATTCCACTTCAGTCTGACTGTTTTTTGAGTGACGTCAATGATTTGAGTTTTGATTAGATTTTACTTTTTGAAAAATGAAGCTGACTTGACTTTACTTAGTTCTTCTAACAGTAGGAGACAGTGAGCTTGGTATCATTACTTAGGTTATATTACAACAGATGCGTAACTATCTTACTTATAACAACAACAACAAAAACAATAGCCAGCTAAATAACAAACGGGGCTCCGGTGGCCGGCTGATTACGGCATAGCGCAGCCTAACACTAGCACAGCTACATTGTGACATTGCTACATTGCTATTTGCGATGCGAGGAGCTGTATCCTTCAATTCCCAACCCGCATGCTCAGTGTGGGGATTGTGTGCATATCCCCCTTATAAAGGGAGGTCTATGTCAAAGTCACTGCTGGACCCAGCCAGCAGTGGCTGGACCACTGAATCATAACAGTCCCCTGACTGTTATAATAAGGTAATGATGATGAAGTTGATTATTAGTAGGTACTTATTATGTAAGGACCAAGCTACATATCGGCCCATTTCACTTAACAGAGTTTCTAACCTACCTATTGCTACTTCTTCTGGCTGGGTTGTCCAAGATATTTTGGCTAGTGTTAGATCAATGCCACAAACGTAGGTAATATAGGCACCTTCATGCATTTTCACAGATTACTACAAAATATTTTATGTTAAAGTTTTGGTATCCACAAACAGAAGTAAAATATATTTTGGTAAGGGTGATTATTTGATATTTGAACAATGTGTTTAATTTCTGAACAATGTAACTAAATGGACGTACGTAAACGGTGTACTAAACAAAAACCTTAGAGGTTCTTGTTACAACCAACTCCATCCATGTTTGGAGCTCCATTTCTATGTTGACATTGTTTCCTGTTTTCTAACAAGATGGCACCTTTGTGCCAACTCTAGCTTGCTACTTAACATGAAGTTACCGCTAGAGGGCGTTATTAAGTCTTAATTTCCGCATGGGTTCAGGATGGTTCAGGAGTTTATTGACTACAAGCCTTACACTGTATAATACAGATGGTGCTATGATAGCAATACTAGTTTTCATATAAGTTATCAAAATTAGAGATAGAAAACTGATATGGAGTAGGCGGTCCATTTGCTTATAAATACCATTCATCTGGTTTAAAATGAGGTCATTCATTGCTAAAAGATTGCATACTAAGCTACCTACATAATATGTAAATCATACCTACCTTTAATCATAAAGTATAAAAGTCTATTATTTATTTATTTCCTATATACTATATTTAGGTAAACTTAGATAATTTTGTTAAAACTACTATAACCACATACTCTACTTTACTCTACTCTATTAGCCACTTGTGTGTCCAATCCAAGCTGTGGCCCAAGTTTTATTTTAACGTTAATAGAAAACAAAAGACAAAAAACCTTTTGTTTTTTGGAATCCGAACTTTATTAAAAACATGTATGTAATCTTGTTTAATATTCTTATCTTCTTGATCATCTGTAATCTGTTTAAAATAAAAATCTTAAATTGTAGATAAACGAAAACACATTTTAAAGAAAACTATTGTACCTACTAGGGCTTGCAAATATTCGAAAATATTCATATTCGAATATTCGATTTTTTTTCGGGTACTATTTGAATTATTCGAATATTATTCGAATAATAGAAAAACACTATGATTTTATTAAAATCACATCTTATTTTGTTATTTTGAGTGTTATTTTCATGAAGAAGTTTAACATATCAACTTATTTTATTATTAAACGCGTTTTTTCCATGAACTAATTTTAAAAAAATTACAAAAAGGTGTAACGAGACATTGGTGATTTACACGCACAATCAACCACAAATTAAAATTTTCTTCTTCGTATGAGCTAGTAGCCAACTCTAGTGTCGGAGATTTTAGGCCACCCGAAGGCCTCAGATATGGCTTAACGACTGAAAAGCCGGGACCAACATCTTAACGTGCCTTCCGAAGCACGGAAGTGGTCAAATCTAAATGGCACTAAACAGTCATCCATCCAAGTAATGTCCACGCGGAGAGTTGCTTAACCAAGGTGATCTCTTAAGTACACCGAAGTAAACCACGCCAAGGACGGACGGACGGACAAAGCAGCACCAAAGTGTTCGTTTGATGGCTCGGTAATGTCACTCTAAAAACAGTCTTATAAATCTAGGTTAGTTGTTATTTTAACAAAATCATGAAAATATACATTCACGTTAACGACAGAGACGAATGGACAGAACAGTCTCGTCAACTACGCGAATGCACTACGCGAAACTTCCGAGTGTATCCGAACCGTGTTCCGAACCCGATAAAAGTTATTGGGTTTGGATCGGATCGTTCGACATTTTGTTTACTCGAACGATGACGTAAACTTGTATAGTCTTGTATGGATATATCGCGCGAACTCATAAGTGGCATTTCATGCACATCTGAGTTCCGATTTCGGTGTTATTAATTTAAATCGAATATTCGAATATTGAAATATCAGTATTCGAATATTCGAACAAAAATAATATTCGAATTATTCGAATATTCGAATATTCGAATGCAAGCCCTAGTACCTACCTACCTACTTCTGTATTAGTAATTGATTTATTTGGTTATACACAAGAAAAGGTTTAATGCTTTTGAAATCCTAAATATGAGTGGTATTAGGTACTAATGTTTTAACAAATTAGTTGAAATTGAAAAGGTCACTAAGAAAATTTTATAAACGGAAAAAGAGCCATAAATTTCTTTCATCCTATTCACAAAACAAGTCTAAAGCCTTTGAACATGTCTAATGACACAGAAGACGTTTCATTACGACGAATAGCACAAACCTGCGACTAATTATGGTTTTAATTACATCACCTCGAATTATGCTTTCATGGCCTTTTGCAGGTACTTTGTTTTTATAACGAGATTCCTAAACGTTGTATTTTTTAATTTGTAAGCGCAACAAGGCTAATGAAAAAATTCTGTGCGGAAAGTTTAGGTGTAGGTATGTATCTCTAAAATAAAAAGAGGAGTGGATAAAATAGATATAAATAATGGACTGGAAACCAAATACACGTAATAGCTAAGCGAATGATGAATTTAACTCTATGAGTGCTGAATAAAACAACCCTTCATGTTCACCAGCACCGGCACAGAAATCATTACATAATGTTGACTGTATACATTTCTTAATTTACTGGGAAACAAATTATTTACTTAATTCAATATAATTGTCATTTCTATGATACCTGAAAATGGAACTAGCTCATGGCCTATCTGATGTTAAGTGGTAACCATTACTTATAGAATATGACAAAGTATTGCATCGGTCACGAATTTGGAACATGCCCTACGATACAATGCCCTGCATCCTTCAACCAAAGAGTCGACCTTCAACTTGAGGCATGAAAGTGTCTGTAATTTCACCAGCTCCCACACCCATCAAACCGAAACACGGCAATGCTGCTTCGTGGCAGAAATAGGTATGATGGTAGTACTTCTCTGTATGAGCCCTTCACAAAGAACCCTACTAATTCTTATCTATATTTATGGTTTAAATTCAGCCTGCAAAATATGTATGTCTGTTTAAAGCTTCATTGTTTTGTTTAGCTCTGAAACATTCCCTGATTTCGATACGAGCTCTGTATGTAAGATAATTTTAATCATATTTTTCTTAACTATTATTTTTAAAAAGTACTGTGATGTAACTTTGTTCTGAAATTTCTTACCTACATTATTTCATGTCTTTGTAAATACAAAAATCAGACGAAGAAATAACTAGGTAGGTACGACTTATCTCTGAAAACAGTTATAAGCATAACATGATAAATTTATCTAAAAACATTATAGTTACGATATAGTTTACGTAATTTATCACCGATATCTATTACGTGTTTGTTTTTAAATCCTTATCAAAATATTGTAATTGCAACGCCGAAGGTTTGATAACATCTGCAATAAGCATTATTTGAGTTTATTTATTGTTTATTACATAAAACAAACCTCGTTGATAAACGATAGCATAGTCCAAAGTAAATAGCTAGTTCACTTATACTCCAAGTATCAAGTATCTGTTTGACATGTAGGTACTTTGACTTTTACTATTGAATCTATCACCGTTTTAAATTTTGACATACCAAATAAGTATAGCATATTGATGAATTTAATAGTATTAGTAATATTTAATGTGAGCCCTTGACTTTTATGTAACCTAGTTTTGTTTTAGCTCGTCAATGTGAAATCAAGACATTAGATACAATGAGGCGCGTTAAATTATGATGATGACCTAGAGAATCGTGCTTTGGTCCTGGTTGAATCCTAACTCTAAAAACTCTTTTTTAACAAAGTCGGGCTTATTACAACACATAATATAACTCGCGAACTGCTGGACCGATTTTCATGGTTTTTGATTCGTTGGATTTGTCTCCGTCTAGAATAAATAAACCTTTATAACAAAGGAAAATTTACTAAAAAAATATGAATGAATAAACATTTTGTACATAGATCGACTTTTTTTATGAAATTTCAAGAACTGATTGACCGATTTCGATAAATTTATATTTGAACGGGAAAGGGGACTAGTGCGGGAACGGAAGCGGGAGCGGTAGTGACAGTGGTTAAGTTGCTTTTATTGATTCTTAGATGGTACGAAGTGCACCGTGTCAACTTGTTATAAATCCTACTTCTACTGATATTATATATGCGAAAGTTTGTGAGTATGGATGTATGGATAAATACTATTGAACGGATTTGGATGAAACTTGGAATATACTTAGTTTGTGACCTGGATTTACACATAGGCCTTCTATTCCGGTACCGAGCGAGCGAAGCCGCGTACGGAAGCTAGTACTCATATAAATACGAATGGGTTTATTTGTTTTTTATGCTTTCACGGCGTAACTACTCAGATCATTATAAAATTTCGCGTCCACGTTACCAGGGGTACAGAGGGCCAGGGATACAGTAAAGGAAATCTAGAAAGAAAGCTTGGCAAACGCACTCCGGCCGGAGTGACGATCTGCGAAAGGCTGTTGGTAGAAGCTGTAGTGTCGAGGTAAATACAGCGAACAATGGCACTCATTAGGTGAGACCTACGTCCAGCAGGGGTGCTGTAGGCTGATGATGATGATGAGGTTTGATTAAACTGACCCGTAGTTGAGGTTGAAACCGTCTAAAAAGTTTTATGAATAACTGTACTCAATTTGCTTTGGATCAGCAATAAATCACGAGATAATGGAGTGTAGGTAATGTTGCATTAACATAACTCTGCCCTTAGTTATGGAAGTATATAAAACTCTTATTACTCAGGGAATACGGTCTGAAATTCAAAGTAATCCTTGGACCTATTCGTGATAAATGAGCAAACACCTTTAGGAATATTAATGCAAAAATGGATAGGAATGGAATATTTTGCTTCTGCGGTGGTTATTTGTAGAGATAAATGTATTGATTTCAGTGATATTTAATTATAAGTCCTGATAATGAATCCTTTCTTCCTTCTGTAATGTTCAATGAACAAAACATTACACCGCCCGAGGGTCTCCGATACGGCTGAACGGCTGAAATAGCCGGGACCAACATTTTAACATGCTTTCTTCCGAAGCACGGAAGCGCTCGGATCTAATGCCACTAAACGGTCTTCCATTCAAGTAGTGACGGGGCGGAGTATTGTTTAACCAAGATGATCTGCTAAGTACACCGAAGCAAGCCACGATAAGAACGCTGCAGTCAGCAACCAACCTTTTGCCTATTGGGTAATAGGGTTTTATGCGTTCCTAGGATTTCCCGGGTAGATATTTTTTCTATAAGCTGATTTTTCTAGAAAAAACATGTCTTTTAGGAATTGCCGAATGAATGCGGTTTTTCTTCTTCGTATGAGTTAGAGGCCAACTCTGATGTCGGAGTTTTTAGGCCGACAGAAGGCCTCCTCAATGAATGCGGTAATGTATTTCCTGACTGCAAAATAATTAGGGAGCATTTTCCTATTTACGTTATTCTATACCGACTGGCTATCGAGATCAATAATTCTGTCAGTAGCTATCGTCTATTTTGATCCATTCATCCATTATATCTGAACGCTCCGTTTCCAATATTCCTTCGATCAATCTAGGCTAGCAATCTAAAAAATTCTACAAAGGCTAGAGTTGTTTGAAAACAAAAACTAGCTTACTCCTAAAAATGAGATGAATGATAAATACTTATAAAAATGTGCATAATAGTAAAAAACCCGTTTTCAAATCTAGCACAGTCGTTTCAGAAACAAGATTAATCAACAAATCAGCAGCAGGCATTAAACTGAATTGCTGAACATTCAGAGGACTTCATAAGTGGATACTTACTGAATTGAAACCTAGCACCGAGACTCCGCCTTTTGGCTCTTAACTTATTCCTAAGTATTCGCCTCTTGAGTCGGCTTAATACCACGTCGGCCTCGTCCACACTCTCCGAAGACGAAGTGCGAACAAGAGTCATTCCGTTCAATGAATGACTTCTCTTTGTAAACAAACTGACGATTTTCTTAGGTTCAATTTCTGATATCCCACGTCTGTACATTTTAAGACGCTTTTTCATTTCACAATTCACTTCAGCAACCGATGGATCATTGTCAGATGCACTGTCTTCAAAATGTTTAAAACATTTAGGCGGCCGACGTTTTGAAGGACTGGTAAGTGTCGGTGTGTTCGATGTTTCGGGTATTCGTTTGTGGACCTTGAATTCTGGATTAGAATCAGCTCGAATCGGTAAGCTTTTTAGGTAAGTGTTTAAGAATGATACCTTATTGTGAGGAAAATCGTACTTCACGCCAGATTTCGATCGCGCTAGTGTACTCTCGAGCTCGGGCAAACCTTTTACCGTGGAATCATTGAACGACTGAGATTTATGTAGGCTTGGCTCATTTTCTTTATTGGATGAGCTTGCATGTTCGGTTAGCGAAGACAGTGAACAATTAATACTGCTTGCCGAATCCATTTCATATTTTTGGGAATCATTTGTAATTTTGAGGATTCGATTAATGTCCTCACATGTATCATTATCTGAGCTTTTATAGCTACTGACTTCACTAGGACCCTCTGACTGGAATGGTGATATTTCAAGGCTAGGCTTACAGTTATTATTATATCCATTGACTGTCAAAATATTTGGAATGTTGGTCACACTATCACTATCTTTTATCACATAACTTTTAATGCCATTATTTTTTGCCACATCTGAAGTCCGGTACACCCTAGTGTACACTTTATCACCCGATATTGTATTATGTTTCTTAATGGATCTATTATCGATAACATGCCGAAAGTCCTTGTCTCGCAATGATTTACTGGTTCTTAGAAAACTGTCATGGAAATCAGAACTTTTTATTGATACGTTCTCGTCATTGGTTTCGACGAGTAGATTTCCATCACAATCAAAAAGTTGTATTGTTGGGAATCTTATTCCCGGAGAGAGGTTTCGCGTCCTCAATTCCCATTTCCTTTGAGACGATTTCCTTAGTTGAATTCGTATTATATTGTCATCTATTATCGGCTCATCACTATCACTTGAATCTTTTTCCGCCATCGTCATAATTTAGTTTCTTTAGTTATCCACATAGATGGAATATTTTGAACATGTTAAACTGTCATTGATCACTAAATTATTTGTTTACAGTCAGCTGTTCTTATTCTGGCGGATTGCCAACCGAAATTATTCTCTGGCATTTGTTTTAAAATAGTGCCAATGTCAATTTTGTTATTCATTTTTGAACAAACACTGCACGGGACTAACACACTGTTGATCACTGAGCACTGTAACAAACAACCACTTCACTGTGTTGAAAAATATTGCATAAGTTCGCGTGTGTAAGCGCGGGATACCGTGTAATGACTATGCCGGTTTTAATTTAGTATCGGTGCTAGATGGGGACGATATTCCATCGGTTCGTTCGGAGCGCAATATCCTCCGCTTGTATAGGAGATGTAAATTGGTCGTTCGCGAGTCCGGACATTTCTGCACTGAAAGCAAACAGCTGAATAGACGCGCGGAACTATAAATAGAGACCGAACGAGACGGCGATTGCCGGATCCCCTTGAACCTATACGCTTGTTGTTGCGAACGTAATCGGTGACGTTAGTGCAACAACTGTTCGTTTGACACAGTTTCCTATTTGACCAAGAGCCGCGACCATGTGCATTCGTGACTAATAGACTTGCAGATGGTCATTTATGTAACGATTATGGTTATGGTCGGTTTTTGTTTTTTTTTGCAAGCAGATTCACCTGTGGCAACAAGAGATAGTAAAATTATAGGTATATTATCTATAAATACAACTGCAATAGTTTTTCGAGCGCATTTCAAAGCTCTTTATACAAAAATATCCTTATTTTGCGGGTTCGTAGAAATTCAAAACTACTTTGTATTTTTAGAAGCAATTTTAAAATTGCAAAGTTACTGGAAATGATTTTCGTTGTTGAAAGCAAAATTCACTATAATTCCGAACGTGACGTAATTGGATGCAGCTGGCTAATGGATATTCGTGTTTTCAGTTTTATAAATAGATGAGAAGAATTTTTATCGAATAAACACATAGATGAGTCATTCCCATAGTGGAATTACTGAAATGGAATTGAACTGCTTTTGCTCAATGCGCTCACAAATCAAATAGAGAAATAAATATAATAATGCTACGTATAAAGTATTGAAGAGTTCCGACACCAACATTAACTTGATCATGTTCAGTGTTGCATAAAATAAGTAACACCCCAGAACCCGATATAGGTAGTCATATTAGTCTTTTAAGCCGGCTTTTTACTATGTGATGTAATGTATATTACATCTTTACGCGTGATAATTTGACACTTCAAACTCAGGGTCAGGCAGGGCGAGGTGCGGTGTCCGGGGAGGTATGTCGTTCAAAATTTATGATGACTGATGAGCGATAAAATATTATAGCTCAAGATGTAATATACATCCAATAGTTTAAAGCCGACGTGAAGCTTCACTAGGTTTTTCCCCTATAAGGAAATCACCCTAAAAATCGATGTTCGGTATTCGTTTCGTCGTATTAAATAATTTGTTTCCCTGAGTTTTTCTTCACTAAGCGATTTTCTAAAACCTTTAGACTACCGACCTACTTTTATTTTTTATAAATGTATGAAAACTCACTGCGGTGCCTGGCTCTGACTAGCGCTGTATCGAGGCGAGTGGCATAATCAAAAGAAGGCATATGCCCTGTAGTGGGTTGAAACCAGCTGATAATGATGATAAAAGTCACACTAACTGTCACTTTCAAGCATTTAAGATGTAAAGGTTGACTAAGGTTTAGCTTTTAGCCAGATTCACCACGCTTCAAGCGAGTTGATGATTGCAGTAGGTATTATCTAGTGTGGTGTAAATAAACACTACTTTTTTATTGAAATCTCAGTACCTTCTTATTATAATAGAAAAGTACATGTGTGTTTAATCTACGGCGTATAGAATATAATTTAATATAAAATTAAATTACAGACTAACATACATATTGTATAAAGACAGAAACTATTTACTATTTACCTATTGCAAGAAAGGTGTCTTAAATCATTTCCACCGCGGTAACTAATAGACAATGACTTAGACTATGATCTACACAATCCATCAGCAATAAGATAGACATCCCAGGTGGCAGAATCAGAATTAATAGCAGTGCTTTATACAAACCTAGCATGAGGATCACCGAGACCGCAATAATCGTTAGCGGCCACTGCAGATGGTCCTAGATTAGTCTGGCGAGACGAGATATACCAGAATACCTAATCCTTGTCTGAAATGCGAATGGCGTCTAAATCACTAACCGTTCTATTCATAACAGGGTGCCTAGTGCGAGTTTTTTTACCGGCTCGATCGCGTTTGCGTTTACGCAAATTTGTATGGAAAGGAGTCAGTGCCACGTGTTTTTCACTAGATGGCGCTACCTCGATTCCATATAAATTTGCGTAAACGCAAACGCGATCGAGCTGGTAAAAAACTCGCACTAGGCACCCAGTTCTATAAACCTCAGATAGGCGCTAAAATGGCTAATATAATGTCACCTCTTTTTATTGACATTTAAATGACAGAGACAAGATTACTTTAGCGAGCCGTTATAAAATGAGATTGAAGCAGAAAACATGACCTGACTGAAGACTGGACGACTGTAAGCCTCGTATTATTATTAACAATTATACTCGTACTTGATACTGACAAAATTGTGGAAAACTATCTCAGAAGCTATTTAATAAAGAAGTGAAGTGAAGTGAAGTGAAGTGACATCTGGTTATGATTAAGGGGGTAATGGGGTAAGTATTAAATTCCTCATAAAAATCTGCCAAAAGATATTCGATGCTTTGACTAATTGCAATCTCTTTCCGTAGGATATGACGAAAAGTGACTAACTTTTTTAAGCAATTGTTGACTTGAACTGAGTAGCGTTTTATAAGTATAATCATTATCATTATCAGCCTATAACAGTCAACTGCTGGAATTAAAGCTCCCCTAATGAGCGCCATTGCGCCCTATCCTGAGCTTGATGCATCCAATTTTTTAAGTATGGTAATACGGTATGTATGTATTTAAAACAGGCCTGTAAGTAACACACTTAATAATGAGTACGTTTGGTTCCAAATTACGATGTTATCGTAGTTTTTGTTTATTAGAAAAAATAATTACTATTATCACGTTTTGAAGTCTATGTATATATTAGACCAGAAGTCGGACGAGAAGGGTAAAAGAAAAAAATACCACGTTATACAGACCCAAAACAAGCTTTTGCAGACCATACAAGCTCAAGTCAAGGTTTTAACAAAAAAATATAATAACAATACTATGTTTATTGTAATTATTATAAAAAAAATAGTTGAGATAATGCAAGCTTCTAGAAAAGCATGTATTAAAATACATTAAGTTAATGTACCTACGCTATCCTGAAAAATGTTCACTGAACTTATACCTATCTTCAAACTTAAAAGAGCTGCCCTTTCTTATAGAAAGAGATGACAGGTACAAAATAAATTTTAGTTAGATTATAACATATTATTAGATATTTTTCTACTTCTTCATATGAGCTAGTGGCTAACTCCGGGAGTCAGAGATTTTAGGCCGTCAGAAGATCGCCAAAATGGCATAGCAACTGAAAAGGCTAGGATCAATATCTTATGATGCCACTAAACTGTCACCCATCCAAATAGTGACCTGGCGGAGAGTTGCTTTAAATCAGATTTCCATATTTCTACTTCATAGTGTACGTACTATACTAGTATTGAGCATTCGTTGCACGAAGGTTTTCATTTTCTACTCTTACTCACTTTGTAGGTACCCATACCTATAATTGTTGTAAAAATAAATTATTCTTATTCTAATAGATAATATCTAAAAACACCGAAGTTAGTCTCAAAAGTACTAGGTACTCAGAATCCCTGTCATTTAGTTTAATTAGGTATACCTAGCTAGTATGTTTTGAGGATTATGATCTGTACTGTGAAGAACCTATATATACGTCTGGAGGCGTCAGGAGTTCGGGATCTAAGCATGAATGGGATCTCGACCCGATTTTCGTACACGCTATTAGGCCGGCCGTGTCATATTTAGAAACTCCAGAGGGATGGCATGGAAATGATAAGATTATTACCCTCATGACAACCATCTTTATCCCGTGAATATATTATGAGATGAATAAATGAGTTTACTATATAAGTATTTTTTATTATATAAATAAATAAATAAATAAATAAATAATAAATAATGCGGGACGTAATCACACAGCATCATGCAGCCCCAAACTAAGCAGAGCTTGTATTATGGCAACCACATGATTGATATACTACACATATAATTTTCTTTTGTAAATACATACATATCATACATAGAAACACCCAGACCCGAGACAAATATCTACAGAACATGCAAACATTTGTCCCGCGGCGGGAATCGAACCCGCAACCTTCTGCGTCTCAGGCGGACCTTCGCCCACTGCGCCACAGAGGCCGTCATATCTATTGATGGAACGAGCACATGGCCTTTCTGATGTTAAGTGGTAACAATTACCTATAACAAAGTATTGCTTTGTAGGTCACGGATGTTTGGAAATGAAACACCCTGCGTCCATCAACTTCAGACATGAAGATGTTAAGCCTCATGTGCTTGTATTTCACCGGCACAAACACCCTTCAGACGAAACACAGCAATGCTGTTTCACGGCAGAAAATGGAATGTTGGCAGTAACTTGGATAAGCCCTTCACAAAGAACTCTACTAGTGGTATAATGTTTTAAGTTCTTGTGTACACACAGCGTCACGATCTGGTATACCCCTTTCAAGTATAAATTTAAACTGCTGCCGTGGAGGCTACCATATTCAAATGGCCAAAATCTTATACAAAAATATTTATACTTGGCTGGGGGATCGAACCAGTAACTCATTCACACCAGTTTATGAATCAGAAGCTCTAACCAACTGAGCTATCGTAGCGGTTGGCGATAATGACGAAATTATAAGTTAGAATATATGTTTATTATTTTGTCTAGGTATTCATGGATGCGTCAGCTAGTAACTTCTTCATTTGTTTAACACGGTAGTGCGCAACTACTTATAATTATTTTGTGCAGCACTGGACTATTGAGGGTAGTTGTGTATTAAATGACAGTTCAGAACAAAAGGTTACTTGTTTCGTCTTGGGTGTGTGTCGTGTGTCATTGAATTTGTATATGAAAAATGTTGCATATAAAAAAGCCAGTCCGAAAAATTGAGCTAAAGAGTGCGTTTTGCAAAATAAAACTTTTGGAACGCTACAACCCATCAAATAATCAATGTCAATGTTAATCAATGTATGGAATTGGAAATGGCAGAATAACATTAGGTAAGTGGTATGAGAATTATTAGTAGGATTATCATAAACAATGTTCTTAGTAGACCTATTCCATTTTATATTATATAAACACATCTTATGCTTATAATATTATGTTTTTATTTTCAGGTTATTGGCGATGGATGTCATCAATGAGCAAAGTTTTGCAAGAAATAATGCAGTCAACAGTGCAAGTTGCTTATCCAGAAGGAACGGTGTGTTTAGTTTATGATAACTGCGCGGTTCATCGTTCGCGAATTCTGACCAATTGGCTCGCTTCTCAGACGGGCATTATCACCATATCATGGTCATCTAAAAGTCACGATTTAAATATGTGGAGAATGTGTGAGCATATGTGGGGTCAAATTGTCTTAACTGGGACACGAGTGAAGTGTTGTGCACCTGTAACAGGAGGTCATGAGAACCTAGGAACTGATGCGTCGTAGTGGTTTTGGTTGGACTTTGATTACCCAAGTGAAAAGAAGGCTTCAACAAATAATTTAAAGTTTTGGACATCCATCCCATTCGGTATTAAAAAATATTTAAATACTATAAAATGTTTTCAATTATAGATAAAATACCAGACTAAGTATTTGCGAGTGATCTAAATTGTTTATTGGATTTTTATACGGCAAGTATAACCTGTTCCAATGTTAACATGTTTGTTCACTCGTTAATCTTATATGGGTAAATAAGTATTAATCTATCATTTAAAACATTATTGAAAATTCAAAAAAATAAGTTACCATCTATATTCTATTATGTTAAATGTGGTGTTTTAATAAATTTGTTATAACTTTTGAACATTTTTTTTATTTTTTAAGCTTAATTTAAATAATTAGGTAACTTACTTACTACACTTACCGCGTAACGTAATCCATTGTTAGTAACAAAAATTAAAAAAAAAACATATTGGTAATGAGGGATTTGAACCCAGTACTCTTGTAACGTTTCGATTGATGTCGAGTGTTGTAACCGCCACTCCATTGTGTCGTATAGTAATATAATTGAAATTAAATATTCGTAGGCAAGGAGGAAAAGTTTTATAAAACACATTTGTGCAAAAAGTTGAGATCCACGAATGACGCCGCGACGGTTTGAACCTACTAACATTAACTAGGGGGGTTACCAGACTCTGACGCTGTCTGTACCTAAACAAGAAACCACATCAGCGTACCTACTTTACCACATTAGAGTATCTAGCATTTGACGACCTCTGTGGCGCAGTTGGCGAAAGGCTAATTCTAGACCAGGAAAGAACCATTTCATAAAACGTGAACAAAACCGCAGGCGAAAGTTAGTCAAAAATAATGCTTAGAGCCTTCCCAGATGGGTGATTTACTTGCGCGAGTTGGTCGCGCGATTGACATGCGTCCAGTCAGGCTTGCTGAATGTCACGTGGAATGTGCACGCACTTCTCATTGATTGGATACGCATATCAATCGCGCGACCACCTCGCGCGAAGAAATCCCTAATCTGGGAAAAGCCTTAGCAAAAGTCATCTAAGTACCTACAAATACAATAAAATCATGATAAATAATGTGATAGAAATAAGTATATAATATACAAGGCTTGTATGTTGTTTGATTGACTTTGACCTGGTTAAACAAATCATAAAAGGGCAATAAAACTTATATATCTAATAAGGAGTTGCTGTCTACATATCGAAGTAATTATCCTATTATAATCTTTATTTATATGGAACAGTGATCATAAATGATAATAATTAGCATTTTATCATAACATGTCTATGTTAGGTAATGGTGGAAGTAAAATAAAACTAACGGTAACAATTTTTGCTGTTATACTAACTGGGTTCCCGACTTTGTTCAGGGAGTTGATATGAGGAGAATGGTCCACAATGTTCAATACTTGCCCGAAAATTCGACAATATTTCAAAATGTTCCAAAGTGTTATGGTTGAATATTGAGAGATACATTCGAGAGTTTTCTCTTTAACTCTCGAATGTTCTAGAAATTCGAATATTCTGGACAGAACCTATCTAGAACTAGAAATTGCTAGAGGGTAAAACTTTAGCCGTAGCTTCAATGGCACGCCCTGACAGGAACCTTCTTAATACAAACTCCCTTTAACGTAACGGGACACGATTTTGAGTTTTAGTGCCACGCAAATTGTACACTTATACATACTTTTTTATTAGGTAGTGGGCGCTTCGCAAGTTTTTTCGTGTAAAAGTTTTTACTCACTGCGCTCCTTGAGAGCCAGATTTATTGAAAACCTTTCTTAGTGCGCCTCTAGCTGTAGGCTATACGTTCATTCTCAGTCAGTTAGCTTTACGGCTTAAAATATCTGTCAAGTTATATCTAATATAACTTGACAGATATTTTAAAGCGATCACAAAGACTACAAATATCTTCCACGTTTGTGAACACACACATATTTTTACATAGCCTCTTAATTTTCTTCCGTGTAGAAGTTCGTACGAAAAGGGGATTGGAATGGACCAAAAGTGAGTTACAGCTTACAAAAAAGTGGGCATGTTTCTAAAGTCGTGATGATGTTTTTTTAAAGAAAATATCAAATGATAGGCATCCTTCAATTTAAATATTTATGATATTTAAAATGGCCTAAGCACTTCGGATAATAAATAAATAAATAATGCTGGACGTTATTACACAGCATCATGTAGCCCCAAACTAAGCAGAACCTGTATTATGGGAACCACGTGATTGATAGACTACATAAATAAATACAGGTTTTTTTGTAAATACATACTTAACATACATAGAAAACACCCAGAATCGAGACAAATATCTGCAGAACATGCAAACATTTGTCCCGTGGCGATAATCGAACCCACAACCTTCTGCGTCTCAGGTGGACCTTGCCCACTGCGCGACAGAGGCCGGATAATTAGAACTCATCTTTTTTACAATTTGAACTCATCTTTATTACATTTCGCGATATAAAATCAGTTACCTACAGGACTTTCACCTTACATCACTATTACTGGAATTTCGGTTTATTGCACTATCACCAGGATCCCCCGCAGGGTGCTCCGTGGTGGCCAATAGCTATGATGATGATGATGATGATGATATGTGTACTGCCAAGTGATAGCAATGAATATATTGAGCATGTTATCTACCCAAGTAGAAACCTTGTAAATGATCATGATTTACCATTCCTAAAAATCATATCTCCTTAATAACTTAGCAGATATTTATCTAGTCCAGAATCGAGAATGAAGGGTAAATTCAACTAGTTTATAAGACGATTCCGAACAGTATTGTGATTCTAATGAATATTGATATCCATTGACTTTGACCATCAAAGTGATGGCTTTAATTAAGAAAGCGCTTAGTAGACTTGCGGACTTTCTTGTTTGTATAGGTCCGGATACGAACTTGGCGACAGAATTCACATTCCACCAACATTTTAATCTTTGGCACCTTCCTAATGTCACATTATGCTAGTTGCCAAGACGTTGCTACCGTACTTGATCTTGATTTATGATAATATTGTTTTGTTAATTATGTTTCAGTTTCATTGAGATACTATTATTAATAATATTATTAAGTAATTCATATTGAAAAACGGGAATTTTCATTTACCGTTACATCGGTGAAGGCACCGACGGCGTTTCGACTCGTTAAGAGAATCTTCATCAGGGTGACTGAACGCGAGGCTCTCCCTCCGCGTCCCGTCTAGCACGGGATCAGTTTTTCAATATGAATGTGTTAATTCACGTTATTTTCAAATAAAATTTACTTAGAAAAAAAACTACTTATTATACTACAAAGCTAAGTAAAGCTAAGTTTGTTGATCCTTTGAGCTAAAATCTTATACATTCAATATGGAGTCCACTATCTTGGTACATTGCAAAAGACTGATCACTTTAACTTCAATCTAGAATACATTAGGCCCATTTGACTCAGCTCTGAAAGTGTGCTTTGAAACATTATTTTTAGTTCGCCCTAGCACCAAAAGCCCATCAGAAATTCGAAAGAGAGGAAGCGGAATCCCATAACAGAATACTTCGTTATATCCACGACGACGAGAACGCACATCCCGAGGCAGTTATGTAAAGTGTGAAAACGCGATTGTCAAGCAAATTGAACTGAATAAAGTGAGCTATTTCGTGCCCAAACGAGTTCCGAGTACACAGGCGTAACATGTAATACGAATTCTGATCAATATTACAACGTGAAATCGTCGCTGATTTCGTGAGTTTGATAATGGGCTTACAACCTGCTATGTGGAATGCTACAATTGCAAAAAGTAAGAAGGTATGGTATGGTTGGGTAGATAAAGTAATGGGTGATACCTATTTGGACTCTCATTATAAAGGAGAATGCCGAGAACCCGTACCAATTGCATCAAAACCGAACGTATAACATAAAATTTATTATATTTTATAAATTACATTTTCATTTTCTTTAGTTTTACACACCGACGGAATAAATAAACAAGTAAAAAAATATTTTGTTGATTTGGTTTCCGCCGCAGGCCGCTATGCAAGACTGCAAGAACCAACGATATTCACGTTACTATGGCAACAAACATTGGTCTAAAGTGTTACTATGGCAATAACCCTCATTTTTTATTATTTTGACAGTAGAATCGACTAAAAACTTATTGGAGATTTTTTTGACGCATCCACTTTAGTCTTGGTACCGAGCGCCGTACACTTACATCAGACGGCATTCTCCTTTGCGTCCTTCTTCAACACATTTATAACATTTATGTAGAAGTTTCATTGTTTGTAATTGAAGACTATATTTTTTTACCAGTGAAATATATAAATAATAATTATCTACATAAAAATGTTAGATTAGAAATATGGCGATAAATTTACGATTATTTACCTCCGTTCAGAAAATACAGCGTTTCTGCCTATCAGATTTTAAATTATAAATTTCAGATTTATTTATTTACCAGGCCTTACTTATACATATAACTATTAATTAATTTCCTATCAATTTAGAAGCATTCTTTTACATTATATTAAAGCTAGCAACAAGTCTATGAACAGGTTTTCTTTCAGTTTCAGAATTTACAAATAAAATGCATCATTATGTTTCATTTATTTACAAATAAACTATTTTCCAATCTCACGCACTCTTGCGATTCAAGTCACTTGAGAATGAGATCGTTTGATGAGGCCTCGTAACCGCTAAAGCAGTAAAATGAGCCGCATTTCATTTGCGGCAGGTGAGATAAAATTAAAAACAGGTAAATTTTAGGAATATTCTTTAACCTCATCGCGGCAATTCACAAATTACTTAGTAGGTACCAGTACCCAGTTGTAGTATGGCGATTTAGGTAATAAATTTCAGTATCTAATACTTTTTAATGTTACAAGATGGATTGATTATATTGAGATATTATTAATATTGTGAAAGGAGTGGACACACGGTTGATGGGTGATATATTCCTTCTCATTTATTTCGATGATAGAATGAATGAATGAATGAATAAATCTTTATTTAACACACACAGAAATACAGGAAACATAAATGCACAGCTTACAATAACATTTAAACATAACATAAAATAGAAAAACAATAACATAGACAATCAATAATTATAACAACAACAACAACAACAGCTAACATCTAAGGCATATAGGCGGGCAGGCACAACAATGAAATAAAAAAATAAAAAATAGGCAAGTATGTACCTATGCAGGACAGATACCTACCAACCCACCAGCCGCCAATTGCCAGTGCACCAATCAGCCACCTCCGCAGGTACTGTGTGGGTCAAATAGGACCTCTCTCAGCTTAGCAAAAATACAAAATTGTGACAACAAAATTTATAACTACACCTCAATTAAATACAAAAACCTATCAAACATTAATTAAACAGTTATATACCAATGACTAAAGTATCTACTAAAAATATACTGTCCAACACAATACTGGCCTGGACTCCCCGCGGCGTGAAATAAGGGCATTTTTTTAAAGTTTTGCATCGCACCGACCGTGTGCGCTCTGAAAACCGCGTCCGGCGACGGCCCGCACAGCATAGTTACAAAACGCAAGAAGGTACCAGGCAAGGCAGATCAACAAAACACTTAGGTTACCTACTCGTTTTACGGAAGATCTACGAAGGTCCCAGCCAAGTGTCCAGTAAGTACCTACTTATGAGCATTTTTGCGATTGTAAAAGTTGTTTTTTGAGCGCAAGCTTAAAAGTGGTTATGGTTTTTAGGGCTCGAATTGGCGGTAGGTATATCATTCCAGCACCGAGATGCAGCGAACCTAAAAGACCCACGAAATGCCACGGACTTATGTCTTGGCGTAACAAACACGTGAGTGCACATTCTTTTGTTGTAGGGAAAGTGATCTTGTACCCATTTCAACTTACTATAGAGGTAAGGGGGAGCGACCCTAGAAATTAATTTTGGTCTCTAAAGTGGGTCCTAAGTCAGACCAACTCCTAAATACCCTATCACACGCTTCACAGTAGAGTTGACCCGCAGATAATCGTCTCGAAGCTCTCGGTGCAAAACACCAAGCACTTAAAGAGATAATCTTCCTATACCTTTAACTGGTGATAGCAGTGTGTTGAAGAAGGAAAACTATTGTGCTGAGCCTAGCATGGGCCAGCCGAATGCAAGTACAAAAAAATGTAGTAGTATGCTTCAAGAGAAAATCCTACAAGATGTCATTAATCAAGATTTTATTGGTAGAAAGTTCTTTCCTAGTGTTGGGATCAACGTTTTAAATGTCATTTGTAAAAACCAGGTCATAATGTGTTACAACAGGATATTCCTTATTTTATCACAAGCACATGATTCTCAGTCCTCAGACCCTGTGCTACCGTCCGAGCAATTTCCTCAAGTATGCAAGCCGGCCACTTGAATACGCGTTAATTTGCATGGCACTTACTTGCCTCGCTTTTGACACCGGCAAGTTAAGCTACGTTTAGTAACTTCGGAATTTGGAACTTGGCAAAGACGTAACGAAAACATTTCAGAACTAGAACACGATTAAAGATGCTTACGGTGACTTCTTACTCTCCTGATAGTTATAGCATTTGTTATATTTATATAGTTATAGCAATAGTAGATAGCATTTACTTCAATGAATATGAGCTTTATGATGTCATCAATCATACTGATGAACTTAGTATTGCTAGTCCTTGATTATGCATTTTTCTTTGTACAATGAATAGTGAAAAAGAAGAAAAGTTCTGCTTTGTATAGAGGAATTAAACAATTTGTTCTGGGTTACTGCTAACTTTACAACGTCATCGTTTAGTACCTCGTATAAACTGCCCCCAATTTCAGCTCATTCAATAAAGTAAGCAAATGTCAGCGCCATTTTGTGAATAAGCTGGAACGGCTGGAACTTTTCAAGTAAAATACCCTCAAGTGCGAGCGGTTCTGACGTTACCGCATAATGCTTCGGATTCTGGCTGGTGTCCAAGCCGGAAGCTTTTGTTCCGACCTGCCTCGTCTGTAACCGCCTGAAATAAATTATCACCTGTTAGCATCCGCACATGCTGTGATCGGCATGCGTCATCCGATTCATCCATTTTCTGAATCGGTTTTAAAAATTGTTTTTTATGAATACCAGTTACTTTACTGGGCCTTTACTACCTACTATTAAACGCCCAATCGATTAGATTGCTACCAAGAACAACCTTATGCTCATGCCCATGGATTAATTTATCAGATGTAATAGGTAGAAATATGTATGATAAGTTAATTATTCAAATTATCAACACAATATTTGTGAACACCAATTTTTTTATAATCACATGTCATTTGTTGTTGACCCTCGGCGAGTGTCAACAACACATGACTTGTGTGTGTTAAATTATTGTATGAGTGTTTAATTATTCCTTGGTGAATATAGGTTGATTCTAAGCACGATGGTTCTTTTTTTGTTCTAGGAATCCTGCTCTTTGAAAAGCACGATACCATTCAAAGTCGGGCTTTCGAAAGCTTCGAGCTGCGTAAAAACTCTTTACTTTAGATTCAGGTACCACCTCATTCAGGTCTCTCTATGTGTCACCAACTTCAATCTTCAACTATACTATACTTCAACTATACAAGTTGCTCGAAGGTCACCAACCAAGATCATTAATCACAAATATAGAGCTTTCTCGAATAAAAATAACTTCTAAATAGGTTTACCTATCCAAAAATATGCCAAACTGTTATCATAAAATAGATAAAATCCAATAAAACGTATTAGATATCGATAACGGGGGAAGCTTTCTGCCTATTACGCGGTCTAGTGGGTAGTGTATTGATTTTCCCTTTCTTATACCCGGTATTGCTACATATACCTAGCTAGTATGATTAGGAAGGAACACACTGTACGGAAAATGTTTCTGAACAATTAAAAATGACAAGCAACTGGGATTGTTTCTTAATCAGTAATTTATTTGAGTTCTGCTACTGCTTGTCTATGAACTATACAGGGGAAAATAAATAAGATAGAGATATCTAGGTAATAATTAATAATTTACCTACTCAATTGAAGTATTTTAAAAAAGCGAGCATCACTATTTGTGCTCATAAACTGACAAATTGCATACTTACAGCCTGCGTACATTGGACGACAAACGTCAGCGGTTAGACGCTACGACAAGCTGCGGGGGACAATTTTCATACATTTCGTTCAAAGCTCCGCACACACGGCGACAATCGCGACAACAAGGTATGACAGACACTCGCGACTAAGCGCGACGACAAAGCGCCGTGTTTGCGAGGTCTGTTAGTACAAAATCTCGTATAAATCGTGTATAGCTTAAACATAATGTAAAGGCTGTGCATGCCTGATATTGTCACACATTCTAAAGTCTTATCGATTTATGCGTTTTATGTAATGCCCATTATGTGTTGGCGTTGCTGAATAAATAAATAAATAAAAGTACAGTAAAAACGCATAAAATAATTTAAATTTCTGTATCGAACATCTTCACATTGGCCCTGACGGGACAGAACTGGCATTATGGCCAACATGTGTAAGCCTCACCAAATTTACAGTCCAACGTTGGCCCCACAGTTAGCGCCAACGTGTGGAGCCTTTAATGTTGTTTTTTGTGTGATTAATCAAGAAAGCGTCTTATAAACACGGTGAGTTTTTTCAGAGCTGCCAACGCAAAGATATGCTTAAAGTTTTTTGAGAATAGTTTTGTATCACGTATTTTTAACTGAGGTTCTCACAACTTGTAGACTACCATCCAAATCACACACTTTTGGGATAACATACTTATGAATTCAGTCACCTTTTATAAAACGTGAATTTTGAAAGGCGAATGTAGACGCCACATTATACGATATATGGGATTCTTGTATTGTATCGCGTGCCATACCGTACCGTGTGTATCCTCTATGTTTCGATTTTGTTGACAGAACCGGCCCCTAAGGAAAGCCTGGTATTAGATAACAGCCCGACAAGGGAGTTCACTGAACATTCCCGCGTAATGGAATCAAATCTCTACGTGATTTATGAAGATCTAAACCTGCTTTATGGTGTTGAACGTGATTTCGGGAAATAGTTTACTAGCTGATTATTGACGCGTGGACACAATGTTTGATCAACAATCAGAGAGAAACTTGTTCTTTGTAGTTCCAGTTATTGGATGGTTTTGTTTTTTTCGCGACCAAGCTTATAAAAATTAGTTGGCAAACACGTCTTTTTTATTTAGCGGCTCTTTTGGCAACATTGAATCAGGGTGCTCTAACTTGCAGGTCAAAACAGTTTTATGCAATTATCCAAAATTATGTTATGATTTATATGTTTATAAATATATTCCATTGCAAAGTAAATAAAAAATAAGTACAGTAGAAAAAGTAAATTTTTTTTTCACCAGAAATTACAAAAGCCCTGAATCTAGTTTGAATTTTATTGAAATATTTAACCAGGACTTCTCCGATGAATCGATTGGCTAGTATTTGTTTTATCCGCTCTTCTGTGTAGACTTTGCTATCGAGTTTTCCAACTTTCTGAACGCATTTGTTTTTGGAAGCAGTATTGCAAGCGTTGAATAAAACTCGGTTTTTTTACAGAGCATGGCATAGTAGATTTAGCGATTTTTAATTTGAAGTATTAGAGGAAGTTTAAAATAAGAAAAAGAAATAGGCCTGATCTTTTACGGTCAAACGAACCCTTATGGTGCCGCTTTGTCCGTCCGTCCGTCCGTCTGTCACAGTTGATTATTTCAGGAACTACATAAGCTACCGACTTGAAATTTGGTGTAGATTTAAAATGCACTGACTGAATAAGATTGCCAGTAAAAAAATAAAAAAATATTTTCATTTTCATCTCCGAAATATATCTACATGGAAATTATAGGGAGTTGTACACCTAAAACAGTTTTTGAGAAATCTTCCAAAATGGGGGGGTTGAAAAATAAAAGGGGGGGTTGCTAGGTCGAGTGGGGTATCAAATAAAAAGGCTTGATTTGATCAAATTAAAGAAGTTTATATATATTTTACAGGAAAATTATAACAAAGTCTTTAATATGGATTTGTAGACACCTCAATAAATGTAATGACAGCTGTGGTCAAGCTATAAAGCAAGTAACACGGTCAAATATGGTGTTATCTAAAAGGCCCTAATTTGCCCATTCTAAAGCCGGTTTTTATTTTTCTATAGACGTACACATTTTAATTACGAAAAAACCTTACTAATTAGTATCGCACGCCATTGACGACACCCGAGGTGGGCGAGTCAACTTGCACTTAACCGGTCATAAAATCAAATAAACAATATTTGATTTAGAGGAAAATAGTAACTTCTTATAAAAAATTACAAGCCAATCTTGCTAACCTAGCACCAGCACAGCTAAATTACCTGACAAACTTAGGTGCAGTAGTATAGACACGGCGCAAGAAGCCGTGCCCTGAGCTCCCCAACCCGGATGCCAAGCGGTGCGATTATTACCATACAGGGGGTATGGTTCTTATTAGGGAAAGATTATGTCCAGCATTAGACTGATATAGGTTGATGTTTTTAGCCGACTGAAGTTCTCTTCAGTCAGGTTATGTTTTTAGGGTGTATGTATGTTTGTAATATTATTTGTAGGTCGCTGTAGCCCAAACGGCTGGACGGATTTTGACTTATGAGGTGTCGTTGGATTCGTCTTGATCACAAAGGTGACATATAAAATGTCTGGTGAAGGCTATATGAAATGTCAAAAATCCAATAGGGTGACTGTAATAAGCCATTTTGAATTCAAAAAGACAACTAACCAAACAAGTAGGTACTACAAACTTCCTGTCTAAGTAGTCACGATTTTTTTTAAATATGATAAGATAAGATAAGATAAGATAAGATTAAAATAAATACATGTTTATTAAAAAAATTGCATATTAAAAATAGGGCCTCTAACATAACTAACTGAACATTATCTTTGCAAACTTAATATTTAATTCGATGAAATGTGAAATTCGTAAAGCCTAATCCAAACTCATTTTCATGTTTATGCCGTGAACGTGTTTCGTCTCATTAGGTTCACCTTTTCCAATCACTGTAGTGTAATGGCTAACAATTAGGGCCTCAATTACTCTAGATGGCAAATTTTACGAATACCCCGCGGTCGGTCGCCGACCCAGTTACCTAGGAATGTTTGGGGAACGTTGCCATGACTTCCAAGCTTACATAATGCTGTTCGACTGTATGCAACAAAGTCAAGACGGGGTGGAATCTATGCCGGCACTTTGAAAGGAAATACTGTCTCGCTCTTCATAATGGATCAATTTTTAAAGGACTTACCATTGGAACAAGAGCATTTTCTGTCCAACTATATAAACAAGGCCTATGTCCAGCAGTGGACTGATATAGGCCGGTATGGTGGTAGTGGTTAATGCGGGACGTAATCACACAGCATCATGTAGCCCCAAACTAAACAGAGCTTGTATTATGGGAACCACATGATTGATATACTGCACACATAATTTTTTTTTGTAAATACATACATATCATACATAGAAAACACCCAGACCCGAGACAAATATCTACAGACCATGCAAACATTTGTCCCGCAGCAGGAATCGAACCCTTAACCTACTGCGTCCCAGGCAGACCTTCGCCCACTGCGCCACAGAGGCCGTCGTATTTAAACAAGTAAGCTTTCTATCAATTCACAATAATATTCTACGGAATCTTCGCAAACAAAAAAGCGTCAATAGAATGCTTTTTATTTTTATGCCTAGAATTGTAAGGACCACAGATAAAATAACATCCAATATCACTGGTCCAATACCAATACAATTGTTCACCGCCATCTTTTTAGCTTTGGTCCATTTCAGATTTATTACCAAGATTTATTTATTAGAAATCTTAATCCAAGTGAATAATTTCTTCAGTGAGGTAATTGATTAATTGCCGTTTCGTTCGTCTGCTTGAATGGACACCTGAAAAGCGATAAATTATAATTGACTTAGGCTTATTGTCAAATAAATGGTCGAATTTTCAATCAAATCACAGCTGCTCCTTTAGAGTTTTTTGAAACAGATTAAAACTAAAATTGAAATAAACTTGGATTTTCGGGACAGATTTTCAATGAAATCTAGACATTTTGGTTTTACGTTTACATCTCTATTCAATAAACATACCTACAACACTCAAAATTAATTTAAATAGAACACTAGAATTTAAATTATTAATTAATTATTAATAATAAATAATAAAATATCAAATACATTAATAATGAATTATTAATTATTGTAAATTTCAATTAATTAATTAAAATTGATAAAATAAAAATAATATATTATGCAATTCGCCTCGACCCTGCGCTAGTCTGAGCCCATCTCGCTGGAACTCATCTCGCTGGAGGAAGTCCCCTATTCATATATCCGTCTCTCATCTCACTCTATCTCTCCAATTTTTGATCTCTTCAATGTCACTTTAAAAGTTAAACCTCTACGCGAAGATGTTTATACCAGTGAACTAAACAGTATTGGGAGGCCCGAGCTGACTAACGTCACAGAACATTAAAAGCCAACAGTCCCATGGAAGTGTCTTGTTTATATTCGCTTGCAAATTACATGACGGTAGGTATTCGCATCAAAGCAACTGTCGATCATACTGGGCAAGCACTTCCTTTTGACGTCATCCCTCTTATCCCACGAACGGAAGAGGAAAGTATATTTTTGATTGCGCGTTTTATATCGTGTTTTATCGACAACCTGTCAAGGGTAGTAGTTGAGATGAATGCGCCTTTTAGTTATTTATGTTTTTGTTTTATCGACATTAACTGAAACAGCAGAAAAATACAACTGAACAGTGTAATGTCGATGGTTTTGATAGTATTTTAACGGTGAACGAAAATTGCAAATAGAAGACTTTTTCTATAGGTAGCCTTAAAAAACCTAAAGAATAACAGAGAAAGAACAAGTTAAATTAGTTAACGAGCAAAATTTATTCAGTATTCAGCATTCAGTTTTGGCTAAAACTTACATACCTTGCTACCTTACATAGATACGCTGTTTTATCGAGTAAGGTGTGGCAATATTAGCTTAGAAGAAGAAAACGAAAATCCATTTATTGACCCACACACAAAATAGGAATATATATAGAATGCCTTTAAAACTTAAATTTATTTTAATTCTCCTAACCAACTTGGAAAATAAGATAAAACATTTTAAGCAATTAAACGATTTCGTATTTATTTTGTATTTCCCGCTTTGGCCCGTTGAGCCATGGACGTCGCAGGTCGAACGGTCGGGAATAACTCATCGTTTTAAATTAATAAACATTTTAAAATGCTTAAAAAAGCTCCACAAAAGTATTTATTCAACGTTGCCGCAGGGAATTCGATTAAAGCACAAACAGTTTAACTTTTTAAATCTCCCAACATTTCACACCCACATCCCACAGCCCTCGTAAATGTAATGGAAAATCAACTATACAAAGCGGTCACCTACCTTTTTTTGCAACATTCTGTATTCTGTGGCAACATGTAAACACGTTGGCATTACCGTGTAATATTTCTGAAAAGCGGGATAACTCGCTCCGAGAGTTGGTTGGCTGAAGTTACTTGATTCGGTTTTATTGCATGTTATCGGATTATTATAGCCACGCCTTCCAAATTGGAGAACGAAGAATAGCTCAAAAAATTATAGGGTCATCCACCACACACACCACACCAGCTTATTATCAGTCCACTGCTGGCCTCCCCTAATAAAGGGGGATATGCCCATAATCCCCACGCTGGGTATGCGGGTTGGGGATCGCAGGGCAGCTTCTCGCTTCTCCTCACGGACGCTGCTGCCCGTCGGTGGCCAGGGGATTTAGCTGTGCCGATGTAGGCTGTGCCGCAATCATCGCCAGAGCCCCGTCTGTTAGTTAGCAGGGTGCACCACGTGCAGGTGAGGTTGGCTTGGGTTCCGAAGACGGTGGTTGGAACCCCGTACACCACATACCGTATGACCCCAGGGCCATTTCCCATTTATATGCAGTATGTATAGATTTATGCTTATTATATGGAATTTATGTTAGTATTTGTAGTTATTAGTCCGTATTTTGTTTTTACTTTGTCAACTTAATTTATTGTCTCGTTGTACACTTTTTCAACCTGTTGTTTTGCTATCGCCTCTCCTCTACTCCTCAAAGGTTTGCCGGAAGAAAACTCAAGGCTTAACCTCTTTAGATATTTTTTGCCATACTCTTTGTTTTTCTTATTTCTGTGTACATTAAAGAATTACAGAATTACCATTCACAACGTATTTATCCCCCTGTTGCTGGCTGCAAGAAGCGACGCAACGTAGTTCCTATTTCTGGGTACTAGCATTAATCGAATTGGTTGCTTCAGAAGGACAAAGATCAATTATGACGATTGTACTTACCTATTTTAAAAAAAGTAGTTCATGCATTCAGTATGCGGATTTTACTCGCAGCTCAAACATTAGCAGATACAATCATGTTTTCAAAGAACTTCTAAAAATCCTAATTTTATTTAAAAAATACTTTTTTAAAGTAAGCTGAAAGATCCTCTGTAACTCATGTATTTAACTGCACCCTTTAGAAAAACCACCGTAAAAGGTGGTTTTTCTTCCAGACATTTTTACGGCAGATAAAAACTCCAATTGTTAGAAACCGTAACAAAAAGGAGTCTTTTGTGCGTAAACTTTCGTAGCCGTCAATTTGAGCACTTCATTCAACTCAACAATCATCTTTTAGCGGAAATAAATCTAAGGAATGAGTCAGGAATTTCATTATATATTTATTTAACTCGAAATATAATCATAAATTTGATCGGTTTTATATTGGTTAATTGTCAAAGTATAAGTCTAAACATGTAATTTGTTTCTTTAGTCATTGGTCTAAACCGTATGTCCTTGTCATAAGGAACAGGGTGCCTAGTGCGAGTTTTTTTACCAGCTCGATCGCGTTTGCGTTTTGCGGAAATTTGTATGGAAAGGAGTCAGTACCACGCGTTTTTCACTAGATGGCGCTACCTCGATTCCATATAAATTTGCGTAAACGCAAACGCGATCGAGCTGGTAAAAAACTCGAACTAGGCACCCTGTTCAGTGATGTTAAAAAAAAATTGCTGGAACATATTTAGTGAAGTTTAACAAAGTCACAAGCATTAAAATAATCACTATCACTACAAATAAAACAAAGTCCCCCGCCGCGTCTGTCTGTATGTCTGTCTATCTATTCGCGATAAACTCAAACACTAGGTACTACTGATCGGATTTCCATGCGGGCACCAATAGACAGAGTGACTCATGAGAAATGTTTAAGTGTACTTATAATTGGTTAAAGTTTTATGTAAATTGGTTGAAATATGACGATAACTGTTGAAAATGTCGGAAATATTCCAGCCGCCTTGGAAGCTTTTATCGAATACGCGGCCTCATCTCTTTGAGATATAACAAAACTGTGTATGGTGGGATCGGTATACCACCCGTGCGAAGCCGGGACGAGTCGCTAGTTTGTAATAATATACTGATAGCTTAATTACTTTGGTATATTAACAATTGTAAATCAAAAAGTTGGTTAAAAAGATAGTCTAACAAAAATATCATAATTCATATCAATAGAAAGTAAATATTTTGCCAATCCTAACAAACACAAAATTACTAAAAAAATAGCAACAAAATTCAGGCTCTAATTTCTAATTCACGCAAACGTTGGAAAACTTAGTATATTAGTTTTATTATGATTCGTGTAAACTTTAACGAACCATTGTTAAAGGACAATAGCGTCGTACGAGGAAACATCTGCGATGTTAGATTGCTTTCCATAGAAAATTGAATTTGGGAACGAACAATACAAATGCCTAAGTGGGCATTTGTATTGTTTTATAATAATTATTTTTTGCACCTATAATTTATTATTTAACACGTTGACAGTTGGCCTACGATGCTACAATGGACGCTACGCGCCATGCACGAGGAGGATGTCGGCGCTGTTTATTCACATCTATGTTTTCAGCACTGACTTATACACTAGCAGGTTGACAGCGGGCCTACGATGCTACGATGGACGCTACGCGCTATGCACGAGGAGGATGTCGCCGCTGTATAATTACATCTGTGTTTTCAGCACTGAGTTATACATTAGCAGGTTGACAGTGGGCCTACGATGCTACAATGGACGCTACACGCCATGCACGAGGAGGATGTCGGCGCTGTATAATCACATCTGTGTTTTCAGCACTGAGTTATACACTAGCAGGTTGACAGTGGGCCTACGATGCTACGATGGATGCTACGCGCTATGCACGAGGAGGATGTCGGCGCTGTATAATCACATCTGTGTTTTCAGCACTGAGTTATACACTAGCAGGTTGACTGCGGGTCTACGATGCTACGATGGACGCTACGCGCTATGCACGAGGAGGATGTCGGCGCTGTATAATCACATCTGTGTTTTCAGCACTGAGTTATACACTAGCAGGTTGACTGCGGGTCTACGATGCTACGATGGACGCTACGCGCTATGCACGAGGAGGATGTCGGCGCTGTATAATCACATCTGTGTTTTCAGCACTGAGTTATACACTAGCAGGTTGACTGCGGGCCTACGATGCTACGATGGACGCTACGCGCTATGCACGAGGAGGATGTCGGCGCTGTATAATCACATCTGTGTTTTCAGCACTGAGTTATACACTAGCAGGTTGACTGCGGGCCTACGATGCTACGATGGACGCTACGCGCTATGCACGAGGAGGATGTCGGCGCTGTATAATCACATCTGTGTTTTCAGCACTGAGTTATACACTAGTAGGTTGACTGCGGGCCTAGGATGCTACGATGGACGCTACGCGCTATGCACGAGGAGGATGTCGGCGCTGTATAATCACATCTGTGTTTTCAGCACTAAGTTATACACTAGCAGGTTGACTGCGGGCCTACGATGCTACGATGAACGCTACGCGCCATGCACGAGGAGGATGTCGGCGCAGTATATTCACATCTGTGTTTTCAGCACTGAGTTATACACTAGCAGGTTGACTGCGGGCCTACGATGCTACGATGGATGCTACGCGCTATGCACGAGGAGGATGTCGGCGCAGTATAATCACATCTGTGTTTTCAGCACTGAGTTATACATTAGCAGGTTGACTGCGGGCCTACGATGCTACGATTAACGCTACGCGCCATGCACGAGTAGGATGTCGGCGCAGTATAATCAGATCTGTGATTTCAGCATTCTAAGAGTCTCCGCAGACGACCGACTTTTCCACCGATTTTTTGTAGGACAGTTAGGGAGGTAACGTCATGGACAGAGCGTAACCAGGTAACCAACCTCCGTCAACCAACTAGGTTGAATTGACGGAGGAAGTAAGGCCTTAAGATCTAAAATGTATGTTGTATTCAGATTTTACGTATTGATATAAATATTTTATGTTCTATAACTTTTTTTCGTAAAGTTCATAGTTTTGAAGTTAGGGCACTTTGCCATTTATCAATGCGTCTCTTAGGTATAGGCCCCACTTGTCTGACCTGGCGCGGGCATGGCACGGGCGCTTTCCTATTCCATTCAAATTTAATACAAAATTCATGGAAATAAAGCACAATTTAGCTCGGACGACTTCGCGTCATAAGCACGTCCGATCAACGACATACCGTGTGTCCTAAATTGTGCTTTATTTCCATGTGTTTTGTATGAAATTTGAATGGAATAAGAAACCGCCAGTGCCTTGTCTGCGTCCGACGAGGTCACATTCATCGGGCACGGACATGGCGCAGACATGGCACAGGCGGTTTCCTATTCCATTCAAATTTCATACAAAATGCATGGAAATAAAGCACAATTTAGGACACACGGTATGTCGTTGATCGGACGTATGACGCGCCATTTCGGCGCCCGCGCCCGATCGCCGCCAGATGGGCGTCAGATGGCCGCCAGTTCGTAGTATGTACTTGCTTGCGACATACGTCTGTTAGTGATGTAAAAATGCGTGACGAATGACGATATCGAATTTAATATTGATTTTTTTGAATTGATTGTAAAATATGCAACGCTTTATGATCATTGTCGTTCCATTATTGTAACTGAAATGTTCAAGATAAATTGTGGCTGGAAATCGGAAAGAGATTAAACTAAACCGGTATTAAATTTTTTATGTAATACCCATGGTAATACTAGCTGATCCTTGTGCAAATTCGTTTGCGCGTATTTTCTTCAACTGTATCAGGGCCCGATTTGGTAACCCGATGAAGAGGTTTTCGGCAGGGTTTTTCCAAAAGTTTAGTTAACCCTCTCCGTATGGTTACACTATTATTTGATAGGTTAAACAATTCAAAACCCTTTTGATTAGGTTATCTGATCATGAGGGTTATCAATAGTATTGGGTTTTGGTATTATTCCAAAACCCATTCCTTAGGGTTACGCTTTTTATCATTGTAACACGGGTTATAAGTGGGTTATAGGAGATAATGGAGAAAAGAATTTCGGTCAAAAGATTAAAAATAATTGCGGTAATTGTGTTCTAAGCATTAAGGGTGGAAATGCAGACTACTAATTGTTTATTTTACGCAATAATAATTATATTATAATAAAATTGGAATAAATTTTCAATGACAGCTGTCAAACTTAAATCGACCATATCTCGAGAACTACTTATCATAGACTTGCCTTTACTAGCTCAAATGATTGCTATTGACATGAACTTAATTTTCGATGACAGCTGTCAAACTTAAATCGACCATATCTCGAGAACTACTTATCTTAGACTTGCTTTTACTAGCTCAAATGATAGCTATTGACAAGACCTTAATTTTCGATGACAGCTGTCAAACTTAAAACGACCATATCTCGAGAACTACTCATCTTAGACTTGCCTTTACTAGCTCAAATGATAGCTATTGACAACACCTTAATTTTCGATGACAGCTGTCAAACTTAAATCAACCATATCTCGATAACTACTCATCTTAGACTTGCCTTTAGTAGCTCAAATGATAGCTATTGACAAGACCTTAATTTTCAATGACAGCTGTCAAACTTAAATCGACCATATCTCGAGAACTACTCATCCTAGACTTGCTTTTACTAGCTCAAATGATTGCTATTGACATGAACTTAATTTTCGATGACAGCTGTCAAACTTAAATCGACCATATCTCGATAACTACTCATCTTAGACTTGCCTTTAGTAGCTCAAATGATAGCTATTGACAAGACCTTAATTTTCAATGACAGCTGTCAAACTTAAATCGACCATATCTCGAGAACTACTCATCCTAGACTTGCTTTTACTAGCTCAAATGATTGCTATTGACATGAACTTAATTTTCGATGACAGCTGTCAAACTTAAATCGACCATATCTCGAGAACTACTCATCCTTTACTTGCCGTTACTAGCTTACATGATAGCTATTGTTAAGATCTTAATTTTTGATGACAGTTTTTAGTTTGACAGCTGTCATCGAAAATTAAGATTTTATTAGTAGCTATCATTTGAGCTAGTAACGGCAAGTCTAGGACGAGTACTTCTCGAGATATGGCAAATTCAAGTTTGACATATGTCATTGAAAATAAAGATCTTGTCAATAGCTATCTTTTGAGCAATTGACGGCTAGTCTAGGATGAGTAGTTCCTGAGATATAACCATTTATAGATGAATTTGTAGAATGAGTTTCGAGTGGAGCTTTGAGTTGAGTTTTGAGTTTGAGTTTTAGAGTGACAGTGACAGTGACAATCAAAAATTATTATTCAAAATAGTTTAGAGGTCATATTGTTCTTTTTAACACGTTGACTGCGGGTCTAACAGCTTTACAAAATACTCATTATGTGTACTGTCGGCTTTGCCTAATAAATACAATAAAAATAAAAAATAACGCTACGCAGAGTACTCTGCGATGATGCCCTATGAAAACTGACTGAAACACATTTTTTTCTTTTTAACATGTTGGCTGCGGGCCTCAGTCATGACATAACTGATGACTTATGAAAACTGAAACACCATTTTTTTTTCTTTTTAATTTGTTGACTGCGGGTCTCGTATATGATAACGCATACTCTGCGATGATGACCAATGAAAACTGACTGAAACACAGCACTTTCCTTATGTTTTCAAAACTTTTCTTTAATGCAGTGACGCTCTTCCTTCAACCAAATAAAGCGATCCGAACTTATACCTAATGATTGACGACATAAATCAAGAGTCAAAATCTAAATTCCCCCACCCAGTGTCAGGCGTAATGATAACCATTGTGTAACATTCAAAAAAACCTATCAAGAGGTAACTCCATTCATTCGTTTAACCTCATAAGAGGTTAACCCTATCGACTGAAAACCAAAAGGAACGGGTTACACTTTCGCTTGTTCGTTAGGAGGAGAATACCCAAACGAAAGGGTAATCCCGTCAACTGTATAACCCAATGAAGGGGTTTCACTTTCGAAGCAACTAACTCGAAATCGGGGCTGTACGGGCCCTGATCTGTATATTTATTAATTGTATGCACGAGAGCAAGAGCATCTTCGTCTTCTGAGGATGACATGCTGACACATCGATACCGGACAACAGACTGCACTACACTTGTGCCTCTGTCACGTCATTTCTGCGTCTTGTCCGAGCCATGTCCGCGCCATGCCCGTGCCATGTCCTCGCCACGTCCGTGCCACGTCCGCGCCATGTCCGCGCCATGTCCTTGCCATGTCCTTGCCCGATATGTGTGACCTGGGCCTTAAAGGCCTTACTTTCTGAATCCAGAAATCAAAAATCCCCGAGAAACACAAGCTCCGCGGTAGGATACCGTTGTTGAGCCAAGTCTGCCACTTCAGTGAGAAGTGTGTATAAAAAAAAAAGACGTGTGGCACTCGGGGACTGCCGCGGTAAAGCTATTGCATAGCATTTTGTATCAACTTATGCAATTATAATTATTTATTTATTTTATTTATGCAGTATTTCTTTTTCATTGATATTAATTCAAGTTACACTTTTTGAGCGTGGTGACCGATAAGAAAACAATTTTTTTTCTTTTATTAAATAAACGAGCTTCGTAGAGTCGTACAATACGTCTAGTTGCACGCACACAAACACCGTGTCGAAGACTGCCGAAAAGAAACGACGTTAGACAATGCACGGCCTTCAAGCCACACCTCCGTGCCCGTCGGAGTGGGGAGCGTGAGGTTTTTTTTCGTTACGAAATTTCTGGATTCGGTCCCCGCGCTCAAGGCCCTCGATAGAAGCTATGCAATAGCTTAAAAATTTTAGCTCTTAAGGCCTTACTTCCTTCGTAAATCCAACCTGGTTGGTATTCGCTCTTTCTTCCTGGTTGGTATGACGTCCCATCCCTAATTGTCCAATTTTCTGTCCTACAAAAAGTCGGTCGTCTGCGTAGTGTTATACGAGACCTAAGACCCTAAGTGGGCGCTACGTGCCATGCACGAGGAGAACATCGCGCTGTCTGTGTTTTCAACACAAAGTGTTAAAGATTGAAGAGAATATTTTTGATTTACAGAAGAACTTATTTATATAAAGAGTTAATTAGCCTACACATGATAACGAATGGATGAGGTAACTACTAGATTTCTATTGTGAACATAAGTCAAATGAAATATTGATATACAGTAGGTACTGTTTGATTCATTTGTTCTTGTTCATTATGTTTATTTCCTAATATTCTATTTTTCCTTAACCACTCCTGAATCAAGGCGAACAAAACTAATAATCAAATCGGTCCAGCCGTTTTAGAGCTTCTTCAAGATACACGCACGTCAATGGATTTTTATATAAATGGAACACGTGAGTTGGAGCAAGTTTGCAGCAGGCAAAGTGTTAAGTACGAACTGTAACCTGGACATTAAATACATATATATATATATATCTGCAAACTTGCTCCAACTCACGTGTTCCTCAACCTCAAAGAGCCTTGAGGCTCGCATTCAACGTGTTAATTATGTCCGAGCATTACAATATTTCAAAAATGCCACTAGGGTCGATGCCGCCAAGTGCATTGAAATGAAACTAACAAGCTGAGCTTTGACTTCGAGTTCAACGCCAGTATTCATTACCTAACTATTTCACCCAATAACCTGTGTGCGCTGATTATATTTCGGAGCTAGTACTATAGCCAAATGAGCTTAATATTTGCTGACTTTGGTAATACCTACTAGTGTATGTTTGTTGATGATTTGTTCCAACTCAACTCCATAACGGCTGAATGGATTTCAATTTTGGATTATAGGTACATAGTTTTTGACATGGATTCCAAGTAAAAAAGGAGCCTATGTGTTAATCTATGATTAACACATACTACTGCCTGGGCTACTATTTATTCGGATATCACGCGAGTGACGCCGCGGGCGCGAGGTATCGGATAAAGGATGTTAATATAATTTAACAGAACACTTTTTGGGTGATAATGGGTAGAATCCAATGTAATTGGTCATAGCCCACTTACACAACTCTGATCCAGCACCGCCCTAAACTAAGGCGACTGATCGCATTCCACGCAGTGACAGCTATTAGGCACCTAGCAGTCCATGTGGCGACAGCTAGCCAGCACCCAGCTGTCAACGCTTCGACCCGCGCGCACCGTCCACCGACCGGCGACTGCTAGCAGTCAGCGCGCCGACAGTTCGTCTACAACGTGTGGCCAGCGAGGCGTCAACTACTGAGCAGTCCGATGGCGAGAAGTTTACTGACACCGAGCTGTCTGCTAATTTATGTTGTCAATATAAACTATATCGCAAGGCCACGACTTAAAGCCCATATTTGAATAATATTTTATTAGTCGGGTGGTAGCAGAGTCGTGTAAGTGGGCTATTACTTTAATGCCCCCCATACGAACAGAATTCCAGTGACCAACAAGGAGCTTGGTATTATGTGCTTTTTCATTTCTCTGTAGACCTTTTACCTGACTTCATTGTTCGAACGTTTTTGAACAAAATCAGAAATGTTTGAAAAGTATAAAAAAAATATAGAACTGTTAAGTTTTGATCTTTCTAGAATTATTCAATTAGAAACTTTGCAGTTTATGACGGCAGTTCAAAGCAATTGCGAATTATTTTACGAACGCCCTTATTGATATTAAAAACCCTCTCAAGAAGTATAATGGAAACCTATAAATTAAAACTTTACGGACAATGTAATCGGCGGCGATGCCTCGGTTTTAGGCCATTAAAATTAAGTTCCTTGGATTTTTTATTTTAATTCTTTATTTCAAAGTATAATTGAAAATAAATAAATCTACTGAATAAATATACTTTGCAAGTAAACTGAATGAAAGAAACACAAAATGGGAAACAATAGTTCAAAGATCTTATTTTTATCACACTGAATAATGTATTTTATATAACTTGTAGGTACGAGTACATAGTGCTTATGTTAACTAAGAGTAGAAAAGGAATACCCATGTACAACAACATTTTCAATACAAAAGCACATACACTACCTATGGCTTGACGAATTCGTCCAGTTTGAGGGAATTCACAAGTCATTGAGTAAATTACCCAATATCTGACTGACAATCAAAGCACAGCTCAAACCGGAAGTTGTTTCACTATGGACAGTGAGTGCGGTCGTGGTCATCACGTAGTATTGTCAGGGGCTGATGTGGCTCGCGTCACGATATCTCGGTGCTTTTCTCTATTGATAAACATCAGGGTACATGACAAATTTACACACCACTACAAATTTTCAGAGAAATTTCATTTTGTTTTAGACCTGGAGTAACATTACTTTTTATCCGGGTACCACGCAAGCAAAGCTACGGATGGAAGCTAGTCTATCACACTTCACACTAATAACATAATGAGAAATATTATTACTATTATTATGAGCCTGAATTGTCTCACAGCAGGGCAAAGGCCTCCCTGCCTTCTTTCCACACTTCTCTATTGAGCGCTATCTCACGCCAACCCATCGTAAATCGACTCCCTTTCCCGAAATTGGACTCCAGTTGGTCTCCAGTTGGTCCATTGTGCGTGCACGCCAACCCTTAATTAAGGAGTCAAGTTCGCCTTTCCATCTTTGGCGCGGTCTGCCGCGTGATCTCCTGATACCTTGCGTGATAGCTTTTGCTCAGAACTCGTCCGGCATGCGGCAGACATGGCTTGCCCATTCGCATTTCAGTTTCCCATTTCAGTTTCCCGACTTGTTGCCTAGCTTCCACGATTTGTGTTCTGGAGCGCAGTTCACTGCCGCCTAATAAGAATAATGCGAAAGTTTGTCAGTATTTGTGAGTATGTGTGTATGTCACAACCGCGTTGCTCTTCCTCCAATCTCTCCAGGAATACAATTTATGTGACTTAATATGCGGTCGAAGGTGTCGCTCCCGTATCGGCCTTACAAGTCATATTCGTAAGTGGCGGACCTTAGAAGACGCTGCATCATCTTTTATAGATGTTAAACGCCTATGATGATGATGTGTATGAATGTAAGTACTGAACAGATAAAGCTGAAATTTTGCATATAATGTAGTTCTATACCTGGAATAACATAAAGGCTACTTTTTATAGGGGTACTACGCGAACGAAGCTGTAGTAAAAATAATCTGTTCAGCTGCTGCTCTCTGAATTTGTTTCTCTCCAACAACACTCAACTGGGAAGGTGTAAACGGACTTGAAACTTGTTTGCTACGTAAAGTACACCGTGATAAATGGATCCATAACGCAAGTGTACTGAACATAGAGATAGAAAATAATGTCGCACATCTAGAGACGACAAACATATTTCAGCTCCTGTTTGAGTTTGACTCAGGTATTTAGCTATGTAATTTTACCTTTCTGAAGCACTCGTGGCGTTACCTCGGTGTTCTTAGCAGATAACTTTAGTTAAGCAACACTCCGCGCAGTTACTATTTGGATGGGTGCCCGTTTTGTGGCATTCAGATCTGAGCGCTTCCAGCCTTTGGAAGGCACGTTAAGTTGTTTTTCCCGGCTTTTTCAGTCGATAAACCAGGTCGGAGGCCTTCGGGTGGCCTAAAAACTCATACAAAGAAGGAAGGAACCATTGTGAAAAGAACAGTCCTCTTTGACAATAACTTAAAATAAGAGTAGGACAGTTCTAAACCTAGCGGGACTTACGTACCACCGAGTATCCAATGACAAAAAAAAAAATAGCAAATGGCGTTCTTTTGTCAGCCAAGACCTACTTCATTGAGCCAACGGAGTAAGTGTTTCACGTCTATGTAAACACGCGTGCTATAATTTACTAGCCCTGTTAACTAAACCTTTACTAAACTAGGTGCTGGCTAAAACGTGTAGTGGTTGGTTGCTGTAAATCTACAACAGCGCAAATGTATTTTGTACTAAAATAGAGCCTTTTGAGAAGTGCCTATTTAAAAAACTGGTTTTTGATACGAAGAAATTGCGATTTATTATAAACTAGCTGCGCGCCGCGGCTTCAACCGCGTGGGAATTAGTTTGTTTATACCGAGTTTTGAGTGAATCGATCCAAGGCTTATTAATTTCCATAAAAAATTTACCACCCTTTTTAAGCGGTTATTCTAGAACCTAGTTTAGGGTCTATATACTAAATTTCATCGAAATAAATGTGGTAACAAACATACATCCATACTTACTAACTTTCATATTTACAATAATAGTAGGATAGTAGGATGATGATTCTTATAATGCATATGTCCAGCAGTGGACTGGGTTGAAGATGTCATCATTGATAATGATGTATTGTAAAGTTGAACTGATTTGGGTGAAACTTGTTATATACTGATAATTCTTTAGATATTTGTCTCGGGTCTGTGTTTTCTATGTATGATATGTACATATATATCATACATAGAAACCACCCAGACTGAGACATGATTGATATACTACACATATATATTTTTTTTATAAATACATATTTACAAAAAAAATGTGTAGTATATCAATCATGTGGTTCCCATAATATAAGCTCTAGTTTGGGGCTACATGATGCTGTGTAATTAAATTACGCATTATTTATTTATTATTTATAATTAGACAACCCCTAAACATCTCACCTAAATCACTTATCACATATTCCAAAATCGTTTTACCTAGATAATGATTTCAAATCAAATCTAATATCGCTTTCCATAGCTCTGGAAATAGCTTTACTTATCTGAAATCGGTTTCCAAACGCTCGACTTCCGGTATTACCGACTGTCACGGACACTAGTTCATAACTCACTCGCTTGTGCATTGTGGATGCACCATTATAATATTTTGATTCCGTGCTATCATTGCTCCAGGATAGATGAATAATCTTGTAGTATAAAGGTGTATATTTGCCGAAGAACCGATAACCGTTGGGGTAAACGAGTTCTTGAGTGGAGACCGCGGCTCGCCAAACGTAGTGTAGGACGCCCTCCGGCCAGGTGGGGTGACGATCTGCGAAAGGCTGCTGGTAAAAGCTGGATGCGTCGAGCTCAGGACAGGGCGCAATGGCGCTCATTAGGAGAGGCCTATGTCCAGCAGTGGATTGATATAGGCTGATGATGATGATGATGATTATGATGATGATAAAGGTGCGTACAAACTATGTAACATATTATATAACTTGTGTAACACGTCCATATTATGTTACCTTGTTATTCAACATCGCAAAATAAAACAATACTGTACACATTAGAATAACGATGCCATATAACAATGTTATATAACCACTGTCGTCAACACTCCCACCACCCCGCAACCCCCCGCTGCGCCCGCGCGTTTGAGTACACTTGATTAAGTTATATAACATTGTTGTACATATCAATAATAATAACATTGTTGTATATATCAATAGTAATAACATGTTATTTTACATAGTCTGTACGCACCTTTACGTATGCCGTACTTATGAACCACTAGTTTTCGCCCACGGAAGCACGGCTTAGTACCTACCCGGACAGAAGTAGATGTGGCCTCCAACATAAGAGCTCGCCAGGTTTCTCGGTCCAATGCCGCTTCTATCCAGTCACTGGCCTAAGTTCGTGCAGGTATTTGTATTTCATTGCCCCAGAGCTAGCTTAAAGCTAAAAGGACTCCTGTCACGCGGGCGACCAATGTAGCCTGTTCATCTTATATGATCAAGATTATAATTATGTTATTCCTGCAGGGTTTTTCGGAACCGTTTTGAACGATCGAAACCGTTCTGACTCAAATCAGACGGTGACAATTGAGCCAAAATCACATTTGTCGTAGCGTTGTTCAGAATCACCATCACCAGTTTTGAAAATAATATAAATATAAATCCGTCGAAATAGAAAATTAAATTCAAAGACAGATTCACGGATTCCATTAAGAAAATTTTCGAATGTCTCAAAATACATCTGCTGGTCTACTACATTCATGTGGAAACTTTCAACTCAGTCCGTTCAAAAGTACTTGTACTCAAGTAGTAGTTCCATTTAGTTTGGACTAGAGATGTTCAAATAGCTTTAAGATCTGTAGGTACGTACCTATGCTTAATTCATCATCACATCACACCATCTACATCTACACTTAATATTATAAAGAGGAAAAATTTATATTTTTGTGTGTATGTTTGTAATGAATAAACTCAAAAACTACTGTGCCAATTTCAAAAATTCTTTTACCATTGGAAAGCTACGTTCATCCTGAGTAACAAAGGCTATATTTATTGCTAGAAAATATTAGAAATTCCTACTAAACTTAAGTAACGTAACCCAAGTTGTAAAAAAAGTTCCCTATGTCCACTCGTGCGAAGCCGGGTCAGGCCGCTAGTACATTGTAATGGGAAAGTTTGGGTATGTGTGAGCATTTTTGCTCCACTGAACTCCGTAGTAAGTAGTCCCTGAAGGGATTTCGATGAAACTTGTAATATAATATATATAATTTGTGAACTGGATTAACACATACTTGCTATCCCGGTACCACGCGAGCCAAGCCGCGGGCAGTAGCTCGTAATACGTTATCATAGCATTGATATTGGAATAGAACCGTTACAATGTAACCCTGCAATGTATAATTAATTATGGCCGTTGGCGTTGCTATATAAATAAATAGATAAAAAAGCTAAATATCTTTAACTGGGTTCACGTGAAACATTTTTCTGGGTCTATTCTAATAATTACCGATTGTGATACCTTTATATGAAATAGACTAAGTTACTTTTTCTTTATGAATGTGGTAATCTTTCTATTCTGTACCTACTCCTACATAACCATGTTAATTAAAATGCGTATACAAAAATCGAAACCTTTTGACGTTTCATTTAATTTGCTGTAAACAAAAAATTAATTATCAAGCAGCAGTAAAACGAAAGCTACAAATTAATTCCAGTGATTTGTTTGATCATTGAGCTCGTCCTAACACAACATTCAATAAATTAAAGTTTTATTGGCGTTCCCTTTAACATGAATCGGCAATAACTTCGCTGGTTACAGCAGTAGATGCTACAAAAACAGTGCTTCAACTTCAAAGAGAACTAGAGTATTGTTACCTATAACTTCTTCAAGTTTTATCACAATAGTAGATTGTATTGAAATAATTGATTGTATTGTACTATTAAACCAGCGGGGAGATCGGCTAACTTTGTTGCAAACAGAAATTATTGACACCGATCCTGTTTTAACAAACTGTAACAGTTTGTCAATTGACATTCATTGAATTTTGACGGATGAAATGTCAAAACGAGCATGTATGAAGAATGTCATGAAAGTGACAGGACCTGACTGAAGACTGGACGACTGGACTTATAAACCGTACTACGTTGCCTCATATTATTATGAACAATTATTATACTTGATACTGGCGAAATTGTGGATAACTATTCCAGAAGCCATTTAATAAAGAAGTAAAGTGAAGTCATGAAAGTGAATGAAGCAAATGAGGTATGCCAGGATCATAGTAAGTGGAGATCCGTGCTATCTGCCTCTCTGAGAAAAAGGCGAGACCGTATGTATTTATGTTTAAAGATTGTATTGAACTATGCTGCCATCTTTCAATGGGTGGTAGCTACATGTATGTTAATCGTCTTCATGGCCTAAGTTGATGGGTGCAGAGCTTTGCAACGAAGGACAACAGGCTCTTGAGGCCTATCATCTTCATGGCTCAAGTTGATGGGTGCAGAGCTTTGCAAAGTAAGACAAGAGGCACATGAGGCTTATCGTCTTCATGGCCCTGATTATCCACTTTGTGGCGTCTCTTACCGTCTTCTTGGGCCTCTTTGCTATCAGCTTTCAAGGATTCCTTTATGGATGTAGTACATTTGCCGATACGAAAATAATTTTTTTTTATGGCCCAAGTTGATGGGTGCAGACTGCAGAGCTTGGCATTGTAGGGCACGCAATACAATACTTTGGTAATGGTTACCACTAAAGATCAGGCGGGTCATAGTTTCATCATCTAGTTGTTGACCACCTCTGTGGCGCCGTGTGAAAATTCCTGCCTGAGGGCAGAATGTTGCGGGTTCGATTCCTGCAGCGAGACAAATGTTTGTATGTTCTGCAAATATTCGTCTTGTGTGTCGGTGTTTTCTATTATAATATTATGTATATTTTTACAAAATAATGTATTAATTTAATATAGTAGTAAATATGGTTATCATGATACATGCTCTACCTAGTTTGGCCAGGGTTGTACGATAGTGTGTGAGCATTTTTTTTTAAATGTCGTATTATTGAAATATAATGACATTCTGCCCTGAATGTTCAGTGGTACAACCTTTAATCTGAGCGGAGGCGCATCCTGATGGTTTTCCGATTCTATTACCCGCAAACGCCAGCACCGAGTTTGATTAAGCGGAATGAGTAAGGAAACGACCCGTTTATTAGTTACTCTTTACTATATTTTCTCATTAGGTTTTTCTA
The DNA here is from genome assembly GCA_951804965.1 of Horisme vitalbata. Lineage (NCBI taxonomy): Eukaryota > Metazoa > Arthropoda > Insecta > Lepidoptera > Geometridae > Horisme > Horisme vitalbata. Next base: position 6,043,466 of record OX638094.1, read on the forward strand.
GGGGTCCATGAGGGTTCTAGAGGTTCCAATTCCATATTTGGAACCAAAACCACCCGGCTCTGGCAGCCGGCTGGTCATCATAGCGCAGTCCAACACAAGCACAGCTAAATCCTCTGGCCGAGATCTGGCCGGCAAAAAGGTGTAGTCTAAGTAATTTTTTTTTTATTGAACTAAATCACACCTGTACCACCAAAACAGATTTGGTTGGTAGAAAATGCTCCTACAATAGAGCCCACCTATTTTTCATATGTTCAATAAAGTTTAAATAAATAAATAAATATACCTTTCTTAATAAGGTGGGCTTCCTATGTTCAGCAGTGGATTGAAATGAGCTGGTGATGTTCTAGTTATTATAATAAAAATAACCTACACCTTTGTCATAAATATTTGCTAGCAAACATTTACCCTGTGCTTCAGGGTAAATGCTCACGTAAATAAAACCTTATTGATCAAAAGCAAGGGGTGAACAATCGAGTTCCGCGATCGCACCACCAATTCGCCCCATTTGTTTACGCAGACTTCGGTATCACGGTATCGGTCGTATAACTTTTTACGTTTATTATAAGTTAGATTGAATCTGCTCTATTGAATTTGCGAACAAGATGGAAGTTTAATTTGCACTCACAACTCGTTTGTGTGAACTACTTCGGGTATAAGTGGTTCAATTCTAGTTTGTGAATTTTCCAACGATTATGATTGTTTTCTAGACATAATTATAATCCTACTAATATTATAAATGCGAAAGTTTGTGAGTATGGATGGATGTATGGATGAATGGATTTTTTTTTATGCCAAAGCTGGCAGACGAATGAAAGGATGAATGTTTGTTACTCTGTCACGCAAAAACTATTGAACGGATTTGGATGAAACTTGGAATACACATAGTTTGTGACCTGGATTAACATATAGGCTACGTTTTATCCCGGTACCACGCGTGCGAAGCCGCGGGCGGAAGCTAGTAAATAATAATGCCGGACACTATCACACAACATGTAGCCCCAAACTAAGTAGGGCTTGTATTAAGGGAACCGTAATGAAAATGTTAACCACCAACCTCTGGTTATATTAAGAATAATCTTTTCGGTAATTAATACACTACTTTTAGTGAGTGAGGTCACTCCCAACGGGACTATCAAGTTGAAATTTATTGTTTTAAATAAGATGTGAGATGTGTAATTGTTATTTTCTTTTATCATGTTAATGTAGCGTTATATTTTTTTTTCTTTCTTTCTTATTTTCTGTTCTCGTCACATATAAAGTGGTTGTTTTTTCTTTCTAAATGTTTGTTTCCCCTTCATGTTGAAACTACTAAACAGATTGAGCTTGAACGAATAATGTGGTTTTAGACTAGGAATAATATTGTATGCTATTTTTTATCCAAGTTTCACGCGAGCGAAGCCGAAGCCGAAAGCTAGTCACCTATATACTCTGCTCTTACGACAGATGACGTCACGGGGCTACCGTAACTTTTTGCATTGAACATTTCAACGCTGGCTGCGCTTTATTGTGAAATTTTGAAGCGAACAAACTAGCGGATTAGCTTTGTGATCGTTGCTTTCCAGCTTTTTGATCTCTACGTTCTGGTGCTAATTGGAAAAGTTGTGAACATAAAACGAATAGTTAAAACTACATGATTGTTTTCAGAATGTTTAAAAAACATTTTATTGTGTTGTTTGGGGAATAAGAAATAAGGTTTTAAAAGGATGGAATGAAAATGGCAAGAGGAACCACACGATGCGTTTCCGGTGCGCTGCGTCGACTGAGCGAGGATGCTGAGTAGTTATACGTAAAACTGGGTACGGATAGCGCGTACACTGATACGCGTAGTTCGGCTACACGTATCTTGCACCGCCATGTCTGTACTTGCAGCTATGCGTACAATCTGGGGAACGCGTGCCGAGCGAGCTGGCTCACCGCGCGAGCCGTGGTCAGAACTACGCGTATACAGGTACGCGCTATCCGTACCCCCAGCTTTACAAATCACAACGACATGCCACTCAATCGATACATTGCGACGTCGTCGTGCACGCACAACGCACAAGGGGACCAGAGAGACGAAGCGGGGAGAGATGCGATGCAACGCCGCGACGACGACGCTGAAGCGACGCAGCAACGCCTGTAGTCTACATGCGTCTCGAAAAAGCTCGAAAATGGCTCAACTAGGCTCAACCAATTGGAATATTTTTTATTTTGTCTTGTTTTTTTTTTAAATTTACTATGGGCCAGCTCTTCACCTCGAGGCTTGCATAGGCAAGGATGAGGTCGACGATGTTTGCATTGAATGTGGGGTGTTTTACGACAAAAAAATAGGAAAATACCCGGGCAAAATTGAAGAAATGCAATTTGGTAATTTTGTATGAACTATAGAATTTGGACAAGATAATAACTTTCAGTTCAGCTAGTCAGTCGATAGTTATCAGCTAGTGTTTACATAACGCTTTGAGTGCTGAATGGCGAGTAAGGTCATGCCAAGGCCCACAGTCAAAATGTTAAAGTCGATATTTTATAATTTCCAATTGAAGTTACCTTTTAAATTGATAGGAAAATTCAGCCATAAGCTGTCCCACTTTCTGCCATTGCTGTTTTTGACGAAACCACTTTGCAGACGATTCCGTTTCGAGGCGTTTTACACATTTTACCGATACTGAGTAGTTTACACAGCCGGTTATCTGATCGGGTCGACCCTCGTCAATTTCGCACTTCTGCTCAAATTCACTATTCATTTGGCTCTGCAACAAATACCCAACTGTTGTGTGAAAGTAAACAAATAGGTGTTTGGTCTTGCTTGACGGGTTCCCATGGTATACCTACCTATGTTTGCGTAGGTGTCTGAAGTTTGATGAACAACAGAATTTGACTACCTCCAGCCGTTATGGGTTGGACCGAAACGTTCGGAAAATCGGATTTAGATGGAATAGCGAAGTGTTGGGCAAACAGATTGAGAATTATAGTATCAGCATAGTATAAAGTTTGTTATCATAAATGTGAGTATAGACGCCTTTTTCAGGGATTAGGTATGCATTTTATAAAATCTATGAAAGTCTTTTTCACCATCCTCAAGAAAAGTTCCGAGTAGGCTAATCCCCAACTAAAGTCACATTTCACGACGTTCGAGTAGGTAGCACTAATCATATGTGTAAACTACATCTGGGTGCCTAGTGCGAGTTTTTTACCAGTTCGATCGCGTTTGCGTTTATTTTAAATTATATGGAATCGAGGTAGCGCCATCTAGTGAACAACGCATGGCACTGGCTCCTTTCCATACGAATTTCCGTAAACGCAAACGCGATCGAGCTGGTAAAAAAACTCGCACTAGGCACCCTGGCCATTAGTGTGTTTACTTGATGAGTAAAATGACACTGTTGTAATGACAACACCATGAATAACAAGCGGCAACAAGGCAACATCGATATTGATTGACATTTGACGTATTATCAAGGATGGAGCGTATTTATTTATTTTATTTTATTTTATTTTATTTGGGAAACAGACAGAACAATATATCATATAAACTAAATTAAATTAAAATAATTCTTAATCCAGTAAAGTTGCCACATATACAAATCTAACATACACGTCAAAATAAATTAGTGAACAGACAAAAAAAAATATAACAAATAAACAATTAAAAGAATAACTATTTGGACTATATGAAATCTATCTAAACAAAAAACATTAAGAAAAAAGAAACAATTATTAAAATAATGATTAGTATGATGTGCTATTTCGTTCGTCACTCACAGTCGATTTTGTTTATGAAATTGATTTATGATAATCGTAAGTTTTACTTGTTATTTAACGTTCGAAAAGGAAGTAACTAATCTAAACTTGAAGGTTGGAAAGAGGGGTAAAACCTAGGTTTTTGAAATCGTAATTAGGTATGATTTTGAGTATAACCACCGCCATTATTTAAACATACTTTTTTATTTGTTCAACCTGCATCGTTCCATTACTGGGCAAAGGTCTCCCCCAAATTTCGCCAACCATCTCTATCCTTCGAGATATCCCCTCCTCTCTCGAAAGCTTCGAGCTCATCCCGCCATCGCTTTCTTGGCCGACCACGACCTCGTCTTCCATCGGCCTGTAAACATACTCATATTTATTAAATTATAGTTTTGCCGTCTAGTTTTGTTTCTTGGTTCTTAAAGATTTCTTTATTTCAGATCTTATCAGTATCACCCATTGTCGCCGCAGGCACACTAATTGATGACCTTTTAGCAAAAATAACATTCCGAGGCATTGTGGACATGGCCCTAATTAAATCAGAAATCAATTTACCACAAGCAGCGTGGGTTAGTTACGAAGAAACTCCGGGAACTTGCAGCGTCGGATAATTTATATCAATGGATTTCCACTTGACGGCGCGCGGTGACGATCAAGATCGTAGTATTTGAACTGGAGACGGAATTATACCAAAACTATGTAGTTCAAAGCATGGCGTTAGTAGCTGCATTTAGAATTCTGTTCAGTGCTTTTGGAGAGACACTGAACTGAAAGTTTGTGAGGCTATTTGCGTAGGATATTTCCTTTCGCAGATAGGTCACTACCTTGAATTAATAATCTTAATCGATATTTACCTGTCTACATAAATTATTTTATTATTGTTCTCTTGTTTTATGTGTGAGTGTCACTTGGATATCTGTACTTATGTTTTACCTTTTTATCCTGAGCACTTTTTCAGTCTCTTTGTTTTGTTTCTTTATTGTGTTCTGACTGTCTTTCCAAATGAATTATTTCTATTTCTGATAGCTATTTTTTTTATCTAAGCCTTACTAAAGTTTACTAATAGTATTTCAATGAAGCCTTACTGTCCTGTAAAGCGCAAGTGGCGCAACTTTGGTGTGTTTAGCAGATCAAGTAACACTCTGCTCGGTCACTACTTGGGTGTGACCAAGTGGCATTTAGATCTAAGCGTGTCCGTGCTTTGGAAGGCACGTTAAGATATTAACCTGGCTTTTTTAGTCGATATATGTCAGACCTTGGCCATGACCCTTGGAGGCCAAAAAACTCCGATACCAGAGTTAGCCACTAACTCATACGAAGAAGAAAGAAAAATTATCCAGGTAAGTACTAGTTGCGGTAAGTATTTAGTTTTATTACAAAATTTAGTACCATTATAAACCATATGATTGGATTTTTTTATGCAATTTCTGGTTGACTGAAAGACTTGGAAGCGTGAGCGCTTTCGTATGGCAGTTAGGCACTGCATACGACATATCTCTGAGACAGTATTTCTCAAAGCATTACTTTAATACACTGTAAAGCAGACACACCCGCTGTCATATCAGCATAAAACCCACATCCTGTCAGCACAAAGGCTAACTAGCAAACTTTGCTATACCTACGTCCGATTAACGTCCGGTGAGTTTCATTGGATTAGAGTCTGAGCAGTAACATGCTTACGTCAGTAGCCTGACGTCCCCTGACTGGGTAATGGATGGTGATTCAATCAAATGTGTGTATAATGGGTTCGTGTGGTTCGAGGTAATTGATTTTGGTCGACGGTTCCAGTGAATTCGTTTATTATCCTGGAAATTGATGATTTAGGTGTAAGGGTTTTCAATCTTTAGCTTGGTAATCCAAACTTTACCTGTCCGTGGTGCACCCTGTTAACAGACTGACTGCGTCATAACGCAGCTTATCACCGGCACACGTGAATCCCTTGCAGGGACTTGCAGCCGCCACCGCCAACGCGTGGAGCAAAGTCAGTGGTGCAAAAAGTTGTACCCAGTGATCCCCAACCTGCGTGGGGATTATGGTAATTTCCTTCATAATACCGTAGGCAAATGTCTAGCAATAGACTGATATAGGCTGTTTTTTTTGTAATTAGTAGTTTTTGTATCATTTTAATCTGTTCGTATAGAAATAGGAACACGGTATAGCTAACTAAATAACTTTTCTATTGCATTAAAAAAAATATGATCGCATAAACCGAGCTGACACGTTGTCAGCTACTTCAACGATAGCAGTATGCTAACTTTGTTGTTTATATTTTCCTGTAAAAGCTAAAAGAATATTTTTCAAGTTTGTTTATTTTTACAAATCACTACTAACATTATAATATTAATTTTCTTCTTCGTCATTTATAATGTACTTTACGTTTAATTGATACTGATGACTGCTCAATAAAAATCATCCATAACAAACAGAAATCATAAATTCACTGCTCGATTCCAGCCATCATTCAATTCATATATCTGTATGTGAAAGGACGTTTTTTTCAATCGTATTTAACGTTGTGGATTGAATATACCAATATTGCGGTGGACACGTGGAACAATAGCTCTCTGTCAGAGCGACGGAGACAAATAGACTTCGGAGGGATCCTGGCCATAGAAAACATTTTCAAGGTTTTTAAGAAGGTTAGCTACATTATCTAAACGATTTTTTTTATTTACAACTTAGGGCCTGGAAGAGATCGGTGATAGTGATAAGGCCGCCAATTGTGGTACCTTCATGATGCTGAGACTTAAGTTACTCTTAATTTTCAATAAAGTTTTATCTATCTATCTATCTATCTATCTATCTATCTCATATACACGAGCAGCATGATGTCAACGGCAGAGGCAACTAAACCCGTCTGCGGCGAACGTTAACTCATCATTGGCGGCAGCCGTTGACATATCAAACATAGAAGCTCTGTGGCAGCCATTGTCGACTCTTTGCAGTCAACTGACAAAATAGCGAATGAAGCACGTTGCAAACACAACAACTGCAAGCGCTGCTGCCGCTGACGCGTTGATGGCTGCCGCTGATAGGTGTTGACGGCTACAGTTACCTCTGCCGTTGGTAATTTGCCGCACGTGTATATGAGCCCTTAAGGAAATGCTGGAGATAACACATTCATGTGCTTTCATTTTCAACTGCACCTGGAGACAACATTTAACCCTCCTTTTCCTGAAGAAGAAGTACTTCTCGGGATGGAGCCACTTAACATGAGAGCTACTCAGATTCTGATATAAACTATGTTTTTTTTTAGATTCTTTTGAAGGTATCTCAAAAAGTAAAGTTTATGTAGGTACCGAGTAAATTAGTTATGACAAGCTTTATCTCGGTGTTGCAAACAACGCATCTTTATTAACATTGATGATTTCAGCATCAACTGCTTATGTACATCAAGAATGATGCCTGGGATAGTAATGCTTATATGGAGGTTTGTCTAGCACCTATAATTATCATCAACCTATCGCAACAAAACTAACAAAGTTCCGATGTTGACTACAAGTTTGTAGCATCTATCTAAGCTATTAATAAAATTAAAGTGGTGATTCCTTACTGCTTTTTGCAACTGTGCCCCGTGGGCGATTGTCGCAATAAATTTCTTTTTAAACCACCAAATTGCCCACGTTAATTGTTATGTGCAGTTTTTCTCTATTATGGAGTAAACTGGTAGAGAGTTAGGGGCTGAAAATATTTTTGTGCATACAATCTATTTACAATCTCGTCTTGTGTTTCGCGATTACCCAATCAGACTTCGAATATATTATGAAGTAGAAGTTGATGATGGCTTCTCTCTCTCTCTCTCTCTCTCTCTCTCTCTCTCTCTCTCTCTCTGCCTGGCTATATATCCCACATGATGATGGGGTCAGCCTTCCTAGAACGTTTCTTTCACTTCGCTCTATCTTCGACGTCTGCATCGAAAATATTGCATGCCACATGTCTCTACGCAACACCTTTGTCCAATTTGTCTTAGGTCTCCCTCTAGATCTTCCACGAAAGACGGACAGTTCCTGTACCTGGTTGCCAACGTATGCAGGTGGACGTCTCTTGACATGCCCATACCATATCAGCCTACTCTCTTGCAGCCTATCGTACGTACTCGTTTCGGATTTTGTCGCGCCTGGTAACTACACACATCCACCGTAGCATCTTCATTTCGGCAACATGGATACCATGAACATGACCCTGTGTGACCGCCCAGGTGTTAGGCTTCATGTGGACAAAATTTTGTCCTTTTGCATCTAAATTTTTTTTACGCCTCTTAACGCTTTGAGTGCTGAAAACACACTTGCTCTAGTCTGGTTGCTGCTGCTCCTCAGACATACCTAGGGCGTAGCGTCATATCTGTGACACTCACAATACATTAATAAATAAAAATGAATAGTGCTTGGAACATCGTAGGATGGAGTAGGCTACCATTCCACGTGGAGTATAGAGTGTTATTGGTAAAACACTAACATCTTCTCATTACTATTATTACCAACATCATAAAAAAACAACTTTTTAATAAATTTACCCAAAAACTTGTTGTTAATGATGTTAGTTATACAGTCCTGCGAGGTTACTAATAACCCTGTACGATTTTTGCATACCGATACAGGTCAATTGTCTTAATTAATTCAACGTATACCTTTTGTACATTCTCCTACTTTACAGATGTACTGTACAGATGAAGAATGAAGACAGAATGTGTTGTAAAAATTAATGTAAGTAAATTTTTTTTTTGTTTATCGTTGTAACATTTTTGTAGAGAGCCTGGCCTAGTTATATCCTACCTATATTATGTAAGATTATTAAACTTAGTGTAAACAAAACTTTATGTAGTTGTAAGTAAGTCAATTTGAGTACCAACTCAAATCGACCCAGGTTTATTGGTACAGAAATGTAAAAAAATACTAATAGAAAATATAAATTGATGAGTAAATTTATTTCTCTCTATGGTACCGCCCAACCTTTCAAAGCTATGTACTAATTAGAAAGCGGTGGTCAACACAAACCTAAACCTACTATGTATCGATACCTCGTAAAGCGTCAGGTTTCCTGATAATTGAGGGTGAAAATGATTTTAGCCCAAAATGCCGACCCCGTCTTTGGTAATGGCTGTTGAATAATAATGGTTTTTCACTTGGTACCTACTTGCAAAATACCTTTAATCAAAGTAGAATATAGGAACTATTATTTTTTGTTCCATAAGATAGACTATATCAAATAAATATAAATATTTATCTTAATTTATTTTATTTATATATTTACTTATTTAGATACTTATTAAAGCAATTGTTTGATGTTTCACGTTTTTAATATTGTTTACTAGCTTCCGCCCGCGGCTTTGCTCGCGTGCTACCAGGATTAAAAGTAGCCTATGTGTTAATTCAGGTCACAAACTATGTATCTTCTAAGTTTCATCCAAATCCGTTCAGTAGTTTTTGCGTGAAAGAGTAACAAACATTCATCCATTCATCCATCCATTCATCAATCCATACTCAAAATTTCGCATTTTTAATATTAATAGGAAGTAGGATAGGATTTTGGTATTACCATTAACGTTTATACAATATACTTATATATTAACTAGCGACCCGCCCCGGTATCGCACGGGTGCAAGTTATACATACAACAGTTCCTCTAGAATCACTCTATCAATGAAAAAAATCCGCATAAAAATCCGTTGCGTAGTTTTAAAGATCTAAACATACATAGGGGCAGACAGACAGCGGAAAGCGACTTTATTTTATGCTATGTAGTGATATTATTTTAAAACATTAATTAAATTTTATCCAATATCAATCCTTTCCTCTTGGTATGGGCTTGTGGCCAACTCAGGTGTCGGTGTTTTTAGGCCTCCGACATGGTTTAAAAAGTCGGGACTAACATTTTAATGTGCCTTCGGTCACCCATCCAAGTAGTGGAGTGGAGTGTTGCTTAACAAAGATGATGTTAGGAACATCGAAGTTCGCCACGCCACGGGAGCTTCCATTAGGACGCTTTGTCTTGAAAACGCACTATTAATACATACTTAAAAACTCAGTGAAGCATTTTCTATTTCCAGCTAAAACTACGAGTTCATTAGTTCATATGAAATGGAAGTTTACTGCAAGTGTTTGCATTCACGACCTAGTTCTGCAATACAGGTGAATGTAAATATTACTTCGATATTGCTTTAGGTAGGGCAGCCGCAGAGTCAAGATGAAAGTTTACAAAACCAATGCGGTATTGTTACTTTATATTTCCACTATTTGTATGCAAAAACGTTTGTTTAGTTAAACGTAGTTTAGAACGATACCCATATCATACTCACCTCCAGCTGCGTAGAGTGATGATCTGTGATGGCTGCTGGTAGAAATGTGGTAGAAATAGATGCGTCAAGCTGAGGACACGGTGCAATGGCGTTCATTATGGGAAATTTGTTCAGCAGAAGACCGCTATAGGCAGATATATATTAAATCAGGAACTACATTTGAAAGTAACATAAGTGAGGGATCATTTTGAATAGAGACGCTTCGTATGTGATTACGGCTCGGGCAAAAAGTTTTCAAAAGACCAAAATCTTGTAGAGAATATTTTGCAGATAACAAACAATATAAATATATATATTCATTGCCTATTATATTATATCTATATATAATATAATAGGCAATGAATAATCAAGAATAAAAATTAAGAATAATCAATTTATTGGTAATAAATAGGTACATTACACGTCATAAAAAATATCAATAATTAAGGAAAATGATACAATGTGTGAGGTAACGATGGAAATTGATTGCTACTTTTAAATCATTTTCATTCGATGAAATTATAATTTTTGATCACTGCTATTTCACAGGTGAAATATCATAGGCAATGATTTTCATTTCGAAAGCCTAAATGACACGTTTTGTAATAGTTGTGCTACTGATGAAATGAACGTTCACGCAAAACACACCAGCAACGCATAAAATATTCGAACATTCCAACGTTCATTAAGGGAAGTTTGTCCAGCAGAAGACCGCTATAGGCATATTATCATGATTCGTATGCATGCGAATCGGCGGTGCGAGGTTTAGGCCTTTGTCCAGCAGTGGACTGAATAAGCTGGTGTTGTTGTTGTGGTTGAGGTTCCAGAACAGGAATACCTAATGTTTACTTATATTTGAGTGGAGTCATGAGCAGAATTCAGTGTAGGTATTTAATTTAAGCCAAAGTAAAACCAATTTTAATACGTCCTACAAGGGTATCAAATACTAAATTAATAGGGTCTCGACGGTTTATAATAGCTTAAAATAACCTATACCCAGCTGACAAAAAAAGATCAAACACTGTCTGTCCCTTCAAAAATACCAATCGGAAGTCACATAATTCAAAAGCAAAGTTGGAAAAGGATCAACTGGAAGCCGACTAATTTGATAGTATTTTCAATCAGCTGCCCACGGGTGTGCTACGGGGTTCATTTCCTGACGTAGATTGGATCCCTTGTATATTAAATCAGGGACTAAATTTGAAAGTAACATAAGCGAGGGATAATTTTGAATAGAGACGCTTCGTATGTGATTACGGCTCGGGCAAAAAGTTTTCAAAAGACCAAAATCTTGTAGAGAATATTTTGCAGAAAACTAACTAATTATGGCAATGTATGAGGCAGCAGTGAAAGTTTTAGCCTCGTAACACTCTGGAAAGACACAATTAAAAATATACCTGTGTCTCGCGTGAATCCGCCTTAAAGCTGTGTCCACAGGTTGTGTCAGTCTTTGTTATAAGGTGACGGTCCGAACTGGTGAAATGGAACCCTTAGGGTGCTACTTTATCTTTGTTTATTTAGTTACTGAAAATATTCATTTTAACTTATATATTTTTTGTCATCCACCTAATACTCATACATTTTATCGTCTATCCTAAGAGGCATTTTTTTTCCAATTTTATCACTATCTTATATAATTTGTCCACCCCAGACTTAAGCTAACAACTTGTTTTTAGTACTTCTAATATCTTCAAGATATGAATGGCTTAATTTTATAATTTATGCTGACTACAGACGCTGCGAAAAAATCATATAGTTTTAACTGATCAGTAAAATAACAGACTCAAAATTAACTACGCTTTATTTCACAGAGTTAAGTCTTATTCTATCCTACTTGATTTTGTTAGCAAACATTGTCGACTCGACAAAATGAAGGCTGGTGATTGGTCTAGTCTAAAGCAATAAGCGTTGTTGAAAAGATAAAAACATATCTAGTTTTAAGTAAACCGGCTTTATTATCGAACGGATCTTTGCTGCGATTCAAGACACAATAGCAAATCTATTTGTTTTAAAGCCATTCATAAACCATTTATGTAGGTACTTATTTATCTTGTTCAATGCATACAGGAAATAAGCTGATATATAGATAGATAGATATAACTTTATTGCGCACCATACAAAGAATGAAAACATATAGAAAAAGGCAGTGTTAATGAAACTGGAATATATAGTTTTTAAAATAAACTTATTCCAAGTTTGCATATCTGCATTATTGGTACTTAACTTTACTCGTAAGCGATGCCCTATTGACATGAATTTTCAATTAAAAACGCCAATCTCTTTGCAAGCACTCAACGAGTCGATAACCCTTGTATACGTGCCGCCAACCGTGAAAGCTAGCTTTTATAACTACTTGCAAACTCAGATACAATACAAATAGATTCGTTAAATTGTTTCTCAACAATGAGGCTACTTAAACATTATTTTTTTATTCTAAATTCATTTCTAAAGCCACGTATCAATTTGACGTTCCAAAACCGCGAATATTGGAACGCGCTCCAGCCGCGCCTGGCGTGCTCCATTGTAAACGTTGAATTGGAAGGCTCGAACATGGAACGCGTCGTTCCAATAGTAACGTGCGCCAATAGTAACTCTATAATATGGTCCGCGTTCCATGTTTGTACTGATGGCGCTTGATCTTGAGTTTATATATGACAGATCTTTGGATCGCGATAGTGCTTGGTTTGCACTACTCTCCCACAAGCGCGAACTGCATTACAAACGCGTTACTCTTCCTCCAACATCACCAGGAACAAAATTCATATGTGAATTATGCGGTCGAGTCTGTCGCTCCCGTATCGGCCTTACGAGTCACATTCGTAAATGCCAAACCTTGTTGAACGCTGCATGATGGTGATTTAAAAAATATCAAATGTACATATGCTGTGCGGCCATACAGTGGTAAGACAAAATCGTGGATTATAGGCATAATTACCAACAAAGTTACTATTACATTATTACTGTGCTATAAATGCGGTGTTAGGGGTTGTAACCGCCATCTTCTTCCAACCATAACTGCCCGTGGTGCAACCTGATAATTAACAAATGGGGCTCTGGCAGTCTGTTCTTTGCGACGTAGTGCAGCCTAACAACAAGCAACAACGTTGGCGACGGTGCGAGAAGCTGTTTCCCTATGATCCCTAACCGCATACCCTGGGCATTCCCAGCGTGGGGATTATGGGTATTTTATCCCCCTTCTTATTCTGTAAGGTATGGAGGTAAATAAACATTTCCGCTCACTCGATTCCGCGTCCTCGAATACATTTCCGCTGAATCGGTGAAAGATTTCAATATAATATTTATGTTTTGTAGATAGTTCGGGACAATCTACTCGTATTTTATTTTGCTGCGATATTTGGGGATATTGGGATATATTGTAGTATTGTTTGATGAAAGCTATTTTTTAACCCCCGATAGAGGGGTGTTATGGTTTTAACTTATTTGTGTCTGTGGCGCTGCAGGTAAATTGGGACTAGCTTAAATTAAAGTTTATACTGGCTGACTATAAAATGAATACCGTTGATATTAAAAGTTTTTACAATTTTCTCGAACATTCTTATGCATTTTCATACAAAACCTAAAAGTCCTTATTTCGCCAGAATAAACTTCATAGAAAGAAAAGAGTTAAGCCACTCAGTATTCAGTCGACAGAATTCAAATTGGATTTCTCTTGACCTTTCCTATATTTTCATTGTAGAGCCCAACGTGACCCGCTGTTAAAATCTAAACCGTACTTTACTTAACCTATTTGACGTGAAAGGGGTTGACACAAAAACACTTTTACTTTTACAATATGGGTGACTAAAACAATGTTGGCTTTAGGGACGCTTGACAATAAAATATTGGCAAGTTTATAGTCCTGAAGTTTTTCGGGGACAATAAAGTAGCCCTTAAAGGTTAGGCCTTGGTATTTGGAAACCTTACAGTGTGTTAAATTAGCCATAAATAAAAAAAATGCTTATAAAATTGAGCTTCTCTAATATGGCTCCGGAAGTTTGAAATGTTTTTATTTATGACCAATCGAACTTTTGCATTGTGGAATTTCATCATCATCATCATCAGCCTATAGCAGTCTACTGCTGGACATAGGCCTCCTAATGAGCGCCATTGCGTCCTATCCTGAGCTCGACGCATCCAGCTTCTACCAGCAGCCTTTCGCAGATCGTACTCCACCTGGCCGGAGGGCGTCCTACACGTTGTGGAATTTAGTAAGTATCTTTTATTTTCCATTCAGCCGGTGCTGGACCTGCACCGTCTGAATGCTTTTCAGCCAGGGAGTGTGCAGACTTCTTGACATAGTGGTCGTGGTCATAATGTTGGCACGGTGTGGCCTACTTTTCAATTCACGGATTATGTACTACCGGACCGTAGATTATTTACTACCATGTATGCTTTGGGTAAAATAAATAACTTTTCTTTCATTCTTCAGATTGAGCGAAATGTTCCACGAGAGATGATCTGTTTAGACAATCGGGGACCATTCGTACAACTTAGCCTGTTTTTAAGGAACTTGTTGAACTGATTCCGAAAAGTGGTTTGTTATGTACTGTATCGATGGCGATTACCGATATATCAAGCAGACGTACTGTTAATATAAAATAATGCTTTCTCATTGGCGAAAATTTTACGTCTACGATATATAATTTTTAACCCAACCCAACCTCACCTGCACGTGGTGCACCCTGTTTACTAATAAACGGGGCTCTGGCAGCCGGCTGATTGCGGCATAACGCAGTGTTACCTGGCACAGCTAAATCCCCTGGCCGCCGACGGGCAGCAGCGTTGGCAGTGCGAGAAGCTGTGCCCTGCGATTCCCAACCCGTATGCCAAGCATGGGGATTATCGACATATCCCCATTCTTATAGGGGAGGCCTATATCAAGCAGTGGACTGAATAAAGAAAGAAAGAAAAAAAGAAAATACATTTATTTTTACCCAATACAAAAAGTACAATGAATACAAAACAGTAGGTAACAGAAGAACTAATTAAATCTACTTATTAACTAATACCTATGCTAATAAATAAGAATAGGCAAATAGGCTATATAAAATAGGCTATATATAAGAATAGGCTGGTGTTGTTGTTGTTGAAACTAATAATTTTTCGTGATCGAGCATCTGATCAGGTTTCTGGTTGATATTTGGTGTGGCTCATGTTTTCAATACTTAAAAGTAATAATGTTTTGCATTACATAACCTAGGACTGTCCACTATTCTACTTAAAATAGCTTATTGATGGAACGTAAAAAAGTCAAATGTCCCTGTGATACGTCTGGCAACCCAGACTTTTTTTTTGTAAAGCAATTCGTACGTGTGGAAAAATTAATCCAATAATAAAACGAAAGACTATTATTATTTAAAACACTTATTTTACTCACTTATATTTAATAACAGCACGTACTAGCTTGAAAGCTTATGCACTTTTCCTTATAAATGCTTTTCCAACAAAATTATGTTAGTGCTAGCGTTCCGCAGTCGTAGGGTGAAAATAGTACCCTATTATCGCTAATAGGGTTCCATTTTTGTCTATACCATAACGATATGTGTGCCTGTTTGTAAATGGCAGACAGATAGATCGTGAAAAGGATTTTCCAGATGTCTTAATTATATCTAATAAATCTAATCATTTTTTAAGTGAAACTCATAGTAAAAAATATAAGATGTTAGTATATTTGTAAAATGTGTTTGTTGCTCCACGCTAAAATTATTGTGAGAAAATTTTGCACGTGAGTAATTATGTGGTTCTAAGCTAGGCTTATGCACAACATAATATTGGTCACTTTTTTCAGGAAGCTAGTATATACAGGATGTCCAATAAATCAACGTTAAGCCGAAAACGGGCAATAGGCCAAGTCATGACAGTCATTAGAAAAAAGAAAAAAAAAATATCATGTAGTTTTCAAATTATAAGGATTCAAAAGTAAATCTTGAAAAACTTCTCATGTCGTAGTCATGATCTTTCAAGTCCTGTGACTATAAATATTAACTTTTAGCCATTTTTTATGTGATGTAACCATGAATAATCCTTCTATAAATTACAGTTAAAAGTAAAAATACTGCCTCAGTTTTAAATAAAATGTTAGATTTTTACCCAATATTGAATTCTTGGATGATTTTATCTTATCTATTTACTTATATTTACGGTGAAGAAACTATTATCATACTTAAGCATAAATTCATCGTCATAATGATGACGACCTCTGAGGCGCAGTGGGCGAAGGTCCGCCTGGGACGCAAAAGGTTGCAGGTTCGATTCCCGCAGCGGGACAAATGTTTGCATATTCTGCAGATATTTGTCTCCGGTCTGGGTGTTTTCTATGTACGATAAGTATGTATTTACAAAAAAAAAAAAATATGTAGTAGGTTATCAACTTATCAATCATGTGGTTCCCATAATACAAACTCTGCTTAGTTTGGGCTACATGATGCTGTGTGATAACGTCCAGCAATATTAATTTATTATTATTATTAATTTTCATCACCAACAAAACAAATGAAACATGTCCATCCAAGAAGAAAGGAAAATTCATTACCAAGAATTCATTAATAAAAAATAGGTACTTGTCTGCTTCAGTTAGTGAACTGGAAGTTTGGTAAAGGGGTACGTAAATAATTTGTAGTCATTTGTCAAGAGAAAGTTAGTTCCGTGCCTTCGGGAGTTTTTGTTTTTTCGTGGCGATAAATAAGGCTTGGGTATCTTAGCTTGCTATTTATTGACATGGAGAGCAACTTTGAACATATACGAGTATATGAAGAGAGAAATCAAATAGCAACACGTTTATTTTGTCATATGGGTATCTTAGCTTGCTATTTATTGACATGGAGAGCAACTTTGAACATATATTTGAAGAGAGAAATCAAATAGCAACGTTTATTTTGTGATAAGTTTATTTTATATCGTCATTTTGTATCGCGCAGAAGTTTTGGAGTGAAGGAAAAACATGGTTAGATACAATCATCACATTAAACAATTCACAAATAGCCTTTATTATTTATAAGTTGGATTTAATTCCCACTAATAAAGTAAAAAGCGTTCGTTTTAAATAATCTTATACTTGTAACAACTCGGTTTAAATAATTTATTTCTCTAAAAAGACATTGAATTTCACATGAGACAAATTACTAGCTTAGGGTAGATATAAACAAAACTACTTGTTTATCTTTGACAAAAATATTGATTTGATTATATTTCGCTTTAGTTATTCTTTACTTATCTTTTAACTTACTTTCACGGGTTCAAGATGACTCTGACTCGAAATTGTTGGGATAATAAATTGTACAACAAGTAGGGCTTTTTATAAAAAATAAACCGACTTCAAATAAATCACTTCTTACTAAAAAATGTTGAAAATCGGTTCACAATTGACGGAGATATTGGTGATCATAGGGCGAAAATTACAAGTGAGGATGAGGTTTTTTGAGTTTTCCGGGAAAAGTACCAATCTCTCAGGAATAACATTTATATGGGACCACCTGGGAAGTATACTCTTTTAAAAGAATTTTGAAAATCGGTCCTCAATTGACGGAGTTATCAGTGAACATACATAAAAAAAAGGTTCAGACACATTGAGAACCTCCTCCTTTTTGAAGTCTGTTAAAAAATAACATTGACTGGCCTCAGCTATGTTGGTAGTCACTCTGCCTTCTGATCTGCAGGTCGCGTGTTCGATCCCCACCCAGGACAAACATTTGTGTGGTGAACATGGATGTTTGTTCTGTGTCAGGGTGTTTAATAAGTATCTAAGTATGTTTATACTTCTTTAGTACCAATACAGGCTCTGCCTAGTTTGGTATCAGTTGACCGTGCGTGAGATGTACCGTATATAAAAAAATATACCTATTAGCCGATAGGTATTTACTGTAGTTGTGTCAAGTTGAGATCTGTATTACGTAAGGAATCAAATAGAATCACAGAGTAATATTTATATTATTATACCAACTAGCTATTTATATCCAACAGCTGAGTAAAGGTCTCATTGGCTCAGGCTCAGGTCCCATCACAGACATCGCGATCCTGAACTATTCCCACTCAATAAACATTATTGCCGTGATTGGACGTGATATTTTTTAGATGTGATTTTATTGGTTAGCTTCTGGTAAAAAACTTGTTACATAAGCAACCAATAGAATTGCAGAATATTTTTAGACACGATTGTATTGATCAGATTCGGATAAAGAAACTTACTACCGTTAGCAAAAACAACTCTTAAATTAAACCTCGATAGAATTCGCTAACGCTGAGCACTCAAAGCCAGACCTTATCGGATTGAGTTATTGCAGAAAACGCTACAAAAAGAGTTTTAAAATGAACGCTTAAACTCGGACTACTTGAAAATGGTTAACCCAGAGTTTTCTGGTCGCTACAATTTGTTACCGGGTAGTTTCTATAGCTTACTTGTAACATAAGTAAAGTTAGGCTGGTTAATCTAGTTAGGGAATAGCTTTTCATTTTCTGCTTTGTTTATGATAATGGCCAATCTGGTATAGGGGCTTTTACGCAGCTTGAAGGCCTCAATCATGGTTTAACGGCTAAAAATGTCTAGACCAACTTTTACGAAGGTCAGAAAAGCCTAGATACAAATGCAACTAAACATTCACCCATCCAAGCAGTAACTGGAGGGAGTTGCAGTAAGCTACGCACAAGTGCTTCTTATGAGCGGACATTATTACATAACATCATGTAAACGGTGGAACACTATCACGGCAGGCCCAGATTGAGATGGCGCGACGACCAGTTCTCTTTTAAGAGATTGGATCATCCCAGCATTGTATCGCGTAAAATGTAAGGGAGATAGGAGGCCTTGGCCCTGCAGTGTGACGATGTAAGATGAAAATAATTAATAAAACCCAAACTAAGCTATGTGAACCACATGAGTGATATATTGTTTATTTTTTGTAAATACTTTAAACACATCTAACTAGAAACCCAGATACAAGACAAGTATTTTACAGACCATACAATTTTTTCTCGCGGTGAGAATAGAATTTTCCTTCTCAGGGCCTTCACCCACTGTCGTCTAAAGCTATATTATTTCTTGTCTATGTGTTTTTTATGTTTACCTACCCCCGGCCAGGTGGAGCGATGACTTGCGGAAGGCTGGCTGGATATAAATAGCCGATAAATCAGGCTCAGTGGTGCTTACAGGGAGAGGCCTATGTCCAGCAGTGGACTGATAAAAGCTGAAAATGGTGCATTGTATGGACACTTCAACTTCTTAAAATATTTAAGAAAAACAGTCAACAGCAAATGTCAATTTGGCAGTTCCGCAGCATAGTGCTCAACCAAAGCTTACCATGAATACCTAAGTAGCTAGAATATAGGCATTCACGTATCACATGAATGTCGTAAGGGGCTAAAGGATTAAACCAGGAGAAACCAAACGCATCCATCAATGTATTCAACATTAATGGTAACCATTGCCAATCCGTCTACCAAGCTAGTTGATTATAGCAAACACTTTGGAATAGGGGGAGAGGCCTTCTAAAGTAATTATGAGTTTTGGTCCCATAGAGTAAACCTGGAAATATCCTTAGCTAGGATCCGCCGACATATCCGGATAAAAAGGCTCTTCTTTAATTTGTTTTATTATTATTTCCGGTCACAAACTATGTTAAATTCCAAGTTTCATCCAGACCGTACAGCCATTACGGAGTTGAGTCGGAATAAAACCAACGTTTAAATTTAAAAAAAAATGTGCGCATATTGGTGTATAAGGAATTATCATAACGATAATGATGAATTTGGTTTATTTTATTTTATTTTATTTATTCAACAAAATCCACAGCCCTTAAATATAACAAACAAATCTTAAATAGTTTATCTTACAGCTAATAAAGGATTTACTTTGGTTTAAGAATGTAGGTACTTGGTTTCTGGAAGAATTCATAATTAGGTACCTATTTGCAGTTGGAAAGCCGTGGTTATTGTGCGGATCATATTGGACTGTAGGTACGGCGCTGGTCAATTAAACAGTGTGAACAGAGTGTGTTTATACGGTAATCAAAACTTGTAATAAAAACTTTACAAGATTTCCAATAATCTATGATTATACTAACCTAGGCTAACCTAATATATATAAAAAAAAACCTGTGTTGCTAGCAATAGTTATTACGGAGAAACAAGCTAAAACTTTAAGATCTTGATTTTAATTCACATTGCTAAATGAAATTTTCATGTGATGTTACATCGGTGAAGCCGATGTCTTCTTTAAATATGAGTAGGTTTTTAAATATGGCAAAAATCATCCTTGACTTTTGAATAGGTACTTACATTCGTATTGACACATGGAATTTTCATATTTGCATCCGTGAAGCTGATACCTTTTTTATTCATTAGACATGCACCGATTTCTATTGGATATACTATCAGTTTTCTTGACCGAAAAATACGCATTGGCCTCATACTTCTGATAACCAGAGACCCTTCACACATCCACTCAGGCCACAAAATTATAAAAAAATTGTCAAGGGTGACAACTTTTTTAAAATTCTATTCTAACCATTCTAGTCCCAGCAATGATACCAGTCCTTCACACACATCCTATAAGCCCTCAAACTTGTTACAAAATTTAGTCAGAGGTGACAAATATTTTTGTGGAAATTCTATTGCCATTCTGTTCCTAGCAATGATACTTCATTCCATACAAAAGCTCGGATTGATGACAAGCAAATACAAATAAATTAACCAAACACTTCAACACCCGGTTTTCATTTCAAAGCGTATTTGGGTCAAGAGTGGTTTTGATAAAACCTCACAGTGGGAGCATTTAACGCTTTTCAAGAATCGAAATGAATAATGACGTTTCGGCAAATGCCTCGTGAAAATGATTAATTGCTTTATAATTTCACCGGACTGCCAGCTCCGGTGAGAACAGCTAACTAGCTTCGGATACTTACGGATGAACTGTCGTTTGTCCACGAACTCACCTGATGTTAAGTAACGTTGTGGTCTAAGATGGAGCACAAAGGTCCAGAAGACACCTATTCACTCAAGACTAAAGAGACACGGATTATAGTTCTCAGGAAAGACAGAAATTTTATCAAAAAAAAATCGAGAATAATCGTCAAGCTTGATTGTAAAGCCGTCATTATTATGTTTTGTCATAATGAACGTTTTGTACGCGGATACTGACTTTTGAATTATTATTATTATTGAACACCCAAGCCTGTACCAAATTTATAAGTATGCAATAAAAATAACTAAAAGTACTGTATGGTACTAGGTACATAATCTGGGCATAGAAAAAAGATTAAAGCTCTTTTTGTGTTTTGTAAAACCATACAATTACCAATATCCTGATTAAGAGTGAAGCCACACCATGCGTTGCTGGAGCGCTGCGTTGACTGTGCGGTGAGGACGAGTCACGTCGTTTTGTTTTATACATCACACGATGCACTGTGACGTTCTGTGTTGGCGCATGCACAGGCTACTTCCATTTTCGTTCAAAGACTGAAATGCATGACACACTTTGCACTGGGACGCCGGACGCCCCGTGCCGCGACGTGTAGCATGTAGCACTCAGAGTGTTGAAATCATTAACTTATTCAAATAATGAATTATTATATGACTAATAATTTAATTATTTAAAAATTAATTACTTATTTAACTTGTCGGCGGGCGCTCGAACAGCCATTAGACAATGGAGTGATCCAGCCAGAGGACTTTTCTAGACTGTGCAGCTATTAATGGTACAATCGCGATGATGCGCTGTTTTGCTGGCAGGGTAGTGTACAGTCAATATAATAAGGGTAACAAACAATGTAGCCGCGACGGAAAGTTCCATTGAAACTCGCTTTTACAGCTCTTTATGTGACAAAGAGACGGGATTTATTTTGTAATTAATGACTTTGTGACATTGCAAATGGCCGAGCGTTTAGTTTTGCTATAATTATGGAAACCTTTCTACAATAATGATAACCAACTCAGCTTTTATCTTGAAAGAGGACTAATGCTACAACAAACAAACAAAACGTATAGCTTTATTGGTAGTAAGAAGGTACGTTTCTTAATCAGTTGCAAATTAATTTTGCATCTAACTTTTTTTTATCTCCAACAAATTCAAAGTACCTAAAAATTCAATTCATTTCACTTTTTCTCGGAAAACCCAAATAAAATTATCTTATCTTCATTTTCATAATTTGGCAGCGACGGCTTGTTCAAGGAGCCTTTATACAACAATTGTAAGAGCAGTACAATAATAGGAGATAATCAGCGTTCCTCATAAGATTCAATACGGTTCCGTAGTCATTTTCAGGTTCACTTTTCACAGTAGGCGACCCGCATTCCGGAAAGAATTTAATATCGCCGCGACTCGCGGGTTGTGGGAATCTGAAATATTTTTTATGCGGCCTCTAGCTTTCTTACAACTGTTTTCTTAGGAGAATAAAATTTCAAGATGTTATCCATTTATATATTTTACCATCATGAACAGAAATATAATAGAAGAAACCTACAAACTGAAAGTAGTTCTGAATATACTTTTTGGTATTTGCCATTGATTTTTTCAATTAAATGGTCATATGTATCAAAATCCCCTATACCTAAGCGTAGCAAGGGTTGGCAAGATAGGAGAATAGTATCTATGTATATGCAGTAGTAAACAAGACCGGTTAAGTGCGAGTTGACTCGCCCACCGCGGGTGACGTCAATGGCGTGCGATACTAATTAATAAGGTTTCTTCGTAATTAAAATCTGCACGTCGTATAGAAAAATAGAAACCAGTTTTAGAATGGACAAATTAGGGCATTTCATATAACACCATATTTGACCGTGTATGCTTGCTTTATAGCTTGACCGCAGCTGTCTTTACATTTATTAAGATTTCACACAAAACCACTGTGCATGATATCAAAAAAATAAAACTGTTATAACTGTTCAAATCAAGCCTTTTCATTAGATACCCCACTCGACCTATCAACCCCCCATTTTATTTTATTTTAGGTTGGGACTTCGCTATAATTTTCATGTAAAATATAGATATTCTTCTTTAACATAAATAAATTATAAATATAAATAAATAAATAGTGCTGGACTATCACACATCAGCATGTAGCTCCAAACTAAGCAGAGCTTGTGTTATGGGAACCACATTATTGATATATTACATATATACAGGGGGTGGTTGTGGTAATTTTTTGACAGTTTTAATCATAAAATGTAAACCATGCATCGTATAAAAGAATAAAAACTGCTTTAACTTGGGCTAATTGACCCCTTTCATATGATATGCTCTACCTATTGTCACCAGTTTGAAATTATGACGTTTCTTATTTTGGACCCTTTTAATTTGGGGATGAAACATTTTAATTTTTATTTTTTTTTAATGCCAATCTTATTCAGTCAGTACATTTTAAATCTATACCAAATTTCAAGTCGTTGGCTTATGTAGTTCCTGTAATAATCAGACATCATCATGTGACAGACGGACAGACGGACAGACAAAGCGCATGCCGCTTTGTCATACTACAACACTACTACTAAAAAGTTTTCTCTCACCATTATCATCATCATCATCCGCAGCCCCCGCAGCCCGTCTTTACCCACTACTGACACTACTGGGTCTGTACCCAGACAAACAAAGGCACACAAACGGAGGTGCCTGTGCACCTCCCTTTGTTTGTCAATCTCCACGATCCAAAGCTCGTCTTATTCAGTTTTTCTTAACTCTAACAAAATTGGAATTTATACGTGAAAATACAGAGTAATTTTAACAGGTGAAAAGGCTTCGAACAAATTAGCAAACATATTTTACAGCCATACCATTGTTCAGATACTGCATATTCGGTAAAGCATTCACAAACAATGCGATTTGCAGTTTGCAGTTGCTGCGATTTGGCATAGCGCCCGTGTCCATTGTTATAAGAGCCACCGTTGTCATAGCCAAAGATTTACCACCTACCGCCTACCACCGGCTGCTTGGACAATATCCGCCCTCAAATACATTTATTTATGCGAACGAGTTATTCAAATGTTGATAAGGGTATCTCCGATTTTTTGTATGAGTATAACGATTATGGAATTTCATCAGAGTTTTTTAAAATATGTTATACTATTAATAAGTATTAAACTAATTAAACTGTGAAAATTTTGTATGTGTGAGTATGTTTATTCCCACCCAAATCTGTACCTAACGGCTAAACAGATTTGGATGAATTTTTTGGAGCTTGTGAGGTCACAAGCTCCAAAAAATTAAATAAAAAAAGTAAAAAAAATAAAAAAGAAGCCTATATGTTAATCCAGGTGGAATAACATATAGGTTACTTTTTTATTCAGATACCACGCGAGCAGAGCCGCGGGCGGAAGCTTGTATGTAATAAAAAGGCTTAGGTGTTTATAAAATAAAATTGTATTTTTTATCGTATTTTTTTTTTAATTTCAATGTGTTTCAATTAATGAAATTAGCTTTTACTATGCCGTAGGCGATACATTTATGCAAATAGTAAATATATTTAAGATGTTTTTAGTTTTTTATATGTAATTTTACTTATTTCTATTAATTATTCTTATTTTTATTAATAATTCTTCTGGACCT
The DNA here is from genome assembly GCA_951804965.1 of Horisme vitalbata. NCBI lineage: Eukaryota > Metazoa > Arthropoda > Insecta > Lepidoptera > Geometridae > Horisme > Horisme vitalbata. The sequence goes on from OX638094.1 coordinate 6,067,993, forward strand.
TTTAATATTTTTTTATCAATTTCATTATTTCAGAATCTTAATTTTTATACCTAGTTTACGTGAAGAAAGCCATATTCTCAGATAACCCTTTTCTTGAGAATAAAAACCCTATCTCTTTCAGTTTTTCCTGGCAGCTCGCACAAAAGCTAGCCTAGCCTAGCCAGACTGGCATTTTGGTACTGCACTCCTTATCTTCGCGTTCCAGTTGAGATTTATTATTGCAGCGGTGCAGTGTTTCTGCATACATAGGTACTTTCTTACGTTAATAGACATAAAGAAGGCCGACAAAAAAATGGGTATCTCGTAGACAAATAAAAAGGTTTTTTTTTATAAAAACCCATTGAGATATTATTCTACAGAGTCACAGTCTCCAAGTGAAAACTGACAAAAATTGTTCGAGCTTCTGACATACATAAACATTAAAATGCCACATTTCCAGTACATTAGACCTTATGTCCCTAGAAAAGACATTTGTGGCTCTATAGTATATTATCTCTATGGTGAGTCCCAAACTTTATAAATAAATAAATAAATAAATAATCCTGGACGTTATCACACAGCATCATGTAGCCCCAAACTAAGCAGAGCTTGTATTATGGGAACCACATGATTGATATACTACATAGATAGTTTTTTTTTTTTTGTAAATACATACATATCATACATAGAAAACACCCAGACCCGAGACAAATATCTGCAGAACTTGCAAACATTTGTCCCGCAGCGGACAAGAGCTTTGTCTCTTTATTTAATATGATTACTAAAATAAGAATAATTTCATACATTTTAAATATTACAGTCACACACATTGCTTTAGCACAAATAGCAACATGTGTTATGTAGTCTTTTTTCATTAAAATTATATAATTTTGTTGTGTTAATATAACATTTTATCATAAAAGCAAATATTATATACATTTATATGCCTCACACAATGCATTTCTCCGATAAAACCGATGGCCCGATAATGTACCCAGGCTGTTAATGATAGATAGATAAATTCTTTATTTTACACAAAAAAAAAAACAATAATTTTCTGAAAAATTAGCAAATAAAACAAAGTACAATGGGAAGTCTTATTGCTAATTAGCGATCTCTTCCAGACAACCTTTGGATGGACAATAAACAAAAGATACATAGATACCTTATAAAATATACCTACTACATAAAATATTAATAAAATAAAAATAAAGCTATAAACTACGTAATAATAATACATAAACTACATAAATACCTATTCGCAAAATATAGCATTATTAGTATACCTTAGCAATAAAACCTACCTTTTTGGGATTTGGATGATTTTATAGAAAAAGGTAAAGTGTTTTAAAGTCGTATAGCTTGTTCAATAAAAGAGTCGCTGTAAAATTTTGAGCTATGGACAGGTGTATTAAGCTGCAAAGTTTCTGAAGAGCGTAAGTTTCGATCGTGTGCCTGGTGCAGGAATTCGAAACGCTCCTTGAGGTAATGGGGTGAAAGAGGATTAAATAATATATTAGGTATACTGAAGATGCAGTATGTGAATATTCCGATGAAGACGAATAGGGAGCCACTTAAGCTTTGCGCGGAATTCTGAAACATGGTCATACTTGTGTAAGCCAAATATGAACCGAAAACAAAGGATTTGGAGGCACTCAAGTTTGTTTAATTGGACTTCAGTAAGGTCAGGGTAGCTGGCATCAGCATAATCTAAAAAATGGAATAAAAGAGATTGTGCAAACTTAACTTTAGTAGCTGTTGGGAGAAAGTTATAATGTAATTACTAAAAATTTAATAGTTCTAGACCTAGACATTCTAGATAAAAACGAAACCATAAGGTCCGGGTCGGGACTCGGAACACTAACCAATAAAATCATTTTTACTTTATTTGTTTTTCTAAGAATAAGCTAGATGACTGAAAAATTATAATTAGTCCGTCACTTACATTAAAAAAAAAAATTACAATCGTATTTTTTCTTTGTCATTTAAACTTTAAGGGCCTTACTTCTAAAAATATGTCAAAGATAAGTGATGCTTCAACTATTGCCATCCCTTACCGTTGGATATTGACAAACAGTGACAGGGATAACTTTATGCAATGGTTAAATTTAAGCAGCGTTTATAAGTAAGGGGGAAAATGACAAAGATATAGTGTGTTGAAGTTCTTCGTGACGTCACGGATAAGTACACTTTTAACATCACTTTGACTTTAACTTTGTCGCTATATAACTTTTTCAATGTCTATTGAATTGATAAATAAAAAAATAGGTGTCCAATATTTTTTGTAACTAACTGACTGAATTAAAGTTATTATTTTTTTACCCTGGCATCATCCCTAGCCCTGGTAATTATAATTTTTACATTCTTTATGTTATGTTTCGATTAAGCGTGAGCCATACTCATCCATTTGTTCACGCCGCGTGCACTCAACAGGCGGGACGTGGTCAGAATTAAGCAAATAAATGCTAAAGCCCAGTTTTCTAGAAATTAGGCATTATGCATCTTCTGGGAAAGCTCGCCCCATCGTCGACCTCATCCTTGCCTATGCAAGCCTCGAGGTCAAGAGCTGGCCCATATTAAAAAAAAAAAAAATTAATATGCTGATAAATATTAAGAAAGTTTAGAAAGTTTGTAAAAAAAGATGTGAACTGTGAAGATTAAGATTTGTTCCTTCTTTGCGCCAAAACTACTGAACGGATTGAGTTGTGATTTTGTAAGTGTTACAAAATCACAACTCAATCTACGATGAGTTGATTGAGTTGTTGTTGAATTTACGATGAGTTGATTAAGAGTTAGAGGAAGGTTACGCTTCATATGCGTATTCATGGACCAGTAGGTCTTCCAGGCGTTTTCGATGCGGCGATCGATTTCTTTATCCTGCCTGTTTCCGAAGCTCGCTAACTCGCTCACATACGTGAAGACCAACAAGTGAAAATTAAATAGTGAGTAGAACATGCCAAGTCGTTTTTATAATTATAAATACAATTACACTAATATTATAAATGCGAAAGTTTGTGTGTGAGTGAGTATGGTTCTGGTCGCTTTACCCCGCAAAGTCTGAACGGATTTGGATGAAACTTGGAATATACTTAGTTTAAGACCTGGATTAACACAAAACTTTATTTTTATCCCGGTACCATACGAGTGAAGCCGCGGACGGATGCTAGTTATGCTTAAAAATATTATTTAATTATGGTTTCTGCTAATCGTGCTAACTGGTGGGAGGCAGCAAGCGATCATAAGTCTTGGAAGGAGATGGGGGAGACCTTTGCCCAGCAGTGGGACAGAATAGGTTAATTAAAAATATATATATATATATGGTAGGTACCTTCGTAAACTTTAATTTATTAACCATCATCATCAGCAATCAATGTAATACTAATCATTGTCTCCCCCGATCTTGACTTCTTTTATAAACTTACTTAATAACTCCTAGTACTTAGATATGTAACTAGTTTTTACTTAAGACGATATTATTACGACCGTCAAAACATTTTACCGCTTTTTGAAAAACAAAATATTAAGTTTTTAATTGAAATGAGATGGTATGAATGGCCGGCAGTTAATTTGCATTTTATGAATGGCCTAGTCAAAGTTTTTTGTTTATAGCGTTGATTGCGAAATTAATAAACTAGGTATTAGGTTCCTTGTTATTCCCAAGTTTATGAAGAAAGCTGTGGTGTGTTAGTTGAATAGATAAAAAAAAATTGTTGGCAATGTACAAAGAAACGAATATCACTTGCTATAAAATTACTTAAAAATGATTATTAGGGTTCAGTACCAAAAAAGTAAAAAAATAACCCCTTATTATATTTCTGTCTATCTGTCAAAACTGTTTTCTCAGGAACGCGTAGAGGTATTGAGTTGTTAATATTAAAAATACTCAGGTCTGCAATCCCTTGGCGCTGTGATAGAATCAAACTTCTTTCTTTAAATCAACGCAATCAAATATAATATAATAGATAGAGCAGGTTTTGGAAAACCCAAGGTACCTTCCGTTGACCTAGAACTATTAAATTTAGAAAAAACCACTGTATTAAAGTGCAAGTAATTGAAATAATCCAAAATCTTTAAATTTGTGTCGTTATATCCTATTTGAAAAAAAACTGGACTTGAATATAGGTTTTAATTAATACTGGAAAACTCTGTTTTTTCAATCGTTAATCTGTTAGTTAATTTGAAAACCAAATGAGTAATCTATACATTTTTGCATAATTATAGCCCGAAATTAGCCCGCATTGATATTCCTAAAGAATCTCATTTTGTACACATTTACAACGAATTACGAATACCTACTGGAGAAAGCTTATTACTGTCACAAGACGTGTTCAGACGACAAAATGTAGCCAACTCAACAGAACTGCATAACGAAATTTCCCGAACTCAAGCTACAAAAGTTTACGGTTTCGCTGTTTTGGCATTTTGTCTTATGAGTTGTGACATTTATTGCATTTACCCTGTAATAAAGGAAGTAGGAGCTCGAAAGGAGGTGACGTTGAATTTAGAACGTGACATTACTTAAGGCAATTATTTTTAAAAAAACTTCTTTCACTTTCTCTCTCAGAACAATAACTAATACGTAGAAAAAGATCAGGTGATAGTCGTAAAAGTTGATAACACAGAATTGCTTATTTATTGATGATATTAGAAAAACATTTAGATTGTATTCTTACTTTCAGCTACACTAAATATTTATTTATCAATACAATTAACGATAGAAAATCTAAACAAGCTAACATTGTAGGACGAGCTAAAATGTTACGCTTATAGGTAATGAATAAATAAATAATTATAATTATTTTACACTTCATCCGTATTACCTGACCAATTCAAAGTATTAAAATTCCTTATTCTATTTCGGTTTTTGGTTGAAATCATATTTTTCACGGAAAGTAATACATTTCACTACATTCTGCTACATTCGTAACGAAGTCGCTTTGCGGTGACCACCCAAACGCTAAAACAACTAAATCCTAAAAACGTTGCGAAATTTCGCAAATCCAAACCAAAACGTAGGCAGGGTTGGGTTTGAAACCTTTCGTTAGTTACGGTAGTATTATTGAGGTTGTAGTACTAAATTAACAAAAATTCTATGTTTCGCTTTTCATTTCAAGCTCTTTGAATGGTGTTAGATTTTCTAATGAACCTCAAATTACTGTTATATTTATATGCCGTTCGTGGCGTAGCTTACTTCGGTGTCCTTGGTAGATCATCTTAGTTAACTAAGAATGGACGGAGTGTAGCTTATTGCTACAGAGCTTAAGCTTTTTTTTTTGGTAATTGAAAATGGAACAAGCACATGGTCCACCTGATATTAAGTGGTAACCATTACCTATCACAAAGCATTGCATCGTAAATCACGTTTTTTTGGAATATGCTCTACGATGCAACGCCCTGCGTCCATCAACTTGAGGCATGAAGATGATAAGCCTCTTGTGCCTGTAATTTCACCGGCACCCACACCCTTCAAACCGAAGCACAGCACAGCTGCTTCACGGCAGAAATAGGCGTAGTGGCAGTACTTCCCCGGACGAGCCCTCCACAAAGAACTCTACTACTACTAAAACTACACTCTGTCCGGTCAATTATTGGATGGTTGACCGTTTAGTGGCATTTAGATGTGAACGCTTCCATATGTTGATGATGTTGGACCGGCTTTACAGTCATTGAGCTGCTTTAGAAGTTTTTGAGTAAAATTATGTTTACAAACCATTTCTTCCATGAAAAACTTCAAAATTCGAAAAGTCATAAAAAAATGATGCGATTGTTGATTTCAATAGTTTTACAAGTACATACTAATAAGTATCTTCGGAAAGAACTGTCGCAGATATTAATTCTATATTTTATTTAAGACAGTTGGCAGTTCCCACAAAAATAACCAATTTATTTATTTTTTATTTTCTTGCCGTCCCTTTGGGTTTTTCTTACACTACCTTCTATTGAGGCGAACAAATAATGTAATAATATCGATTGGTGCCGTAATAGCGACATTAAATGAACACACGGGTGCTACTTGTTAGTAATCTACTTACCTATGTCTATCTAGTTCCTACCTATTTATAATGATTGGACTACTTTTAAGATTTACCTATTAGTTCTCTTCTCATATAAGTAATATGTAATGTCTTTTTTGAGAATAAATATCTTTAAACATAATCATAAAAAAATGACGATATAGCAGCACCACCCTGTATTGTTCCTTCTTCAAACTAAAACAATTAGATAAATAAATAATGCGGGACGTAATCACACAGCATCACGTAGCCCTAACTAAGCAGAGCTTGTATTATGGGAACCACATGATTGATATAATACACATATTTTTTTTTTATTGTAAATACATACATATCATACATAGAAAACACCCAGACCCGAGACAAATATCTACAGAACATGTAAACATTTGTCCCGCAACGGGAATGGAACCCGCAACCTTCTGCGTCTCAGGCGGACCTTCTCCCACTGCGCCACAGAGGCCGTCGAATTGAATTGATTGAGCTGAAATTTTCACAAAATATGGTTTTAAAATACCCTTTATTTACAGGGGCCGTCCTCCAGCGAGATGGGTTGACGATATTAAAAAGACCGTGGGCGGCACCTGGTTCAGAATAGCGCAGGATGCATAGTGTCATAATCAAATGAAAGCCTATGCCCAGCAGTGGATCGATAAAGGTTGATATGATGATGATGATGATAGTTTTAAATCGGATCTTTACTTGTTTGCTACTTTTTTACCGGGTATCGATATATACGAAAAAAGCGGTGGGTGGAAGCTAGTAAATAATATATTGCCGTACTTATCCAAAATAGGTACATTGACCTACAAAATAAAGAGTACACCAACTTTATGCCCTTTTTTAAGTACGGAACGTTTATGAGTGTCGATTTACAATCTTCACAGTAACGTCTATACATTAATGGTAGTAATAACTGTAACTCTAGAGTTATTGACGCCTGCCTGAAGAATAACTTTTAAGGTTTCTTTACGGTTCAATAATGAACCCTATTTGTTTTTAGTAAGGTAAGGTAAGTATAGATAATTCTAGACATTAGCACATTGACTGTGGGCTCATGGGCTCACATAACGCTGCAAAGGGCACAGTTTTTATTTGAATTGGCTTTTGAAGTACAAAATTATTGTAAGACGCAGGTTGTTGCGTCCTAGGGCACGTTTCAAACATCCGTTACTTTTTTAGCAATCGTAAATAAAAAAAAACTTTTTTTATTCATCCGTAATCTGATACCTTTTGTGGTTTCCGTTAACACAGCGTGGTACCGCGGAGAAAAATGCTTCATAGCGGTACCTAAACGACGCAGTGAACACGCAACGTGTTTTTTTTATATTGGACGTACAATTACGTACATTTGACGTACAGTTTTTTCATACCATTAACATACCGTGGTACCGCGATGAAGTATCATTATGCTGAAACTACTGTTGAGCTAGATAAGAAGGGTGCTAGGTTATTTTTAACAGCTTTTTAAGATGCATTTTTTTTATTATTATAATTTTTTAGCACTAAATTGTGTTTATTAGTAAGAAAATTTTTAAGAAGCGATTAAATTTCAAATTTTCTTAACAGCGTTTAATTAAAAACAGTGTCTGCAGATACAACGTATGAGAAATAAAATAAAAATGACATACATTTTTATTTTATTTCTCTTTTCTTTTCTTTGTCTCTCTTTTTAAGAGGACTCATTTTCAAAACAATAGTTTTGAAGAATATTTCTGTGCACTATTACTTATAAAAGAAAATGATATTGCACATATCTATCATAGAAAAATATTAGATCATTTCAGTTGCAAGAGTTCTGGCTTACGACAGATACTATAAAAAACTTGAATAAAATCAAGATATGCAATAAAATTGTGTAGTAATTATTGCATCTACTTTACAGCCTGCGCACATTGGACGACAAACGTCAACGATTAGATGCTACGAAAAGCTGCGGGGGACAATTTTCATACATTTTGTTCAAAGCTCCGCACACACGGCGACAATCGCGACAGTAAAGCCGGTTGCAGACCGAAAACTAAGCTATTCCAAAGCTAAGCTAGGGAAGCTAGGCTAAGCCAAACTAAGCTAAGATAGAAATAAATGGCGTGCACACAAAGAGCTAAGCCAAAGCTCAGTTAGTGTTGCGGAGTTCAATTAGACGGACGTCAGGCGATTGCTATGAATATAATCGATGAAGAAAGTTCCGATGATGAATACGTTACACATAGAAAAAGAAGATTAATACTGACTTATTATTATTTAAGAAAACGACATTCTAGACCTTGGATATGTCAACACATTGAATCTCGGCACGCAAGTGGAGAGTTTAGAACTTTATTTTACGAATTAGATGATGAACATTTTCAGTTATATTATCGTGTTACAAGAGTTCAGTTTTATGATTTGTTATCATTGATTATCGGAAATATTACTAAACAAGATACTAACTATCGGAAGGCTATAACCCCAGAAGAAAGATTAGCTATTTGTTTAAGGTAAGCAAAACAATTTTAATTTAAAAAAAAAATATTTATATTTGTTATTGGTAAATGCCAAAAGGTTACAAATTATCTAAGTTATCGTTTTGAGTTGGCGTCGAAAATGTGGATGATGATGAGTACCCATATTGATAAGTCTGCCTTATAACTTTCATAATTTTCCTCTGCTTCGTTTACAATTTGAAAAAGCTTTTTTTTTACATCTCTTTGTATCCAATCGGGAAGCTTTTTAGTTGACTCGCACATACTGTCAAAAAATAAATTTAACGGATGTCTGTGTTTCTCCGCCTCTTTTGCCTCCTCAGCCTTCCGTTGCTCGCTTTGCTCACATCGCTTCATAAAATCGTTATCGACTTTCTGAAGTAAGTCGTTTAATGATGCGTCATCGGCATTTTTTCTTTTTTTTATCCTTGGTGGTTCGGAAGTATTTTCATAATCATCATTCGGAATTTCTTCGAAAATCTCAGTACTTTGACTTTCGGTTGATATACTGGGCAAAGTATTTTGACTTGCGATCGAAGTACCGGGCAAAGTATTTTGACTTGAGTTGATGTACTGGCCAAAGTATTTTTATCATTAATTGATACGTTACCAGTTCTCTTACGGTTTTTCATGTGGGGTAAAAGAAATTCGAGTAACTCGGCATATTTCCAGTTATTTGCCGGAGAAGCAGCCTGACCACTTGTACTGGCTTTCATCCTTTTGAGTGACTCTCGATGACTATCACGTAATTTTTTACACTCATTCTTCGCAGTTTTCACTGTAACAAACACCAAGTCAAACTTAGTAATAAATATTTATGTGTTTCAGGTTTTTAGCTACTGGCGACTCTTTTAGAACAATTGGATACAATTACAGAGTGGGTAATAATACAGTTTCTTTGATTGTTAAAGATGTGTGCAATGCACTTTGGATTCATTTGCAACCAATATATATGAAGTTACCGACAGAAAGTGAATGGGAAGTTATTGCAGAAGACTTTAATGATAAATGGCAATTCCCTAACTGCCTTGGTGCCGTGGATGGGAAGCATATCTCAATAAAATGCCCTCCTCAGTCGGGTTCTAATTATTTTAATTATAAAAATTTTTATTCTGTCGTCCTTCTCGCAGTCGTTGATGCACACAAAAGATTTATTATAATAGACGTTGGTTCAATGGGCCGATTTAGCGACGGAGGTATTTTTGCAGATAGTGCATTTGGCCACAAATTACAAAACGGGCAATTAAACTTGCCCAATCATAAACCTTTAACGCCTGATGGCGATCCAACACCTTTTGTGTTTATAGGTGATCAAGCATTCCCATTACAAAAACACTTTATGAGGCCGTACCCACGGAGTACATGTTTAGATAACAGAGCAAAAAACACCTTTAACTATCGTCTCAGTAGAGCACGAAATGTAGTAGAAAATGCGTTCGGCATATTAACAGCGCAATTTCGTGTGTTTCGTCGACCATTTGAATGTCAATTGGAACTAGTGGACGTCATTACAAAGACTACCTGTGTCTTGCACAATTATTTAATGTCTTCAAGAACGACAACTAGTAACGCCAATACCGTCAATATTGAAGAACAGCAAACTTTAAGATCGGTACAATACGACAACTTACGAGCAACTAGAGAAGCATTTCGTGTCAGAGAGTTATTTTGTAATTATTTTAATAATGTAAATTAGATTAAACTTGAAATAAAAAATAAATAAACTCACCGTCTGGTATGTCTGGATTACTTATTTCCTCCACTATTTGTTTCCATACAACATCCTTTTTAATTAAATTGTGATAGTCCTTTAACTGTGTGTTCCATAACACAGGAAACTGTTTAACGACTTCGATAAATTGCTCCATATTCGCTACGAAACGACCGTGCGTCCGACAAAGGACACTGGACAGCACTGGCGAAGGATGTGCGAAGGGCGTGCGGGGAAGGCGGGAGGGAGATAGCTTAGCTCGCGTAGCTGCGCATCGGCATACACAACTAACTTAGCTTCGCATATTTTAGTTAGCTCACATAGCTTAGTTCACATAGTTTGCGGTCTGCACACAAGTATGGAAAACTGCGTCAGCTATGCGAGCTAAGCTAAACTAACTTAGCTTAGCTCTTGGTCTGCAACCCGCATAAGATATGACTGACGCTCGCTACTAAGCGCGACGACAAAGCGTCATGTTTGCGAGGTCTGTTATAACACAATACTTTTCATGATACCTTTTCATGATAGAGGGCGCTTTTCGTAGTATTTTAGCTTAATCTACTTAGGTTCTAGATGGTTCCAGGCATTACAACGTCCAGTCAGTAAGTAGTTATGTAGGTACTTTACGGTGTATAAATCATCTAGAATAGATGCAAATTCCAAAGTTTTGTTTATGCTATAGATACTTGTATTATTTTTCCGTGGGGATTTCTTTTCAGAGCAGATCAACTTATAGAACACCACTGCTGAACATAGGTCACCCCCAAGGATTAAGCTTTCTCCATCCACCGATTATCTGCAATCTTGACAAAGTCATTGGTCCATCTATTGGGGGGTCTCCCTACATTGCGTCTTTCAGATCGTATATTAATCATTCACAATTTTAAGTAAATAGTGTTATATCTATATTTCTATACCTGAAGGGGAGTCTTGAATTAATCACCATTTTAATATTACCTACTTAGCCTAGTTTACGAAAAACCGTTTATAATAATAAAGGCTTTTTTATTTTATCGTTTTTTTTCTAAAACTGCAATATAAATCAGAGTACCTAACTGCCAGGATGGAAGGATCCAACTACATGTAAAAACATTTTTCTGTGCCTACGAGAACTCAGAACGTATTGTAACTGAGATTCAACCATGCAAGTAATTTACGCGCATGTATTTCAATCTGCCTTGGGTTCTGTGAATGAGAGTTGTATAACATGTGACTGTCATTTCTAGGCAATGTTTCCAGGCATGTGTCCTATTTTATGTTTAAACAAAACATGGCCCAGTCAAAAGACGTCCTGTCGTGTATAATTAATGTCTTTCGTCACTGTAATGCTTTGTTTCATAAAGCAGAATATTTGTGTTAATTTTAAAATAGTACATATTGTAAAGCGTGTGTTCATAACTTCACATATTAGAAAAGTGTATGTACCTATTTTATTAAATTAAATTTACATTTCAGCAAACGTAGTGTTTTGGACGCCCTCCGTCCAGGTGGAGTGACGATTTGCTAAAGGATGCTGGTAGAAGCTGGATGCATTGAGCTCAGGACAGGGCGCAATGACGCTCTGGGAGACCTATGTCCAGCTGTAGACTGCTATAGGCAGGTGATGATGATGATGATGAACTTTAAAGTTACTTAGATACATACAGTTGGGTAGAGGAGTTCTTGTTTTTGGCAACGCGACTTACCTACCTAATATGACGCCCTTTGGCCAGAAAGAAGTGCCACCAACACTACACCAGCCTATATCAGTCCACTGCTGGACATAGGCCCCCCGTAATAAAGGGGGATATGCCCATAATCCCCACGCTGGGCATGCGGGTTGGGGATCGCAGGGCACAGCTTCTCGCACCACCAACGCTGCTGCCCGTCGGTGCCCAGGTGATTTAGCGTGCCAATGTAGGCTGCGCTATGCCGCAATCAGCCGGCCGCCAGAGCCCCGTTTGTTGTTTAGCAGGGTGTACCACGTGCAGGTGGGGTTGGCTTAGGTTCCAAAGTTAGGCGTTGGAACCCCGTACACCCCCGTACACCGATGAAGTGCGGATTTCTGAAAAGTTGCTGGCAGAATCTGGATACGTCATGCTGAGGACAGGGCACAATGGCGCACATTACCAATGACATCAGGATACGATTATGACGAGAATGGTAAAGTCAGAGCGGTTGGCAGAGACCGAATCATCAACTTCTTCATCATCATCATCATCAACTGTCTGTCTGCGGAAATACGTCTCTCCCAAGGTACGCCGCTGAGCCCGATCCTCGGCTTTTTTCATCCACTGTCTGCTACATTACGCAGATCACTCCATCTAGCCAGTCAACATCATCACCATCAACTTGCTTCATTTCAACTACTGACTTTCACCATAATATTTTTGATATATTTCGTTTTTTTTCCTAACCTTTACTCATCAAGTCTCCAATTTGATGAAGTATGTTGAATTTAGTTGAACTTGGACTATAATTTAGACTTATGTTCGGAGACGACTTCTTTGAAAATAGCGTTGCCTACTTGATATCCCCCTATTCAGAAACTATGCGAAAGAACTTTTGAAGCTATCTAGTTCTTGTTGGAAATCGTAGTATTCAGCTTTTATGGAGATAGACTTGAAACGAAATATGCCATGTGCCTTTTGCAGTTTTCTGTTCTCTGAAAGACTGTATTTGTCAAAGGAAAAAGCTGAAAAGATACTGAATTGGGAACGAACTCTGTAAAGAGGCTTACAGAATGAAATTCAAATGGAATTGAACCACGTGAATTGGACGGTGTTCTTTTGACTGGAAAAAACTATTAATACACTTTTAATATTTTTTTAAAGTTATAATATTCTCTATAATAGGGAGGCCTTTGCCCTGCAGTGCGACGATGCAGGCTGAAAAAAAAAAACAATTCTCTGCACGTTTTGTAGCTAGCTCAGTGGTATTCGGATAAAAAGTAGCCTATGTGTTAATCCATGTTACTCAAACTATGTGTATTGCAAGTTAAATAAAAATCCCTTCAGCTGTTCCGACTTTGAGTGGGAACAAACATACCGACTCATACACACACACAAACATATGAATTTATAATATTAGGAATAATTTAAGGATTAAATAATAAAATAAAATAATAACGACAAAAATAAAACTTAAAATAATTTCCCAAGTTCAGGTATTTTATCATTGTTGCGAAGTTTTCCGGAATTCTTTAGGGGATGAATTTCAAAGAAAGCATTTTCTTATTGCGCGCATGAAATATTCCTTCATTTCTAGTCTCTAAGTTAAATCCTATATTGTTTACGAAGTGCGTTTATTGACAGTCAGTGAGTGGGGTGAGTCAGTTTGATTAAAATACTGTATACGTAGACGATATGTGTATATGTGAACGATATGTGCGTAGGTGTGTTCATTTTTATTATATTTTCATGGGAAATTTTACAAATAAATATCCGAAACGAGTTCATAAATAAATACTTATTAGTTTTTTATTTTATTTAAAGCACATGGAAATTAGACTACATAAGTAGTAGGTACAAATAAAACAGAAAAAAAGACAAAACGAACATAAAACCTTTTTGAAACCAAGGGTTAAAAAAACATTGACATTATAACCCGTAAATGTCAACCATTACACAGGTGAAATAATATCAACGGGCTCTCGGGCAGAAAATGTGTATTTATGAGTGTCCCGCGGTTCATTCGCATCGATTTTACCTCAAACTTCTGTTGTCCCAGGTGCTTCTCCGCCACCAATATTATCTTGACGTATTATTGGCAGACGCGTGTTGTAATTTAATAAATGTATTTACATTACAGCCTGTATTTAATATTGTACTGTTGGCCTCAATCGTAAAGGTGTACTTATACTAGCAACATTATGAAAATAAAAAGAGGTGACATGATATTTTAACGCCATTTTAGCTACCTGATGTTTATAGAACGGTTATGAATAGTACGGGATGTACAATAAAGCAATTTCATTCACTCATTCAGTTCAATGACGTAACACTACTAATGTTATAAATGCGAAAGATTGTTTGTGTGTGAGTATGTTTGTCTCACTTAACTACCTAACACCTGAACATTGAACTTAAACATTAACAATGCATATATTATATACAGTTATTATATGCAGCTTAACGGATTTGGTTGAAACTTGGAATATAAGTACATAGTTTGTGATCTAGGTCACAGGTGTGTATATGCCTAACATATAGGTTTCTTATAATGGTACCATGCGGATGAAGCCGCGGGCAGAAGCTATTTGAAAATATTTATGCCTATTTACCTGTCTTCGTGAAAAAGTTATTAGGTCTACTATCATGTACCTACTCATAGTTTCCGATACCAACAGTACAGGAAATAATCCTGGTATGAGACTACTTACACTCAAGGTCCAAATCCAAATTAACTTTAATATAGGTACTTTACTTCTCCAAAGAACCCGCTACCATACTGAGGATGTGTATCTAGCAGTGACAGAAAAAAATACTTTTTTTGTCACTGGCATAGAATTACTTACGTATTATATCCTCTTTGGTCACTGGTACACTGGTACCTAGGTATGTCATGAAAACCAAAGAGTTTGCACCAAGAAATATTGACGCAAAGAGTTGAGCAGTGCGCGGGCTTAAAAATAAAACAAAATAAAATGAGCTTTATTTCCTTACACTAATTACTAAACACTTCACTGGTTACTAACATAATTTTTAAATAGAAATGATAGAAGTTCACTGAAATAAAGTAACAAAATATTGTGCTGTGTCCATACTAAAAAAAAAGGGCGCGGGTTCCAAGTAGTATTTTTATTATGGGCGTGCGCGCTTTAAAAAACTCTGCACCTGATTATTCACGCCAGAAATGCCCTAAAAGACGATAAATTTATTAATAATGAATTAATACTTTTATCAACCTTCTTCTTCGTATGACCTAGTGACCAACTAACGACTAAAAAGCCATCCTAAAAGTATATTTACAATTTTTAGCTTTGAATACCTCCCCATTAGAAAATGTCCTATTGTTGCTTGGGTTGAGAAAAGAAGTGACATCTGACATTTGGGAATCCTACGACACGACTTTATTCGGTCTTTGCATTGCTCTTAGTCAGAATACATAATCACATTAATATTTTACTTACATTTTCCTTAGTTTTCTCGGGAGTTTTACTAAACAACATTATGTTAGAATTATTTGGAATAAATGATAAAATATGGATTAAAATTAAAATTCTATAACACTTTTTAACATAATACTGTAAAATAAAAATAAACACATGAAACTGACCTATATTAATATAATAAAAATTCATATTGATATATTATAATAGTATACGGAAATTTTCTCGTACCGTAACATCGGTGAAGGTCACATTATTTGTTGATACTACCAACTGATTCAATTTTGAAATTAAAGGAGTTACTTTTGGACTTAAAAGCGCAAGTAGAACTGTAAATGCAGCTTGACCTTTTGACCAAGCGCAACTACAGGGTGTAGCTGTAATGGCGACATTAAATGAACACACGGGTAGTGCTACTTGTCAGTTAACCATAGAAAATAAAATCCTAAAGCTAAAGCCATTTTAAAAAATTGTGTTTTTCATACATAATAAATCACAAATAAGGTAAAAAAAAATAGAATCATACGTGCGCTTACACAGGTAGTGCTACTTGTCAGTAATCATAAAAAATTAAATCCTAAAGCTACAGTCCATTTTTCAAAATTTTATTTTTCAAACCAATAAATCATACGTAAAAAAAATTGATTCTTACTGTGTAAAAGCTACTTACCAATGGTAAGTAAGGGCTACTTACCATTGGTAAGTACTTACCAAGTAACCCTTATTGATTTATTTTGTTTGAAAAATTATGTTTAGAAAAATGGACTTTACCTTTAGGATTTTTTTTTGATTACTGACAAGTACTGCAAGAGGAGTGGAAGCAGGGAAGGGAGGCCTTTACCCTGCAGTGGGACCACTCAGGCTTATTATAATAATAATAATACTGACAAGTAGCACCACCCGTGTATTTCATTTAATGTCGCCATTAAAACGATACTCTGTTTAAGCAAAGGTTTGTGCCATTGAAGGACAGGATACTGGAGAGTGGAGAGGCAACGGAGATAAAGTTGCGCACAATCAATCAAATAAAGGCCAGCCAGGTGGATTGACGGTCTGCGAAAGGTTGCTTGGTTTGGTAGACGCTGGATGCGCCGACTGAGGACAGGGCGCAATGCCGCTCGTTAGGGAAGGCCTATGTCCAGCAGTGGACGATAGACTTATGATGATTATGATGATGACGTTGATTCAAATAAAACAACAAATTATGACAACACTGCGTTAGTGCATTTTATTTATTTAACACATTTATTAGCGTCCACCAGATGACTTTATCATACTGATATATTTAAAACAATATTCTACTAAATCTAACACTTAAAAAATGTTTGTATATTTTTATCACATAGTGTTTATGCATTTTATAATTTTTGAAATTAATATCGGTTTACTAAATGCTTATTTTTGGTATATGTATTATTATATAACAGTAATAAACCATGTTTTTTTACTTCAATCGACATAACTATATGTAATGATATTAATAGAATACATATTAGCTCTTTGTAGAGTCTTAAAATTGATAATATATAAAACTACCGGTTATACTTTTATCGCCCTACTTATAAAGTTCTGTCAAAAGTTAACTTTTGATATTTATTTGTTTCAATTACTTGTGATGCTTTGACTTTTGTCATCTGTTACTGTTGGATAATGACAAATAGTGACAGGGCTAACTATATGCAATAGTAAACTTTGAGTAGTGTTTGGAAATATGACGGTAAATCATTACAATCTATATAAAAAGTTTAATTTCCAATACATTTGTCAAGTCCCTAGTCTAGATACGTTTACATTGAAATAATTCCATCGTATTCTTTACCTGTAATATAACAAACTAATATAAAGCTACATACTAATATAAAACTAATATAAATTAAAATTAACGGGAATTTGTGAGTTCTGTTGTTTCTCGATATTTCAACGCAGTTGCATATTACCTAAGCCTTTTTCATAACCTAAATGTATTTGAGATTGGGCTATTCTTCCGATCTTTTACTCCAAAATAAGGCCTTATTCTGGAGTAAAAAATCCAAGTACAATAAATACTGACCGTCGTGGCTCAGTAATTTCAAACAAACGTAACGTAAGCGTAACTTAAAACTAGCCAATGGCACGGCATTATTTTGAATCTACGCTTTCTCATTGGCCAAAATTTCTCGATACGTTTACGATAATTGAAATATTCGTGATCACTCTACTGACCTTATGAAACTATTAGGTGCAATTCGTCACTTTAACTGGTGAGTAGATTACTTGGGCATTACTTAAAGATAAATTAGGCCCTAAGTGATAAAGACCCCACAAAATATGAATACAGGCCAGTTATTTATCAGACTAGGCTTTCAAAGTAACAAAATAGGCTACTTGTAAAAATCATAATTATAGTTTAGGTATATTCTAGTATAATATTTTAGATTATCTATTATTATTAACTATGATTTCGTATATAAATGATATATCATGAAAATGTAACGGCTTATTCAATTTATTATTAACTACAAGAATATGTATGAATACTCTAATATGTCGTTTTAAAACAATTTAAAGTAATGACATTTATTTACGTAAATTAGAAATATTTTTTTAAAATAAATTAATTAAAAAAACTAAAGGTCTGAACGGAATGATATGAAAATTTTCGTATTGTCTTTTTCATTAAAATACACCTTATTCTAAAATGTATATAATTTTAAATGCTTGCAACTTAATAAAAAATGTAGTATTATTTACGAATGCGGCATAAATTCATGAATATTTGCATACAATCATTCTAATAACATTATATTGTGAAGAAAATAATCTAATGCTTAGAATTGAGAAAAAATAACGCAAAATAAAATTTGGAATATAAACAAAATACATTAAATACAAAACAGGTTAAACTAACTAGACTACAAAACTAAAAATATTAACGAAATCTTCTATTATAGCGTTTATTATACAATAATAACCATACAAAATTCATTCCGAAATTATATCTAGGTACCTTTAGTTTGATTAGTTAGCTAATTATTCAGCTTATAGAATAAATGGAAACTTATCTCAGACAATTAAGCTTTCTAAAACACACTGACTGTTACAATAGTTATATAATTATATGTACTTTGATGTCAGTGAAATTATTTCAGTTAGAAAAACAAACAAATTTTAATAAAACTCAGAGAGAGAGAGTGAGAAACCAGAAACCCGACTCATATTGGTAGTTAATTCAAAACAGGAAACATAAACTGTGTCAGGTAAAATTATATAAATATATTAGAAGAAAAAAAAAATTACGAATACACAGCACCAGAAGACAAGTAGACTGGCATGGTATTGGCATGTCATGGGGAGGGATAAAGTCATGTGACTAGAAGAGTGTTGAATAAGAGAATAGAGGAAGACAGAAAAAAGATATATGGATTGTGAGATAAAGGATATGAGAATGTAAACAGTGGACACAGATCTGAGGATAGATAGAAGTGAGTGAAAAAAAAAACATTTTGCGCCGACCCTACCTAACGTTGAAAAAAGGCAGGAGATTAAACAGCGCAACAGAACCAAACACAAGATAAAATAAATTAAAATTAGAAAGTCAAAACTATATTAAAACTAGTACTAAAATCTTTTAAGATGCTTTGATATCTATATAAAAATGCTTAGCAATACAAACAGATTAACTTATAACTATCCGCTAACATCATTATCTATTAAACTACATTCAGTCACGTTGATCTTAACAAGCACTTGCAAATATTTGACGCGAAAATTGAACACTTGTAACAAAGTACAAAATGTACAAATATTATTGTTTATATATCCAAAAACAAACAATACGATTATCTCGTAGGCGTATATGGTGCTTCTAACTTGTTTAAACAAGGCAATATTTGATAGGCAGCTAACAGCAATAGTGTTGCCGAACTATCGATAACTTCTATCGATAGTTACCCTCGAAAATTAATTACACTATCGATTGTATCGATAGTATTGTACGAAGTCGATAGTATTGCCTCATAATCATATCATGCTATTGATAGTAATGATACTATCGATATTGGTTTTCATGGATTACCGATAGACTATTAATATTGACTATCGATCAGCAACACTAAATAGCAACAGTAGCAAATTTACAATACCTATTTCACGAGTATTAACTACCTATTTATTTTGTTTATTCAACAATTCTATTCTATGTAGCTTGTAGTTATTTTTTTACTAGTTGTTTTATTTTCTTGTTGTCAAACATGTAAAATTTATGAAACTATACGCCGATCCAATATCCAAATACTTCGCAACTTCATACCATCACTTGAGTCCCAAATTTCCGCATCTCGTAGTCTTCAACAAGAATTTTATTAAAATGACTATTTGGTAAAAAATGTCTACTGTTCGACATCTACATCATAAGGCTTCTTCGTAATAAACTCCTACGTTGATCTGAAACGATAAAATAGTAAGTTGTAAAAGTTTTAGGTCGAGTGTCATAGAATAGCTTGACACTTTCGTTTTATTGGAAAGTTACGACTGTTCAAGATAGGGATGAGAACCTACTAGTGTTATCATCATGTTAGAACGTCGTCAAAGTTTGAGGAACTTATGCAAACATGCCAGTCGTATACAGTTTATGTGAGAGAAATCTAACAATTTCACCTTGTTGCTGCGATATTAGAATCTTGTGAATCTGGGAACTTCTGGATTTGAACTGGAATACGCCTGTATGTTTTAAAATGGATCTTAAAGGACTGATCGTCTTACGGTGTATTAATAAATCATAAACCCCTCTTAATAATGATTTTATAGTCTTATTCACTATGTTATCTTTGACATAATAGTTACGTATTTGTCATGAGTTGATTGAGAATCCATTGGATTCTACTGCAAATTATGCAAAGAGTGCCTATTCAATAGACAACTGGTTTAAAACCAGTTCCACTTTTAGGTTACTAAATACTTTATTAAAACTGATAGACTTTTCTAACCACATATTCAAATATATATATCTTAATACTCACATAATTATATCAGTGCTTATCCTAGACCACATGAACAGGGCAGCCATCTTTAACTCTTGAGATTTCAAGCGGTGGTGCTATAACAACATAGGTGTCCCGAGACGGCCTCTGGTCATCATCGAACAAAGGAGGAGGAGGAATGACGTCATCCTCAACTTCATCTTCAGTTACCTCCTTCCTCCGACTCTTCCCTGGCATGTAGTTCATCACACAAGTCACCGCGATCAAGAACAGAAAGAATATAAAGACAACATCGAACATGATCAAGAAGTTTAGCATTACAAGTTGCATCACGTCATGTAGGAGCTCCCACGTCACATTCTGTGCTTTTCATCACCTCACTTCGGGATTATCTGTAACAAATAACAGATTTTAATAAAGATATTTTTGAAAGATAGCGGATTATAATTAACATACTTTTGGAAGATAACAACATCAACACGAGTCTATTCAGGCCATAATCCCCACGCGTATGTCCAAAACGGGTTGGGAATCGCAGGGCATCTTCTCACACCACCAATGCTACTGTCCGTCAGTGGCCAAGGGATTTAGCTATCCTTGTGTTAGGCTGTACCTGTCGTTGCTGGTTGAGTGTGTCCCGTCTGATCTAAAGATACTGCAGGGTGCACCACGGACAGGTGATGTTGACTTGAGTTCCCAAGATATAGGTTTTATTTTTATTTTATCTTATTCTTTTAGGAACGACAAACAGTCATATATTGGTTTTATGCTGGATTACAGACTAGGTTAACAAAATATTAGGTAAATGTATAACCAACAGCGTCATCCACAGATTGCCAAATACGTTTAAGTACAATAAGTATGCACGCTCAAATATGTTGCCGATTGACGCGTAACATTAGAATCGACTAGGTAATCTACCACCTACCCACCACATAATACTGATTCAGTTGGCAGTATGTATTAGGTAATTGACTAAATATAATTGTCTTTTATAAAAGCCTTGTATGTTGTAAGTTGGTACCTACCAACTTACAACATACTTTTACAACATACTTTTTTACTTAGGAACAAACTTCTAGTTAAAATAATTTACATACAAACAAAAACAGCACATAAAAGTTATAGATCATTAAGAATGTTCAATATCATTCTCTTGGTAATGTGTTCAGTAAAAAAGAATGTCGTTGTTAGTAAATCGGTATGGGAGCCCGTTCCCCTTCATGGGTTCTGTGAGTAGGAGTCGCAAACAAATGGCGCACACGCACAGCGCGACGATGAACCGTCCTCGGTACCAAGTTGAAACCTCTTACACCTCTTTAGGAAGAGATAAGTGACAAAATGTGAAAAAAGTGGGGTGTACGGGGTTCCAACCCCCATCTTCGGAACCCAAGCCAACCTCACCTGCACGTGGTGCATCTTGCTAAACAACGAACGGGGCTCTGGCGGCCGGCTGATTGCGGCATAGCACAGCCTACATCGGCACATCTAAATCACCTGGCCACCGACGGGCAGCAGCGTCGGTAGTGCGAGAAGCTGTGCCCTGCGATCCCAGCGTGGGGATTATGGGTATATCCCCCTTTATTAGGGGAGGCCTATGTCCAGCAGTGGACTGATATAGGCTGGTGTGGAAGTGACAAAGACAATAACGGATATGGTTATTTTTTATTATGTAAACGGATATAGTCGTGAAGATTGCAGGTAGGATGGAAAGGGCTCAAGACCCTTCTTCGTGGAATTCCTATGTTCAGTAGTGGACTTCTATATATTATTGATGATGATGATAAAACTGATATATACAAAGGTCGAATATACAGGTTGAAAAGTTATAAAGCATTGAGCGAATGTTCAAAGGGATGCCGGTCATTCATTGTTTTAATCACCGGCCTGTGAAAATGTTGCCAGATACGAGCCTGCTCGTTTGACATGCACGCTAATGCGCGCTTACTTTCCATTCTACCCCTGCCCCCTGCCCTACAACAGACAAAAGGGTATCAAAAACGTAATATAAATGCGATTTGATCGCGAGGTACGGAATTCGATTTAACCACATGAAAGGGATGGATATTGCTCCAGCCGATTTCGAAAAACAGGCTGCACCAAATGTCGCTCAAATAAAAAAAGTGTTGAAGATGTTGCGAATGTTGGGTGACACTACGTCCAATTTATAACAAAGCTAGACACTCGTACATAGATTCTGTTAAATCTTTATGATAGATTTTAAAATAATAATAATTTTGGTGGTGGGTAGCTCGGGACAGTGATGTCTGGAAGTCTATGGGGGAGACCTTTGCCCAGCAGTGGAATGAGAACGGTTAGAAATAAAAATCCAAAAGGTTTACATTTATGATACTCAACAAGTATTGGGAAACAAAGTTATAGTTATGCTTGATTACTATTGTCTATGCTATAAGTGTAAACCTGTAAAGTACTAACACCTACTCCTCCTTTATGAGTCTTATAGACACAGAATACCTATGCTCATACAGGAGAGAGGCTACTATTTATGGCAATTATTGTCGATAATTATGTTATTGTTTTTTAAGCAAAGATTCACAATATTTTTGTAAGGTTTGCGTTTTTGATTGCAACTTGTCTGATCTAAAAGGTCGTGTACGTACCCTGAAATCGTTTTAATTTATACATTCAAAGCTCACTCCTGTTTGTAAGTAGCCAAATGAGAAATAAATATTTATATCTACTGCTAGGTACTACGATCCTTATGTAAATGTCAGGACATTTACATAAGGATCGTGTAAATCGGACGTTGATTGTGGATTCATTTTATTTTGTTGTTGAATCTGTGTGGCTAGACGTTTTTATTTTAAACCCTTATGTTTGGGTAATCTTACTCTAAGCCTTATTTGCCAATCTGGTACCAGTGTAGAGTAGAGTAACCTTTCTTATGTGTGTGTCGTGTGATTAAAATTGTTATTCTTTTTTTAGGAGATTTATTTTGTATAAACGAGTATATCTTACCAATTTTGTTTTTTTTGCTAGTTGTTGTTTGTCTTTCTGTTTTTTATGTTTAATTTTTCTTTTATTGCTTTCTATATCTTTATTGTTTATATGATATCCTTATGCTCCCCAACCACAATTTTTTACCTGTCATGACAGGTTGTCTAGCAGAAAATACTTTCTACCATTAAATCCAATAAGTCGAGCTCAGGACAGGGCGCAATGGCGCTCATTAGGGGAGGCCTATGTCCAGCAGTGGACTGCTATAGGCTGATGATGATGATGATGATTAAATCCACTAATTTTATATATATTTTTGTAAAATGCAATACAGAATTAAATAATAATTATAATTCGTATATCGAGCTCAAGACAGCGCGTAATGGCTTATTAGGGAAGGCCACGGGGAAGGCCTATGTCCAGTAGTGGACTTCTATAGGCTGATGATGATAGTGATGATATCGAGTTATTTTAACACCTTACTATACAATAATTACCACCTAGTTGGTGTTCGGCGGTATTGAAAACAAAATGTTTAAACTAACTAAACATTCTAGCTAAGGGCACATTAGTAAATTAAGTTAGTAATCAGTTTTTTTGTTCGCTCTAAGATAGTCCCTAAGTTCAACAGCGTTCTTTCTTTTGTAAAAAGTGTTTGTAAAAGTTTGTACATCCAAGTTGGGAGATACACTTGTATAGATTAGGGAGAAGCCAAATACTTTATCTTTTGGTAGAAGTTATCAATTTGATAAAAGGACAAGAACGAAGTTTTCTCGTGAGGGATCAAAGTTAAATGAGCTGTGTTTGTGTGGGGTTGTTATTTTGTTTTGAATTCCAACAAATGGAGCGATAGAATTTACTTATAAAGAGTTGCTGTAATGATATAATCATTTTTAGTCTCTTTCTTCGTAAAAAGTTTGTGAAATGTGATGTGTACGATTATTAACCAAAGTACACACCATACCAGCTTAATATCAGTCCATTGTATTACCAGTTTAATAAAGGGGCATTTGCCCATAAAGACCACGCTGTACATGCGGGTTGAGGACTGCAGAGCACACCTCATGCCGCCGACGCTACTGCCTTTCCATGGGGGAATTCAGTTGTGCCGGTGTTAGGGTGTTGTCCTCCGGCCAGGTAGAGTGACGAAGCTGGATGCGCCAAGCTCAGGACAGGGAGCAATGGCGCTCATTGAGGGAAGCCAATGTCCCGCAGAGGACTGTTATAGGCCGATGATGATGCTGATGATGATGATGATGCCACTTTCAGCCAGCCGCCAGCTCAAGTGCAGGAGCAGGTGATTTTAACCTGGATTTCGAAGAGGTGGGAAATCCTTATCATGTTTCAGTATAAAGCTTATTGATCCAATTAGAAGAAACGTATAAATTCAATAAATATTGAGAAATGGGGAAAGTTGTCAGAAAATATCAAGAATGATTCATCAGTTTTTGAATAAAAGTGTTTTTAATACGGAATCCTTCATAGTGTCAGTCGTTTTATAATAAAATTGAAACCGAAAACCATTATTACAGAGTTTATCAAACTTGAAATCATTAAGCCGAATTGTTCAGGGTTTGCCTGAAAATTGAAACGTTTGCTCAATTGGAACTTTTAATACAATGAAACTGGCTCAGTAACACTTTGAAACCTCATTATTTTTAAAGCCTTTCGAATTTATTGCTGGGAATAATTTCGTCTAGATCCAACTGCTAATATCCGCTCACGAAAGGTACGGGTAAAACAAATACCTAATGTTCTTTCATATCTTTCAATTTTTAATATCTTTCATATTAACTATTTAATGATTTAGGTAAGGTATAACTTAAAATAGGTACCTATTATTTACTTAAGATGGTAATCTTTACCATGTAATAATGTGTTCGTGACACAGCCATCATCTGAGTCGAGCAACATTCCGCCCGGCCACTACTTGGATGGGTGGTCGTATAGAGCTCTTCCGTGCTTCTGAAAGCACGCTATGTCGGCGGCCTAAAAGCTCCGACACCAGAGTTGGCCACTAGCTCATACGGAGAATTAAGAAGAAGAAGAAAGTGACTATGTAATTTTGTAATAATACGTCTTATTTAATATAGATACAATGAGTATGACTACATTTACAATTTAAGCTTGTTCTAATATCCCAGATTTCTAGTAGGTACAAAAACATAAATCTGTTTAAATTTCATAAACTTAGTAGTTAAGTAGGTATATTACTCTTTAGTAGTTTGTGGTTTTAGTGATGTAGACCGCGTATTAGGCATTATCCTCAAAAGGGTTGGATTATACAAACTTAATTAAAGCTTACTCAAAGAGGAAGAAAACATAATATTAGGCTAATGCGAAGAGGCTTAAAGTTCGTTAACATCTTTCTGAAACTTTAAGCATCCTTACATGTAAATGGAACGCAATATTCTACTTTGTTACAGTACGCATTTTCAATTTTAATTGACACGAGTTGGGATTAAAATAACAAGTCTGTCTCCTTCTATGACTCTTGTTATTATTTCTTTGAAGTCATAATTCTAAACACAGGAATGTTACGAATATTACAAATGTGAAAGTTTGTGAGGATGGATGGATACATAGATGGATGTTTGATACTCTTTCCTGTAAAAATTATATAACGGATTTGGACGAAAACTGGAATATACATAACATATGACGTAGATTTTAAATTTACAAAGTTTTTAGGGCCACGCTAAATACCTAAATATAGGTAGGTATTTTTAATAAAATCTAGCAAGGTGCTCGCATTCATTACAGAATGGATTTGGGTGAAAATTGGAATAAGTTTACATAGTTTAAGAAATTTTCAAATTTTAAGGGCGACGATAAATCCTTACATTTATGTTTTGCTAGCGAGGTGCTCACATTCATTTATTTTTTTATGAATACAGCTGGTTAAACTCAGTACCCTTATCTCGGGTATTTTCGAATCAATCTAGGCTGGATAATGGAATATTTTATTGATCAAGTTTAAAGCTTCAAAATAAAATTTAGAAATTGAATCTCTTCAATGATTCACAACAAGGTTACAACTGAAGTTGTTGCATTTAAATAATGGTATTATTGTCTACTAGCTTTTGACCACAGCTTTGCTCCCGTCATACCCGGATAAATGCATAATAATGTTATTCCAATCATACAAAATGTGCAAAATTGGAGCTCAATCTGTTGTTTTGGCGTGAAGGGGGACAGATATTTAAGATTTCACACACATACACCTCTATAATATGAGTAAGACTCTTAACTCGTTTATAATTAAAAAGTTATTTTATACAACTATGTTTTTATACGAATATAAAATTTTGGCGTCGGGCGGAACACTTGGTGAGATGAGGTGAAGGATGTTAGAGCAATGTCTTGTCGGAATGGTTGCTTCGAGAGGATGAACGTAGCGCTGACTGTCCATCGTCGACTGCTTGATGGGTCGACGACATCGATAGAGGGATAGTCCAGGATGAGATCAGCTGACTTCAGATCTATATGCTTCGGCACAAAAAAATATTGTACTTAATATAAATATAGGCCTTCTCCTAATAAGATCCACCCACAGTATCCGCCCACTGCTGGTTACAAGATACAGGCTGAAATTGATGTGATAAAGCATTATCAGCAATGAGCAGCTGGATTTTAAATCGAATCTCACATGGTTAAAGGAAAGGGAATGTCACATAAAGAGTGTTACTACGAAAGGAGTAAAATTACTATTAGTTTGCAGGTTTCTCATATTCAACGCGCAATTCAACTTACGCCAGTAAAAACTAAAATTTGTTTCAGGCAATATGAACATACAAAAATATAATTACAGAGGCCATAGTAATTACAGTGTCAACTCTTCGTGGAGTACTTCTACTACCGCACACTTGCCGCACATACAAGTACTGACATCTGCGGGGTGATTGACTAAATCTGTTGCTAACAGAAATGACAGTTTGTTAATTGACGTTCTTTGAATTTCGACAGATGAAATGTTAAAGTTTGTAAAAACAGGATCGGTTGCTATCATTTCGGTGTACCACTGAGTTAAATGGTAGCAATGGGGTGACTGGCTATCTCTGTTGCAAACAAATGATTGCCACCGATCCTGTTATATCAAACTGTGACAGTTTGTCTGTTAATTGACGTTCATTGAATTTCGACAAATGAAATGTCAAAGTTTGTAAAAACAGGATCGGTTTCAATCATTTCTGTTTGCAACAGAGATAGCCGATCACCCCGCTGGTGTACTACCAGTCAGACATTCTCAATGAACCTTCCTTATCTAATCATCTTGAAGCAATAAATTAAACCATTATGATTTATTTAACTTGGCTATCTACTGAATAATATCTGAAAGCAAGCAAGAACATTTCTATTTTTTGTGTGTTATGAAGTGAATAATTTAGTACCTAATATTTAACATGTGTCTCGACACGCGCCGGTGATCGTGATCTCACAGAAGGATCTGTCTGAAAACCAGCGCTGCATCAGCGCGTAGGTGGGTACTAACTAGTAGTTCCTCCTTGCGTGCTCAATGCGGCATAAAGCTGAGACAGGGACCTATTTTTACCGTACGCATTATCATAGTTTAAGTTATTTTCCTGTTTTTTTCATCGTCTTGAACTGGTTAAACATAAATATATTTTCTTTCTTTCTTTCTTTCTAGTTTTCCTAGTTCTCGTGTCTCGATACTGAATAGATTGAGAGACGCCCCCGGACTCGGTGTAACGTGAAGTAAAACATATTACACTTCAAGGACGCCCCTCGGGTAAAATTTACATGGATTCAAATAGACGAAAATAGATAAATGGTACTGCTTCAGAATTCAATTAAGATCACTGTTTACTACGGTCTTATATCCAAGATGGAATACTAGAAATAGATTTGATTTGATTATAATTTACGGGACTAATATAGGCCAGCTAACATTGATTTGAGGTTTCAATACGTTTATTAATATGCTTGGGGATGGGAGATATGTGTCAAGGCTTAGAAATATGTCTATTATACCAATACCTACTCTGTTCAATATCATGTACAAAGTAGTTAAAAACAGGGACTAGAATTTTACGTACCGATCGGTAATGGTTTTAACAGTTACAGTTGCCATTTGAGGGTAAACTTATGGGAAACAATAGTAACAAAGTTATTTCCCGGTAAAATAAACATAGCATAAGAACGTTATGCCATAAATGAGAAAAGTTACAACTTCCCAAATACACCCTCCGTAAACATGGGTACGAGAAACCTTACTCACTAATTATTAATAACATTACACTAGCACAATGTAACCTTATTGAGCTTCTAGACGTGCTGGCACCCAAGTTAGTTTAGTGTTCCAATCTCTACGTTGTTATTGGATAGTTGAAATAGTTGGGTGAAAATAAAGGTCAGCTTTTTGGTATCAACGAAAGTTTTGACAAGTAATTGACTGGAAACACGTAAACAATTTCCGAAGAAGAGTTTTTAATTAATGGAAGAATAATAAGATGGTGACGACAGGTAGACCATAGTCAGTTTTTTAAGGGAAGGTCCCTTCCTCCAGCGTGATGGGTCGTCAATATCAGAAAGACCGTGAGTACCTGGCTAAGAAGGCAGTCAGGCGGAAGTGGGTAATGATGATGATGAATTAGTAAGTATATTCAAAATTATAAAAACAAAATCAAAATATGTTTTTTCAATAAGCACATACAGTACGCTTTGAAACGTCAATATATTGAGATAAGAAACATGGTAAAGTTCAACTTGGAGCACACAAAATTTATTTGTTTAGATACCTAGTTATCCTACATTATGAGGTGTTCAATATTATTTTGTGCTTAAAATACAAAAATAAATCGCTGAAAATATTACACCAACGGTCAATCAATGTGCATTGTGTATAGGAGACGGCAAGTCTAAAAGCCCCATTTGGTTAATAAGCTCAGTGGATGTCGCGTCAACATGTTGGCTTGGCATAATTTATGAAGGAATAATTACTTATCGATACTGATGCCAAGTTACTAAGCAGGCTTTGCGAGTTATGGGTAAATTATCTTTGCAATAATGATTAAATTAAGACTACATGGAAAATAGTCCTCTTACTTATGTACGATACTTAAAGTTAGTCAATGTTCAAAGTTAGCCCTGTCACTGTTTGTCATTATCCAACGGTAAGAGATGCCAATAGTTTAAGCATCGTTTATCTTTTGAAAGATGTTCATAAGTAAGGCCAAGCATATGGTGGTATAGAAGGTGACATTCACTCAGGTGATACGTGGTGTTTTGGGTTCATTATAGTTAGGTACTCAAGTGTTTTACTTAAAAATTATCGTCTAATGCAATCTACGTGTTTGAAGTAGTGATAGAAAATATATATTTTGTCTTGTAATAATACATTAAAAGAAAATGCTTCAGTAAATACTTTGACCGCGGGTGCAACGTCCGTGGCTGAGGAAAGTAGCATTTACACCTTAGCTGAATAGTTTATTTCAAAAAGAAAAAGCTTTGAAACTCAAGCCCACGTGTCCCTGATACACCCTGCTAACTAACAAACTGGGCTTGGCTATTTGATTGTTGGGTTTTTTGGTAGTTATGTACGCTTGCCTTTTATTTTCAGAAAGTGTGAAAAGTAAAAATATTCACGAGAATAAAGTTGTGTTTGTCTTAAGGGAGCTTGAATCCCTCGCTGCTAATATTTATAGTTAGTCCATTCCAGTTTAAACTCGCTCGACAGTTATTATTAAAAAAAGAGAGTCTACTCACTCAGTTAACTCACTTGCTGACGCTCGGGAGTTCACTCTAGAATCCTTCGTTGCGCTCGTTATTCAATATGGTTCCCGTGACGTTAAACACTGCTTTAGTCCTTTGGTTAAAAATCTATGTACTATGTATTATACTCATGAGTGTTGGGGGTGAGAACTGGTGTGGGGAACTAGAGACGACACCTGCAAGCTTGACTTTTTGCCAATAAAGCCTTATTGATGTCTTATTGACATGTACCCAGTATCGGCTGGGTGTAACGGGTTACACTTAACTTAAACCAAACTCACTGTTGGCTGCACATGGTGCACCCTGCTAACTAACAAACGAAGCTCTGGCGGCCGGCTGATAGCGCAGCCTAATACTAGCACAGTTACATCACCTGGGCATGGGCAGCAGCGTCGGCGTTGCGAAAAGCTATGCCCTTCGATCCACAGCCCGCATGCCCAGCATGGAGATTATAAAAATAATAAAATAAAAATACTTTATTTCGAACTACAAGATCCATAGAGCACACAAAATTAAAGTTAAAGTAGCTAAAAGAAAAGGAAACAAAACAAGAAAAAAGCTAAATAAAACAAAAAACTTGTTCCGAGAGTGAGTGAGTTTGTTATTGAGCGCAGTTCTCTGCTAGATCACTCTCTGTACAAGGCTCTTCCAGAGCGACGATGTGCATCTATTCGCAAAAGTCTTCAAGATGCTGTTGTGACTGCCCCGCACTCTGCGGATCAGGGATGCTATTTTTTTTTCGAATAACGACTTCAAAGCCATCCGTTTGGTATTCAGCAAACATCCCTGATGCACTGCGAAAACGAGGCAGCCCCAACATTATCCTGAAGATATTATTATATTGGACGCGTAGGGTATCCAGCGATTTTTTGGTATGCTTGACCCACAAATTTCCGATGTACACGCTCTGACAATAGAATATGGGCATATCCCCTTTTTAAAAGGGGAAGCCTACGTCCAGCAGTGGTCTGAATACTCTGGGGTTGTTATACCTAGAATCAATTATTTAAATGAAACAGTATATCTCTGTTATAATGTAGCTTCCGCCAGTTTTTTATCTACATAACGTTATCGAAAGAAATGTAAAATTTATATATTTAAATAAACGCGAATTTCAGTAAAATTAACAAGAAGGTTTGCAACCGACCCAAGATATTATAAGAAAATATACTGGATGTTGCGCAAATACTTGAAAGTTTTGGACAATCCTTCAAGTTCAGGATTTTGGAATTAAATTTTGGTTTGTGTTTATTAGATGATAATAAAAAGGTACCTACTTATAATAATAATAAATAGATCGGTGGTTTGTCAAAAATACTCAAAATTTATAAGCTTACTTATGGGTATCTCATTATTTCTGTTAAGAACTATATCTTAATTCTAACTATCCTTATCTTTATATCCTTCATCATCATATGAAAATCATAATAAAAGTATTTTCAACAAATTACTAATGTATTCTACCTGATTTCCAAATTATTTTCTTAAATTGAATAGTTAAAGCTGAAGCTAAAAATTCTATCACACGATACAAATAAAAACAAATTCAGATTATAAAAGGTCTCCCCAAGATTAGGTTTAAGGACTAGATTGATCGATACTCCACGGCTCTGAAAATTATTTTATACATAGTACCGATTACAGAAAGGGGATTGCGCATAATTTTATTATGAAACTAAGGGAATCGGTGAACTTCGTACCACGTTAATTTTGTTTTGGCTGTTCATATGAGTATTTCCTAATTATTATTTTTCCTGACTCAACCCAGTACTGAGTTAGGGCAATTATTTTAACCTAGAGCTGCGTATACGCGCCTACATGCGAGCGAGTCAAAAGCGAGTTTATCTATAGTAGATACTCCAAAAAAACGTTGATATGAAACCGCATAGTTTTCGTAGCAGCACCCATTCAAAAACATCCATTAACCTAGATTTATTTACCTTTAAAAATAGTCTACTGAATTACCTAAGCTATACCGATGCTAAGTTTGGGAGAAATAATGATTAAGTAATATTCGCCCTGACATTTATAAAAGTATCTGACATAATCCGGCTTACAAGTAATGCCTACATAGGTATTGGGCTGACCTTTTTGCGCTTAATAAGGAGATTATTACGATGGAGGCGTACCTTGCAACTTTCAGCTATATATTTCAGCTAGACCGTGACCAAGGAAACGGCTTTTGACTTTTTCTGTGCTTCGGCGTTACTTTGGCTCTCGCGACTTATCGAATGGTTATGTTAAATAAGCAAAAATAAAAATGTCTACATATAACAAAACTAAGTTTTTTTAAAGCGTTGTCATCTTCAATACTGTTTGTTCGATGATCCTATAAGAACTTTGATGTAATGTTTTATCATAGTTTAAAAGTATATTTTCTAGATTAAAACTTAGGGTATTTTTATCAAAATTGGGTCAATCAGATTCTGATAGACCTCTCCATAGTTCATATGGGCCGGATACATTATCGCCCTACGGCGAAGATTCGTGTATTGCCTCTCTGTCTCCCGAGTGAAAAGTCATAGAGTACTTCTTCTTTTCACAACCCGAATCTTTGCGGGTGATAAAGTAACCGCACCATTACAACCATACTAGGTTACTACCAATACGAGGTCGATGTAGACTTTGACAGCCAAAAATGGTATTTGCGTACGATTTGTCAACAAATACACAATAAAAACATATGATGATTATTTTTGTTTCTCTAGTTTCTTCGTCTTCGTATGAGTGAGTAGCCAACTCTGGTGTCAGAATTTTTAGGGCTCCGACAACGACTGAAAAAGCCGGGACCAACATCTTAACTGATCAAAAGTGTCTTGTAGAGAGGAAATGAGACGTAGCACTTATTATTTGGAACAGATTATTTCAAAGTATGAACTCCTGTGATAAAAACTCCTATTTACTCTGTGATGAATCAACTCCCAAAGTTTTCAAAGTTTTTTTATCTATTTATTTACACAGTGTGCCATTTCAGACTTAAACGCTTGTTACACCACACGGTATTCAGTCTGTCTTAGTAAAACTGTCTTACTGACTAACTAGATTGTTGCTATGACCGACTTAGTGGATTACTCTTATTACACTACGCTAAGTGTATGACAGTCTTACTAGGACAGACTGAATACTGCGTATTCTATTAAACCTTGTAGGCTTCATTTATGTAAACTTAACTGTGAAAAAAGTTAGTGTCCTTGCTCATTGCACATATTAGAAAGTAGAGAGCCTATGATTCATTTATTATTGCTCTTCCAAAAGTAAGCTAAGTATGAAAGGCGACGGCGAGTCTTCGGCCCTTTGTCATTTTCGATGTGAATCCTGTATCGAAACTGACATCTAACCGAACTATCTGGCTTGGGGAAAACAACCCCGAATATAAAATAAATCCAACCATGGCAGCAAAGCAAAAACATACATTCCGAAGCAAAAAAGCGCTAAAACCTTAATTCCACTAAACGGTCTATCGGTACGGTAACTATCTGAGTAGTCATTGGGCGGAGTGTAGTATAATGAAATTAATACTACTAATATTATAACTGCGAAAATTTGTGAGTATGGATGTATGGATGCATGAATGGATGATTGTTTGTTACTCTTTCACGCAAAAACTACTGAACGGATTTGGATGAAACTTGGAATATACGTAGTTTGTGACCTAGATTGACACATAGGCTTTTTATCAAGATATGTTAAGTTCGGAAAAAAACGGGTAATTCTATTTTTTTCTATATTTATCGTATAAATTGTGGTAAAATATATTACTAGGTTTGAAACCTGTCGTGTTCAGCCCTAGTCGAAACATTATGAACGATCATCGTTTTTACGAATACTAGTAAATTCACGAAAGCCGTGCCACTCGGTGAAAGCCCGAGCATAAAATAGGAACAATTTTATTGGTAATTTTCCTGGTGCATTCATTCGAGTAATGGTGGTTGGCGAACCTAAGCTTATTTTTCAATTTTTCAACAAAAGTAATTAACCTCAATCAAAGGATGATTTTTGAAAAAAACGAGATTTTCAGTTCATCTTCTAGACTAGAATAAGAACAAAATAGGTACATATCACAAATAATGTATATTCCAAGTTTCATCCAAATACGTTCGGACAATACAGAGTTGAGTGGGAACAAATCCACAGACACACTAACATACAGGTCTACACTTTTTTTTTATATTTCATATTTTCAATACTTTTCCAGATATCATTCTCAATTTTGTCACATAGCGAACTCAAATTGAAATCGACTAATTAATTTTATGAATTTGGGATTCAATTAATAAAGTTAAGGGCTTTTTGACCTTAAGGTTAATGATACCTTTGTTATAGAACCCTTTGATAATTAAAATGTTACGCAAGTTAATACAGAGTTCCGATTTGCATTGGCTGTTACGATTCATTTTCCGAAATAAAAATCGCGCTGATAATATATTATACGAACAGTGATAACAATTATATTAAAAAAATAAAGTTGTACTAATAATCGAGATTAACAAATTAACAAATAAAATCAAAACATCTACACTACTATGTATAATATGGAATCAGGTGCCAGTGTCTGTTTTTCCATTGTCTCATGACCCTAACGGCTTCAAAAAGAGAGTTAATAAGCATCTCCTGGGAAAGCTCGTCCCATCGTCGTCCTCATCCTTGCCCACGCAAGCCTCAAGGTCAAGAGCTGGCCTATGCAAAATAAACAAATAAAAAACTACTCCTACCCATCAACAAAATATCTTTAGCCTACTCCATCTATAACCACGTCAAAAACTGATGATGATGATGTACCATCATCATCATCAGCTTTTAACAGTCCACTACTGGGCAAAGGCCCAATGAGAGCCATTGCGCCCTGTACTCAGCTCCACGCATCCAGCTCCTACAAGCAGCCTTTCGCAGATCGTCACTCCACGTAGCCGCAGGGTAATACTACATTTGCGGAGCCGCAGTCTCGACTCAATAGTTCGTTTATCCAAACGGTTATCGGTTCTACGGTAGATATGGTCAACCCACTGCCATTTCAGCTTACTGAAATGGCAGTGGGTTGGCCATAAACTCTAAGCTATGTTCAGGTATCATGGTACTCCACTGTGTAAAAGATACCACTTGACGTTGTACGAATCGTTTAAACTAGACCTTAATATGATTAAGACATCTTCAAATTAAATATATTAAGAATAAACCCAATACAAATACAAAATACAAATACATTTATTAAGAATAATATTTCGGCTAATTATATCGAAGTCCAGACGTAGCATTTGGCACATGTTTTATGTTTGTTGTTGATGCAAATTGTATATAAAATATTACAAATCAATATGAAGCACGACTTAATACATGACACTTGAGTAATGATCCTCCTTCCTTCTTAGTACAGGCCAACTCTGGTGTCAGAGTTTATAGACTGTTCGAAGGCCACCGATATTGCATAGTGAAAGAAAAAGCCGGGACCAACATGCTTTCCGAAGCACGGAAACGCTCAGAGCTAAATGTGCCTAAACGGTCACCCATCCAAAAAGCGACCGGGTGGAGTGTTGCTTTGCCTAGATGGTCTGCCAAAAACACTGAAGCACAGATAACATAATACTAATACACTGAAATAAGCCACGCAAAGAGCGCTTCGATCAGAATCAACTTCAACCAACCTCAGTAAAATCACAGAACCGTCACCGTACTTTAGCTAATTGAGCGTAAAGGTATCGATTTTAAAGCACACCAGCTTTACAAAGATTTCGTTTGATCAGCTGTTACCGTAAAACCAAGGGCAATGTCTTACAAAACTCAAAATTCTAGAATGGCTTTAAACATTTCGAAAGTCATCCGTAATCACAAATACCTATAGTAATAAATAATTTAATGCTGAACACTATCACACAGCATCATGTAGCCCTAAACTAAGCAGAGCTTACAATATGGGAACCACATGACTGATAAACTACATTGATTTATTTATTTTTTCTATATTAATTTACATAGATATGTTATTTGAGGTATAAACCTAGCTTAGCTGCGTTGACTAACGGCCGGTTTCTATATTATACCGTTACCGATTACGCCTCGTTTTCCC
Organism: Horisme vitalbata; assembly: GCA_951804965.1. NCBI lineage: Eukaryota > Metazoa > Arthropoda > Insecta > Lepidoptera > Geometridae > Horisme > Horisme vitalbata. The sequence goes on from OX638094.1 coordinate 6,103,960, forward strand.
ATGAAAAACTGTCAAATTTTCGACGCCTCGTTGTTAACTTTTGACAGTTTTTCAAGGGAAAACGAGGCGTAATCGGTAACGGTATAATATAGAAACCGGCCGTTAGAAGTTTGATATGTTTTAGAGCTCCTAGGGAGTATTTGATATCAATTTTTACTTGATACCTTCACGCATTTTTGTAAAAAAGTGTCTTGACAGGCAAACAGACAACAAAGTGATCATATTATAAGGGTTTTTCCTTTTGAGGAATGGGATCCCAAAAATATATCGGTCGTATATTAATTGACTATGCTTTATTCCGTACCACGCTGGCCCGAAATCAAATAAAGAAAAGTTAAATTAGTCCGCGTACTTGATAAATTATCAAAATAAAGTAAAAACAAACCTATTTTATCATCATCATCATCATAAACCTACAATCAGTTCACTGCTGGACGTAGGCCTCTCCCTGTACGCCACTGAGCCTGATCCTCGGCTCTACTCATCTAATATCTAATAAATAATAAATAAATAATGCTGGACACTATCACACAGCATCATGTAGCCCCAAACTAAGCAGCTGTTGTGTCAGTCGTATTATGGCAACCACATGACTGTTAAACTACATGAATACCTTTTTTTTGTGAATGAATACATTTTAAACATAGAAAACACCCAGACCTGAGATAAACATCTGCAAATAATGCAAACATTTGTCCCGCGGCGGGAATCGAACCCGGAACCTTCTGCGTCTCAGGCGGACCTTCACCCACTGCCCCACAGAGGTCGTCAATATACCGGCTATTATCTGCCAGCTACATGACGCTGATCGGCACTCCATCTTGCCAGGGATTACCTAAACGGATCTCCAGTCCAATACCTGTCATAAATTCTATAGTACAATATTAAAAGATACCGCTTCCATTAATAGAGTTCAAAACATAACATCGTTGCTGCCTGTATCAGACTCGTCCAAAAATAGCAATTTGCTGCAAAACTAACTTACGACGAAACGGCCAGCACGGTTCTAAAAGAGTTCTATATACCTTCGTTCCGAATTCTGTCACTATCCAGGAAAAAGTTATCCACCAACAAGTTTCGTAATCAAATCACGGAAAATAGAATTCAGTGATTGATTGCAGAAATTGGATTTATTGCTCAACCAGACGTAATGACAATTTCGTCGGTAAAAAAACAGTAAAAAACGGGACGTCCTTAAACAAAATCGGTCGATGGCTTCACAAAATGGGTTTGGGTAGACAAGTAGACATATTGGGGAAAGACTAAAATTTGGAATAGGTTGCCGGTACATATCCTGGTATTTAGATCTGAGCGCTTCCGGGTTTCAAAAGGCACATAAAAATGTTGGTTCTGGCTATGTCAGAGGCCATTGGCAGCCTTAAAACTCCGAGCACAGAGTTGGCCACTAGCACATACAAAAAAAAAAGTAAAACGGTCTGAATATTTACTTTTCGATTTGACTATACCCAGAGAATAGAGAGTTCTTCCTGGATTGTGATAATAATCATAGATGTTAGATAATTAATTATTAATCATTACTGATATTTAGATGACAAAAAAGCTTGGGATGAAACTGCCTCCAACTCCATCAATAACAATGTAATAGTTATTAAGAATAATGACGTTAAAAAAATATAAGCCAAGCAGAGTTTCTTGCCAATACTTCTCTGTTTGGTCACGTTACGAATTGGTAGTAAATTAAAAAAATGACGTTTCAAAGAGTACTATACAGTTCCTACTGAATAAATGAATTTTGACTTTGACTTTACTAATTTCATTTTTGTATATTTTTCATTTTTATACATGATGATACTTTTTAGCGAAAAAATAATAATAGCAAGAGAAGCATATTAATAACTGTTTTCACTAATGAGTTGTAATATTGAAGAAAATAACGTTGAAGCTTGATAAGTAAATTTTCCTTAAGAAAACCAAATTATCTTTTTTATTATCTCTATCAAAAGATTTTTTTTATATATTAGGTCATGTCGTTTTCATGAAAAATTGTTACTCTGTAAATTTTGGAGCATAATAAAATATCATCTATCATCGACACTATCAATCAATTGAATGTTCATGATAAATATAGGAGAGTTATATTAGTATATTAAATTTAATCTTCCTCTGAAATGACTAGCATTTTTGCTCGTTCAATTAATAAGAAACAATTTTATGAGCAAAGATTTCTTATTCATTATCCAATTTTTTTCCTAGCCCACTTAAAACTTAAGCCCAAGACGTTCCTCTTAGCAATATAAAATTTAAGAAAATTCTTATTACATCTATTACAATGGTTAACAATATCAAATTGAATCCGATTTTTCAATCATCAGTCCATCACTACCGGTTATTTAATTTGCAAAAGAACGCGAACTTACATGCATTTTTCAAAGCTTTTCAGCTCTTAGATATCTGTCATTTAAAAAAGAACCCAAAAGCATAAAAAAAGTTTACCTTTTATATAATTCCTACGCTACAAGCAATCCGATTCGAGTCCGAGTCACAGTTCCATGGTTCCGACACCGGTGTCGGTAAGTTTTGCGAGTACGCAGCGGGCGCCCGGCCGGCGACGTGCGGCAGACTGAGCACTGAGCCCCGCACCGTTTCCACCCTTCATTGCAATATTCCATTTACAAAATGTGACTGTGACCCCGTCATTGGCTAATCACTAGTTGGTTATTCCATTTTCGAAAATGAGCTTGAGCTGCTATATTAAGTTTGCGTAGCTGAAGTGGCCATGATTTTCAAATAGGATCTTCTTAAATGAAGTTTGTGCCCTACTGGGATGTATCCCAGCTTTACATCCGGAAGTCAATGTATCGTCGTATAACGACTGAAACAAATGATTCCATTTTTCAATCCAAAAAAAATTTTTTTTGTGCATTCGAATATTAGCATCTAAAAAGTAGTAACTTTTTTACTTTTTTTTTTATCATAAAAAAACATCTTTCCCAATAAAATAGCACTATTTTTTAATAACCATTTTAGCACAACGAATTGCCTTGTTAAAAAGCTTCTAGCATTCTTTGTTGCATACTCGGTGCTTGGACAAAAAACGAACTTAGTAGCGGGCTACTAACATTAAAGTGGCGCGACAGCTTACAAACTTTTCGATGTAGATACACACTACAACTAATTCTTCTTCATTCTACTAAAGTTCATAAAAAGACTTAGACCACTACCTATTCGCGCGGGTTCGATTCCCACTGCAGGACAAATGTTTGCAATATTTGCAGATTTTTGTCTCGGGTCTGGGTATTTTCTATGTGTGATATGTATGTATTTACTAATATTATACTTATAACTAGTTTATCATCAAGGGATGATAAACTAGTTATAAGTATAATATTAGTAAGTACAAGCTCTGCTTAGTTAGGAGCTGCATGATGCTGTGTGATAGTGATTCTGCATTGCCTTGGCGTAATCCTTTTGTTGCGTCTCAATGAAAATTTATTGAATCCGCCAAAAACATAACTTAGCAGAGATCTTTGTTAAGAACTCTTCCGGGGAAGTACTCTCACCATGCCTATTTCTGACGTGAAGTTTCGATTTCAAAGGCCGATAAAATTACCGACACTATCATCTTCATGCCTCAAGTTGTTGGACGAAAGATGACCTGCGATGCAATGCTTTGAGATACGTAATGGTTACATAGCCCACTTACATCAAGTGGGCCATGTGCTTGTTCCGGATCTTCTCGATTCTTTGCAGATCCATTGCCACTGCACGGCATGACAACATCTATCAATAACAACAACAACAGCACCAGCTTAGATCAGTCCACTGCTGGGCATAGGCCTCCACATATAAGATGGAGGATATGCCCATAATCCGTACGTATCATCGAGGAACCAGTTCCTGATTCAAGATTCCAGAATCACGAGGTAAAACTTATCGCCCCGTCAACGTTGGTGCCAGTCAAGGGAATTAGCTGTGCCAGTGATAAGCTACGCTATACCGCAATGAGAAGTACGCCACGATGGACCAGTGAGGTTAGGTCGGGTTCCGAAGATGGAAGTTGGAAACCCATAAACCCCATGCGCTGGCTTACTCTAAGATCCTCTCCATTATAAGAAGATATTATATAGCTATATTATATATAGCTATTATATCTAGCACTCCTTGTGATTTCGCTTGTGGTTTAGCCGTTGTTTCTGAAATCACTTTGTCCCCATCTGTTTTAATTTAAAAGTAGCCATAAAGCTTTAGAGAAAACAGTTTTGTTTCGTTTTCCGTTTTCTTCGCTGTTTACCGTCATAAAGTATAGAAAAGCTAATTTAAATGCAAAGAACCTTTTACTAGCGCGTTCACTGGCATATTTTTATTTAAAATCAAGCAAAAACTTTTTTAATGGGCGAAAAGTTAGAAGTTATTAATTATTTAGCTTAAAACTTTGCAGTAGCTTGTAGAATCTTTTGTTGTTTTTGTTAAAGTATAGCAAGATTAAAATTTAAAGGAGATTGGATGAAAGTAGGTTCACAAAGTTTTGAATGCACCCAAGTCCCTCATTAGTATAAATTAAGATGTCTGAGTGAAAAAATACATTCAACATCTTAAGGAACACTGATATATTATGATATATCTGTTGCAGCTAACTGGTTTAAAATAGCGATCGCCCTTCATTGAACAGCGCCATTCAATCAAACGGCTAGTTTTTAGTTGAATCATTTTGACGTTCTAAACTTTCAATATTTCGTTTAATTGAAAAGCCGCCGTAACATGGAATGAGTTGTTTTTACTTTGACCCAAGGTAATCAAGTAACCAAAGTATTATTTGAATGATTGAATGAATGAACACTTTATTGCAAGAAACGTATAGGTAACAAAACACAATTATATTTAAAAAATGTACAATAGGCAATATTTGAGTGCTTAGTTGTCAAAGTGAACGGCTAGTTCAACCAATTAGCTGCAAAATATCTATCAACCTAATTCACGACAAAGATAGATTTATAGGTAAAATAGGTATCATTTTCGTGAACGTTGTTATTTCTTACGTTACATGAAAGTCATTAATAGTGTTTTGCAGAAAAGGAATATGAAATAGAAAAATTAAACCCTAAAACGGTTGCAGCAGTTATCATAAGTTTTCAGAAAAAAAATAGGTGAGGCTTGTTTGTTTAAAGTTTTGGGTCCGATAATAGTTAAGAAAGCTCTTTTGTTTTCCATTTAAGTAAAAAAAAATTACGGCATCTCATCAACGACAGAGGGTTAACTGATTCCAAACTAGGTGGAGCCTGTACATAGTACCAGAGACTGATTAACATACCTACAATCTACTTATATAGATATTTATACAACTCCGAGACACAGAACAACCACCTTATGTTCTGTAGAGTACATGAAATGTACTCTAAGGGTGGTTGAATGACAATGCACAAAATTATATCGCTATAGCACGTCCGCTCGCCTCGACCGCTGCGTCCAGAGTGAGCCGAGCGTGTCGACTACACTTTATTATTTATCAGTACACTACATGTTCACCACAAAATGATTGTCCTGAGCGGGATTCGAACCCGCGACTAGAATGCAGCGCTATACCAACTGAACTATGAGGTCAGTAAAGCCTATCCTTCAGTGTTCTCAATTACAAGTCACGTAAAGTTTTTATTACAAAATCCTTCAATCCGCACATAGCTTGATTGTAAATGTAATTGGAAACGCAGTGGGTTGGATTGAGGCCAGTTTAAAATGCGATTCCGCATACTTACTATTTCTTAATCTATGGTACTGCAATTTGCCTAGAAACTGTCGTTTAATCTGTGCTCCGGCTGAAAACGCTTTAAACTTTACGTCGAGTGACTGGGTAGTGATTGGTTTGCTAGGGCGATTGGATGGTAGTACACTGGATATATACACTTTGGGGGCAAAATTTTACCTCATTAAGGGCCTCAATGTGTTATATTCATTTTGTAGTAAGAAAGTTTTTTCTTAGTTAACTATATTGACTAATTAACGACTGTTTGCGTCTTCAAAAGAAACCTAAAGTTTCTTAAGAAAAAAACCAGCTGAAAAAGTGGGATGAAAAAGTAGCTGCTCAATAGGGTAATATTTTGCCCCAACTAGTGCCTAGTGCACACCATGACTTAATTTTATACGAAAAATCCATGTTTTTTTATTCCTGCCTAATGTTAAGTTGTATATACTAATAACAAAGTATTTCTTCATGGGCCATGCGTGTTTGGAACGTGCCATTGAGGCATGAAGGTGTTAAGCCTCATGTGCCTGAACCTTTAAACTGAAATGCAATGCTGCTGCATTGTCTGATCGATAATAACTCAAAGGTAGTTAACCTTTATCGAAGGTCCGCCTGAGACGCAGAAGGTTGCGGGTTCGATTCCCGCTGCGGGACAAATGTTTGCATGTTCTGTAGATATTTGTCTCGGGTCTGGGTGTTTTCTATGTATGATAAGTATGTATTTACAAAACAAAAAATATATGTTTAGTATATCAATCATGTGGTTCCCATAATACAAGCTCAGCTTAGTTTGGGGCTACATGATGCTGTGTGATTACGTCCCGCATTATTTATTTATTTATTATATCAGTAGACTGCTAGATATAGGCCTGCCTAAAAAAGGGGGATATGCCCATAATACCCTCGCTAGGCATGCATGTTGGGGATCGCAGAGCACAGCTTATCGCACCGCCGATGCTGCACTGCTGCCATTCGGCGGTCAGAGAAATTAGCTGTACCGGTGTTAGGCTGTGCTGTGCCGCATTCAGCTGGCCGCCAAAGCCTCGATCGTTAATTAGCAGTTTGCACCACGAGCAGGTTAGGTTGGCTTGGGTTCCGTAGATGGAGGGTGTGGAAAGTGGAACTCCTTACATAACATTTTGATTACTTTGTATAATATTCACCTGTTTATAATTTTACTAAATAAATAATTCTAGTTTCATTACCCATCCTCAAAAAGAAAACATTATTAAAATTTATTATTAAGAGCCATAATTATACAAAATACGTCATGGTTCTACATACCACATCCCTACTCTGCTTGCGCCACTACACTCGATTGCATTCGGATATTGTTCTCGTCCACGCGATCCTACGATCAAAGTAATTTATAAGCTATCAAAGACGAACTTATAAGTTTTATCGATAAAACTCCTTGAAATCAGTTCTGCGTAAAGTTTCTGATTATTTAACGGTATATAGAAACTCTAGCTTGGAGTTTGTGAGCGTACTTTTTCCACTGTTGTACGTATCCCATATCGTTTGCTGACTGGATAGCTGCCCACGTAGTTTTGAGCAGATTATCTGAGTAAAGGAATCATTCATTCAGTCTTCTGTTATTTGAGAGGACCCGTTGACATCCAACAACAAATCTAGTTAGTGTAAAGCACTTATATAGTAGGCAAGTATAAGAAAAACTCTAACGTTGTACTAAAGTTACTGACGTCATAGGTACTCTACTCTTCTTCTTTTTTTATGAGCTGGTGGCCGACTGGTGTCGGAGATTTGATGAAGTCCGAAGGCCTCTGACAAATCTGGGACATCATCTTAACGTGCCTTCTGAAGCACGGAAGTTACAAGTCAAAGTTTACTTACATGGCTTAGATCTAAATGTCATTAAACGGCCACCCATCCAAAGCATATTATAAACTTTATACCATTCCTATTTAATCTAATATTTGCGGTAAATACTTGCTAAAGTCAATCGATTTTTAGAAAATTTCATTTATAATTATTCTATTGTGATTATTTTTTTATTTCATTTATCAACGCTTTGTACAAAATAACGATACAGTAACACAGCGATATAAATAATAAAGAGAAACGAATACTAAACATTCTGAAACTGATTAATTTCTAAACCACATCTAGGTATTTTCACGTCACATACTAACACTAGCTAACTAACGCTTCATTCCCCTAATTATCGGTAAAGTTCAACATGTAATTAATACATAATTAGGATACTCTGAAATCCATATTGAAATAGGATATTTGAAACAACGAATGAGCACGAAATACTGATCATTTTCATAATATAATATTCTAATAAAAAATGAAGTAAAAATAAGTCTTCATATGGGTAAACGTGTATTTTTTTTATCTAGCTCAAGGCCCACCTGGTGTTATTTTGTATTGCTTCGAAGGTCGCATGGTTGGAACGTGGTCTACGATAACGCCCTTTGTCCACCAACTTGACCACCACACCCTTCAAACCGGGACACAGCAATGCTGCTTCACGGCAGAATCGGCATGATGTTAGTACTTCTCTGAATAAGCCCTCTTTGTCCTACTTTAACTACTTTAATAACTATACTGTAGATTAAAACTTGCAATTTTTTAAACTCTCTTTGAGCTGGGCTCTGGGCTCGTCCGGGGAAGTACTGCCACCATGCCTATTTCTGCCGTGGAGCAGCTTTGCTGTGTTTCGGTTTGAAGGGTGTGGGTACCGGTGAAATTACAGGCACAAGAGGCTTATCACCTACATGCTTCAAGTTGACGCACTGCACGTTCCAAAATAGCGTGATCTACGATGTAATGGTTTGTGATAGGTAATGGTTGGTGATAGGTAATGGTTACCACTTAACACCAGGTGGGCCATGTGCTTGTTCCATCTCCAAGTGGTATAAAAAAAAACTGCAATAGTTTTGGAATTATCAAACTTCTGATAAAACTTACAAGCCTTAAAACAAACGTATATTTTTCAGATACAGTCAGTAACAAAGGTAGATTATTACTTGCGTTTTTCAAACTTCAAAGGTTTTGGAACTATCCTAAGTCTGACTAAACTTACAAGCTAAAGTTTGGTTTGTTGTCTTAAATATCTTAAATTTAAAGGCATTTTTATGTCACGTTTTAAAATAAATTTTGTCGCTGATTATTCCTATAAAGTGGAAATATATTGTCGGTGGATTGGCAGGAGGCTTTATTGTTCTTAGCACAGATGAGATCTACTACCTACTTACTACTAAAAGAGCAGCGAGCATCACAGAGCGTTGCCCGTATAAACGTATAACTATAAACATATATACTTCTTGTTCCTAGTACATAACAATTCGAGTCCTATTCTTTTCAATAAAAAATAAACAACAAACTCCTTCAATTTATTCCAGAAGCACTCATTACCAGTACTCAGTCCCTCTCTAATGATGGTTGAGAAAATATATTTTTTACTTAAAAAGTATCACGAAACGCTGCGGAATGAAATGCTAAGGAAACGACGGACATTAATAAAGTTAAGGAAAACTCAGACTCCCTTCTGTTGACACTTGTTGCTCCGTTCCATACTTTATTCCTTATATATTAAGGACATGAATTTGTCCGCGGTTGCGTAGTACCCGGATAAAAATAACTATTTCCAAAAAAACTCGGGTAAAATTCAGCTAAATCGGGTCTGTAGTTTTGGTAAGACAAAAGTATATGAAAAGCCTAAAAAGTAAGTCTATGACGTCGGAAAGGGAGTGATAAATCTCAAGTGTAGTTGGGCAGGACACCTGGCAAGACGCGGTGATGGCCGCTAGAGTAATGACTTGACAGAGCGTTGGGTCAACGACATTGTGGAAGTTGCTGGGCATACCGTGAATTGGTGCCTTCTAGGCAAGCGTGCTCCATCTTAGACCACATCTTCACCTGTCACAGGTGGGATAGTGGTCAAACGCTTTACTATTTATATGTAAAAAAACCTTTAATTGCAAAAATATCAAAATTTGGTACCTATATAAGTAGACTAGCGGCCCGTCCCGGCTTCGCACGGGTTAGGGCACTTTTTTACACCTTGGGTTACGTTACTTAAGTTTTAGTAAGGATCCCTTATCTTTTCTAGTTACTCAGCGTGAATGTAGCTTTCCAATGGTGAAATAATTTTTGAAATCAGCAGAGTAGTTTTTGAGTTTATTCATTACAAACATACACACACACACAAAATACAATTTTTTCCTCTTTATAATATTAGTGTAGATAATGTACTTGATCACTGGGTTAAACAGGACCCTTTCTCAGCATAGGCAGCTGAAACAAAGTTCAGATGATGCGCTGGTTATGAGTTTCAGCCCTTTACCAGTGAGATTACGAAATATGACCAGAGAACATACGAAAAAACAATATCTTAGTAGGTAGGTACAGCAAGTAGCTATCTAAGACTTTGTTTGTAACAACGTTCTCAAAAAAAATATTTTATTGAATTTTATATACCAATATACAGGTCATGCCGCGTTAAGGAAAATTCCTCACAATCCTATGAAGATAATAGTTAGAGATTCTGTCCTATAAGCGGACAGACTGATAAAGGTTTAGGTATAATAAAAAGATCACTGGGACCTTTATTAGAGTCTTTCTTTTATTATATCACGGATTACGCTGGACCCTTCTCATCCGGGGTCTTTTGGAACATTATTCAAAAGGATCGTAATGTCTTAATAAACTGAAAATTCCTTGAAATACAGGAATTTTATAATTTGAGACTGTTCTTTAAATAAATAGATGACCCAGTGAACTTCGTTACACCAAAAAGTTATGTGTAATCCAAAATGGTAATTTCAAAATTCCAAATTTAGATTTTTTTATGTGTCGGTTGTTCGTTTGGTTTTTTCCTATTTTCCTTTTTTCCTTAGTCACCAGAAACCAAAAAACAGAAAAAAAAATCGAATTAGTCGAACTGTTTTCAAGTTTTTGTGAGAATAATACACCTTTTGATTATTGAATACTATAATAAGACTAGCTTCCTCCCGCGGCTTTGTCGCGTGGTACCCGGATAAATACAAATACAAATTATTTATTTGTTTGAAACATAGGTTACAAAAATTAAAAAGGTCTCACACACCAGTTGGTTTCCTAGAAAATTAATCAAATAAATAACTTGTATTCGTAAAAAATAGCCTATATGGTAATCAAGGTCATATACAACTATGTAAATTCTAAATTTAAGTGAGAAATCAATACATCCATACATCCATATTCACAAACTTTCGCATTTATAATTTAGTATGAAGTAGGATATTAAAAATCACTTTTTTTATGCTTAACAAAGCTGCGAGGCCAGTCAATCCACTATTTTAAAATTGGAATAAAAAATAAATATGAGTTGTTAGCTTCTTCATTCACACACCTAAATTTAAGTTGGTATATGCTTTCAGTTTGTTTCTTTAAAAATAATTTGGAATTTTTTCAATGAATAAGTAAGCTATTTACTGATTTATCTGACAGTTAATAAAAATCATTTTACTAAAATACAAAAAAATTGCCATTACACTTGTATTTACATAAAACACTGACCTACTTTTCATGATTAGAAATGCATAGTGCACTTTATAGCACCCTTCTTTCCGCTTTGATCATCAGCAACGTTGCAGTCTAGGGGTGAAGTTCTTGCTTCCCTCATTTAAATCGTATACTAAGTAAAATCTATAATGAACGTTTGGAGGACTGTGCTACTTACTACTATATTTTTATTCTTCTTTGCATGATGACATGATGATGTCTCGAAGTTTTCAGGCCACAAGAAGGCCTCCGACATGGCTTAGCGCTGATTGAGTTGAAAAAGCCGGGTCCAATATCTTAACGTACCTTTCGAAGCACGAAAGCGCTATGATCTAAATGCCACTAAACGGCCATCCATCCAAGTAGTGACTGGGTGGAATATTGCTTAACTAGCAACTACCTATACCAACCAGGGCTTCCAGTATCTATATGTGCCTAGGGGAATCGTCTCCTGTCTCCAATGAATTATAATATCTAAGTCAATCGTAGATCAATTTTCCAAATTATTTTTTTGTTTGAAAGAGTATACTTCATTCAAGTTAACATCTGAAGCGCATTACGCGCTATAAACTATTTTCGCATTTTCGCTGTGCTCCATTGAGCATTTACCATTTTGGTTATTTCCACGCACACTACATTCCAAGCTAATGCACCTACTTACCTTCAAGTACCTCTTCTACGAAGGTAGGTACTGTCACAAGTATATTATTCGTAACCATAAAACCTAACCTCAATGTGCCGTCTAACCTACATTCGCAGCCCAGTAATTCCAGCATAAGTCACGCAATCCAAACACTATTCCTCGGAAGCCAGCCATTCATCGTGATAAGCCACAAACAAAAATATTTTCTTTACAAACCAACGCAATATTTTGTCTGCACGAATGTCTAGTTGAACAGTGTTATGTGAAAAATAAGGGTGCCAAAGTAATTTTTAAGTAAAGCCTGGAATTTTATAATAAAACTATATGTCATTAGAGATTGAGGTTTAAAATACTTTTCAATAATTCAAACTTCAATCTCCAATGACCCTGTACTAACTACTACTGAATACTGTAATGTCTCTGAGTAATGGTATTGAAAACGAAAATGAAAGAAGAAACGATTTTTTCGGTTTTTTTAGAACGAAAAGGTAACTTAAACAAACTAGTTGTGTCAAAAAAAAAAACACTTTTCAAATTAAGCCTACATTTTATTTTATTTTATTTTATTTTATTCTCAAGGAAAACTTACAGCTAGGTACATGAGTAAATAAGTGAATAGGTTTTGACAGCCAATTAAAAGTTTTCACACATAGATACAGAGTTAAAAAGAAAAGAGACATAGCTGTAGTAGACGGACAAAACACTCGTGGATTAAACTTGGAAGAGACGATTATTCATCAAACGTTTTACTTGCACTGATGAGGTGTTGAACAAGTCAACGTCAACGTCATAGTGCACAATAACTATAATATTCTTAATAAAAAAATATAAAACAATTATTATATTTAGTTATCAAAGGTACAAGAATGAACAAAACAAGAACTGTGAGTGTCCACCAGTTCAAAGTCGCTCAGCAAGCTATGGAACGAGCTATGCTCGTAGTTTCTCAGAAGCGTAGAATCAGATTCGAACTTTAATTGTATGTCAGATAGTCTCGTTTCTCTGAGCTATATGCTAATATAGCTAGAATTTGCAAGCTGAAGTGGCAGTGGGCTGGCCATAAGTATCTGTCGAAGAACCGATAGCCGTTGGGATAAATGAGTTCTACAGGTAGAAACCGCATCTTGGAAAACCTAGTGTAGGACGCCCTCCGACCAGGTGACGACGTGCAGAAGGTGGATGCTAAAACCAAAAATCGCCCTCAGTAGCGCTTACTGGGAGAGGCCTAGTCCAGCAGTGGATTGACAGAGGCTAAAGATATTGGCCGCATTCTGATTGAGTAACACTGTAGGTACTTTGCACTTATCATTTCATTCTAAGTAACTCGGAAAAATACCGGTAATTAAAGTAAGGATATGACATAGAAAAGAGTGAGTACGGTGACAACTGAGCTTTATAAGTTCAAAGCATGTTGCCGACCCCATTAAGACCAGTTTTTATTTCGAACAGCGCAAGACAGGATAGGTCCAGCTGAGGACAGGGTGCGATAGCGCTCATAATGGTAAGCCTATGTCCAGCTGTGGACTGCTATAGGCTGATGATGATGGTGATGATGATGACTTCTGTTCCGTCTAGTCAGGCTGACCGCCTAAAAGCTTCATTACATTCCTTATGTTCATCAGTGTTTACAAAATATTATTTTCGTTTCAAAAATACAATCTTTCCTTATTATCTGGGATCCGAAACAATTTACTTATTATTAAACTGAGTACCCACTGCTCCCTTAGGACGTGCCTCTCGCTTGGTTCCGAATTGGGTCAGCCCTTCCTTCGTAGGTGCTATTATAAAAGAGCTTACGAATAAATCGATGTAGGAGTTTTTCGTCAGCGGAACGTCTGTGGAACTTGTAAATGGAATTTAATTTTAAGTTTGGGAGGCAAATTAGGTTGGGATTCCAATTTAGTACTTATAAACTAAGCTACAATTTTTAGGAAATCTATAAGCACAAAAAAGTTAACATAAGTAGGTAGGTACGTCTAAAAACCCTGACAAAAAGAAGAATTAATTCAAAATTTACTACCTACTGCTTACAAGATTTGTATCCCTTTTATAAACATAAATACTTATATACCTATTAAAGTTTACTCATAGTTAGTTCTTTAATCTAGTGGTTGTAATTTATTATATTTTTGCCAAATAAATGAAATTGAAATTGAGTTATACTGATAATGCTTAGTTTTTGTGATGAAGTAATATTTTTTTCCTATAATGTTATTCGCACGAATCCACGAACCACATTCTCTTTTATTATTATTTACTATGGGCCAGCTCTAGGCCTCGATTCTTGCGTGGGCAAGGATGGGTTGGAAAAAAAAGCATTCGCAGTTTTGGTTTTTTAAGAAATAGGGCAAAGCTAAGCGTGCTAATCTCGAACATTCGCGTAGTCTTCCAATCTGTGTGCAAACATTCGTACCTACAGTCCTATACGAAGGTATGCCCGCATATGAGTGACCGGGGTAAAGATCACCGCCGCTGAATAGAACAGAATCAGCATTCACTATAAATCTAGTCAATTCACCGAATGATTGTAATCAATGCCTCAACATTTTAATTTGGCTTGGTTTATCGCAGCAGGTCGCGAGCATGTGAATTTAATGAAAGGAATTCCTTCGACGTGCTTGTACAGTTAACATCAAAAGTAAAAAAACAAAAAAATAGTTTAACATGTTTTTTTGTGACCGAAAAAATTCAATTAGGTATTAAGTTTTTTCCTTTTAGCAATTTACAATTCTGAAAAATTCAATCAGTATTCTGATTGTACCTAAATGTGTATGTGCTAAGTTTAAACTATGTAAGCATATTGCGTAATTTTTAAGCAACCGCAAAAAGAGACGCTTCTGAATTCGGGGCTCATTTATTTGACAATTCATTTTGTAACTTCTTTATATCAGCGTGATATTTTTTATTAGAAGAAAGAAATACATTGTACCAATCATTTTTCTGTGAGTGGGTAGAAAACAGAAAAGAAATTTAATTTTGCTACATTAAATTGACCTTGCTAGGTGGAATTAATTTTCTTAGAGATTACATCATCATCAGCCATCCGTCTACTGGACTGGACATGGGCCTCCCTCAATAACACATCCAGTTTCTATCAGCAGAATTTCGCAGATCGTCACTCTACCTAGCCGGAGGGCTTAGATATGTATTTTTTCAGAATTTTCAGTGGCAATATAATTATCTATGAGGTCAAAGCCAATCTCACCAGCCAGAGGAACACGCCTGCTAACCAACAAATGGTGGCTGTCTACTGCATAACTCAGCCTAACACCGGCACAGGTAAATCCCCTGCAGGGAATGCAGGCCACTGATAGTCAGCAATCAAAAAGCTATGCCCTGCGATCCCAAAGAGGTTGGATTTTTATATACTAAATCTATGTGCGATCCCCAGCCCGCATGCTCAGCGCGGCGATTATGGGCCAATCTCTCGTCTTTCATATCAGGGGAGGCCTTTGCCCTGCAGTGGACTGATATATCGCACCCCTAGAACAACACGGAATTATGTCGAAAAATCTCAAAATCGACTTTATTGCATATTCGAATCCGATACATAAGCAGATAACGGTTTTTCAACGATTCTGAAAAAAGAAGTTTTTCGACATAATTCCGTGTTGTTCTAGGGGTGCGATATGTAGATGTGGTTGTTATAGCTTTAATATTTCTCCATTTAAATAAATAAAAATAAAACGTATATTAAAGAATTAAATGATCAAATTCAGTAAAAAAAACTTTAAAACCCTTTGTATTTTTGCTATAAGTACACTTTCTTACCTTTACGTGTTTTAATGGGAAAATGATCTATATTTTTTTTGTACTGAAAAAAGGGGTTCGATTCCCGCCTCGAGACAAATGTTTGTATGATCTACAATCATTTGTATATGATGATGATAGTATGATATGTATGTATTTCACAAAAAAAAAGTATTTATGTAATATATCAATCATGTAGTTCCCATAACACAAGCTCTGCTTACTTTGGGGCTACATGATGCTGTGTGATAGTCCAGCATTATTTATTTATTTGTTTCGGGTCTCGTCTGGTTTTACGCATAGATAATGTATTGTATTTACAAATTAAAAAAATATAATGATGTGTGATTTTGTTTTAGAATTATGAATTATTTATTTATTATCTTAGTACAAAAAGGAATATCTAAAAAGAAGTATCTACCCACCTACCTAATGCAAACCAATCACTTGCTATTTCAGCATTGTATGCTCCGTACAATAGCCTCATTACTCCTACGCGCTCCTAGGTGTGTATTTTGTCATCATGCTGCTATGTTTTCAGTCGGTGTTGCCATACTCACAATATTTGAAAGTTTCATAATTTTGACAATGATCGACTGGTGCCAAAATAGGTAGAAATATCTTATAAACATGTATTCCAAATAAATAAATATATACGGGACATCTCGCACACGGATCCCAAACTAGGCAGAGCCTTCACTATGGGTACCAGAGACTGATAATCATACGTAGATACTCGTAGATTCTTATAAAATACCCAGACCATCAATGTTCACCGCACAATTTATTTTTTGTCTTGGATGCAAATCTATCCTTCAACCTGCAGCTCAGAAAGCAGACCTACGAAGTACTGAGGCCGGTCAATAGACTATATATATATATATTTATATATATATATGCATGCTATCGCCCACGGCTTCACTTGCGTGGTACCGAGATAAAAAGTAGCCTAAGTGTTATCCGGCTGGCTTAGCACAGCAACCGCAGACAAGTTCTTGTCGACGAAAGAATAGAGAAAACTTATTATTGAATGTGTTGATGTAACAATATTTTTAATGTTCTAAATACAGTTGACTAAAAAATAGACCAATATAAGGGTTTGGGAAAAAATTGGTATGTTTGGGATGCAGGGAGAGCCACAATCAGGAAAAATACCTTGCCGTTTCTCTATCGTAGAGTAGACATAAAAACGTCATGCTAAGGGGGTATGTCAGAAACTAATTGTATATCCCAATTATAATATTAGTATTATGTGATGTGAAGTACTTGTCGTGTCTTTTTTGTAGAACAACTTTTACTAACGTTTATCAAAAAGGTTCAAGCAAAAAGTAACGTTTATCAAAAAGGTTCAAGTAAAAAATGAGAAGCGTATTTATTCATTGAATAATCTTTTAATGGCTACAAGAATGTAAGCATTAAAAAATCATAAATTGTTCCACTCCATAAAACTTTTTTGCCAGCTTTCTTACCTAAAGCGAAAATACAGCGAGCCAAACTAAACTTAGTTTTAAAAATCTTGCTCTACATTATTTATTTGGTTTTACATAAGCAGTTCTGCGTTTTAGCACCTTGTCTTTAATTGTAAAATATAGAGTAAAACCTTTATTATATTATTCATCAATAACATCAGCCTGTAGCTGTTCACTGCTCGACATAGGCTAATGAACGCCATTGGGCCCTGTCCGCAGATAACATATCCAGCTACTACCAGCCCTTCGCAGATCGTCACTCCACCAGGCTGGAGGGCATCCTACACTACGTTTTTGACGGGGTCTCCACTCAAGAACTCGTCTACCCCAACAGTTGTCGGCTATTCGGCAGATATGGCCAGCCCACTGCAGTTTCAGCTTAAAATAGGTATAAGTAGTATAAAACTATTACGTGTCCTCAAGACACGGGTGAGCAAGTTTCTTCTAGGCAAGCGTGCTCCATCGTAAACTGTAATTTATCTTTCAACGAGACGACCCAAGTGGTATGATGTGTTGTATGTGGATGTGGCTTACGACAAAATGGGATAAGCCTATTCAAAATAAAAAACAATATTTTTTTTATTTTTCTAGCCGCAACAAAAAAACCTAATCTCTCAGTCAGAGGTGCTGGTGGCTACTTGGTTACTACTTGGATGAGTACAACTCTTAGTAGCCAACCCAAACTGTGATGTGTTCGCAAATTACTGGCCATACATTATATTTGAGTGCCTAAAGTACTGTGAGGTGAATAAAATGTAAATAATATTAATTTAGATTTTCCTTGACATGGCTAACTTATAATTTTGTTTACTTAATCATCGAAGATTTTTTTAAATGGTATTATTTATATAAATGACTATGTTAATCTAAATAATCTGACCTTTGTATTGTTTTTTAATGTAATTTAATAATTACAAATTGGTTTATATAAAAAAACTGTTCAAGTTATTAACAATAATATTGAATAAATAAATAAATAAATGGGTGACTGTTTATTGGCATTTAAATTTGAGCGCTTCCGTGCTTCGAAAAACATGTTGTTAGTCTTGGTTTTTTCAGTCGTTAAGCCATGTCGGAGGCCTTCAGGCGGCCTTAAAACTCCGAACAGAGTTGGCCACTAGCTCATACGAAGAAGATCTCTTAGTTTCTTTCTTTCCCCATCTTAGGGTAAGATTCTAAATCCTGGCAACACTCACGCTATCCTCGAATGACTTCTAATAATACCCTCGTGCGAGAAGCAAGAGATTGGACGACATAATCTCACTAAAAGCATTCCTTGTCATTCAAAGTAGTACGATACTCCTTTTTACCAGTAGGTACCTCTGATATGAGTTGCACAATTCGAAAACTTTCATATTTTACGTTTTCTAGCTCAATTCTAACGTTATTTTTTTTTTTGTTATTTACCTAACTGTTTTGCGTGATAAACAGTTTTGTGTGATAACCATTGCAATCTGTAAGAAGATCACCTACGTTGTTCCAGTTTCTATCTGTATCCAGTTGAGTAATTGCCAATAAAGTTATAATTTAATATACAATATAAAAGAGCTCGAAAACTAAATGTATGAATGTCTTCTTATTATGCAACTCTTACTAGTAGGGGTAGGCTAGGCTACTGCTCTAGGATGTGAGGAACGTTAAATTATTAGCTTACTCTATGTCCCTAATTCATTATTCTAAAATTTATTTGCATATATTTAGTTTTGATGACGTCTGTGGTTTTGTGGGTTTAAGTTGGAAAGGTGGTGAATGCTCCAGTGAGACGCAAAACGGGTTTGACTCCCGTCGCGAGACAAATGTTTGTATTATCTGCAAATATTTGTCTTGGGTCTGGGTAATGTATATGATTAAACAAAACGCAAGTAACTATATCAGTTACCTATGTGGTTTCCTTATCAAAAGCTCTGCTTACTTTGGCTATGATGTTCTAAGGAAATGTAAAGTATTATTTAATTATGTTACTAATACAGACTAAGGCCCAAAAATTCAATCTTTACATATCTATACTTACCCGATGTTTTTATATGACAGTATATATATTTTTTTTCTGTGACAAATTATAGTACTGTCCTTCCTCCTTCCTTTATTTTTTATCCTTTATATAATGTGATAGAACGCGTGATTGTAAAATCGAACTTATTCAATGGATTAGCATTTAGCGCATTTCGCATTTAGCTACTAGAGATGAAACTTGTACAAACTTTTTTTCAGTTTTACAATTATATATTGCACTAGCTTCCACCCGCGGTTGGTTCCTATGGTACTCAGATTTAAAGAAGTATATTTAATTAGTTATTTAATTTAATTTTCTACATAATGCAAATTTTTAGCCCAAATGGTTTAGTAGTTCTGGAACAACAAAATAAAACCTCTTCACATTTACAATGCCAGTATGAAACAAGATAGCCAAGATAGGATATATCAGGCACTTAAAGGCAAAGCATCCAAGCACGTAGGACAAAACATACAAGCCAGTCACCGAAGCCGAAAACGGCTAGGTTATAACTTTATTGTTTTAACACAACCGAGCTTAGTAAAAATTACCTATCCCTTCCAAAAAAGGTCAATAAATAATTAAGAAAGATTTCCAAAGTACAAAAACAGTAAGTTTCTAATTAGGTTTTATATACGTACTTCTTAGTAATAGAGTTCTTCGTAAAGAGCTCGTCCGGGGAAGTAATACCACCATACCTATTTCAAAACTATCGAGATCTACTATGCAGCACTTTGTAATAGGTAATGGTTACCACTTAACATGTGCTTTTTCTATTTCAAAGATAAGATTCTAGGATTACAAAAAGCTTCCAGAAAGGTCAAGGCTAGTAAACCAAGTACCTATAGAAAGTTTTCCAAAGTACACTTCGTTATAAATTCGAAACATTACAAATCTAGTTTCAATTTAGATCCTAGGATTTAGTTAGGTAAACAACAAAATTGAATTACCAACACAGTGTACAAATGGTAGCGCCTAAACATAAATGGGAGCAAGCCTCACCTGTACTATGTACAATTGCTCTGAATTAAGCGTAGGCGCCCGTTTTATTGGCATCATAATAAAAGTGGCTTACCATTAAATTACACGAACAGATGGTAACAAATTTACATATTACCGCTTTATTTAACGTTCCAGTAAACATAAATATTTAGAAAGAGGGTCTTAGTATTTTATGTTGAGTTATTTATTATCAGATACTTACCTTCTATACCTACTGACTGTCACATTCGTATTCCTGCTTTGAGTATCTACAATATTTGTTCTGCTTAGATGGTATGTACGCAGGTAACTTTGATTATGAAAATTAAATGACAATTAGACACATATATTGATAATTTCAATTATCATACTTATATCATATCATTTTATGCTCAAAATGAGTAGCAAAACTTTCATGATATCATTTAATTAAAAGCACAAACTCATTATTATTATGTATGCTACATCAAATTTAACTCAATATTATTAAAGTGTGTGTGTGTGTGTGTGTGTGTGTGTGTGTAAGCATGTTTGTTCCTACTCAACTCCGTAACGTCTGAACAGATTTAGATTTATTATACTTGGAATACACAAAGTTCGTGACCGATTTAACACATATGCTGCGGCTTTTATCCGGGATTACTCGAGCGAAGCCCCGGGTGAAAGTTAGTATTCAATATAATATACCGTTAAACTACATAAATCTAAAGTAGGCATTTTTTTTTTCTCGAATGTGTGAGGTTAGTATTAGGTCTGTTACTACACCTTTGTTTGTAACTACATAGCCAATAGTAATGTCTACAGATATTCAAGTGATTTATCTGAATACATTGGAGTTCCAGGTGCCCTGCTCTCATTGGTATCAATTAAGAAAATAGCCAATAAATGTATGCAATCTGCGCAAATCGATGGCGGGGAATTATGGCGCCAAAGATACGAATCTAACATGGCGGGGTCTGGTGACCGGCGACCGCTACCGACCTCTGACTGCTTCGTTGTTTAGTGATGGGAGTAGTGAGAGACTTTATAGATGATCTTGTTTATGGTATCGATGTATATATTACATAGATAACATCTTTGACCTTTTTTGTAACTCTAATTCCATGTATGCCCGCGCGTCACTAACAAAGTATGTAAGACTACTCTGTTACCTGGTCTAAATGATAGTAAAATCGAAAATCAATTAAATCGGCATCGATAGATGCGATAACATTATGGCCACTGAACGTGAACAACAAACCTAACAATTAACTGATAATAATTATTTTATGGATTCTTCTAGATTATCCACATTTATTTACTCGAGAGCTTGAGGTTATCGAGATATTACCTCGATGCTTGAGTATAATACTCTTCGATCAACTATACAAAAGATATCGCCGGGCGCCGTACTTACTATGCACTGTGAAAAAAGTGGCTTAAATTGCTAGCTATCATTTCTCAAAAGCACGTCATACAAATATCGCCTCTAGAATTAAAAAGATAAGACAGAAAATTTAATTAAGCCAACTTAATGAAAACTGCTGCTCCGATGCGTTTTGGCGGAGTTTTAGACAAGCCGAAGCTTTTAGATAGTGCAAAATCTTTTGTATAGTAGATCAAAGATAAAACAGATCTGGAACTTTGATAACATTCGTATTATATGTAATATAAATAAATAAATATTAACCAAACATGGAGACGTTTTTAAGTCACTATAAAATAAGCTTATTAACGTAACGTGACTCGCCTAAGGGCTGGACTGCCCGCCTAGACCACCAATCTAATTGCACAGTTAGGTAGCTCATTATTATTTTAGTCTATATAGCCGGAAAAAAGTTCATCGAAACATTGGCACATCACTTCAATCTGAACGTGGCTTATTAGGAATGGTTTAGTTAGTCCTCATGCTGAGTGGAGCATGCTGTTCCATACACTAAATTGAATAATCTGCATATTGTATTAATATTTATCCAATGACATTTACCAACTTATGGGCCACAATCTCTCTTACAACATAATTTTGAATGGAATAAACCCTACTGAGATGAAATTTAATATCCATCTCAGTAGGCATATCATTATGTATATTATAGTTAAGAATGATTTAAATAAGAAAATGCTATCAAATAATCTATGAAAGGTCTTTCTCATCTTTAAGAAATACATATACATTAGTTTGTGAAACAGAATAAAAACCTCAGTAAGGTTGATACGCGGAACATTGACAACGACCAATGATGAACGATGAAGAATACCAACATGACTTTTCATTGGTTTGTTCAACCAGTTTTAGTCATCCCTCATCACTAATATCAATTTCCCTTTATCAAACTATAATTAAAATCAAATGGCAAATATTTCATCATAGAAAAGGCGTAAACAAGTTTAAACTTAAAAAATAAATATTTTACCGACTTCAAATAAATCACTTCTTACTTCTTGCTCAAAAAAATTTTGAAAATCGGTTCACAATTGACGGAGAAATTGGTGATCATAGGGCGAAAATTACAAGTGAGGATGAGGTTTTTTGAGTTTTCCGGGAAAAGTACAAATCCCTTAGGAATAAATGTTTATGGGACCACCTGTGAAGTATACTCTTTTAAACAAAAACATAATTTTGAAAATCGGTTTACAATTTGAAGGAGATATTGGTGAAGATACATAAAAAAAGTCGAAAAAAAGGTTGCGACGTATTGAGAAGTTATGTAGCGTAATTGAACCCTCATGTCTACTCAGTCAGATCACACTCACTGCGCCACTCAAGAGGCCATGATAGGCCGAGAAAGTTCCTCGCCATTTTTAACCGACTTCAAAAAGAAGAAGGTTCTCAGATATTAACCAAACATGAATTATTAACCTTCTTCTTTTTGAAGTCGGTTAAAAATGGCGAGGAACTTTCTCGGCCTATCATGGCCTCTTGAGTGGCGCAGTGAGTGTGATCTGACTGAGTAGACATGAGGGTTCAATTACGCTACATAACTAATCATCAATAATATCTTCCTCCCATTACCTTTATTTCAAGTGATATGATTTTTACTTTTATTTAAATCATAACATTTATAATTTTCTCGTAGATGAATTATGGTCAGCGTAGATTTTTACAGTTTGTATACAATAGAAATAATACCACAATACCTTTACATTCAAGTCTCATATCTACATCAGTTAGAGGACAGACTAACTGTACCAAAAGCTTATCTCAGGGTTACATGGTTCATAGAAGCCACCACGCACGGGCATTCCGCCCTATAGGCAATAAAGTCACGTAATTACAAAATAACTCTACCTGTAGCGGGATTATTTATTTAATCACTTTGACGGGAAAATAATAGACGCTGGCTCCGGTGGTTCGGCTCTCATCAAAATTGTGGGGGTATGGTCGCATTTATATAGAAAACAAGGAATACTAGACGTGTTACTTGTAATTTTCTTTTAACCGCTACACTAGACAGTAAATAGAAAGTCTATTATTACTTGCTATATAAAGATACAAAATGGTTTTATCAGCCCATGATGCGTATTCCAAAACACATTCACAAAACTTGAGTTTGTCAAGCTGACGGAAACGTGAAGGTAAAAGTAGTTTTTCCTTCCCGTTTCCGCGACAAATTACTTACTACTTTTTTAGTAGCTTGACAAACTACTACATAATGCAAGAACTGAGTACCAGTAACCAGGTAATGTTTTTTAAGTTTTTTATAATAACCGATTTTGAGATAGTATTACAATGAAATATTATATCAGAGTGACAGATGTATGCCACTAGGGGTGTAAGGGAGCAACTACCAATCGCAATTGCACGCAGTACGGTCCTTTTTTTTGTCGAGGTGAAAATACGTTACGCATGTCCTTCAGCTTGGGGAAAGTTGGAGGGGTTTGTCGGGGTCTCCGCCAGCTAGTCGCTAGATCGGCGGCCTTCCAACTAAAAATACACAGTGTTCCTTCACTCACCGCAGTGCATCATCGAACCATTCATCGCCTGATGAAAGGCTAGAAGCTGCAGTAGCACTTGACGGGGTCATGGGGTCCCGGTAGGATTCTACCATGGCCCCGTCGGTACGCAGTACAGTCCAGCCAACAAAACTACGGGTGACGACCAGTTGATGACAACATAGCCCTTCCTACTGTTGCAGGCCGCAGATGGCCAGCAGAGTTAATGGTGCCTCAAACTGTACCCCTGCGATCGCCAACCCGAATTAGCAGCATGGCGATTATGGGCCATTCGAAATGGTAGCACCAAAAGCGCGCGCAGGCGTATCTTGGGAGAGATCTATCCAGCAGTGGATTGCTATAGGTTGATAAAGTTGAACTAGTGGGCACCTCGTAGCACCTCTACACTATGGAAGGAACAACATCATCATCATCCTTTCAACCTTTATCGACCCACTGCTTGGCATAGCCCTTCTATTGAATATGCCACTTGCCTCGATCCTGCGCTATTTTGAACCAAGTGCCGCCCACGGTCTTTCTGATATCGTCAACTTATCTCGTTGGAGGATAGCCCCTATTCCTGTAACCAACTCTCGGCCACCACTCGGTCAGCGCTCTGGTCCACCTGTCGTCACGCTGTCTGGCCAAGGAACATACTCTCCAATATTCCTGTCTCTGAATGTCAGTCAGATAGTCAGGCAGTTTGTCAGTCACTTTAATTGCGACTATTACTTAGATGACTTAAATGAGCACATCTTCTATTACCAGTCGTTTTTCACTAGGTTTCCTGACACTAGCACCGGTAACCTGTTTTTTACGTAGATTCATCAGCTGGTCTACCGTGTATCGTGATGATCGAAGGCAGCGCTGTATTGTGCTTGTACCGTGGCTGGCAATTTCCGTGCTGCCAATATTATCGAACCATTGTACACAGATTAACCTGTTTAATACGCTGGTAGTTAAGTAAGGTATAGGCTAGCCAGCTTTGAAGTGCTCAATAGGGTGGTCTCACACTAGTTTTAGTGTGCAAAATTAGGGTTGTATTTACTGGCGCAAAATCTTTTCCTATACTTTTATAAAGATGATATCCAATTACCTTATTATTATGGATCTCCAATTAGGTAGAGCCTGTTCTATGGGTAACAGACACTGATAAAGCAATAAAGTTATATAAAAACACCCAGACACAGAAAAAGAAAACATAATTTTTGACCATGCGGTCAATTGTTTGTTCAGAGCAGGGTCCAAACCTACAACCTACAGTAATAGTTGGCAGAGTTATACCATCTTAGCTGTGAGGCTAGCCTGATAAAAATCTATAATTATTAAAAGCTAATCATGTGTGCAAATTCAATTGCAGGATTGGCTGTTCTCTAAAATTGTTAATATTATTCAAAGACTACCCACCCCAACATCGTTTGCATGTATTTCCTGCAAAGGATTTTCATAATAAAGGGTTTTTCCGCGGAATTCCGCTATTTCGGACTGATTGATTGACTGATTGATGCGTTATTACTCTTGGCAAGGAGCCCTTATTCGACGGGAGATGGACCTACTAAGATTAATTATCAAACAATTTTGGAATAGCGTTTCAAGTGTTATCAGTCCATCTAATTGATAAGTAGGAAAGTATATGATTTTACTTACGTGACGATAATTTCACCAACATGAGATATAAATATATAAATAATGCTGGACATTACACGCATAGCTTAAAGCCCCAACCTAAGCAGAGCTTGTTTTAAGGGAATCACATGACTGATAAACTACTTATATTTTTTGTGTTTATACATATTATAGAAAACAACTATACCCGAGACAAATATTGGCAGATCATACATTTGTCTCGTGTCAGGAATCGAATCTGGATCACAGGCAGGCTTTCACCCAAAACACCACGCATTCCGTCGACATTTATTAGAATTCGAATGTATCGCTTAGATAGCATACGCAATATGAAATGTCTATTCCTAGTTCATCCTTTGAATCAAATAAGCAGTATTGTTCCTTTTAACATGTAAAGATTTGAACGTTTCCACAATGCATCGGTCCATAAATCGCAATAAAGCTCTCTTCATGATGCATGATTGATTTGCGGCTACAAAAAGCACAATGAATCACATATGGCACATAATAATGGACACATGGTAATGCATTGTTAAGTAGTTTGCATTTTGTTTGGTTGATTTGTGAATTAAATTAATTGAGCATGATGCATTGAAACACGGTTACAGGTTTAAATCCCCGTTTTTTTAGATTTTTATTTCGAACATTGATCTATCTGTTTAATGTCATGATTATTATAAGAAACAGGATATTACTACCAGGCCATACCATTGTAGACTATTAGAACATAGTCATCATCATTATCATCATTATTATCAGCCGTTTTCGACCCACTGCTGATCATAGACCTTCTTTTGAGTATGCCACTCGCCTCGATCCTGCGCTAAACTTAACCAACAGTTTTCTTTTTAATATCGTCAACCGATCTGGCTGGTGGACATCCCCCATTTCTATAGCCTGTGCTTGTTACCAACTCTCGGCTATCACTCAGTCAGCACTCTGGTCTAGCTGTCTTCACCATAGATTTAGTAAGAAAAAAAATCCAACCTCTTTGGTCGTCACTCCGTCAGGTCAAATATCTTACCCAACTCTACTTGAGCAGGACAAAACTTAGTATCTTCTTACAAAGAATAGATCAAAATATAATAAAATTTAATAATAATGTCATAGAAAATGTACCTATACTGTAATTACATCATTATAATTGTTATAAATGCAAAACTTTTTGTGTGTATGAGTGTGTTTGTTCCCACTCAACACCGTAACGGCTGAACGGATTTGGATGACTTGGATTATTTTGTGACCTGGATTAACACATAGGTAGGCTGCTTTTTATCCAGTTGCTATGTGAGCGAAGCCGCGGGCAAAAGCTAGTAGGATACAAATTATTTGGAAATATACAACACCACTTAGTATTTTTTTCAATTGACAATGTTCTTAAGATTTTATAAAAATTTTGAAATGTATAAAAATCTTAGATTTTACAAAAATCAATATTTTTAAGTATACGTAAATGTACTTTGTCCTTAAACTACCATCGAAGCGACAGCTTTCGCATCAGCCCTCAGCACCAAAGTCGTACAGTTAATTGAAAGCATTCATTAGGATACCAGCTTTTTCTTCGGGCATTTATTGCTGTCAATTAAAAAACAAATTAGCTAAAGTAATTAGGGAAAGAGTTGAACACTCCTGACCTTTTGCTCGGCAAAATTGCCGATGTAAAAACATGTTGCCTAGAAATAATATGGGTCTGAACGATGCAGGTAGATTTATAGGTTTTTTGAAGGACATTCAAGAGCGCGAACGTCCATTACGTACTCTTCGTAAATTAGCTTACAAAGTTTTTTATTAAATGACTTGTTTTGTACCTGGTGAATAATGTGCGAAAGGGTCTGTAATTTTGCAAAAAGTTATTGGACAATAAACCTGACCTATACTTAGTCTATAACTTCCACGTGAACTTGCATGTCTCTTACAATAAAAACTCACCTTAGTGGCTCTAATGATAGGCTCTGCCCAACATCCGGTAGGGCGATCCTAAATATTTCAACCTAACATTATGCTGTGATACGAAAATTTTTACCAATGACAAAATGGTATTTTGAATCTACGCATGCTCATTGGCCAAATTTTGACGTCTACGATACGAATACTTTTTCACTAGTCTTCGTGATCGACTACTGTGGCTTCAAAATGACGCTTCTTCATTGGACAAAATTTTCGTTTCACTATACACGCTTGAAATAATTGTGATCGCTCACGAATGTTCACGGCGGTCACTGTTCTGTCACCAAACTTAAGTTAATCTAACTACGCTAAAAATACCTTAAAATCATCATCATCAGCCTATAGCGTAGACAGCTACCTAGTAGTAATGTCCTACAGCTGTGCTGCTGGACATAGGCCTCGCCTAATGCACCTTTGCACTTTATCAAATATCTATCATATTCCAAAATTTTGTTAAAGTACAGTTTTTTGACGGTTTTGCAGTATAAAACTCAATTAAGCGCAGCTGTTCAGATATTAGCGGTATCCAATAAAAGGTCCGCTAAAATCCGCTTGGTTGTGCGACTGATACCGCACAATTAACGGATGCACAAGCTGTTTTATTCAGATAAACGGCGCACACGATACTTCCAATCTTGTCAAAACTTTAACTACCAACGGCAGAAACGATTACTGCTCATATCTGAAGTATATTTATGTAATAGATGGGACAATGATTATAGTTTAGGAATAATGATCTAATATAATAGTGGAATATTTCCTTTAAAAACGCAAGCAAACCACGCAAGAATTCAAAATACAGGCCCTGAAATACAAACTATGTATCTGTATTTATAAAAGCCTGAGCATGTAACAATGCAGATTCCATTCATAATGATCTATCAAGGCATCATGGTATAGAGTAAAGAATAAAAATACCCCCGAAAGGTATTATTATTCAAAACGTAATTTAAGTTATTGTAACTGGAACTTAATACGCTATGATGTTCATACCAAAGAGGACCCCTATGGCCCTTAACTGAGAGGTCATAGAGCGCTGTTCAATTGATTTGTGGAATGACATAATACAGAAAACTTATTGTTATTGTTTAAATTTCAATATTTAAACATTTTTATTGGATCTAAATAACATGTAGACGTTTATAAACAACTTATTTAAATCTTTTTAGATAGTTCCGACTGTCCGAACGTAAGTCGTAAATGCAAGGAAATAATGCTATGTTTATCAAAGTGGTACGAGTACCTACGTATTTTATTCATTAGGTATGCCATGACAGCAGTTTGATTTAAATAAATTATACTTTACTTTAAGCATCTTATTTGTATTTCGTATTTTTATAAGTTCAAAGAATTTGTTAACTTTGACCTCTATAAACTTTGTATTTATGTACTCCCATCAATCTGCTTATTAATGATTTTGTTTCTCAGATGTAGCTACTACCTAGTTTTGGATCTTCTTTCAGTAGTTTTTTTTCTGTACCTCAAAAGAAAAGAAAAAAGGATCCCATACTGGATCACTGTTGTCCGTCTGTCTGTGTCCGTCAAGGCCTTTTTCGCAGGAACTCGTGGAAATATCAAGTTTAAATTAATATCAAATACTCAGGTTTGCAGTACCTAGAAGCCGTGAAAAAACCAAACTTCTAAGTCAACGAAATCAAAAGATACGGCCGTTTATTCCGCGTATTAATCTCTCAGGGGAATGAAAACCTATATGACCAAGAATCACGAAATTTGGCAAGATGGTGTCTTATAACATAAGTAAAGGAAGCTTGTACGAAATTTTCGGTGCGCGACTCCAACTCGCACTCAGGCAATTTTTTTAAAGAGCTAAACCTGTAAATGGGAAAGCGTCCTTAAGTTTTTTTTATAATTTTACAAGCAACCGCCATAAAATAAGACACTCAAAGTTAAGAATCGTAACCAAAGTCACCGATGCCCTGAACTATGCAAAAAAGCTGAAATGGAAATGGACGGGGCATGTGGCAAGACTGTCAGATGAGCGATGGACCTTAAGGGTGACTCGGTGGAGAGGCCCAACTGAGAAGAGCCATACAGGAAGACCTCTTAAAAGATGGGCGGACGACATTATAAAAACGGCTGGTCCTAGCTGGATGCAAAAGCCCAAGATAGAGAAAACTGGGATTCTTTGGGGCCTTCACCTGCGGAGGAGTTCTTACAAATTAATAAGTTTAAATTACCTTGTATTAAAATAGGATTATGTTTAAGTTTTAGTTTTTTATCGGTGTTTAACTGTTTTTTTTTTTCTGTTTTTATGTTTGTAAGAAATAAAAGGCTTTTTATTTTATTTATTTATTACAAGCAACCGCCAGTGGCTTTGTTTATAGCTCTCGGATACAAAACAGCCTGTATTAATCGACATTCTTACTTTTTATTAAGTCCATTCAGCCGTTACAATGAAGCTTTCGTGATCAAATTGGCGTTTCAGTGCAGATTTTAAAAGAAAGCGGCGGTTCAAATGGTTGAGACGATATCAAATGTTAGAGTAGCTTTTCTGTAAACAGGCGTATGTATCTCAAAAGCGCTCATGGCGTACATGGCTTACTTCGGTATTCTTAGTAAATCATCTCATCTGGTTTAATTGGATTGGTGACCGTTTAGTTGTATTTAGATCTGAGGGCGTCCGTGATTGGGAAAGCACGTTAAGATGTTAGTCCCGGCATTCGCCATTTCAAAGGCAATCAGGTGG
Organism: Horisme vitalbata; assembly: GCA_951804965.1. NCBI lineage: Eukaryota > Metazoa > Arthropoda > Insecta > Lepidoptera > Geometridae > Horisme > Horisme vitalbata. The sequence goes on from OX638094.1 coordinate 6,134,200, forward strand.
CCTAAAAATTTGACACCAGAGTTTGCCACTCGCTCATACCTACGAAGAAGAAGAAGGAGAAACAGTTGTTGTGGGAACAAACATACACTATCACAAACTTCACGTTTTTTAATATCAAATTAAATAAGATTGATAAGGATATGGATATGTTGTTTCTCTTGCTCTAAAGGCTCAACCCACGTCATACGAAAAACTTCTGCAGGTCATACGAGAGTACGTGTCATTTAACAGGAATTCTTCACAAACTTCTGGTATTTTCATACTCCGAGGCACTTCAAAACTTCCCTTTTACCGGATAGTTGTAACAAAGTGAAAAGTTTAGGCGAAGTCAAGTATGCTTTATGCCTTTGTCACTGAAATATTGTCACAATGTACCACACTGGAATTGTGGCAAAAATTTTGCAGTTCTAAATCTTTTTAAATGATAATACATATTTTCTGTACAAAGTATGAACAACGCAGATATTTCCATGAAAAATGTATTAAATTCCTGACACAATATTAATTTAAATTATCATAAAGAAAACAAACTTGTAATTTATTTAGGCAAACCCGCAACGTAGGGTTAAAAATGCATACGAGACAAAAATCTTGTAATTACAATACAAAATCCGTGTGCCAGTAAACGTGCATTTTGCAATTTAGCTAGAAAACATCCGTTAAATATTAATGCTTGGTTCGTTAATGGCTGACAGGGTCTGTTCAGGCCCCCGCGGTGTTCCCTACAAGGAACCAGATATCCAGATTGGAACATGTTCTTATCAGGAACATGATTCTGGGATTAAACGCTGGTGCTTCAAATATGGGTGTTTAGTGGGCTTTAAGAAATATGGGATGACGGGTTTTACAAAGTTGCCAGTTTATAAAATAACTAGGCAATTCAGTCGCAACTTCATTTGCGTGATATTTACACTATATTGCTACGAGAAACAAACAAATGAATAAAGTAAAAGTAGCTTCGTTTAAGGAATATGAAGGTACACAATGAAGAAGATAACAAGGTTAAAATATCACACTTTAGACTTTTATTCTACGTACATAAGTACGTAGAATAAAAGTCTAAGGCGTTCACATTATTCTAGTTTTTATTTCATATGGATCGGTGCAATATTACCGAAGTTATAAGCATGGGAAGTTTACGTAGGTTTTTTAAATCTCGTCACTGATCGCGAGTAGCGCGTGACGTCATCGCTCCTATACGGCGCCGCGCGGTGGGCGTCCGCAGTACATTTCGCTGCTAAGTTGTTTGCTCTCGTGCGCTCTAGTTATTTATATTAATTTAAAATAATGCTGATTGAGTGAGTGTATCGTGTAAATTATTGTTTTAGAACTAAAATGGAAGAAGGATTTCAAAAAGGCCAACCTAACATTCCCATAGTTCACGATATGATCGTGGCAGAATATTTTATAAAAAATAAAGAAATCATTAACCTTGGTATGGTTCAATAATCTGCGAGTCGCGTACCCTACATACCTACTAATATACATGTATCGAGGAGCCCCGCTTAATTAATTTTAATTTAATTTAATTATTTATTTTTAAAGTACATATATAAACAAAATATTCTGTGAATATTTCAAGCGTTTACCTGTTGTCGTAATTAATATCGAGCAAAAAAACGGCAAAAAAGACATTTCAACGGTCTAAGTATCACGGTTCATGAGAGCTTGGTGACAGATAGACGGACAGACAGACATACAGACGGACAGCGAAGTCTTAGTAATAGGGTTTTCGTTTTCACCCTTTGGGTACGGAACCCTAAAAATAGGTACTTACCTAGTAGGTAGACTAGATAGGTACTTGGTTTTTGCTAGTAATATGATGTATGATGGTAACCAAGGTTAAGTACCTACTATCTAGTATTTCACATGGTATTTCAACAATTGACATCGAAATGATCCTCACAACAATATATAATGCTGTTGTTTTTGGCCCTAATGGATGTGCTCTTCTCATAGCATTTATCCATTTTTTCTGATTTTCAGATCCTTGGGAACGTAAAAAAAACAACTTTCCGGGTGCTTTTGTGGCCCTATTTTTACATTGAGACTCAATACAACATTTATTAGATGTACTCATATAGTTTTTATTGATTCTTAATTAAAATAAACAAATTAGTTCCGTGCGTGACGGCTACATTCGGGTAAATGCTTCGAATCCCCGAGTCGCTCGCCCGGAGGCAGGAGCGGTGACGTCATCAACGATATCACGCTCGGTCCGCGGCTTAGACCGAAAATGTTAAATTTGCACTTTTATATCTCGGTCAGTTTTAGAGATAGAAAAATAATAAAAACACACTTGTTCTTGTAATTTTTTGTAGAATATTTTGGCATATAATACAAAAAATGGTTTTCTTCTTCATTGGTTGAATAAGTCTGTCAGTCAAAGAATTTTCAAAATCAATTCAGTGGTTTCGGAGATTACCGTCTACATAATTATATAAACAAACAGATATAAAAAAAGCCTCTCTATAATAATATAATTGAAGAAGTGTCGATAACGAACACGAATGCCTATAATTTCGACAGTGCACGAATTATAATTATCATGATGACCTATTTATAATTATCTATGCTTGCCTGGGTTTCAAAGTGTTCTATTTATCGCACTTGATTTGAGATACCATGGATACCTAAAAAAAAATCAGTTATTAATATGTCATCAAGGAGGTACTGTAAAGCTAGGTACTGTTCCTTAGTGGAGGCCTAAGCCCAGCAGTAGACTGCTATATAAGATGTTGTACTGTAAAACGGTATTATAATAAATAACTTACCGATACCCTACAATAATACCAACAAATAGATAGATAGATAGACGATAGATTTGACGACCTCTGTGGCGCAGTGGGCGAAGGTCCGCCTGTGACGCAGAAGGTGCGGGTTCCATTCCCGCTGCGGGACAAATGTTTGCATGTTCTGCAGATATTTGTCTCGGGTCTGGGTGTTTTCTATGTATGATATTTATATATTTACAAAAAAAATATGTTTCTATGTAGTATATCAATCATGTGGTTCCCATAATACAAGCTCTGCTTAGTTTGGGGCTACATGATGCTGTGTGATAACGTCCAGGATTATTTATTTATTATTTATTTATTTATAGACTCTTTATTGTATTTACACCAACATAAACATATAGACACAACGGACAATAACAATTAAAAGTACAATAGGCGGTACCAACAGTAGGTATGCTTATACCAAAGAACAAATTACTAAACTCCACGTTAGGACAAGAATATTCATTCCCTAATACCCATTAATCTTCAAACTACGTGTTCTAAAACAAAAGCATAGAACTTAGCCAGTAATTGGGTCGACCGTCGACCCGACCTGATTCAGCACTCTCAAACAATTTATCAAATTCCTTCATGGGACAAATCAAATAATAGTTAGCGTGCGCAAACAGCTTGGATGTGATCAAACATCTTGATAATTATGCTGTCAAACACCCATTTAATGTCTCAATGAGGAAATCACGACAAATAATTTGATGGATGGTAGCGCAGTGAACTCTAGTCGAAGGGATTAAAAAAACATTCTGTTGTATTGTTACTTAGTGGAGCTTTTTGTTGTGTTGCAGAAGAGGGCTGTTCGTGCAATTTATAATATGGGCCCCAGAGAATCACTTAGAACTAAGTTTAAAGAAATAAATGTTATGACAGTGCCGTGCCAATATATACAAATACAAATACAAATATATTAATTTACCAAAAAACAGATTACAAAATATAATAATTTCTAGTGGTCCCCGCACGAGGCTGAGCCTGTATCGGAGCCGGTTTACAATAAACTTATTACTTATTAACACTGAGTAGTAGCACAGAGATAAAATAAACTAAGAAACGAAACTAATTCGAATAAACAAAAGGCAAAATTGGTCAAACCAAACAAACTCGTGGAGTTTACCAGGATTAGTAGGAGGGGGGGGATGTTGTGCATGTGTGTGTGTGTGTGTGAGGTTTTTTTTTTGTGGTTTTGTGTGTGTGCTTGTGTGTGTGTGTGTGTATGTGTATGTGAGTGCACGCGCCATAGCCATATATATGAAAACTTAATGTATGTCCGAAAACATATTAACATGTTCAAGAAAAATAGCGACTATCATAATGTTAACACTAGAAATAAAGATAAACTAGCTGTTCCTACTGTAAGGCTCCATAAAGTTAGTCAATCTTTTAAAGGGATGTCTGTACGATTTTTTAACAAAATCCCAAATGATGTGATTAATCTATCTGTAAATAAATTCAAAAATGTTGTTAAACGTAATCTATGTAATAAAGCTTATTATAAAATATCTGATTATTTAGATGACAAAAAAGCTTAGGATGAAACTGCCTCCAACTCCATCAAAAACAATGTAATAGATATTAAGTACAATGACGTTAAAAAAATATAAGCCAAGCAGAGTTTCTTGCCTATTCTTCTCTGTTTGGTCACGTTACGAATTGGTGGTAAATTAAAAAAAATGACGTTTCAAAGTGTACTATACAGTTCCTACTGAATAAATGAATTTTGACTTTTGAGTTTTGACTTTTTTGTGAATAGCCCGTCCATGGCAGTAGGTAGGTAGTTTCCAGTAGGTAGGTACCATAAAAAACACACACACTACATGGCCCACCCGATCTTAAGTGGTAACCATTACCTATCACAAAGCATGGCATCGTAGATCACGTTTTTTTGGAACGTGCTCTACGATGCAATTCCCTGCGTTCACCAACTTGAGGCATGAAGATTATAAGCCTCATGTGCCTGTAATTTCACAGACACCCACACCCTTCTAACCGATATGCTTGTTCCATTTTCCAGTAGGTACCATAAAAAAATCTATAAATTATGGATAAGACTTTTAGGTCTAGAATCGCATGTTTACGGATCAAACTCTTTATATTTATAAAGTTTTTTTTTTTTAAGTGGACAGTACATTTGTACTGTCCACTTATTGAACAATTATTTGCGAGCCCCAAACAAATAGATACAGAATCAAAAATTATATATTGCTTTTGCTTCCTGCGTTGTAAGGCTTCAATTTTCATTCGAAACAAACGTGGTTAACCGGTGATGGATTTTATTTTTTCAGAATATCTCTATTTGATCATCAGGTACTTGGTACTTCCAGAACTAGTTCAGCTAGTTTTATAACAGATCTCTTACCGTCTCGCATGTTTGATCCATTCATAATAGCTCCACAACTTGTTTATACACGTTCGCTAATTACGAGCAAGAACTACATACCATCCGGTCAACTCTCGCTTTCCACCACAAATGAAGCATGAAGGACTCAAACCTGCTTGATTGGTAATGATATCCTAATTATTATTTAAGACGTAATACGCTCGCGTTTCAGCACTTTTGAGGGGTAAAGCAGACGCAGCCTAGCGCGGGGCGCGGTTTCAGATTACGCAATCGTACTCAGTGCTTCCAGGGTGCTTACCACCGAGCCAAATCGAGAACGGGATTACAATTGGATTTATGTCACACGAAAGTCAAGATGGCGGAGCTACATCCTCACAAATATATATTTTTTATTATTGTATTGTAAATTTTCGACCTGTAAATAACGTGAGCAATACTCGAAAATTATTACCATTAATTATATTTTCTTTGTTTACATAAATTTCGTAATATTTCTTATTTTATTTACAAACAGATAACTCAACGTTGTTATAATTATCAGACATTGAAAGGTGTCCCGCCAGATTTAACGTCAAGAGTGTAAGATTGCTGTTTGTCTTGCAAACGCACAGCAGCATATTTCAGTATTTAACTAAATTTGTACGTCGGAAATAAGTTTTTGTAATAGGTAGCAATTCCAGTGAATATTAATAACAGATAATTTGTATGTACCTACCTACTTAGATGATTATTTATTAATTTAGCGCACAAGCACATAGCTATGTACCAAAATAATGTTTGGTTTTGCCTCAGACTACCTCCTAATTTTTTTACTAGTTTTTTCAGACTTCATCATGATTAAAATCCTCGATAGCAAACTCGATCAATTTCAAATTTATCGACGTCAACAGTGTCAAAAATAGACAAGTCTATCCTAATCTCGATTCAAATTCCGCAAGTTGTCATTTTTTGTATGAGTACGAGGCAGGCTTTCAATACTACCAAATGACAGAAGTCCTAATCCCGTTCTCGATTTGGCTCGTTGGTAAGCACCCAGATCCTAAAAGTAAAATTACAGTGTGGCCAGATAAAAAATACAGAAGTTTCTAAAAACAATACAGCAGATTTCAAAATCGATTACAGCAAAATTCCAGAAAAAAATTGTTTAAATATTGATAGAAACATAAGTTGTTTCATGTCTTTGTTTATCAAAACAAATTGTTATAAGTTAAAAAACATTTATTATTTATTTTCTTATTCCAGAACAATTTGCTCATGATTTTCAGAAATCTTTGCTGTCATCAGTCATCCTTGAAATCATTTCTTTAGTTGGATTAAAATTCACGCAATTTGATGAGCCAGGAAGACGAAGTTTATGCTTCAAACCTTCACTGTGTCTTTTGATAGCAACCAGATCGGCAGTCAAAGAAGAATCGCAAGCAGTGCAAATGCATTTAAAAGCAGACTTTTTATCACGCTTTAACCACTTACGGAAGTCTTGTATTTGGAGCCATTCTTCCTGGAATTGTTGCCGATTTTTACTAGCTACCTACCAGATTGTATATTATTTTTATTGTAAAATTGGATTTTATAAAATTAACCGAAATGAAAAATCGTATGTACCGGTATGAACCGAAACCGGTTTGTTAGAATCAAGCCTGCTAACAAAATCTCCTAAAAAATAACCCTACCTACCGATAAATTTTCTAAACGAAATCATATGAATAAAAGATAAATCAAAACCAGTTTTTTTAATAAACGTTTTATTTAGAAATGAACATTCATAATATTGTACATTTACTTTGTTGTTATATTTCTTACATGATATTTACATGCATAATGAATGAAAATGACTCTCTGTCAGATAGGGAAGAAGTGAGAAGGGCTAAGGTACCTGATACCATAGTGATGAAGTTTCCCGATTAATTTATTATAGTGTACGCAGTGGAAGACCTTAGCAAATGCATATATAAGCAACGCAAATGAGGCAAAAAAACTTTATACAAATCTAATATTTTAGACTGAAAACCGGAATGGGCCTAGTATTGACCCTTGTGGTACACCCATTTTTACCACAGATCTCCGAGAACACTTTCCATTTACATAAAATTTTATCGCTGGCTTGCAAAAACATTTTAAAACCCTCTAAACTAAAAAAACACTTTAATTTATGTACTTAGGTGTTTACGCGACATTATTTCGTGTAGTATTTTCTCGTTGAGAACACAAAACTACGCGGTTTTCCAAAAAATCAACTCCCGTCGTGATGATGATGATGATGATAAATCGGTCTTAGGAGTGTGCTATGAAAACGATCCAAAGTTAACAGAACCCTTGCCGGTGTTCCAAGTATCGAGAATTTTTCTACCATGAAATTTTATTGATTTAATAACTACGCCTAAAACGGAATAAAAATAAAAATAAATCCGCCAAAATAAAGTTATAATTATAATTAGTCAGATCCAATTGAAGGAAATAATATTACGTATATTTTGACAAAGTTCCGAAAAATAATAAACGTTACTATTAACGTAGCATTGCTTTTGGTCTGGTAACACCTTTGTTTACATTTAGCCTCAGAGATTTCCAAGTTGACATTGAATATTATAAACTATTCTGTGACAATTCGCGCGAAAAAGTTGTACGCGGGTACTCTCTACGACGCCTTGGGCGTGACTGAGGTGAGCGTTACGGTCGGCCCGCCTGCATTTCTCGAGCATTTTACTGATTTTAATATGGTTTTAAATAGGTTTTTACTCTTTTTGAGTAAAATTTTTCCATACTCCTATAATGTATTTATTGGTTAATACGTATGCAAAATTTCAAAGTAATAACTTTCATAGTTAACGAATGCCATTGGTTTTCCTCCCCTAAGAATACAGATTTCGAGGTAACTTCGCGATTTTATTCCATCGAGCCAAAATGTATTAATCATGTTTCGACTTCCATATTCCACTAGGAAAAAACTTCAATTTTCATATTTATGAAATATAAAATTTGAATTCTCATTTTTATAGCCATGAAGCTGGTTTACCGTGGGGCGAAATTCTTGTTTTGGCTATTATTTCACCTTAAACGAATATCTTTTTGAAAATGACATTGCCAATCTTTTATAAGCTTTGGGTTCTACTTTCTAATAATATGTAGTATGTTCTATTAATACATGTGTATCGCCTGAGACAGGTTTTACCCTAATTAGGCTAGTGTGAGGTACACACACAAGCCTATAACAGTCCACTGCTGGACATAGGCCTTCCCTAATAAAGAGGCATATACCCATAATCCCCACGCGGGGCATGCGGGTAGAGGATCGCAGGGCACAGCTTCTCGCACCGCCAACGCTGCTGCCCATCGGTGGCCAGGGGATTTAGGTGTGCCGATGTAGGCTGTGCTATGCTGCAATGAGTTTAGCAGGATGCAACACGCGCAGGTGGGGTTGGCTTGGGTTCCGAAGATAGGGCTTGGATTGTTGGGTATAATAAAAGTCGTAATTATGTTTGTTTTTTACTTTTTTCCACAATTACCTCATCAATCTACAATCTTCACGTCCATCAAAATGATCTAAAAGACCGCAAATTGTAATTTCATAATTGACATTGTTCATTTTGTTCTATAATCGAAAAAAAGGTTACGACGAATTGAGAACCTCCTCTTTTAAAGTCGATTAAAAATAGAATTAAAATGAAAAAAATATAGATAGGTACTTGATTTTGTAAGTTTGTCTAAGCCTAGAGTTCTTCTCATACTGATCGTATCTATTCAGGTTATCCGTATCATTAGCTCAGAGTTTATCGAATTCAGTGACCCGATTTTAATAGTGCATGATTAGAACTTACTAATTGGAATCTAGATTTATTATGTGCAACGTACACTACTTCACTACGTATCTTTGTCCTTCTGAAGCAGGGATATATTCTTTAGGCATTTGGATTGTAATAAATCATAATCTGCGGATCGGATCGTATGAATTTGATCCAATCAAAAGATAGGTCTAAAAAATCGTATTGAAAATAAACATTGAAATATATTACGTACATAGTACATAAAGCTCACAAGCTAACTTTTCAGATCTAACATAAACTTTAATGTGAAAATGTCATAGATGGTTTGAAAAATACAATATTTGGAATACGATCTCGTTTTGATGGAGTTGTATCGAATCGAAAATCGATGGGAACAATTATGCCCTATCTGATCTTTAAAAAAATCGGATTGGATTGGCGCCTCCCTATTCTGAGGTTGGCTGCGAGTAGCCATGTGTAGTTCCTATTTTTGAGTCGGTTTGTACTAGGATTGTTCGAATCGTTTGCTAACTTCAGAGGAACATGGACCCGTTGTAAATTATTATAAAAGAAAAAAGTAAGTAAATACATTTATTCAACAAACCTAAATAAGTTTGTACTTTATAATACAGACACAGGAGATCAACAAACTAATACAGTACAATAATAACAGGAAATTAAAGACATAAAAATGATAATAATAAATTAAGAAGTAGAATAATACATATTATTTTTAAAATTAAAATAAAATAATTAAGTAACCATATAAGTAACTATATAAGTTTATTAGTGTCGATTCTGTTGTTCACTTTTCTAAACTTAACTAAAGAAGGCCGGTCAATTCAGACCTGAGCATAAATGGAAGCGACTAAAAGTGCGAATTGTGTAAAAATATTCTTGATAATGGAGTATTGAAGTTATAATTAATAACTTTATTTATTAAAGCCGGAATACTTAGTAAATTAACAATAAATATTGATCGCAATACACACACATTGTGCATCACTCGTGCCAATGTCAATTGTCAAAAACAAAACTGTCACTAATGAAGCACGCGATTATTGGTGGTGCTGCACTTTGGCTGTTTTATAGGCCAATTATAGTACTATTTTCTGGTTTACTTATAGAGACAATCCAGCTGTTATTGGTGATGTCTATATTATATAAAATTTAGTAACCACCAGTTTATAATACGTAGTGACTTGTGAATTTAGAATAATTGAGTAACTGAGACGATAAGGTTGGTTTTTGTTTAATGGCGCCAGTGTCCTAATTGGTTCTAGCCTGTACCTAGCAAAATTTTCCGGCTTTAATAAAAAAAAAACGATTCATTGCACATGATATCCTACAATAAGAACTATCAATAAGACATTAAGAAAATGCACAACAAAATCTACATCAACGACTAATGTTTTCTAATTAGCTGGCAGAAAGGGGATGTGGAGACCCGAAGATCAGGGTCAGTTTCGGTTACTGGGAGCTTTGCAGCAGTGGACTGATACAGTTTGAAGATGAAGATGATCATTACCTTTTTTAAATTTGAATTTAGTCATAACATTGATTTAAAAATAAAACTGTTGATTCTGAAGAATGCTACGACATGATGGCGCATCACAATACACACATTAATGTAATTCTGGCACAATCGCCACAGTCGGATTCGACTCGGAAACGTATTGAACGTTATGACTTTAAAAAATTGTAATAGTAGAGTTCTTTGTAGAGGGCTCGTCCGGGGATGTACTGTCACCATGCCTAATGCCTATTTCTACCTTGACGCAGCTAAATAAATAATGTTGGACTTTCACACAACATCATGTAGCCCCAAACTAAGCTAACTAAGCAGAGCTTGTGTTACGGGAACCATATGATTGATATATTACATATATACATTTTTTTGTAAACACATACATATCATACATAAAAAAACACCCAGACCCGAGACAAATATCTGCAGAACATGCAAACATTTGTCCCGCGGCGGGAATCGCACCCGCAAATTTCTGCGTCCCGGGCGGACCTTCGCCCACTACGTCACAGAGGTCGTCAACTGTTTTTTTTTTTTTTTTACTACTAAGGTAGCAAAGAGGCGTACGGTCCTCCTGGTGGTAAGCGGTTCCCGTAGCCTATGGACGCCTGTAACATCAAGAGGTATTACATGCGCGTTGCTGAACCTTTTAAAAATTTTAAAACGCCCTTTTTGGAACGCTGCATATTGTAGTCTCTGGGGAAAACCTCGGCAGGGAGACCATTCCACAGCTTGATTGTTCGCGGGAGGAAATTCCTCTGGAACCTCACAGTGCGAGAATATAAAGGTGGCAATGTATGTGGATGATACCTCAGCTGATCTTTGAATCGAGTCAATCGGCTTAAGCTGTGCTGTGTTTTGGTTGGAAGGCTGATGAAATAACACGCACAAAAGACTTATCATCTTCATGCCTCTGGTTGATGGACGCAGGGCGTTGTATCGTAGAGAATGTTCCGAAAAAACGTTATTTACGATGCCATGCTTTATTATAGGTATTGGTTACCATTTAACATTAGGTGGTCATGTGCGTGTTCCATCTTTAATTACCATAAAAAAATTTAATAGAAACCCCCTTTGAATTAGTTACTTTTCATCCGAGTACAACACGAGTGAAGCCGCGGGCGGAAGGCTATTTTAAGCATAGACGCCAATGAAAGATTAAAAATAAATAAATGTAGGTACAGAACTGCATAATTATGTCACAAGCTCAACATGAGTTGATACTAGATCAAACTTGAAGAACTGCATTCAACGGATATACTAACTAGTTCCTCTAGACTACTTCAATCAGCATACTACCACAGAGTATATGAAAATATCGAAGTCTAGAGACGCTCATCAAACATTCTGACGACCTCTGTGGCGCAGTGGGCGAAGTCCGCGGCGGGACAAATGTTTGCATGTTCTGCAGATATTTGTCTCGGGTCTGGGTGTTTTCTATGTATGATATGTATGTATTTACAAAAAAAATGTATCTATGTTGTATTCCACTCATGTGGTCCAATAATATAAGCTCTGTTTAGTTTGGGGCTATATGATGCTGTGTGATAACGTCCAGGACTATTTATTATTATTATTATTTATTATCCTACTTTTAGTTTTTGGTCAATCCCAATTTAATCGCCCGTGAGGTTTCGATGTTTACGCCATGTTGGGTCATTGAGATCTCAGTATAGTCAAAACATGTTAATAAAGTCTACTACTAAATTTGTAAATGTCAAAAATTTTTGAAATGTTTTCTTACAATAAACTTATTTTAATACTTTAGAAATATAATTTATATGTTTTGTGATGCAATAAAGTAGGTTATTTTTTATTTACACTAAGATAAAAAAATATAAGTAGGTACATATTTGATTCAAATATAAGTTTTTTTTTATTTTTTAAATGTAACAACGGACAATTGAATTCAATAGAATAAAAGAGTAATTTTTGTTACTGTCATATTATGTTGTTTTATGTGTAATACGATAACAACAAAACACATTAACACACTGAATGAACAAGAGTTATTCTTGTTCTTGTCATATTCTATGCTAAAAATTGACACTTTTTTACATAGGAATCGGCTGTGTTTGACCTCTTCCTACTTAGGTTTTTAAAGTGTTCAGAGCATGGAGATACTGTGTGGATACACCGTCTCTATAGTTCAAAGATAAATTCTATGTTCTCCTTCAGAAACTATTTCCCAGAACTTTACTCTGCCATGTAACAAACTACGGAGTTCACTGCAGCTTCACTGGCGCCGAATCGGAGCACCTCCTTGCCTAAGTTTCTCTTAGCAAAATAAGCGACTCTCTAATTATTCAATTTTGAAAGTTATTAGCCTGGTAACAACATTGGAAACCGTGCGATGTAAGAAGAAGACACAATAAACATGGGTGAAATGAAAAGATTTTGATTTTACATTACAAAATGTTTTTATTTTAATATTCCATACTTTATTATAAAGAGGTAAAGTGTAAGTTCGTTTGTTGACTTTGTTTTCAATAAAAATCTCAGCTCAGATCATTCTTAACATAATTAATACTAGCGGCCCGTCCCGGCTTCGCACGGGTTATGTGGGTAGGTTATCCTGTTCCCCCTTGCTTGTCCTATGGAAACCAAATAGCTGATAGATTTTTTGTAAATAGATACTATTACTACAGAATAACACGCAGATATTTATATTAATCGGAACTACTGTCAACTGAGCTATCATCATCATCATCATCAGTAGTTCACTGCTGGAGATAGGGCTCCCCTATAGAGCGCCATAGTGCAATGTCGTCTTCTAAATTATAAATTACCTAATTAATTAAACTGAAATATAAGTGCAGTCAATTAATTCTAATAGATTCTTGATGAATTTCAGTTCGTTGAAAATCTGATCCAGTTCTACCGCAAGGATCTCAAACTCAGCAATAAAAATACCTCAAGAATATCGTTTAAAACAAGTAATTATGAGCTGTCACAGCCGGAGATTAATCTGAGTGAATGAAATGGGTTAGACACAGACAGATTTTTTGTAAAGGAAACCTGTTAATTTACATGGGAGGGCGTCTATATCCATGGCTTTACGGATTGTCCACATCACTAGTTTGATGGCCATGACCGGTTAAACTGAAATGCCTACATCACTGCACGGAAAAGAATTAGTAAAATGGACTCTATGTTGTTAGTGTTTGATTCATTGTAACTGTGTTAGATTTGGACAAAACTAAAGTATAATTTTTTATTTTAATTTAAAATTTTCTTTTTTAATCAATTAGTTTAATTATTTACTTCTAGCTATATAGCTGTACCGCCATAAAACTTAATATCGCCCATTTGTTTCCCTTATTTTGTAAGTAAAATATCTGAGTTCGAGTGTATACTTGTGGCGGGTTAATAAAGTTACTGCTACTCTTATTCTGCAACACTTAATTTTAAACACAATTCTAGTGAATCTTTATGTAAAATTCACTAACTATCAGTACTTCTGTTACAAATTGACCATGGCCGTATCTATTGTAAGTCGAACGAAACTCGAATCAGATTCAATCGACAAAACAAAAAGCTGAACAAAAACAGTGAGAGTCAGTCAGGCTTCACCGTTTGGGTGACAACACGTCAAGTGCAATCGTTGTGGTGAATTGCGCATTCTGTGGTCTTTTACCACAAAAACAGCTCAATACCGTGGTCATAGACATGACTCATTCATATTGAAATTTTTATTTATTACATATTTTTTATCCCAAACTAGTAACATTAAAAAGTATGATAGCTGAATCCTATTGATTAATGCTTATAATTTTGTAATACCAAATTCATGTAAATTAATTTTACTTTAGATAGTTACAAAATTCATTTGGTAATACTGAAAACTGGTTTTTAAATTCTAGATGGACTTATTTTTATATAAAAGTTAAAGTAATTAGAACCAATATGTAGGTTCAAATCAATGGAACTTGGAGCGAAATTAATAAAAATATAAAGTGTAGATAAATTTTGGTCCCATTGCTTTGGCCATCCTGTATAATTGAAGCTAATGGTACTTAGGCATAACAAAAAATACAAACACTATAGGTAGAACACGAAAAAATTTTTTTTGCCGAACATATGAAAATATTTTTTTAGTCGAAACTAAAACTAGTCAACCTCAACGTCAAAGTGCAGAAGTAGGCGTGGTCGGTGTGTAACCACGGGACTGGGCTATCTGGATACTATTTAATGGCCGGGAATTTCATTCATTTCCTGGCTGGCTTGTTAATTATCGAGTTTTAAGTCATAATTTACTATTGACATTACCTTGAGTCCTAAAGTATTTTAAGAATGTAATTTCTCTTTCAAAATCCGGTTCTTTGCCGGTTGTAAATCTTTTGTGTCATATTAAGTTGCAATGCTATTTATGGCGTGGTTTATAATTCCTGATCCATACACAGCCTGTTAACCACCGCTTGGTAAATTTTTTACATCACTATCTATCTGATGTAATACAATAAATAAATAATGCTAGACACTAACCACACAGCATCATTAACCCCAAACTAGTGAGTTTACTAAACCACATGACTGATATATCTACCTACAACTAAGAAGCATATTTTTTGTAAATACATTTATTATTAACATACATAAAAAACACCGCAACCTGAGACAAATATTGGCAGATCATTACCGATCACATCATTATTATAAAAAAACTTAAAATGAAAAATTTCAAGCAAAATCACGCAAAAACTACGATATAAGTTTCTCTCTTCGCCTCTGTAGCGTGGGCGAAGGTCCGCCAGAGACGCAGAAGGTTGCGGGTTCGATTCCTGCCGCGGAATAAATGTTTGCATGTTCTGCAGATATTTGTCTTGGGTCTGGGTCTTTTCTATGTATGATAAGTATGTATTACATGATTGATATATAACATATACACTTTTTTTTCCTTTTTGGTTTCCATAATAGAAGCTCTGCTTAATTTGGGGCTACATGATGACGTGTGATAACGTTCAGCATTATTTAATTAAAATTTTCTACTAACCTTGAAAATACCCACTTATCATCAAAACTTAAATCGTTTTTTTTTTAAGCTATTGCATAGCTTCTATCGAGGGCCTTGAGCGCGGGGACCGAATCCAGAAATTCCGTAACGAAAAAAAACCTCACGCTCCCCACTTTTACTTAATTTTATAATCTGTTGCTTGGAAATAGAGTTCATATTCAAACTTTTGAATTCTATTAGTTCTTCGTCGCAACGTCGCAGCGCTAGTGTTCAACACAATAAAGATAGCTACACATCCATGATTGGCCTCTGACACGAACTGACGTCTGACGTTTTTCACCTGAATCTAATTTCAGATTTGTTTTGAAATTTCTGTCATCACAATCTTTTCTTTGGAATTTTTATTGCTTTTAGATGTTTATGTGTTTCAATTATAAGTGAAATCGTATAAAATGGGTGCTACTAAATGTAGCGTCCCTACGTGTGAATCAAAAAATGATAGTGGTATCATAATACACTGTTTTCTGCAAACGCCCTTTAAGCAAAGTTTGCGGCTTAGTCAAATAAACTCTACATTTTTGAATTCACCTAAAATTAATAAACTAATGGAAAAAAAAGTTTGTTCCAAACATTTCGTGCGTAAATTTTACGAAAACGGTCGTCTTTTAGGCATAATTATTGCGCGACCAACTCTGTTTACGGCGGCAGAAATTTGCAGTGGGATTCCAAAAGATAGACAAAGTGAGTAGATTCCCATGTACTTTTAATATACTATTTCAAACATAGTAAAATAAGCATCGTACGAAACGAATTCATCATTTTCATTCGTATTTGAATATTCAAAAATTATGTAGGTAAGAATAGGGCTGTGTAAAACACCTATCAACTACATTTTATCGACTATCGATGTTTTGACAAACATCTATGGACGAAAGGTGTGTATGCGTATAAGTTAGATACCTACTACATACTCGGATTATTAAGCTATTGCATAGCTTCTATCGAGGGCCTTGAGCGCGGGGACCGAATCCAGAAATTCCGTAACGAAAAAAAAACCTCACGCTCCCCACTCCGACGGGCACGGAGGTGTGGCTTGAAGGCCATGCATTGTCTAACGTTGTTTCTTTTCGGCAGTCTTCGACACGGTGTTTGTGTGCGTGCAACTAGACGTACTGTACGACTCTACGAAGCTCACACGAATCGAGACGATCACCACGCTCAAAAAGTGTAACATGAATTAATATCAAAGAAAAAGAAATACTGCATAAATAAAATAAATAAATAATTATAATTGCATAAGTTGATACAAAATGCTATGCAATAGCTTTACCGCGGCAGTCCCCGAGTGCCACACGTCTTTTTTTTTTTGCGTGATTTTGCTTGAAATTTTTCATTATAAGTCTTTTTATAATAATGTAGTGATCGGTGATCGTGTAGTTGCACTTAAATTTGAGCGCTTCCGTACCTCAGAAGACACGTTACTGGCATTTTAGTTTCAAAAGAAAATTTTCGTACATTAATAACCGTTTCTTTTTTATTATACCGCTAAGACATAACCTGCCAATCTCTCAAGTACCAAGAACTGCCAGACTGTCTATAAATAATTCCACGTTAAATATTTTCGTCAGGTAGCTCAGACTATCCTGGCAGTCTTGAAAAAAACCTTCTTTTTTGTTCAGTCAGTTAAAAAACGACCTAAATCGCTCGCTCACGTATTGAGAACACAAATTTGATGAATAGATGTACTTTTTTGTTGTTTTCATTAAAATTAATATCTGATATATAAAATACAATACAATTATTATTAAATAATTGTATTGTATTTTTTTTGTGCCTTTGTATTTAAAAACAAAATGGGTATTATAATGCTCACATATCTTGTCATTTTTTTTTATGAATGTTGTTTAAGTTATGTTTGTTTGTTTTTCTTTTGCGAGTAAAACACTAATAGGTGGAAGGAAAGGAATAAAGTTAAGTTGATTTGGATATCATACCACCCGAGTGGTGCCAAGCCTGACAAACGTAGTGTAGCGCCTTCTGGTAAAGTGACGTGATGATATGCGAGGGCCTGTTGATGTACACTTATATTAATATTGAAAGTTATCTAAAAACCCAGGATAGGAGGACAGGATGCAATGGCGCTCATTAGGGGAGGCCTATGTCCAGTAGTGGACTGCTATAATAATAATAGTAATTCATTATTTTCAGGCATCGAATTGAAATATCAGTTCATAGATAATGTAGCTATAGGCCACTAATGATGATGATAAACTAAAGAAACACCTAAAGCTGGACTTAATCATAATCATACAGCATCATTTAGCCTAAAACTTAGTAGAGCTTTTGTTTTGGGCACCACAACTCCGATAGATTATCATGATACAATATTTTGTAAATACATACAACAAAACACCCGATCCAAGACAAATATTAATTGCAGATCATACAAGCATTACAAGCATTTGTCTTGCAGCGGGAATTGAACTGGCAACTTTCTGCGTCTCAAGCGAGCCTCGCTCACTGATACTCCAAATCTTAACCTAGTTGATTACATCCGCATGACTCGTCCAGTTTCGTCCGTGCGTAACGTCCCAGTCGTTACGTGAACATTGTCTTGACATATTGGGGCTCGTTCGAAAGCCATAGTGTATGGTTCCGCACCATAAAATTTATCTAAAGACTATGACCGAAATCTTGGTTGTCGCCTACAGCTACACATGGTTTTGTAATTGTTTTGGACTTGCTGCTGCACGTGGTTTTGCTTTTGAGAAACACATGCCCATTTACAGAAACGCTACTGTAACATTTGAGATCGTCTCAACCATTTAAGACGCCACTATACTTTAGAATCTGTAACTTTGATTAAATCACTTACTTGAGTTAGCTTTCAGAAAACTGAAAGGTAAAAAATCTAAGGATGTAATTTCTTTGGAGATCTCAGGGTAAAAGTAAAAGTGAAAGTACTTAGTTAACTCAGTATCATCATTATCATGATCCTAATAGCAGTCCCCTGCTGGACTTAGGCTTCCCCCAATGAGCCCGTATAGCACCCTGTCCTCAACTTGACGCATCCAGCATCTCTCAGCAGCCTTTTAAATCTAAGGGTGTAATTTCTTTGGAGATCTCAGGGTAAAAGTAAAAGTGAAAGTACTTAGTTAACTCAGTATCATCATTATCATGATCCTAATAGCAGTCCACTGCTAGACTTAGGCTTCCCCCAATGAGCCCATTATAGCACCCTGTCCTCAACTTGACGCATCCAGCATCCCTCAGCAGCCTTTAAAAGATCGTCACTCTACACTACGTTTTCCGAGACGCAGTTTCCATTCTCCAATCAATTACTCATTTACCCAATAGTTGTCTTCGAATCTTCGACCTACTACCACTTCACTCTGAGCTATTTCAAAATTTAGTTTTCTGTCAGATAGTCTCGTTGCGGATGCTATCTTTCAGGGAAATTTATAGCATAGTCTACAATCTTTGTTTTCTATTGCATACCAACATGTTACTGAATTATACAGGGTTATTGGTTAAGTCGACTGACTGATTTGACTATGGAACATATAACGATAGAGGACTTTTAAGTTTTTTTAAAAAACATACCGATATTTTTGTTAGTTAGTTCTTGTTCTACGTATCAGCACACAAACTCTCATTCTGTGTCTTAATCCACTTTATAAACGTCATTTTGTACCTATTTGGATTATTTTATTGTTTTCTGACTTAAGTACCATTATTTTATATTTTATTTTTTTTAAACTTAAAAGTCCAATATCGTGAATACGTTTAAGTTTAGGGTAGGGTGTTAAGTTTAGTTAGAGTCTAGTCAAATCAGTCAGGAATTATGGAAGCTACAACCCCCTCCAGGATCTAGGTCGACTTAACCAATAACCCTGTATAACTATCGGTTCAGACGAATTGTGGAAGTTATAATAGGGTTTATTTTGATAAAAATCATTTATTTTGGTTTTTTACAAGCCAAGGCCAAATTAACGAGTAGAAGTGCATAGGTTTTTATACTATCTCAAAAATAACAGCTCAAGCTGGACTGGAACTTTTGACGTTCACGTGGATATGAAGAACGCGAGCCCTAATCTTCAAGTACCTACACGTAGTTTTTCAGATGAATTATCCTTAAAGCAAAAAAATAATTTTGCACTAAATAAATAATATTGACGACTGAAAAATTCTAATTTTTCCGTCATTTACATTAACAAAAAATATTAGACACGTATTTTTTTCTTTTGACAATTAAACAAAAAATGCTTTGAAATTCCGCGTGACGTCACAGCTTAGTACACTTTTACCTAGCCGTGACGTCACGAGCCCCCACTCCCGAACTCTGACGCTCTTTATCTCCGTTAATTTGTATTTATTTGATAAATAAAAAAATATGTGTCCAGTATTTTTTCTTGATCTATCGGACGGACTAATTAGAATTATTATTTTTGTACCCAGTCGTCATTCCTATTATGGTTTTACTAAGAAATTAATTTATTTAGTATCTTAATAATTTTAAAACAAATAAACAGACAAGCATAAGTTGTTTTTCTATATTGATAAAGTATATTACATTGTTTATGATTTGTGGTGGTACGGTTGCGATTAAATCACACGTCGTTGGTGTAACTCATAAATCATAGTTAAATGAAATTATACACGGGTGTCCACACATGACTGTGCTACTAGACAAATATTACGCAATTTACTTTTGAACATCAATCTTACAGTCCATATTGATTGTATACTCAATAATTTAAATAAATTATTGCTTGTAATTTATCACAAAAATTACAAATAAATTAATGAATTTTTTACTAGGTACTCGTAGGAGCTACTATGATTTGAAAACACATTTGCTAATAGCCGGGCTGCTGCTGTCATGTCCGAAGCCCGCAGTCAACGTGTTAACGGAGAGTGTTCTGTCAATCAGTGTGATAAAAAAAACACTAAATGTTTTTTTTTTATTTTCAAGCCATGCCGTTCTTTTCAGGGCTCATCTCATCTCCTTAATTAAAAATGCTCTTTTAACTTATGAACGCCTAGTGAGATGTATCCCGTCTTTCATTCCAAAGGACATGGGTTCAAATTCCTGGCATGCACACATAGATTTTTCGTTTAGAAAAAATCATGTAAGTACGCCGTAACAGTCAAAGAAGCTTTGGATGCATGTACGAAAAAAAATTACTTACAAACAAATTATTCCCTCTACGACCGTAAAGTTTTAGTTGTCTATGTTATAAAATCAAGAAATGTAATGATTATGATTTTCTAGGAATGTAATGCGTACCAAGTTGTACCTATAATCCAACCTAATCAAAGTTATGGAGTAAGACGACATTCATTACTGAACTCAACAGGAAATGACTAGCTTTGCATAGAGAGATGGTTGAGATTACTTAAGATTGTGTAAGAATTCACACCTATTAGCTACTGAGATACACCAACGATTTTAATCTAAACTGGGTTATACTAAATTAATTAATTTATGTTGCTTGTTAACAAAAAGTTCACATTGTGACTAGCAGGTGTGAATTTGGTTTCGTGCTTCCTAAGCAACGTTGAGATGTTGGTCCCGGCTTTCATGTTCGAGGCATTTGTTTGGACAAAAAAAATCGACATCAAAATCGATTTTATGAGAGGTCCTTAAACCATGTAGTTATACATATGTAATATAATATTATAGTAACAGTTTTTCTGTTGCTTAAATAAAATAACTATATTTTGTAAAGTAGGCCAATAGGGTCATAAATTGGCCAGAGTTTGCAACCAGAAGGTCACCCGAAAAAAAAAACTGTATTTATTATAAACTGGCTGAATTTTAACACCCCTTTTATGTACAACCTCAAACAGGTAACATATTGATGCTCTCAAGCTGACATTTCTATATCTAAAAAAAAAACAGGTGACCCAACGACGGAACAAATACTAGTTTACTCTTATGTACGATTCACACCTACCGGCGCGCGTCGGAGAGCATCGAAGTGCATTTTAAAACATGCAATAGGAAATGCAAGTTACGCAGCTTTGAGAAAGAAAAGAAAGAAAGAAAAAACATTTATTTCGACACAAGAAGGCAGGGACACTGTACAATGTAAGCTTGAGCTGTGTCAAAAACTGACATAAATAGATTCGTAAGCAGATATTGCATACAAATAAGGAACTTAACTGCTTTATGGATGTTTCAATTTCCTTTAGCATGTTATAAAAAGCTCTCCAATGCTCTCCGACGTGCGCCGGTAAGTGTGAATCGTACATTAATGTATTAAACAAAAGAGCATCCGGTTACCAATGTTCCCTCATCTGTATATACGAGTAGGTATTTACTTTTATAACTTCAATGTAAACCTGAGTAATGAGAAATGAAATGTGAAACATCATCATCAAACAAGATCCCTCGTTACAAAATAAAAATAAATCGTAATTTGTCGTTGGTATCTACTAATTACCCCAAAATACTGTTTCTAACTACTTTTACCGAAAATTTTATCAAATTTTCGGGAGAATCCACGTTCCACAACCATCGTTAAACTAAATGTGCTTATTAATCAACATGTCTTGTGACGTTTATTAGTCTTGTAGTGATCTTTGATGAGATTAGCTCAAACTAAAGAAGTTTTAGTAAGAAAATTAAGAAAAAAATCTACTTAAACTTTAGCTTCTGTGTGATCTTGTATCCGACTGTTGGCTTTTTGTATAAATATTTTCTTAAATTATTTTTAAACAGTTATTTTAATTATAATAAACAGCTTTTAAGCATCAACTCAATTAAACTTCGAAAGGCACGTTAACATGACATTTGGGTAACAAACTTTGTTTAGAAGCTGAAAGTAAAATTTAATAAAATGTATTGTTTACCTACAATTTGCAGAATTGAGAAAAGGGGACAAAATGAAAAACTATTGATGGAAGCACCTCATAATGCTATACGTTGGTTGTTGCACCCAGGTGACGAAATGACATAGACAAATAGTACAAACTGCATGAGGTGTTTCCAACAAAAAAGTTTCATTTTATCCACATTTTTGAGTTCTTCAGAGATAGCGTTGCTAAATTCTACCGTTATAGCTAGGTTCTATCTTCAAAGTATTGACACATATTTTTTGATGTACCTACGTTCATTGTAACAATTGGTGCGTAACTTATTAACTATCTATGACTAACTTCGGTGCGGTAATTCACCATAATTTATAGCAAAAGTGAAAGACACCGTAAAACTGGTTTCTTTAAGAAACTGCCTACTTTCGAGACAAGATGCACTTCAATTAATAGGTACTTTTTATATAGTTACCTACTAACTAAAATATGAACTGAAAATAATAAATTCAAGTAAGTACTTACTTGGCGCCTTCTAAGACGCAGAAGAAGAAGAAGACACGGGACAAATGTTTGCATTGTTTGCAGATATATTTCGTGGGTCTGGGTATTTTTTTTTATATAATGGTGGTATACATTTACAAAAAAAAAAAGTATATAAGTAATATATCAGTGATGTAGTTCCCATGATACAAGCTCTGCTTAGTTTGGGGCTACATGATGCTGTGTGTTAGTGTCCAGCATTATTTATTTATTATTTAATTACTATAATAATGTTCACGAACGTATCTCATCCATGAATATAGATGACTATGAATGCTGTGTCCGCCTGTAATTGGTTTCTGTATCAGAATGAAAACTTTGTCAGTGTAACTCTACAATGTATTGATATTTAAGCTGTTGGCGTTCCTATTAAATAAATAAATAAATAAATGACTATCCACCTCAAGCGCTGTAGAAAATGTGAACTAGGTACTTATAATTGAATAAAAACCTTTTGTATTTAGTTGTAGTGGTACAGTTTTTTGTGAGGAGCTCGTCCGGGGAGCAACTGCCATGCCTATTTCTGCCGCGAAGCAGCATTGCTGTGTTTCAGTTCGAAGGGTATAGGTACCAGTAAATTTAAGGCAAATTAAGCGTATCACCTTTATGTCTCAAGTTGGCTTTGACCACCTACGAATCAATCAAATCAAATCAAATTAATATATTTTAATTAAAAGAGTGTAATGTAATGTAAAAAAAACATTAATAATTAAAATACGTCTGTATGCAGATAATACTTTGCCCAAGGTAATGTCAGGTAATGGTTCGTTACCTTAATATCAAGTAGGCCATGCGCCTTTTCAATCTACAATTATCAGAGATAGAAATACCGAAAATTTTCAAACTGGTGCAGTTATGACAAATACTTCAAAATACTTTCAGAATAGCTACATTGCTCGCTTTGAAACTACCTGCCATACCTATTTGAATAAAAATACAATTAACTTGCTATGTCCCACAATTGGGAAAAGACTCTCCACGATCCACTTAAATAAAACTAAACTAATAGAACTAAACATGTGAACATGTGAAGCTGTTTTGAAGTTTTAACGAGGTCCAAAGACTACTGGTAGAGTTTCCGGTTATTTTTATAAACTTTACTGCAGCAGCGGAACTTAGTTTTTTTACAAAGCTACTGCACACGCTTGTCAAGTAAAGTTGTAAAGCTTATTATAAATTAATTCTATTTTTTAAATTAAGACTTAGTTTGGAATGAATGAATGAATGAATTAATTTTCATTTATTTAATTAAAAAAAAAATAACAACCACCGAGTTCGTTACAGTAAAATTTTCAAAATTAGAGTAACAAAATATTTATAATAAAAAAGTTATGTTAAATTAGAGAAAATAGAACATAAAATAATTTGATTTCTAAAATCGTAGATTCGAATACCTATCTTCGATTATATAAAAAAAGATTTATACAGCCAAGTAACTTTTACTTTTTGACTGGGACGCAGCAGTGCCTAGGACATTAGATGGAATAGCACCAACCATCCTTTCAACTTCATCGACTCTACCCATAGAAAATTTATGGTTAATACGTGTGAAGCTGACTAAGCCACGGGTTTCCTCATTGTTTTCCTTCACCGTTTTAAGCACGTCATAATGCATACTTCAATTTTTAGAAACGATAAATCTATAAACACGGCTGAGATTCGAACCCACAACCTCCGGATCGAAAGTCAGGATATATCCCATTAGGCCACCAAGGCTCTATGATATAATGGATGAAGGCAACGTTAACTGCAATTTTACTATTAGAAAATACGACTCACAATTGTAATTGCCCTGTATCAGGATCGGAACAACCTGAGAACCTATTCCAGCTGTTCCAGCAATAAGGAAATCATTCTGGAACGCACGAAAATCGCTTCGTCGTGAGTCGACCCGTCTGGCAGACCCGGCCCAGTGATTTGTACAGGGGACTTGAGAATAGCCTGATCAGTTCCGGTTGGTTCAATGCTGTTGCGTGTCTTGTTTAAAGTTTTTACCGCACATCTGCTCTGGCTCATGCACGTCTCTAAACACGAAAGGGGGTATATCTCTATGCCTCTTTTGTACTGCAAGGTACTAAGTATATACCCTTACTTGATATAAATTAACCATGGTTGTTCTTGTGGTTTATTTAAATAAACAGAACCTATAAATAATAAATACCCAAATAAAAATAAAGTTTATTTTTGGTATATATAAAAAAAACAGTCCATAAAAAAGCTGTCAAAGACTCAAACAAGTCTCGATTCAGGGATTTATTTCTTTTTAAAATTGGTCTGGATGAGGATGCTTCTTAGCGTTAAGACCACCGATGGTAACATTTATTTTTTAAGATTCAGTCTGCTGTTTTTTAAATTCAGGTGTTCAATAGAGCATTTCTATTCATTCATTCATTCATATATAGGAGTAAGATTGCTATACAGATAGTATACACAAAGATTAGATGGTAGAGGTTTGTTTCTTAGCATTAAGTTCGCCTCCGTACAATGACTTTTTTTGTTCAATAAAGAATCTTCTATCTTTGTAGTGTACGAGTTATTAGTCTTTGGTCTGTGACTCTTCAACACTCGGTAGCTTTAATGATTATATTCAATCGTTATTACCCTATCGACTCCGCATCGTTACGGTACCCAGATAGTATCGCTCTTGTTGAATAGAATTATATTGTTATTACTTACCCGATGTTTCTGGATTCTATCCTTTTAGTACCAACTCTTCGCCAATTCATTACTTACAAGGTTTTATTGCTGTTGAACAAATCCTCTACCAATCTTGTTTAATTAATGTTTCTAATAAAAGGTTTTTTTTGCTTAACTTTATTTGCTTTTATTTTATAAATAGGTCAGATGAGACTAAACATCTTTAGGATTCTTTTTATCTGTATATGTTTGAATAAAATTTAAGGTATTGCCATGACAAAAATAAAAATCTATACGAAGGAAATCTTTTAAATAATGTCATTTGTATTATGTACTAAAAGTTTATTATGAATATCTTGATCATCATCAAAATAAAGAGAAAATAAAAAGTCTAAAGAGGACGTCAGCTGAACAAAGGCATTTCCCAAAGATTCCCACGAATGATCTTTTCATACAATAACACGTCCATCTTTTTGTACTTAAAAAAAATTTAAGATAAAAAGGGCATAATATTTTATATGTAAATCAGTGCAAGTTTCTGATGCAATTTCCCTAAATACCAAACCTCATTAGCCAAGGTAAGTAATTGTCCAAGCTCATGACTCATTAGTACAAGATTGCGTGCTTTTAAGGTAATAAAACAGAGTCTCTATGACCACACCATATTACCTGGTAATAAGATTCAAATTAGCTTGTACTTAATGGGTCATTTCCTACGTTGCAACGGACGCATTGAGCTATGCATCTTGTCATGCTCATGACATGTAGGAGTATGCAGACTTCGTGACGACACCCTTAGTATATGCATATTGGATACTGCAGCCATGCGGACAGTTGCATTAGATCATCATCATCATCATCAGCCTATAGCAGTCCAGCTATAACAGGACACAGGCCTCCCCTAATGAGCGCCATTTTGCCTTATTCTGAGCTCGACAGTTGCATTCGATCGTGGCACTTAAAATCTAAAATATTTCAAGTAGATTAGTATTTATTTTCGTCACACCTGAATGATTCGTAGGGAATCTATGTCCTGACATTGGAATTCCCTATTTTAGAGTAAGTTATTAAATGCCGTAATTTAATAAACCTACACATACATGGGCTGAAAGGGGCAGATTGCAGCATAGTGAAGTATAAAACCGGCACAGTTACATCCCCTGACCCCTGACTGGCAGCAGCGTTGGCCGTGTGGCCGCATGCCCATGCCAGCGTGGGGATGGACTATGGGTACAACCCTCTGTGTGGGAAGGCCTATGTCTAGCAGTGGACTCATATAGGCTCGTGTTGCTGTGTTGTAAACCACACGGGTGATCCCATGCGCTTATAAAAAGAAGATTGTAGCTCATTGATTATGCAGTCACCACATGAAGCGATTAGTTTCATCAGCTTAAACCTGTCCGTGTGTAACCGGCCTAAGGCATGTCAGTATTGGTATGGCAAGAATGGGCTTATACTAAGTTTAAATTCAAATACGAAGAGCATAAAGGTTAAATTTGATTGAAATATGTATTTTGCGTGGTTTAAACATAAATACTTGAAGTTATGAATAAATAATTTATGATAAAGGTTTTTATCAAGTTGTAAATTAATTAGTCACAGCAAATGCTGATGGGGCCTTTATTTTTGAAAACAAGCGTAATCCACGTCATAAATAAAATAAAATTGTTTATTTGATTTATTTATCGATGAATTTATTGATCTGATTTGCATGTTATAGCAGTGCTATAAATTAATAAGGAAATTGAAATCAACAGTTTAGCTTACACGCTAATCCTAAAATAAAGTTTTATGATATTTATCGGTTGTAAAAAAGTGATGGAATATTCTTAACACATTGATGGTTCATAAAAATGTTTGATGACCTCTGTGGTGCAGTGGGCGAACGCCCGCCGAAGACGCAGAAGTTGCGGGTTCGATTCCCGCCGCGAGACAAATATGATTGCTGATCTGCAAATATTCATGTCCAGTCCTGGGTATTTTCTATTGCGTTTCTATTTACAAATAAATATTTAATAATTTCATATTATTGAGCCCGTATCTGTCTACTGCTGCACTGCTGCCTTTCCCAGTAAGCGCCACTCAGCCCGATTTTCGGCTCTTCGCATCCATCTCAGTCATGTGGTTCCCGTAATACAAGCTCTGCTTAGTTTGGGGCTAGATGTTGTGTAATTATATCCAGGACCATCATTTATTTTTAATTAGTTATTTGTCTTTGATGCTCATCCAGAAGAAGAAGCAATATAATTAGAAGATAATGTTAATGAAAATATTTTATTAGAACTTTCGAAAGTACTAAACTACTTGCAAAAAGTAGAAATCTACCAAATATAATGTTTGGACTTGACCCTGACTAACCCCTATATTCTAACCTCAAAATATTTCCGTATTATTCTTCTTGGTAGCTCAGTCGACAATTAGTCAGCTAAGGTAAAATAACAGTTAAAATTTTTTAGAGTACAGATTAAGATAAATTTAAAAATACATTTTTCTATCTACTTGTACTAAGACTAGAGATTATTCACCAGCACGTCCATAGTACAATCTACAAACGCTGGCCGTCATAAGCTGTCAAGACCAAACACAGCGGGGGCTGATAGTTTGTCGTTTCTATGCTAGCTGCTATATTGGTCTACACGCATTCTAGTTTATTGTACTGTGGTGCAAAGTGATTAGTCGTTTCTGTTTATATAACTGACGAGTTTGCTTTGGGATCCCGTGAAGGTTGACCATTTTTTCCATCTAGAACGACGCAACGACGTTTGTCTTGAAACCCCTTACAACCCTTCAAAGCTAGGTAAAGCTAAGTAATAATCTAAACCTGTAAAATTGTTGGTTGCATCGTAAAATTCTTTCACAATCGCTTCAAACACTCAATATCAGGAAAATGTCTTTCCATTTGGGAATAGTGTTGCGTAAAACAAGAAAAGCTTGTTTAATACCTACATCTCAACTTTGCGCAAAAATGCTTTTTTAGATTTAGGTAGACGAAACTTGGTGTTCTTGGAGTCTTTGATATTTTTATTATAGTAACAATCTATGTTTGTTTGTATAAGCTCTCTTATCGAAGACTTGCATCCGTACCTCCCGTAGTAAAAATATTAAATAAATAATGCGGGACGTAATCACACAGCATCATGTAGCCCAAACTAAGCAGAGCTTGTATTATGGGAACCACATGATTGATATACTACATAGATACATTTTTTTTTGTAAATACATACATATAAAGCATAGAGTTGATCCAGGTAAACAATCTATTTATATAACAAGTTTCATACAACAATGTTCGTTCAACCATACAGCATCTTGTAGCCCTAAACTAAAGAAAGCTTCTATTATAGGAGCCACATGACTGATATACTACTTGTTTTTTTTTTTGTAAATACATATTATTCAAAGAAAACAGTATTACATCTGCAAATAATGCAGTTGCAAGTTGAGTGGGAATAAACAAACAAAGACAATTATACAAACTTTTAACTTATAACAATATAAGTGTGATGTGATCAGTGTGATATCTTAGATAAGAGTCTGCTAAGTGGTGATCAGAGCAAATCCTCACGAATCGGAAGGGGCATAAACAACAACAATAGCAGCACCAGTCAAATCAGTCAACCTCTAGACTCAGGCCTGAACTCATCAGATAGGGAATATGCATATTACTAGCTTTCACCCGCGGCTTCGCACGCCTGGTAGCCGGATAAAAAGTAGGTAGCCTATTATGTTATTCTAGGACTACATAGTGTATGTGCAAAACTTTAGCTTAAAATATAAAAAAAATTAGATATTTTTCCTAAAATTTTAACAGGCGTCACCCTGACTTTTAAGGATACATAATATTTGAATAAAAACTGAAACCCGTATTGTCCCCCATACAAAATTTGCTACCCCTGTTAACCCCCTTCGATGTTGTATTGCAAAAATGCTAAAATAGATGTTAGTTTTTTTTAAAGAGTCTCTGTGCAAAATTTCAAGTCAGGTGAAGATTGTTCCCCATACTAACTTTGCCACCCCCGTTAACCCCTTTCGAGGTTGAATTGCTAGAAATGCTGAATTAGTTGTTTATTTGTTTTCATAGAGTCTAGGGGCAAAATTTCAAGTCAACAGGTGAAGATTATTTGTTCACCACACAAACCACCCCGTTTACCCCTCAGAACATTCAGCAGTATTAGGCTGCCAGATCTCTGTTTGTAAGTAAGCTGGGTGCACCATGTACTAGTGAGGTTGGCTTGGGTTCCGAAGATGGAAGTTGGGACCGCTTACACCCCTGGAGGTTGCAGTAAATATACATGAGCAAATATACATAGAATAAAAAGTAAACAATGTTAGATTGCTAGCACTCTCCTGAGCTGTGGTTCACAGATTTCAATATCTGCCATCTTGTTTACCCTTCATGTTTGCTGGCGAGTTTTTGTTGGCAATCATTCTGCCGCTTCAGGGCTTGAGTGACCTCTTTGTAAGTAGATCGATGTTTTATGTGACTGAGTGCCACTTTTGCTTTCTTAGTTTTATTTTATAGGCTGGGGTTTATTAT
This sequence comes from Horisme vitalbata, assembly GCA_951804965.1. Classification (NCBI taxonomy): domain Eukaryota; kingdom Metazoa; phylum Arthropoda; class Insecta; order Lepidoptera; family Geometridae; genus Horisme; species Horisme vitalbata. The sequence goes on from OX638094.1 coordinate 6,164,109, forward strand.
TTTTTTGCACGTTTAATGATAAGTACCTGGACGACCGAGCTTTGCTCGGTTTTCTTTTTTTTATCGTGTTTTTGGAAAGTATAATACGAATTACTTACTGATAAAATTTGAATAATTTTTATTCACATTGATAAGAAAATATGAACTGGTTATTTAATAAAAAATTACAAGTGCATTTTTATTTAACATTTTAATAAAAACAAGTACTTTCTTTTTTAAAGTTAATCACTTAATTTCGTAAGTATATTTTTATCATATTATTTATGAAATCCTAATACTTCATACCCGGAATGAATAATTTAATAATATAATAATAATCCTGAATGGTGCATCTCAATTTTCATTTTGATGAGTCAAAGGTTATCCGTGGTATATGTACTTCTTTGCCAGATTGTTTACCAGTAACAATTTTTGCCTTTATTATGTGATTGCACAGACTTGTTACAATAAGTTTTACATCATTCCATAGTCCTTCTGATACGTCTAAATTACGCAACAAAACAACATTATTAACGCATTTTTCTTTCAATTTTAGTTCGTGTGGTGGCAAGTCTGAAATGTTGACACTGTTGAGAAATTCTGTTGTTAATTCGACTGCATTGAGTCATGGCTATAGTAGACTTTGTACTTACTATACTTACTATAGTAGAAGTTTAGCAACTATATCATCATAATTTTTTTCAACATCTTTATTATGAGGCGCGAGTATTGCTCTGTCTTTAACTGCCTCATAATTTCCATTGGCTAAGCAGTTACCTATAGCCCGCTATACTTACATGTTGGTCGAGCTTAGGCCAATGCGAGCGTAGGCAAATTGATACATGAAAAGAGCTACCGTCTAGACGTTCGGCAAGTTTATGCAAACTATTGAAAACGGCCAATGTAAACGAGTTTTGTGGAGTTGCCCCAAGAAAGCTGCCCACACGTTGTGCGATTGGCCAAGCGCAGGCGAGTGCCTTTGATTTGTGCAGAAAAACCGTCACAGCTCCGAAGTGAGAGTCATTGTCTTGCATGTTAAATTTCCCCTATTAATCCCATGTAAAGTACCTACCACGTGAGTTGCTAAAACCTATAAAACCTTCTAAACCAAGAACTCTTTGGTTTAGTGCTGCTTAAAAAATGCCATCTATTGTCAAGTAGCTTTTAGTGTTGCTGTGTCGGCAAAACAGTTTAGTTTTTGTTTACAGGTGCTCGTAAACGGGCAATTTTGTCAATTTCTTGGTGCAATTGTATAGCTACTATTATATATAATTATAATATTGTAGCCAGGCAATATTGCAGCAATAGGACTACTTAAATATATTTCAGTATTGTCGCAAGTATTTAATGTCTAGCCGACTACATTGCAAATGATTTATTCAGCTTTGACTTCACTGCAATATTGCCGTATATCGTCTTTGCTCTGATGTTTAGGTGCATCTCATTTCCCTCGCTCACCACCCCCCGCCTCGTCCTGTAGCTGCCGCTGCTGTCTCCTCAATCTTACCGCAATATGTTCCGCGTGTACAAATAAAACTCCTCAGCAATCCGGTTGCTGAATCTTGAAGGGTTACACTCGGCAATGTCAGCTTGTATTGCAAAATGAAATTGCATTTAATTATACTGAGCAATATTGGTCGATAAAAATAGCCCAAAACATGCAATTTTTGTAGCCCGTTTACAGGCTTAAACTTCTTAATAATAAAATAGTATTACTACTCGCCCATAGATGACAGAAAGAGTCATAATCGTATTCTAATTATAAATAAACTTTTTATTTAAAATATCTATTAGGCAATTTAAGTAACCACGTGAGTTGAAAAGACATATATTTTATCAATAATTTATTTAAACAATTCATTTTCTTGGTCTAACCTCAAACCAAACATTCATTGGCTTAGTGTTGCTTAACAACGTCATCTATTGTCAAGTAGCTTTAGTGTTGTTATGTCAGTAAAACAGTATAGTTGTTGTTAAGCTGATAGCATAGAGTTATTATAAATAGAGGCACAAACGTGGAAAAAGAGTATCTGCACCAAAACTTACTTACTTACTTAGACTTAAGGTCTAAATTAATGCAAATTTGTTATTTTTAAGTTGATTTATGTCAAGTACTCTTGGACGATTTTTGACAGTTTTAGATGTCAGGAAGAGTCAATTTCGTATGCTGATGATATTGTAGCAGCTTTTTTTTGGATAAAACAACATTTTCTATTAATAAAACCTAGCTATATCGATTTATCGCCCCGAAAACCCCCTTTATACAAAATTTCATGAAAATCGTTGGAGTCGTTTCCGAGATCCAGATTATATATATATATATATATATACAATTCTTGTATATTCTTGTATCTTGTATATATATATATATATATATATATATATATATATATATATATATAAAAACAAGAATTGCTCGTTTAAAGGTATTAGATTTTTGGTGAAGACTGGGACTTTTTGAAAAACTCTAATTCAGTTATCAATTACATACTAGTATATTTCTTTTTTTTTTAAATATCTATAGAACTAAATTTTAAAAAGCGATTATATAATTGTTTTTTAATACGTTGACTGCGGGTCTGACACATGATGCTCCGATGTGGAAGAGAAAAATGTTCATTATAGCTAGTGTGTCTTCAGCACGCAAAGTGTTAAAGTAAAAATGGCAATGTAAGCTTATGCCATCTTAAGCGTAATTATAAACTTTTAAATGACAATATTTCAGTCTAGTTTCCGATCGTTTAGATAATCTAAAGTACATAATTCTGATTATGATTATGATCTTTAGTATTAAGATGGCTATTATAGAGCCGAGCCACCCATCGATATACATAATCAGCTACTGTTAATATCTCAATGGAACCAATTGAATATATACGTGACAGGTAAAGTCAATCAAACAGAAATTAAATGGAAATTAAACTCATTAAAACCATTATTTTCAAGAGCTTTACAAAATTGAAATACAATTCCCGCTAGCTGTCAACAAACAAGCAGATACTGGGCCAACAAATCTCGCGGTTTGCTTATCTGATGACAGCACCGAGCTAATGGGTGTATGAGTCCATTTTAACGTCCTATTGTTCTTGAAGAAACAAAATGGAAAATTATTTTATCTTACTCCAAATGCAGGTATTGAAAAACAACCCATTGGGAGAACTAAATAAACTGTACATATTAATGCTCATTGCGATGTAAGTTCAGTGAATACACACAGTCTATTGAAATAAGAAGTTATTCAACAGTAAAAAAAGAAACATATTCATGGTTTTCTTCCATTATATTTATATCCAATATGGAAGAATCTTCGGATAATGTTCGGTACGCAAATCTTTTCAGGAGTATACCTGGATAGGTAGCGGAAATTCTAAGTATTAAAATTCAGTAAAAGCCGACTTTTTGCAAGTAGTTAGCAAGGTCAAAATAAAAGGTTAAAATGGACTCTAACTCATGTTAGATGGCCCTAAAAATAAACGCTCCAAAAACGTAATCAAGTTAGATTAACTATTATGGACTACATTGGCTTTTTTGTTTTAACAAAGGTATCAAAAGAAAGGATCTTCTTTTTATTGCAAAGTTTTTGCTGAATGCCCTGGTAACAAAAGAATAAGTAGGTGCCTACTCGTAAACGAGCTTCGAGACAGTAATAATTTTTAACGGTTACGTTTCCAAATCAACGGAGAATAACCGAGACGTTTTTATACCCTATCCAAACTGTTGGCGAGAATCTGCGAGAACACCTGTGAATGTGAATGGCTTGTATTATGCTTATAATAATATTATATTGTAAATACATACATTTATTATAAGTACATAGAAAACACCCAGACCTAAGAACACTATCTGCAGATAATGCAAACATAACGCTTTTTCCCGCGGCGGGAATCGAACTCGCAAATTTCTACGTCTCAGGCGGATCTTCACCCATCACACCACAGAGGTAAACAAAAGCAGTGTTCTTGCGAGAAGTCTCGGCGAACATCTCGGAATTCTCATAGAGAGTGTGGATGGACCATTTGCAGCTCATAACATTTTGTATTTTACTGTTCTCAATATTCAACTGCAAGCTAATCACGCAGTAGCACGACAATACAATAAATCTCTTGGATCCAAAGATTCCCATAGGAAAAACATGATACATGAATACAATTATGACGTCGGAAAACGTTTCCGCTATTTACACCGACATCACATCTGAAGGTATAGCACTAAGCACTATTCATATTGCGTGTCCAGTATGGTACCGCCCACGGCGACTTAGAGCCATCATGGGTCTAAATACTTCACCACTCCGATCAGAAAGACCTTTCTCTCTACATATCCAATGAAAATTCAACCTTGAAGTACCTTCAGAAGTTTTGAAATCACTTGTTCACTTACACCATTTAGTGTGAAATGGTACGTGTAGTAAGAGAGTCAGCGATGCTAGTAATACAAAAATACGAAGCATTAGCATGAATGTACTAGATGGACCGGCCTGAGTAGTTGACCTCTAGGAACAATGGAGTGTTGTGTCCACAGAAGCATAGTTAAAGATGCGAAGTTTATTTTATCCCATACAGAATAACAAATGTATGGA